>CM038215.1:17523984-18948984 GCA_021442155.1 Cymbidium sinense
GCGACGGCGATGACAACCGACGGGCGGTGACCGGGATGACCGGCGGCATCCGGACAACGACGGCCACCGGCGGTGATCCAGACGACGGGCGGACCGGGAGGGACCGGTGGACCATGCCACGGCGGCGACCGGATGACTGGCGGCGATGTTTTGGGGTGTGCACTTATTTAAAATCAAGATGCGCGACATCGCCGCGACGCGCCAAAGCACAAGTGCCTGCGGCAGCTACGAGCCACGCGACGAGTACACGGTCGCACGTCAAAGGAGCTGTGGACATGAGCTTAGCATCCTTATCGTATCACATGTACCAGCGAGCACAATTGCGTCCACGGTGTCGGCGCGGTCTGCGTTGGCCTCTGCGAGCCGCGCGAAGCACGCCGGCCTCCTCAGGGCCCCGGATGAGATGGCCTCCGCGCATTGGTGTGCGCATATCCGGGCGCCGTATTCAAGCGAGCCCACCACCGACATCGCCACACGCCAGTCTGGGCGCTAGCATGCATGCGGCCCTCAGAGCTCAGGGCATGCGACGCTGCCCTCGAGGATCCATGCAGCCCATGCGATCTCATGCGACGCTGCCCCCCGTGATGATGCATATTATGGCTGCACGCTGCCCGAGCATGTCAGACTCACGCACGTTCCCTCTCATGGCCCGCTCGGCCTACCGCATGGGTACCCATGGGCACGTAACTCCTCAAAATTGGTCGTGTCTTGCCATTTTTTTAGGCTGGAATCTCCTAAAACCTCCTGACGATGCTCATGGGTGCATTTGGGGGCCTCCATTTGGGCATATGGCCGCCCATAAAAAAGTAAGCTTTTTAGGCTTTCTGGAACTTCCGGGGTATGAAATGTGCATTTTACCCTGCCTGTCTATTAGAGATGAGCTGAATTGGGCAACAGGTTTACTGTTTTGCTGTCAGCCATGCATGTAAGGTTGACAATGCTAATGATCTTTGGATTTGCATGCTTCCTTCATCTTATGTCATCGTGTTGCGAATCGAAAGGATTTTTTGGGCATAGTCTAAGGAAGAGCTTCATGTGGCATACGAATCGATCGCACTCTTTGGAGTATGGGTCAGCTTGGCATCCCACATGGAGCTTCTTCTCACTCTGATGTGAATGTACGTGCCTCACGGGAGCTTGCCATCCACATCATTATCATGACCCTTTGGTTCGCTTGATGATGGAGATTTCTTGATCTCTATTTTCGGGCAGTGCCTTTGAGCTTGGTGTTGTACTTAGGCTGGAGACCCGTATACGGCGCATGAGATGTTGTGGACTCTGCTTTTATTGATAGGTGGTCACCTTCATGTGGCCAACTATCGGTGTGGCAGTCCTTTCAAATCCTCACAACTCAGAATATTTTGGAGATCGATTGTGGCAGTTGCTTACGACTAGAATCCTTTTGTTGTCGATATTAACATCTATCGATGTATCATGGATTAGTCTCTGATGCTCATTTTCATGGCATGGAGACTGCCCTGTGGAATGAGACCCTTCCATCCTTGTCTTGGGGAGCCTATTTCTTAGGCGGTGGATGAAGGGTCTCGTCATATTATTGCGAATGTGGCTCTTAGAAATTGGGTCTTGGTGTCACTACCACCTTGCCGGGGTCGATTTATTCGAAGGGGATCTTGCCTTTATCCTTCATGCGACTCTGATTCATTCCCCTTCCTCCATACATATATATACATGGTTGTGTTGGGCGAGATCATTGTTGCGTCGAGGATGTGCTACCTGGTTGATCCTGCCAGTAATCATATGCTTGTCTCAAAGATTAAGCCATGCATGTGTAAGTATGAACTATTTCGATTGTGAAGCTAATGGCTCATTAAATCGCTTATAGTTTGTTTGATGGTACGCTACTGATAACCATAGTAATTCTAGAGCTAATAATGCACCAAACGGAAGGGATGCATTTATTAGGTAAAAGGCCGATGCGGGCTTCTGCCCGTTTCCATGTTGATTCATGATAACTCATCGGATCGCATGACCCTTGTGCCGGTGATGCATCATTCAAATATCTGCCCTATCAACTTTCGATGGTAGGATAGGGGCCTACCATGGTGGTGTTGGGTGACGGAGAATTAGGGTTCGATTCCGGAGAGGGAGCCTGAGAGACGGCTACCACATCCAAGGAAGGCAGCAGGCGCGCAAATTACCCAATCCTGACACGGGGAGGTAGTGACAATAAATAACAATACCGGGCTCTTCGAGTCTGGTAATTGGAATGAGTACAATCTAAACCCCTTAACGCTGAAAAGATGCATTTGCATTGATAAAGAAAAAGACTGGTTATAAGTTATAAAAGTTGCAAAAGAAAGCAAAAACTAGCTACTAACAGCATGTTTCCTATCCTCCTCCAAAAGCACAAAAATTGCGAGGAATAGTGTGGTTATCTAAGCTATGCCATACAAAATCAAAGCAAGTAGCTATATCCGCACAAAAGTCTGCTATTGTTAGATCTTGTGTGTTGGTGGAAGTTCTTCAAAAGCTTATGTCGAGCCTCGAGGCCGCATATCTCACTCTGAAGAGAGAGCTTGAGGTGGTCCACCACTTCGATGTTGTCCCCTTCAATGACTATGCCTCTGTACTCTGTCATCCAAGGCTCCATGACATTCTGAATGTAGAGCATGGCCGCTAATTCCACTGTCGTGCTGTCCCAATGTTGGAAATAATGACCCATAGCTTTGATGAAGTTTCCATTGTCATCCCTTAACCACAGAATACCGACCCATTAGAAAGGATCCATCCACGCCTTGATCCAACCGGAGGGGAGGACACCACATAGTAGGTTTGATCACCCCACGTGATGTCCCATTGCTCGGAAGGGGAAGGAGGAGGCGTGGGTGATGGATTTAAGAATTGAGGCAGCAATAATTTTGGGGGTGCCATGGCTAAGGCCATGCATTTTAGCATTACGGGCCCTCCAGACTTGGTAGATGACGACACAGTAGCATTTAGCCCAAAGACCATACTTGGTTGTACATTTGAATGGCTTGAAGGAGATCAATTAAGTTGCTGAAAATAGGAATTGAGAACCCCCATTTTGCAAGAATCTGAATTATAGCATTGGTAAGGGTGCAATGGACAGCAATATGCTCAATATCTTCCTCCTTCCATCTTCAAGTTTGAGTGTGCTAATTCTGTTCGATCTCCTCCGAGCAGATGCAATTGCATGAAAAAAGTGGGTATTGGCATCCCCCTCCTCAGCCCACTTGATTTTGGCTCTTTATTTCCACCAACAAGCGAGGCGAGCAAGAGTTGAATTCAGTTCATTAGCTTTGCGGTAGAGTTCCAGCTCTTGCTGCTTGGTCAGCCCCATTGGAGTGCAATCCGTTACCTATAGTTGCATAATTTCAGCTTGGAGAGTGTCTCTTTGTTTGCTTAAGTCGTTGAGCTTATTCTTGCTTGAATAGAATAGGTTCTTCAATGTCTTGCTGCACTTTCTATCTAGGTTTTCAGCTTAGGAGCCATTGTAATTGCTATACCAATTTTTCCACACAAGCTTCCATGCCATTGGGTAAGACAGCCATGTGTCTTCAAATCACAGCCATCTATGTGATTTCCACTCTTCATTGGCCTAAATTTGGAGAAGGATAGGGCAATGATCCGATGCAATCCGTGGTAGGTGTTTGGTTTGGGCAAGAGGTAGGAGGTTGGAGGCAATTGAACTGATGAAGAAGCGATCAAGGCGCACCCAGATGCTGCTCTTATCTTTATTGTTCATCCATGTGAATCTTGGACCATTGAAGTTTAGTTCATGAAGGTCCCCAAGCGTCAAGAAGTCCATCATCTCCTTTGCCGCTGGAGAGAATTTAAATTGCTTTCCACCTTTTTTGTCACTAGCATCGTAAATACAATTGAAATCTCCCCCAATGATAGCCGACAAATCTGTGTTCAGCAAGGGAGTTAAGGTGTCCCATAACCCCCGGCGAGTGTGATAATCCTTGTTAGCATAGCAGATGGCCACCCTCCATATGGACTTGTTAGGTAACTGAATGTTTCCCACCATACACTGTTCATCTTGTGTGATAGGAGAGAAGGTGATTAAGTCACTTCTCCATAGAGCAAGGATACCTCCAGATTTTCCTACTGCTGGTTGGTGTAGAAAATCCCAATTGCGCCCTGCAATTTTATCAATTTCCCTTCTTGTGACTTCCTCCACTTTGGTTTCAATGAGGCCTATGAAGAGAGCATGGTGCTCTCCAAGAATTTGCCGGAGATAGTTGCCCGTGGCCTTCTTACGGACTCCCCGACAATTCCATATTATGATGGAAGTCATGGGTGGACGTTGCGGGAGGTGTCCCCCCCTCCGTCGATGTGGAATTCACTCTTCTTTTGCTTCCATGGTATTTAACGAGGATCCATTGGAGGGCAAGTCTGGTTCCAGCATCCATGGTAATTCTATCTCCAATGGCATATATTTAATTTATTGTAGTTAAAAAGCTCATAGTTGGACCTTTTGGGGTCGGTCGCCATGGTATCGCTCATCCCTTATGCTACGCTCGCCTTAATTGGTCGCGTGCCTTTGGCACCATTACTTTGAAGAAATTAGCATGCCCATGCTCTAGATACATTAGCATGGGATAACACCATTTCCCTATTGTGTCTTGGATCGAGTAATGATTAAGAGGGATGAAGTATTGTATTTCATAGTCAGAGGTGAAATTCTTGGATTTATGAAAGATGAACCACTGCGAAAGCATTTGCCAAGGATGTTTTCATTAATTAAGAATGAAAGTTGGGAGCTCGAAGATGATCAGATACCATCCTAGTCTCAACCGTAAACGATGCCGACCAGGGATCGACGAATGTTGCTTGTAGGATTCCACTGGCACCTTATGAGAAATCCAAGTTTTTGGGTTCCTTGAAAGTTGCATATTGCATTAATAAAAGAGGGTTACAAAGGAGCACAAAAGTGCAAAGCTAGAAAAGGACAAACAAACTATGCCATCATCCTCTAAAATAAGAGAAAAAGCAGTAGAAAAAATACAAGCATCATAAGAGTGCCACACAAAGTCAGACTTAGTAGCAAGTTGTGCATAGTAATCCGCCATTCGGTTTCGGTCTCTGTAGATGTGTGAGAAGATCACCTGGTGAAAATCAGTAAGGAAACCAATATCAAGTGTCTGTGCTGGGAGAGTAGTCCAGTAAGCCTGTTGTATGGTCTGCTGGAGGTAAGTCACCACCCCGTGGTTGTCACCTTCCAAGATCAGCCCCTTGTATTCATACATCCATGGCTCCAAAATCTGTCTAATTGCAAGCATAGCCTGCAGCTCCACCTGTGTGTTGTCCCAGTGCTAAAGATGAATACTAGCAGCCTTGATGAGGTTGCAAGTATCATCTCTAATCACAACTTTGATACCTGCCAAGCCAGAGGATAGGAGTGCACAATCAACATTGGCCTTAAGCCATCCAGGAGGGGGGGAGTCCAAGAAGAGTGAGGAATCAGCCGATGTGGCTGATGGAGCTCCCATTGCTCTCGAAATGGAAAGGCGGAGGTGTTGGTGAATGCCTCCAAGATGTTTGGAGCAAGAACCTTGGGGGTTCCTTGAGGGCGGCCATGAGTCTTGGCATTCCTAGTCCTCCAAACTTGGTATATGACATAGCAGTATGCCTTGCCCTAAGCTAGATCAACCTTGGGGATGCTGTCGAATGCCTTGAAGAGATCTTGAGAACAGATAAAGGAAGGCATGACAAAACACCAAGAGGAAAAAACCTATAGGATAGCCTTCTTGATAGAGCATTTGATTAGAATATGCTCCAAGTCCTCCTCGATGCGACCCAAGGGACTCACTCCCCATCACCCCTCGATCGTAGCCATGTCAACTCGTGACTCACCACCAGAACAACTTTTCCCATGGATGCAGATGGAACTTCTGAAGCCACTGGCTGACAGGGCTAGTGGGTGGGAAGAGAGCCTCATAAGCAAGTGCAGTAAGGGACTTGCTTAGAGGAAGGTGCACCAGTTCTGGCTCATCAACTGCTAAGTCAGTATGTAGCACCACTCCTATGATTTGCTCCACTAGATCCTGCTCGAAGTGGAGCTCCAATCTTTCAATGTCCCAAGATCGGTCTGGCTGAATGAAAGAGCAAACCCGAAGGCCTTCCAGAGTAGCGACATCAATGAAGGTGGGTCTCCTGGAAAGTGGGATGTCAGTCAACCAAGTCTGGGAAAGGACATGTACCTTATTCCCGTTAGCCAGTCTCCATCAAATCAGGGGTTTGAGGCTCTGAGCTCCACTGAGAATAACAGCCCAGGACTTGGAGTCACCTCACCTCGTGGAGCCGCCCATATCATCCCCATAATGCTCAAGACAGGCCAGAGGGAGTCGACTTATGTAAGAAGTCCGGGCAAGTCGTGCCTAAGTGCGCCCTGTGGTGGCAGAGTGAAACCCAAGGCCACCAAGCCTCCTAGGTGTACAGATAGAGGCCCACTTCACATAATGGATGCTCTTCTGGGAAGAGCTCTTGTTCTATAAGAATGATCTGCATATCTTCTCAAACTCCTACAACACATTCATAGGCAATATAGTATGTGTCAGCTGATAAATGGATCCGGGCAGCAGAGCTGTGGAAATGAGTGTGGCACGGCCAGCCAAGGAGAGGTGTCATGTTCCCTGTGCAAATCTTCTCCCTGCCCTCTCAATCGAGAATGGTCCGTCCTGTACAACTTCCACATGTCCAGCTTGATTCCCAGATAGTCCATCTCCTGGACCCTCTTGAACTCAACAAGTCTAGTAATGTGGTTGGTCCTCCATCTTTTTGCCGCCTTGCTGAACAAGATGGCTGTCTTAGCACTATTGATACGTTGCCCTATCCAAGCACAGTAGTCATCAAGGATAGCCTTTATTTATTTACCATGAGCCACTGAGGCCTGAGAGGTAATCAGAATGTCATCAACATAAAGTAAGTTGGAGATACGAGTACCTCTAGAAGCCACTATCATGCCTAAGTTGGCTCCCCGTGGCTTGAAGGCCTGTGTAAGCAGCTCAGAACACAGAATGAAAAGGTAGGGTGAGAGAGGACACCCTTGTCAAAAGCCACAATGAGCACTAACCCACTCAATCCTTCTGCCATTCAAAAGAATGGAGTACCTGGGATGGGTGACACACTGAATGACCCATTTGCTGAATTTGGCTAGAAATCCCAAAGAAAAGAGCATCTGCTCCAAGATTTGCTAGCTCATCCTATCGTAGGCTTGCTCCATATCCACCTTGATTGCCATGAACCCAACCTGTGAGGTAGAGTGTTGAAATTTGTTGAAGATCTCTTGAGCAAGGAGACAGTGGTGAGAGATATTCCGCTGGGGACAAAGGCTCCCTGCTCCTCAGAAATAAGGATCGGTAAGAGGTGCTATAATCTGTTGACCAGGATCTTGGCAATCAGCTTATAGATGGTCTGACATAAACTAATTGGCCAGTACTTGGAGGGGCCATTGACTCCAGCAACCTTGGGGATCAGGACAATGAGGGTATCCTTCCACGAGTCATCCATGTGGGAGGTACTAAAGAACTCCTAGATGGCTGCAAGAATGTCAGGCTTCACAAATCTCCAAAACTGCTTGTAAAAGGAAGCAGTGATCCCATCCAGACCTAGTGCCCGATTGGGCCCCATAGAGCTAAGGGCCCCCCAAACCTCATCTTCAGTCACAGAAGCATCAAGAAGGGGAGTGATGTGGGAAGGTACCTACTGCTCAAGAGGCAGAGAAGGCCAGTTCTCAAGGGAGACCGCCCCCTCAACCCATTTCTTCTGAAAGTAAGTGGTAAAGATCTCAACTATAGCCTCCTGGCTATCCACCTGCCTCCCATCAACCATCATAACACAGCTAATCCTGTTGGTGCGATGTCTAGAGGAAGCAACATTATGGAAGAAATTAGTGTTACCATCCCCTCTTATCTAGTCTCGCCTCTGCTTCCACCAAGTGAGCCAGCCAAAGTAGAGTTCAGATCAATGAACTTGGAGTGAAGCTCACCCTCCTGAATCGTAGTGAGACCTGTGTCAGAATAATCTGTGGTCTGGAGGGTTTCAATGTCCCTCTCCAGCTTCTCCTTGAGCAAGTGGAGGTTCTTCAGCATACTTCTACTCCAATAGAAAAGAGCCCGCAGGGTGTGGCTGCTTTTTCTTTGTAGCACATCAGCCTTGGTACCGTAGTCAGCCCTGCTCCACTTCTGCCACACAATCCTCCACACTATCGGGTAGTACAGCCAAGTGTCCTCAAAATGGAGCCAGCATTGTGGTGGTATATATGGAGTAGTAGAAACTGAAAGTAGAAGTAACGATCCAAGGCTGAGGTAAGTGATGAACCTTAGTATCTCCAAGGGTGTTAAGCCACAGAATTGACAAGACCCATCGAACCCGTGATCTTGCTTCTCCCATCTTTGTTAATGGTCCAGGTATACCTAGGGCCAATGAAGTCTAGATCATGCAAGTTAGACGTGGTCAAGCAAGCTTCCATCTCCTGAATAGCCTAAGAGTAGGTAAACCTCTTCCCCCCCTTCTTATTATACTGAGATAAGATACAATTGAAGTCACCTCCAATGATAGTTGATACCTGCTGGTCAACATTATCACTGATGTTTTGCTAAAGCACTCTCCTGCTGTGATAAGCTTTGTTGGCATACACCCAACCAAGCGTCCACTGAGAGTTATCAACCATGCTGACCTTCCCCAACACCAACTGATCTGAGAGGATAAGAAGATGGAAATCAACCAGGTCCTATCACCATAAGATAATCATACCTCCTGAATTTCCCACTGAAGGGTGACAGAGAAATTACCATTGTTTCTCCTAGCTTGTCCACCTCCGCTTCACTGCTAATCCTACCTCGGACAATGATGCATAAGTCATGGCCACCTATGAGGTGGCATAGGTAGTTGCCCGTTGTTTCTTTGGGCACCTCTATAGTTCCAGAAGAGGATGGATGACATTAATCCACCATAGGGGACCCGTCCCCTCCATCTGGTGGTGTGAGTGGAGCCTTCTTCCTCTTTTTTGGAAGAGTCTCACCTTGCCCCAAGTTTTGAAGCTCCCTCTGAAAGTGGGCCTTGGAGACCGTTGGTTTGCAAATGTTATTCTTGCCCCCCTTGTCCCGAGGAGGTTTAGCAATTTTTTCCAAACTTGTAGGGGCTTGGAAGACAGGAGGTTTTAGAATATCAATACCCGGAAGGAAGTCCTGAGAAGGTGTGGCCTGTGGTAGAGGCACCTTATTCAGCCTAGCATCAGCTTTGTGCCCAGGTTGTCCTCCCCCTTTGGTCTTCAGAGCAACTTGAGAAGGCTTAGTCTTCTTCTTGTAGGTAACAAGAACCCAAGGCCCATACTGAGCATCAGAGGAACTGGAAGATATGGTAGTTGCTCACTGTAGGCAGTCAATATCCGAGCTTTGCCCTTATCCACAACCACATGATCAGAAATGATTTGGGCAGAACTGCTTTCACCTTTCTCAAATACTAAAGCTTGAGTTTTATCCTGCAAAGGGAAATTGGTATTAGCTTTCCAGAGGGGGGAGGTTTGTTTACCAGCTTGGTACTGGAGATCCCCGAGGTGGTAGGACAAGAATCCATCTTGTGGCCAACCCTGCCACAAGTAAAACACAGCTGGGTAATCCCCTCATACTCAACTGGTTGGAAGAACCGCCATTTCTTCCATGAATCCATACTCCTATGGGAAGCTTACTAGAGAGGTCAATTCTGATGCAAACTCTAGCATATAGGCTTTACCCCCAGCAATTAATGGGATGATCCACCCACAATGGCTCTCCAAAAAAAGAAGCAACCCTGGCAATATTAATATTGTCCCAATACAAGAGAGGTAGATTAGGGAATCTGACCCAAATAGGAGAGGACAACCCATGAAGAGACTTAGGGTTGAAAGTTAGAGTCCACTTATCTAATCTGATGACATTTCCCACCACGAACCAAGAGCCATTCATAAGGATAACATCCCAAGCTTTAATTGTGTTAAATAGGCAAACAAAGCAATCAGGGGAGACCATAACCAGCTTGAAGGCACCCCACTGCCCCCATTTCCTCTGTAGATCAACATTAAGAAAATAGAAAGAAGGTCTTCTCCCAAGTATCCTCCCCACAAGGGCTTTATCCAGCTTTTGTTGATTATCATCAACAGCATCATCATCTAGTAGAATGGTAGAGCCATCTTCCATCAAAGCTGAAGATTTATCCAAAGGGCCAAGCTTAAATTCTTTGCGCTTCCAGGGGTTAGAAGGAGTAGAGCTAGCTTGACCTTGAGTTGGCCGAGAATATGATGTGTTTGTTTGGCCTTGCACACCCCCCCTTAGTGGGCTATGATGCTCAAAGAGAGGGTTAGTAGTTGTTGATCCACCTCCCTTAGATGGTATGTGAGAAACACCTCAAAAAAATTGGGTCGGATTTACTTGGGCATTTTCATAAGCACCTTGTGTGCACTGTGCTATAGCATCCTTGTCAGCCATAAGAAGGTTGGTGGCAGCCACCCCATTGGAGAATAGGTGTTCGGCATTATCCATTCCTGTAGTGGCATCCATGGAGTCCAAAAAATTGACCTCCTTATCAACACAACAAGACATGGGTTGAATTACCTCCTCGGTCACCCGCTTGTCCAGATGGGGCCGCAAGTCGCCGGAAACTCACTGACTGCCACCTCAGCGGGCCTGCCACCATGCACGCAGTCCCCTGATTGTACCGTCAGCGTACTCGCGACATGCACTTGCGCTATGCTTAGTGCTGCCCTCTTCCTTCTTGCTCACGATGAGCGCCCCACCATCGCGATGAATGCCATGGTCGTCCCCACCAGTGCGCTGCCGCGTACCCGCGCGACGCGCCTGTCGCTCAGCCATCGGTGGCTGGCGACCCGGGTTGTCCGTGCCCCTGCCAACCACCAGCGCGCTCCCATCCACCCACAAACATCGTCGCTCGGCTAGCCGCAAGACTACCTTCACACGCCACCGCAAGAAGAAGATCTACATCCATTGCAGACTCTACAGTGAATCATGCGCCCATTTTCAGTGCAGAGTCTACAGTAATCGGGTTCTTGCCAAGATCAAGAACCAACGAGCCGTCCATCCCAACACCAATGTCGGCCAATCCGAGTACCATTCCCTGTCCTTCAGCCCATGCAGAATGAACAATATTCTTGCTAAGAATGAAGGATTCGATCCGTCTGTCCCAACTCCATCACTTACTAAGCCAAGCGCCACCCCCTTGCTGATTGTCCGTGCAGAGTCTACAGTAATTCTTGGTCATGCAGAGTGAATAGTGTTCGATCTCTTGTGCCCTTCTTTTCCTTCTCTTCCATTCTTGTCCAGGGGAGGAGGTGATCGCCAGCCACCTCCCGCCATAGAGAGAGAAGCTCTAAGAAAAATCATGCCCTAGAGAGAGAAGAAAAGCCGTGGAAATGAAAATCTGCTCCCAAAGTTTTTGGGTTCCAAAGTTTTTGGGTTCCTTGAAAAGATGCATTTGCATTGATAATAGAAAAGCTGATTACAATGTAGAAAAAACTGCTAAAGAAAGCAAAAACCAGCTACTAACAGCATATTTTCTATCCTCCTCCAAAAGGGCAAAAAATTGTGGAGGAATAGTGTGGTTATCTAGACTATGCCATACAAAATCAAAGCTAGTAGCTATATCTGCACAAAAGTCTGCAAGAGTTTTGATAGATCTGTTTGTGTATGCAAAAATAACCTGGTGGAAGTTCTTCAAAAAATTGATGTCAGGAGCATCTGGAAGTCGGTTCTATCAAATTTCATTGTTAAGAGAGAGTTTGAGGTGATCCACCACACCAATATTATCCCCTTCAATGATAATGCCCTTGTATTCGGTCATCCACGGCTCAATAATTTTGCTAGTGTAGAGCATAGCCGCCAATTCAACTGATGTGCTATCCTAATGCAGAAAACAATGACCCATGGCTTTGAGGAAGTTGCCATTTTCACCCCTTAGCACCACTGCAATACCGGCCAACCCATTGGGACGGAGGGAGCCATCGACATTAGCCTTGATCCACCAGAGGGGAGGACACCACAAATTTGGTTTGATCACCCATAGGCCGGGTGATGTCCCATTGCTTCGGAGAGGATAAGGAAGAATGCGATAACGCTTAGAATCGAGGCAAAGAATGGTCTTAATGGTCGTGGTCTTGCGACGGGTTCCCCAAACTAGGTAAACAATTGCACAATACATTCTAGCCCAACATAAGTTATCATTACGTACCTCAATGAGAGCTTGGAGTAAATTTTGCAGGTCACTAAAAATTGGGATTGAACAGCCCCAATTTGCCAAAATCTGGATTATGTTGCTTGTAACGGAACATTGAACAGTAATATGTTCAGCAGTCACTTCCTGATTACACTCCCAAGGGCAAATGGTGGTATCAATTAAACCCCTATGAGCAAGCCAAGCATTAATCGGCAAGGAATCCTTGATGAGCTGCTACCAAAATAGCTTTTCCCTAGGTGGAAGCTTCAAATTCTGCATGATGTAAGACCAATCTGAAATTTCAGCAAAACATATTTTGTATAATATGAAAGTGAGAGTTGTCCCCATGGGTGCCTTGATGAACTCTGGGATGTCATTTTGGTGCTCCTCCATAATGGGAATGCTAGAAATGAGTTCAGTAAGGTCTGGACCAAATAGAGTATGCAGATTTTTAGTATTCCATCCTCTATTTTCAGCAATCAGGTTTTCTACCATCCATTCCTCCATGAACTCCATGTTGAGAAAGGTAGGCCATTTGGAAAGAGGAAGGTCTGAAATCCAAGTAGAGTTTAGGAAGTCCACCTCTTTACCATTGCTAATCTTCCATTTCAGATTTCGATTCAGGCTGTAAGCACCATCCTGGATAATTTTCCAGCAATTGTAGTCCCCCCGTTTGGGTTCCCTAAGCCATGGGTTCAGCCCATACTTCTCAATCAAGCATTTTTGGAGCAACATGTCAAGTTTAGAGAGGAATTCCCAAGCTATTCTAGCCCTTAGGGGTCATTTCCAGGCCATGTGCCAAGGCCACCTTTGTTGGTTGGCATGCAGATTTTGTCCCAAGGAACATAGTGTATGCATTGCTGGTTATTATTTCCTTGCCAAAGGAAGTTCCTAGCAAGCTTTTCAATCTCCTTAGTAATTCCCTTGAGGATTTTGGTGTGGGTTATTTGGTACATAGAGATGCAAAGTAAGGATGTCCTTATAAGTGTAAGTCGGCCCGCCATTGAAAGGTGTCTAACTCCCCATGAGCTGATTTTGCCTCTTGCCTTTTGTAGTAGCTGCTGAAAGTCCGCTGTTTTTAATTTCCTCATGGCAAGTTTAATGCCCAAGTAATCAAGCAACTCAACTCTTCTGAATCCAGTGAGCCTAGTGATTCTATTGGCCTACCATCTGTATTATTTTGCTGAAAACAATGACGCTTTTGGAATTGATACGCCTGGCCCACTTGCAATAATTTTTCAGAATTTGGAGGACACCTTTGCATGGGCAATGGAAGCTTTTGTGGTGAATAAAATGTCATCTGCATAAGGAAGGTGTGATATGCGTGTTCCCAGTTATATAGGCACACCAAATTCAGCCCCATGTTGCTTGATAGCTAAGGATAGCAGTTCTGAGCAAAGGATAAAATGGTAGGGAGATAACGGGCACCCTTGTCGGAATCCATAACTAGCTTGTATCCATTCAGTTCTTTGCCCATTTGACAAGAGGGAGAAGGAAGGCGAGGAAATGCACAGGAGAATCCAATTCCGGAACTTCATGGGCAACCCAAATTGTCGTAGGATTATAGTTAAGGTTTCCCATCTCATTTTATCATATGCTTGCTCCATGTCAATTTTAATGGCCATGAATCCCTCCTTAGAGGTGGAGTGTTGGAATTTATTAATAATTTCCTGGGCCTCCAAGCAGTAGTGGGAGATAGATCTATTTGGCACAAAGGCACCCTGCTCTTCAGAAATGATATTTGGTAGAATGTTTTCCAGCCGGCACACTAAGATTTTTGCTATGACTTTGTAGGCAGTTCTGCATGGGCTTATGGGTCTATTTTACGCAGGACAATCAACATTGGAGGACTTGGGCAAGAGAATTATCAAGGTTTCCTTCCACTGAGGAATCATGGTTCCACTACCAAAAAATTATTTGCCACAACAACTTGGCCAATGATCCTCCAAAAGTACTTGTAGAAGGATGTTGTGATACCATCAATCCGGTGATTAGCACCATTGATTTGATTGCCTCCCAAATTTCAAATTTTCATTGATATCGCTTCCAAATGATCTGCACGAGATGGGATGGTGTTGATTTCAACAAACGAAGGCCAATTGTTAATAGTAATGGGTTGTGCACACCACTTCCGTTGAAAAAAGTTCATAAAAGCTTGGTGGATGAGGACCGGGTCTTCTGTAATCTAGTCATCATCAAGTTTGAGGGTGTTGATTCTATTTGACCTCTTTCTAGCAGTTGCAATGGTGTGAAAGTAATGTGTGTTGGAATCCCCCTCTTCAGCCCACCTGACTTTAGCTCTTTGCCGCCACCAACAAGATAAACGGGCCAAGGTTGAGTTCAGCTCATTTTCCTTGAGTTGGAGGTCTCTTTCTTGCTACTCTGTCATCCCTTGTGGAGAGCAATCAGCCACCTGTAGTTGCAGAATTTCCTCTTGTAGTGAGTCCCTTTGCTTACTCAAATTTTTGAGCTTATTTTTCCCAAAGGGAATAAGTTCCTTTTAGTACTACCGCATTTCTGTCCAAGTTTTCGGCCATGGACCCTTCATAGTTACCTTGTCAACATCTCCACACTAATTTCCAAGCCATAGGATATGAAAGCCAGGTGTCTTCAAATTTCAGCCACCGTTATGATTTCCACATCTCCTTAGAGTTGATTTGGAGAACAATAGGGCAATGATCAGATGCAATCCTTGAAAGGTGTTTAGTTTGTACAAAGGGGAGGAGGTTGGATGCAATGAAGTTGATGAGGAAGCTATCAAGTCGCACCCATATTCGACTATTTTTATCTTTGTTGTTGGTCCATGTGAATCTTGGGCTGGTAAAAGTCAGCTCATTTAAGTCCCCATTAGTGAGGAATTCCATCATCTCATTTTCCACCGGTGAGCTTTTAAAAGGCTTCACCCCTTTTTTGTCTTTGGCCTCATAGATGCAGTTAAAATCTCCCCCAACAATGGATGGCAAGCCGGTATTCAGCAAGGGAGTTAAGGTGTCCCAAAGTCTCCGCCGAATGTGGTAGTCTTTGTTAGCATAATAGATGGTCACCCTCCATATAGCTTTATCTGGCAGTTGTATGTCTCCCACAATGCATTGTTCATTTTGCGTGAGAGGAGATAAAGTAATTAAATCATTTCTCCAAAGAGCAAGGATGCCTCCAGATTTTCCTACAGTAGGTTGTTGCTAAAAACACCAGTTGCGCCCCACAATTTGATCAATCTCCCTTCTAGTGATGTCGGACAGTTTAGTTTCTATAAGGCCGATGAAGAGAGTATGATGCTCCTCAAGAATTTGCCAGAGATAGTGGCCAGTGGCCTTCTTACGGATTCCCCGATAATTCCACATTATGACGGAAGTCATGGGTGGACGCTATGGAGGTCTCCCAATGTGGAATTCACTCTTTTTTTGTTCGGTATCGCCTGATCGGCCCAAGTCGACCAAGTTCCCACTGAAAATGTGTTTTAGAAACACAGCCTTGCCCACTTTTTTCTTTGTTGTGTTTGAATAATGTGGTGGCATATTCAGTTTCCTTGGCTGCAGAAAAAATTGTGGGAATTTGAGTTGCAGATGACTCCCCCTTGCCTTTGTCATGTGGAGATGGCATTGGGTAACTTCCTCTATTCTCTTCAAAGTTATTAGAACGGGTGCTAACTTTTCCATCTGCATGCAGTTTTGTGCCATAGCAATTTTCTGTTTTGCAGTGTTACCCTTGGGCATTTTGTTCAAGTTTTCTGTTTTAGGAGGCCGATTCTTCCTTCTTTGCACCAATGTCCAGGGTCCATATGAATTCCCTAAGTCAGGTTGAGCTGAAGCATTAGAGGGGCCTTCTTTACCTATGGCTTGGGTTGTTGAAAATGTGCAGAATTCTGGAACAGGAATGATGGCCGAGCTGCTGCAGGAATTCTACATAGTGCTGAAATCTGCATTGGCAATGGGCTCTTTCCCTCTATTTTTAGAAGCAGTTTTATTGTTGAAATCTGCAGCAGGATTGGTGGCCAAGCTACTGCAGTCCTGCTGTATGTTGGTGGATATTTTTTTTTGGTTGAGCATTAGAGTTTATACCTGAACTGTTAACTGAGTCTTTGCTGAATTCCTGCACCCGATTTGTCACAAAGGTGGGTTGCTGTTGTGTTGGGTTGGGGTAGTTGGTGGGCTTGTTGTTGTGTGGTGTGGCCTTGTCAATTTTTGCTTTATCTGGACAAGTCTCTAGCTTGTGTCCAACTTTGCCGCAATGGAAGCATAATTGGGCAATACCCTCATACTCAACTTTTTGAAAGAAACGGCCTTTGTAGCCATTGATCCAAATTCCCGGAGGAAGTTTCTTCGATAGATCCACCTTGACACATATCCATGCATATGTGCTTTGACCCCATTTGCTAGTTTGGTTATCCATCCATAATGGTTCTCCAACGAATGAAGCTATTCGAGCTAGATTATTATCATCCCAATAAATGAGTGGTAGCCTAGGGAGTCACATCCATAAGGGTGTGGTCAAGCCTAATAGTGAGTCAGGAGAGAAAGTGGGGGTCCATCTATCCATAGCAATGACGTTGTCGGCGATAAACCATGGTCCATTACTGAGAACTACGTCACGTGCTTCGACGGATTAAAAAATGCATAAAAAGCAATCCGGTCTAACAAGAACCAACTCAAAATCCCCCCCACTGACTCCAATTGCGTCTCAGGTCAATGTTGAGGAAGTAGAAGGGGAGTTTTTTGCCTAGTAATCTTCCAACAAGAGCTGCCTCTAGCCTCTTAATGTTGTTTTGCATAGAATGATCGTTAAGGGTCACTCCCACTCCATCCTTATCTTGAACTTCTTCAAATTTGAATTTTGCAAGTGGGACCACCACCGGTCGCTTCCAAGCATTATTTGTAGTTGTGCCTTGTCTCCTTATGTCATGTGGTATGGTGGCAGCCCCTTGGTTTGGTAATCCAGGTGTAATTGACATCCTTTGTCCAAGTGCTGAAAATCTGGCCGGTTGGTGACCTTTGGAGTTGGAAAACTGATCCTTAGAACTTGAGTTATATGTCTGTGCAGAAGTCATCTGATGATGGGCAGTGGATGAAGTAACTCCCTCCTGCATAGGTGCATAGAGTTTGCTTGCTGGCTAGCCAAATTCCTTTGTGAACTTCTCTGTGGCATTTTGACAAACATGTTGTGTGCATTCTCCTGGAATCAAGAAGTCGCTATGGGGTTTTCACCTTCTAGAAAATTTGAAGGTCGTGGTGTACCTGCTGAACATTCACATCCAAGCAAATTCTATCTTCCATACAACCAGAATTACCAATGGAAAATGGGGGGTCGGTCAACCCAAAGTCGTCGGGGGTGCCTTGCCCAAAGACCCGAGAGCCACTCGCTCTAATGAGGGAGGACTGCATTGACATACCTGTGATGGTAGCTAAGCTCGTGATTGAACCTGGAATTGGATTGGCTTTAGAATTAGAAGTCAATTTGGCTTCTTCCGGTGCCACCAATTGATGCTCCACCCGATGGTTGCTCGCGCTTCCTCCGTGCTCTGCCCACCGTGGCACCAGTAATTGACCGCTGTATAAGTTAAGGCGCTCAATCTGTGTGGTCGTAGTCACCTCCCGATTATCGCAATCCTATCTAGAGGTCGCAGCCGCATTTCCATAACCATCAGCAATGCAATCAGCGGCCGCCTCCATATCCATAGTCACACAGCCACTATAGTCTGCCGCCCGATAATGGTTGGTCGAGCTAGCCATAACAGGTTCATTGGAATCCAATTCCATTTCTCCTACTGCAGTGTCCACTGCCTACTGGTCCTATCCTGCCCGTGAATTGATGCCACTGTAGGAGTCCACGACCATGGTTATTGTTCCATCGGTTACTATAGCTTCTGCAGCCTTGTCGATACCTCTATTTGGATTTACTATTCGATTGGAACTTACTGTCATGCCTTCTCCATCAAGGCCGTGAGCTTACAGCCCTCCTTCCTCCCTTAGGCTGCTGCCATCAATGGAGTCTAGCTCCAAGTTGTTTGCTATCATGGCTGTTGAAACCGAGCCAGAATATGCCCTAGGTGCTAGCTTGTTGCAGTCTCCTCCTTGCTGCCCATCTTCTCCACCTTCCTCCTTAGAGCCTTGGCTGCCATGTCTCCCCTTGGAGCTCCCTGGTCGACTTCCTCTGCTGGCCGAAACACCACCAACACCACCCTTCATGTTGGTCGGCCTCACATCCAAGGCACCACCACCTTGCTAGCTGCCCTCCTTGCTACCACCACCCCCACCCCTCCTTGAGTGAGGCACCTGGTCACCCCCCCCCCCCCCAAGATACCCAAAGCTTCTCTCACTAGAAAATAAGAGAGAGAAGAAAAGAAGAGAAATGAAAGAGCCTCCCAAAGTTTTTGGGTTCCTTGAAAAGATGTATTTGCATTGATAATGAAAAGACTGATTACAAGTTATAAAGTTAAGAAAGCAAAACTAGCTACTAACAAGATGTTTTTCTATCCTCCTCCAAAAGCACAAAAAATTATGGAGGAATAGTGTGGTTATCTGATCTGTGCCAAATAAAATCAAAACTAGTAGCAACATCCGCACAAAAATCAGCAAAGCTATTATTAGAACTTTGTGTGTAAGTAAAAATGACCTGGTGGAAGTTCTTCAGAAAGCTGATGTCTGGAGCATGAGGAAGTCGGTTCTGCCATATCTCATTGTGAAGAGAGAGCTTGAGGTGGTCCACCACCACTATGTTGTCTCCTTCAATGACAATGCCTTTGTACTCTATCATCCAAGGCTCAATGATGTGTTGGGTGTAGAGCATGCCATTACTTGTCCCAATGTTGGAAGCAATGACCCATGGCTTTGATGAAGTTGCCATTCTCATCCCTTAAGACCACTGCAACACCACCCATTAGAAAGCAAGGAGCCATCCACATTTGCCTTGATCCAACCAGGAGGGGGAGGACACCACAATGTAGGTTTGATCAGCCCATAGGGCTGGGTGATGTCCATTACTTTTGGAATGGAAAAGAGGTAGAATGTGTGATGGAGCTAAGAATGGAGGCATCAATAATCCTCTGTGTACCATAGACCGTGAGTCTTGGTTGTACGAGTTCTCCAAACCTGGGAAGCAATAGCACAGTACATTCTAGCCTAACACAAGTTGTCATCGAATTTGAGGGCTTGGAGTAAATTCGCAAGTTGCTAAAAATGGGATTGAAGCCCCATGTTGCCAAATGGATTATGTTGTGTGTGACTAAACATTGGACAGCAATGTGTTCGCCTCTTTCTCGATTACCCCAAGGGCAAGGGTGGTGTCGCTAAACCCAACGAGCAAGCGGTGTTTGGCAAAGAGTCTTTGATGAGCCGCCACCAGCTTTACCCTAGGTGGGAGTTTCATTCTTTGTATGGCCAATCTAAAATTTCAGCAAAACAGATTTTGTATAAAATGGAAGTGAGAGTTGTACCCATGGGTGCCTTGATGAGCTTTGGGATGTCATTTTGGTGCTCCTCCATAATGGGAATGCTGGAAATGAGTTCAGCAAGGTCCGGACCAAATAGGGTATGTAGATTTTCAGTATTCCATCTTCATTTTCAGCAATCGTTTTCATATCCATTCCTCCATGCACTCCATGTTGAGAAAGGTAGGCCATTTGGAAAGAGGAAGGTCTGAAATCCAAGTAGAGTTTAGAAGTCCATCTTTACCATTGCTAATCTTCCATTTCAAATTTGGTCAGGTAAGCACCATCTGGATAATTTTCCATTGGTCTTTGGGTTCCCTTAGCCATGGGTTCAGCCCATACTTCTCAATCAAGCATTTGTGCTTGATCGAGAAGTGCTTGATCGAGAAGTATGGGTTGGACCCATGGCATAGGGAACCCAAGCGGGGAGACTCCAATTGCTGGAAAATTATTCGTAATGGTGCTTCCACCTTGAACCGTAATTTAAAATGGAGAATTTGCAATGGAAAGAGGTGGACTTTAAACTCCATTTGGATATCCCATCTACCCAGTCCAAATGGCCGACATTTCTCAACATGGAGTGCATGGAGGAATGGAAGGTGGAAGAGCGACAAAAATGTAACTGAAAACTGAAAATGCACATCCTTTTGGATTGGAGCTTGAACTCATCTCCAACATTTCTATTGAAGAGGAACATCAACATGACATCCCGAGCTCATCAAGGCACCTATGGGGACAACTCTCACATCCATTTTATACAAAATCTGCTAAAATTTGATTGGCTACACCATGCGAATTTGAAACTCGTGGAAAAGCTCATGGCGCTCATCAACCACTCCTTGCCAAACAACACCGCCATGCTCTGAGGGGTTTAACTCACACCACCCTTGCCCTTGGGGTGTAATCGATCACCAAACACATTGTCTGTCAATGCCCACATGAACAACATTATCCGATTTTGGCAACATGGGGCTGTTCAATCCCAATTTTCAGCAATTTGTAAGATTTACTCCAAGCTCTCACTAAGGTACGCAGTGACAACTTATGTTGGGCTAGAATGTATTGTGCAATTGTGTACCAGGTGTGGATAAGTCGCACTGCCAAGACTCACGGTCGTAGCCATGGTACCAAGACTACGCCGATTCTAAGCTCTATCACACATTCTTTCTTATCCTATCCGTAAGCAATGGGACATCACCCACCTTATGGCTGATCAAACTAAATTTGTGGTGTCCTCCCTCTCGGCCGGATCAAGGCTAATGTGGATGGCTCACTCCTTCCCAATGGGGTGGCGACAGGGTGCTAAGGGATGCAAATGGCAACTTCCTCAAAGCCATGGGTCATTGTTTTCAGCATTGGGACATCACATCTATTGAACTGGAGGCTATGCTCTACACTAGCAAAATTATTGAACCGTGGATGACTGAATACAAGGGCATTATCATTGAAGGAGATAATAAAGGTGTGGTGGATCACCTCAAACTTTCTTAACAATGAAATATGGCGTAACCGACTGGATGCTCGACATCGCCTTTCAAGAACTTCCACCGTTATTTTGTATACACAAATAGATCTAACAACACCTTTGAGACTTTTGTGCAGATATAGCTACTAGCTTTGATTTTGTATGGCATAGTCTAGATAATCACACTATTCCTCCACGCTTTTGCTCTTTGGAGGAGGATAAGAAATATGTTAGTAGTTTTTTGCTTTCTTTAGTAGTTTTTTCTACATTGTAATCAGTTTTTTTATTATCAATGCAAATGCATCTTTTCAACAATCAAGCATTTGTGGAGCAGCATGTCAGGTTTAGAGAGGAATTCCCAAGCCATTCTAGCCCTTAGGGGGCCATTCCAGCTTTTGGCCATGTGTAATCCAAGGCCACCTTTGTTGGAAGGCATGCACATTTTGTCCCAGGAAACATAGTGTATTGAATGTTGGTTGTTATTTCCTTACCAAAGGAAGTTCCTAGCAAGCTTCTTGATCTCCTTAGTAATTCCCTTCAGGATTTTGGTGTGGGTTGTTTGGTACATAGAGATGCAAAGCAAGGATGTCTTTATAAGTGTAAGTCGGCCCGCCATTGAGAGGTGTCTAACTCCCCATGAGCTGATTTTGCTTCCTGCCTTTTGTAGTAGCTGCTGAAAGTCTGCTATTTTTAATTTCCTCATGGCAAGTTTAATGCCCAAGTAATCAAGCTCTTCAACTCTTCTGATTCCAGTGAGCCTAGTGATTCTGTTGGCCTTCCATCCTGTATGGCTTTCTGAAAACAATGACAGCTTTGGTGGAATTGATAAGTCCCCACTTGCAATAATTTTTAGAATTTGGAGGACACCCTTTGCATGGGCAATGGAAGCTTTGTGGAGAATAAAATGTCATCCATAAAGACGTGTGATATGCATGTTCCCCGCTAGTATAGGCACACAAATTCCCCATGTTGCTTGATAGTTAAGGAAAGCGGCAAAGGATAAAAGGTAGGAGATAAGGGCACCCTTGTTGGAATCCACAACTAGCTTGTATCCATTCAGTTCTTTGCCCATTTAATAAGAGGGAGAAGGAAGGCGAGGAAATGCACTGGAGAATCCAATTCCGGAACTTCATGGGTAACCCAAATTGTTGTAGGATTATAGTTAAGGTGTCCCAGCTCATTTTATCATAAGCTTGCTCCATGTCAATTTTAATGTCCACGAATCCCTCCTTGGAGGTGTAGTGTTGGAATTTATTAATAATTTCTTGGGCTGCCAAGCAGTGGTGAGAGATAGATCTAGTAGGAATAAAGGTGCCCTGCTCTTCAGAAATGATATTTGGTAGAATGTTTTTCAGCCGACACACTAGGATTTTTGCTATGACTTTTTAGGCGGTTCTACATAGGCTTATGGGTCTGTATTTCACAGGATAATCAGCATTGGAGGACTTGGGCAAGAGAATTACCAAGGTTTTCTTCCACTGAGGAATCATGGTTCCATTACCAAAAAATTCCTTGACAGCTGCCACAACATCTTGGCCAATGATCCTCCAAAAGTACTTGTAGAAGGATGTTGTGATACCATCAATCCCAGGGGCACGATTAGTACCCATCGATTTGATCGCTTGCCAAATTTCAGCTTCGTTGATATCTGCTTACAAAAGATCACAGACCTGAGATGGGATGGTGTTGATTTCAGCAAACGAAGGCCAATTGGTAGTAGTAATGGGATGTCCACTCCACTTCCACTGAAAAAAGTTCATAAAAGCATGGTGGATGAGGACCGGGTCTTCCGTAGTCTAGCCGTCATCAAGTTTGAGAGTGTTGATTCTATTTGACCTCTTTCTAGTAGTTGCAACGGTGTGAAAGTAATGTGTGTTGGCATCCCCCACTTCAGCCCACCTGACTTTAGCTCTTTGCCGCCACCAACAAGATAAATGGGCCAGGGTTGAGTTCAGCTCATTTGCCTTGAGTTGGAGGTCTCTTTCTTGCTACTCTATCATCCCCTGTGGAGAGCAATCAGCCACCTGTAGTTGCAGAATTTCCTCTTGTAGGGAGTCCCTTTTCTTACTCAAATCTTTGAGCTTGTTTTTGCTCTAGTGGAATAAGTTCCTTAGTGTACGGCTGCATTTCCTGTCCAAGTTTTCAGCCCTGGACCCTTCATAGTTACCTTGCCAACATCTCCACACTAATTTCCAAGCCATAGGATATGAAAGCCAAGTGTCTTCAAATTTTAGCCACCGTTGTGATTTCGACATCTCCTTAGAGTTGATTTGTGGAACAATAGGGCAATGATCAGATGCAATCCTTGAAAGGTGTTTAGTTTGTGCGAAGGGGAGGAGGTTGGATGCAATGGAGTTGATGAGGAAGCGATCAAGGCGCACCCATATTCGACTATTTTTATCTTTGTTGTTGGTCCATGTGAATCTTGGGCCAATAAAAGTCAGCTCATGTAAGTCCCCATTGGTGAGGAATTCCATCATCTCATTTGCCGCCGGTGAGCTTTTAAAAGGCTTCCCCCCTTTTTTGTCTTTGGCCTCATAGATGCAGTTAAAATCTCCCCAACAATGGATGGCTTCAGATTCAAGGGAATTAAGGTGTCCCAAAGTCTCCACCGAATGTGGTAGTCTTTGTTAGCATAACAGATGGTCACCCTCCATATAGCTTTATCTGACAGCTGTATGTCTCCCACAATGCATTGTTCATTTTGCGTGAGAGGAGAGAAAGTAATTAAATCATTTCTCCAAAGAGCAAAGATGCCTCTAGATTTTCCTACAGCAGGTTATTGTAAAAAACTCCAGTTGCACCCAACAATTTGATCAATCTCCCTTCTAGTGATGTCCGTCACATTAGTTTCAATAAGGCCGATGAAAATGCATGATGCTCCACAAGAATTGGCTGAAGATAGTGGCTCGTGGCCTTCTTACGGACTCCCCAACAATTCCACATTATGACGGAAGTCATGGGTGGACTTTTGGAGGTCTCCCTCGATGTGGAATTCAATTCTTTTTCTTTTCCAGGTACGCTTTGATCGCCCAAGGACCAAGTTCTTGAAAATGTTTTAGAAACACGACCTTGCCACTTTTGCTTTGTGTTTTGAATAATGTGGTGGCATCTTCGCTTCCTTGGTTAAAAAAGGGGAATTTGAGTTGCGGATGACTCCCCCTTGCCTTTGTCATGTGGAGATGGAATTGGGTAACTTCCTCTGTTCTCTTCAAAGTTATTAGAACGGGTGCTGACTTTTCCATCTGCATGCAATTTCTAGTTTTGTGCCATAGCAATTTTCTATTTTGCAGTGTTACCCTTGGACATCTTGTTCTGGTTTTCAATTTTAGGAGGCCGATTCTTCCTTCTTTGCACCAATGTCCAGGGTCCATATGAATTCCCTAAGTCAGGTTGAGCTGTAGCATCAGAGGGGCCTTCTTTACCTATGGCTTGGGTTGTTGAAAATGTGTAGAATTCTAGAACAGGAATGCTTGCCGAGCTGCTACAGGAATTCTACATAGTCCTGAAATCTGCATTGGCAATGGGCTCTTTCCCTCTATTTTTAGAAACAGTTTTATTGCTGAAATCTGGAGTAGGATTGGTTACCAAGGTACTACAGTCCTGCTGTATGTTGGTGGATGTTTTTGTTGGTTGAGTAGTAGAGTTTATACCTGAACTGTTAGCTCAATCTTTGTTGAATTCATGCACCCAATTTGTCACAAGGGTGGGTTGTTGTTGAGTTGGGTTGGGGGAGGTTGTAGGCTTGCTGATGGTGGCATGGCCTTGTCAATTTTTGCTTTATCTGGACACATCTCCAGCTTGTGTCCAACTTTTCTGCAATGGAAGCATAATTGGGCAATACCCTCATACTCAACTTTTTGAAAGAAACGGCCTTTGTAGCCATCAATCCAAATTCCCGGAGGAAGTTTCTTCGATAGATCCACCTTGACACATATTCGTGCATATGTGCTTTGACCCCATTTGCTAGTTTGGTTATCCATCCATAATGGTTCACCAATGAATGAAGCTATTCAAGCTAGATTGTTATCATCCCAATAAATAAGTGGTAGCCCAGGGAGTCGTAGCCATAAGGGTGTGGTCAAGCCAATAGTGAGTCGAGAGAAAGTGGGGTCCATCTATCCATACATGACGTTCGGGCGATAAACCACGGTCCATTAAGAACTCAAGGCTTCATTGAAAAATGCATAAAAAGCAATCCGGTCCAATAAGAACCAACTCAAAATACCCTCATTGACTCCATTTGCGTCTCAGGTCAATGTTGAGGAAGTAGAAGGGGAGTTTTTTGCCTAGTAATCTTCCAACAAGAGCTGCCTCCAGCCTCTTAATGTTGTTTTGCATAGAATGATCGTCAAGGGTCACTCCCACTCCATCCTTGTCCTGAACTTCTTCAAATTTGAACAAGCGGGACCACCACCGGTAACTTCCAAGCATTATTTGCAGTTGTGCCTTGTCTCCTTATGTCATGTGGTATGGTGGCAGCCCCTTATTTTGGTAATCCAGGTGTAATTGACATCCTTTGTCCAAGTGCTGAAAATTTGGCTGGTTGGTGACCTTTGGAGTTGGAAAATCGATCCTTAGAACTTGAGTTATATGTCTGTGCAGAAGTCATCTGATGATGGGCAGTGGATGAAGTAACTCCCTCCTGCATAGGTGCATAGAGTTTGCTTGCTGGCTAGCCAAATTCCTTTGTGAGCTTCTCTTCGTCATTTTGACAAACATGTTGTGTGCATTCTCCTAGAATCAGGAAGTCAATGCTACGGGGGTCAATTTCAGCCCCTTCCAGAAAATTTGGAAGGCTAGCGTGGTGTACCTGCTGAGCATTCACATCCAAGAAAATTCTATCTTCCATACAACCATAATTACCAATGGAAAATGGGGGGTCGGTCATCCCAAAGCCGTCGGGGGTGCCTTGCCCAAAGACCCGAGAGCCACTCGCTCCAATGAGGGAGGACTGCATTGACATACCTGTGATGGTAGCAAAGCTCGCGATTGAACCTGGAATTGGATTGGCTTTAGAATTAGTAGTCAATTCAGCTTCTTTCGGCACCACCAATTGTTGCGCCACCCAATGGTTGCTCGTGCTTCGTCCGTACTATGCCCACCGCGGCACCAGCAATTGGCCACTGTATGAGTTAAGGCGCTCAATTTGAGTGGTCGTAGTCGCCTCCCGATTGTCGTAATCCTGTCTAGAGGTTGCAGCCGCATTTCCATAACCATCAATAATGCGCGGTCGCCCATATCCATACGCACCACTATAGCCGCCGATAGTGGTTGGTCATGCTAGCCATAACAGGTTCATTGGAATCCAATTCCATTTTCGCCGCGGTGTCCACCGTGCATGTTGGTCCTTTCGCCTGCGGAATTGATGCCATCAGAGAGTCCACCATGGTTACTATTCCATTGATTATTGTAGCTTCTGCAGCCTTGTCGATACCTCCATTTGGATTTACTGTTTGATTGGAACCTGCTGTCGTGCCTTCTCCATCAAGGCCGTGAGCTTGCAGCCCTCCTTCCTCCCTTAGGCTGCTGCCATCAATGGAGTCTAGCTCCATGTTGTTTGCTGTCATGGCTGCTGAAATCGAGCCAGAATCTGCCCTAGGTGCTAGCTTGCTGCAATCTCCTCCTTGCTACCCATCTTCTCCACCTTCCTCCTTAGAGCCTTGGCTGCCATGTCTCCCCTTGGAGCTCCCTGGTTGACTCCCTCTACTAGCCGAACCACCACCAGCACCACCCTTCATGTTGGCCGGCCTCATATCCAAGGCACCACCACCTTGCCGGCTGCCCTCCTTGCTACCACCACCCCCACTCCTCCTTGAGTGAGGGGCAACTTGGTCAACCAGATACCCGTGAGCTTCTCTCACTAGAAAATAAGAGAGAAAAGATTAGAAGAGAAATGAAAGAGCCTCTCCAAAGTTTTTGGGTTCCTTGAAAGTTGCATATTGCATTAATAAAAAAAGATGGTTACAAAAGAGCACAAAAGTGCAAAGCTAGAAAAGACAAACAAACTAGACCGGAGCAACATGCTCACGGTCATCCTCTAAAATGATAGTAAAAGCAGTAGGGAAGATACAAGCATCATAAGAGTGCCACACAAAGTCGACCCGAGCAAGTCATGCACGTGAATCCGCCATTCCCACTGATGTGTGAGAAAATCACCTGGTAGAAATCTATAAGGAAGCCCATATTAGGTGCCTGTGCTGGGAGAGTAGTCCAGAAAGTCTGCTGCAAGGTCTGCTAGAGGTAAGTCACCACCCCATGGTTGTCGCCTTCCAAGATCAGCCCCTTGTATTCATACATTCATGGCTCCAATCTATCGACAAGCATATCGCAGCTCCACCTGTGTTGTCCTGTCAAGATGAATACTAGCCTTGATGAGGTTGCAAGTATCATCTCTGATCACAACTCTGATACCTGCCAAGCCAGAGGATAAGAGTGCACCATCAACATTGGCCTTAAGCCATCCGGGAGGGGGGGAGTCCAAGAAGTGTGAGGAATCAGTCGATGTGGCTGCTGGAGCTCCCATTGCTCTCGAAATAGAAAGGCGGAGGTGTTGGTGAATGCCTCCAAGATGTTTGCAGCAAGCACCTTGGGGGTTCCATGAGGGCGGCCGTGAGTCTTGGCATTCCTAGTCCTCCAAACCTGGTATATGACATAGCAGTATGCCTTGCCCCAAGCTAGATCAGCCTTGGGGATGCTGTCGAATGCCTTGAAAAGATCCTGAGAACAGATAAAGGAAGGCATGACAAAACCCCAAGAGGAAAGAACCTGTAGGACAGCCATCATGAGAGAGCATCTAATCAGAATATTCTCCAAGTCTTCCTCCTCAGTGCAGCCCCAAAGACACTGGACTTCCTCTGTCAGCCCCCTCTATCGGAGCCAGGTGAGAGTTGGCAAAGCCCCTTTCATGACACGCCACCAAAAGAGCTTCTCCGTGAATACACTGAACGGGACAAGGCCAGTGGGTGGGAAGAGAGCCTCGTAAGCAAGTGCAGTAAGGGACTTGCTTAGAGGAAGGTGCACTAGTTCTGGCTAAATCAGTATGTAGCACCACTCCTGTGATTTGGTCCACCAGATCCTGCCCGAAGTGGAGCTCCAATATTTCAATGTCCCAAGATCGGTCTGGCTGAATGAAAGAGCACACCCGAGGCCTTCCAGAGTAGCAGCATCAATGAAGGTGGGTCTCCTGGAAAGTCGGATGTCAATCAACCAAGTCTGGGAAAGGACATGTACCTTGTTCCCTTCAGCTAGCTTCCAACGAATCAAGGGTTTGAGGCTCTGAGCTCCACTGAGAATGATAGCCCATGTCTTGGATTCATCTCACCTCAGGGAGCTATCCCAAATATCATCCCCATAAAGCTCCCGAAGACAGCAGTGCAGGAGGGAATCAGGCTTTTGTACAAAATCCCAGGCGAGTCGTGCCCTGAGGGGGCCAATCTAGGTGGTGGCAGAGTGAAACCCAAGTCCACCAAGCCTCCTAGGAGTACAGATAGAGGCCCACTTCACATAATGGATGCTCTTCTAGGAAGATCTCTTGTTCCACAAGAATGATCTACACATCTTCTCAATCTCCTGCAACACATTCATAGGCAAAATAGTATGTGTCAGCTGGTAAATGGATCCGGCAAGAGCGTGGAAATGAGTGGCACGCCGAGAGGTACTATGATCCCCAGGCGAAATCTTCTCCTTAGCCCTCTGAATCAGCTGAGAATGGTCTGTCCTATACAACTTCCAAATGGTTAGCTTGATTCCTAGATAGTCCATCTCCTAGACCCTCCTGAACCCAACAAGTCGAGTAATGCGGTTGGTCCTCCATCTTTTTGCTACCTTGCTGAACAAGATGGTTGTCTTAGCACTATTGATGTGCTACCCCGTCCAAGCATAGTAGTCATCAAGGATAGCCTTGATTTGTTTGTCATGGGCCACTAAGGCTTGAGAGGTAATCAGAATGTCATCAACATAAAGTAAGTTGGAGATACGAGTACCTCCAGAAGTCACTATCATGCCTAAGTTGACTCCCCGCTACTTGAAGGCTTGTGTAAGCAGCTCAGAACATAGAATGAAAAGGTAGGGTGAGAGAGGACACCCTTGCCAAAAGCCACAGTGAGCGCTAACCCACTCAGTCCTTCGACCATTCAAAAGAATGGAGTACCTGGGATGGGTGACACACTGAATGACCCATTTGCTAAATTTGGCTGGAAATCCTAGAGAAAAGAGCTTCTGCTCCAAGGTTTGCCAGCTCATCCTGTCATAGACTGCTCCATATCCACCTTGATTTCCATGAACCCAACCTGCGAGGTAGAATGTTGAAATTTTTTGAAGATTTATTGGGCAAGGAGATAGTGGTGAGAGATGTTTCGCGGGGGGACAAAGGCTCCCTGCTCCTCAGAAATAAGGCTCAGAAAGAGGTGCTTCAATTTGTTGACCAGGATCTTGGCAATCAGCTTATAGATGGTCTGACATAAACTGATTGGCTGGTACTTAGAGGGGTAGTTGGCACATGTGGGAGGTAATAAAGAACTCCTGGATTGCTGCAGTAATGTCGGGCTTCACACATCTCCAAAACTGATTGTAAAAGGAAGCAGTGATCCCATCCAGACCTGGTGCTCGATTGGGTCCCATAGAGCTAAGGGCATCCCAAACTTCATCATCAGTCACAGAAGCATCAAGAAGGGGAGTGATGTGGGAAGGTACCTACTGCTCAAGAGGCAGGGTAGGCTAGTTCTCAATGGAGACTGCCCCCTCAACCCATTTCTTCTGAAAGTAAGTGGTAAAGATCTCAGCTATAGCCTCCTGGATATCCACCTGCCTCCCATCATCCATCATAACACAGCTAATCCTGTTGGTGCGATGTCTAGAGAAAGCAACAGTATGGAAGAAATGAGTGTTACCATCCCCCTGTTGTACTAGTCTTCGCCCTCTGCTTCTACCAGGTGCTGAGCCTAGCCAAAGTAGAGTTAAGCCCAATGACCTTGGAGCGAAGCTCAACCTCCTGAACCGTAGTGAGACCAGTGTCAGAACAATCAACGATCTGGAGGGTTTTAATATCCCTCTCCAGCTCCTCCTTGAGTAAGTGGAGGTTCTTCAGCATACTTCTACTCCAAAAGAAAAGAGCCCATAGGGTGCGGCTGCTTTTTCTTTGGAGCACATCAGCCTTGGTACCGTAGTCAGCCTTGCTCCACTTCTGCCATACAAGCCTCCACCCTATCGGGTAGGATAGCCAAGTGTCCTCAAAACGGAGCCAGCGCTGTGGTGGTATATATGGACTAGTAGAAATTGAAAGAAGAATTGGACAATGATCTGAAGCGATATGAGGTAAGTGATGAACCTTAGTATCTCTAAGGGCATTAGAAGCCAATTGACCAACCCTGCCGATCTTGCTTCTCCCATCTTTGTTATTGGTCCAGGTATACCTAGGGCCAATGAAGTCTAGATCATGTAAGTCAGAAGTGGTCAAGCAAGCTTCCATCTCTTGAATAGCCTGAGAGTAGGTAAACCTCTTCCCCCCTTCTTATCCTGCTGAGATAAGATATAATTGAAGTCACCTCCAATGATAGTTGGTACCTACTGGTCAACATTATTACTAATATCCTGCCAAAGCACTCTCCTGTGATAAGCTTTGTTGGCATAAACCTAACCAAGCATCCACTAAGAGTTATCAATCATCGACCTTCCCAACACCGACGAGAGGATAAGAGGATGGAAATCAACCAGATCCTACCGCCATAAGATAATCATACCTCCTGAATTTCCCACTGAAGGGTGACAGAGAAATTGCCAACTGTTTCCAGCTAGCTTGTCCACCTCTCGCCTAGTAATCTGCCCAATCCTGATCTCCACCAGGCCAATGATGCATAAGTCATGGCCACCTATGAGGTGGCGTAGGTAGTTGCCCGTTGTTTTCTTTCGGGCACCCCTATAGTTCCAGAAGAGGATGGAGACATTAATCCACCATAGGGGACCCGTCCCCGCCATCTGGTGGTGTGAGTGGAGCCTTCTTCCTCTTTTTAGGAAGAGTCTCACCTTGCCCCAAGTTTTGAAGCTCCCTTTGAAAGTGGGCCTTGGAGACCCTTGGTTTGCGAATGTTATTCTTGCCCCCCTTGTCCCGAGGAGGTTTTTCCAAATTTGTAGGGGCTTGGAAGATAGGAGGTTTTAGGATATCAATACCCAGAAGGAAGTCCTGAGAAGGTGTGGCCTATGGTGGAGGCACCCTATTCGGCCTAGCATCAGCTTTGTGCCCAATTTGTCCTCCCCCTTTGGTCTTCAGAGTAGCTTGAGCAGGCTTAGTCTTCTTCTTGTAGGTAACAAGCACCCAAGGCCCATACTGTAGAGGGCTGAAGATATGGTGGTTGCCTGTGAGGTAGGTCAATATCTGGCTTTTGCCCTTATCCACAACCCCATGATCAGAAATGATTTGGGTAACGCTTTCACCTTTCTCAAATCAAGCTTGCATTTTATCCTGCAAAGGGAAGTTGGTATTAGGTTGCCTAGGAGGGGGGGGTGGGGGGTTTAGTTTTACCTAGGCTTGGTGCAACTGGAGATCCTGAGGTGGTAGGGCAAGAATCCATCTTGTGGCCAACCCTATCACAAGTAAAGCACAGCTGGGTAATCCCCTCATACTCAATTGGTTGGAAGAATCGGCCATCTCTTCCGTGAATCCATACTCCTGTGGGAAGCTTACTGGAGAGGTCAATTCTGATGCAAACTCTAGCATATAGGCTTTGCCCTCAGCAATTGGTGGGATGATCCACCCACAATGGCTCTCCAAAAAAAGAAGAGACTTAGGGTTGAAGGTTGGAGTCCATTTGTCTAATCTGATGATATTTCCAATCACAAACTAAGGACCATTCATAAGGACAACATCCCGAGCTTCAATTGTGTCAAAGAGGCAAACAAAGCAATCAGGGGAGACCATAACCAGCTTGAAGGCACCGCCCCATTTTCTATAGTCGATTAAGAAAATAGAAAGAAGGTCTTCTCCCAAGTATCCTCCCCATAAGGGCTTTATCCAGCTTCCGTTGGTTATCATCAAAAGCATCATCATCTAGTCTAATAATAGAGCCATCCTCCATCAAAGTTGAAGATTTATCCACAGGGCCAAGCTTCACAAATTCTTTGCGCTTCCAGAGGTTAGAAGTAGTAGAGCTAGCTTGACCTTGAGTTGGCCGAGAATGTGATGTGTTTGTTTGGCCTAGCACACCCCCCCTTGGTGGGCTATGATGCTCAAAGAGAGGGTTAGTAGTTGTTGATCCACCACTCTTAGATGGTATGTGAGAAACACCCCAAAAAAATTGGGTCGGGATTGTTTGGACATTTTCACAAGCACCTTGTGTGCACTGTGCTGTAGCATCCTTGTCAGCCATATGGAGGTCGGTGGCAACCATTGAATGTCGGCATTATCCATTCCTGTGGTGGCATCCATGGAGTCCAAAACCCGACCTCCTCATCAACAACAAGCCATGGATTCGGAATTACCTCCTAGATCCCGCTTGTCCAGATGGTTGCCTGGCCTTCGCAAGCTCCTGCCGTAGTGGCCTTGCCCCCACATGCAGGGTGTAAGCCGCGCTTGCTTGATGCCTCTGCGCCTTCCTTTACTTTCATGTGCGCTGTGCCGCATGCCACCATGGCGCCCATACCATGCCGCGGCACTAAATGCGCGCATCATCCGCATCGCGGCGTGATCTGCACCTACTTCCGGGTTGTCTCTCCGGCTAGCCTCCGGGCTCTCCTTCCGCATTCACCATATGTCCTCCGCCGGCTAAGCCTTCGCCGCGCAAGAAGAACGATCTTCATCCATTGCGAGTCTAGTGAATCCTGCTCATTTCCGCGAGTCTATAGTAGCGTTCTTGCATCAAGAACCGTCGGCCCATCCAGCGGCCAACCAATGATCCTTGCGCCTCCTCCATGCCAATGTCCCGTGCAAAGTCTACAGTGCACTTAGGCTATGCAGAATGAACAGTGCTCATTTTATTGCCAAGAACCATGGCTTCCGTCCCGTCTGTCCTAGCACATGGATTGTCCGATCCAAGCGCCACCTCCTTGCCATTTGCCCGTGCAGAATCTACAATAAAATCTGGCCATGCAGAGTGAATATTGTCTGATCTGCTGTGCCCTTCTTTTCATCCTCTTCCCGTCTTTTCCCGGGGAGGAGGTGACCGCCGGCCACCTCCCGCCGTAGTGAGAGAAGCTCTAGGAGAAAATTGTGCCCTAGAGAGAGAAGAAAAATCATGGAAATGAAAATCCTCCCAAAGTTTTTGGGTCCCAAAGTTTTTGGGTTCCTTGAAATTTTGCATTTGCATTAATAAAGAAAAGAGATATTACAAACTAAACAAGTTCGGCAAAAAGAAAAGCATGCTAACTTGAAGCTAAATGCTTCCTATCATCCTCCAAAATAACATGAAAAGCAGGAGGGATAAAACAAAAATCAGCAGAATGCCATACAAACTCAGAAGTAGTAGCAAAGTGTGCACAAAAATCTGCTAATCGATTGTAGTCTCGACAGATGTGAGAGAATAGCACCCGATGGAACTCACTGAGGAAGCCAAGATCAGGCGCCAGAGTTGGAGAGGCTGTCCAGTAACTCTGCTGAAGCGTCTTCTGGAGGTAGGTCACCACAGTAGTGTTGTCTCCTTCAAGAATGATACCCTTCAACTCATGCATCCAAAGCTCAATAAGCTGCTTTATGGCGAGCATGGCCTGCATCTCCATGATTGTGATATCCCAATGCTGGAATTGAATACCTGCGGCCTTGATAAGATTGCCAATGTCATCTCTCATCACCACCCCAGTACCTGCAGCACCAGATTGAAGTAGTGCACCGTCCACATTAGCCTTTAGCCATCCAGGAAGGGGGGAGTCTAGGAGGAGTATGAAAATAGCCGGTGTGACTGGTGGAGCTCCAATTGCCCATGAAAAGGAAAGGATGCAGTGTTGGTGAAAGCCTCCAAAATGTTTGCCGCAAGAATTTTGGGGGTTCCATAAGGCCGTCCATGAGTCTTTGCATTCCTGGCCATCCAAACTTGATAAACAATAGAACAGTAAGCTCTTCCCCAAGTAGATCTGTCCTTGGGGGTTTAGTTAAAAGTAGCAAAGAGATCCTGTGATGTGGCAAAAAGAAGGCATAACAAGCCCCCAAGTAGCAAGAACCTTCAAGACTGCAGCAGTGAGGGAGCATCTTGTCATAATGTGGTCCAAATCCTCAGCTTCAGAGCAGCCCCACGGGCATTGAACCTCCTCCACCAGTCCCCGTTGATGCATCCAAAAAAGGGTTGGGATAGAACCCTTCAAAATACGCCACCAAAATAACTTCTCCCAGGGATGGAGCCGAAACCTCTTGAGCCACTGATAACAAGAGCAATCCTGCGGGAATAGAGCATCATAAGCAAGCAAAGTGAGTGACTTACCTAGGGTAGATGAGTCACTGGATATCGCCATTAAGTCTAGTGAGTCACCACTCCTTTGATCATCAACATGGCCAAAGTGAAGCTCCAATTTGGCTTCGCCTCACAGTCGAATGAAGGCACTCAACATCCCATCCTCAAGGCGCTACATCAATGAAGGTGGGTCTCACGGAGAGCGAAAAATCTATCGAGTATGTGAGAGAACGCACCTTGCTCCCATTAATCCTCCAGCGGATAAGCTTTGGGCTCCACTAAGAAGAAACCGAGGGACTTGGAATCACCCTTCTCAAAGAACTCTCCCAAATATCATCACCATACTTCTCCCGTGAGGTGTAGAAGAGTAGTAGGCTTCGAATGAAGTCCGTAGTGCCCTTGAGGACCGACCCAAGTGGTGGCTGAATGAAAACCAAGACCCCCAACCTTTTGAGGTGAGCATATGTCATTCCACTTGACATAATGGACACTCTTCTGTGTGGAGCTCTTATCCTAGAGGAAGGATCTACAAAGCTTCTCAATCTCCAACAAAATATTGGAAGGGATGATGGTGTAGTAATCTGGTAAGCTGATCCAAGCAGTAGAGCTAAAGAGAGTAGGGTGGAGCAGCCCGCAAGGGATAGGTGACGGGATCCCCAAGCTAGAATGTTCTCCCTTGCCTGATGAATCAACTGAGAGTAATCACTCTTGTGAAGTCTTCGTAGTGCTAGCTTGAGGCCGAGATAATCCATCTCTTGGACTCTCCTAAACCCAAGCATCCTAGCAATCTGATTTGTCCTCCATCTGGTTATAGCACGGCTGAAGATGATAGCAAATTTACCGGATTGATATCTTTGCCCTCAGGCACAGTATTCCTCAAGAATGCCTCTAATTTGTTTGCCATGTGTGCCCAAGCGAGAAGCAATAATAATATCATCGACATATAAAGATGAGAGATGCGTACCTCCGGTAGTCGAGACATGCTGGGTCCGCTTGAAGGCTTGGGTAAGAATCGAGCAGATGAACAAATAAGGGGAGAGTGGATACACCTTCACACCACGAGCATCAATCCACTCAGTCCGTCTTCCATTCAGCAAGATAGAGAACTTCGGGAATGTAATACACTGCATCACCCACTTGCTAAATGTAGGAGGGAAACCCATTAGAACCAAGACTTTCTCCAAAGTCTTCCAACTCATGCGATCATATGCCTGCTCCATGTCAATCTTGATCACCATGCCCCCAACCTGAGAGGTTGAGTGCTTAAGCTTATTAAAGATTTCACGGGCTAGTGATGTGAGATGTTCCTCTATGGCACAAAGGCACCTTCCTCGAGATGATGGGAGGATATGCTTCAGTCTATTAACGTGATCTTTGCAGCTTGTAAATGGTCGACATAGACTAATGGGCAGATGGATGGACACTCTTCAGAATCAGCACAATGAGCGTCTCTTTCCAATTATCATCCATATGAGAAGTGAGAAAGAACTCCTCAACAGCTGTAATAACATCCTCTTTCACACATCGCCAGAATTGCTTGTAGAATGATGAGGTAATCCCATCCAATCCTGGAGCTCGATTGGGCCCCATCGAGTGTAAGGACTCCCAAATTTCCTACTCAGTAATGTTAGCATCAAGAAGAATTTTGACATGAGGAGGTGCCTATTATCGGAATGGTAGGCCAATCATCATGTGAAACATCCCCTTCGATCCACTTATGCTGGAAGAAAGTGGTGAAGGCAGAAGTAATATCCTCAGGACTGTCCCGAATGCTTCCATCCTCACTCATGACACTGTTGATTCTATTGGTGTGATGTCTAGCAGTGGAAAAAGTGAGTATTACCATCTCTCCTGAAGCCATATCTGACTTGGCTCTCTGTTTCCACCAAGTGTTTAGCCTAGCAAGAGTAGAATTCAGCTCCACCACCTTGGAATGAAGATCAGCCTCCTGTGTAGTGGATAGACCATCGTCAGAATAATCAATGATCTGGAGTTCAGTAATGTCTTCCTCCAATTTACTCTTCAGAGAGTTCCAATCCTTCATCTTATTTTTTCTCCAATGATAGAGGGCCTTCAATGTTCTACTGCTCTTCTATTGGAGAATATCAGCTTTAGAGCCATAGTCATTTTTCCCCCATTTTTGCCACACCAGCTTCCAGGCCATAGGGTAAGAAAGCCACATCTCCTCAAATCGTAGCCACCGATGTGGTCTATCCTGTGCAGTGGAACTGAAAGCAACAAAGGACAGTGGTCAGAAGCAATACGAGAAAGGTGACTGACCTTCGTGTCTCTGAGTAAGTTGGATGCCAATGAGTTGACAAGGATCCTATCGAGTCTGACCCAAATCTTACTTCTGCCATTCTTATTGTTGGTCCATGTGAATTGTTGGCCAACAAAATCAAGCTCATGCAAGTCCACGGAGGCCATGCAATCCTCCATTTCCCGCATCACCTGTGAGTAAGAAAAAGGCTTCCCTACCTTCTTATCATGCTGAGTCAGGATGTAGTTAAAATATCCACCAATAATAGTAGGGATCGATCCACACCGCTAAGAATAGTCTGCCAAAGTGTCCTCCTGCAGTGGTAGTCTTTATTAGCATAAACCCAGCCAAGAGTCCACTGGGTATTTTTAGGCATACTAACACTTCCCAGAACTATCTGATCAGTAAGAACAGTTGGGGTGAACCCAATCAGATTACTTTGCCAAAGAATACTAATCCCACTAGAATTCCTTATAGAGGGGTGACAAATGAACTGTCAGCTGCTTCCAACCAACTTGTCCACTTCCCGTCGAGAGATCTCTTCAATCCTAGTTTCCACTAGGCCAATCATACCTCATGTCCACCAATTAGGTGGCGTAGATAGTGGCCCGTAGATTTCTTTCGAGTCCCCCTACAATTCTAAAAAAGGATGGAAGACATTAAGTCACCATGGGGGATTTATCCCCCCGGTGATTCACTGTGTACCTTTTTCCTCTTCTTTGAGTTGGCCTCAATTGGCCCCAATTTCTATAGCCCCTCTCAAAGTGAGCCTGAGACACCCTTGCCCTTGTGGTAGGTTGCATGGTTGCCTACTCCTGCACTGGCTTTTTGAGCTTCTCCACTGTGGCTTTGGCTTGGAATATGGGAGGCGAGAGGCTTCGTAGGGAGGACTGCTTTAAAGGTGCTCCTTGAGGAGGAGCTCTTCCCGAGGGATGAGTAGCTATAGGTTGGCCACCTTTATGGCCTTGCTTCGCACCTTCCTTATTCTACAAGTTAATCTATTCCTGCTTGTTAGTTTTCTTCTTCCTGGTGACCAGCACCCAAGGACCATACTCAGAAGAAGTGGGTTCCTCAGGCTGTGTAGGAAATGATGGTGGAATATCCTGTTGTGTCTCAACATTCTTGCCTTAGTGGGATTGATTGGCGGTGCTACATTCCCCTTCTCAGTCAGTGGGCCAAGTTCGCATATACTCATGCATGTGAATAGGAGGAGAGGAAGTCTTACCCATAGTGGGAGCTAGAGGAACCCCTTGGTGGGGCAAGAATCAACCTTGTGTCCCACCTTTCCACAGAGTTGAGTAATACCCTCATACTCAATATGTTGGAAAAACCTTCCATTTCTTCCATGGATCCAAACTCCAGGGGAGAGTTTTTATGAAAGATCAAGTCTGATGCATACTCTGGTAAATATGCTTTGCCCCCATGAGTTTGTTGGGTGATCCACCCACAACGGCTCTCCAATGAAGGAAGCGATCCTGGCAATATTAGTATTATCCCAATAAAGCAAGGGGAGGTTAGGGAAGCGTACCCAAATCGGAGAGGAGAACCCATGAAGAGATTTGGGATTGAAAGTGGGAGTCCACTTATCCAACCCAATAACATTCCCAGCAACGAACCAAGGCCCATCATCAAGACTGCATCTCTAGCCTCAGTAGTTTCAAAGATACAAACGAAGCAATCTAAGGCACCCATAATTAATTTGAAGGCCCCCCACTGACTCCACTTCCTCTGCGGGTCTGCATTGAGATAGAAATATGATGGTCTTCTCCCCAATATCTTTCCAACAAGTGCTCTTTCAGGCTTCAATTGATTGTCATCCACAGCTTGGTCATCAAGTAGAACAGTAATGCCATCCTCCATGAGTGCTGCATTTTTGTCTATAGGCCCCAATTTAGCATATTCCTTCTTCTTCCAAGGGTCGGCTTGATCATTAGGATGCTTTCCCTCCATTGGCCGAGAGGTAGCACCATTTGAAGCTCTAGGAAGAGCCTCTCTATTATCTTCAAACAAAGGGTTAGTAGTTGCCCCATTCCCTTGTCCAATCCTTGAAACACAGCAAAGGTGCTCGGGTTTACTATGGCATTAGTGCGCACCTTGTGTGCACTTGGAGTAATGACCATAGAGATATCTTGGTCACCACCGCTTGCAATTGGTGTTGATGTTCCCCACAATCATCCATATGGTCCGAGCAACTAGCCCCATGGTCATCAATATCACACATATTGTAGGACATACCTTGGCCGAATTGGGTCTCTTCAATGCTCTTGATTTTTCCTTTATGTGTGCTGTTAGCCTTAGTAAATCTAGCTTGATCTTCATCATCATGCATATCAGCATCCCCATTGGCCACCGGTCCCAAGTATGTCTAGTTCATTGTCTGCGGTCCGCCAGAGTGAGCAGTGCCGGCGGCTGGCGGCTTGTTCCCCTCCTCGCCACACAGCAAGCACTCGCCATGCGAGGGCTTCAGCTGCCAGCGGTGCTTCATATATCGCTATACCCGTTGTCTTCGGCGTGCTCCGTCGGCGCTTAGCTCTCCCATGCATTTTGCGCGCCCACCTCGCCATCCCTACTGTGCATGCGCCACCATTAGCGCGGCGTATCATAGCCCTGTCACGCCGTGGTCCATCGCTAGGTGTGCAATTTACACCCCTTCGATCTGTCCCTAATTAGCGCACCCACACTCGTGATTTGAGTGGGTCATTACGACTCCTCAGCCCAGCGTGTGCGCTGGGACATCCGCTGCCTCTGCGCACCTCAAAAGCCGCGGCTGGCAAGCCCGCTCTGATGCTGAGATCTGAGCAGAGGGCTTAGATTTTCCATGATCCATTTGTCCGGCAAAACCAGCACCACCACTTGCCAACCCGAGTGCCTCCTCTTGCCAGAGAAGCCTTGTAGGTTCTTTGGAGAAGTCGCCACCTTCTCCATGCATTTCAATGTCAAACTCAGCACCAACCCGACCATCCCTTACAAAAGAACCCTTATCCATCCCTAGCACCTCCTTACCATGGCCCCTCTCCTTCTTGCCACCTTCTCGGCCCTCCCTCCTACCGCCTTGTCCCTTGTAGGAGGAGGTGACTGCCGGCCACCCCCCACCATGGAGAGAAGAGAGTATTGGAAAGCCTCCCCTTAAGAGAGAGAAAAAATCATGGAAATGAAAGAGCCTCCAAAGTTTTTGGGTTCCTTGAAAAGATGCATTTGCATTGATAATGAAAAAGCTGATTATAATGTAGAAAAACTGCTAAAGAAAGCAAAAAACTAGCTACTAAGAGCATATTTCCTATCCTCTTCCAAAAGAGCAAAAAATTATGAAGGAATAGTGTTGTTATCTAGACTATGCCATACAAAATCAAAGCTAGTAGCTATATCTGCACAAAAGTCTGCAAGAGTGTTGTTAGATCTGTTTGTGTATGCAAAAATAACCTGTGGAAGTTCTCCAGAAAACTGATGTCAAGAGCATCTGGAAGTCAGTTCTGCCAAATTTCATTGTTAAGAGAAAGTTTGAGGTGATCCACCACACAAATATTATCCCCTTCAATGATAATGCCCTTGTATTCGGTCATCCACAGCTCAATAATTTTGCTAGTGTAGAGCATAGCTGCCAATTCAGCTGATGTGCTATCCCAATGCTGAAAACAATGACCCATGGCTTTGAGGAAGTTGCCATTTTCATCCCTTAGCACCAATGCAAAGCCAATCCATTGGGAGGAGCCATCGACATTAGCCTTGATCCAGGAGGGGAGGACACCACAAATTTGGTTTGATCATACAGTGTGATGTCCCATTGCTTCTGGAGAGGATAAGAGGAAGAATGCATGATGGAGCTTAGAATCGAGGCAGCAATAGTCTTTGGGATACAATGGCTACGGTCGTGGGTCTTGGCAGTATGGGTTCTCAAATTTGGTAAATAATTACACAATACATTCTAGCACAACATAAGTTATCATTGCGTACCTCAATGAGAGCTTGGAGTAATTTTGCAGGTTGCTGAAAATTGGGATTGAATAGCCCCAATTTGCCAAAATCTGGATTATGTTGCTTGTAACAGAACATTCAACAGCAATATATTCAGCAATCTCTTCCTGATTACACCCCCAAGGGCAAAGGGTGGTATCAGTTAATCCCTGACGAGAAAGACAAGCATTAGTCGACAAGGAATCCTTGATGAGCCGCCACCAAAATAGCTTTTCCCTAGGTGGGAGCTTCAAATTCTGCATGCTGTAGGGCCAATCTAAAATTTCAGCAAAATAGATTTTCTATAATATGGAAGTGAGAGTTGTCCCCATGGGTGCCTTGATGAGCTCTGGAATGTCATTTTGGTGCTCCTCCATAATGGGAATGCTGGAAATGAGTTCAGCAAGGTCCAGACCAAATATGGTATGCATATTTTTAGTATTCCATCTTCTATTTTCAGCAATCAGGTTTTCTACCTTCCATTCCTCCATGCACTCCATGTTGAGAAAGGTAGGCCATTTGGAAAGAGGAAGGTCTGAAATCCAAGTAGAGTTTAGGAAGTCCACCTCTTTACCCTTACTAATCTTCCATTTTAGATTTCAGTTCAGGCTGTAAGCACCATCCTGGATAATTTTCCAGCAATTGGAGTCCCCGTTTGGGTTCCCTAAGCCATGGGGTCAGCCCATACTTCACAATCAAGCATTTGTGGAGCAAAATGTCAGGTTTAGAGAGAAATTCCCAAGCTATTCTAGCCCTTAGGGGGCCATTCCAGCTTTCGACCATGTGTAAGCCAAGGCCACCTTTGTTGGTTGGCATGCAGATTTTGTCCCAAGGAACATACTGTATGCAACGCTGGTTGTTATTTTCTTGCCAAAGGAAGTTCCTAGCAAGCTTTTCAATCTCCTTAGTAATTCCCTTGAAATTTTGGTGTGGTTTTTTTGGTACATAGAGATGCAAAGTAAGGATGTCCTTATAAGTGTAAGTCGGCCCGCCATTGAAAGGTGTCTAACTCCCCATGAGCTGATTTTGCCTCTTGCCTTTTATAGTAGCTGCTGAAAGTCTGCTGTATTTTTAATTTCCTCATGGCAAGTTTAATGCCCAAGTAATCAAGCTCCTCAACTCTTCTGAATCCAGTGAGCCTAGTGATTATGTTGGCCTTCCATCTGTGTATGGCTTTGTTGAAAATAATGACAGTTTTGGTGGAATTGATACGCTGCCCCGTCCACTTGCAAAAATTTTCAGAATTTGGAGGACACCCTTTGCATGGGCAATGGAAGCTTTTGTGGTGAATAAAATGTCATCTACATAAAGAAGGTGTGATATGCGTGTTCTCCCATTACTGATAGGCACACCAAATTCAGCCCCATGTTGCTTGATAGCTAAAGATAGTAGTTCTGAGCAAAGGATAAAAAGGTAGGGAGATAACGGACACCCTTGTCGGAATCCACAACTAGCTTGTATCCATTCAGTTCTTTGCCCATTTAACAAGAGAGGAGAAGGAAGGCGAGAAGAAATGCCGAGAATCCAATTGAACTTCATGGGTAACCTAAATTGTTGTAGGATTATAGTTAAGGTTTCCCAGCTCATTTTATCATATGCTTGCTCCATGTCAATTTTAATGGCCATGAATCCCTCTTTAGAGGTGGAGTGTTGGAATTTATTAATAATTTCTTGGGCCGCCAAGCAGTGGTGGGAGATAGATCTAGAAGGCACAAAGGCACCCTGCTCTTTAGAAATGATATTTGGTAGAATGTTTTTCACCACACTAGGATTTTGCTATGACTTTGTAGGGTTCTACATAGGCTTATGTCATATTTCAGGACAATCAGCATTGGAGGACTTTGGCAAGAGAATTACTAAGGTTTCCTTTCACTGAGGAATCATGATTCCACTACCAAAAAAATTTCTTTGACATACAACATCTTGGCCAAAGATCCTCCAAAAGTACTTGTAGAAGGATGTTGTGATACCATCAATCCTAGGGGCACGATTAGTACCCATTGATTTGATCGCCTCCCAAATTTCAGCTTCGTTGATATCTGCTTCCAAAAGATCACAGACCTGAGATGGGATGGTGTTGATTTCAGCAAACGAAGGCCAATTGGTAGTAATGGGATGTGCACTCCACTTCCGCTGAAAAAAGTTCATAAAAGCTTGGTGGATGAGGATGGTCTTTTCGTGTCGTCATCAAGTTTGAGGGTGTTGATTCTATTTGACCTCTTTCTAGTATGCCATGTGAAAGTAATGTGTGTTGGCATCCCCTCTTCACCCCGACTTTAGGTCTTTTACCACAACAAGATAAATGGGCCAGGGTTGAGTTCAGCTAATTTGCCTTGAGTTGGAGGTCTCTTTCTTGCTGCTCTATCATCCCCTGTGGAGAGCAATCAGCCACATGTAGTTGCAGAATGTCCTCTTGTAGGGAGTCCCTTTGCTTACTCAAATCTTTGAGCTTGTTTTTGCTCCAGTGGAATAAGTTCGTTCATGTACAGCTGCATTTCCTGTCCAAGTTTTCAGCCCTGGACCCTTCACAGTTACCTTGCCAACATCTCCACACTAATTTCCAAGCCATAGGATATGAAAGCTAGGTGTCTTCAAATTTAAGCCACCGTTGTGATTTCCACATCTCCTTAGAGTTGATTTGGAGAACAATAGGGCAATGATCAGATGAAATCCTTGAAAGGTGTTTAGTTTGTGCAAAGGGGAGGAGGTTGGATTCAATGGAGTTGATGAGGAAGCGATCAAGGTGCACCCATATTCGACTATTTTTATCTTTGTTGTTGGTCCATGTGAATCTTGGGCTGGTAAAAGTCAGCTCATGTAAATCTCCATTAGTGAGGAATTCCATCATCTCATTTGCCACCGGGGAGCTTTTAAAAGGCTTCCCCCCTTTTTTGTCTTTGGCCTCATAGATGCAAGTAAAATCTCCCCCAACAGTGGATGGCAAGCCGGTATTCAACAAGGAAGTTAAGGTGTCCCAAAGTCTCCGCCGAATGTGGTAGTCTTTGTTAGCATAACAGATGGTCACCCTCCATATAGCTTTATCTGGCAACTATATGTCTCCCACAATGCATTGTTCATTTTGCATGAGAGGAGAGAAAGTAATTAAATCATTTCTCCAAAGAGCAAGGATGCCTCCAGATTTTCCTACAGCAGGTTGTTGTAAAATACTTCAGTTGTGCCCCACAATTTGATCAATCTCCCTCCTAGTGATGTCCGCCAGTTTAGTTTCTATAAGGCCGATGAAAACAGCATGATTCTCCACAAGAATTCACCGGAGATAGTGGCCCGTGGCCTTCTTACGGACTCGACAATTCCACATTATGAGAAGTCATGGGTGGGCGGAGGTCTCCCCTCCGTCGATGTGGAATTCACTCTTTTTCATTTCCGTATTGCTTTGATCATCCAAGTTCTCAATGTGTTTTAGAAACACGGCCTTGCCCACACTTTTGTTGTGTTTGAATAATGTGGTGGCATCTTCGTTCTTTATCAGCTGTCATTTGGTGTGGATGGCTCCCCCTTATCTTTATCTTTGTCATGAGGAATCTTCATTGAATACATATTTCCATTTGCTTTGGAGCTATTAGAGCTTGAAATTGCCTTCATACAATTTCTAGTTTTGTACAAGTGCTTTCTATTTTGAGGTGTCTCCTTTGAACATCTTACTTAGGTTTTGCAGGAGGCTGATTCTTCCTTCTTGTCCATGGTCCATATGATTTATCTAAGTCGTTTACCTTTGTAGTATCATGGAGAACTTCTTTTCCTGTGGTTTGAGCTGCTGTAAATGTGCGGAAATCTCACAGGGAGGCTTATGAGCTGCAGAATTCCCATAGTCTTTGGATGGATCACCTGGGGCACTTGTATCTATAGGAGGGCTATTTGCTGAAAGTGACTCTTTCCCTTTGGTTTCAAAAACTATTTTAATGCTGAAATCTGCAGTATGATTGCTGTCCAAACTGCTGTAGTCTTGTTACACAATGGTGGATGGTTTAGCAGGTTGAGCACTTGGGTTTGTACCTAAACTGCTTGCTGAACCCCTGCTAATTTTCTGCACTTGGTTTGCTAGAAGGGTGGGTTGCTGATGTAGTGGGTTAGTAGAGTAGTTGGGCTTGCTGGTGGGTGCCATGGCCTTGTCAAGTTTTGCTCTATCTGGATAAGTTTCAAGCTTGTGTCCTACTTTTCCACAGTGGAAACATAGTTGAGCAATTCCTTCATATTCAACCTTTTGAAAAAAGTGGCCTTTGAAGCCATTGATCCATATCCCAGGAGGGAGTCGCTTTGATAGGTCAACCTTGACATAGATCCGTGCATATGCGCTTTGCCCCCATTTGTTGGTTTGGTTGTCCATCCACATTGGTTCACCAACGAAAGAAGAAATTTGGGCTAGATTGTTGCCATCCCAATATATGAGGGGTAGCTGGGGAGTCGCATCCATAAAGTGGTAGTGAGACCTGCAAGTGAGTTAGGAGAGAAATCGGGAGTCCACTTGACCATCGCAATAACGTTGTCGGCAATAAACCAAGGTCCATTACGAAGAACTTCGTCCTGAGCTTCAACTGATTTGAAAATACACAAAAAACAATTAGGGCCAACAAGCACTAAGTCGAATTCCCCCCATTGACTCCACTTGTGCTTCAAATCATTGTTAAGGAAGTAGAAGGGGAGCTTTTTCCCAAGGAGTTTTTCAACTAGTGCGGCTTCCAACTTTTGAATGTTCTCCTGCATAGAGTGTTGTCCAATGTGACAGCAACCCCCTCCTTATCACTGATGTCTTGAAAGCTAACTTTGGCTAATGGGACAACTGTTAGTTTGTGCCAAGCATTAGATGTAGCTGTTCCTTGTCCCTTCCTGTTGTGTGACATAGTGGGTTGTCTCTGTTGATGAAGAATTTCTGGACAGCCTTGCATATCTGCTGTCTTGTTGGTCGGTTGGCAACCATTTGAGTTGAGAACTCGAGCATTTGAACTTGTGATATTTGGCCCTGTTGTAGCCTCTTGGAGGTGGGAATTACATGCATTGAACCTCCCCTACATAGTGCTATAGAACCTGTTGGATTGCTGGTCGTTATCACCTTCTGCCTTCTTTGAGATAATATAACAAGCACCTTGTGTGCATGGTTGTGGATTGAAGAAATCAGCATGGTGGGGGCCAGTTTTTGGGTTCCTTGAAATTTTGCATTTGCATTAATAAAGAAAAGAGATATTACAAACTAAATAAGTTCGGCAAAAAGAAAAGCATGCTAACTTGAAGCTAAATGCTTCCTATCATCCTCCAAAATGACATGAAAAGCAGGAGGGATAAAATAAAAATCAGCAGAATGCCATACTCAAAGTAGTAGCAAAGTGTGCACAAAATCTGCTAGCGATTGTAGTCCCGGTGATGTGAGAGCGACTGATGGAACTCACTGAGGAAGCCAAGATTAGGCGCCTGAGTTGGAGAGGCTGTCCAGTAACTCTGCTGAAGCATCTTCTGGAGGTAGGTCACCACAGTAGTGTTGTCTCCTTCAAGAATGATACCCTTCAACTCATGCATCCAAGGCTCAACAAGCTGCTTTATGGAAAGCATGGCCTGCATCTCCATGAATGTACTATCCCAATGCTGGAACTGAATACCTGCGGCCTTGATAAGATTGCCCATGTCATCTCTGATCACCACCCTAATACCTACAGCACTAGATTGAAGCAGTGCACAGTCCACATTAGCCTTTAACCATCCAGGAGGGAGAAGTCAGGGAGAGTATGAAAATAGCGGTTTTGGCAGCTCCCATTGCTCACGAAAAGGAAAGGATGCAGTGTTGGTGAAAGCCTCCAAAATGTTTGCCAGAATTTTGGGGTTCCATAAGGCGTCCATGAGTCTTGCATTCTGCCCTCCAAACTTGATAAACATGAGCAGTAAGCTCTTCCCCAAGTAGATCTGTCCTTGGGGGTTTGGTCAAAAGCAGCAAAGAGATCCTGTGATATGGCAAAAGAAGGCATAACAAGCCCCCAAGTAGCAAGAATCTTCAGGACCGCAGCAGTGAGGGAGCATCTAGTCAGAATGTGGTCCAGATCCTCATCTTCAGAGCAGCCCCACGGGCATTGAACCTCCTCCACTAGTCCCCATTGATGCAGCCAAGAAAGGGTTGGGATAGCACCCTTCAAAATGTGACACCAAAATAACTTCTCCCGGGGATGGAGCCGAAACCTCTTGAGCCACTGATAACAAGAGCAATCCTGCGAGAACAGAGCATCATAAGCAAGCGAAGTGAGTGACTTACCTAGGGGTAGATGAGTCAGCTCTGGGATATCTGCCACTAAGTCTGAGTGAGTCACCACTCCTTTGATCAGCTCAACAAGGTCATGGCCAAAGTGAAGCTCCAATTTGGCAGTGTCCCAGCTTCTATCTGGTCGAATGAAGGCATGCAACATCTGATCCTCAAGAGCAGCTACATCAATGAAGGTCGATCCCTTGAAGAGGAAAAAATCTATCAGCCAAGTATGTGAGAGAACCTACACCTTGCACCCATCAGCAATCCTCCACTGGATAATATGCTTGAGGCTTTGGGCTCCACTAAGAAGAACAGCCCAGGACTTGGAATCAACCCTTCTCAAAGAACTCCCCCAAATATCATCACCATACTTCTCCCACAGGCACCAGTGTAGAAGAGTAGTAGGCTTCTGAATGAAGTCCTAGGCTAGCCGTGCCCTTAGAGGACCAGTCCAAGTGGTGGCTGAATGAAAACCAAGACCCCCAACCTTTTGAGGTGAGCATATGTCATTCCACTTGACATAATGGACACTCTTATGTGTAGAGCTCTTATCCTAGAGGAAGGATCTGCAAAGCTTCTCAATCTCTAGAAAAACATTGGAAGGGATGATGGTGTGAGTAATCTGTTAAGCTGATCCAGACAGTAGAGCTGAAGAGAGTAGGGTGGAGCGGCCCACAAGGGATAGGTGACGGGATCCCCAAACTAGAATCTTCTCCTTTTCCCGATGAATCAACTGAGAGTAATCACTCTTGTGAAGTCTTCGTAGTGCTAGCTTGAGGCTGAGATAATCCATCTCCTGGACTCTCCTAAACCCAAGCACCCTAGCAATCTGATTTGTCCTCCATCTGGTTGCAGCATGGCTGAAGATGATAGCAGATTTAGCAGCATTGATACGCAACCCAGTCCAGGCACAGTATTCCTCAAGAATGCCTCTAATTTGTTTGCCATGTGCCACTGAAGCCTAAGAAACAATAATAATATCATCAGCATATAAAAGATGAGAGATGTAAATACCTCCAGTAGTCAGAGACATGCCCAGCTGGGGCCCCTTCTGCTTGAAGGCTTGGGTAAGGAGCTCAGAGCACAAGATGAACAAGTAAGGGGAGAGCGGACACCCTTGTTGAAAACCACACTGAGCATCAATCCACTCAGTTCGTCTTCCATTCAGCAAGATAGAGAACTTCAGGAATGTAATACACTGCATCACCCACTTGCTGAATGTAGGAGGGAAGCCCATCAAGACCAGAACTTTCTCCAAGGTCTTCCAACTCATGCGACCATATGCCTATTTCATGTCAATCTTGATCACCATGCCCCCAACCTGAGAGGTTGAGTGCTTAAGCTTATTAAAGATTTCCTGGGCTAAGAGGCAGTTATGTGAGATGTTCCTCTGTGGTACAAAGGCACCTTACTCCTCAGAGATGATGGCAAGGAGGATATGCTTTAGTCTGTTAACCAGGATCTTTGTAACCAGCTTGTAAATGGTCTAACATAGACTAATGGGCCGGAACTTGGATGGACAGTTGGCCCCAGCACTCTTTGGAATCAGCACAATGAGCGTCTCTTTCCAATTATCATCCATGCGAGAAGTGAGAAAGAACTCTTGAACAGCTGCAATAACATCCTCCTTCACACATCGCTAGAATTGCTTGTAGAAGGATAAGGAAATCCCATCCAATCCTGGAGCTCGATTGGGCCCCATCGAGTGTAAGGCCTCCTTTCGGAATGTTAGCATCAAGAAGAGTTTTGACATGAGGATGTACCGCCTGATCAATGGTAGGCCAATCATCAAGTGAAACATCCCCTTGATCCACTTATGTCTAAAGAAAGTGGTGAAGGCGAGTAATCTCCCTGTCGAATCTTCATCCTCACTCATGACACTATTGATTCTATTGGTGCGATGTCTAGTAGAAGCAACAGTGTGGAAAAAGTGAGTATTACCATCTTCCTGTTAAAGCCATATGGACTTGGCTCTCTGTTTCCACCAAGTGTTTAGCCTAGCAAGAGTAGAATTTAGCTCCACCACCTTGGAACGAAGATCAGCCTCCTTTGTAGAGGACAGACCATCATCAGAACAATTAATGATCTGGAGTTCAGCAATGTCTTCCTCCAATGATAGAGGGCCTTCAATGTTCTGCTGCATTTCCGTTGGAGAATATCAGCTTTAGAGCCATAGTCATTTTCCCCCCATTTTTGCCACACCAGCTTCCAGGCCATAGGGTAAGAAAGCCACATCTCCTCAAATCGTATAGATGTTGTCTATCCTGCGAGTGGTAATGGCGAAAGCAACAAAGGTGATTGTCACGAGAAAGGTGGTGACCCTTTGTAAGTTGGATGCCAATGAGTTGACAAGGATCCTGTCAAGTCTGACCCAAATCTTACTTCTGTCATCCTTATTGTTAGTCCATGTGAATTGTTGGCAAACAAAATCAAGCTCATGCAAGTCCACGGAGGCCATGCAATCCTCCATTTCTCGCACCGCCTGTGAGTAAGAAAAGGCTCCCTTCTTATCTTCGTCGGGTGCGTTAAAATCTCCACCAATAATAGTAGGGGACTGCTGATCCACACTGCTAAGAATAGTTTGCCAAAGTGTCCTCCTACAGTGGTAGTCTTTATTAGCATAAACCTAGCCAAGAGTCCACTTGGTAACTATCTGATCAGTAAGAACAGTTGGGGTGGACCCAATCAGATTACTTTGCCAAAGAATAATAATCCCACCAGAATTCCCTATGGAGGGGTGACAAATGAACTGCCAGCTGCTTCCAACCAACTTGTCCACTTCCTGCCGAGAGAACTCTTCAATCCTAGTTTCCACTAGTCCAATCATATAGATATCATGGCCAACAATCAGGTGGCGTAGGTAGTGGCCCATAGTTTTCTTTCGGGCCCCCCTACAATTCCAAAAAAGAATGGAAGATATTAAGTCACCATGGGAGATTTATCCCCCACCCCACCATAGGTGATTCACAGTGCACCTTTTTCCTCTTCTTTGAGTTGGCCTCAATTGGCCCCAAATTCTGCAGCTCCCTCTTAAAGTGAGCCTGAGACACCCTTGCCCTTGTGGTAGGTTGTATGGTTGCCTTCTCCCGCACTGGATTTTTGAGTTTCTCCCCTATGGCTTTGGCTTGGAATATGGGAGCTGAAGAGGCTTCAGCAGTAGGGAGGGACTACTTTGAAGGTGATCCTTGGGGAGGAGCTCTTCCCGGGGGATGAGTAGCTGTAGGCTGACAACCCTTATGGCCTTGCTTCCCACCTTCCTTCTTCTTCAAGTTAATCTGCTACTGCTTGTTGTTAGTTCTCTTCTTTCTGGTGACCAGCACCCATGGACCATACTCAGAAGAAGTGGGCTCCTCAGGCTGTGTAGGTAATGGTGGTGAAGTAGCATGTTGTGTCTCAGCATTCTTGCCTTTAGTAGAATTCTGATTAGGTACATTCCCCTTCTCAAGATAGTGGGCCAAGTTCTGTATAGACTCATGCACATTAGTCTGAGCAGGAGGAGAGGAGGAAGTCTTACCCATAGTGGGAGCAAGCGGAACCCCTTGGTGGGGCAAGCATCAACCTTGTGTCCCACCTTTCCACAAGCGTTGAGTAATCCCCTCATACTCAACCTGTTGGAAAACCATTTCTTCCATGGATCCAAACTGGGGAGTTTTATGAGAGATCAAGCGATGCATACTCTAGCAAACATGCTTTGCCCCATGAGTTTTGGGTGATCCACCCACAGGTTCTCCAATGAAGGAAGGATCGGTAGTATTATCCCGAAAGCGGGAGGTTGGGAAGCGTACCCAAATCAGAGAGGAGGGCCCATGAAGAGATTTGGGATTGAAGTGGGAGTCCACTTATCCAACCCAATAACATTTCCCATGACCAAGGCCCATTCATCAAGACTGCATCTCTGGCCTCAGTAGTTTCAAAGATGCAAACGAAATAATCTGGAGCAACCATAATCAATTTGAAAGCCCCCCATCGACTCCACTTCCTCTGTAGGTCTGCATTGAGATAGAAATATGATGGTCTTCTCCCCAAAACCTTCTCAACAAGTGCTCTTTCAAGCTTCACTTGATTGTCATCCACAGCTTGGTCATCCAGAACAAAATTCCATCCTCATGAGTTTGCAAATCTACATGCCCCAATTTAACATTCTCCTTCTTTTTCCAAGGGTTAGCTTGATCATTGCCCTCCCTTGGCTGAGAGCTAGCACCATTTGAAGTTCTAGGAAAAGCCTCTCTAGGGAGGCTATTGTCTTCAAACAAAGGGTTGGTAGTAGCGTTGCCCTTCCCTTTGTTCAATCCTTGAAGCACACCCAAAGCAAAGGTGCTCGGGTTCTCTTTGGCATTAGTGCAAACACCTTGTGTTACCGCCAGAGATGTGATCAGCCATAGAGACATCTTGGTCACACTTGTAATTAGGTGTGCATGTTCCCCACGAAAAATCATCCATATGGTCCGCAACTAGCATGTCATCCATATCACACACATTATAGAACATGCCTTGGCTGAATTGAGTCCCCTCAATGCTCTCGGTTTTGCCTTTGTGTGCTTAGCCTTTGGAGGGATCTTCATCATTCATATCAGTATCCCCATTGGCCACTTGTTCGGCCAGTCTAGCATGTCTAGTCCATTGTGCAATCGGCGGTCGCGAGTGAAGTGAATAGTGCCCTGGCTTATGGCTTGTCCTCGGCCTCCTCTGCTGGCTTAAGCACTACACCGCCGTGGGGCCTCGCTCGCCCTGGCGTAATGCCATATGCGGCGCGGCGAGGCCGGGCGCGGCGCCCTGTGCCACGCTTGCAGCAGCTGGCGCTTCGTGACGCTCGCACGCTTTTTCGTGCGTGCACATCCCGTGTTAGCACACCCGGCGTAATCTCCATTTGTGGTCCCGTCGTCATGTGCACAATTTCTCCTTCACGGGCGCCGCTCATTCGCCACATCCATGCGTGATTGGCGGCGCCCACTCCTCCTGCCACGGTAGCCTTGGACAACCCACGGCCATTGTGCTCTCCACCCGAAACCATGCATCTCTGCCACCAGTCTATGCAGGGCTTGTATTTTCAAAATCCATTTCTCAAAAACCATCACCACCACTTGCCACCCAGAGCACCTCCTCTTGCCGGGAGGCAGGGTCTTTGGAGGTCGCCACCTTCCCCATTCTTTCCAAGGTCAACTTCACCAAGCAACCGTCCTTGCAAAGAACCCATATCCGTCCCTAGCACCTTGCCATGGCCCTCTCCTTCTTGCCACCTTCTTGGCCTTCCCTCCTAGCCTTGTCCCTTGTGAGGAGGTGACCACCGACCACCCCACCATGGAGAAGAGAGTATTGGAAAGCAGCCTCAAGAGAGAAAAATCATGGAAATGAAAGAGCCTCCCAAAGCAAAGGTTTTGGGTTCAAAATGCATTGACAAAGTTTGGGTTCTCAGTTTTTGGGTTCCTTGAAAAGATGCATTTACATTGATAATAAAAAAGCTGATTACGATGTAGAAAAACTGCTAAAGAAAGGAAAAACTAGCTACTAACAGCATATTTTCTATCCTCCTCTAAAAGAGCAAAAAACTGTGGAGGAATAGTGTGGTTATCTAGACTATGCCATACAAAATCAAAGCTAGTAGCTATATACAAAAGTCCAGAGTGTTGTTAGATCTGTTGTGTATGCAAAATAACGGTGGAAGTTCTTCAAAAAAGCGATGTCGAACATCTGAAGTTCATATTTCATTGTTAAGAGAAAGTTTAAGGTTATCCACCACACCAATATTATCCTCTTCAATGATAATGCCCTTGTATTCATCATCCATGGTAAAAGCATAGCCGCCAATTCAAGCGATGTGCTGTCCCAATGCTGAAAATAATGACCCATGGCTTTGAGGAAGTTGCCATTTTCATCCCTTAGCACCACTACAATACCGGCTAACCCATTGGGAAGGAGGGAGCCATCGACATTAGCCTTGATCCAGGGGGAGGGGAGGACACCACAAATTTGGTTTGATCACCATAGACGGGTGATGTCCCATTGCTTCTGGAGAGGATAAGAGGAAGAATGCATGATGGAGCTTAGAATTGAGGCAGCAATAGTCTTTGCGGTACCATGGCTGCGGTCGTGGGTCTTGGCAGTACGGGTTCTCCAAACCTGGTAAATAATTGCACAATATATTCTAGCCCAACATAAGTTATCATTGCATACCTCAATGAGAGCTTGGAGTAAATTTTGCAGGTTGCTGAAAATTGGGATTGAACAGCCCCAATTTGCCAAAATCTGGATTATGTTGCTTATAACGGAACATTGAACAACAATGTGTTCAGTAGTCTCTTCCTGATTACACCCCCAAGAGCAAAGGGTGGTATCAGTTAATCCCTGACGAGCAAGCCAAGCATTAGTAAGCAAGGAATCCTTGATGAGCCTCCACCAAAACAACTTTTCCCTAGGAGGAAGTTTCAAATTCTGCATCCTGTATGGCCAACCTGAAATTTTAGCAAAATAGATTTTGTATAATATGGAAGTGAGAGTTGTCCCCATGGGTGCCTTGATGAGCTCTGGGGTGTCATTTTGGTGCCCTCCACAATGGGAATGCTGGAAATGAGTTCAGCAAGGTCCGGACAAATAGGGTATGTATATTTTCAGTATTCCATCTTCTATTTTCAGCAATCAGGTTTTCTACCTTCCATTCCTCCATGCACTCCATGTTAAGAAAGGTAGGACATTTGGAAAGAGGAAGGTCTGAAATCCAAGTAGAGCTTAGAAAGTCCACCTTTTACCGTTGCTAATCTTCCATTTCAGATTTCGGTTCAAGCTGTAAGCACCATCCTGGATAATTTTCCAGCAATTGGAGTCCCCCCGTTTGGGTTCCCTTAGCCATGGTTCATATACTTCTCAAGTATTTGTGAGCATGTCCGGTTTAGAGAGGAATTCCCAAGCCATTCTAGCCCTTAGGGGGCCATTCCATCTTCAGGCCATGTGTAAGCCAAGGCCACCTTTGTTGGTAGGCATGCAGATTTTGTCCCAAGGAACATAGTGTATTGAATGCTGGTTGTTATTTCCTTGCCAAAGGAAGTTCCTAACAAGCTTCTCAATCTCCTTAGTAATTCCCTTGGGGATTTTGGTGTGGGTTGTTTGGTACATAAAGATGCAAAGTAAGGATGTCCTTATAAGTGTAAGTCGGCCAGCCATTGAAAGGTGTCTAACTCCCCATGAGTTGATTTTGCCTCTTGCCTTTTGTAGCAGCTGCTGAAAGTCTGTTGTTTTTAATTTCCTCATGGCAAGTTTAATGCCCAGGTAATCAAGCTCCTCAACTCTTCTGAATCCAGTGAGCTTAGTGATTCTGTTGGCCTTCCATCTGTGTATGGCTTTGCTGAAAACAATGTTAGTTTTGGTGGAATTGATACGCTTCCCCGTCCACTTGCAATAATTTTTCAGGATTTGGAGAACACCCTTTGCATGGGCAATGGAAGCTTTTGTGGTGAAAAAAATGTCATCTACATAAAGAAGGTGTGATATGTGTGTTCCCCCGTTAGCGATAGGCACACCAAATTCAGCCCCATGTTGCTTGATAGCTAAGGAAAGCAGTTCTGAGCAAAAGATAAAAAGATAGGGAGATAATGGGCACCCTTGCTGGAATCCACAACTAGCTTGTATCCATTCAGTTCTTTGCCCATTTAATAAGAGGGTGAAGGAAGGCGAGGAAATGCACTGGAGAATCCAATTCCGGAACTTCATGGGTAACCCAAATTATTGTAGGATTATATTTAAGGTTTCCCAGCTCATTTTATCATATGCTTACTCCATGTCAATTTTAATAGCCATGAATCCCTCCTTAGAGGTGGAGTGTTGCAATTTATTAATAATTTCTGGGCATAGTGGTGGGAGATAGATCTAGTAGGCACAAAGGCACCACTCTTGAAATGATATTTGGTAGAATATTTTTCAGCACACTAGGATTTTTCTATGACTTTGTAGGCTCGCATAGGCTTATGGGTCTACGTATTTTGAAGGACAATCAGCATTGGAGGACTTGGGCAAGAGAATTACTAAGGTTTTTCCCTTCGAGGAATCATGGTTCCACTACCAAAAAATTCTTTGACAGCCGCCACAACATCTTGGTCAATAATCCTCCAAAAGTACTTGTAGAAGGATGTTGTGATACCATCAATCCCAGGGGCATGATTAGTACCCATCGATTTGATCGCCTCCCAAATTTCAGCTTCATTGATATCTACGATCCAAAGATCTAAGATGGGATGGTGTTGATTTCAAAGGCCAATTATTAGTAATGGAATGTGCACTCCACTTTCGTTGAAAAAAGTTCATAAAAGCTTGGTGGATGAGGACCGAGTCTTCGTAATCTGGCCGTCATCAAGTTTGAGGGTGTTGATTCTATTTGACCTCTTTTTAGCAGTTGCAATGGTGTGAGTCGATCGACTTTGGGGCTTGTGGCTCTCGACAATTTCTCTCGAATCCAATTGCTGTGAATTCTACTATGGATGTGCATTCTAAGCAGGATATTATGGTCGGCCTTCCACACCAACTGGAAGGGGCTGAAACAGGCCACCAATGCACTGATTCCCTCAATTCTCAGTCATGCACACAAGCTGTTTGTAGGTTTGCCGCAAAGGAAACTACACTTGATATTGCTAGCCAAGCTTGCAGATTTTCATCCACCATACAAGGGGGTTTCAACACATCTACCTCCCACCTTCAGGAGACAATGACTACACCAATTAGCAAGGATGCCCCAAGTGGGATCTCTTACAAAGCTAGTGGCCAACCAAACAGATTTCACACAATTTCAGCAAATGGACAGGGGCTGTCCAAAACATCATATTCATTAAACCAGGGGGCTGCCACCATGCCACATGATATAAGGAGACAAGGCACAACTACAAACAATACTTGGAAGCGACCAGTAGTAGTCCCGCTTGCCAAATTCAGATTTGAAGAAGTTCAAGACAAGGATGGAGTGGGAGTGACCCTTGATAACCATTCCATTCAAAACAACATCAGGAGACTAGAAGCAGCTCTTGTTGGGAGATTGTTGGGCAAGAAACTCCCCTTCTACTTCCTCAATAATGACCTCAAATGCAAATGGAGCCAGTGGGGGGAGTTTGACCTAGTTCTTGTTGGGCCAGATTGTTTCCTATGTATCTTCAAATCGGTCGAAGCTCATGATGCTGTTCTTAGCAATGGACCTTGGTTTATGGCAATGTCATTGCTATGGATAGATGGTCCCCCGCTTTCTCTCCTGATTCGCTTTCAGGTCTGACCACACCCTTATGGATGCGACTCCCCGGGCTACCACTCATTTATTGGGATGACAATAACTTAGCTCGAATAGCTTCATTCGTGAACCAATGTGGATGGATAACCAAACAAGCAAGTGGGGGCAAAGCACATATGCTAGAATTTGTGTCAAAATTGACCTATCAAAGCGACTCCCTCCTGGAATATGGATCAATGGTTACAACGGCTATTTTTTTAAAAGTTGAATATGAAGGGATTACACAACTTTGCTTCCATTGTGGTAAAGTTGGACATAAAGTTGAAGTGTGTCCTGAAAAGGCCAACATACATGCTCCTACTAAACCTTTCAGCCCTCACAACTTCTCCACCAACCCCTTGTCAAACCATACCACCTTGAAGGCACTTCAAGAGCAGAAAATTTGCAAGTATGCATAAAGCAGTTCAACAGCAAAACAAGCCATTCTCTCCATGGATCAAGTGCAGCAAAATGTCATTTCCTCTATGGAACAAGTGCAGCAGCAGTGCATAACTACAGCAAACAACACTGACACAAAAAAAGAAACCACCACACTTCCTATTAAACAACCCAACCAATTACAGATTTGCTGCGATTTGCCCACACCTCTGATTCACCTTCTTGGCACCACAATCCAAGGGAAAGGAACCTATTACTGATTCTATAACTCATATTGAGTTGGATAAGTCATATGGGCCATGGACATTGGTCACAAGGAGGAATTCTAGGCCTCCTAAAGCAGAAAATCAGATCAAAGGGGAGCCTTCAAAAGTCAGATCAGCAGCTGAACAAAACAAAAATCTGCACAAAGGAGAGAAGATCACTCTAAAGACTCTAAAGACTCCATAGGGCGCCAGAGAATTCATTGCAAACTCATGGGACAAGGACAAGGGGAACCATCCAGCACCTCAAATACAAGCTTTTTTCTGACCAAGGAAACTGAAGATGCCACCACTTTCTTCAAACACAACAAAGCAAAAAATGGGCAAGGCCGTGTCTCTAAAACACACTTTCAAGCGGGAACTTGGTCAGCTTGGGCCGATCAAAGCGATACCACGAAAATGAAAAAGAGTGAATTCCACATCGACGGAGGGGGGACACCTCCCACAACGTCCACCCATGACTTCTGTCATAATGTGGAATTGTCAGGGAGTCCGTAAGAAGGCCACGGGCAACTATCTCCGGCAAATTCTTGGAGAGCACCATGCTTTCTTCATAGGCCTCATGGAAACCAAAGTGGAGGAAGTCACAAGAAGGGAAATTAATAAAATTGCAGGGCGCAATTGGGATTTTCTACACAAACCAGTGGTAGGAAAATCTGGAGGTATCCTTGCTCTATGGAGAAGTGACTTAATCACCATCTCTCCTATCACACAAGATGAACAGTGTATGGTGGGCAACATTCAGTTACTTAACAAGTCCATATGGAGGGTGACCATCTGTTATGCTAACAAGGATTATCACACTCATCGGGGGTTATGGGACACCTTAACTCCCTTGCTGAACACATATTTGCCGGCTATCATTAGGGGAGATTTCAATTGTATTTACAATGCTAGTGACAAAAAAGGTGGAAAGCAATTTAAATTCTCTCCAGCGGCAAAGGAGATGATGGACTTCTTGACGCTTGGGGACCTTCATGAGCTAAATTTTAATGGTCCAAGGTTCACTTGGACCAACAATAAAGATAAAAGTAGCCGTATCTGGGTGCTCCTTGACCGCTTCTTCATCAACTCAATTGCCTCCAACCTCCTACCTCTTGCTCAAACCAAACACCAACCAAGGATTGCATCGAATCATTGCCCTATCCTTCTCCAAATTCAGACCAATGAAGAGTGGAAATCACATAGATGGCTGCGATTTGAAGACACTTGGCTGTCTTACCCAATGACATGGAAGCTTGTTTGGAAAAATTGGCATAGCAATTACAATGGTTCCAAAGCTGAAAACTTGGATAGAAAGTGCAGTAAGACATTGAAGAACCTATTCTATTAGAGCAAGAACAAGCTCAACGACTTAAGCACACAAAGAGATATTCTCCCAAGTGCAACTACAAGTGGTCGCATCTAACTAAGAGCGAAGAGCTAGAACTCCACCGCGAAGCTAATGAATTGAATTCAACTCTTGCCCGCCTCGCTTGTTGGTGGAAACAAAGAGCCAAAATCAGGTGGAGGAGGGGGATGCCAATACCCACTTTTTTCATGTAGTTGCCTCTGCTAGTAGGAGATCTAACAAAATTATCACACTCAAGCTTGAAGATGGACGGAGCACAGATGATCCAACCTCAATCCACCAAGCCTTCATGGATTTTTTTCAGCATAAATGGAGTGCTCTACCTATCACTACCTCCGGCTGGCCATGTTTTGCTGAAAATCTCAGAATCCCGCCTCAAGTTGGGGAACTTTTGGAGATGGACACCAACGAAACTGAAATTTGGGAGGTGATCCGTACTATGGGTGCCAGCTGTGCTCCAGGAATAGATGGCATCACCGCATCTTTCTTTAAGCACTTTTGGAGAATCATTGGCCAGGACGTCATTGAGGCTATAAAAGAATTCTTCCACAAGGGCACCATGGCTTATCAGTGGAAGGAAACATTGGTGATCCTCTTGATCAAATCTCAGAATGCTGATTGTCCAGCAAAATTCAGACCTATCAGCTTATGCAGAACATCATACTAGATCATAGCCAAGATCCTTGTGTGTAGGCTGAAAAACATTCTCCCACACATAATCTTTGAGGAGCAGGGGGCTTTTGTACCTCATAGATCGATCTCACACCACTGCTTGGCAGCTCAGGAGATTATTAACAAATTTCAACACTCTACATCTAAAGATGGCTTCATGGCACTCAAAATTGACATGAAGCAAACTTATGATAAAATGAGTTGGGAAACTCTTACTCTTGTCCTCAATAAAATGGGTATGCCAAATAAATTTCAGAATTGGCTTCTCCAATGTGTCTCCTTCCCCTCCTTTGCACTTCTACTCAATGGCCAAAGAACAAACTGAATAAAAGCCCATTATGGGTTTCGAAAAGGCTGTCCACTATCTCCATACATCTTTATAATTTGCTCAGAACTCCTCTCCATGGCTATCAAATAGCAGCAAACCGATCTTGGTGTTCCCATAGCCAATGGAGGCACTAATATATCCCACCTGCTCTATGCCGACGACATCCTCATTGCATCCAAAGCCTCAATCACCCATGCCAAATGCATCCTCAAAGTTCTAAATGATTATTGCAGCTGGACCGGGCAACGGATTATCACTACCAAGAGTGCTATCATTTTTAAAACCATCTACCGTGGAAAGCAACAGATTGCCAAACTCATGGGGTTCAAGAAGGTCCAGCTTGAGTACTTAGGCATCAAATTGGCCATGAGAAAAGCGAAAACTACTGATTTTCTAACCAAGAAGGCTAGAGAAAGGATAAGCCATTGGGGTATTCAGGACTTGTCTATGGGTCGTCTCCAACTAATCAAGTCTTCTTTGCTCAGGATTTCTCTGTATCAAGTTACTCACACCTTGGTACCCAAAAGCATCACTAATGAGATAGAGAAACTTGCTTGCTTCCTTTGGCAAGGGGACACAACACATTACTTGCTTGGGAAAAATCTGCACACCCTTGAGATATGGCGGGCTGCATTGAGAGGTAGCATGGACCTCTCCGTTCCAGATTAGCTTGGGAGTTTCTTACCAAACCAAACACACTACTATACAAGTGTCTTTTAGAAAGATATGGGAGGAATGTTTGGCAACAAAACACAAAGTGGAGTGACTCCATGAGCTGGAAAATCATCATCAAAGGGGTAAAAAAATTGCAACAGAATTTGCATTGGAAAATTGCCAACGGTGAGGATATTGAATTCACAAATGCAGCATGGATCGCTGATCTATCGCTGGCCAAATGGCTTACCTTCCTTAACATGGAATCTTCTACAGATTGGAGCATTGTCAATCTAATTATGACCAGCAAATGCTAGAATTTGGAGAAGCTGCAGGAGTTGTTTGGCAACCTTATGGCTGATCGCATTTCCAAAATACAAATCTGGACCAACCAATATCAGAATCAACCTGAGCTAATCAAGAACCCATTGGGGACCACCATCACCTCCATAGTTTACCAAGGTATCTTTACTGAAAATGAAGCATCAGGTTTCCAATTGCAAAAGCTGAAACTTCCCCCTAGGGAAAGAATTTTCTGGTGGAGGCTCATCCAACATGCTATACCAACCAATTGCTAGTTGGCTCGCCGTGGCTTATCAAAAAACACCTTGTGCCCCTGGGGATGCAACCAGGAGGAAGATATTGAACATATTGTTGTCCATTGCACCCTTACCAATGCTATAATTTAGATTATTGCAAAATGGGGTTCTCCATTCCTATTTTCAGCAACTTGACTGATCTCCTTCAAGCCATTCAGAATGTGCAACCAAGTAAGGTTTGTTGGGCTAAATGCTACTGTGCCATTATCTACCAAGTATGGAGGGCCGTGTATGCATGGCCATGGTACCCCTAAAATTATTGCTGCCTCCATTCTCGAATCCATCATCCACGCCTCCTCCTTCCCCTTGCAGAAGCAATGGGACATCACCCAGCCCTATGGGCTGATCAAACCTACTCTGTGGTGTCCTCCCCCTCCTGGTTGGATCAAGGTGAGCGTGGATGGCTCCCTTCTAATGGGTGGTATTCTTTGTGGTCTTAAGGGATGACAATGAAAACTTCTTCAAAGTTATGGGTCATTGTTTCCAACATTGGGATAGCATAACAGTGGAATTAACAGCCATGCTCTACACTCAGAACATCATGGAGCCTTGGATGTGAGGCATTGTCATTGAAGGGGACAACATCGTGGTGGACCACCTCAAGCTCTCTAGTGAGTGATATGGCGCCTCGAGTCTCTTGACATAAGCTTTTGAAGAACTTCCACCGGTTATTTTTGCTTACACACAAAGATCTAACAATAGCAGCCAACTTAGATATATACTTGCTTTGATTTTGTATGGCATAGATAACCACACTATTCCTCCAGTTTTTGTGCTTTTGGAGGAGGATAGGAAACATGCTGTTAGTAGCAAGTTTTTACTTTCTTTTGCAACTTTTATAACTTGTAATCAGTCTTTTTCATTATCAATGCAAATGTATCTTTTCAAGGAACCCAAAAACTTTGCCCGGAACCCAAAAACTTTGGGGGCTCTTTCATTTCCATAATTTTTTCTCTCTCTTGAGGCGGCTTTCCAATACTCTTTTCTTTCCATGGTGGGGGGTGGCTGGCAGTCACCTCCTCCTACAAAGGGACAAGGCGGCTAGAAGGGAAGGCTGAGAAGGTGGCAAGAGGAGATGGGCCATGGCAAGGTGGTGCTAGGGATGGATATGGGTTCTTTTGCAAGGGACGGTCGGGTTGGTGCTGAATTTGAACTTGGAAAGTATGGGGAAGGTGGCGACCTCTCCAAAGACTCTACAAGGCTTCTCCGGAAAAAGGAGGTGCTCGGTTGGCAAGTGGTGGTCGATTTGGCGAGAAATGGATTTTGAAAATCCATGTCCCCTGGGTACGCTCACTCCCACTCTGCAAGACCGGGACATGCACACGTCGGGTTTTGTCGAAAGGCAATATTTGACCGTCCCACCACCCATCTGTCTAGGGTCAGAGCGATGTCGAATGGCCCGCTACCAATCACGCGCGCACGATTGGAGCTGGGCGTGGATCGTGAAGGCGGGCGAAATTGGCGCGACTACCGGACCACAACGCTTAAGATTATGTGGCGGGCGAAGCGGCCAAGACGGCGTAAGCGCCAGACGGGCGAAGCTAGCGCGCGACATGGGTTTGTCATGCGCAATGGTATGCCGCTATGCAATCATGGCATAAGACCACAAGCGAGAAAGAAGGCCCCGAGGGTGGGCATCGCTCACTGGGTACCGGAGGAGGCCGTGAGGATAAGCCAACAATATCCAGGCACTGCTTCACTCTACCTACCGGGCCGATTTCTACACATTGGACTAGACATGCTATAATGGCTGAACAAGTGACCAAAGGGAATGCTGATATGAATGATGATGGAGATCATGCTAGCCTTACTAAGGCTAATAGCACACATAAAGGCAAAACTGAAAGCATGGAGGGGCTTCAATTTGTCCAAGGTATGTCCTATAATGAGTGTGATATGGATGACATTAGGGCTAGTTGCCCGGGCCATATGGATGATTTTTCAGGTGGGGATCATGCTGAACACCCAAGTTCAAGTGGGGAGGCTGACCAAGATGTCTCTATGGATGATCACATTACTCCAATACAGTGCACACAAGGTGTTTGCACAAATGCCAAAGAGAACTCAAGCACCTTTGCTTGGGGGGTGCTTCAAGGATTGAATAAAGGGAAGGGAAAGGCTACTACCAACCCCTTGTTTCAAGACAATAGCCTCCCTAGAGAGGATCTTCCTACAACTTCAATTGGTGCTAGCTCAAAGGGCAATGATCAAGCTAACCCTTGGAAGAAGAAGGAGTATGTTAAATTGGGGCCTGTGATAAAATGCAAAGACTCATGGAGGATGGCATTACTATTCTACTATGATCCAAGTGGGATGACAATCAAGTGAAGCTTGAAAGAGCACTTGGAAAGGTTTGGGAGAAGACCATCATATTTCTATCTTAATGCACTCCAGAGGAAGTGGAGTAGATGGGGGCTTTCAAATTGATTATGGTTGCTCCAGATTGCTTTGTTGTATCTTTGAAACCACTGAGGCTAGAGATGCGCTGATGAATGGGCCTTGGTTCATGAAAAAATGTCATTGGGTTGGACAAGTGGACTCCCACATTCAATCCCAAATCTTTTCATGGGCTCTCCTCCCTGATTTGGGTACGCTTCCCTAACCTCCCCCTGCTTTATTGGGATAATACTAATATTGTCAGGATCGCTTCCTTCATTGGAAAGCCTCTATGGGTGGACCACCCAACAAACTCATGGGGGAAAAGCATGTTTGCTAAAGTATGCATCAGGCTTGATCTTTCACAAAAACTCCCCCCTGGAGTTTGGATCCATGGAAGAAATGGAAGGTTTTTCCAAAAGGTTGAGTATGAGGGGATTACTCAACTCTGCTTTGCTTGTGGAAAGGTGGGACACAAGGTTGACTCTTGTCCCACCAAGGAGGTTCCTCCAGCTGCTTCCACTATGGGTAAGACTTCCTCTCCTCCTCCTGTTCAGACTAATGTGCATGAGTCTATGCGAACTGCCCCCTGCCGCTGAGAAGGGGAATGTAGCACGCTAATCAATCCTACCAAAGACAAGAATGTCGAGACATACAGGCTACTTCACCACCATTACCTACAGCCTTGAGGAGCCCACTTCCGAGTATGGTCCATGGGTGCGGTCACCGAGAAAGAAGAGAACTAACAAGCGAGATTAACTTGAAGAAGAAGGAAGGTGGGAAGCAAGGCCATAAGGGTGGCCAACCCAGCCTCATCCCCTGGAAGAGCTCCTCCTCAAGGAGCACCTTCAAAGCCCCTCCCTCATCACCAAGCCTCCGCTCCCATATTCCAAGCCAAAGCCATAGTGGAGAAGCTCAGAAAGCTAGTGAGGGAGAAGGCAACCATCCAACCTACCACAATGCCAAGGGTGTCTCAGGCCCACTTTGAGAGGGAGCTGCAGAATTTGGGGCCAATTGAGGCCAACTCAAAGAAGAGGAAAAAGGTACATAGTGAATCACCTACCGGGGGGGGGATAAATCTCTCATGGTGGCTTAATATCTTCCATTCTTTTTTGGAATTATAGGGGGCCCGAAAGAAAACTACAGGCACTACCTACGCCACCTGATGGGTGGCCATGGTATCTATATGATTGGCCTAGTGGAAACTAGGATTGAAGAGATCTCACGGTGGGAAGTGGACAAGTTGGTTGGAAGCAACTGGCAGTTCATTTGTCACCCCTCCACAGGGAATTCTGGTGGGATTATTGTTCTTTGGCAAAGTAATCTGATTGGGTTCACCCCAATGTTCTTCTTGTCAGTTGTTACGGGAAGTGTTAGCATGCCTAATAATACCCAGTGGACTCTTGGCTGTGTTTATGCTAATAAAGACTACCACTATAGGAGGACACTTTGGCAGACTATTCTTAGTAGTGTGGATCAGCAGTCCCCTACTATTATTGGTGGAGATTTTAAGCGCATCGACTCCGGGGATAAGAAGGGAGGAAGCCTTTTTCTTACTCACGGTAGTGGAAATGGAGGATTGCATTGGCTCCTTGAGACTTGCATGAGGATTTTGTTGGCAACAATTCACATGGACCAACAACAAGGAGGAGTAAGATGCAGGTCGGACTGGCGGGATCCTTGTCAACTCATTGGCATTCAACTTACCCAGAGACACAAAGGTCAGTCACCTTCCTCATATTGCTTCTGATCACTGTCCTTTATTGCTTTCAGTTACTCCAGCTACTCAGGATAGACCACATCGGTGGCTACGATTTAAGGAAATGTGGCTTTCCTATCCTATGGCCTGGAAGTTGGTGTGGCAAAAATGGGGAAAAAATGACTATGGCTCTAAAGCTGATATTTTCCAGCGGAAAAGCAGCCGAACATTGAAGGTCCTCTTTCATTGGAGCAAAAATAAGATGAAGGATTTGAACTCTCAGAAGAGTAAATTGGAGGAAAACATTGCTGAACTCCAAATCATTGATTATTCTGATGATGGTCTGACCACTAGAGGTGGTGGAGAATTCTACTCTTGTAAACACTTGGTGGAAACAAAGAGCCAGTTGAGATGGCTTCATTAGGGAGATGGTAATACTTTTCACATACGCTAGATATCACACCAATAGAATCAATAGTGTCATGAGTGAGGATGGAAGCATTACGAAGACCTTCGCTTCACCACCTTCTTAGGCATAAGTGGATCGAAGGGGATGTTTCACTTGATGATTGTCCTACCATTCTGATTGACAGGCAAGTACCTCCTCATGTCAAAACTCTTCTTGATGCTAACATTTACGGCGGGGAAATTTGGGAGGCCTTACACTCGATGGGGCCGATCGAGCTCCGGATTGGATGGGATTACCTCCTTCTATATGATTGCGGTGTGTGAAGGAAGATGTTATTGCGGTCATTGAGTTCTTTCTCACTTCTTCATGATAATTGGAAAGAGATGCTCATTGTGCTGATTTGAAGAGTGCAGGGGCCAGCATCCAAGTTTGATTAGTTAATTATGTCGGACCATTTACAAGGCAGTTGCACGGTTAATAGACTAAAGCATATCCTCCGCCATCATTTAGCAAGGTGCCTTTGTGCCACTGAGGAACATCTCACATCCTTCTTAGCCAGGAAATCTTTAATAAGCAAGCACTCAACCTCTCAGGTTGGTGGCATGGTGATCAAGATTGACATGGAGCAGGCATATGATCGCATGAGTTGGAAGACTTTGGAGAAGGTCCTGGTTCTGATGGGTTTTCCTTCTACATTCCTGAAGTTCTCTACCTTGTTGAATGGAAGACGGACTGAGTGGATTGATGCTCAGTGTGATTTTCGACAAGGGTGTCCGCTCTCCCCTTACTTGTTCATTTTATGCTCGAGCTTCCCAAGCCTTCAAGAAGGGGCCCCAGCATGTCTCGACCTCGGAATCTTATATGTTGATGATATTATTATTGCTTCTCAGGCATCAGTGGCACATGGCAAACAAATTAGAGGCATTCTTGAGGAGTATTGTGGCTGGACTAGGCAGAGTATCAATGCTGCCAAATCTGCTATCATCTTCAGTCGTGCTACAACTAGATGGAGGACAAATCAGATTGCTAGGATGTTGGGGTTTAGGAGAGTCCAGAAGATGGAGTATCTTGGCCTCAAGCTAGCACTATGAAGACTTCACGAGTGATTACTCTCAGCTGATTCATCGGCCAAAGGAGAAGATTTTAGCTTGGGGATCCCGTCACCTATCTTTAGCTCCACCCTTTTCTTTTTTTGGATCGACTTACGGATTACTCATATTATCATCCCTTCAAATGTTTTTTGTTGGATTGAAGCTGTAGATCCTTCCTCAGGATAAGCGCTCCACGAGAAGAGTGTCCACTATGTCAAGTGGAAGGACATATGTTCACCTCGAGGTTGGGGTTTGGTTTTCATTCAGTCACCACTTGGACTGGTCCGTTAAGGGCACGGCTTGCCTAGGATTTCATTCAGAAGCCTACTACTCTTCTACACCGGTGCCTGCGGGAGAAGTATGGTAATGATATTTGGGGGAGTCCTTTGAGAAGGAGTGATTCCAAGTCATGGACTGTCCTTCTCAGTAGAGCCCAAAGCCTCAAGCATATTATCTGGTGGAGGATTGCTAATGGGAGCAAGGTGCAGGTACTCTCACACACTTGGCTGACAGACTTTTCTCTCTCCAGGAGACCGACCTTCATTGATGTAGCTTCCCTGGAGGATCAGATGTTGAGTACCTTCATTTGACCAGACAGGAGCTGCGACACTGCCAAATTGGAGCTTCACTTTGTCCATGACCTTGTTGAGCTAATCAAAGGAGTGGTTACTCACTTAGACTTAGTGGCGGATATCACGGACTCATCTCACTCACTCCTTCACTTGCTTACGATGCTCTCTTCCCGCAGGATTGCTCTTATTATCAGTGGCTCAAGAGGTTTCGACTCCATCCTCGGGAGAAGTTATTTTGGTGGTGCATTTTGAAGGGTGCTATCCCAACCCTTTCTTGGCTGCATCAACGGGGACTTGTGGAAGAGGTACAATGCCCATGGGGCTGCTCTGAGGCTGAGGATTTGGACCACATCTTGACTAGATGCTCTCTCACTGCTGTGGTCCTGAAGGTTCTTGCTACTTGGGGGCTTGTTATGCCTTCCTTTACCACATCACAGGATATCTTTGCTGCTTTTGACCAAACCCCAAGAGATCTACTTGGGGAAGAGCTTATTGTTACATTGTTTATCAAGTTTGGAGGGCGATGTCACGAAGACTCATGGGCTTATGGAACCCCCTAAATTCTTGCGGCAAACATTTTGAGGCTTTCACCAACACTGCATCATTTCCTTTTTGTGAGCAATGGGAGCTCCACCAGCCACACCGGTCACCTCCTCCTACAAGGGACAAGGCGGCTAGGAGGGAAGGCTGAGAAGGTGGCAAGAAGGAGAGGGGCCATGGCAAGGTGGTGCTAGGGATGGATATGGGTTCTTTTGCAAGGGACGGTCAGTTTGGTGCTGAAGTTGACCTTGGAAAGCATGGGGAAGGTGGCGACCTCTCCAAAGACCCTACAAGGCTTCTCCGATAAGAGGAGGTGCTCGGTTTGGCAAGTGGTGGTGCTGATTTGGCTGGAAAAATGGATTTTGAAAAATCCATGTCCTCAGTCTTGTTCACTCTCAGACTTTGCAACCTACCAGGCGATGGAGTGGAAACAACAAGCAAGCGGATGTCCAGCGGTGGTCTTTGCCAGAGGGAGGAGGCAGCGAATGGCCAGCGTCATTGGTCGCGATTGCGAGGCTGATCGAAGCGGTGCACAAGTGCACTTTTAACACGGGTGGGACCAGATTACCGGACGTCGAGCAGCAACTTAGCTAGCAATCTTGCTAGCGTCACGACATAGGCATGCCGCCGATGTGTATCTCATGCATAGCATTAGTCGCATGAGTGAGAAGGGAGGCCCGTAGTGGCCGCTTGTTTACTCTGGCCGAGGAAAGCAGGAAGGACAATAAACCATCCAGAAACCTTGTTCACTCTATGGCGATTTACACCCTTTGGCTAGAGATCAAGTGGCCAATGGGGATGATGATATGGATGATGGTGAAGATCAAGCTAGCCTTGCTAAGGCTAACAACACACACAAAGGCAAAACTAAGAGCATGGAGGGGACTCAATTCGGCCAAGGTATGTTCTACAATGAGTATGATATGGATGACATTAGGGCTTGTTGCCCGGGCCATATGGATGATTTTTCAGGTGGGGATCATGCTGAACACCCAAGGGTAAGTGGGGAGGCTAACCAAGATGTCTCTATAGATGATCACATTGCTCCAAGACAATGCACACAAGGTGTTTACACAAATGCCAAAAGAGCAGGGTGTGCTTCAAGGATTGAACAAAGGGAAGGGCAAGGCTACTACCAACCCCTTGTTTGAAGATAATAGCCTCCTTAGAGAGGCTCTTCCTACAACTTCAATTGGTGCTAGCTCTCGGCCAAGGGGGGGCAATGATCAAGCTAACCCTTGGAAGAAGAAGGAGTATGTTAAATTAGGGCTTGTTGATAAAAATGCAACACTCATGGAGGATGGCATTACTATTCTACTGGATGACCAAGCTGTGGATGACAACCAAGTGAAACTTGAAAGAGCACTTGTTGGAAAGGTTCTGGGGAGAAGACCATCATATTTCTATCTTACTGCAGACTTGCAGAGGAAGTGGAGTAGATGGGGGGCTTTCAAATTGATTATGGTTGCTCCAGATTGCTTCGTTTGCATCTTTGAAACTATTGAGGCTAGAGACGCAGTTCTGATGAATGGGCCTTGGTTCGTTGGAAATGTCATTGGGTTGGACAAGTGGACTGCCACTTTCAATCCCAAATCTTTTCATGGGCTCTCCTCTCTGATTTGGGTACACTTCCCTAACCTCCCCCTGCTTTATTGGGATAATACTAATATTGCCAGGATTGCTTCCTTCATTGGAAAGCCTCTGTGGGTGGACCACCCAACAAACTCATGGGGGCAAAGCATGTTTGCCAGAGTATGCATCAGGCTTGATCTTTCACAAAAACTCCCCCTTGGTGTTTGGATCCATGGAAGAAATGGAAGGTTTTTCCAAAAGGTTGAGTATGAGGGGATTACTCAACTCTGCTTTGCTTGTGGAAAGGTGGGACACAAGGTTGATTCTTGTCCCACCAAGGGGTTCTTCCTCTCCTCCTCTTATTAGGACTAATGTGCATGAGATGCAGAACTGTCCCTACATTTCTGAGAAGGGGAATGTGTAAATCAATCCTACCAAAGACAAGAATCTTTGAGACACAATAGGCTACTTCACCACCATTACCTACATAGCCTGAGGAGCCCACTTCTTCTGAGTATGGTCCATGGGTCTTTGGTCACGAAAGAAGAGAACTACGACAACAGCAGATTAACTTGAAGAAGAAGGAAGGTGGGAAGCAAGGCCATAAGGGTGGCCAACCTACAGCTATCCATCCCCCAGGAAGAGCTCCTTCTCAAGGTGCACCTTCAAAGCAGTCCCTCTCTACTGCTGAAGCCTCCTCAGCTCCCATATTCCAAGCCAAAGCTATAGTGGAGAAGCTCAAAAGCCAGTGAGGGAGAAAGCCTAGGGTGTCTCGGGCCCACTTTGAGGAGGCTGCAGAATTTGGGGCCAATTGAGGAGGAAAAAAAGGTACAGTGAATCACTGGGGAGGGGATAAATCCCCCATGGTGGCTTAATGTCTTCTATTCTTTTCTGGAAATGTAGGGGGGCCCGAAAGAAAACTACAGGCCACTAGCTATGCCACCTTATTGGTGGTAACAATCTCAGCATTATTGGCTTACTTGAAACCAAGATTGAGTTCATCTCAAGACATGAAGTGGAAAAATTGGCAGGGATCAACTGGCAATTTTTTTAACTCTAATGGGGTTTTAAGGCATTATCATCCTTTGGAGAAAGGATATTGTGGACTTCTCCCCTCTAGTCATTTCTGATCAGCTTGTTTTGGGCACTTGCTCTTTGCCCAATGATATGAGGTGGACTGTTGGGTGGGTCTATGCCAATAAGAGTTATCTATGCAGGCGGGATCTCTGGCAAACCATCAAGGACAATGTGGATTCTCAAGCTCCTATAGTTATTGGTGGTGACTTTAATTATATCTTGGCTCAGAGTGACAAGAAGGGTGGGAAACCCTTTCATTACACACTTGCAGCACAGGAGATGGAGGACTGTATGGCTTTGGTAGATTTGCATGAGTTGGAGTTTGTTGGCCCAAAGTTCACTTAGACCAACAACAAAGATGGGAGGATGGTCCGGGGGACTATGGTTAAGGTTGCCACCGGTTGCCGATCATACTCCTCTTCTTCCTCTTTCTGAGGAGGAGTTAAGGTTTGAAGATACTTGGCTCTCTTATCCTATGAGTTGGAAGTTGGTTTGGAAGAACTGGCAGAAGGAAGACTTTGGCTCAAAGGCTGCAATTCTCCAAAGAAAGAGTACTCGTACCCTACGATCTCTCTTCCATTGGAGTGAGAATATGTTGAAGAACCTCCACTCTCTCCAGCTTGACTTGGAGAAGGATATTTCCTCTCTCCAAACTCTTGATTGTTCCGAGGATGGACTCACTCTTACCCAAGAGGAGGAGCTTCGCTCTAAGGTTATTGAGCTTAACTCTACATTAGCCAGGCTCAGCACTTGGTGGAGACAAAGGGCTAAAGCTAGATGGCTCAAGAAGAAGATGGGAACACTCATTTTTTCCATACGGTTGCCTGCGGACCAGACCAATTAGGTGCTGCGTCGATGGAGGGAGGTATGATTGAAAACACTTCTGAGATTTCTGATATTTTTACTTCCTTCTTTAGGCAAAAATGGGTTGAGGGAGATGTCTCCCTTGACGGTTGGCCCACTTTGCCTATGGAGAGGCAGGTTCCTTCTTTGGCAAAATCTCTTCTTGAAGCCCCGGTGACTGATCAAGACATTTGGGAGGCCATACATTCTATGAGTAGTAGTTCACTTGGGTGGATGGGATCACTTGCCTCTTTACAAGCATTTTTGGCCTTGTGTGAAATCTTGTTGAGTTCTTTGAACTTGATCATATGGAGGATTCATGGAAGGAGACACTTATTGTTCTCATCCCCAAAGTTGTTGGGCTAGCACCCTTCCTAGCCAGACGATCTATAAAGTGGTGGCCAAGATCTTGGTCAACAGGTTAAAGCATTTACTTCCTCTTCTTATTTCTGACGAATAAGGTGCTTTTGTCCCTGAGAGAAACATCTCTCACCATGCTCTCCTTGCCAAGAGATCATTAACAAATTCCAGCATTCTTCCTCCCAGGTTGGTTTCATGGCTATTAAAGTGGTATTGGAGCAAGCTTATGATAAGATGAGCTGGTGTACCTTGAGCAAGATTCTCACCTTGATGGGGTTCCCTGATAGATTCAGCAAGTGGATTCTACAGTGTGTCACTCATCTTAGATTCTCCATCCAGCTGAATGGAAGAAGGTCTCCCTGGATTGATGTAGAGTGAAGGTTTAGACAAGGCTGTCCACTCTCACCTTACCTATTTATTCTATGCTCATAGTTACTTTCCTTAGCAGAGGGGCGCAGGTGTGACTTTGAGGTACTTCTAATCTCTATATCTTGATGATATTGATCACCTCTCAAGCTTCTATTCTTCATGCCAAGCATATGCCATTCTTGATGATTATTGTGGATGGACGTGGATCAGCGGTGCTAAGTCCATTCTCTTTAGCAAAGAGATGGAGGACTAATCGGATTACTAGGCTTATTGATGGGTCCAAGAGATGGAGTATCTTGGCCTTAAGTTGGCTATGTGGAAGCTCCACGATTTGGTCCACGATTGCCAAGGGAAGATCATGGCTTGGGAACTCAACTTTCTTATCTTATGCCATATTTCTTACTCTCATACCAGGTTCAATTTATCAACTAACACATACAATTATTCCCCTAAATGTGTTGCAGGAGATTGAGCGGTTATGTAGGTCCTTTTTATGGGACAAGAGTCCGACTCAGAGAGGCATTCACTATGTCAGTTGGGGGACCATTTGCTTACCTCTTAAGCATGGGGGGCTTGGTTTTCATTCTACCCCTACTTGGGCTGGCCCTCTCAGGGCAAGGTTGGCTTGGGACTTTTTTCAGAGGCCCACTTCATTACTTCATCGCTGCATTCGGGAGCGCTATGGGGCAGATATTTGGAGTGGGAGCATGAAGAGGGGTGACTCCAAGACATGGGTTGTCATACTTAGTGGGGCTCAAAGTCTTGAACCTCTCATTCGCTGGAAGATTGCTGATGGTAGCAAAGTTCAGATCTTAGATCACACATGGTTAGCTGATTGTTCCTTAGCCCGGAGGCTGACTTTCTTAGATGCAACTAGCCTTGAGGATTAGACTGTGGCACGTTTCATCCATAGAGATAGGACATAGGATATTACACAGCTTGAGCAACATTTTGGCAAGGATCTTGTGGATCACATTACCAAGGTGGAGCTTCACTCAGATTTAGATGAAGATAGACGAGCTTCTCCTCTTGGGAAATCTTTGTGGCCCGGCCTTTGAAGCCCTCTTCCCCACCCTCTAGCCACCCTTGAGAGGTTCCATTTGCACCCAAGTTCTTTTGGTGGTGCATCACGAAGAATGCCTTACCAACCAGCTCCACTCTCGAGGTCTTGCTGAGGAGACTCATTGCCCCTGGGGCTGCATGGAGATTGAAGACTTCATATCCTCTTTCGCTTACTTCTTCCATCATCTGTTTTGTCCTCTTGGGGAGTTAACCTCCACTTTTCTAATGCTCATGATCTATTGCGGCATTGATTGGACCACCAAGTCGGACATGGCTTGGGGTAGGAGTTTATTCATGACATGATATACCAAGTTTGGAGGGACCAGGTGAATCACATGAGGTGGGACACCAAGGTCATTCTTTGCTACTATCTTGGAGGCTTTTACTAATGCATCTACCTTTTACGTTTTGGGGGCAATGGGGGCTCCACCAGCCTCTCAGTGTCTACTCTCCTTTCTGGACTCCCCCCCCCTCTCGGATGGCTAAGGTGAGCAGTGAGTACTCTCCTCTCCTCTGGCTTGGCTGGCATTGGAGTTGTTTTCAGGGATGATGCTGGTGACTTCATCAAGGCTGCTGGTATCCAGTTTCTTCATTGGGACAATGCTTTTATAGAGATGCAGGCTATGCTTGCTGTTAAGAAGCTGGTAGACCCTTGGATGTATGAGTACAAGGGCATCATATTGGAGGGGGACAACATTAGTGTTGTAAATTTTCTCAGGAAGACCATGCAGTAGACTTTCTGGTCTTCTCTTCCTCAGCAGGCTCCAGACTTGGGATTTCTTCTAGCCTTCCACCAAGTTCTATTCTCACACGTTTCCTGGGACTTCAGCGGGTGGGACTCTTGTCCTAGCTCAGCGAGACTTTACTTGGCTTTCTTTAGAGGTTTCTACTTTACCTTCTATTTTTGTTTCTTTACTTGAGGATGATAAGAAGCATGTTGCTTCTATTTAGCTTTTATTTTTAGACTCTCTAGCCTGTGCTAGTTTTTTGTACCACTTTTTTTATTATTAAATGCTATATGCAAGTTTAAGGAACCCAAAAACTTTGGGGAACCCAAAAACTTTGGAAAAACTTTGGAAAAACTTTGCTCTCTCATTTCCACAATTTTTTTCTCTCTCTTGAGGCGGCTTTTCAATACTCTCTTCTCTCCATGGTGGGGGGTGGCCGGCAGTCACCTCCTCCTACAAGGGATAAGGCGGTTAGGAGGGAAGGCCGAGAAGGTGGCAAGAAGGAGAGGGGCCATGGCAAGGAGTTGCTAGGGATGGACAAGGGTTATGGTGCAAGGGATGGTCGGGTTGGTGATGATTTTGACATGGAAATGCATGGAGAAGGTGGCTACTTCTCCAAGGACCATGCAAGGCTTCTCCGACAAGAGGAGGTGCTTGGGATGGCAAGTGGTGGTGCTGGTTTGGCCGGAGGAAGACATCCTAAAAATCCATGCTCTCGGGTATTGTAGACTCTGCGGGTACTATAGAGTCTACTGACTGCTGAGCGTGACTGGCGGAGTCACGCAAAGTGGATGTCCCAGACCTGGCCGGTCTTTGCCAGGGGGAAGCGTGCACAATGGCCAGTGCATCCCCAGGGCGTGAGCATTGGGGCGGAGTCATGATTATGAGCAGGACCACAAGCGTGGAGATTCTTGGCATGGGCTAATCGCGGGGATGCGCATAGCATGAGTAGTGAAGGCCGGGGAAAGCACCGTGCACATGGCATACTACTCTGCGGAGTCTGGGAGGAAGCCGAGGACAAGCCGGCAAGCCGCCACCTTGTTCACTCTGGTAGCAGTTTCTGCACTTTTGGCTAGAAATGCTGAACTGACCGATCAAGTGGCCAATGGGGATGATGATATGGATGATGGTGAAGATCAAGTTGGCCTTGCTAAGGCTAACAACACACACAAAGGCAAAACTGAGAGCATGGATGGGACTCAATTCAGCCAAGGTATGTTCTACAATGAGTATGATATGGATGACATTAGGGCTTGTTGCCCGGGCCATATGGATGATTTTTCAGGTGGGGATCATGTTGAACACCCAAGGGCAAGTGGGAGACTGACCAAGATGTCTCTATGGATGATCACATTGCTCTAAGATAGTGCACACAAGGTGTTTGCACAAATGTTAAAGAGAACTCGAGCACCTTTTCTTGGGGTGTACTTCAAGGATTGAACAAAGGGAAGGGCAAAGCTACTACCAACCCCTTGTTTGAAGACAATAGCCTCCCTAGAGAGGCTCTTCCTAGAACTTCAAATGGTGCTAGCTCTCGGCCAAGGGAGGGCAATGATCAAGCTAACCTCTGGAAGAAGGAGTATGTTAAATTGGGGCCTGTAGATAAAAATGCAGCACTTATGGAGGATGGCATTACTATTCTACTAGATGACCAAGCTGTGGATGACAATCAAGTGAAGCTTGAAAGAGAACTTGTTGGAAAGGTGCTAGGGAGAAGACCATCTTATTTCTATCTTAATACGGACCTGTAGAGGAAGTGGAGTAGATGGGGGGGCTTTCAAATTGATTATGGTTTCTCCAGATTGCTTCGTTTGCATCTTTGAAACTACTGAGGCTAGAGATGCGGTTTGATGAATGGGCCTTGGTTGGGTGAGAAATGTCATTGGGTTGGATAAGTGGACTCCCACTTTCAATCCCAAATCTTTTCATGGGCTCTCCTCTCTGATTTGGGTACGCTTCCCTAACCTCCTCTACTTTACTGGGACAATACTAATATTGCCAGAATCGCTTCCTTCATTGGAGAGCCTCTGTGGGTGGACCACCCAACAAACTCATGGGGCACAGCATGTTCGCCAGAGTATGCATCAGGCTTAATCTTTCACAAAAACTCCCCCCTGGAGTTTGGATCCATGAAAGAAATGGAAGGCTTTTCCAACAGGTTGAGTATGAGGGGATTACTCAACTCTGTTTTCCTTTTGGAAAGGTGGGACACAAGGTTGATTCTTGTCCCACCAAGGGGGTTCCTCTAGCTGCTCCCACTATTGGTAAGACTTTCTCTCCTCCTCCTGTTCAGACTAATGTGCATGAGTCTATGCAGAACTTGGCCTAGCCTGCTATTGAGAAGGGGGAATGTAGCACTGCTATTCGGAATCCTACCAAAGGCAAGAATGCTGAGACACAAGAGGCTACTTCACCACGATTACCAGGCCCTTCTTCTAAGTATGGTCCATGAGTCTTTGGTCACGAGAACTAGCGACAAGCGGTGATTGAAGAAGGAAGGTGGTAAGCAAGGCCATGGGGTGGCCAACCTACTGACTACTCATCCCTCGAGCTCCTCTTCAAGGAGCACCTTCAGCAGTCCCTCTCTGCTGAAGCCTCTTCTCCTATATTCCAAGCCAAAGCCATGGAGAAGCTCGAGCCGTGAGGGAGAAGGAAACCATTCAACCTACCACAAAGCCAAGGGTGTCTCACTTTGAGGGAGGCTGCATTTGGGGCCAGTGAGGCCAACTCAAGAAGAGGAAAAAGGTACAGTGAATCACTGGGATAAATCCCCATGGTGGCTTAATGTCTTCCATTCTTTTCTGGAATTGTAGGGTGGCCCGAAAGAAAACTACGGGCCACTACCTATGCCACCTGATTGGTGGCCATGATATCTGTATGATTGGCCTAGTGGAAACTAGGATTGAAGAGATCTCTAAGTAGACAAGTTGGTTGGAAGCGGCATATTTGTCACCCCTCCATAGAATTGGTGGGATTATTGTTCTTTGGCAAAGTAATCTGATTGGGTTCACCCCAACTGTTCTTACTGATCAGATTATTCTGGGAAGTGTTAGCATGCCTAATAATACCCAGTGGACTCTTGGTTGGGTTTATGCTAATAAAGACTACCACTGCAGGAGGACACTTTAGTAGACTATTCTTAGCAGTGTGGATCAGCAGTCCCCTACTATTATTGGTGGAGATTTTAATATCCCCGACTCGCCAGGATAAGAAGGGAGGGAAGCCTTTTTCTTACTCATAGGCGGTGGGAAATGGAGGATTGCATGGCCTCCACGGACTTGCATGAGCTTGATTTTGTTGGCCAACAATTCACATGGACCAACAACAAGGAGGGCAGGAGTAAGATTTGGGTCAGACTCGACAGGATCCTTGTCAACTCATTGGCATCCAACTTACTCGAGACACAAAGTCACCACCTTTCTATTGCTTCGATCGCCCTTATTGCTTTATTATACTCAGGATAAACCACATCGGTGGCTACGATTTAAGAAAATGTGGCTTTCTTATCCAATGGCCTGGAAGTTGGTGTTGCAAAAATGGGGGAAAAATGACTATGGCTCTAAAGCTGATATTCTCCAACAAAAAAGCAGCAGAATATTGAAGGCCCTCTTTCATTGGAGCAAAAATAAGATGAAGGATTTGAACTCTCAGAAAAGTAAATTGGAGGAAGACATTGCTGAACTCCAGATCATTGATTGTTCTGATGATGGCCTGACCACTACATAGGAGGTTGATCTTCATTCCAAGGTGGTGGAGCTGAATTCTACTCTTGCCAGGCTAAACACCTGGTGGAAACAGAGAGCCAAGTCTTGATGGCTTCATCGGGGAGATGATAATACTCACTTTTTTCACACTGTTACTTCTGCTAGACATCGCACTAATAGAATCAACAGTGTCATAAGTGAGGATGGAAGCATTCGGGACAGTCCTGAAGACATTACTTCTGCCTTCACCACTTTCTTCCGGCATAAGTGGATCGAAGGGGATGTTTCACTTGATGATTGGCCTACCATTCTGACTGACAGGCAGGTACCTCCTCATGTCAAAACTCTTCTTGATGCTAATATTTCTAAGAAGGAAATTTGGGAGGCCTTACACTCGATGGGGCCCAATCGAGCTCTAGGATTGGATGGGATTACCTCGTCCTTCTACAAGCAATTCTGGCGGTGTGTGAAGGAGGATGTTATTGCAGCTGTTCAGGAGTTCTTTCTCACTTCCCACATGGATGATAATTGGAAAGAGATGCTCATTGTGCTAATTTCAAAGAGTGAAGGGGCCAACTATCCATCCAAGTTCTGGCCCATTAGTCTATGTCAGACCATTTATAAGCTAGTTGCGAAGATCCTGGTTAATAGACTAAATCATATCCTCCCTGCCATCATTTCTGAGGAGCAAGGTGCCTTTGTGCCACAGAGGAACATCTCACATCACCGCCTCTTAGCCCGAAATCTTAATAAGCACTCAACCTCTCGGGTTGGGGCATGGTGATCAAGATTGACATGGAGTGCATATGATCGCATAAGTTGGAAGACTTTGGAGAAGGTCACAGTTCGATGGGTTTCCTACTACATTCAAGTGGGTGATGCGGTATTACATTCCCAAGTTCTCTATCTTCTTTGAATGGAAGACGAAGTGGATTGATGCCGGTGGTTTTCGACAAGGGTGTCCGCTTCCCCTTACTTGTTCATTTTGTGCTCGAGCTTCTTACCCAAGCCTTCAAAAGGGACCTCAGGCATGTCTCGACTCGGAGGTACTGCATCTCTCATCTTTTATATGTTGATGATATTATTATTGCTTCTCAGGCATCAGTGGCACATGACAAATAAATTAGAGGCATTCTTAAGGAGTACTGTGGCTGGACTGGGCAGTGTATCAATGCTGCCAAATCTGCTATCATCTTCAGTCGTGGTGCAACAAGATGGAGGACAGATCGGATTGCTAGGATGCTGGGGTTTAGGAGAGTCCAGGAGATAGAGTATGTTGGCCTCAAGCTACTAAGACTTCACAGAGTGATTACTCTACCGATTCATCTGCAAGGAGAAGATTTTAGCTTGGGGATCCCATCACTATCCCTTGGGCGCTCCACCTGCTCTCTTCATTTCTACTGGATCGCCTACCATATTACTCATACTATCATCCCTTCAAATGTTTTTTGGAGATTGAGAAGCTCTGCATCCTTCCTCCGGGATAAGAGCTCCACAAGAGTGTCCACTATGTCAAGTGGAAGGACAAATGTTCACCGCAGAAGGTTGAGGGCCTTGGTTTTCATTCACCACCACTTGACCGGGTCCGTTGGGCACGGCTTGCCCGGGATTTCATTCAAGCCTACTACTCTTCATCATGCTCATGGGAGAAGTATGGTGATGATATTTGGGGAGTTCTTTGAGAAGGGGTGATTCCAAGTCTGGCGTCCTTCTCGGAAAGCCTCAAGCATATTATCCGTGGAGGATTCGATGGGAGTAAGGTGTGTGTACTCTCACACACTTGGTCGATAGACTTTTCTCTCCAGAGACCGACCTTCATTGATGTAGCTGCCCTGGAGGATCAGATGTTGAGTACCTTCATCCGACCAGATAGGAGCTGGGACACTGCCAAATTGGAGCTTCACTTTGGCCATGACCTTGTTGAGCTGATTAAAGGAGTGGTGACTCACTTAGACTTAGTGGCGGATATCCCGGAGCTGACTCATCTACCCTTAGGTAAGTCACTCACTTCACTTGCTTACGATGCTCTCTTCCCGCAGGATTGCTCTTGTTATCAGTGGCTCAAGAGGTTTCAGCTCCATCCTAGGGAGAAGTTATTTTGGTGGTGCATTTTGAAGGGTGCAATCCTAACCCTTTCTTGGCTGCATCAACGGGGACTTGTGGAGGAGGTACAATGCCCATGGGGCTGCTCTGAGGCTGAGGATTTGGACCACATCCTGACTAGATGCTCTCTCACTGCTACGGTCCTGAAGGTTCTTGCTACTTGGGGACTTGTTATGCCTTCCTTTGCCACATCACAGGATCTCTTTGTTGCTTTTGGCCAAATCCCTAAGGACAGATCTACTTGGGGAAGAGCTTATTGTTCTATTGTTTATCAAGTTTAGAGGGCCAGGAATGCGAAGACTCATGGACGGCTTTATGGAACCCCCAAAATTCTTGCGGCAAACATTTTGGAGGCTTTCACCAACATTGCATCCTTTCCTTTTTGTGAGCAATGGGAGCTCCAACAGCCACACTGGCTATTTTCATACTCCTCCTGGACTTCCCCCCTCCCGGATGGCTAAAGGCTAATGTGGATGGTGCATTACTTCAGTCTGGTGTTGCAGGTATTAGGGTAGTGATCAGAGATGACATGGGAAATCTTATCAAGGCTGCAGGTATTCAGTTCCAGCATTGGGATAGCACTTTTGTGGAGATGCAGGCTATGCTCGCCATCAAGCAGCTTGTTGAGCCCTGGATGCATGAGTTAAAGGATATTATTCTTGAAGGAGACAACACTACTATGGTGACCTACCTCCACAAGACACTTCAACAGAGTTACTGGACAGCCTCCCCAGCTCAGGCACCTGATCTTGGCTTTCTCAGTGAGTTCCACCAGGTGTTGTTCTCTCACATCAGCCGGGACTACAATCGGTTAGCAGATTTTTGTGCACACTTTGCTACTACTTCTGAGTTTGTATGGCATTTTGCTGATTTTTGTTTTATCCCTCATACTTTTCATGTTATTTTGGAGGATGATAGGAAGCATTTAGCTTGAAGTTAGCATGCTTTTCTTTTTGATTGTTGAACTTTTTAGTTTGTAATATCTTCCTTTATTAATGCAAATGCAAAATTTCAAGGAACCCAAAAACTTTGGGGGAGGCTTTTCATTTTCTCGGTTTTCTTCTCTCTCTAAGGCATGATTTTTCCTAGAGCTTCTCTCACTATGGTGGGGGGGTGGTCAGTGGTCACCTCCTCCCCGGGACAAGACGGGAAGAGGAGGAAAAGAAGGGTTCAAAAGATCAGACACTATTCACTCTGCACGGTAAGGGATTACTGTTGATTCTGCACGAGGAATTGGCAAGGAGGTGGCGCTTGGATCGAAAATTCAAGAAGCCAAGATGGACAGATAGGAAACCATGGTTCTTGGTAAGAACTCGATCACTATTCATTCTGCACACCCTGATTTTACTGTAGACTCTGCACGGGATGTTGGCATGGAGGAGGCGCAAGATACCGGTTGCGCCGCTTGGATGGGTGCCGTTCTTGATTCGCAAGAACCGCAGTAGATTCTGCTTTGGGTGCAATTCAGACTCGCAATGGACATTGATCGGCTTCTTACGGTTGCGTGTAATGGCAACCTTGCTTGCCAGGGACACGGGGCTGAATGGCGGAAGGAGCGCTGGCGCGAGGCGGACAACCCGGGTGACTGATGGCGATCCGCACACCTGGCGGGGCGACGCGCGCTGGCGAATGGGAGCGTGGTAGCAAGTGGCATTGGCGACGGGCGAAGCACGCCGCGAGCAAGGGATTCGATGGGCGCCAGTGGTAAGCGCACAAGCGAAGCGTTAGTGCTGGCAACACAAATCGAGGCTTCCACCCAGCGAGAAGATCACTTGCCGTGGTCCGCAAGTCCAGATAGTGGCTAGAGCGGCTTGCGGCACACATCCAGGACAAGCAGATGATCAAGCCGAGAAAGGTAATCCTGAATCTATGGCCTGTTGTGCCGAGGAGGGAGTGGGTTTTATGGACTGCATGGTTGCTTCTACAGGGATGAACATTGCCGGACACCCATACTGCAATGGGGCGGCTGCTAATGACCTCCACATGGCTGACAAAGATGCTACAGCACAGTGCACACAAGGTGCTTGTGAAAATGCCCAAGCAATCCTGAACCAATTTTTTTGGGGAGTTTCTCATATTCCAGCTAAGGGAGGTGGATCCACAACTACTAACCCTCTCTTTGAGCATCATAGCCCACCTAGGGGTGTGCTAGGCCAAACTCATTCTCGGCCAACTCAAGGATAAGGTAGCTCTATTCCTTCTAACCCATGGAAGCGCAAAGAATTTGTGAAGCTTGGTCCTGTGGATAAATCTTCAGCTCTGATGGAGGATGGTTCTACTATTAGACTAGATGATGATGCTATTGATGATAATCAACAGAAGCTGGATAAAGGCCTTGTATGTAGGATACTTGGGAGAAGACCTTCTTACTACTTCCTGAATGTTGACTTATAGAGGAAATGGGGGCAGTGGGGAGCCTTCAAGCTGGTAATGGTCTCTCCTGACTATTTTGTGTGCCTCTTTGACACAGTTGAAGCTAGGGATGTTGTCCTTATGAATGGCCCTTGGTTTGTGGTGGGAAATGTCATTGGCTTGGACAAGTGGACCCCAACCTTCAACCCTAAGTCTCTTCATGGGTTGTCCTCTCCTATTTGGGTCAGATTCCCTAATCTCCCTCTCTTGTATTGGGACAATATCAACATTGCCAGGGTTGCCTCATTCTTTGGAGAACCATTATGGGTGGATCATCCCACCAATTTGGGGCGAGTCTATGCCGAGTCGATCGAATTAACCTATCGAAGCTTCCCACAGGAGTTTGGATCCATGGAAGAAATGGAAGGTTCTTCCAGCCAGTGGAGTATGAGGGGATCTCCCAGTTGTGTTTTACCTGTGGCAAGGTTGGCCACAAGGCAAATTCTTGCCCTACTAACCAAGGACCTCCAGCTGCACCAAGCCTAAGTAAAACTAACCCCCCCCTCCTAGGCAAGCTAATACCAACTTCCCTTTGCAGGATAAATCTCAATCCTCAGTATTTGAGAAAGGTGAAAGCAGCTCTACCCACATCACTTTTGATCCAGTGGCTATGGATAAGGGAAAATGCCCTAATACTTAGCCTGTCCCTGCCTAGAAGGCATCTACCATACCTCCCAGTTCCACTGATACTGAGTATGGGCCATGGGTGCTTGTTACCCACAAGAAGAAGACTAAGCCTGCTCATTCTACTTTGAAGACCAAAGGAGGTGGACAATCTGGCCACAAAGCTGATGCTAGGCTGAACAGGGTGCCTCCACCACAGGCCACTCCTTCTCAGGACCTCCTCCCGGGTATTGACATCTTAAAACCTCCTGTCTTCCAAGCTCCTACAAATTTGGGAAAAATTGTCAAACCTCCCCAGGATAATGGGGGTAAGAACAATATTCGCAAACCAAGGGTCTCCAAGGCTCACTTTCAGAGGGAGCTTCAAAACTTGGGGCTAGGTGAAACTCTTCCTAAAAAGAGAAAGAAGGCTCCACTCACACCACCAGATGGTTGGGATGGATCCCCTATGGTGGATTGATGTCATCCATCCTCTTCTGGAACTGTAGGGGTGCCCGAAAGAAAATAACGGGCAACTACCTACGCCACCTCATAGGTGGCCATGACATATGCATCATTGGCCTGGTAGAGACCAGGATTGAGCACTTTACTAGGCGGGAAGTGGACAAGCTAGCTGGGAGCAACTGACATTTCCTCTGTCATCCTTTGGTGGGAAACTCTGGAGGTATGATTATTTTATGGTGACATGATCTTTTGAGTTTCCTTCCTATTCTCCTTCGGGCTAGATGCAAGGTGCAGATAATTCCCAATGGACACTGGGTTGGGTTTATGCCAACAAAGCTTACCACTGCAGGAGGATGCTTTGGTAGAACATTAGGGACAGTGTGGAACTGCAGGTTCCAACCATCATTGGAGGGGACTTCAACTGCATTCTGACTCAGAAGGATAAGAAGGGGGGGAAAAGGTTTACCTACTCTCAAGCTATTCAGGAGATGGAAGAATGCCTGAGTATTGATGATTTGCATGAGTTAGAGTTCACTGGCCCAAGGTTTACTTGGACTAACAATAAAGAGAGGAGGAGAAAGATCTGGGTTCAGCTTGATCAGGTTCTGGTCAACTCAGTGGCTTCCAACATCCTTAGAGACACCAAGGTACTTCACTTACCTTGGATTGCCTCTGATCATTGCCCACTCCTACTTTCAGTGTCCCTGGGCTCTTACTCACCACCGCAGCGGTGGCTCCGCTTTGAGGATACTTGGCTGTCCTACCCAATGGCTTGGAAGATTGTGAGGCAAAAGTAGACTAAGGAGGACTTTGGTATCAAAGCAGTGCTCAGGAAGAGTCATGTGACTCTTCTTCTATTGGAGTAGAAGCATGTTGAAGAGCCTCCACTTGCTCAAGGAGAAGCTGGAGCTGGATATTGCCACCCTTCAGACTACAGAGTGCACTAATGAGGGACTTACTTCAGCATAGGATGGTGAGCTTCATTCCAAGGTGATTGAGCTTAACTCCACATTAGCCAGGCTCAACACATGGTAGAAACAGAGGGCAAAAGCTAGATGATTGCAGTAGGGTGATGGGAACACTCACTTCTTCCACACCGTTGCCTCCTCCCGACATCGCACTAACAGGGTTAGTGGTGTCATGGCAGATGATGGTAGACTACTGGATAGCCAGGAGGACATCTCGCGATTTACAACTTTCTTCAGAAATGAAATGCCTCCTTGATACCGGCCTTCTTTACCTTCGAGTACCCACTCATGCTTCTCCTCTTCTTGATTCTCCTATTTCTGATTGCAAGGTTTGGAAAGCGGTGCACTCTATGGGGGCCAATCGAGCCCCGGGACTGGATGGGATCACTTCATCCTTTTACAGACATTTTTATACTTGTGTGAAGACCGACGTCATCACTGCTGTCCAGGAGTTCTTTAGTTCCTCCCACATGGATGATTCATGGAAGGAAACTCTCATCGTTCTGATTCCCAAGGTTGGAGACTCTCCTTCCAGTATGCCAATCCTTATGTCGACCATCTATAAGTCGATTGAAGATACTAGTGAACCGGCTGAAGCATCTCCTATCGGTCCTCATCTCTGAAGAGCAGGGAGCTTTTGTCCTACAGTGGAATATCTCTCTTCACTGCCTTCTAGCACAGGAGATCTTCATCAAATTTCAGCACTCCACCTCTCAGGTTGGCTTTATGGCTATCAAGGTGGATATGGAGTAGGCTTACAATAGGATGAGTTGAAAAACTCTGGAGCAGATGCTGTCTATTATGGGCTTCCCGGCCAAGTTCAACAACTGGATACTTCAGTGTGTCACTTACCTCAGGTACTCCATCTTGCTGAATGGTCGAAGGACTGAGTGGATCAGTGCTCAGTGTGGCTTTCGTTAGGGCTACCCTCTCTTACCTTACCTCTTCATCCTGTGCTCTGAGCTCCTATCATTGGCATTTAGACAGAGGGGAGCCAATCTTGGCATGCTAGTGGGTACTAGAGGTACCTGCATTTCCAACCTTCTTTATGCAGATGATATTCTGATCATTTCCCAGGCTTTGGTGGCTCATGGCAAGCAAATCAAGGACATCCTTAATGATTATTATGCTTGGACAGGGCAGCGCATCAACTGTGCGAAGACCTCCATCCTTTTTAGCAGAGAAGCTAAAAGGTGGAGGACTAACCACATTGCTAGATCCATCGGGTTCAGGAGAGTCCAGGAGATGGACTATCTGGGTCTTAAGCTGGCTATGCGGAGGCTGTACATGAAGGATCATTCCCAGTTGATTTAGAGGCTAGGGAGAAGATTACTGCTTGGGGCTCGAGGCATCTCTCACTGGCTGGTCGTGCTACCCTCATTTCTTCAGCCCTGCTACCCAGATTCATCTATCAGGTGACACATACTACCTTGCCTATGAATGTGTTGCAGGAGATTGAGAAGATGTGCAGGTCCTTCCTTTGGGACAAGAGCCCTACCCAACGGAGCATCCATTATGTGAAGTGGGACACCATTTGCACACCCAGGAGACTTGGTGGACTTGGGTTCCATTCTGCTGCTTTGTGGACGGGGCCTTTAAGGGCTCGATTAGCTTGGGACTTCTTGCAGAAGCCAGATTCTCTTCTACACCGTTGCCTTCGGGAGCGTTATGGGGATGATATCTGGAACAGTTCTCTGAGGCGGGGGGACTCCAAGTCTTGGGCCGTCATCCTCAGTGGAGCTCAGAGCCTTCTACCTCTCATCCGGTGGAAACTTACTGACTGGAAAAAGGTACATGTCCTCTCCCAGACTTGGCTGGCTGATATTCCTCTTCTCAGGAGACCTACCTTTGTCGATACGGTCGCACTTGAAGACCTACGGGTCTGCTCCTTCTTACTGCTAGACCTTACTTGGGATACTCCAAAGCTAGAGCGACACTTTAGTCTTGACCTGGTGGACCAGATCAAGAGGGTGGTGCACTCGAGTTAGACTGGATGAGCGAGCTTATACATCCTCTAAGCAAGTCCCTCATGGCACTTGCTTATGAGGCTCTCTTCCCTCCTTGCGATACTCATTGTTTGTAGCTCCAGAAGTTCCAGCTACATCTACGGGAGAAGCTCTTTTGGTGGTGTGTTCTGAAAGGGGCATTGCCAACTTTCACCTGGCTTCGTCGGAGGGGGCTGACTGAGGAAGTCCAATGCCCTTGGGGCTGCACCGAGGAGGAGGACTTGGAGCATATTCTGATCCGATGTTCACTCATGATGGCTGTCTTACAGGTTCTTTCTACTTGGGGTTTTGTCATGCCTTCCTTTACTTGCTCTCAGGATCTCTTTCAGGAATTCAACAACATCCCCATGGCTGATCTAGCTTGGGGAAAGGCATACTGCTATGTCATCTACCAGGTCTGGCGGACTAGGAACACCAAGACTCATGGCCGCCCTCATGGAACCCCCAAGGTGCTTGTGGCCAACATCTTGGAGGCATTCACCAACACCTCCGTCTTTCCATTTCGAGAGCAATGGGACCTCCAGCAGCCACATCGGCTGATTCCTCACACTTCTTAGACTCCCCCCCTCCCGGATGGCTTAAGGCCAATGTTGATGGTTCCCTTTTCTCCTCTGGCTTGGCAGGTATCGGAGTCGTGATCAGAGATGATACTGGCAACCTCATCAAGGCTGCTGGTATTCATCTTCAGCACTAGGATAGCACACAGGTGGAGCTGCAGGCTATGCATGCAATTGCACACATCCTGGAGCCATGGATGTATGAGTGCAAGGGGCTGATCTTGGAAGGCGACAACCACGGGGTGGTCACTTATCTCTAGCAGACCTTGCAGCAGACTTACTGGACTTCTCTCCCAGCACAGGCACCAGATATTGGCTTTCTTTCTGAGTTCCACCAGGCGATCTTCTCCCACATCTACAGGGACGAGACTAGCATCGGCTCGCTCACAGTCGATTTTGTGTGGCATCATGTTGATGCTTGTATCTTCCCTACTGCATTTTTTAGTATTTTAGAGCAAGATCGTGAGCATGTCACTACGGCCTAGTCTTGTTTTCTTTTCTAGTCTTGCACTTTTGTGCTTTTATTTTGTAACCTTCTTTTACTTTTAATGCAATATGCAACTTTCAAGGAACCCAAAAACTTTGCTTCCAATGTGGTAAAGTTGGACATAAAGTTGAAACGTGTCCAGAAAAGGCCAACATACATGCTCCTACTAAACCTTTCAGCCCTCACAACTTCTCCACCAACCCCTTATCAAACCATACCACCTCAAGGCACTCCAAGAGCGAAAAGCGCAAGTATCTGACCTCAACGAAAACAAGCCAATCCCTCCATGGATCAAGTGCAGCAAAATGTCACTTCCTCTTCGGAACAAGTGCAGCAACAGTGCATAGCTATAGCAAACAACACCGACATAGAAACATAAACCACCACACTTCTTATTAAACAACCCAACCAATTGAGATCTACAGATTTTACCCCACCCGCTTCTTCACCTTCGGGCACCATCAAGGAAGCTATTAGTGATGCTACAACTCAAATTGAGTTGGATAAGTCATATGGACCATGGACACAAGAGGAGGAAGTCTAGGCCTCCTAAAGCAAAAATCAAAGGGGGAGCCTTCAAAGTCAACAAGAACAAAACAAAAATCTACACAAAGGAGGAAGAGATATGCCCACTCTAAAGACTCTAAAGACTCCACAAAGCAAGACAAACAGACTCATTGCAAACTCAATGACAAGGGGGGAACCATCCGCACCTCATATACAAACAACTTTTGCTACAACCAAGGAAACTGAAGATGCCACCACTTTTTTCAAACACAACAAAACTAAGAGTGGACAAGGCCATGTCTCTAAAGCTCATTTTGGAGAGGGTTGGGCCGATAAAGCAATACCAGAACGAAGAAAGTGAATTCCATATCGACGAAGGGGAGACCTCCAAACATCCACCATGACTTCCGTAATAATATGAATTGTGCCGAGTCCGTAAGAAGGCCAGGGCAACAATCTCACAAATTCTTGAGCACCATGCTCTCTTCATTGCCTTATAGAAAAAGTGGAGGAAGTCACAAGAAGGGAAATTGATAATGCGGGCATGCTAGGATTTTCTACACCAAGCGGTAGGAAAATGAGGTATCCTTGCTCTATGGAGAAGTGACTTAATCACCTTCTCACACACAAGATGAGGTGTATGGTGGGCAACATTCAGTTACCTAACAAGTCCATATGGAGGGTGCCATCTACTATGCTAATAAGGATTATCACACTCTACGGGGGTTATGGGACACCTCAACTCCCTTGCTGAACACTGATTTTTCGGCTATCATTGGGGGAGATTTCAATTGTATTTACGATGCTAGTGACAAAAAAGGTGGAAAGCAATTTAAATTCTCTCCAGCGGTGAAGGAGATGATGGACTTCTTGACGCTTGGGGACCTTCATGAGCTAAACTTCAATGGTCCAAGGTTCACTTGGACCAACAATAAAGATAAAAGTAGCCGTATCTAGGTGCGCCTTGACCGCTTCTTCATCAACTCAATTGCCTCCAACCTCCTACCTCTTGCTCAAACCAAACACCTACCAAGGATTGCATCGGATCATTGCCCTATCCTTCTCCAAATTCAGGCCAAAGAAGAGTGGAAATCACATAGATGGTCTGATTTGAAGACACTTGGCTGTCTTACCCAATGGCATGGAAGCTTGTTTGGAAAAATTGGCATAGCAATTACAATGGCTCCAAAGCTGAAAACTTGGATAGAAAGTGCAGCAAGACATTGAAGAACCTATTCTATTGGAGCAAGAACAAGCCCAACGACTTAAGCAAACAAAGAGACATTCTCCAAGTTGACATTATGCAACTTCAGTGCGATTGCACTCAATGGGTGAGCAGCAAGTGGAACTCATAAAGCTAATGAGCGAATTCAACTCTTGCCGCCTCGCTTGTTGGTGGAAACAAAGAGCCAAAATCGTGGGGAGGGGATGCCAATACCCACTTTTCATGCAGTTACTACTGGAAGAGAGCTAGCAATTACACACTCAAGCTTGAAGATGGGCCAGAAGGATGATCCAACCTTAATCCACCAAACCTTCATGGATTTTTTTCAGCATAAATGGAGTGCTCTACCTATCACTACCTCTGGCTGGCCATGTTTTGCTGAAAATTTCAGAATCCCACCTCAAGTTGGGGAACTTTTAGAGATGGACACCAACGAAACTGAAATTTGGGAGGTGCTCCATACTATGGGTGCCAACCGTGCTCCAAGAATAGATGGCATCACCACATCTTTCAATAAGCACTTTTGGAGAATCTAATGGAGGCACTAATATATCCCACCCGCTCTATGCCGATGACATCCTAATCGCATCCAAAGCCTCAATCACCCATGCCAAATGCATCCTCAGAGTTCTAAATGATTATTACAGCTGGACCGGGCAACGGATTAACACTACCAAGAGTGCTATCATTTTCAGCAAAGCCATCTACCGGTGGAAAGCAAACAGGATTGCCAAACTCATGGGGTTCAAGAAGGTCCAGGAGCTTGAGTACTTAGGCATCAAATTGGCCATGAGAGAATTGAAAACTATAGATTTTCTGTAGCTAACCAAGAAGGTTAGAGAAAGGATAAGCCATTGGGGTATTCGACACTTGTCTATGGCGGGTCGTCTCCAACTAATCAAGTCTTCTTTGCTCGATTTCTCGTATCAAGTTACTCACACCTTGGTACCCAAAAGCATCACCAACGAGATAGAGAAACTTGCTCGGTGCTTCCTTTGGCAAGGGGGACCCAATCAACATGGCTTACATTACAGTGCTTGGGAAAAAATTTGCACACCCTTCAGATATGGCGGGCTTGGGCTGCATTCAGCCGAGAGGTGGCATGGACCTCTCCGTTCCAGATTAGCTTGGGAGTTTCTTACCAAATCAAACACACTACTACACAAGTGTCTTTTGGAAAGATATGGGAGGAATGTTTGGCAGCAAAACACAAAATGGAGTGACTCCATGAGCTAGAGAATCATCACCGAAGGGGCAAAAAATCTGCTGCAGAATTTACGTTGGAGAATTGCCAACGGTGAGGATATTGACTTCACAAATGCAGCATGGATCGCTGATCTACCGCTGGCCAAATGGCCTACCTTCCTTAACATGGAAACTTCTGCAGATTGGAGTATTGCCGATCTAATTACGACCAGCAAATGCTAGAATTTGGAGAAGCTGCAGGAGTTGTTTGGCAACCTTATGGCTGATCGTATTTCCAAAATACAAATCTGGACTGACCAACATCAGGATCAACCTGAGATAATCAAGAACCCATTGGGGACCACCATCACCTACATAGTTTACCAAGGTATCTTTACTGAAAATGAAGCATCAGGTTTCCAATTGCAAAAGCTGAAACTTCTCCAGGGAAAGAATTTTCTGGTGGGGGCTCATCCAACATGCTATACCAACCAATTGCTGGTTGGCTCGCCGTGGCTTAATGGAAAACACCTTGTGCCCCTAGGGATGCAACCAGGAGGAAGATATGGATCATATTGCTATCCATTGCACCCTTACCAATGCTATAATTCAGATTCTTGCGAAATGGGGGTTCTCCATTCCTATTTTAAGCAACTTGACTGATCTCCTTCAAGCCATTCGAATGTGCAACCAAGTAAGGTTGGGCTAAATGCTTCTTGTCTTTGTTATCTACCAAGTATGGAGGGCCCGTAATGCTAAAATGCATGGCCGTAGCCATGGCACCCCTAAAATTATTGCTGCCTCCATTCTCGAATCCATCACCCACGCCTCATCCTTCCCCTTCCAGAAGCAGTGGGACATCACCCAGCCCTATGGGCTGATCAAACCTACTCTGTGGTGTCCTACCCCTCTTGGTTGGATCAAGGCAAACATGAATGGCTCCTTGCTTTCTAATGGGTCGGCTGGTATTGCTGTGGTCTTAAGAGATGACAATGGAAACTTCATCAAAGCTATGGGTCATTGTTTTCAACATTGGGATAGCACAACAGTGGAATTAGCGGCCATGCTCTACACTCAGAACATCATGGAGCCTTGGATGATAGAGTACAGAGGCATTATCATCGAAGGGGACAACATCGGGGTGGTGGACCACCTCAAGCTCTCTCTTCATAGTGAGATATGGGCAGAGCCTCACGGTCTCGACATAAGCTTTTGAAGAACTTCCACCGGTTATTTTGCTTCCACACAAAGATCTAATAATAGCTTAGACTTTTTGCGATATAGCTACTTGCTTTAATTTTGTATGACATAGCTTAGATAACCACACTATTCCTCTGCAGTTTTTTGTGCTTTTGGAGGAGGATAGGAAACATGATGTTAGTAGCTAGTTTTTGCTTTCTTTTACAACTTTTATAACTTGTAATCAGTCTTTTTCATTATCAATGCAAATGCATCTTTTCAAGGAACCCAAAAACTTTGCAAGGCTCTCTCATTTCCATAATTTTTTCTCTCTCTTGAGGCAGCTTTCCAATACTCTCTTCTCTCCATGGTGGGGGGTGGCCGGCGGTCACCTCCTCCTACAAGGGATAAGGCAGCTAGGAGGGAAGGCCGAGAAGGTGGCAAGAAGGAGAGGGGCCATGGCAAGGAGGTGCTAGGGATGGACAAGGGTTTTGTTGCAAGGGATGGTCGGGTTGGTGCTTATTTTGACATGGAAATGTATGGAGAAGGTGGCAACCTCTCCAAGGACCATGCAAGGCTTCTCCGGCAAGAGGAGGTGCTTGAGTTGGCAAGTGGTGGTGCTGGTTTGGATAGAGGAAGACATCTTGAAAAATCCATGCTCTGTATAGACTATGCCACCGCCGCATGGCGAGGCGTGGACAAGGGCAGCGGATGTCCCGCGATCTGCCAGTGGGGAGCGGCTAATGGCCAATCCTGGTGAGTCGTGATTCGAGCGAGGTCTGTGAAGGTGGTGTGCAAATTGCACGACACAGGCGGGACCACAGGGATTGCCGCGGCATGCGGCTAATGGGATCGTCGACCACGAGCGACAAGGTGCAGCCTATTAGCACCCAGCAATATACATGGCATTATTCACTCGCCCTGCAGGGAGGAAGCCAGGGACAAGCTTGCCCGGCCACTTGTTTCACTCTGGGTGGCGATTTCTATACTTTGGCTAGACATCTGGCGATCAAGTGGCCAATGGGGATGATGATATGGATGATGGTGAAGATCAAGCTGGCCTTGCTAAGGCTAAAAACACACACAAAGGAAAAATCGAGAGCATGGATGGGACTCAATTCGGCCAAGGTATGTTCTACAATTAGTATGATATGGATGACATTAGGGCTTGTTGCCTGGACCATATGGATGATTTTTCAGGTGGGGATCATGCTGAACACCCAAGGGCAAGTGGGGAGGCTGACCAAGATGTCTCTATGGATGATCACATTGCTCCAAGACAATGCACACAAGGTGTTTGCACAAATGCCAAAGAGAACCCGAGCACCTTTGCTTGGGGTGTGCTTCAAGGATTGAACAAAGGGAAGAGCTAGGCTACCACCAACCCCTTGTTTGGAGACAATAGCCTCCCTAGAGAGGCTCTTCCTAGAACTTCAAATGGTGCTAGCTCTCGGCCAAGGGAGGGCAATGATCAAGCTAACCCCTGGAAGAAGGAGTATGTTGAATTGGGGCCTGTTGATAAAAATGCAGCACTTATGGAGGATGGCATTACTATTCTACTGGATGACCAAGCTGTGGATGACAATCAAGTGAAGCTTGAAAGATCACTTGTTGGAAAGGTGTTGGGGAGAAGACCAACTTATTTCTATCTTAATGCAGACCTGCAGTGGAAGTAGAGTAGATGGGGAGCTTTCAAATTGATTATGGTTGCTCCAGATTGCTTCGTTTGCATCTTTGAAACTACTGAGGCTAGAGATGCGCCTCATGAATGGGCCTTGTCTGCTAGGAAATGTCATTGGGTTGGATAAGTGGACTCCCACTTTCAATCTCAGATCTTTTCATGGGCTCTCCTCTCCGATTTGGGTACGCTTTCCTAAAACCCCCCCCTGCTTTACTGGGATAATACTAATATTTCCAGAATCACTTCCTTCATTGGAGAGCCTCTGTGGGTGGACCACCCAACAAACTCATGGAGGCAAAGCATGTTTGCCAAAGTATGCATCAGGCTTGATCTTTCACAAATCCCACCAAGGGGGTTCCTCCAGCTGCTCCCACTATTGGTAAGACTTCCTCTCCTCCTCCTGTTCAGACTAATGTGCATGAGTCTATGAAGAACTTGGCCTAGCCTGCTGTTGCTGAGAAGGGGGAATGTAGCACTGCTATTCAGAATCCTACCAAAGGCAAGAATGCTGAGACACAATAGGCTACTTCACCACCATTACTTACCCTGAGGAGCCACTTCTTGAGTATGGTCCATGGGTCTTGGTCACCGAAAAAGAGAACTAGCAGTGTGATAACTTGAAGAAAAAGGAAGGTGGGAAGCAAGGCCATAAGGGTGGCCAACCTACAGCTACTCATCCCTCGGGAAGAGCTCCTCTTCAAGGAGCACCTTAAAAGCAGTCCCTCTCTACTGCTGAAGCCTCTTCAGCTCCTATATTCCAAGCCAAAGCCACAGTGGAGAAGCTCAAAAAGCTAGTGAGGGAGAAGGCAACCATTCAACCTACCAAGGGTGTCTCAGGCCCACTTTGAGAGGGAGCTGCAGAATTTGGGTCCAATTGAGTCAAAGAAGGAAAAGGTACAGTGAATCACTTGTGTGAGATTAAATCCCATGGTGGTTTAATGTCTTCCATTCTTTTAGGAATTGTAGGGGCCCAAAGAAAACTACAGCCACTACCTACACACACCACTGATTGGCCATGATATACTGTATGATTGGCCTAGTGGAAACTAGATTGAAGAGATCTCTCGGGGAAGTGGACAAGTTGGTTGGAAGCAACGGCAGTTCATTTGTCACCCTCCTCCTAGTGGGATTATTATTCTTTGGCAAAGTCGATTGGGTTCACCCCAACTGTTCTTACTGATCAGATTGTTCTGGGAAGTGTTAGCATGCCTAATAATACCCAGTGGACTCTTGGCTGGGTTTATGCTAATAAAGATACCACTGCAGGAGGACACTTTGGTAGACTATTCTTAGCAGTGTGGATCAGCAGTCCCCTACTATTATTGGTGGAGATTTTAACTGCATCCTGACTCAGCAAGATAAGAAGGGAGGAAAGCCTTTTCTTACTTACAGGCGGTGTGAGAAATGGAGGATTGCATGGCCTCCGCGGACTTGCATGAGCTTGATTTTGTTGGCCAACAATTCACATGGGCCAACAACAAGGAGGGCAGGAGTAAGATTTGGGTCAGACTCGACAAGATCCTTGTCAACTCATTGGCATCCAACTTACTCAGAGACACAAAGGTCAATCACCTCTCTCGTATTGCTTCTGATCACTATCCTTTGTTGCTTTCAGTGACTTCAGCTGCTCAGGATAGACCACATCGGTGGCTATGATTTGAGGAAATGTGGCTTTCTTATCCGATGGCCTGGAAGTTGGTGTGGAAAAAATGGGGGAAAATGACTATGGCTCTAAAGGCTCTTATTCTGAAAAAGTAGCGAACATTGAAGGCCCTCTTTCATTGGAGCAAAAAACAAGATGAAGGATTTGAACTCTCGAAGAGTAAATTGGAAAAACATTGCTAAACTCCGGATCATTGATTGTTGATGATGGTCACTACGAAGGTGATCTTCGTTCCAAGGTGGTGGAGCTGAATTCTACTCTTGCCAGGCTAAACACACGGTGGAAACAGAGAGCCAAGTCTTTCATCGTGGAGAAGGTAATACTCACTTTTTCCACCTGCTGTTGCTTATCGACATCCAATAGAATGAGTGAGGATGAAAGCATTCGGGACAGTCCTAAATACATTACTTCTGCCTTCACCACTTTCTTCCGGCATAAGTGGATCGAAGGGGATGTTTTACTTGATGATTGGCCTACCATTCTGACTGACAGGCAGGTACCTCCTCATGTCAAAACTCTTCTTGATGCTAACATTTATGAGCAGAAAATTTGGGAGGCCTTACACTCGATGGGGCCCAATCGAGCTCCAGGATTGGATGGGATTACCTCGTCCTTCTACAAGCAATTCTGGCGGTGTGTGAAGGAGGATGTTATTGCAGCTATTGAGGAGTTCTTTCTCACTTCCCACATGGATGATAATTAGAAAGAGATGCTCATTGTGCTAATTTCGAAGAGTGTGGGGACAATGTCCATCCAAGTTCCGGCCCATTAGTCTATGTCAAACCATTTATAAGCTAGTTGCGAAGATCCTGGTTAATAGACTAAAGCATATCCTCCCTGCCATCATTTTTGAGGAGCAAGGTGCCTTTGTGCCATAGAGGAACATCTCACATCACTGCCTCTTAGCCAAAGAAATCATTAATAAGCTTAAGCACTCAACCTCTCAGGTTGGGGGCATGGTGATCAAGATTGACATGGGCGGATATGATGCATGAGTTGAAAGATTTTGGAGAAGGTCACAGTTACGATGGGTTTGCTCTACATTGACAAGTGGGTGATGCGATTACATTCCGAAGTTCTCTATCTTCTTGAATGGAAGGCGGGTGAGTGGATTGATTCGGTGTGGTTTTCGACAAGGGTGTCGCTCTCCCCTTACTTGTTCATTTTGTGCTCACGCTTCTTACCCAAGCCTTCAAGCAGAAGGGACCCCAGCTGGGCATGTCTCTGACTACTGGAGGTACCTGCATCTCTCATCACTTATATGTTGATGATATTATTATTGCTTCTCAGGCATCAGTGGCACATGGCAAACAAATTAGAGGCATTCTTGAGGAGTATTGTTTGGGCTAGGCCGTATCAATCTTTGCCAAATCTATCATCTTTGTCTTGCAACAAGATGGAGGACAAATTGGATTATGAGGATGTTGGGGTTTAGGAGAGTCCAGGAGATGGAGTATCTTGGCCTCAAGATAGCACTACGAAGACTTCACAGGAGTGATTACTCTCAGCTGATTCATTGGGCAAAGGAGAAGATTTTTTGGGGTCCGTCACCTATCCCTTGCGGGCGCTCCACCTCTCTTGACTCTCTTGCACGGATCACTTGCAGTTACTCATACTATCATCCCTTCAAATGTTTATTTGGAGATTGAGAAGCTCCTTCCTTTGGGATAAGAGCTCCACACAGAAGAGTGTCCACTATGTCAAGTGGAAGGACATATGTTCACCTCAGAAGGTTGGGGGCCTTGGTTTTCATTCACCACCTTGGGCATCCATTAAGAACGCACTTGCACGGGATTTCATTGAAGCCTACTACTCTTCTACACCGATGCTTGCGGGAGAAGTATGGTGATGATAGTTGGGGGAGTTCTTTGAGAAGTGGTGATTCCAAGTCCTAGGCTATCCTTCTCAGTGGAGCCCAAAGCCTCAAGCATATTATCCAGTGGAGGATTGCTGATGGGAGCAAGGTGCAGGTACTATCACACACTTGGCTGATAGACTTTTCTCTCTCCAGAAGACTGACCTTCGTTGATGTAGCTGCCCTGGAGGATCAGATGTTGAGTACCTTCATTCGACGGGAGTTGGGACACCCAAATTGGAGCTTCACTTTGGCCATGACCTTGTTGGTGATCAAATGGAGTGACTCACTCGGACTTAGTGGATATCCGGGACTCATCTACCCTTAAGTAAGTCACTCACTTCACTTGCTTACGATGCTCTCTTCCCGCAAGATTGCTCTTATTATCAGTGGCTCAAGAGGTTTCGACTCCATCCTCAGGAGGTTATTTTGGTGGGCATTTTGAAGGGTGTTATCCCAACCCTTTCTTCGCATCGGGGACTTGTGGAGGAGGTACAGTGCCCATGGGGCTGCTCAGGTCGAGGATTTGGACCACATCCTGACTAGATGCTCTCTCACTACTGCGGTCCTGAAGGTTCTTGCTACTTGGGGGCTTGCTATGCCTTCCTTTGCCACATCACAGGATCTCTTTGCTGCTTTTGACCAAACCCCCAAGGACAGATCTACTTGTTGATAAATGACCAAAATATCTGAGGATTTCAACAAGAGCTTAGAAAAAAATTATGGAGTAAATTGAATTAATTTCAACAAATAAGATTTATAACTTCCATTTTTTTTGAAGAAAATAGAGTAGTAGAAAAAAATTGCGGCAATCTATATATCCTTCGGCAAAGAAAGAAAAAAGTGTCTAATTTAATAAGAACATGGGTTATGATTGATCAAGATAGTTTAATGATTGCAACATCCACTTGCACTCGCTTGCTAAGAATTGATTAAGGTAATAGACACCAAAACGAGAAAAAAAAAGCATACATGTGTAATATGAGGCCTCTCATAAGTATAAAAATAAAGAGACCATTTCAGCATGCCCATCAATACTCAATTGACCATTCACATAATATGAATGACCAAGAGAGAAAGTTAAATAACATGCTTCCAAAATAAGCAATGCTTTTATGATTTCGTGAGTTACATATCATATATATACAAATATTATATGCATAATCTATCAAAATTAGATCAAATCATATAACAATTTTTAACAAATTTAATGATACATTTTATACAATAATTTTTAACTAACTAAAATAAATAAAGACAAGTAAGTGATGAAAAAATTAATCAAGCATAATTGTGAGATTGAGCAAGCATTTAGAGACCAAGAGGTGATCAAAATGTGAAACAAGAGAGTAAATATACGAGGCATTAAGAAGCATTATCAAGAAGCTTATGGGTAAGAAGTTTATTAGCACCAACAACAAGAACCAATGAAAAGCTCATAAGAAAATAAGAAACCAAGAGAGACTAATGAGACAAACCACTAAGAAAATAGCTCTAGTAGAAGAGAATGGTAAATCAATGAACAACGACTAAACGACTGTGAGAAGAAACAAACGCTCATTACTATTTGTTGCGACAATGCTAAACCAAAGCATAAAATTTAAACTAAGATTTCTTCATAATCCAGACTCTGGGGCATAACACTAAAATGTGATGCGGAAATGTAGAGCAAGGAAAATGATTATTGTGAGATTGTGCTTCATAAACAGGTGTTGCGTAGGGCCACTACATCATTGCATAACTAAAGAACATTTTTAGTACTACAAGTTGGTAGAGATAAGCAAGGAAAAACCAAAAGCAAATTGAAAGCAGGGTAAAGGGAGGTACAGTAAGGCCTAGGAAGAAAAATTAATGTCAAACTTATAAGAAGGCTATGAAGGTGGAGGTAAGCCACAATCAATGCCATCAATAACACATGAGATGGATTGACATCTTAGTTAAAATATAGAAGAGTGGAGCGAGGTTCCACAAGAGGAATGGATAAGAACAGGTTTGGTCACTGACATGACAAGCCATGAGCTGTGACGATCAAGTAAGATTACCATAGGCAGCAATGAGTAGATATAGCAATAGGAATGAGCATCAAGCCAAATTATGACGCACGCATGGGACATCAACGACCAAGAGACAACAATGAGCAGAGAATAATGAGAGAGGAATATTGCAAGAGTGGGAAATCATGATATTGAATGAGCATAAGAAAGCAAAGGGACACCACAGAAGGGACAACTTGGGCATTTTCTTATAAAACAAGCCACCTTCAAAGATTGGCATTGTTTTGACTTAATATATATCTTCTCTTATATTACAATCACAAGTTAGAGAAAAGGTCAGAACTCACTTAAATCTAGAATTACTTTGAAGGCTTTCACTTACAATATTCAATATAAGTCCAACTTGATGATAATGCGTGGTCAGTGAGCTAGTTTGACAATCAAATGGTCTTAAATAGTATATAAAATACATAGAAAATTAGTTAAACATTGCCAAGTTGAGCTAACCCAAGTTGAACCCTAAGAACTTAATGCTAGACCAAACCATTATTTCACTCCCAAAATAACAACCCTTATTTTAGTGAAATTAAAGTTATCAAAGATTTGATGTTCTATGTTTGCCAACTCATTCTATTGTTGTTGTAAAATTGGTTAAAATTTTAACTAATTTACAATATGTTTTATCATGATAATTAGCCCGACTTCACACAACCCATGACTCAAAGATGACTCAATATTAGGATTTCTTAATGCAACTAATATGACGCATAACTATTTTTTAAAGCATATTTTTATAACTAGAAAATGATAACAACAATGACAATAACAAAACATGCCCAAGAAAAATAGTTACATAAGACAATATATAAATATTATAATAGTCAAAGATGAACATGATATGTATATATGCTTTCATGCAAAGAAAAATTAAGGATTCATATATCATAAGTTACAAATTAATCTAACTATATTTAAATAAAAATACTAGAATTTTTAGACCTATTGATGATAAATGACCAACATTAGCAGAGAATTTCAACAAAATCTTAGAAAAAATTTAGAAAAGGGGAGGAGAATTTTTTTTTATCTTTTCTTTTTTTTTTTTTTGGAGGGAGGGAGAGTGTCAGGGAGAGAGGAAAATGGAAATTGAAAAATCTGAGTCCGAGAGAGAGTGTGCGAGAGAATAATAAGATGGAAAAATTAGGGGGAGTGGTTTTTTTTTTAATTATTCTTTTTTATTTTTTAGAAAATTTAATATGGGAGGGAATGGTTGAGCAGGGGTAATTTGAGAATTTTAAATTAATTTTAAATTAATTTAAACGAATTTAATTTGGGTTTCATGCCGGTAAATGCACATAGTTAATTTATATATTGATTTAGTGTAATTTCATTATTTTGAATGCAACGGCGCTGTCCGTTTTGTGATTGAAGATCATTTGATTTGAGTTAGTGCTAAATTGAGTCGATTTCAACTAAAAATACATGTCGCCACTTTCAACCACTTTATTTTCATGCAAATTTGTCTGAATTGAGTGTGAATAGTCTTATTTGATAGATTTTGGCATTTCAAAGCCAATAGCATGATCAATTTTATGAACAAATGTCATTTGATCCTCATCGGCACCTTCTGACCTCAATATGAGTGCAGACGTGTTGACGACTCAAGCGCTTAACCAGTTACTCATCAAGTCATGAAATATTTATATCCTGACTAATTTTGACATTCTGAACTCGATGGCAAAGTCCATTCATCGATTGGAGGTCATTGAGTTTCGGCAACGTCCAATACATTTCAGCCTCGATTTACGTATTGTCACTTCAAATCACTCGACATTTGCATAAACTTGTCCGAATTGAGCACATACAATCTCATTTAATAGAGTTTGATGTTTAAAACTAATGATGCGCTCAATTTTATGAACGAAGGTCATTCAGATATCATCACAGCTTCCCAACTCTGATATGCGCGTCGATACTTTGATAGCTTGAGCGCTTAATCAATTGATTGTTAGATTTTGCAATATTTATATTCAGAACGATTTTGACATTTTGAACATGATGGCGAAGTCCGTTTGTCGATCAAAGGTCATTTCGATAATCTTTAGTGACGCCTAGTGCATTTTGACCCTGATTTGCGCACTGTCACCTCCGAAGTCCGTCGAATTCAATTTGTAGGCTTATCTTGATTTATGACATATATGTGGAGGTCAATAAATGCCTCCCAACAAATATGATTCGAGCATGGAGTGAGTCACATTTGTTGAAAACTGGTTGACCATTTCGGCTGGCCACAAAGCTTGAATCATTTTAGCTTCGATTGCAATAGCTTATGTAGCTTTTGATAGGATTTGTCATTAATATGCTGCCCTATTCCGAACATGCTAACTGACGGGCTTGACCGATTTGTCAGAATCGACTTGTCATATAGATAAGAGTTATTACACAATCTACTATCTACTTTAATGGCTTTGCTGAAGATCTCTTTCTTTTATGTCGTTGCAGATTTGAGTCTCCTCCAACCCTAGCTTCATGCTTGGTTGGGTTTGATGGAGGAATTAGTCTGCTTGTTTTGATGAAGGACTCCGCTAAGGAATCGGTTTATCCATTCTTGATCGGATTTGAAATTCCTTTTGTCCTAGCTTTGTGCTTGGCGGACTTGATGAAGGACTGATTTGATTTGTCAACATTGACTTGTCAGGAAGTGTATGTACGCCATGAATCCTGTGCTTGCTACTTTGAAGGATTCATTGAAGGATACATTTGGATGACCTAGTCTTCTGGCTTATGTAGGGTCAATGTTGAGTTATTAATCTGACACCCTGTGCTTTAATAGACTGAATAACCACAAAATTTATTTAATTTGGTCATCAGCTTTGTTTGAACTATAGAATTGCCTCCTCGGTCCTATGTTTTTTGCTTTAACGGACTTGATGAGTAGATAGGCTTTGATCTGTGCTTTGAGCTTGACCAGATCATTTGATAATAAATTAAAATATCACCTTGTAGGTAATATGAAGATTGATTTGAGGGAACCCTGAATTGAGTGTTTCCTCAGATTGCCTTGATATATTGATCAAGTAGAAAGATCTCTTGGATCCTGGTTCTTTGTAATCACTAAGCTAGATCTTGTTTGAGATTGAACAGTTATTGTCATTGAACTAACGAGCAGGGGCTCTTTCACTGTGGCCTTTTCTTGTGGCTTATTGAGTGAGGAGAGCATCAACAACTCGGCCATATTTGGGCTTGTTGTGTTTGACCTTTAGAACCTACTCAAGTCTTCGACTTAAGCTATAGTGGGTTGATGATCTTGTCATCAGATTGACGAATGGGGGCTCTTTCACTGCAGCCTTTTCTTTTGGCTTGTTGAGTGAGGAGAGCGTCAACAGCTCGACCATTTGTGGGCTTGTTGAGTCTGACCTTTAGAACCCCTCCGTGTCCTAGACTTCAAGATGTAGAGGTTGATGTTTCTCCAACTTAATTGATTGAAGCTTCCAAAATTGGGAGCTCTTTTGACTTGATCTCCAGAATTTGGAAAATCTGAGAGATAAATTTTTGACATTTAGGGTTGTCCCTTCATGCATAGAAATAGATTTGTTTTTGTTCCTGCAAGACTCTGCAACTTAACAATAACATATATCCAGGGATTTCGGCATAAAGCTCAATGTCAACCTGAATAATAATGCCCCTGTCTTGCAGGGGCTTTCTATTGTACCTCAAGAATGTGGTTGTCAAGTATAGTACTTTTTCAAGTATTGACCATTAATTGTTGGCATTGATCTTTCACCTTTAAGTCGATGAGTTGGTATGCCCCTCCTTGGTATACTTTTTTAATGACAAAAGGGCCTTCCCAGTTAGGCTCAAATTAGCCACCAAATTTTTGATTAGGAATAATTGGCCTTCTTAGCTTAGGACCAATTCTCCTTTTTGGAATGTTCAGGGTCACACCGTATGGTCAAAAGCCCTGGACATCTTTGCTCGATAGACTTCCAGATTTTGATGAGCTTGTAATATAACTTCATCAAGCGCGTTGAGTTCCTCCATTCTTAGATGAGAATTTTGATCTTCAGTTAGATTGTACTGGATGGCTACTCGAAGTGAAAGTAATTCAACTTCAAGCAGAAGAACTGCTTCAGTTCCAAATACCAATGAATAGGGAGTGGCTTTAGTCGGCATCTTGTAGGTAGTTTGATATGTCCATAGAGCCTCAACTAGCTTGATATGCCATTCTCTCTAATTTTTTGTGAGAATTTTCTTGGGCAATTTGACTAATATCTTATTGAAGGCCTCTACCAAACCATTTGCTCTTGGATTGTATATTGAAGAATATCGCCAATGAATTTTATATCAATTGACAATCTATAAATCTTTGCACTTTTAAAGGCTATGTCGTTATCAAAAATTATTCGGCGTGGTACTCCAAATCTATAGACTACATTATGCACAAAGAAGTTGATCACTTGATCAGGAGTGACTTCTTTAAATGGAGTAGCCTCAGCCCACTTAGAGAAATAATCAGTCACTGTTAGGATGAAGCGATGTCCAGCTGACGATGGTGGATCGATTGGTCCAATTACATCCATACCCCAACATTCAAATGGCCAAGATGCTATTGTTGGGTGTAATGGATTTGGAGGTTTATGGATGAGATTCCCATGTACTTGACACTCATGCCACTTTTTAGCGTGATTAATACAATCTCTCACCATAGACTACCAGTAATAGCCCATCTTTTTTATCTTTACTGCCATCTTGGGACCTAACTGATGTGCATCACAAAGTCCTTCATGAACTTCAATCATCACTTTGTTAGATTTATCTATATCTAGTCATCTTAGCCATATTTGTTCAAAGGATTTATGATATAAAGTGTTGTTAACGAAAGCATAGCATATCATTCTCTTTTTGATTTGAGCTGCCAGTGATTTATTATTTGGTAATTTGCCTTCTTTAAAGTAGTCGATGAAGGGTTTCCTCCAATCACGTGACTCTTCTACAACAAAGGCTTCACACTATTTTTCTAGGGCAATGTCATTTTTAGCTCTTCTTAATATAACTTCTTGTTAGTTTTGGGAAGTATGAGGAGTAACTTGAGTCGCATCCTGCTTTGCCCAATCTAGTAACCCCTCTACCTGAGGGGATTGATACTTTACTAACTCGAAGACTCATCGAGTAAATATGTCTATCATGACATAATCACCATTCATACTTGCCATTTCCTTTGCTAATTTTGCCAAGCAATCGGCTTTACTGTTCTCGGTTCGAGAGACTCGAGTTAGTGTGATATTTGGTATCTACTTCATAAGCTCGAGAACTCGCTTGTGATGGAAATCTAACTCAAGCTTGTTGATTCTATAGATGCCAAGTACTTGATTTATGATAAGCTGAGAATCGCCAAAAATGTGCAGGTTTTGAATGCCTATGAAAATAGCTTCTTGCAGACCTGCCACTAATGTTTCATATTCAGTTTCATTATTAGTTCTTGGCTCGGTTAATCCATATGACCGTCTCATTATCCCTCCTTCTGGTGTTATGAAGATGATGCTGATTTCTGCTCTTGCTTTTGGAAAGTTTAGAAATTGGACTTATTTGATCGATGAGGCCCCATCGAAGTACATTTTCTAAATTTGTGATTTTTCTCTTTCATGAATGAGAATATTTTGCTCATCAGGTAAATTTTCATTAAGAGAAGAGCGTGCAGGGATATGATGTGTAGCTAGAAAATCTGCTAACACTTGTCCCTTTATTACTTTCTGCAAAATGTATGAGATATCAAATTGTAAAAGCAATACTGCCCATCTTGCCAAGCGACCTGTCAATGCTGATCTTGTCATCAAGTACTTCAGCAGATCAATCCTTGAGATGAGGGTAATCTTGTGAGATAATATATAATGATGAAGCTTTTGAACTATAAAGATCAATGCTAAATAGTGCTTCTCTATCAGAGAGTATCTCATTTCTACTCCAATCAGCCTTCGACTAATATAATAAAGAGCATTCTCTTTGCCTTTTTTATTGTGTTGTGCCAATAATGCTCCAAGGGACTCTTCTAATGCACTTGTGTATAGAATGAGGGGCTTCCCAGGAGTACACGCTATAAGGATTGGTGGATTTAATAAGTAGCTTTTAATGCTATTAAAGGCTTCCTAACTTTCCTTATTTTCACTTGAATGGAGCATCCTTCTTCATTAACCTTGCAAACGGTTGACAACGTCCTGATAAGTTTGATATAAATCGACGGATGAATGCAAGCTATCCTTGTAAAGAACGGAGCTCACGCAAACTCTTGGTGGAGGCATCTCCATGATTGCCTTAATTTTAATAGGATCGATTTCAATACCTCTATGATGTACAATGTACCTGAGAAATTTTCCAGAGGATACCTCGAATGCACATTTTAAAGGAATCATCTTGAGATCATATTTTCTGATTCTCTCCAATACAATTCTCAAGTCTTCGAATTGGTTTTCATGATTTAGGCTCTTCACCACCAAATCATTGACATAACATTCCACCTTTTGATGAATCAACTCATCAAAAATACATGTCATGGCTCTTTGGTATGTAGCTCCAATATGTTTTAAGCCAAAGGGCATGACTGTGTAGCAATAGATGCCGATAGGTGTTCTGAATGATGTATATTTTTCATCTTCAAGTGTCATTTTGATTTGGTTGTATCCTGATGATTCATCCATGAATGAGAACATGTCATAGTTGGGCGTGCTGTCCACTAATAGTTCTGATATTGAAAGCGAAAAGTTATCTTTTGGGCACGCCTTATTGAGGTCCCGAAAATCAATGCAGAGACCGATTTGATCGTTCTTCTTTCTAACTGGGATAATAATGGCTATCCAATCTGCATACTTCTCCTCCTGGATGAAGCCTGCTTTAATTAGCTTCCTAGTTTCTGCAATTACCTATTTTTCAATCTCCAATCTCATTCGCCTAGAAGCTTTCTTAACAGGCATTGCATCTGGTTTAATAGCTAGTTTATGAACTGCTACAACAGGGGATAAGCCAGGCATTTCAGAATATGTCCAGGGAAAGCAATCCCTGGACTCATAAAGTAGCATTTTTAGCTCTTCAACTTCTCATCAGGCAGTGAGGCCGAAAGTTGGATGGGGATCATCTTCAGCCCCTAGGTTGACTTCTTTAAGTTCATCCATAGTAGCTATTTGTCGGGACCTTTCGATGATGGATTCTTAGACCTATGGTCCAAGTGTCATGCCTCGATGCTCACCATGCGAGACTTGAATTAGTAGATATCTTGTCGGGTTTGTAGTAGGAGGTTTCTTTGGAGAAGTAACTCTAGTCTCCCTAAGGATAGGACCTTCATATTTTTTTTTTCATCAGTCATTTCTTCTTAGCAACTTTGAGGACCCGATACACTCTTGCATATACAGTTTTGAGTTTCCTCACTAGAGAAGTTAGAATTTAAAGTTGTGGGGTTGAAAGGACTGTTTGATTGACTAGTAGAGCTATCCTTTTTTACCCATCTTTAGGCTGTCAAACCTGTTATGGATTAAAATACTCATTTTTGGTTCTGTTAATTTTCTGCATGAACAATAGCTATTGAGCATGCAGTTCAACATTTCTCTTTTCTCACTGTCTCTAGGTTAACTTGCTTCTAGATGAAGAAGTTTTTGTGCTACTACTTCTTCTCGAGGCTTCGAACTCCATATTTATTTTCCTTTTTCCGGGACCTTTCAATAGTGAATTCCCGAACATGCAGTTTAGGTGTCACACCCTGATGTTCACCGTGCAGGGCTTTCTTAGAATGGTCTTGAGCTCTTACTACCACTGATTGTAGCTTTTGTAGTAGAGCATTTTTGGTTTCTTTGATAATTGACATTTGATACCTGTTCTTCACAAGATATTTTTTAACAACCTTCAAAACTCTATGTGCTCGAGTATATAGAGTTTCATGTTGTTTCTTCATAAAGGTTGAAGCTGACTACTATTGAGCTCAAAAATGTTGCTTAACATTACCAATAGAACTATTCCTTTTCACTCATCTCAAAATTTTTAAATTTATTGTGGGGTAGAAATCCTCGCTTCTGGTTGTAAGGCTGGTTATATGACTTATGATTCATACGACAACTACTAAACTCGTAGTTTAGTGTTTCTTCTCCTTTGCCTTCTACTCAATTTTCCTCTAAAATAGGAGGCTTCAGTATCATACCTTCTTAGTGCGAAAGGTTCAAATGACAGGGTTGTCGCATTGATAAGAATGACTGAAACTTTATGCCCACTTAAGGTTCTCTTCATGATTGGCGCCTCAAAATAAATCAACCATTTAAGTACAAAGGCTCTTTTTGAGGAACCTTAGTAGCAGCAGTGGTCATTCCAATTGTCATCCTACATTGCATAAGTTGGTGCGTACAATATGCAGTTGTTTAAGGTAGAGGATAATTTGCGAGATGTTGGAGAGTTTACACTACCAAATTGGATGGTAACTCCAAAATCTCTAGTATTTATTACAACATTAGCCAGACAAACATTAACTCTGTGACCTGATTGTATGATTAACGATATGTTCTGAAGCTCCATCGATATAGAGAACAAGCAGATCAGTTATAAGAATATGATTGATTTAAATTTAATTTCATGGCTGATTAATTTTAAATATCAATTTTATCATGCTCCAATGCTATTATAGCTCAAATTTGACTAGCTAAAGGTGGAAAGATAAACCAGTCCCCAGCGGAGTCGCCAGAAATCTATGGGCTCCGAAAATTTGCCACCGACCTCTTCGATGAAAAGAGTAATTTAAATGTGTGTTGGTGTAACTTTCAGAAGTTAGATGGAATAGTAGATAAGACACTACCCAGAGATTTCATCCTCATTTGGTGAGGACTTTAGATCTGGTTCTAGGTTTCCTATAAGCACAAGCCCCTATAGTTAATTACCCATCTCAAATAAGTGAGAGAGAACTTTCGATTAAGGCTAGTCATTAGATTGTTGAATGCGTAGCGTATAGTAGAAGCATGTAGAATTTTAGAATTTAAGATATGAAATTCATCATTTCAACTTAAACTAGATGGTTGGGGGAATGATGATGTGCCCGATCTAGATCCCATAGTTCTGTCATCCCAGGCAGTCGCGGTCCCTAGTCTACTTAGGAGGAAGTCGACCCAACCTGCCAGAAGGATCCTCATCAGCAACACATGGGTTACGTCGTCCAAAAAATCCTTATAGACCTGGGATGGTGTTTGTCTAAGGAGACAATCTTAAGTATACCTTAGCTGATAGAAGGTTGTTTGCCCTATCAAGTATACCCTATGATTCACAACTCAAAGAGTAGAGCCATTGGGGAGCATACATGCTACGGTCGTGATCATAATATAATGGAGTCGAACTGGCCAAACCACCCGATCAGAGGGCTCTGGTCATAACTGCTTATCTTTGGAGCCTACTGTTCAAGCCACACAGTTTAGAGGACACAAGCCACGTCCTTATTGATAAGAGATTGATTGAGAATGAACATAGCAGAACACTTGATTTGACATTGGCTCCTTTGTGAGCTATAATTTTCTTAATTTGTCACCCCTGACAAACAATTATGGAAGGTGGATAGATTGAGTTTGATTTAAGTTTTTATGATATAATTCCATTTAAAAGGTTTTAGATTGATACTAAAAATTTATTTTATTTGATTTATTTTGAGAAATTGATTAATTTGGATATGTTTAAGAGCTTTAGATCCTGTCATCCTGTTTAGCTGCTGATAGAAGATTAGATTTACTATCACCTGATAGAATCAGTTTCTTAGATATTTTACTAATTTAAAACTCATTTTAAAGATTTTTAGATTTTGTTTACCCAGACCTAGTCCTAAGACTAAACCGGGAAGCAACTCACGCAGTATCTTCAAACACTTGAATTTAAGCATTCAGCGTAGTGTCGGGGCACATGCAGGTGTATTTAAGAATTTAGGTAGTTTTTATTTTTGAGTTATGAGATCGATTTCATATTACTATTTAATTTGATTTGAAAAATTAATTAATTTGAATATGTTTAAGAGCTTTAGATCCTGTCAACTCTGCTTAGTTGCTAACATTGGATTAGATCTACTATCGTCTGGCAGAATCAATTTTTTAGATATTTCACTGATTTGAAACTCTTATTACATATTTTTAGGTTTTGTTAACCTGAACGCAGTCCCAAGATTAAACCAAGAAACAACTCACGCAGCATCCTCAAACACTTGAATTTAGGCATTCAGCATAGTGTCGGGGCACATCTAAGTGTTTATAGCTTAGTTATTTATCTAAGGAGATAATATCAAGTCTACCTTAGCTGACAAAGAGCTATTTGCCCTATCAAGTATACCCTGTGATTCACAACTCAAAAGGAAGAGCCATTGGGGAGCATACGGGCTACGGTCTTGTTCGTAATATAATGGAGCCGACCGCCAAACCACATCGAGGACTCGGTCATAACGCTTCAACCGGTGGAGCCTATTAGAGCCACAGCACATGAGCCATGTCCTTACTGGTGTGAGATTGATTGAGAGTGAACATAGCAGAACACTTGATTTGACATTAGCTCCTTTGTGAGCTAGAGTTTTCTTAGTTTATCACCTCCGATAAATAGTCGCAGAAGGTGGATAGATTGAGTTTTGCTTTAAGTTTTTAATGATAGAATTTTATTTAGATGATTTTTAGATTGACATTTGAAAATTGATTTGTTTAGAATATGTTTAAGGGCTTTAGATCCTGTCAATTCTATTTAGCTGTTAATAGAGGATTAGATCTACTATCACCTGACAGAATTAGTTTATCAGATTTTTTACTGATTTGAAACTCTTATCATATAAGTTTTTAGGTATTGTTAACCCGGAACTAGTCCTAAGACTAAACCGGAAGCAACCCGCGCAGCATCCTCAGACGCATGAATTTAAGCATTTAGCATAGCATCGGGGCACATGCGGGTGTATTTTAGAACTTATGTAGTTTTTATTTTTGAGTTATGATATCGATTTTATTTTACTATTTAAAAATTAATTAATTAGAATATAGTTAAGAGTTTTTTAGATCCTGTCAACTCTATTTAGCTGCTAATAGAGGATTAGATCTATTATCACATGGCAGAATCAGTTTCTCATATATTTCACTGATTTGAAACTCTTTTTATAGGTTTTTAGGATTTTTTAACCCAGACCCTATCCTAAGAGTAAACCAGGAAGCAACCCGCGCAGCATCCTCAGACACTTGAATTTAAACAATCAGCATAGTGTCGGGGCACATGCAGATGTATTTAAGAATTTAGGTAGTTTTTATTTTTTAGAATTATGAAATTGATTTTATATTTTCATTTAATTCTAATTTTAGCCTACATAGCCTTTTTAGATATTAAAATTTGCACTTGAAATCTCTATGTTCAAGCACATACAAAAATTTATAACTTAGCTAATTTCATCTAATTAATAAAATTATCATTCTTGAAAATCATAATTAGGATGAAATTCGTTAATTTTTTATTAAAGGAGACCCTATGATTTTTGTAGATTTTGATTTAGTATCGTCTTCTATCTGCTTGTATAAAGGGTTACAGATCCGATGGCAAAGAAGGCATTTTGATTTAGATTGTAGTTTAAAATACTACTGGCACTTAGTTTACTTATTGAGTTTTTGTAATTCTCCGAGCTTGATTAAGCTCAATTTACATCAATTTTGATAAGTTATGATGATTTCAATGTTTGTTACTTTAACCCCACTTATGCTTATTAGCTAGCATAGTAATCACCTCCACATTCGTATAAAAGTTATTGAACCCAATTTGGATTCATCCTTAAATTTTGAGTTTATTTCAAGTTTGTTGTGAGTTTGGCATTAGAACCCTCCCAATTTCCAATTAAAGCTTGCTCAATTTTAAGGAATCTGCAAGAAAAGAGGACTCACTTTACCGCTATAATTTAAGCATATAAGTTTGTAATTAGAGTTTGTGAGTTTAATATTAGCCTCTCCAAAATTTATGAGTTTAATATTATCCTCCCCCAAATTTTACTTGCATTTTAAATGAATGTTCTATTCTTTTAAAAATTTGCTTTAAAGGCTCTCCCCTTTTTTCTGTTTACCGCTTTTTAGTTTAAAATTAGTTGCAAGTTTCCCTATTTAGCACTCCTAAGTCAGCTCATTTTACCCTCCCATTTTTTTCTTAGTCTAAAATTTAGACAAAATTTTGACAGCCTCCCGGCGTCATCCGCATATAGGGGGCTACATCGGGGATGTTTTGGCTTGCTTGATACGCCCTACTGAGCATAATAAGTGGTGTCTTGCGACACCACAATTGATCTTTTTTCATCTCGTCGTGCCCTGCTAAGCACAATGAGGCCTTCAAACCTACAAAGAATATATACAATGCAATATATAATCATCTCCCCCTTTTTTCCTAAGTCTGAAAATTAGATAAAATTTTGACAACATTTCATTTAGGGGGAGCGACATCTAACAACTGGTGGCTTACTCAGTATGCCCTACTGAGCGTAGAGAGCGGTCTCTTGCGACACCACAGCCTGCTTTTTCATCTAATCGCGCCCTGCTGAGCACGACGAGGTCTTCAAACCTGCAAAGAAACACAAACATATGTATATATTCACATTTACAAATCTCCACATGTTCTGGCATATTTTGCGGCACGCTATAGTGTCAGGAAAAGAAACGGGGTTGGGTATGCGATTGAGAATTCAAGGTAAGGGTGCGACGCCGAAAATCGAAGGAAGAATTCACCTGCTGACGATTTTCTTTCTCGATTTGCGGCACAGCGGAAGCAGGATGGCTAAAATGAGGGATTGCTATGCCGAAAATCGAAGGAAGAATTCGCCTGCTAATAATTTTCTTTCCCGATTTATGGCGAAGCGAAAAGTGGAAGGGTTATGGGGTGCGTGATGCCGAAAATCGAAGGAAGAATTTATTAGTTGATGATTTTCGTCCCTGGTTCGCGGCGCAATAAAAATGAAAGGATTTGCGGGCTGTAAGGAGGAGTATGGGCTAACAGTCGTTAGGCATGAGTGAGAAGAGGCTGGGCCTGGGTTGGAGGAAGGAGGCAGCGTGAAAGGCCATGACTCAAGCTGGTCTGAACCCACGGTCGAGCGGCGTGGCTGTGGGAAGCCTGGTCCCGAAAGAGGGACAGCGATGGGCTGTTGAACAGGTTCTGGCCGAGCTGCAACGGTTGAGATCGGCAATCTGAGGACTGGCAGTGAGCGCATGAGTTCGATCGAGCTTCTCTGCAGCCCGGCAATGGAGTTTGGCGGCGAAGGATGGAACGCTGAACTCAGTGCGGCGATGCGTCGCGTAAGCGATGGAAGCCAACGGTCACGGGTCACCCATGGGATGGGTCTGTCAGCAGCAGCCATGGCAGATTCTGAGTTTACTGGTTCAGTCACGGAAGCATGAAAGCGGAAGCAGATGTTTCAGGAAGAGCGCGGCAAACTGCGCTTACTAAATGCTCAGACGATGAAGGAAGCAGAAGCCAGTTATGACAGTCGTCGATCTGATCGGATGTAGACGAAATGCCGAGGAGCCAGAATCGAGGAAAAAAGGAAAGGGAGGAGAATTTTTTTACCTTTTCTTTTACAGGAGAGTGAGAGAGGAAAACGGAAATTGAAAAATCTGAGCCCGAGAGAGGGTGGGAGTTCATAATGAGAGGGAAAAATTCGGGGGAGTGATTTTTTTTTTTTTAATTTTTTTTTGAATGATTTTTTTTTCAGAAAACTGAAAATAGGAGGAAATGGTTGAGCATGGGGATAATTTGAAAATTTTAAATTAATTTTAAATTAATTTAAATGATTTTAATTTGAGTTTCGAGCAAGTAAATACACATAGTCAATATATATATATCGATTTAAGGTAATTCCGTTGTTCTGAATGCAATGACGCTGTTTGTTTTGCGAACGAATGCCATTTGGTTCGAGTCGGCGCTAAATTGGGTCAATTTCAGCTCAAAATGCATGTCGCCACTTTCGACCTCTTGATTTTCGCAAATTCATCTGAATTGAGTGCGAATAGTCTTATTTGATAGATTTCGACATTTCGAAGCCAATGACGTGATCAATTTTGCGAACGAAGGTCGTTTGATCCTCCTCGGCATCTCCTGATCTCGATATGCGTGCAGATGTGTTGACAACTCAAGCGCTTGACCGGTTGCTCATCAAGTCATGCAATATTTATATCCTAAATAATTTTGATGTTCTGAACACGATGGAATATTCCGTTCGTTGATTGAAGGTCATTTGAGTTTCGGCGACGTCCAATATATTTAAGCCTCGATTTACGCATTGTCACTTCAAATCACTTGACATTTGCACAGACTTGTCCGAATTGAGCACGGATAGTCTCACTTAATATATTTTGACGTTTTGAAACTAACGGCACACTCAATTTTATGAACGGAGGTTATTCAGATATCGTTGCAGCTTCCCGACTCTAATATGCGTGTCGATACTTTAATAGCTCAAGCGCTTAATCGATTGATTGTTAGATTTTGTAATATTTATATTATGATCGATTTCGACGTTCTGAACACAACGGCAAAGTCTGTTTGTCGATCAAAGGTCGTTTCGACCATCTTTAGTGATGTCTAGTGTATTTTGACCCTGATTTGCGCACTGTTACCTGCAAAGTCTGTCAAATTCGATTCGTAGGCTTATCTTGATTTATGACACATATGTGGAGGTCAACAGTTGCCAAGTTGAGCTAACCATGTTAAACCCTAAGAACTTATTGCTAAACCAAACCATTGTTTGACTCCCAAATTAAAAACCCATGTTTTAGTGAAATTAAAGCTATCATAGATTTCATGTTCTATGTTGACCAACTCATTCTATTGTTGTTGCAAAATTGGTTAAAATTTCAACTAATTTACAATATGTTTTATCATGATAATTAGCCCCACTTCACACAACCCATGACTCGAAGATGACTCAATATTAGGATTTCTTAATGCAACTAATATGATGCATAACTATTTTTTAAAGCATATGTTTATAACTAGAAAATGATATGAGAACAACAATGACAATAATAAAACATCCCCAAGAAAAATAGTTACATAAGAAAGTATATAAATATTATAATAGCAAAGATGAACATGATATGTATATATGCTTTCAAGCAAAGAAAAATTAAGGATTCATATATCATAAGTTACAAATTAATCTAACAACTATCTTTAAATGAAAATACTAGAGTTTTTATACCAATTGGTGATAAATGACTAACAATATCTGAGAATTTCAACAAGAGCTTAGAAAACAATTTAATGAGTAAATTGAATTAATTTCAACAAATAAGATTTTTGACGTCCATTTCTTGAAGAAATTAGAGTACTAGCAAAAAAAATGTACCATAAATAGATAGTGAAAGCATATCAAGAAGTCAAGAGAAAAAGAATGGTCGACCAATCATAAGGACTATAATGAAGACATGATGAAGATCTTGCTTTAGATTTTATTACTTACATTTTAGTATTTTAATTTGTATAACTTTATGATTGTAAGATTTTGTGCGTTTTATTTTTCATAAGAGCATGTGAAAAAAAAATTAAAAACTTAAATTCAAAAGAGTTTAAATTTTCAATTTAAAATAAAATTACCAAATCATGATAGAAATTAATTTCATTTAAAATATTTAATATAACTATTAATTATTAATTAAACTTAATTAAACTAATCCTCTTAAAGTAATTATGTTGGCCAAGGAAAGAGTAATCTTCCTCAATTCAAAACATGGGGTGGGCCCACCACATTTTATTTCTTTCCTATTTGGCATTAAAGTTTATAAAAGATTTATTTGTTATTTTGCATAATGAATGAAAATTATTTCCCTTGGAAATTGAAATTATAAATTCTTCTAAGTTGTGGAAGCTTGGTGGTCAACTTATACAAGAGGAGGCTTAGGGCTCGTTTGGTACCGCATTTCGTCCATGGCGTGGTTGGAAGATGTGAGTCCCCGCGCTTTCTTCCTAACTTGACCATTGCACACCAAAAGGCATCCCTCTAGTTGGTTAGTCCTACCTTGTGGTTGGTAGACTATTCCCTTTGGATTGGTAAATCTGAGTTAGCTCAAGGTCCCCATGGCCCTTACTCAGTGCAGTCCATCACAGACTGATGGGATCCATCAAAACAAGTAAAAATTGAAATTACTCTTGATTATCCTTGAGCTGATCTAAGTCCCCCAGTGACATTCACTCAATAGTCACCCTAGCAACTGGTCCCTACTTTGATGGATGTAAGTCTATTATGCTTTCTTCCTAGTACAACTGTTATACACCGAAAGGCACCTCTTTGGTTGGCTAGTCCTACTATGTGTTTAGTAGACGACCCTTTTGGATTGATAAATCTGAGTTAGGCTTATGCCACCATGACTCCTACTTAGTGTGATCCATCACAAACCAATAGGGTTCATCCAAAATCTAAATTTAAAATTTGAAATAAATTTGACCCTCCTCTCCTAGTGGAGTCAAACAACAAACAAAATAAATTCAAGAAAATAAATCCAATCAACCTCCCCCAGTGGAGTCAATCAAATCAAAATAATCAAAACAAATTAAAAAAATCAAATCAATCTCTCCTAGTAAGACTCAAATCAAACCTCTAATCCCCTTTGTGGATGATTTGAACCTTTTTTCCTAGTGAAAGGTTCACATACTCTATCTCCAGTGAATTCTTCCTTCCCTCTCTTATGTCTTTGACATGAGTAGAGTCACATTGCACTAAGCTTTGGATTCCTTCTACACCTTGAGTTAGGAGTATATCATCTCTGTTAGTGCTTATGATTGTTCGGTGTTGTTGATTATTTCGGTCAACACCAATACATGTGGTGTACCTAGTTAATCACACCACACCTATTAGGCGACCTTTGTTGACTTCATTTTTAAAATGAGCTCTCAACCCCTGCATCTTAGACATGGGACTTCTCTTATACTTTAAGAGTTCCTTAGTCTTAAGACACATCTAGTGATTAGGTGGACACTTAACTTAACTCGAGAGACTTAGAAGAGTTAGTCATAAGAATAGGTCATTCCTTAGAGGTGTTAGGAAAATTTTCCTACCCTATTGCTTGAACCAACTCTTCACTTCCTTCCTTCAAGTCAAATTCAAATCAAATTCAAACTCACCTCACATTTCTCAAAATTAAATCAAACTCAAAACAAAATTAAAACTCCTTTAAAAATAATTTGATTTGTTTTAAGTTTCCTATTTCATAAGATTATCTTTAGAAATTAATTAGGGTGAATGTGTTTACATGCTTTCATCACTTTAGTTCTTTCCTAACTTGCTAAATGTGCATGTCATATTGGTTTCTTGCATTCATGCTTTTCAAAAGTCAAATTCAAAAATGAAATGTTTTCTTTATATCAAATTGCATATTTTGGCTAAAGTAAAAAAATATGAATTGCAATTATCAATTTTAAATTCAAAATTATTTTCAAAATCTATAAACCAAATATCTAAAACTAAAAGTGTTCTACTTATAGTTATTTATAAGTTTGCATGTGGATATAAATATGAAGATGTGCATAGTGTAGTTTTTCTTCTCTTTTCTTTTGACATAGTTTTGAATAGGATTTGGCAAAGTGTATAGTTATTTGAAAGAACACAACACTTGCCTAATCTTATTCCTATTCATTCTTATGCTATTACCCAAGGAGGACATTTATGCTTGCACATATAAATTACATAAACAAATAAACAAACAAATACAAACTCTTTGCATCTTTCTTTTTCAATTCATTTCCTTTGTACATGTGTTTGTATTTAAGAAAAGTGGTATATTAATCTAAACAACTCTGGGGTTGTGAGGCTTTAATTAGCCCTAAGTAGGTCTTTTACTTTACACCCCTGGTGCTAACAATGGTGTCGTACTCACTTATGCCTATCATACATGCATGTGTGTATGTGAAAAATGGATAAGAAAATCTTTTTTCTACTTAATGAAAATCATGCATCACAAAGCATTCCAATTTTCTTAAGTAATATTTCTAAGCATTCATCATAAAGTGTGCCAAATATTTTCACTTGTATGTATATACATATGCTTAGTATTTATTCGTAGGCATGTATACATGTTGGGAAAGAAATGAAGTGATGTATGTTTTGTGAACTTAATTCACTTTACTTAATCTTAAAATATCTTTCTTCTTGAATAGGTTTGTTTAGGGAAAAATCTAAACTTATGATTAATTAAAACACATAATAAAATATTCACTAAACAAAATCAAATATGAATCCACTTTAGAAATTACTTAAGGTTGGGAAAGAAAGTGAAGTTGTCTTCTCTTTTCCCTCTCTTTAAAACTTAGCAATTAATTACAGGATTCAACTAAAATAAATACAAAATAAAATCAACCAAAATCAACTAAATACTTAAATGAAACCACCCTCTAAGTTAAACATCTTCACACTTAGAAAATCTAAACCTTAAATCCATAGCTAAGCATACCACACAAAACTTTTTAAAGCACACACATTAGGTTAAGTCACCACTTCTAGCTTTAGGTTAGGGCGGTGCATGGCTTGATGTTTTGCTTTTATTTTATGATATATTATTTCTAGTCTGGATGTTAGGGTGAATGTTCGTAGAATAAATGGTAGGACAATCTAGCCTAATCATTGCTTTATGCAAGAGATTGTGCTTGAGGGGAGCTGCAATAAAAATATAAATGCTTTTGTTTGTCAAATGCTTATACCCCTAAGCATAATCTAATAGGTCAGGTTGACTTGGTCACCTATGTGTGGGGTGCTAAGTCTAATATACATGCTTAGGATCTGTATGATTTGTTTAGATAATCTATATTTTGTAGGTGTTAGTCAGATTTACTTTTTCTTTTCATGTAATTTTTACAATTAGAATTTTGAAATGAATGTTATGGGGGATTAGGATGAGCATTGGTCATAAGATTATATCCTATGTACCATGTGAAGCCTTTGGAGCAATCACCTTCCAACAATCTAAAAGAAGGAACCAAAAGAAGAAAGAAGAAAGAAGAAAGAAGAAAGAAGAAATGAAGACCCCCATAACATGAATTTCCTTACTTAATTGTAAATTAATTCATTTGTAATCCAAGTTGTATAAAGGTAGAGCTTGGCTACCCATTTTATTTTCGAGTTTGTGCGGTGGTGCCCGACCACAAATGACCTTTTATTCTTTTGCGCTAGCTTTATAAAATATTTGATGTTTTATTTAGCTTGTGCATTAAGATGACATATTTTTCTAGTTTCTTCCTTGCTTGATGTATGACCTAGATGATGATTAGTCTCTTAGGAAAAAATAAATCTTTTACCAAATTAATCAACTCAAAATTAAAAATAAACAACTCATAATCTCATTTAAAGCCTAAGTTAAAATCAAGATAAAAGAATTAGCAATCCCTTAGTTGGATGAGTATTTCTTTTATAATATTATGCATAAAAGCATATTGTTAAACTCTTGATTGGAGGGCTTTTACCTTTGCCAGAGAAACTTGGCTTGACCTTTGAGAGCCATGGTGAAAACACACCTCCTCCCTTCTTGCTGATTTTGGCCAATAATCTTACTTCTCATGCATTAGGCATATGAATCCCATAAGTTCGAGTCAAATGATTGTCCAAAAATAAAAAAAATAAAATGTAATATATTTGATATTAGATTTAGGTTATTTTTATGTGCTTACATGATCTAGTCTCTTAGGAAATGAGTTTAAGGACTTAGTCTCTTTCTAAAATAAATAATAACCTAACTATCTTGCATAAAGCATATGACTTGCCTACATAAATTTAAAATCATAGGAGGAGTTAGTTGGTGGCCATCCTAGGCAGTTGTAAGTCCAAGCAGTCAGGTGGTTTACCTTCTCTTATGGAGGCAAACCAAATACCCATTTTTGTCTTAGATTTTGGTTGTGCTTTTGGCCCTCACCAAAGCTCCCTAGATTTAGGTTTTGAGGTTGCTTCTCCCTTCTATGGGTCATAAGCATAAATCCTCACGTCTTAGGCATTTCCATAACTCTGTATTGTGGAATCATAAGCCCTAAACTTCTAATAAAAATTCAACTCAAATAAATAACTTAATTTCTAAAACATAAAGCCCAACCATAGGATAGTTTGAGATGCTAGGTTTCCTAGCATCGTGAGCATCTCCTACTTATCTTCTTTGGCTTCGATAATAACTCTCCCTTTTTGATCAATCATATTTGATCTTTCAAAATAAACTAATCGATTGATAGTCCAACCTATTAAAATCTTTGGAGATAATGATCATTTACCTTAATCGAGATTATTCCTAAGGGATCTCATTCCTTAGAATGTAATTAACTATGAGGGCTTACTTCCATAAAGAACTTAATGAATCGGGTTTAAAATAAACCCTAATTTACTTTTCTATTTAAAGTAGGGGAAGAATCTTTGGTACATATGTAGACACATTGTCCTTAAGATTCCTTGTTGAGGTGATTAGGTCCATTGTAGGGTGGTGACTTTTATCTTTTGAGATAGTACACCTCTCCTCAATGTTGCCCTAGATCACCCTCAACATGAACATCTGGGGATCTATGTGGTGTCAAAAATGCATAATATATTTCTATCTTCATTTTATTTCGTATAGAGTGAAGATGGAAGTATGCAATTCTCTTTCAGAAATTCTCATATATAAATTTTACCACAGTCACATAAAAAAGTAATAAACTCTAATGTAGGATTGTATTGGAGCAATTGACGGGACACATGTTGATGCCCGTGTTCCTTCAGGAGATAAAGTAGCTTATATTGGTCGATGTGGCTCGCCTACTCAGAACTTTATGGCAGTATGTGACTTCAACATGTGCTTCACCTTTGTAATGGCTAGATGAGAAGAAAGTGCGCATGATAGTCGTATATTTAAGAATACCATGCATCATAGAGAATATAACTTTCCACTACCTCCTCAAAAAATTAGTGTTTTGAATCATTTATTCATTACAAAGAAATCATTATTGAGGAATACAATTACAAATTCAAATAGAGAAATATTATCTTGTGGATGCTAGTTATCCGATGCAATGAGACTTCTTGAAGCCTTTTTTGGATACAAAGTAGCATATCCCAAATTTTGAGAGGAGCAGCCAAGAGATTAAGGGAGAAAGAATTATTTAATAAATGACACTCATCGTTGCATGGTGTTATTGAGTGAGCTTTTGAAGTGTGGAAGAAGAAATGAGTTGTTCTGCGAGATATGTCCACATACTCCTTCAAGAAGTAGGTTAAAATAGTTGCAACTATAATGGCTCTACTGAATTACGTACGTCGTCAACCATCATACAATGACATTGAGTTCACATTGCAGACAATGATCAATCATTTGTTCCACCTGAAGCATTTGAATATCGGCTTGGCCATGCAATAGTAAAAAGTGGTCAATATGCAACAGAATGTGAGACACAAGAAGGTGAACGAATTGAAGAGAAGAAAGAGTTATGAGAGCAGATTACAAATGCATTAGATTATGATTATATTTGATGAAACTCCTGGGTGGTGTGTTTAGACTCACCCTATTTTATTTGGGAGGTTCGATTCATTCTTTGCAAAATAATTTTCTAAGAGATTACTTAAGAACAAGCATATGTCTATCCCTCACATGTGTATCTTAGCATTATTTATTTCTGAAGAAAGCTTTCGGGAAATGTAATAGAATAAGACTTTGAACACTCAGTACTTTGAACACTCCTCTTCTTTTCTATGTTCAAATGATAGTTCATAACATAATTTTTCATCAAATAGAAGCTATTATTTTGCTGTGGTTATTTTTAATATGCATTTTCCATGCAACAAACACATACATTAGGTGAAGATGTTTAAATGACCTATTGCATTTTTCATGTTGAATAAGGATGTGTCGGTTGTTTCATCTTGTTGGCTGACTTTTCTATTTTTCCTGGATGGATAATCCATTGCTCGGTCTATTTTTTTATGTGTTGATTCTACCATTTATTTTGGCTTTGGCTGAATATGGGCTGTTTAATTTTTGTTTCTTTTCCCGTGTTATTGGTATGTTGGTTTGGCATCTCTCAGTATTGTTTGATGTCTTTCAATATGGCTTGGCTCTTGGCTATTTCTGATGGGTGGTTTCAACCCATTTGGTTGTGTGGCTTTTATATTTTTTCTAGTTGCAGTAGCCATAGCTTGGTCTTTTGATTTGTGTTGATTCTGTCATTTGTGGTTGTTGGTCATTTGTGATGGGTGGTGTCGGATGTATGGAGCTATTGGGTGGCTTTTCTATTTTTCATGGTTGTAGTAGTCGTAGCTAGGTTGGTTTGTGTCGATTCTGTCATTTGTGGCTGTTAGTTATTTCTGATGGGTGGTGTCGGCTGTATGACACTGTTGGCTGGCTTTTCCTGGGTTATGGGTATCTTGGTTTTGGGTGGTGTCGGCTATATTACACTGTTGAGTGATTTTTTCTATTTTTCTTGGTTGTGGAATATGTAGCTGGTTGGCTGGTTGATTGGTGCCATTTTTAAGAATTTGCCCTGGATATTTGACTTGTTTGTGAGAGTTGGTTGGCTTCTTTTTGTTTGGCTGGTTGGTCTTACTGTGTTGGCAATTTTGGCCAATTTTGGTGATACCTGGCTTATGTTCTTGGACTAATAGTAATATTGAGGTAAGTGGGCAATGATGGATGTAATGATTCTACTATTTTCTTATTGGCAGGTTGTGTCTTATGTGATTGTAACCCTTTATTTGAAGTTTGGATGCTCACATAAATTGTTGCTCCTTGAGAAAATGATGTCTGAGCTCAAGTCATCCTTCTTAATTTCCTTTAATGTATCTTTCTAAGCTTGCTTATGTCTTTTTTGAGCTTCTTCCAGCTATTTGTATATGGTAGAACTTTGTAGTGCTTATGTACTTTTCTCTTGAGGGGACTGCTACCTTGTTGTTGATTTTTACTTTAGGTTTTTTCTATATTCTATTCTTATATTAGTTAGGGGAATTTCTTTGTTAACTTTGATGTAGCTTGTAAGAGCATTAGCTTTAAAATTTTTCCCTTACAAGGATTGTGTATCATGTATTTCTATAAATAAAATTTCTATCATTTTGTTAGGATATAAATATTTTACTGTAAAATTACTATTTTAAAAATATTTTGCAATGTCACCTATCCTCATATTAAAAATTTTATTGCTTATACACTTTTTTATCAGAAAATATGAGTTCAAGGAACTTTACTGAGTCCAGGGCTGTGTATTGCAACTATGGTTTGCCATGTTATGTATTCACTTCATGTAGGGAAGAAAATTATGGGAGAAGATTTTTCAGGTGTCCAAGAAATAAAATAAGAGATAATTGCAATAATTTCAGATGGGTTGATGAATTCGAGGGTGACACATCAAATATTGATCATGCTAGTAGAGTGGCAATGGAAAAAAAATTTAAAAGATTTGATCAATAGGATAGTAAGCTTAATATTTTGATCGCACTAGTTGTTGTACTTGTACTTTTAAAATTAGTGTTATTTATTAAGTGATGTGCAATCTGTCAATGTAATTTAGTTGACTTATGACTATCTATGAGTATTAGTTATCCTATTTTTGTTCATTATGTTTAAATTTATTCAGCTCATATAGCGATAGGGACATTTCAGTCATTTCTGTATAAACAACTGCAGCATAGTAGATTCTAAACTGAGTTTTTCAAATAGAATCACAGCTTCAGCAATAACAATTGTCCACCACCGACTTACGTAGCGACTTCACGGCTTAAGAAAAAAAGCAACTACTGGACCTTGAGGGTATGATTTAAATGTGTCAGTATAATTTTTAGAAGGGAGATGAGATAGTAAATAAGACACTACCCAGAGATTTTGCCCTCATTTTGTGAGAACTTTAGATTTGGTTCCAGGTTTCTTATAGGCGCAAGCCCCTATAGTTAATTACCCCTCACAATAAGTGAGAGAGAACTTTTGATTAAGGATAATCATTAGATCACTAAATGCGTAGCGTATAGTAGTAATATATAGAGTTTTAGAATTTAAGATTATGAAATTCATCATTTCAGCTTAAACTGAATGGTTGGGGGAATGATGATGTGCCCAATTTAGATCCCATAGTTTCATCATCCCGGGCCATCGTGGTCCCTAATCTACTTAGTCAGAGGAGGTAGTCGACCCAATCTGACCAAATGATCCTCATCAGCAACACATGGGTTACATCATCCAAGAAATTCTTGTAGACCTGAAGTGGTGTTTGTCTAAGGAGACAATCTAAAGTCCACCTTAGCTAACATAAGGTTGTTTGCCCTATCAGGTGCACCATATGATTTACAACTCAAAGGGCAGAGCCATTGGGGAGCATACATGTACGGTCGTGATCATAATATAATGGAGCCTGACTGGCCAAATCACCCGATCAGAGGACTCTAGACTTAACTACTTTATCTATGGAGCCTACTAGCCAAGTCACGCAGTCAGAGGACACATGCCACATCCTTACTAGCATGAGATTGGTTGAGAGTGAACATAGGAGAACACTAGATTTGACATTGACTCCTTTGTGAGCTAGAGTTTTCTTAATTTTTTAACCCCGATAAATAATTTTGGAAAGTTGATAGATTGAGTTTTACTTTAAGCTTTTAATGATAGAGTTTCCTTTGAGTAGTTTTTTAGAGGTTGATATTTAATTTGAGTTAAATTGATTAATTTGAATATGTTTAAGAGCTTTAGATCTTATTAACTCTATTCAACTACTAACAGAGGATTAGATCTACTGTCACCTGCAAAAATTAGTTTCTCAAATATTTTACTGATCTAAAATTTTTATAATAGCCATTTTAAATTTTGTTATCTCGAACCCAGTCCTAAGGCTAAACCAGGTGGCAACCAGCGCAGCATCCTTAGACACTTGAATTTAAACACTTAATGTAGTGTTGGGGCTCATGCGGGTATTTAGTAATTTAGGTAATTTTGTTTCTAAATCATGAGATTGATTTCATATTTTCACATAATTCCAATTTATCCTGCGCAGCCTTTTCAAACATTAAAATTTGCACTCTGAATTTATATGTCTAAGCACATGCAGGTGTTTATATCTTAGATAATTTCATCTAATTAATGAAATCACTGACATTAAAAATTATAATTAGAATGAAATTCCTTAATTTTTTGTATTGAAGGAAAGCTCCTTCATTCGTGTAGCATTTAGTTTAGTGTCACCTTATGTCTGCTTCTACAAAGAATTGTAGATTAGATGGTGAAGTGTATTATTGAATTTTTCAATTCTTAGATAGTATTTGGCTTGTAGTCTTTTACGAGCTTGGCGTTTGCCACCCCTAATTTCAATCAAAGTTTATTTAATTTTAAGAAGTTTACAAGAGAAGATAACTCACTTTATCACTTTAATTTAAGCCAAGTAGAATTACAATTTAAAGCTCATGATTTTAATATTAGCCTCCCCAAGTTCCAATTAAAGCTTATTTAATTTTGAAGAATTTACAAGAAAAGAGAACTCACTTTATTAAGAAAATAATTTTAAATAATAATGGATTCCTCATTACTTCCTCAAATCCCTCTAAATAAGGCTAACAGAGGGCACTTGCTTGAGTTTAAAGTACTTGAGAAAGAGGAGGAAGGATTTTAGTTCGCACTTCGGGAAAGCTTTCAACTTGCTTAAATAAATTTTGTAAGTGATTTTCATCTTTTTTTTGTTTGATGTTCATTTTAATATTTATCATGTATTTTTTTATTTAATTTAAGCTTAGACGATTTCAGTTTGAATTTATTTAAGTTCTGAATTTCAGTCAAAATCTTGGCAGCCTCCCGGCATCATCCCCATGTAGGGGGCTACATTAAGAGTGTTTTGGCTTTCTCGGTATGCCCTAATGAGCGTAGCAAGTGGTGTCTTGCGACACCACAGCTGTCTTCACATCCGCTATGCCCTAATGGACATTAGCGGGGTCTTGAAACCTATAAACAGAGGAATACAATGCATATATATATTCATTTCTTTTCTCTCTTTTTTTTCTAAATCTGGAATTTTGTAAAAATTTTGGCAGCATTTCGACTAGGGGTAGAGACATCTAACGGATGTTGGCTTACTCGGTACACCCTAATGAGCGTAGCGAGCGTCTTGCAACACCACAGCTTATTTTTCATCTCATTGCACCCTAATGAGCATGACGAGGCCTTCAAACCTGCAAAAAATATAAGCATATATATCCACATCACACATTGATCCCACATGTTCTGACTAATTTTTATTCCAAATCTATTTTTAATATATCACAATTATAGAGTGGCATCAGACTTAATTTCCTAAATTGATAATATAGAGAAATTTGGTAAATACAATTGTCCAGAAGCCATATGGAGATTCCTAGTTTCACAATTTGATGTGAATACATCAAAAATCTTGATGCAAAGTCACCCGAGTACATGAGTAACTTTGTCACTCTTTTGATGGTATGTGTTATATTTTCTGATTTATATTGTGTTATACATTGAAGCTAACATATGTAACTCTTTGCTGCAGATTTTGGTTGTCGAGCACACAAGAGTCCTAAGACCCACAATTCCTTCTACAAAGTCTCGTATGTTACGGTGGACAAAAATAAAGTTTGCAGAAGAATTCATTAGTGGTTTGCAAGAACACCAAGTAATGCTAATTATACTTATTTCATTTACATCAAAATTGATTTATTCCTATTCCAAATTATCAAGCTTTTTTATTGGTGTAACATAGGTCTTCCGATCATTTGAAGATATAATAGAAGAGGAGACATGGCTCCTTCAAATAGTGCCCTCTGTCCCACAGCCATCTCACAATGATCCCTAGAGGAGTCCCATTCCCAGCCCAAGGAGTGAAACCCTAAGTTGATCTTCTTACATCTCTCCTTGATATTCTCCTCCTTCATCTGCATCTAGCCTGTCGTCTACCACTACCCCACCAGAGAGTGTTGAGAAGAAGAAGATAATTTCATCAGTCAAGGCCCTTGAAGATAGACTATCATATTTTGAAGCTATGATAACTGAGAGAGTTGATGATATTACTACACAGCTTCCTATCATTGAGGTGAGGGTTGGTGGATAAGAAAGTACAAGCATGGGAGAAGCTCCTGAGAAGGCTAGCAATGGGGAAGCCACTGAGGCCACACATTCAGAGGAGCCTTTGGAAACTACCTTAACAAAGGATGAGCAATTGATTGTATGCAAAGGCCCCACATCAGAAAAAAGATACTGCTCAGCCTTCAATGGGTAGCATAGTACGCGGTGAGAAGGCGAGGCAAGTTAAAAAGAGGAAAATGGTCTCGCCCCCATTCACAAGGGTGCATAGGAAGATGTGGAGAACAACAAAGCTTGCTGTTGTTGCCACACCAATTGCAGAAAGAATAGAGGAGGTAGTTTCTTGTCCATTATACCACGTTAATCTAATAAAGTTGGATTTAGTAATTTTTTATGTAGGTGAAGGTAGAAGAAGTTCTATAATAGAGGAATAACCTACAACTACTATAACAGTGGTTGAGGAACTAAAGGATATGATATTCTTCATTTTAGAAGCTTCTACTTTAAATTATATTGAATACAACTCCTAAAAGATGTGATTTCTTGCAACCAGCTGAGGCATAGAAGACCAATGACTTCTCATCAAGAGATGTTCTGGCCAAGCCAATGTTGGAGTTCATTGTCACATCTTATGCCTGATTTAAGGACAAGTATGTCATTGTTTAATATATTTAATTCAATTTCCATAAAATCGCCCTTTAATTTACATTACTCACATGCCCATGCTACTCACACGCAAGAGTAATAATATTTTCTCAGTTGAAAATATCATTATTCCTAAAGACCAAATTGATGAATTACTGATATATCAGTATTTGTGTGAAGCACATATTGATGCTTCACCTATTTTCTGGCCTACAAGAAAAAGATATGTCCTGGGTTATATGTCAAATATATGTATATCTTATGTCTACACTGTGTAAATTTATGCAAGGAGGATTGGATTATTAGATGCTTTCCAAATTTTTATTAGTTATAAACTAGTTAATTTAAATTTTCTTTGAATTCTTGCAGAGTTATGCTAAATATAACTTGTTAAAAGAAAGCAAAATGTTCATACAACATATTAATGGAGATAGTGTTTCAAGAGCTGATTTAATCTTAATTTTAATTATCAATAATCAGCATTGGATGCTACTAATGGGGCATATTAAAAAAGGATATGGTTCTTTTATGACTCACTACTGAACCCAATCCATAAAGCTATAGTTCCTTATATTGTAAGAATACTTATCTTATTCAGTTTTTCTTAAATGCATAATTTGCAACTACCTTATAGGCCTTATTTTGGTGCATGTGCAGATCAAACTATTTGTCAAAGATGCTGGTGAGGCTTTTGAGACCAACCCTAAGGAATGGCCAGTCGAGGTGATCACAAGTATACCAGTCCAGGATAATAGCATCGACTGTGGTATGCTTGTATGCAAATATATGGAGGCAGTGGTTAGCAAACCTCCAATGGACTGTGCTGAGCACAAAGATTAGCCAAAGAAAATGAATTTCTTTAGAGTAGAGTTTGTTTATGCTATTTTCTATTTAAATATAAAATAACTTAATTATATAATATTGAATGCCTGAGGGTTGGTGTATATATGAAATATTTGACACCAGGTAATGTGTATGTAGATAATCTCTTTAATTATCTATCTTGTACATATTTTCATAGATGTTCATATGCTATATGGAGTGCCTTTCAATAGCATTTGAGTAATTTTTTCTCAATTTTTTAGAGTGTAGAGTCTGTACACTCTGAAGTATAGACCTTATTTTTTAAATTTAAATAATGTAGGAGTTTCCAATTACATATCTAAATGGTATTATAAGCTATTTTGAGTTCTTTCCATGAAGGATTTGGATAATTTTGGTATAGTTCTTCATGTGTATACTCTATACACTCTAGAGTGTACACCCTTATTTTTTAATTTTAAATGATGTGGGTCTTCCAATTATAGAACTCAATGATTTTATATCATGTAAGGAGTGCCTTTCAACAGGGATTGAGATTTATTTTTTCAATTTTTCAGCTGTTCACTATAGAGTGTACACCCTTTTTTTAATTTAAATGATGGGGATCTTCCAATTATGAATCTCAATAATTTTATATGATGTATGGAGTACCTTTCAACAGGAATTGAGAATTTTTTTTGTTAGTTTTCTAGAGTGCACACTCTGTATAATACACTCTGGAGTGAATAGTCTGTACACTCTAAAGTGTACACCCATATATTTTAAATTTAAATGATGGGGGGTTTCCAATTATGAATCTCAATGATTTTATATGCTGTATGGAGTGCCTTTCAACAAGAGTTGAGAATATTTTTTGTCAATTTTTTGGAGTGTATACACTCTAGAGTGTACGCCCTTTTTCTTAATTTTAAACCACTATGGGACTTGATATATCCTTTCTAAATGGTATTATAGGTTGTTCTGAGTTCTTTCTAGGAGGATTTGATTAATTTGAGTGTAGTTTTTCAAGTGTACACATCGTACTCTAGAGTGTACACCCCTATTTCTTAAATTTGAATTATGGGGGTCTTCCAATTATAAATCTCAATGATTTTATATGCTATATGGAGTGCCTTTCAACAGGGATTGAGATTTTTTTTAATTTTCTAGAGTGTACAATCTATACACTTTGGAGTGTACACTCATATTTTTTAAATTTAAATGATGGGAGTCTTCCAATTATGGATCTCAATGGTTTTATATGTTGTATGGAGTGTCGTTTTTTAATCAATTTCCTAGAGTTTACAATCCTCACACTCTGTATACTATGGAGTGTACACCTTATTTTTTTGTTTGGTATGATTAGATTTAATATAAATTAAAAGTGCAAAAGATATTTTATAGATAAAAGATATAAAACAAGCTCTAATTTAAATTATAAGGATAGAAATAAATCTTATATATTAAAATTAATTTTGAATTTATTATAAAACACAACCTTAAATCTATTTCAATTAATTTATGAAATAATATAGATTAAATTGGACCAAAAAAACAATCAATTATTTGGTAATTTAATTTTTTTTCATCTCTACTTTTGTATGTTGAACTATAATTACTTTGAAAATAGCAAGATAAGTTGTCAAAGAAGCATAAATTAATTTAGTAATTTCAGGAAAAAAATCAACAAAATATACCTTCAATTTTTTTATGAGAAAAATAGAGAAAGAAATGGAAAATTGTTTATGCTTACAAAATAAATTGCATAATATTTTCATTTATTCATCTAGCCCTTATCATGTTCTTAAGAGTTCACAGTCAACATAGCATAAAAGTTCATAAAATAAATATTTAAAATATTGTAATGGACAATTTATTTCACTTCACAGTAAATAATTTAAGTAATTAGATCTTATTATTATAAAAGTTCATAAGTTGAGCTTCAAAGTACAACATAGTAACAATGGATTAAAATACTTTCAATCAAACTATGTGAAAAATCAAACATTTATATGAACATATAAGAATTGGGCTTCAACTAAACATAAAATGTTGTAATTAAAAAATATTTGTCTCTCTGTTTCATGCATTATGATGTCTCCCTCTAATGATATCCATCATTAGCTTGGTGTATCCTTCTACAAACTAACTTACTGTTGAGCTGGAGTGAAATTCTTGATATATAAGAACATCATATCAGTTGCTGAAATTTAATAGCAAAAATAAAACATTATACGTGCATACCTCTAAAATGCACTCTAGCATTACAGAAAATGGTGTTGCAATGGGTGACTCTTTATGTTCTCTAGCTATTGTAACTTGTTCATTCTTCTTTATAACATTAAAAACATAATGTGTGAAATTTTGGCAGTAATATTTGAAGAGCAACATTTTAAAAATTGGTAGAAAATTACACTTGGATTTCTTATTTCTCTCCGAATATCCTTTCGATCTTGCACTGGAAACACCTTTTGGTCGCATCTTACTTGGGTCCTTCAGTAAGTCAGGAGTACATTTGCAATCACTTATAGTAGACTTCTTTTTCTTCTTTATTTTATCAATTGGAGGTGAATTCCCACATAATATTATCAGATAATTTCTTTATGGAATCCAACATATACTGCTCAGCTTCCTTATTACCTTATTCTTTGGTGCTTATTTGATATGAATATCTACTGATGTGGTTCCAAAAAATAATGCTAGTAGGATTTCCATCATTACCTTGTAAATCTTTGAAGTATTTGTAACCATTGTCAAAGTAGATATCCTTCTTTACTTTAAAAGACCATTACATGAGAAGATATTTCTCCAGAATCTTCACAATATCTTTTAGACTCAAGACTCTAATGCAATGGGAGTAGAGTAATCCAATCATTTCAAATTTTTATAACTACGAGTTATATTCTGACATGCCTTGTCCAAATAAATAGTCCATGTCTTGCAAATGTTAGTTTTCTCTATGTTTTTATCTAATTTTCCATGGGATTGTCATCTGAGATATTTGCAGCTAATCCACCCACTCCATGCAAAAATTCTTCTTCAAAAAATGTGTAAAGCTTTCTTGTGTAAAACATAGTAGCTTGCTTCAATATAAGACTACTTTTACCAACTAAAATAATTACTGACTGGCTATACTTGAAATCTTCATCATATTCATTATGTCACCATGTGTCCATGACCTTCTCCAATCTCAAAAAATAATTGGTGATAGAGCTTGTTGGTTTAGATATTTCATGACATACATTATTGGTGGACTCACTACGTTGCATTGATAAAATATCCATGGAGAATGAATCTTTATTGAATGTGGTAGATCACTTACTTCTAATTCTATATAGCTCAGCTAGCTAAGCATGATCCAACAAATTCCCTTCTTCTAGCATCTTAGACCGCCTTCTCTAAGCTGATGCATCTTTAAAATCTTAGAAGATGTAGTCACCGTCTTTCTTTGTGATTGTGACTTTCTATAAATTTTTTTTTAACCTTCCATTTCCCATCTAAATCAATAAAAAATTTAATCATGGCAGGACAACCAGTCCTTGTATCCATTTTAAGAAATTTCATTGAATAGTTTAGATTGAGACCCTTTTTCAAACTTGCTTTTGCACATAAAAGATCTTTTGATTTCAAATTCTTTGAGTTCGACCAATAACTAGCATGATCCTTATGAACACTAAATACATTTATTGCATCATAAATGAGTTCATATGCCTCCTTTTCATTAATGAATAGTAGTGCTGAAATTTGCCTATAATTGGTTCATGGATATACACTTTGTCATTTACCTTGCTTTGCCTCTTCCCACACATACACACACAAGTATTATGAAAATCTATATAACATATATAACTATGAACTCAAACTAGCTTATAATACCATTTAGATCTATTATTGGAAGTCCCACAGTGATTTAAAGTTTTAAAAAAGTGTGTACACTCCAGAGTATACATATGAAAAATTGCTCCCAAATTATCCAAATCTTCCTAGAAAGAACTCAAAGCAGCTTACAATATTCATTTAGAAAGGATATAGGAAGTCTTACAGTGGTTTAAAATTAAAAAAATGTACACTCTAGAGTGTACACATGAAAAACTGCATCAAAATCACCCAAATCCTCCTAAAAAGAATTCAAAGTAGCTTATAATAGCATTTAGAAAGGATATATGAAGTCCTCCAATGTGTTGAAATTTAAAAAGGAAAAATTTCTCCAAAATTACTCAAATCCTCATACAAAGAACTCAAAGCAGCTTATAATAGCATTTAGAAATGATATAGGAAGTCCCACAATGGTTTAAATTTTTTTAAAAAAGGTACTCTAGAATATGCACATGAAAAACTGCAATAAAATCACACAAATCATAATGAAAAGAACTCAAAATAGCTTATAATAGCAATTAGAAAGGATATAGGTAGGGCTATCAAAAAAGCTCGTTGTTGTGAGACGTGTTCATTCGTTAAGTTGCTTTGTTTGGCTGTTAGTTAAAAGCAGCTAAACATTTTATTCAAGCTCGATATATAAATAAATTGAACATGAATAATCATTTATTAGATGGTGTTATTTCAATTTATTTCGAAATAAAAAAATTATATTATATTATATTATTATTATTATTATTATTATTATTATTATTATTATTATTATTATTATTATTACTTATTACTATTATTATTATTACTTTATTATTATTATTATTATTATTATTATTATTATTGCTTTATTATTATTATTATTATTATTATTATTATTATTATTATTATTACTTTATTACTATTTTTATTTATTATAATTATTTATTACTAATATTTATTACTATTATTATTACTATTATTATTACTATTATTATTACTACTATTATTATTACTATTATTGTTATTACTATTATTATTACTATTATTATTATTACTATTATTATTACTATTATTATTATTACTATTACTATTACTATTATTATTATTATATTTACATAAAAACATATATATATATATACACACACACACATACACATAAGTATGCCTTAATGGTTAAAATTTTTGTTATGCAAAAGATTGGTCGAGGTTTGAATCCTCCCTCATACAGATTTTTTGCATTATTACATTTCGAGTAAATTTCGAATACGAGCCAAACACGAACAAAGCAATTTTCAAACGAGTCGAACGCGAATAGTAAAATTTCGAGCCATTTTGAATACGAGTTGAACATGAACAAAACAATTTTCTAACGAGCCGAACACGAACAAGTAGGGTTGAGCATTCGGTCGGTTCGGTTGAATTTTTTGTTAAACCGAACAAACCGAATCAAATAATTTAAAATAACTAAGCCATCTAAATAACATATAAAACCGAACTAACCAAACCGAATTATAATTCGGTTTATTCGGTTTGGTTTTCGATTAAACCGAATAGCATATAAAAATAAAAATAAAAATATTTTTTAATAACTAATTAATTAAAATAATCTAATAAATTTTATATATTAAAAATTTCTTAATTAAATAGAAATCTCTAAATCTATACAAATAATTAAGCATTTACAATCAAAATTGTATATTTATATTTAACTTTTTAACTAATTTTGGTTTATTCGATTTATCCAATCTTTAAAAAAAATCTGAACCAAAAATCGAAAACCGAATAACTAAGCATTTGCAACCAAAAACCGAACTGTGAAATTAAAAACCGAACCAAACCGACCAAATAACATCGATTCGGTTCGGTTTTTTGGTTTGAACCAGCTAGTGCACACCCCTATGAACAAGTGTTCAACTTGCTCAAGCTCGACTCGTTTACACCCTAGATATAGGAAGTACGTGATTTAAAATTTAAAAAAAAAAGGATATATTCTCCAGAGTGTACAGAGTGTACACATAGAAAACTACTCCAAAATTACTCAAATCCTCCTAGAAAGAACTCAAAATAGCTTATAATATTCATTTAGAAAGAATATAGAAGTCCCACAGTGATTTAAAATTAAAAAAAAAGTGTACACTCTAGATTGAACAAAGTGTACACATAGAAAACTGTACCAATATCGCCCAAATTCTCTCGAAAAGAACTCAAAATAACTTATAATGTCATTTAGAATGGATATGGGAAGTCCCCCAATGGTTCAAATTTTAATAAAAGGATGTACACTCTAGAGTGTACAGAGTGTACACATGAAAAATTACACTAAAATCACTCAAATCTTCTTAGAAAGAACTTAAAATAGTTTATAATAGAATTTAGAAAGGATATAGGAAGTCCCTAGTGCTTTAAATTTTAAAAATAAAAAAAGGTTGTACACTCCATAGTGTGCACATGTGAAACTGCTCCAAAATTATCCAAATCCTCTTGTAAAGAACTCAAAGCAGCTTATAATAGTATTTAGAAAGGATATAGAAAGTCACATTTTGGTTTAAAATTTAAGGAATGAATGTTCACTATAGAGTGTACACATAAAAAATTGCACTAAAATTAGCTAAATTCTCCTCGAAAGAACTCAAAATAATGTATAAAATTATTTCTTGTCAAAAAGAATTTCAAATAAGATCAGTAAGTGTTTCAATATATATATATATATATATATATATATATATATATATATATATATATATATATATATATATATATATATATATATTCTATTATATCATCCGCTAAATTGGTCTCTATATCCATCTTCATAATTTTTTTCTCAATTAAAATAAGAGATTTTTATTTTCTCTTCTCTCTAGTTCGTCTGAAAAAATTTTAAATATATTTATTCTTTATTTGAATGTCTTAAATCTATTTATATATTAGACATTTAAATTTTTCCTGCATACGAAATTTGAAATGACATTCAGTCACGCATGAAATTGGCGTTCAGCAATGCAATTCTATCATTTTAATGGCCCAGGTCAGGTCCCGGTCACATTAACGATGATAAAATCAAAAATTAATATTTTAAACTTGAACATGTATCTAATCTGATTTGTGTCCAAATACAAAAGTACATCCAACATGTAATTTCCTGTCATCATCACCGCTTCCTCGTACGAGTCATCGCCAGTGCTCCGTCCCATCTTGTCATATCATTTCTAAAAAAATGAATGAATGAAATTGAAAGATAAGACAAAACCCAAAGCAGGCACTATTCTCTCGACGGCGGGGCGGAGGGGTGGTTTGGGGGTGGGGGCAGGGCGCGGCTCTCATTTCTTCCTGGTTCTCCTTCAAAAAGCTTTCCATCCCTCTCCTCTCCGGTAATCTACAACTCTGCACCAAAGCATCCTCTTGCTAGCAACACCTCTCTCGCTCCTGAGCCACACAAAGCCGCGGGTTACCACTCTCCTTTCCTCACACCAAATCCTCACAGCACAGGCAAACCATCCAGCCAAATAACCTTGCTTTGCCTCTCATGAGCCCCCTATCCTGCTAGACCCATATCTAGCCACCGGTGACAATCTCTTTGACTGCTTGCCAAATCGAGTAGCCCATCCTACTTCTTTATCTTCTTCTCATGTGACACTACCCAGCATCTCCGACATACAACCCATGCCACCCGTTCGGATCATCGTCGGCAAGCTTACCTATTGTCTCGTTCATCAAATCTATCTACTGTCCCCTTTGGCAAACCGGTTGGCAAGCTCCAACTCTTTGTCAGCAGCCTTCACCTAGTCCGGCACCTCTCCTTTCTAAGTTATCAACCTTTCTTCACGTTGCTAACTCTTTGTCAGCAGCTCTCTCTCTCTCTCTCTCTCTCTCATCTCCCTCTCTCTCTTTTTCTCTTCCTCAATCCTCTCTCCGAAGTATAAATAAATAAGATTTTTTTCTTTTTAAATCGAACAATGATAACAGTAAAAAACTATATTAAAAAGAAGCTATTATATATTGTTGCGTGCTAGAAAACCAGTTGCGATAGAGTAAAAGTTTTAGCTTCATTGAAATCCAAAGACACATACAGTATTTAAAGAGTGAACAAGAAAACTCCAGTACGTGGAAAATCTCAAAAGAGGAAAAATCACTACCAAGAAAAGCTTCCACTATGTATCCGTTTGAGTACAAGATCTTCCCGATGGATTACCAGATATGGGAAAGGGACAAGCAGAATACAATATGCACGATATGACGATTTGTTGACGATGATGACGATGTCGACGATAATGGTGGTGATGATGACCAACAACGCTGCACGGCGAGGATCGGGTGGCTAATGGCGTGGTTTAAACCGTCAGTGGTAACGATTGTGCTTGGAGGATCTTTAGAGCTCTCTCTCCTCTTCCTTCCTCCTCCTCATATCATGAATGAGGCTATTTATAGATCGGAGAGTGAGTCTTCTAGAATATATGCACTCAAACTTCATTGACGCTCAAAATGATCCCTTGATCATATGATGTATTTTGTGCATTTGAATGCTCAAATGAAGTCGGAATTGTAAGATCTTTGGCTTGTTGGAACCGGCTCGTCGAGACACTCGATTTGATTATAAACACTTCATATTTGAAGCTATTTAAAGATTTAACTGATATCCCAAAATTTCCAAGGATATTTTAAAAGCTTGATCTCGACCAGTTTCAACTTCGGATCAGTTTGCTTTTAACATCAAGATTCGTGCTTCGACTAATAGTATTTTAAGTATCATATCACCTCTATTTTGGATGACATTATCTCAATCATCCAAAATATATGTCAAATACTTGAAAATAGTAAATTCATCAATGAAATTTGAGGTCCATTAACTGCACATTTTTGAGAGAACAGATCTTCATAGAGCACAATATTATGACTACTGTGACGCAAAATGTAAGCAGATTTCGGTTCCATCCCGGTGTGAACGAGCTTCGGCACCTGCGGATGCGGCAATGGAGAAGATGCTATTGGGCACATTGAATGGCGTCGGCTGAGCGGTCGCGACTGACGGCGATCTGCTGATATTCACGCCAGCTCATGATCGGGCTCGGTAATGGCCGGCCGTCAGATGAATCTGAATGGCGCGTTCAGCGTCGAAGCCCGGTGGGGCCGCTGCTGACCGCATATTGATGCGCCAGGGCCAGATGAAGCGCCTGTGTGGGTACCGCCCGCCATGGGGAGCATTTGCGACCGATCCATAGCCGAAGCTGGCTGGACCGCCCATGGGCCGAATGACGATTTTTGATGATTTAGCCTAGCTGTAATTTTAATTTTTGCCCTTATAAAACTCCTAAAAGGAGAAGGCACCTTCTTTTCTTCTTGAAAGAAGGTCGGAAGATCAAGACCGTAGTTCATACGGCAAGACTCCAATTTTCCTCGAAAGAGGTGTTAACTAACCTCCGACCAACCGGACGAGGCGATCAAGACCCGTAGTTCATACGGCAAGGCTCCAGTTTTCCCTCGAAAGATGTGTTAACTAACCTCGTCGGACCGACCGAGATCGGAGGTAATCAAGACCCGTAGTTCATACGGCAAAGCTCCAGTTTTCCCTCGAAAGAGGTGTTAACTAACCTCGTCAGACCGACCGGGATCGGAGGCGATCAAGACCCGTAGTTCATATGGCAAGGCTCTAGTTTTCCCTCGAAAGAGGTGTTAACTAACCTCGTCGGACCGGGATCGAGGCGATCAATACCGTAGTTCATATGGTAAGGCTCCGTTGAAAGAGGTGTTAACCCGACCTCGCCGGACCACGGGTTTGAGCGATCAAGAGGAGACGATAACCGAGATTGGCGAAATGCTCGACGATGTGCCGGGACGGACCTGCAACGATGGTCGACGAGGATAACCAGCGATGATGGTGGTGACCGACGGAGATTGCCGCAGATGTCAAGCGACCTACATGGTGATAGTGGGCTGTACGACGGGGTTTCAATGGCAACCGGAGACAGAATGACCGGCATAACGCATGGTAGAAGATCGGCTGGCGATGACGGCAGAGCGGTGAGCGACCGACATAGTGGTCCACGGTGCGGCATAAGTAACCGGAGTACCACGATACCGGCGCTGGTAGTGAAGATGCCATGGTTTGGCATAAAGGCGACGGGTAATGACGCCAGACCGAGGTTAGCCGACGGGGTGGTCGCAACGGCAGAGATAGCTGACGTGGCAGCGGGGCGCCGGACGGGATGACCCGACAGATTACCGGATGGTCACGCGATCAACGACATGAGATTTTGACTATCCGGTTGTTTGTCAAACAGCATCGATGACGTTAACTCGTGTGGAAGAGGTTGAATTGACCGAGGATTTTGACCCATCCGGTGGTTATTTGTCGACGACGTTAAACCTCTCAAAGAGGTTGAATTGAATCCGGCGATTTTTGACCCATCCGAGGTTGTTTGTCGAGCCCGGCGACGCCAACCTGTATGGAAGAGGTTGAATTGAATCCGCTGAGGATTTTTGACCCATCCGAGGTTGTTTGTCAGAGTGTTACTCGATGATGTTAACTTGTGTGTAAGAGGTTAAATTGAATTTGCAGAGGATTTTTGACCCATCCGGGGTTGTTTGTCAGAGTGTTACCCGATGACGTCAACCTGTATGGAAGAGGTTTGATTGAATCCGCTGAGGATTTTTGACCCATCCGAGGTTGTTTGTCAGAGTGTTACCCGATGACGCAACTCGGTGGAAGAGGTTGAATTGAATCCGAGGATTTTGACCCATCCGGTTATTTGTCGAGTGTTACCCAATGACGCTAACTATGGAAAGAGGTCGAATTGAATCCGCCGAGGATTTTTTGACCCATCCGGTGTTGTTTCGTGTTACCCAATGACGTTAACTGTATGGAAGAGGTCGAATTGAATCCGCTGAGGATTTTTGACCTATCCGAGGTTGTTTGTCAGGGTGTTACCCGATGACGTTAACCTGTATGGAAGAGGTCGGGAAGTCCACCAAGGACCTTTTGACCTATCCTAGGTTGTTTGTCAAAGTCTTTGCTCGATAACATTAACTTGTGTGGAAGAGGTCGTAGGAAGTCCACCAAGGACCTTTTGAGCCATCCTAGGTCGTTTGTTAGAGTGTTACCCGATGATGTTAACCTGTATGGAAGAGGTCACGGGAAGTCCACCAAGGACCTTTGACCTATCCTAGGTTGTTTGTCAGAGTGTTACCCGATGACATTAACCTGTATGGAAGAGACCGAATTAAAACATCCGTTTGTGGTTGTAGCCAAAGTTGCTCCTTAACCTTGGTCTCGTTTTTCCATGAGTATGAGTGGAAAAATATAATTTGCAAAGCTATATCTCTTCTCAATGTTGAAATATCCTCCAACTTTGACTTGTTTCTTGGGATGAAAATTGATTAGATGCTTAACACGGGTGATCTTCTAAGATTAAGAGTTGCCCCCCAGTTCCCGACAGAATCTAAAAGAACAAAGTTTGATGAATCTTCACTCTTCGCTTGCGCTCTTTAAAAGCTTGAAATGCTCTACCTCGATAGTGGTTTTGATCTTGTTGGGAAACTTGGTCTCATACAAGATGAAATAATGGGAATCGGCTTCCACGACGGCGCCAAACTTGCATGCTAGAAAACCATGTAGAGTAAAAGTTTTACTTCATTGGAAATCCAAAGACATACACATGTATTTAAAGAGTGAATAAGAAAACCTGCAATTTTATGTGGAAAACCTCAAAAGAGGGAAAACCACGCCCAGCCCAAGAAAAGCTTCCACTATGTATCCGCTTGAGTACACGATCTTCCGAGAGACCGGATTACGAATTGTATATGGGAAAGGGACAACAAATGCGAATAATAATGGACGATGATGTTGACGACGAAGTTGATGATGATGTTGACGACAATGTTGTCGACGATGTTGATGATGATGTCAACGATAGTGATCGGTGATGATGGCAACAATATTACGACGGCAAGATCGGCCGATGGCCGATGATGGGCGTGGTTGACAACCGTCGAGTGGTGGCACGATTGTGCTTGGAGGATCTTTAGAGCTCTCTCCTCTCTCTTCCTTGGCCTCCTTTTCCTTCACTTGGCTCCCCTCATATGAGAAATGAGAGGCTATTTATAGATTGGAGGAGTGGCGTCTCTGTAAATACATGCAAAATCCATACCACACCACTTCATTGGACGTCTCAAAATGATCCCCTTGATCATATGATGTATTTTGTGCATTTGAATGCTCAAATGAAGTCGGGATTGTAAGATCTTTGGCTTGTTGGAACCGGCTCATCGAGACGATGACTATAAACATTTCATATTTGAGAGCTATTTAGAATTTAACGATATCCCAAAGTTTCAAGGATATTTTAAAAGCTTGATCTCACCAATTTCAACTTCGGATCGCCTTGCTTTTAACATCAAGATTCGACTAATTAATATAGTTTTTAAGTGATATATATATAATATATATATATATATATATATATATATATATATATATATATATATATATATATATATATATATATATATATATATATATATATATATATATATATATATATATATATATATATATATATATAATATTTGCATATTTTATCATCAATTTGGCCGCTTGCTCTCGCAGACATATAATATGTTATGCTAAATTATAAAATTTATAAAATATAAGTACTTGTACACGTCTCTCTTGGAGTGACAGGGAAAATGTGCTCTTTTGTGCATGTGAAAGAATCTATATGCGTCTTTCTTGGCATGGTAGGATGGTGCTCTTGGCCATGGTGCTCGTACCACCCATACACGTCTTCTTGACATGGTGGGGAGGCCCACTATTCTCATGCGACTCCCCACCTGGGGAGATGAGGCTGGAATGCTGCCAGAGTAATGTCGAAATTCACAACTATAAGGGACTTGAACATGGTGAAATAAAATGATTATTTGACACAAGTTCAAAATTAAATCAAAGTTAAGAATATGAAATTGTAGAGTTCCAAAATTAAAATTAATTTGCAAAGAAATAAAACTTGGAATGATATTTATAAAGAATTTAATGGTGCACCATAAACTTTAAAATGATTTGTTCAATAGATATTAGATCATTACATTTTATGTGAGATAAATATAAAGTGATCTTAATTAAGCACAATCGAGTTTAAAGACCTTACGTAGAGCTTGATAGCTCACTTAAGAGAAAAAAATATAATTGAATTGATAATTTTCTAGTAAACACAAGCTAGAATTCCTATTAGGCGATTAACGATGTCACTGTTCACATTGAACAATCAAACATGATGAAATGGATTGCTTGAGATTTGCGATAAACTTGAATGCTCCTTGATAAATGTGACTAATCCAAAATATATGAGCATGTGTGCATCTTAAGCCAAATCTGTGTTCAAAATTATTACATTGGAAGTCTGTTAATAATCTAAAACAAAATATTTTTTGCATGTCATAAGATGTATTTACATATGAAATCCTCATATTAGAATAAGTTCAGATGATATAAAATTTCAAATGATTGAGTTGCATATGCATATTGAGGTAATCTAATACTCAAATTATTGCATTAATAGGCATGTAAATAATCTAGAGTTGCAAATCAATTGAACACATACTTTGAAGTAGCTATAGACTCCTAATCGCAACATCGAGTTTTGTGCAAATAATGAGATGATTGTTTTATATGTATATTTTAAGAGAAATTAATTCAAACATAGTACTTGAAAAAGAGTCTAATTGTGTCTTGATTAAATTGCATGCTTTACGAGAAGTCTCTAAAACTAAGCTTCAAATGCCTCTATAAGCATGTACTTCTTCTAAATTACACAAAATTAAATGAAATTAAAAAAGAATAATCATGGGCCACTTCATCTATATGATGAAGTAGTAAGTCCCACCCAACTAATCCAATCCTCCTTATAAGGATCAGGAGTTGACAGGATTGATTAGAAATTAAATGTTCAATTACTGAGAAAAAAAAGATGACTTTAATTTATATTTGCATAAGACCATAAAATGGCCTTAATAGAGAAATTTTATATTTAAAATAACTAATTTTTTATTTCAATATGAAAAATATGATTGTGAATTGTAGCTATAGACCTGATTCTCTACTAATAAAAAAGTAGAGTTGACAAGGTGTAACCTAAAAGATGGCTGAGTTGATTTATGATATCAACCGGAGGGGTCATCATTATCAAAATATCTAAAATATTTATATTTAATAATCTCAAATTCAAAATTCTCAAAATATAGATCTAGATCTGATCCTCTATGATGAAATTAATAGAGCTAACAGGATTTAGAACAATAAACTAAATGGTTAAGCAGACTTATTTACCCCGATGATGGCTGTGTTGAATAGAGATTTCAACCAGAGGGGATATTACCATCATTCAATGTCAAATCAGATAAATTTAAATTTCATGCAAATATAAAAGATTATAAAAGAAGTTTAATTTAAATGCCCAAATAAAAATCATCAATATAAAAATTTTAAGCAAAATTCAATCCATCTACTTTCCATAATTATTTGTTGAAGGTGACAAATTAAGAAAATTCTAGCTCACAAAAGAGCCAATGTCAAGTCAAGTGTATTTCTATGTTCACTCTCATTCAACCTCATGTTAGTAAGGATGTAGTCCATGTCCTCTGTCCGTGTGATTTGGTCAGTGGGTTCCACATATTATACGGTTATGATCAGAGACTTCTGATCAAGTGGCTACCGTCAAATGACACCATTATATTATGGTCATGATTGTAGCTCGTATGTTCCCAATGGCTTTGCCACTTGAGATGTGAACCATATGTCACACCTGATATGGAAAAAAATCCTTTGTCAGCTAAGATGGACTTAAACTTGTCTTCTTAGACGAACACCACTCCACGTCCACAAGATTTTCTTGGAAGACGCAACCCATGGCAGCTGGCAAGATCCTTCAATCAGGTTGAGTCAACTACCTCCTCTGACTAAGAAGACTAGGGACCAGACAGCCCGGGAAGACAAAACCATGGGATCTTGATCGAATGCGTCATCACTCCCCCAACCATCCTCTTTAAGTTAAAGGATGATGAATTTATAAATCCAAATTCCAAAACACCATATGTTGCTACTATATGCTGTGCATTTAGCAACCTAACGACTAGCCTTAATCAAAATTTCTCTCTCAACATTGAGAGGGGTAATTAACTATATGTGCTTGCGCCCATTAGAAACTTAGAACCATATTTAAAGTCCTCGCAAAATGAGGGTGGAATTTATGGGTAGTGTCTTATCTACTATTTCATCTACCTTTTGAAAATTTCACCGACACATAAATCAAACTCTCTTCATGCGAGAGGTCGATGGCTAATTTTCAGAGCCCACAACATCCAAAGTGCAAACCAAGTCTTGGCCAATCCCATTAATGCACGAGTGGTGACCATTGTAGGAGAACCCACGTATGGGGATTCCATCCCCATGAACTTGAATTGGTTCAAATGAACAAAGAATGGGCCGATTCAGCCTCCTTTCATAAACCTAGTTCAATTATCTTAGTAATGGTTATTTTTGTTTAATTTAAATACTTCTTTATGAGTATTAGGGTAAATTTTTTCTTGATTGAAGATTTGAGATTATTTTCTCTGAGTTCTCCCCGTCTGGTTGTATCCAAGCCTGACAAGTGGCATCAAAAGCTGTATTTTGTGTAGATTTGGTGGCGGATCCCTTCATCACCTCTCTAAAGCCGTCGAACAATTTCCTAACTGTTCTTGTGTTTATAGCCATTGGATTTTATTGTATTATAAGAATATCCCCTATTTTTGAACGTCGCTCTCATGTTGTTAAAAAATATGTTAAAGGTGCATGAAATCAAAATTTCTAAAAATATATGTTTATTTGACTATTCAATTATTTTATGAATATATATATATATTATATTATATTTTATCATTATTATATTTATTTATTTTTCTTAAATGATTCCATGTGTGAATCATAAAGGTGGGGCATTTCACCGAGGGGCGAATCCAAAAAATTGTTTTAGGGGGAGCACGATACAATAAAAAAATAATACTCATATATAAAATAAAAATTAAAGTATCTCATATAATAAAATAAAAAAATTAAATACCTCAATAACATAAATTTTTATCAAATTATTTTGAATTAGATTTGCGCAATTTATTTTCAATCCGTGTTTAAGTAAATTCATTATCACAAGGCTAATATGACCATTTTTTAAGATAAGCTCTTTGAACTTTATCACGATCAGTAAGATGATATTTAAAAAAAAATTCTTAATCTAGGATTTGTTAGAAGATCTTCTAAATTGAATTCTATATGAGCTTGTTTAAACATTATATCATTATTTTCACTAATAATATTATATTAAGGCTTGAACACATCTTGTTCAATTTTTTTTGTATAAAATATCTCTTCATATCTAATTAATAAAACTAATTAAAATAACAATGTAAACTTTCAATCAATTACATATACACATAAATTTTATGATTAGCGATTAAATACTCATCAATGATTTAATAATATTTATGACAAAATAAATCTCAATAACACAAAAGAGAAATACGAGTCATGCAAGATTTAACTTAAAACAAGAAAATCTAAGAAGCTGTTTAATTGCAGGATTTAAGCTTAACTTAAATCGTGCCAAACGGTGTTTTCGGACAAGTTAAAAATGGACAAAAAAATTTATTCTTGCTGCTTGCAGTAACATTTATGGTAGTAGATAAATTTGTACGAATAATTAATATATATATATATATATATATATATATATATATATATATATATATATATATATATATATATATATATATATATATATATATATATATATATATGTTAGCGTCTAGAAAACCAGCGGTAGAGTGAAAGTTTTGCCTTGTTGTGAAGTCCAACACACAGGTAATTAAAAGCGAACAAGACAAATTTTTAGCATTGGAAAACCTCGAAAGAGGGGAAAAACCACGGGGCCTAGCCCTGTAAAAAGCTTCCACTATGTATCACATGATCTTCCGATAACGATTACAGTGCATATGAGGGAAAAAAAGTATGCTTGTCGGTTGTAAATTGTTGATGGTGGAGATCACGGGTAACCTACAATTAGGGATGAGGTGGCGGTGGCGATGGTTGATGCGAGGTGCGATCTTGCGGGGTGCGATCTTGCTTGGAGGATCTTCAAGCTTGAGCTCTCTCTTCCTCCCTCCTTCTTCGGACTCTTCCTCTTCTTCCTTGCGGACTCTTCCTCTTCTTCCTTGCTCTCTCTTCCCTTGCTGACTCTTCCTCTTCTTCCTTGCTTGGACTCTTCCTCTTCTTCCTTGCTTGGCGATGGCGGATCAGCGGCTGGCCGGCGGTGGTGGTTTGGCTCGGCGGTGGCTCCTCTTCTTCACTTCACTTCACTTGGCTTGGCTTGGCCTCCCCTTCATGTGAGGAATGAAGGTCTATTTATAGATGGGAGGAGGGGCATTCTTGTAAATTCATGTAAAGCGTACTACTCCTCTCGGACTCGGGATGAATCCTTCAATCATTTGATGTATTTTGAGCATTTGGATGCCCAAATGAAGTCGATTATGAGATCTTAGGCTCGTTAGATCCTCGTCGAGGGCCTTCGATTTGACTATAAATACTATATATTTGAGAGCTGTTTTGGGATTTAATTGATGTCCCAAAGATTCCAATGATATTTTAAGTGCTTGATCTCGATCGGTTTTGACTCAAAATTATATCGCTTTCGACATCAAGATTTGTGCTTTGACTAGTCATATTTTGAGAGCCATATCAGTTGCCCCACTATTTTTGGATGACATTAGCTTAATCATCCAAAATATATCGTCAAATCGAAAATAATGAATTCTTCAACGAAACGTGCGGGCCCATGAATCATATATTTTGAGAGAATAAACCATCATAAAAATACAAAATTATGATTATGGAATAAGATGTGTAGCCGTTGGCATGAGATTTTGAGGTTATGGAGCTATTTGGATACTCACAGAAGTTTTCAGGCGTTTAGGGGACATGAGCGCCGTGGCGCCGTCGGCTGGCCCTTGTATGGCCGCCAGCGCCATGCGTATGTGAGCGGCGTCGATTCGGCGCCGCGTTTTATCGGTGGGAGCGAGCGACAGCGTGGCCAGATCGGTGAGCAGCGGCAGCGGTCGGCCGGATCAGCGTCGGGGAGGTCAGGCCAGTGACAGCGGTTGCATGATTCGCGGAATGGTCCGAGCAATGAGGAAGCCAGGCGGGTCATGGCGGATGGTCGCGATCCGGGCAGAATCGGGCCCACGTTGCATCGTCTGTATGGCCTTCGCCCGAATGCAGCGTATGTAGCGCCCAGCATGTCAGCGCCCGAACGTGAAATTTGAAGGTTTTGAGCCGTTTTGAGCCGTTTGTGCGTTTTGAGACATTTTTGGAGTTTGCCGTTTTGAGCCATTTTGAGCCGTTTTACCATTTTGAGCCATTTTTGGTTTTTGTGCCATTTTGACGTTTTGAGAGGTTTTACCCTTTTTGCCCTGTGGGGCTATATATCTAGAGTAAGAGGGAGGCACACATTTCCCTCTCCCTTTCTTCTTGAGTGAGGGTCCTTTGGAGGCAATCAAGCGTCAAGATCGTTGGGGGGCGATCAAGGACGGTATCGTCGTGGTTCCGTTTACCGACCCGTCGGACCGTCCGGGTTAGGAAGCGTCAAGGCCCGGTATACGTCGTGGTTCGGTTTCGACGTCGTCGTCCGGTTAGGAAGCGATCAAGGCCCGCGGTATCGTCGTGGTTCCGGTTTACCGACGTCTCGTCCGGGTTAGGCGATCAAGGCCGGTATCGTCGTGGTTCCGGTTCCGACGTCGTCCGTCTGGTTAGGCGATCAAGGCCGGTATCGTCGTGGTTCCGGTTTTCGCCGCGTCCGTCCGGGTTAGAGGTGGTCAAGGCCGCTCGTCGTGGTTCCGGTTTACCGACCACGTCGTCACCGTCGGTTAGAGGCGATCAAGGCCCATGTCGTCTGTTCGGTTCACCACGCGTCGGCGTCCGGGTTAGAGGCGATCAAACGGTATCGTCGTGGTTCCGGTTTACCGACCCGTCGGACCGTCCGGTTAGAGGCGATCAGGCCCACGGTACGTGGGTTCCGGTTTCACGCCCGACCGTCCGGTGAAGCGATCAAGGCCCGGCGGTCGTGGTTCCGGTTTCCACCGTCGGACCGTCCGGTTAGAGGCGATCAAGGCCACGGTATCGTCGTAGTTCCGGTTTACCGACCCGCGTCGGACCGTCGGTTAGGAAGCGATCAAGGCCACGGTATCGTCGTGGTTCGGTTTTCGTCGACCGTCGGTTAGGCGATCAAGACGCGGTATCGTCGTGGATTCGGTTTACCGAGCGTCGTCACCGTCCGGTCGTTGGCGATCAAGGCCCGTATCGTCGTGGTTCCGGTTCACCGACCCGTCCGACCGTCGGGTTAGGAAGCGATCAGGCCACGGTATCGTCGTGGTTCCGGTTTACCGACGCGTCATCTGCGTCGAGTAGGAAGCGTCAAGGCCCCGGTATGCCGTCGTGATTCCGGTTTCCGCCACGTCGTACCGTCGGTTCAGGTTAGGAGGCGATCAGGCCACGGTACGTCGTGGTTCCGGTTCCCCGTCGGACCGTCCGGGTTAGGGAAGCGATCAAGCCCACGGCGTCGTCGTGGTTTCGACTCTCCGTCGGTTAGGAAGCGATCAAGGCCGATTACCGTCGATGGTTCCAGCGATGTCAAGCGATGGCGGCGGAGAAGACCGGCGATGGTCGGCGGCGATGGCGGCGATGTCAGCGGCGGTGACCGGCATGGTTGGGCCCGGGGGTGGTCGGCGACGGTAATTGCGGCCGGAGATCTTTGACTATCCGAGGTTGTTTGTCGATGTTACGATGGCGTTAACGTATGGGTAGGTACAAAGTTTGACCTATCAAGATTGTTTATCGGTGATACCCAATGACATTAACACGGTAGAGTGGGTACAAAGTTTTGACCTTTCTGGGTTATTGGTGAATATTATTGTGGCGTATGGAAGAGGCGTGGGAAGTCCACCAAGGACCTTTTGACCTTTCACGAGTTGTTTGTCGAGTTTTTGCTCGATGACATTAACGTATGGAAGAGGGCGGAAGTCCACCAAGGACCTTTGACCTTTCTGGGTTGTTAGTCGAGTTTTTTGCTCGATGGCATTAACTGTATGGAAGAGGTAGGGAAGTCCATGGACCTTTGACCTTTCACGGGTTGTTAGTCGAGTTTTACTCGATGGCGTTAACGTATGGAAGAGGTCGTGGGAAGTCCACCAAGGGCGTTTTGACCTATCACGGGTTGTTAGTCGAGTTTTTACGATGGCGTTAACCGCGGAAGATCAAATTGAATCGGCCGAGGATCTTTTTACGTCGAGGTTGTTTGTTGTTGGTGAGATGGCGTTAACTGTATGGAAGAGGTGAATTGAATCCGGAGGATTTTGACCTATCAGTTGTTTGTCGGTGTTACAGATGGCGTTAACTTAAGCGGTACAAAGTTTTGACCTTTAGGTTATTGGTGAATATTATTCGCCGGCTAACACATGGAAGAGCGTGGGAAGTCCACCAAGGACCTTTTGACCTTTCACGAGTTGTTTGTCGAGTTTTGCTCGATGACATTAACCCGTATGGAAGAGGCCGCGGGAAGTCCACCAAGGACCTTTTGACCTTTCCTGGGTTGTTAGTCAGAGTTTTTGCTCGATGACATTAACTCGTATGGAAGAGGCGAAGTCCACCAAGGACCTTTGACCTTTCTGGGTTGTTAGTCGAGTTTTACTCGATGGCGTTAACCGTATGGAAGAGGTCGTGGGAGTCCACCAAGGGCGTTTGACTATCACAGGTTGTTAGTCGAGTTTTTACCGATGGCGATTAACTATATGGAAAGGAATTGAATCCGTTGAGTAGTCAACAGTGGCGCCGCGTCGATTAGTGTGAGGATGCCGCGATATGCGTGTGGCCGGCAGCGATAGGTGGCGGTAACCGGCGGTAGTTAGATGATGGCAGTGATACCGCGAGATTGGCGATAGAGTGATGGCGGCAGCGTGGCGATATATATTGCGGCAACGGGTGGTCAATAGCAAGCGGTAATAGTTGTCGTCGGCAACGTCAATATCAGCGATAGCCAATGAGTGATGACCGCGAGATTGCGCGATAATTCAGCAGCGATGAAACGGCAATTGAAGTGACCAGACGATGGATTTTATCAAGGTTGTTTGTCGAGTGTTATCCGATCTGCTTATTGGAGTGACCAAATTTCACAGGTTGTTTTATAGCTTTTGCTGTGTGCAACTATATCGCAAGAGTCCACAAGCGTTGAGCGGCGGCCAGCGTCGGTAGTTAGCGAGAATGACGATGATGGTGGTAACCGGGAGATTGCGGCGATAATTAGGCGGTGGCCGATATGGCGGTGGCCAGCGGTGACTATTGGCAGAGTGGGTGTCAAGATGCGGCGAATCGGTGATGGGAAGTGGTCAGTTGGATGACCAGCGATAATATTGATGACCGCAAAGATTGCCGGCGATGGTTCGATGGCAAACGATGGTAGTCACGGTGGTGACCGGCAACGATGAGATTGACCCATCAAGGTTGTTTGTCGAGTGTTATCCGATGACATTAACTGTGGGTACAAAGTTTGACCTTTCTGGGTTGTTTGTAGCTTTTGCTCGATGACATTAACTGTATGGAAGAGATAGGAAGTCCTGGGCATTTTGACCTTTCGGTTGTTTGTCGAGCTTTTTTTTCGATGACATTAACCGTATGGAAGAATTGAATCCATGAAACTTAGAGTTGACCATTGATCTTTGCCTTTTCAGTGTTGCTGACGCTTATCTTTTGAGATTAAGGTTGCAGTTGGAGGCATGTTATTGTCGATTGATATGGAGGTTGTGGAGGAGATCATGACACAGGTTTTTTTTTTTTTGTCTGGGTTGTTTGTCGAGCTTTTGCTCGATGGCATTAACGTATGGAAGAGATGCAGAAGTCCACAAGGCGTTTGACCTATCTGGTTGTTTGTCGAGTGTTTACTCGATGGCGCTTGCGAATTCGAATATTTTACATGAGCAGCGAGTTGACCATTGATCTTTGCCTTTCGTTGGTGTCGACTTGCTCATCTTTTGAGATTAAGTTTAAGTTGGTATGTTGATGAGTCAATTGATTCTTTCCAATTGCGTGGATATCTTTGTTGAATGAGCCGATTTCTTCTTTTGGGGAAGTGGCTGTTCCTTGGGGGTGCTTTATGTCTCTGAGATTATCCAAATTGTTTTCGATGTGCAATAGCTCATCGGTGGGTGCTTCACGATGAACTAGTGCATATGACCGGACCGTGTCCATAGTGATGAGTAAAAGGCCAGGAGCCTCCAAACTCCTCTTAATGTTCAGAGTTTACTCATTTGAGAGCTTCTGGAGAACCTCGGAAGTATTCTTTAAGTGATTCTCTGTCGATCAGGAAGATGGGAGGAATCTTTAATGATTCTCGATTTGCAATGAACTTTTCCAAAAGAATAGTTTGTTAAAGGTATGGATGGATCCCCTTGAAGAGTAGAACCAAAGCGAGCTTGCCCTTTGAGGTAACAGAAAGACCGACAAGCGGTGTGTGAGCTCGTTGGATATGCATGATAGTCCAGTAATTCGATGTGTTGGTGGGTTGCCCCATCATAGGAATCAATGCTGGAAGCTTGAAACCTCTGAATTGGATGTTGAAGAATTGCTTCATAAGGTGAGACTCCTCATAACGGTGTGGGTGAAGATGATTTACTTGAAGGTGAAATTCATCTTGCATTCGTGTACTTACTGAATGTCATGTCGAGCGGGATTAACAAGATGAGCATGTGTGAAGTTGTCAACAACGATCTGTGGATTAGTAACGGTTATGCGCGATGGATGAGTGAAACTAGATGTCAAGGAGATCGGCGTTGCCTCCATGTGGAGGAACTCCGATTGGAGGATTAGCATTTTGACCTCCTCAGGCGACCGATCTTTGGGGAGATATGTTTTGAGTAGCGTACCTTGCAAAACTGGATCATTTTATTTTGAGACTCCTCCATTCGGCCACGATCTTCCAAAGAGATTCTCATTGCCTCACCTTGGAGTCCTTTGGTTGGATGGGTTTGAGAATGATGGGAGTTTGAGACTGTTATGCAGTGTTGTGCCGGCCATAACGTGAGATGTTCAGGAATTATGGTTGGGGTTTTACTTCCCACAGTGGTAAGCTGATGCGTGCTAGAAAACCATGCGGTAGAGTGAAAGTTTACTTAGCCTTGTGTAGTCCAACGGGTAATTAAAGAGCGAACAAGAGACACTCATTTTTACGTGGAAAACCTCGAAAGGGGAAAAACCGGGGCTAGTGAAAAAGCTTCCACTATGTATCTTTGAGTACAAAATCTTCATAACGGGATTAGTACATATGAGGAGAAGCTATGTAACAACGATGTTATGTATTCTTGATGGTGGAGATGCGGGGTAACTGCGGTACAATTAGTGGCGGTGGCGGTGGCGGCTTGATGGCGAGGGGAGTGCGATCTTGCTTGGGGTGCGATCTTGCTTGGAGGATCTTCAAGCTTCAGAGCTCTCTCTTCCTCCTCACTTGGGCTTTTCCTCTTCTTCCTCAGGACTCTTCCTCTTCTTCCTTGCTTGGACTCTTCCTCTTCTTCCTTGCTCGGGCTCTTCCTCTTCTTCCTTGCTTGGACTCTTCCTCTTCTTCCTTGCTCGGGCTCTTCCTCTTCTTCCTTGCTTGGACTCTTCCTCTTCTTCCTTGCTTGGACTCTTCCTCTTCTTCCTTGCTCAGCGGTGTGGCATGGCTCGGTGGCCTCTGGTGTTGACCGTCGGCTTCTTCCTCTTCTTCACTTGGCCCCTCTTCATGTGAGGAATGAAGGTATTTATAGATGGGAGGGTATTCTTGTAAATTCATGTAAAGCGTACCACTCCCCTCGATCGGACTCGGGATGAATCCTTCAATCATTTGATGTATTTTGAGCATTTGGATGCCCAAATGAAGTCGAATTATGAGATCTTAGGCTCGTTAGATCCCATTTCGTCGAGGCGCCGATTTGACTATAAATACTATATATTTGAGAGCTGTTTGGGATTTAATTGATGTCCCAAAGATTCCAATGATATTTTAGTCTTGATCTCGTCGGTTTTGACTCAAAATTATATCGCTTTCGACATCAAGATTTGTGCTTTGACTAGTCATATTTTGAGAGCCATATCAATATATATATATATACATACATATAAAGAATAGTTATATGAATAAAGTCGTGAATTTGACACAAAATATTTGTTAAATATTTTTAATTCACTATGTAATATATTAAATTATTCAAAAAATAATTAATATTAATTGATTATCAAATTTATTGAAAATATTAAAAATACTAATTAAAGTATTTCATTAATAATTATGTTATAATAGTCAAAATTATATAATATTTAAAATTATTTTGTAAATACTCATAGATATATATATATATATATATATATATATATATATATATATATTCACTAATATATTACAATAACACACGATAATAAGCTAGTAGAAATTTGGACACAAACAATATGGTATATCAAACATCAATGAAACCATGAATTCCTCCTCTACTTGGTAGCCTGTGCAATCATATTGCTCAAAGAACTGGCCTGCTCCTTGGCAGTCTCAACCAACGAATCTAGTTGAATTATGAAATCAGCCAAAATTAGGTAGGATCCAATCAAAGCAATGGTAGAGGGAGCATGGCCCAGATGAAACTGCAAGAGAGCAAAAGGTGACCACTATAATTAAAGGAAGTTTATGCTAAACATACAAATTTGATGAGAGCAGCATAAGATGGAAAATGTTAGAAGATAATGAGATAGAGCAGGCTCAGGCTCAGTCAAACCATGAGGCGATACAATTATGAGCATCCATGAGAAGGGATACGACATAAAACTACTACCGCCAAAGTGGAGAGAACTATCCTAGCCATCATAGCCAACAAACCTGGAAAGCACCAGATGATGAAATTCTGTAGAGCCATGGACTTGAAAATAAGACTACCATATATAAATGATGTGGAAGGAATAAGCTAAGAGTAGGATGGGGGATGATCCCTAGTTGAACCATCAAAAACCCACAATATCGACTGGTGAGTTATTAAACAGATAAAGAAGGTGACATGGGAAAGCAGGAGGAGAAGGTAGCCGATAGCAGCATATAACCCCAACCCAATTAAAGGGATCAGAATAAAACATTCAGCCTAGATATTCAGGCCAGTAAACCCATCAAACAGCGTTGAGGTGAAAACCATGAAAGTAAAGGCAAAGACCTTATTCAGAGCAGAAAAAAACAAAATCCGAAGTGCCAAAACCTAGCAAGTTGGATAGAAAAACCCACCAAATGATCCAGATCAGCCAACCACCAATAGCAACAGCAAGGTAGATAAATGATAACAGGAGCAGACTGGTGAAACCCACAAAAGAGTAAGCATGAAATTCCAACAGACCACAACTGAAACCAATAATCTAGCCAACCCCAATAAGGGCTATCAGAACAGGGCCATTAGTCCGACAGGCAACCAACAATAAACAGAAAGGGAAGGCTGAAAAGAATAATCCAGAAACTAGGAATAAACACATCAAAAAGATAGTACAAACCACATTATGATAAGTAGAAACCTGACTGAGATCAACAGAGCTGAACACAAAATCAATAAACACCCTAAAATCACCTGCAATAGGACCCAATATAAGGAAGCATTCCCATTCAAGAGGAAAAAAATATTTAAAGCTTAAGTACCACCAAATTCCCCCATAAGAATATCAGGGGGTAAAGAAATCCAGATCTTTAAATGAAAAACTAAAGCCATGGAGTTTGTTTCATGAGCATGGTAATAGTAGTAACAGAAAAACTCGTGGTAGATATTAAGTAAAACAGCCACCAGCATATGTAGCAGAACGATAGGCCTTGCATCTAAAATAAGGTACCTACATCAGCAACAAATCAGAATGATCATCAGATGCAACCATAAGACCATATATATATATATATATATATATATATATATATATATATATATATATATATATATATATATATATATATATATATATATATATATATATATATATATATATATATATATATATATATATATTATCCAGACTATTAGTTTAAAATTTGTTAATATTAATTGATTGCAAATTTTTTTATATAAATCTTAAAATACCAACTAATTATTGAAAATGCTATTTCAATCTCGTTTTTCGCCCTTCCCTGTCTTTTCTTAGAAAGAATCCTCTAATTATAGAAAATGCTAATAGTAATTACGTGGAGGCTCCTTTTTAAAATTTTTTAAAGTTGGTGCTCTTTTTACTTTAAAAAAATAAACGTTGCTCCTTTTTATTTTGTCAATAGGTGTTTTTGGACAAATTAAATCCGTATTTAACTTAAATCGAGTATTTGTGTAATATTCTAAAGCTCTTTCACATCACATGGTTAAATCCAAATTTACTAATCCTATTGATAGGCGGATTTATCGGACTTAAACAAGCAGAAGCACACGGAGGGCAGGAGGCTGAGAGGAAAGACGAGGGTTATCTTCACGACATCTCCCTTCTCTTTTTTTGGTAGCAAAAGTCCAACAGAGAAGAATGGTGGAAATATGAGATTTTCCTTCACGACATCTCCCTTTTCTTTTTTGGCTAGCAATAGAGGATGGAAAGACAAGAGTTACCTTCCCCTCCCTTCCCTCTTTCAGCCCAGTGAAGCAAAGCCTAAGTCACCTATGATAGACTGGTGGGCAGTGGGGGCACGTGCCGCCACACTCTATCCCATGCTAGCAGCGGAGGAGGAAATACAAGAGTTACCTTCCCCTCCCTTCCCTCTTTCGGCCCAGCGAAGCAAAGCCTAAGTCACCTATGGTAGAGTAGTGGGCAATGGGGGCACGTGACACCAGTGCCCCCACACTCTATTCACCCATGCTAGCAACGGAGGGTAGAAAGATGAGAGTTACCTTCCCATCCCTTCCCTCTTTCGGCCCAACGAAGCACAGTCTAAGTCAAATATGGTAGAGTATAGGCAATGGGGGCACTTGCCCCCAATGCCCCCACACACTATCGGCCCATGATTTCACCCTATTTTCATCATTTTTTTATTTTTTATATATATATATATATATATTATGTAAGTATGTGAAGACAGAAAGGGAGGAATGTTTAAATGACGAAAGTAGTAATATTAAAATTTGTCTTCCCATTTGGGTTTTTTTTAATGATTTTGGCACTTGAGATTTTCAAAATTTTAAATCTCCATTATAATATAAATCCTGGATATTTTTAATAGATTGTAATTTTTAAATACATCTAATATAAACTATGTATTTTTTTCCATTAATTTGATGAAAAATAATTCATAAGATCCCATCACTATTTAGGTGTTGAAGTATAAATAGCATAATTCAAAAGGGACAGAGATAGATAAACTCCAGCCACGTGCTTCCCGTTATCAAAGTACTAACAACCAAAGAATATCGAATAATAGCTGCCCCCTTCCCCTATAAATACCACCACGCAGAGCCATGGATCCCGTCACCGATAACCGAGATACGAGATACAACTGGTGAATAGCGCTCTACTTCCAAATCCTAATCGTAATCCCAATCTTAATCCTAAGCCTCCCCACCCACATGCAGCAATCAGCCTCCATACCGCCGCTGTCGATCTGCGCACAACAATCCAATGGCATTGACAATGTCAAGCGTGAACAAATCGTCTGTTCCCTCTGCTGTCTGTAACGGGAATGCACCGACCGAAGGAAACAAGCCAACGCCATGGGTAAGACCATGCAATGAATCGACTGAGACTGGCCCTTCGATCAAGGGAGGATCGTCCATATCGTAGGCCCTCTTTGATTCCATCTGCTCGTCTCCCCAAAGTTCCGATTCGGGAGACATTAGCCCGATATCTCTGGCTCTAAATCAAAATCGTAATGGCAGTAGTACTGCCATTATTCGAAATGCTGAACCCTTGTTGCCACCTGTGAAAGTGTCGTCCCTAGGTTTGACAAATGGGAGGAATAAACCTTATTATAAATAATAAATTGGAAAGGGGAATTGCCGTCGTGGTGACAACCACCATAGCCAGGGCGGTGGGTATGGTAACCGGCATGATCATGATCATCATCATGAATGGAAGCCGAATAATTATCGAGGTGTAAATGGCTACCGGCACGATCAGAATCCTCGCATGCAGTTCCAATGAGAGCAACTGTGAGCTTGCACGCTGCCATTGATTTCTCCGCCTCTGTGCCCAGTGCTGCTCATTGGCAATTGCTTCACTTCCATCTGGTCTACTTATTAAGTCCCCATGGGCTACCATTGTAAAATTGAGCTGTCAATTTTTTTCTTCTTCAAAACTGAATTGTGCATCTTCTTCTACGAGTTTGAGTCCTAAATGTTCTTACATGGCTTCCAGATGTTCCCTTCAACGTGTATTCAGGCCATCCACAGAGTCAATATTATAGCGGACCATCCTTTGTTCCATACCAGGACTTTTATGCAGCTAAGCAATCATATTTCTCTATCTTGCTGGATGATCTGCGTGCTAGGCTGCGGAAACAGATTGAATACTACTTCTAGTATCTATGATTAGTAGTATATCGGTCCTTTCAAATGTAAAATTACTCAAAAATATGCATTTGTGATGATTCACATTTTATGATTTCTGCAGCATGGAGAATTTGTGCTCCGATGATTACCTGAAAAGGCACATGGATGTCCATGGCTGGGTTCCACTATCTATGATTGCGGGCTTCAGGAAAGTGAGTAAATTTAATCTAGCTATCAAGTTTTGTCGTTTTACCAGTGTTGTATCTTTAATCTTTATCTTAATCTATCAATGCTTACAATAGATTTACTTTCTGCGATATTATAGGTTGAACAATTAATGAAGGAAAAGCAATCCTTATATGATTCTTTTGGCTTCTGAGATGCCACGCAAGTGGAGGTAAATATTACAATACACCCTTTGTTGAATATATAATAATTTTTCACATTTGGTTTGGGATATAATTTTAATTTTTTCAGTAAAAATATATAATTTTGTTGTTATGTTGCAGGCTAAGCAGTCAAGCAACATCATACAATTCATATCAGATTCTTTGAAGCCTTCACATTCTGTGGAAGTGCAGGTAATATAAAGCATTGAAAGCTCACATTCAATTTCTTTTTTCCATCAGAATTGAAAACTAAGCAATATAATTCATATTTAAGTAGATTAAGAAGGAATTTCCTTCTGATACGTATTTAATATTTGAAAGTATATTCTGAAAAAGAGTTAAATTCATACTAATCTTAGGCATTTAGATTAAATCAATTTTAGATCAAATGTTAAATAAAAATTTAGTTTTAGTAATAGAATCATCTTTCCATGCAGGGTGATTGAGTAAGAAAACGCTATGAATGGGAGAAATGGATAATAAAATAAACACCTCTTTATCCAAGTGCTACATTTGGGCCCCAATCAACCTCAACCACGTAGACTTCTCTGGGAGGATACGACTATTTAGAAGAAGAAAAAAATTCAATTCATATCAGATCTTATAAATGAATGTGCTGACAATATGATGAAATACTGCACATTTTCACTTCATTATCCTTTTTTCACATCTCTCTATCTCTTCCTGATTGCACATCAGTATTCACTTTGTATAAACCAAAAAAATTTAGCATGAAAGTGAAGGAAGATAATTTGATATTATTGCATGAATTAAAATATTTTTCAACAATTTTATATATGACAATAACCCATGATCTCATGTGGTTTAATACTTTTGTGTCCTATTTTTTCTCCCAAGGTATTCTTTTTTCCTTGTGAGGAGACCATCTTACTTAATCTTATAGCCTCATTTTGTATCGCGGTTAGATTGTTGCACTGCTCCTTAGGCTACTCCGAGAAATTGAAACATCAGGCTAGCCAAGCATATATGTGTTTGAGTTCAAACTTGTTTGTCATTTTAGAGCTCTAGCTTGATTTGAGCTTTTAGGATGATGGTATTAAAACATAAGCTCATTTGTCATTATCAAGCTCGAGCTCGATTCGAGCTATTTCAAGTGCTCGGTTCAAATTGAATTATCAAGTCTGTTAGCACGCAACTTGTTTAATGAAATAAATGAGCATTGATCAAACCTTAATCGAGCTAGCTTGTTGAGAAAATATATGAGCTGTAGGAATTAGAGAAAACTTGGAGCTCATAGAGGGGGCCCTTCTCTTAGTTTGCCAAGATCAAACCAACTGCAAGGAGCCTTAAAGCAATCCACATAAGCATGACTTAAAATTTTGCAAAATGCAAAACCTTATATTTCGCATGTTGTCAATAACCACGTGAAGAAGTGGCAATCTATATATCCTCGCAAAAGAAAGAAAAAAAGTCTAATTTAACAAAAACATGGGTTACAAATAATCAAGATAGTATAATGGTGGCAGCATCCACTTGGCACTGGTTTGCTAAGAATTGATTCTAGTCAGTACATATGAAATTATATGCATTCAAGTCTAAGTAAGTTCTTAACTTCTTTTTAGTTTTAGCATTGATTATCTTTACAATTATTAGATAAAGTAACATAGATAAAATAATATAAATAAAATAGTTCATATGGAGGGAGTCTTGAATTTGAATTAAAAAATTGGTGGAAAGTAATTAATTGTTATTAAAAATAAAATCAATCAGAATGTACTTAATTTTAGAATAACAAGGAAATGACTAAAAAAATAAAATAAAAATTAATTTAGCATCCAAGCAAAATCTTAACTGGACAGATGCTCTTTATAACTTTTTTCTTAATAAGATTAAAATGAAAATAGCTAAAGCAAAATTAATACAATTCTTAAATGCCAAGAGCATCAACAAAAACAAATTATCCTAACCTAACAAAAATAATGAAGATTTGCATGCCACACAATTTTTTATGCATTTACATATCTAACACTCAAAATTAAATATTTATTTATCTAATATTTTTCTATACTGAAAATATATTTTTTAATTTAAAAATATGAGTGTATACAAGCATTAGATATCTAAATTCATAAGAATTATGTGTTAAGCATTAAAAATAATAATAATAATAATAATTTTAAGTTAAAATTTTACTCTCATAATTTTAATAAAATGTTAAGCTTAATTTGATTGTGCATTCACATTAGCAACTTATCATGCAATTTTTATTCCCACTACTTTTATGTGATATGGTATACTCCATCAACTTGAAAATTGAGGAGAAAATCAAGAAGAAAAAAAACATATTCTAAACTTAAGAAAAAACTTTCATTCAATCAATCACAGTCTGTTAATATATACATAAATTATTACGTGTGAAGTTAAGATGTAGTTCTACATTGTCATTTGTTTATTGACAATAAACTATTATGTATTATTAGGTATTCATGTAATTCTAACTGTACAATAATATATATATAACATCAAAATTTTAATATAGAGATATATATATATATATATATATATATATATATATATATATATATATATATATATATATATATATATATATATATATATATATATATATATATATATGTATGTGTGTGTGTGTGATGCTTAAAATCATACAAAATCATGACATAAAAAAAATATTACTAGGAATATTATAATTAAATTTTTTTATCAAGATTTAATCTCAAAAATATTAATTTTATTTTGAAATAATAATAATATAAAGTTTAATTATTTTTTGTATATTGCAGTTATCTTAATATAAACAATAATTTTAATAAGCATTGATCATAATTTAATAAAAATATTCTATCTCAAAATTCATTCTGTAAATTTCAGCAACTTAATGAAAAGATTTATTTATGACTATTTTTACATCTAATTTTAATTTAATAGGCGTGTAATGAATTTGTAAAAAATAAATAACGGTTCTGTAGAAAATAAATTTGAGGAGCTAGCAACTTAAAATTTTTGTATTAATATTTTGCCAAAAAAAACCTCCTTTGATAACGGTGCGATGTACGGTGTAATGTCCGGTAAGATGTCCAGTAATCCGGACCCAATGATCGGTAGCATCTGATTGGTCAGATGACTAGCACATGGATCAGGCTCAGCTCAAAAATGCTTCAAAAGGAAGGATATTCAATGTCAAAAATGTGCAGGAATCCGAACTTCAACTATAAATTAGAGAGCCTTCATTCTCACACTCACATAGCTACACAGCTTTTGATATAGAAGATTTAATGGCTTCTTTATCATGCTCTACTTCCTCTCCCAACTTGCTTGTAAAAAAAGAGGAGCTTGTACTGGCCAAGAAATCTTGCGATGATGAAGACGATCAAAATGCTGGATATTGCACTCCTTCATCACCGGAGAGCCAATTCGACAAGTTCGCTGCCGCTGCGTCGAAGAAGCCCAAGTTGTGCACGAGAAGAGTGGCGGCGTTTAAGGGCCAAAAAATTGATTTTTTGGAAGGGCACGGACTGGTTGTGTTCGAGGAGGTTAGTTGTCATCGAGAAGACATTGAGAGGAAGATTGGCAAATGGTGAGTTATTCTCTTGTCAGAGATCAAAATTCATTCACTAGTAATTAAATTTAAATTAGATTAAATTCTTATTTAAACTTTCTTAATGATATTTACTAATTGTTTCATTTTTTTCCCCTCAATTGATTGATGAGAATTGAGCTTCACCATGCTTTGAATGTGAAGGACCTGTTGGAGTAACAGGTCAATGAAACTCTATGGTTTTAAAAAGTAAGATTGATATTGGTAGCAATGAGTAGGTATAACAACAGGAATGAACATCGAGCCAAACCATGACGCATGCATGGGGCATCAACGACCAAGAGACAACAATGAGTAGAGCATGACAATGAGAGAGGAATGTTGCAAGAGTGGGAAATCATGATATTGAATGAGCATAAGCAAGCAAAAAGGCACCACGGAGGGGACAACTTGGGCTTTTTCTCATAAAACAATCCACCTTCAAAGATTGGCATTGTTTTGACTTAATATATATCTTTTCTTATTTTACAATCATAGGTTAGGGAAAAGGTCAAAACTCACTTAAATCTAGAATTACTTTGAAGGATTTCACCTACAATATTCAATATAAGTCCACCTTGATGAATATGCATGGTTAGTGAGCTAGTTTGACAATCAAATGGTCTTAAAAATTATATGAAATACATAGAAAATTAGTTAAACGTTGCCAAGTTGAGCTAACCATGTTGAACCCTAAGAACTTATTGCTAAACCAAACCATTGTTTGACTCCCAAAATAACAACCCATGTTTTAGTGAAATTAAAGTTATCATAGATTTGATGTTCTATGTTTACCAACTCATTCTATTGTTGTTGCAAATTTGGTTAAAATTTCAACTAATTTACAATATGTTTTATCATGATAATTAGCCCCACTTTACACAACCCATGACTTGAAGATGACTCGATATTAGGATTTCTTAATGCAACTAATATGATGCATAACTATTTTTAGGGCATAATTTTATAACTAGAAAATGATATGAGAACAACAATGACAATAACAAAACATGCCCAAGAAAAATAGTTACATAAGACAGTATATAAATATTATAATAGTCAAAGATGAACATGATATGTATATATGCTTTCATGCAAAGAAAAATTAAGGATTCATATATCATAAGTTACAAATTAATCTAACAACTATCTTTAAATAAAAATACTAGAGTTTTTTGACCTATTGGTGATAAATGACCAAGAATATATAAGAATTTCAACAAGAGCTTAGAAAAAACTTTAATGAGTAAATCAAATTAATTTCAACAAATAAGATTTTTGACATCCATTTCTTAAAGAAAATAGAGTACTAGCCAAAAAATGTACCATAAATAGATAATGGAAGCATTACAAGAAGTCTAGAGAAAAATAAAGGTAGATCCATCATAAGGAGTATAATGAAGACATGATGAAGATCTTACTTTAGATTTTATTACTTACATTTTAGTATTTTAATTTGTATAATTTTCTGATTGTAAGAATTTGTGTGTTTTATTTTTCTTAAGAGCATGTGAAAAAAAAATTAAAAATTTAAATTCAAAAGAGTTTAAATTTTCAATTTAAAATAAAAATATCAAATCATGCTAGAATTAATTAATTTCATTTAAAATAATTAATATAATTATTAATTATTAATTAAAATTATTAAATTAATCCTCTTAAAGTAATTATGTTAGCCAAGGAAAGAAGAATCTACCTCAATTCAAAACAAAGGGGTGGGCCCACCTCATTGTATTTCTTTCCAATTTGGCATTAAAGTTTATAAAAAAATTATTTGTTATTTTACATAATGAATGAAAATTATTGCTCTTTGAAATTGAAATTATAAATTCTAGTAAGTTGTGGAGGCTTGGTGGCCAACTTATACAAGAGGAGACTTAGTGGACTTCCCCAACCTAACTCTTTGGAGAGATACTTTTATCTTATTTATGTAAACCTCTTTCCCAAAGCCAAACATCTCACCTTGGGCTATCAACCATACATAGGTTTTGCTTGAACTAGTGTCCTAAATTTTTTTTAAAAAAATATCAAAAGGCCTCCAAAAATTATGAATTTTTTTAAGAACATATTTAAACACATCTTCCTACAATTCTCAAGTGTTTTCAAATCCTAGAGTCACCTACATAATCCACAATAAAAACCTAAAGTTAGAGTTTGCATTTTTAGGTTTTGACTCCCACCTTGCTCGACCATCCCATAATATGAGTTTTCGTTTAAGTCCCTCCCACCAAACCCTAATCCAAGCCTCCCAAATCACTTTTAACACCTTTTGGATCCATCTATAAGAACTCTCATAGCCTAATCCTAGATCTCCTCACCCATCCTAACCTCCATTAACACCTTTTGTACCCAAAATAGATCATTACATACATTGGGCGAATATATTCTAACAATGTCACAATAGTAGCTTCTATATGCAATTTTTGGTACCACTTCAGATCCTTAATTAAAATTATGCATATAGGTTGGACATGTATGATATTCATAATTAGGAAAAATAACACTGAACATAAATATAAATCAAATTTTTAATTCCAATAAATACACAAACTGATAATGTCCTAGCCATTTCAATATAAAAAATAATGTTCAACACTCAATTTAAAATATTGTATTGAAGACTTTGTATAAATATTTGAAGAGCAGTACACTTGTGACTAAGTAGCCATGCCCTTGTCTCAGTAAGCTATATTTATTTTTGTCTTTTTTGAGGAATTTGTTTATATCATTAGCTCTGAAGCAACATACCACCAATATATTTGTTAAGCTCTATTAATATTATTATTAATCAAGTAAGATGAAAAACATCTATTGGTCTACATGTCTATTCCATTACTTGGACTAAACCAAATGTTGTTATCCAAAATTGATGAAAGCAATTTGCACAAATTGACGACAAATTGTTTTGATCATCTTAATCATCATCAAGGCTAACCAAACAATGTCAGTTCACAAAATGGATTACACCAATGCGTTTGTAGTTACAAAATCTACTAAATGAAGCTTTCTGTAATGCATTCACCTGCATGCAACAATGAAAAAAAAGTTACAAACAAAGTTCTGCTCAAATCAACCTAAATACACTTCTACAACAATTGACATTGCCTAAATGATGTTCGTTTACAAAATGGATCATTCGATGAGTTTGGAGCACAACAAATGCTTAGAAATAAGACCATATTTCCCTAATGAAATGCACAATTACCTACATGTGAGTTTATGGCATGAAATCTGAAGTGCACGAGAAATGATGGAATATATATATATATATATATATATATATATATATATATATAACCAATCTTAACTAATTAATTAGTTAATTAATTAAATTAATCTAAAATGATAGTTGATCAATTATACATAACTAATAAATTTATAAACTATGTATTTAAAATTGAGGTTAAATAAATAGATCTTAATGCTTATCATCATTAAATTAAAATTAATCAGGATTAATTATAATTAATATAAGACTTGAAATTTATATGGATTAGATCTATATTGCCTAATGTCTATTATAATTATTACTTTAATTAAATTAGGACCAAATTGATTAAATAACATCATAGTATTATCATATAAATTAATTAATGGGTTACAAATTTTGGTAAAATAAAAAATAATATTGTTAATATATATTAATTATATATGTAAGTAAATTAATGTAAAGGCAACAACTAAATTTTGGTTTGATCAATTATATAATTTGATAAATTAAAACTATTAATATTGTATTAAACTAAAATTATTTTATTTGAATTGAAATGAATTTCTATTATAATTCTTTTTACTAGTTTTTAGTATAAATCTATATTATAAAATAACTAAATTTGAGACGAAATAAAAAAAAAAACTAGAAACTCGGATGCCCTAAAATCCCGCAAAATCTAGAATCCTCCCAGTCATCATCTCCACTTCCTTGTATGAGTCATCGCCGGTGTTCCGTCCCATCTGATTTTCATTCTCATTTAAAAAAATTAAAATTCAAAATATTAATGAATGAAATTTAAAGATAAAACTAAACCCAAAGCAGGCACTATTCTCTTGGTGGGGGGACTTTCATTTTTTCCTGCTTCTCCTTCAAAAATCTTTCCATCCCTCTCATCTCCGGTAATCTATAACTCTACACCAAAGCATCCTCCTGCTAGCAACACCTTTCTCGCTCTGGAGCCACACAAAGCCGCAGGTTACCACTTTCCTTTCCTCACACCAAATCCTCAAAGCACCGGCAAACCATCCAACCAAATATCTCGTTTCTTCTCTCATGAGTCCCATATCCTGCTAAACCCATATCTAGCCACTGACGACAATCTCTTTGACTGCTTGCCAAATTAGTGGGCTCCAAAAATTTGTCAACAACCTCTCAATTAAGAGAGTATGATTTAATGTTGGTCAAACTTTCAGAAGGTAGATGGAATAGTAGATAAGACACTACCCAGAAATTTTACCCTCATTTTGTGAGGACTTTAGATTTGGTTCTAAGTTTCCTATAGGCGCAAATACCTATAATTAATTACCCCTCCCAATGTTGAGATAGAACTTTCAATTGAGGCTAGTTGTTAGATTGCTAAATGCATAGTCTATAGTAGCAGCATGTGGAGTTATGAAATTTAGGTTTATGAAATTCATCATCCTTTAACTTAAAGTAGATCGTTGGGGAATGATGACACGCCCGATCAAGATCACATGGTTCTGTCATCCCGAGCTGACACATTCCCTAGTCCACTTAAGCAGAGGAGGTAGTCGACCCAACCTAATTGAAGAATTCTTATCAATAGTCATGGGTTGCATCATTCAAGTAATCCTTGTAGACCTCGGGTGGTGTTTGTCTAAGGGGACAACTTCAAGTCCACCTTAGCTAACATAGGGTGTTTTTCCTTATCAAGTGCACCATATGGTTCATAACTCAAATGATAGAGCCATTGAGGAATATACAGGTTATAATGGTGACCATAATATAATGGTGTCATTTGGTGGCAACTATCCGATCAGAGGACTCTGATAGTCGTAACCATATCATGTGTGGAGCCTACTAGACAAACCATGCAGACAGACGATACGAGTCACATTCTCACTAGCATGAGATTGATTTAGAGTGAATATAAGAATGCACTTGACTTGACATTGGCTCTTTTGTAGCTAGAGTTTTCTTAATTTGTCACCTTCGCAAATAATTGTGGAAGATGGATTGAGTTTTAACTTTAAGTTTTTTAAGATAAAATTCTATTTATGCATTTATAATAGAATGACATATTAAATTCTACATTTGAATTGATACCTGATTTAAGTCAATTTTATTTGAAATTATGATTACATTTTAGTAGAAGTATCCCCTTCGGTTGAAATCTTCATTCAACACAGCCATCATTGGGGTGTATAAGTTTTCTTGATCATTTAATTTATTATTTCAGATCTTGTCTACTCTATTAATTTAATAATGGAGGATCATATCTAATGTTATATGATAAAATTAATTTCTCAGATATTTTAGTAAGTTGAAATTCTTATAATAATATTGTTAGATTTTTTAGGTTTTATTAACCCAGACCCAGTCCTAAGACCCAACTGGGAATTAACCAGCACATCATTCTCAAACACTAAGTTTATGCATTCAGCGTAGTTCTGAGGCCCATGTGGGGAATTCAATTCAGTATTAGCTTAAGCTTAAGGGATTCGAATAGTGTTATATATTTTGATTGAGTTTCATTATAAATTTAGGATTTTAGATAAAATTTTGACAGATTTCTACCTTGAGCCGCCCCAGATAAGGGCTACATCGGAGGCTGGGCACACCATGCCATGAAAGGCATGTATGGCTGATGAAAATACCACGATCGAATGCTTCATTCCATCATTCTAAGAAAGGCATGTATGGGTGTGGTGTTTAATTTTGGATGTGTATGGAGGACACTATACAGATCTGAGGGGGTACTTTTTGAAGTGATCGAGTATGACATTGGGGTATGATGTACTATCTTGAAAGATAAAGGCATCACCCTTCAATGGACCTAATAACTTAATAAAGACTCCTAATACATGATGGGTCTTCGAATATGCTAGAGATTATTCCTCTGCTTTACATGGATGAATAAAGCAGGATTTATATTAAATCAGGTTCTAAAGTTCCTTATGGGGGCAAGCCTCCACAGTTAATTACATCCTAAGGAAGGTGAGTTCCTTAAGAATAGTCTTGATCAAAGTAGGTAATTATTGTCTCCAAAAATTTTAAGGTTAAACTATCAATAAATTTGTTATGTTGGAAAATCAACTGGAAAGGATCAAGGAGAAGACTTATTTTGGAAACCAAAGGGAATAAGTAAGAAATGTTCATGATACTGGGAAGTCTACTAAGCATTCTAATCTATCCTATGATTGTGCTTTATATATTTAAAATTAAAGAGATTTATTTTGTTTGAGTTGAAATTTCATTAGATTAATGGGGCATATAACCCACCAACACAAGGTTAGGGAAATGCCTAAGAGGTGAATATTTATGCTTATAGCCCGAAGGAAATAGCTACCTCAGATCCTAAAGTTAGGGAGCTTTAGCAAAAACTAAAGAATGACCTAAATCTAGCAAAGATAAGCATGAGGTTTACCTCCACAAGAGAGGATAAATCGCCCAACTGTTGGACTTATAATCATCTGGAGTGGTTGTTAGCTTACTCTTCTATGATTTTAAAATCATGTAGTCTAGTCTTAAGAAATTGCAAGATAGTTGGGTTGTTATTAATTTAGAAAGAGACTAAATTCCTTAAACTCACTCCTTAAGAGAGTAGAGCATGAGTGGTATGACTAATGACTTAATCTACAAATGCAAATCTTTTCAAATTTTATTTAATTTTTGACACTTCATTTTCACAGAGGCTTTAGAATTTTGATACATATATGCATGATGAAAATAGATTATGGGACAAATCAGCTAGAAGAAGGTGTTTTCCACCACAAAGGATGCCTTCACAGGTTAAGTATTCCTCTATCGTGCAAGGATGGAGATCCTTCATGTTCAAGAGAGAAAGAATATGCATGCATGATGTGAAACATACAATCATACACCTAAGGGTGGCTAAATCTTTTAATTATCTTATTTAATGCCTAGGCTTTATGGTGAGGTTATGAATTATTTAAATCTTTAGTTATGAGTTCTAGTTTGGCAGAAAATTTATTTTTATCCTAAAAGCCTAATATATATGCCACTCATTAAAGCATCAATCATTTAAGAAACTATAAAAAGCATGTCATTTCTAATGCATAAACTAAACATAACATCAATCAATTTTATAGCTATCATAACAGAATAAGAGGTCGGTAGTCGAGTACCATCATACAACCCGAAAAGGAAAGATGGATAGCCGAGCTATACCATTATACAACTCAGAATATGAAAGAATAATTACAAATTACAAATGAGTAAATGTTATGGGGGATCTTTAAGTCTTCATGTCTTCATGTCTTCTTCATTTCTTCTTTTCCCTTTGATTTGGTGGACTTCAAGGCATCATATGGCACCCTAGGATAAAGCCTTCTAGCTAATGCTCAACATAATCTCCCATAATACTAATCCTAATTCTTAATGCAAAATTACATTAAAAGTAAGAAAAGTAAATCTAACTATAACTACAAAAATAAGTGTTAACTAAACACACATACAATCCCAAGTAGTTATATATATAATTTAGACTTAGCACCCTACACATGGGTAACCAAGCCCACCTGTCCTAACTTGGATTATGCTCAAGGGCTTAAGAAATCTACAAAGAGAGCATTTATATTTATTTTAGGCACCCCTTAAGCACAACCTGCAGAAAATATGATTAGGCTAATATCGGCCTAACAACTAATCTATGAAATATACAACCTAATATACAATCTAAAATAATACATCATAAAATAAAACATACATCATACCATGCACCACCCCAACATAAAGCTAAAAGTGGTGACTTAATTCTAATGTGTGTATTAAGGCTTGTGTGGTATGTCTTAACTAAGCATTAGAGTTGTATTTTCTAAGTTTGGAATGGTTCAATTTAACATGAAAGGTTGGTTTCACTTGAAGTTATTTAATTGATTTGAGAATTTTAGTTTTTATTTTCTTTTGTTTCATATGATTACACTTAGCAACTAAGTGTTGTAAAGAGAAGAAAGAGGATTGCTCTCTTTCATCCCTTCCTTAAGCCACTTTCTAAAGCATGTTAATTTGATTTAGTTCTCTTTAGTGAATGGCTTATTACACATTATAATTAATCTTAAGTTTAGGTTCTGTTTAAGTAATTTCATTTAACATGTAAGGCATCTTAAGATTAATTGAATTGAATTACTAACATATGACACATATCAAATCATTCCTTTCCATCATGAATATCATGCAGATGGTCTAATCCTAAGTATATCTATACATATAGAACACTTAAATGATGAATGTATGTGTATGTGGAATCTTATATTATTTTATGTGATTGAATTATTTAGTCATATTAGCTTGAAGCTTTATCTAAATTCTTATACAAAATCACATAGGGATGAAATTACATAGGTACATGTCATTGTTAACCAGGGAAGTGTGGTAATCAAATGACCTCCTTGGGGCTAACTAAAGCCTCGTATTCTTAGGATGTCCAAACTATATACCCATTACATTTAATTATATGTAAATTTGTATACATGAATATGAGAAAGAAAGATTCAAATCACATGACTAATTAATCCAAACACTTAGTCAATTATGGATGCATGGATTTTTGATAAAATATAGAGGGGTTCTAATTCCATAATTAAATATACACACACATGTATAAGAGACATAAGCTAGTACATGCTATTGTTAATTAGGGAAGTGAGATAATCAAATGACCTCCTTGGGACTAATTAAAGCCTCGTATTCTCAGGATATCCATACTAAACACTTGCTTTTCTCAAATACACATGGATGTATACATAAATAAAGGAAGAAGAACCATGCAAAGATTATATTTTTCTTTGATTGAAACATTTATGCACGTGAATTAAAGTTCTGTCCAAATTCTAATGTAGAAATACATGTAAATGAAATCAAATGAGTATGTGTCATTGTTAACTAGAGAACTGAGGTAATCAAATGACCTCCTAGTGGCTACTTAAAGCCTCATATTCCTGGGATGTCCATACTATTGACTTATTAATATTCAAATACATGTAAAACCATATATGAATTAAGGAAAAGAAATCTTCAATCCATACCTTTAAGGTATAATCACATGCATATTCTATATATTTATAATTAACAACACAATATATGTTACTATTCATTTATAAACTTTTAAAAAATACATTTGAGTTTACTAGTGATAATAACCACACATATATATTAAATTAGATCAACACATGCAAGCTTAACACAAGGAAAAACCATTTGATTTAATTAATTTTGAAAAGAGATGGATCCATGGAATTAAACAACATGCAATAGGTAGCATGGTTGGAAAGGAATAATCAAATTCAAGCATGTGATTCATTCTATCCAATTAATTTCTAAGGATAAACATACCAAATAAAACTATTTAAAATAAACCAAAGTTCTTTAATGTCATTTTTTAATTTCATGTTCAATTTAACTTAAGAAATGTGTGAAGGAGTTCACTAATCTTAACCCATCCCCATGTTTGTGAATTAATTTGGTTTAATGAGAAGTGATTAAATTAACTTTATGGATTAATTAATGTTATGATAGGTATTAGGTATATTAATTAACCCTTACCTATGTTGTCTTAAAGTAATTATTCTAATTATTGTAAGCTAAAGTGATATGCAAATGAATTAAAAAGTAATTTAGCAATGGTCTAATGAAATGATAGGGGCCTAATGCAATTAGCTCACAATTATTGGTTAATTAGATTAAGAAACTTTATTACTTTTATGATTTTCTCACACATATGGGTTAATCATAATTTTAATAAATCTCTTTAGGCTATTAAACATCTAAATATCTGCCCATAAATTAATCTAGGAAAATCAGATATTATGGTGTTTATTTTTAGTTGTATATATATGGGGGGGACACTACGTAGATTTGAGGGTGTACTTATTAGGGTATGACATCAAGGACTAGTGCACTATCTCGCAAGATAGAAATCACTACCCCACCATGGACCTAATAACATAATAAGGACTCCTAAGGCATTATGGGTCTTCGAATATACTAGAGATTTTTCCCCTACTTTACATGGATGAATTAGGTAGGGTTTATTTAAATTGGATTCTAAAGTTCCTTATGGGGGCAAGCCCCCATAGTTAATTACATCCTAAGAAAGGTGAGTTCTTTAGGAATACTCTTAATTAAAGTAGATAATTATTATCTCCAAAAATTTCAAAGATAGGACTATAAAAAATTGGTTATGTTTAGAAAATCAAGTGGATGGATCAAAATGAGAGATTTATTATTGAAGCCAAAAGGAGATGAGTAGGGGATTCTCATGATACTAGGAAGCCTAGTGAGCATCTCAAATTATTCTATGGTTAGGCTTTATATATTTGAAATTGAAGAGTATTTGAGTTAAAATTTTATTAGAAAATTAGGACTTATAATCCCACAACATAAGATTGTGAAAATGCTTAAGAGGTGAGAATTTATGCTTGTAGCCCGAGGGGAAACAACAACCTCAGATCCTAAATCTAGGGATCTTTAGTGAGGGCCAAAGCATGTTCTAAATCTAAGGCAAAAATGGGTATATTATTCACCTCCACAAGAGAGGGTGAACTGCCCGACTGCCGGACTTATAACCGTCTAGAGTGGTAGCCAGCAAGATCCTCCTATGTATTAAAACCATGTGATCAAGTCATATGTTTTGCAAGATGGTTAGGTTATTATTATTCGAAAAGAAACTAAATTCCTTAAACCCACTCCCAAAGAGACTAGAGCATGAGTGGTATGAATAGTGACTTAGTCTAATACAAATTTAATCAGATTTTATTTGATTTTCGACTCTTCATTTTGCCATAGGCTATAGGATTTTTTATATGTCTAAATGCATGATAAAATTATATTATTGGCTAAATCAGAGAGAAAGAGGTGTTTTTCACCACAAGGGAGACCCTCAAAAGTCAAGTCTTCCCCCATCATGCAAGGATGGAAGCCATCTCTTAGCAAGAATGAAACAAGATGATATGCATGATATTAAACATATAACATTCAGTTAAGGGGTTACTAAATCTTTTAATTATCTTGATCTAATTCCTAGGATTTAAATAAGGTTATGAGTTGTTCAGAAAATTAGCTTATGAGTTATGAATAGGGTAAAAAGTTTATTTTTCTCTAAGAGCATAAGCGGATCCAGTTCACAAATTAAATCATCATATATGAATAAACTAAGAAAATACATGTCATTTTTATTACACAATATAAATGAATCATCAAACAATTTATAAACTCAACGTGAAAGAATAATAGGCCAGTGCGGTCGGGTACTACCATACAATTTGAAAAGAAAAATGGATTGTCGAGCTCTACCCTTATACAACTCGCTATATGAAGGAATAATTACAAATTATAACTAATAAGTGTTATGGGGGGTCTTCAAGTCTTCATGCTTCCTCCATTTCTTCATTTGATTTACTTCATTTGATTTGGTAGGCTTCTAGGCATCACATGGCACCCTAGGATCAAACCTTCTGGCCAATGTTCATCCTTAACCCCCATAACACTTAACCAAATTTCTAATGCATAATTACATTAAAAGAATGGAAAAGTAAATCTAAGTACACCTACAAAAATAGTATTAGCTAGACACACCATATAACATAGGCAGTTATATATATAATTTGGACTTAGTACCATACACATGGGTAACCAAGTCCACCTATCCTAACTTAGATTATGCTTAGGGGTTAAGAAACTTGCAAAAGAGATCATTTATGTTTATTTAAAGCACCCCTTAAGCATAATCTCCTGTGAAAAATATAATTAGGCTAATCACAACCTACCATCCAGTCTACAATAATACATCACAAATAAACATACATTAAACCATGCACTGCCCTAACATAAAGCTAAAATTGGTAACTTAATCTAATATGTGTGTATTAAGGCTTGTGTGGTATGCCTTAACTAGGCTTTAGAGTTGAAATTCTCTAAATGTGAAAGACATTTAATTATAATGGGTGATTTCTCTTTAAATGGTTCAATTATTTTGTAAATTTTATTTAATGTTTTCTTTTATTTCACTTAACCTATAATAAATAATTAAGTGTTTTAAAGAGCAGAAAAGAGAGCATCACTCTCTTTCATCTCTACTTTAAGTCACATCTAAATAAACTAATTAATCAATTCTTTTTAATGAATGGTTCATTACATATTTTAATTAGTCTTAGATTTAGATTTACTTTAAATAAACTCATTAAATAATAAAGACATTTTAAGATTAATTGGAATTAATTACTCTCACATAACACATGTTTGTTCACTTCTTCCCATTATACATAGCATGCATATGATTAAGTCCTAAACATGCATATGATTAAGTCCTAAACATAATTGTACATGCAATTCATATCTTAGCACACTTAAATGATGAATGTAAGCAAGTATGCTTAGAATTGATGTTTCATTTGGTTGAATTATTTTGAGTCATATTAATTTAAAGCTCTATCTAATTTTTTATACAAAATCATAAGAAAAGAACTTCAAATTATATGATTAATTAATCCAACCACTTAAACAAAGTATGAATGTATGTCTTTTTTTAATAGGAAGAGGGGGGTGTTCATTCATTAGCTAAATACACATTCAAATATATAAAAGTTTTAAGTAAGTACGTCGCCATTATTCTACACCAAGGGAGTGAGGTAGGAACCTCCTTGGAGCTACTTAAAGCCATGCATCCCCGGAATATCCAAACTAATATACCCGCTACTCTTAAATACATATAAATGTATATGCAACTATAAGAATGGGAAAATCCATGCAAAAATAGAATTTGATTTATTTGTGTGAATGAATTAAAGCTCTAACTAAATTCTAATGTCAAAATGCATAAGAATGAAATCAAACAAGTACGTCACCCTTGTTCTGCACTAGGGGAGTGAGGTAAGAACCTCCTTGGGGCTACCTAAAGGCATGTGTCCCTAGTATGTCCAGACTAATATACCAATTAACATTCAAACTTATACAAATTAACATATGAATGTAAGAAAGAGACTTCACTTCATACACTAAGCTTGAATTCACATGCACCTCCTATGTATATGTAACTAAAGTCATAATATATATTATTATTCATTAATAAGCTTTTGAAAGTACATTTGAGATTTAATAGTGATAATAGCCAGACATATTTCTAATTAAGTCAACACATGCAAATTGACATAAAGGAAATCAATTTTATTTAATTAACTTTTGAAAGATATGAATGCATAACTACAAGTGGATATAATATTTAACATGATGGGAAAGATATCAAGCAACACAAGCATGTAATTTCATTCAATCCAACTAATTCATTAAGACAATCATATTAAACAAGCTTATTTAAAGTAAACCAATGTTTCTTAAATCCATTTTTGATCTCATGTTTGATTTGATTTAAGAGATGTGAAAAAGGTTTGCTAATTCTAATCTCATTCTTTATGTGTGAGTTAACTTGATTTAATTAAATGTAATTAAATTGATTTTATGGCTTAATTAGGTTGAGGTATAAATTAAATCGATTAATTAACCCTTACCTATATGACCTTAAGTTAATTAACTAATTAATAATTATCCAACATGATATGCAACCACATGGAAAGTAAATTAGCAATGCTCCTAAAGAATGAAAGGGGCCTAATGTAATTGGCTCATAATTAATAGTTAATTAAGCTTAAGAGATTTAATTAGTTACTTTTATGATTTTCACACACATGTAACCTAATCATAATTTCATTAAATTACTTTAGATAATTAAACATCTAAAGAACTACCTAAGGTTGATTAATCAAAGTTAGGAATGAATTAAATTTAAATTAATTTAATTAAGCCCTTAATTGGTTAATTAAATTCTTTGATTATATTTTGATTAGGGTAATGAAATTAACTCAGGGAAAGAGATCAAGGAAGAGGCCTCAATCCCAATCCCTAAGTCATTTTAAACAATTAATTAGGATTTGAAATAATTAAATTCCCTTCTCTTTTAATTGATTAATTAAGAGGCTAATTAATTACTTAAGCATTAATTAATTTGAAATAAATGAAGAGGCTTAATGAAATGGTCATAAGGAATAAACCCAAACCATTTCCCTGAGACTTTTCACTATAAACAGATGGCAATAAGCTTAATTAAATTAATTAATCTATTATTCATTTGCTTGTTTATCATTAATTAAAGTAGAAGAGTAATTAAGACTTAGTCTATGGATCCCCTTAATTAACTATCTAATAAATTTCAAGAAAAATATAGGAGGCAGAGGTCATCCCCTAAACATCTCTACAAAATTTGAAATTAATTGAATAATTAATCATGAGTAATTAAGCTAATTAAAATTTTAATTAAACCTTAATTAAGTATAAATTACTATTTAAAATTAATTATTAAAATTTTTACTAGATTCCTCTCTGAAATATCTTTAAAATGAGCCCTCATTTATATTTTTTGAATTTTTCTATAATTAGTTATGAATTTTGGAATTTTTATGCTTAAAATATGATTAATTGACCTAATTAAACCCCTAACCCATCAACACCACATGTCTGCTGACGCGGCGTGCTTTCCATGTGGCATGATATGATAGGCTATTTAAGTTATCAAATTGAGATGCTAACTTGGATTGCGGTGGACGTACTTTCCCGTGGACCATCTGCGGTTCCAAAGGAAAAATTAAGGGATCGATGCATGATTTAATCATGACCGTCCATTCCAATCACACAAAATGAACAACCCATGATCCATCTTCCTACGAGCGATGAATGACGAAGCATGTCCATCATGGATCACTCAATCCGAGCTCAGATCCACTCCAAACTCAACCCACACCTTCACGCGAAGGATTCACAAGCATCCAACAGCTAGGATGGGCTCAAATGCAAATTTCCTTCATAAAGCTCCAAACCATTTTCATTTAAGAATCAATTTTGAGGAATTACCTCACCGAAGCTTATGACTGATGGTTCTAACGATTGAGAAAGCTTCGTTTGGTAGAAATGAAGCCCTATTGAGCCGCACGAGCTTTGATTTGAGGTAGATTGCTCCCAAGGCCAAGCTCCTCCCTTTGAGCAATCAATCTTGATCGAAGTGTGGCTTTCGGTGGCTTTAGAACTCAAGGGATGATTTGCTTAGCTTTGATTAAGTATGGTGAAGGTGTGTGCAAGTTTAATTGGAGTTTTATTGAGAAATGTATGTGTTTGAATCAAGAGAGGTCTCCCCTATTTCAGTTTCACACACACAGAATAATGGCCAGTCGAGGGAGGTGCAAGGTGCTCTAGGAAGCTCTCTGGATTTTTGAAACCACTCAAGAAACTCACCTAATGTGAATCATGCTCAATCTCGCTTGAATTGAGGGAGTATACCCCTCAATCATGTGTGATGGATGGACAGGATTCACCCCTGAAATTTCACCGATTCACCACCATCGAGGCATTAGAGGGGTCACTGTCAGCTCCACGTGGCACGCCAAGGTTAGAGGAAGTGGTGGCAGGGAGCTCAAGGTAAGATATGGAGAGATTGGGTTGGCTTGGCTCTTTGGGTGCTCGGTTTGGCTTGAGAGGTGAGGAGGTGAACTCCCCTTAGTCCATGGTTGATCCCTGCTATTCTAGGGTGGGCTAGGAAGCTTAAGTGCACCCCATTTGGCATTAGGATGGCTGCCCAAGTGATGGGAGAGTGGACTTGGCTTTATATGGAAAGAATCCAATGTGGGGAGGCTTGTCCAATGGTTAATCCCCTTGGATTTGGTCCTACTTGGATTTGAGCTACTTTGGGTGTGATCTAGGACAGGTTTGGGTCGGGTTTGGCCAGCTCCTAAGGTCCCATAAGTTGGTTTGGCTTCATATGGTCAAATGGGTTCAAATTAGATTTGGTTGACCAATTGGTCAAATTGGGTCAAACCAAAGCTTGGGTTAGGTTCAAATGATGTTTTGAAGAGTTTTGGCTTAAGTGGTTTTGACTAATTTGGCTTAGGTTTGATTTTGGTTCATTTGGATTTAAATAGATCAAATGAGCTAAGTTAACCAAATTGGGTTAGGTTATGTGTTGATTCATGTTTAATTGGTTGATTGAAATTGATTGTAGATTTTGGTTTAGTTTAATTTGGAATTAATTTAGATTTCGACCAATTTTGACCTTTTAGGTCAATTTGGGCTAGGTTTGATCAAATTGACCAATTGGTCAAATTTGGCTTGATCATGGCTTTGATCAAGTTCAATAAGTGATTTGGGATGGACTTGGGCCATTTGTTGCAATCAATTTGAGTTAAATCATAATTTGACCTATTTTGGCTTTTTAGGCCAATTTGGGTCAACATATGTCAAATGGCCAATTGGGCTTGGCTTGGCTCAATTAAGGGTTTGGTCATGTTCAATCATTAATTATGAATTAGTTTGAATCAATGGTTTCAATCAATTTGGTATATGGTGGGTTTTGGCTAGTTTGGGTTTCATTTGGGCTAAATGTTGACTTGGTCAAAGGATCAAGTTGACTTGGTTTAACCCAATTTGATCACCCTAGGATGATTTTTTATCATGATATGAGGTTTGATGGGCTTTGTTCAGTCTAATTTGGGTTGAATTATAACTTGGCTAAAAAGAGTCTTTTAAGTCACTTTGGGTCAAGTGGATCTAAATGGATCAATTGGCTTGATCATGGCTTGATTCAAGTTTAGTTTGTCTTATACATGGATTTAGGATAAAAATATTAATCCAATTGCAATTGGTTTGGAGTCAAATAAATTTTGTTTCATATGACAATTTCAAGTCAAAAGGGGACAACATGGGCTTGACTTGAGTTGACCTTGATTTGGTTTTATAATTATAGTTTATGTTTATATTTGGATGAGTTATTGAAGGAATGATTGATTCATGAATAAATCCATGGGTTTTGAATTGATTTGGATGTCAATTCGCCAAGTTCAAGGAAATGGCTTAAAGGGCTAAAGTTGGGAATTTGATTTGATTTGGATTTGGTTTTGGCTACTTGGATTTATATTTCATTTATATTTGTGAATATAAATAAAGATATAAATGATTCATGAGAAAATCACTTTAGTTTGGAGTGATTTGGAAGCAAATTTGACCAAGCTTAAGGATGCAGGTCAAAAGGGCTTAAATAGTGAATTGATTTAGTTTGATTTATTTTTGGTTATTGGATGATAGGTTTCATTTATATTTGTGAATATAAATAAAGTATAACTAATATATAATGAAATCAATTGAGTTTGGGTCAATTTGGGTTGAGATTTGATTAAGCTTATGGAGGTAGGTCCATATGACTTAAGGAAGGGTCTTGATTTAGTTTGATTTAGTTTGATTTGATTTGGCTCATTTGAATTTGGATTTCATTTATATTTGTAAATATATATGAAGAAATGATTGATTTTTAAAGAAACTAATCGAGTTTGATTTGGTTCAAAGGGGGTTTTGGCTAAGCATATGAAGGTGGTTCATAATATGGCTTAGGAAGGGATTTTGGAATTTGAATTTGATTTTGGGCTTCAATCATTTTATTTGGAATTGATTTGAAATTTGGTTTGAGATTGAATGGATATTTGAGAAAAATCATTTGAATTGTGGTTGACTTGAATCTGATTAGGGCTAAGTCTATAAGATAAAATCAAAGGGCTTAAGAAGAGTTTTGGAACTTGAATTTGATTATGGGTTTCAATTATAAGTCTTGGACATTGATTTATAATTTGGATTTGAATTGGATTTAAGGTTTGGTTTGAGGAAGGAAAGCATGGATTGGGTTTAAGCCATAGGGTAGGCAAGTTTTCATAAGTCCCTAAAGCATAACCTGTTCCTATGACTAACCCTTCTAAGTCTCTAGGCTTAGGTTAAGTGTTCACCTAATCACTAGAAATGTCTTAAGACTAAAGAACTCTTAGTGTTTATAAGAGTCCTAGATCTATGATGAGAAAGTTAAGAACTCACTCCAAAAGTGAGACTAACATATATGATTATGGTTTTTAATTGATTGCCCAAGTCATTAATCAATTAATCAATTTCTCTTACTTAATTTACCAAATTTGATTAATTATCCTCCAAATGAAATGGACTTAAGGGGAAGAGGTAATGAAAGAGGTCCCAACCTAATTCCCTGAGTCCTCAGATTCAACTAAACAAGATTTGATGTGATTTTGACCTTAGTTTAACTAATAAGGTATTAATTAGTTAATTAATCTTTGATTACTATTTCTTAAATAAAATGAGAGGAGTTTTAGGGAAAAGAGATTAGGAAAGAGGTCACAACCCAATTCCATAAGCTCCTCAATGTTAGACATTGATTAAGAAGCCCAATTGATCAATTAAATACTGTTCATATGCTTAATTAACACTTAATTATGTTAAGATGTTAATTATGGCTTAATCAATCAATTTCCTTAATTAATTAACCAATAAATCTCAAAAAATTTGGAGAGGTAGATGTCATCCCCTTAAATAATCACAGAAAGTTTGAGGTTAGTTGGTTAATTAATTAGGGAGTAATTAGGATAATTAATTTTTAATTAAACCTTAATTAAGCTCTAATTACTATTCAAAATCAATTAAGGATAACTTTAATGGATTCCTCTCTCAAATATCTTTAAAATGAGACTGTATTTATATTTTTTTGGATTTTTCTATAATTTGTTATGAATTTATGAAGTTTTAGCCATAAAAATAGATTAATTGGCATTAATTAAATCGAATCCCGTTGGTGCCACATAATGAGTAGACACGACGCACTTTCCACGTGGTTCCATGGGATTAACTATTTAAGTTGTCACATCCCGCACTGAGTCAGATGGCGGCGAGATGAATTTTCTCATCCGCCGTCTGATCTAAGATCAGATGGCCATGATTATACCCGTAGTGTAAAGGGGATAAAATCAATAGGATCTAATGGATCTAATCACGCTCGTCCATTTTGATCACACGGAATGACACGTGATTTATCTCCCTGTGGGTGATGAGAGACGAAGCCCGTCCGCCATTGCCCGTAAGATTCGATCTCACCCGAGCTCGAATTAGCTCCAAATGGAACCCACATCATCGTGGAAAAGATCTAAGAGGATCCAACATCTATGATCATGCGACATTCATATTTCCTTCAAAAATCTACAAAAAAATTGGAGGAAACTCAGTTTTAATGGTGTTACCTCACCAGAGCTAAGACCAATGGTTTTCACGCTTGAGGAAGCTTTGCCTAGTAGAGACAAGGCCCTGTTGAGCGATAATTGAGTTGATTCCAAGCGGATTACTTGGGAGGCCAAGATCCTTGCTTTGGAGCTTTGGCTTTGATCGAAATTCTAGCTCCAGCGATCATAGAGCCTTAGAGAGGATTCGTTTAGCTTCGATATGTTAAGGAGATGGTGTGGGAAGGATCGATTTGATTGAGGTGAAGAATCGGTGGAATTAGGACTGGATACCGCTTTGATTGGGAAGGAGGAAATCTGAAGAGGGAAGCTTTGGGATCGCTCGAGATCTCACAGGGGAGTTTGAAATCTCTCTAGAAAGCTTGGATGATGAGAATGGATGTCTTTCCTGTGCAAATTGAGGGGGTATATCCCTCAATTCACTGTGATGGATGGATGGGATTTTCTCCTATTTTTCAGCCAGCCAGCCACTGTTAGGGCGCCGGAGTTATCCCCATCAAACCCACATGGCTCGGCTTAAGTGGAGGAAGGCTTGGGTGGTGTCTTAAGGCTGAATTTGGGTTGACTGCATTCTTTGGATCCTTTGGGTTTTTTATTTTGGTCCATGGCAAACCTAGCCCACTTAGGCTAGGCTAGGCTAGGTGGCTAGGTCAGACCCCATTTGGGGTATGTGAGGGCTACCAAGTGGAAAGGGGAAGTGGACTTTGCTGTTTTAAGCAAAATCCCATGTGGGGTGGCATATCTAGAGGAGATCTCATTGGGTTTGGCTCCAATTTGGTTTGTGCTGATTTTGGGCTAACCTAATATGGGTTTGGGTCGGATTTGTTTAGGTTCCAAGTGGCCATGGGTTGGTTCAAAGGGGTTTGGCTCAGTTTGACCCTTATAGTTCAAATTGTGCTAAGTTGGGTTAGGTTGACTAATTTGTCAAATTGAGTCAAACCAAAGCTTGGGTTAAGTTCAAATGATGATTTAAAGTATTTTGGATCAAGTGATTTCAATCAATTTGACTTAGATTTGATTTTGGCTCATTTGGATTCATATAGGTCAAATGGGTCAAGTTAACCAATTTGACCAAACTGGTCAAAATTGGCTTATGTTGGGTGTTGGTTCAAGCTCAATTGGTTAATTGAAGATGATTATAGGCTTTAGTTTGAATCAATTTAAATTTAATTTGGATTTTGGCCAATTTGACCCTTTAGGTCAATTTGGGCTAAGTTGGTCAATTGGGTTCAATCAGCCAAATTGAGTTCAATTATGGGTTTGGTCAAGTTCAATAATCAATTTAGAATGAACTTGAGCCATTTGTTACAATCAATTTGGGTTGGATCATGATTTGACCTATTTTGGCCTTTTAGGTCAATTTGGGTCAAATGGCCAATTAGGATTGGTTTGGCTCAATTGATGGTCAAGTCGTTAGGCTTAAGGAGGATTTGGGAGTTTAAATTTGATCTTGGGTTTCAAACATTTGGAATTGAGTTTGGACTTGAATTTGATAAATGATTGACGTATTGAATTGATCTTGTACAAAATCAATTGAATTGGACTTGAATTGGATTTGGCTAGGGCCAAGTCCATGGAATTTAATCAAAAGGCTTAGGAAGAGTTTTGAGTTTGTATTTGATTGTGGGATTGATTGTGAATTTTGGGAGTTTGATTTATAATTTGAATTTGGGGTTTATTTTTGAGAATGAGAACATGGATTTGATTTAGGCAATAGGGTTGACAAGTCTCCCTATGTCCCTAAGGCATAACCTACTCCCATGACTTTTTAAGTTTTTAGGCTTAGGTTAAGTGTTCACCTAATAACTAGAAGTGTATTAAAACTAAGGAGCTCTTAGTGTCTATAAGAGTCCTAGCTCTATGATGTAGAGATTGAGAACTCACTCCAAAAATGAGGTTAACAATGGATCTCTGAAACACCTGCATGCAACACAGATTTTCCCACCACACCAAGAAAGGCATGTATGGATATTTATACACTTGCAATGTTTGTTTAAACATTTAATTTTAGCTTTGTAGTTAAATTTATATCAACTTGTTTAGGCCTGCAATCAGTGTAAAAATTTGGGAGCATTTCGGCAGCATCTCAGCGTCGTCCTCTTGTAGGGGACTACCTTAGGTATGTTGGGCTTGCCCATAATGCCAAGAAAGGAATGTATGGGAGATATAAACACCATGACCGAATGAGCCATCCCACCATGCCAAGAAACGTACAAATGGGGCTCTGAAGTACTTGCATTTAACACACATTTTCCTGCCATGCTAAGAAAAGTGTGTGAGGGTACTTATGTACCTGCTTTCAACCTAGATTTTAAATACCCTATTTTTCTGTTGTTCCTTGACACTTGATTCGGTTTCGACAAAGATCTCCCCCAGGAGTTCTATTGAAACTAGGCATGCCCACCCATCTAAAAGAATATGCATGAGTAGTGTTTTGTAACACCGCGACTATAAGTCTCCCAACCTACTCATCTAAAAGACGTGCATAGGCTCTTCGAGTACCTATCAAAAAATAAAGATTTCCCCGCCACGCTAAGAAAAGAGTGTAACGGTACTTATATACCCACAAGCAAGGATAACTTTTTTCATCGCATCAAGAAAGACGTATATGAGTACTTATATCTCAACAGCTCAATGCTCTATTTCCCTACTGCTCTACAACGAGCGTGTACGGGGTTTACCAACTATAACATGAGTGTCGCCTACTAGTTTCCCTCGATGTACTACAAAGAGCTCGTATGTGTTCCACTGGTCATGCCAAATGTGTCGTATACTAGGTTTCAGAGACATCCACGATCGAGCATTTTATACATGTCAGGAGAGAGTCGAACGAAAGGGACATGTGGCTCACCGGAAAGATGATGCTGCGCTGAGGGCGAGGTGAGCCGCCACGGCAAGCGTGAGGGCGCTGGTCTGGTGCCGCAGGTCGGCGACGCATGGCGGGCAAGGACATGCGTTTTGCCAACCCCGGGCCATCCGTGTCGCATGGCCGCGGGGATGAACGATGACCGGGGAGCTTGGAGGAGGAGCGTAGTGATTAGGGCCGAATATGGGAGTTTTGGGGCTGTGTGGAGTTAGAGTTAGGGAATAAGAAAGGTATTTATAGGATTTTTTTTAATTTAATTATTTAATTAGCTCTAATTCAAATTTTTGCATCGATATTGCTACATGGGCAATATTTATGTCAATCTTAGGTTATTTGGATGTTCTGGACACAACGGCGTAGCCGTTTTATGATTGGAGCTCGTTCGGTTCATGTCGATATCGAATCAGGTTAATTTCAGTTCATAGTTGCATGTTGCCACTTCTGATCGCTTGATATTAGCATAGACTTATCCAAATTAAGCACGAACTGTCTCATTTGGTAGATTTTAATATTTTGACACTAACAGCATGATCAATTTCATGAACGAAGGTTATTTGGGCATCATCAGAGCCTTCTAACTTTGGTATACATGTAGGCGTGTTGACAGATTTTCTTCTTGATCAGTTGACCATCAAATTGTGAAATACATATATTCCAATCAATTTCGATATTTTGAACGCGATGACAAAGTCCATTCATTGATCGGAGGTTATTTCAACTAGTTTCGGTGATTTCAAGTGTATTTTAACTTTGATTTGAACATTATTTTATCTGAAGTCGATCAACTTCGTCTTATGAACTCGACTCAGCTTATGGTGCATGTATGGAGGTCAATAAAACTGAGCATCCCATCATACTTCTTTATCTTCTTTTCATGCCACACTACCTAGCATCTCCAACTTACAACCCATGCCACCCCCGGATCATGTAAGTTTACTTGTTCTTGTTTCATCAATTTTCTGATGTCCTGTTTCAAACCGGTGGTTTAACTGTGAGCTTTCACCTAGTCTGACACCTCTCCATTCCAAATTATCAACCTTTCTTTACATTGCTAACTCCAGTACAGTAATCTCATACCCTCCTAATGACTATGCACCAGCATCACTTGCATATCTCCCTTCCATCATTTTCTCTCATTTCATCCATCTCTCTCTCTCTCTCTCTCTCTCTCTCTCTCTTCATCTCCCTCTTTCTCTCTCTCATCCTCTCTATGAAATAAATAAAAAAGTAAAAATAAATAAAGAAAACTTTGTTTTCTTTCTAAACCGAGCTCCAGCACTCTTACTTTTCACTCTTCCCTCTTCTCTCTCTCTCTCTCTCTCTCTCTCTCTCTCTAATTTTGGCAAAATAGAAAAAGTCAAACAATAATAATAATAAATGATAACAGTAAAAACAGTAAAAAAAACTAAAATAGAAAGAAGTTATTATATATATATATATATATATATATATATATATATATATATATATATATATATATATATAATACTTGGTCAAAAATTTCATCATCAATTAATATATAATATAATATGATGTGCTAATTTATAAGATCTGTGAAATATAAGTACTCGTACACTCCTCTCTAGGTGTAGCGGGAAAAATATGTACTTTTGTGCAGGTAAAAGATTCTATATGCACCTTTCTTGGCACGATAGGATGACACTCTTGGCCGTGGTGCTCGCACTACCCATACATGTCTTCTTGGTATGGTGGGGAGGCTCAATATTCACATGTGACTCTCCACCTGGTGAGGTAACGTCGGAATACTTCTAGAGTAATGTCGAAACTCACAGCTATAAAGGACTTCAACATGGTGAAATAAAATGATTATTTGACACAAGTTCAAAAAAATTAAACTTAAGAATATGAAAGTGTCCCAAAATTAAAATTAATTTGCAAAGAGAGAAATCATTATATTAATTTCATAGCTCTCAAAAACATAATTGAATTAATAATTTCAGCATGCTGCAAGCTTGAACGCGTTCTCATGATTTCCTTCAAACCGAAGGCTTCCATTCGATCCCAAATTATGAATTCAATTATTTATTGTTATGGTTGGTTGTGGATATGTAAAGGAATGAATGTGAATATATATATATATATATATATATATATATATATATATATATATATATATATATATATATATATATATATATATATATATATATGCTTTTTTTTTGCATCAAGGCCTCATCACACTCATCAGGATGTGATAAGATGCAATCAGTAGTTGTGTCACAAGGCACCTCTCGCTACGCTCATTAGGACGTACCGAGTTAGCCAAAACTATTAGATGTCGCTTCCCCTATGCCAAAATATTGTCAAAATTTTGACTAAATTTGGGACTTAAAAAAAGGGAGAGGATATATATTTGCTTTTATGTTGGTGATTGAAGGCCTCGTTAGGCTCATTAGGGCGTAATGTGATTGAAAGCCGGCCAAGGTACTTCAAAACACCAATCATCATGCTCATTAGGGCGTGACGAGTAGGCCAAAATAATTCTGATGTAGCCCACTACTCAAGGATGACGCCGAAATACTGTCGAAATACTGTCAAAATTTCGTCAAATTTTTTATCTTAGAAAATTTTAAAAAAAAAAGAACAAAAAAAAGAAATAATCAAAGAGCTTAAATAGAATTAAATAAAAGACTTAAATCAAAACTTTGGTTATAACAAGCTAAAATGTAAAGATGTAAATGCATAAAACAAATGAGAGTGCTCATATGAAATTTGAAAAGAGGACCTATAGGAATAAAACTAAATGGACATTTGAATAATCCCATTCAATATTAAGTGAAACCAAAAGATCTCAATTGAATGTTGTGTGAAATAACAAATGATTGGTAATGCATTTAAACCCGATTTTGAATTAAAAATGGAAATTAATGTGGAGTTAAGGATAAATTCTTGTTGGATTTGAACTCTTCTTATGTGAATAAAGCTTCTCTTTGAAAATTCAAAGTGTTAAATTCATGGACAAGTAATCAATAAAAACAATATTAATTGATCATTTGAACAATCGCATTTGATGTCAAATGAAGTATGGATTTCAAATGAATATCAAATGACCAATAATTGGTGGTAAATCCAAATGTCCAATTTCAAATTGAAAACAAACGTACACAAGTAATTTGGTAGCATTCTTATAAATACAAATTCAATTAGGCAACTAATAAGCACTCATGAATGTAGCCTTTAAAAGAACCATTTGGATCTTGCGCTTAAAGTCGGGTTTGAAGCACAAGAAATTGGTTGAGTGCTACTTTCAAGCTAAAGCGAAAATCAGATGAGTTTCATATGAGATTCTTACTGAAACTAAAATAACTTATTAGTAAGTATAGTCAAGACTTCTTAGTGAATAATTGACTCATATTTAGAAAGGAGGTTCAATTTGGATAAGCTTGCTTAAAGAAGATATAATAGCTTGCTTGGGGAGAACAAAAATTAAATGTAATGACTAATGGAGAGTTAAATGTTCATTAATAAGTCAAGCAAAGATGTAATATTTTTAAATTGCAAAAAGAAACTTAGCTTTCCTCCACAAACGCAACCAGATATGCAACTTTTTGTACAAGCAGATAGAAGGCGATACTAAATTAAATTCTACACAAATTATGGGGCATCCTTCAATCTAAAAATTAAGAAATGTCATTCTAATTATTATTTTCAGAGTCAATGATTTCATTAGTTGGGTAAAATTATCTTAGCTATAAATGCCTGCATATGCTTAGACATGAAAATTAAAGTACAAGTTTTAATGTCTAAAAAGGCTGTGCAGGCAAAGTTGGAATTAAATGAAAATTTAAAATTAATCTCTTGATTTAGAAATAAAATTATCTGAATTATCAAATATCTACATGAGCCCCAACACAATGCTGAATGCCTAAACTTAGTGTCTGATGATGTTGTGCGGGTTGGTTCCCGGTTTGGTCTTAGGACCGGGTCCGGGTTAACAAAATCTAAAAAATTCAATTATTATAAGAATTTTAGCTTATGGAAACATTTAAGAAGCTAATTTTATCATATGACAGCAGATCTAATCCTCTATTATTAAACTAATAAAGTTGACAGGATTTAAAATAATAATTAAATAATCAAAATAATACATCTACCCCGATGATGGTTGTTATGAATGGTGATTTCAACCGGAGAGAACACTTCCATCAAAAATGTGATTTTAATTTCAAATTAAACTAAGTCAAATTAAATGTCAAACCAAATATAAAATCTAATATGTCATTAAGCTTTAAATACCTGCATGTGCTCGGACATAGAGATTTAAAGTACAAATTTTAATGTTTGAAAAGGCTGTGTAGGCTAAGCTAAAATTAAATAAAAATATAATAGTAATCTCATGATTTAGAATTAAAATTATCTGGATTAATAAATACCCGCATGGGCCCTGACACTATGTTGAATGCTTAAATTTAGTGTCTAAGGATGTTGCATAGGCTGCTTCCCGGTTTAGTCTCAAGACCGAGTCTGGGTTAACAAAACCTAAAAATCCAATTATTATAAAAATTTCAACTTATTAAAGCATCTGAGAAGCTAATTCTATCATATGATAGTAGATCTGATCCTCTATTATTAAATTAATAGAGTCAACAGAATCTGAAATAATAAATTAAATGATCAAATAACACATCTACCCCCGATGATGGCTATGTTGAATGGTGATTTCAATTAGATGGGATACTTACCATCAAAATGTGCTTGCAAGCTCAAATTAAATTAATCAAAATTAAGTGTCAATACAAATGTAAAAATTGGATCAATTACTAAGTGTTAACTTCTTAAATGAAATTCAATCTATAAACTTAAAGCTAAAAATTTAACCCACCTTCTACAATTATTTATGAGAGGTGACAAATTAAGAAAACTCTTGCTCACAAAGGAGTCAATGTCAAATCAAGTGTTATACTATGTTCACTCTCAATTAATCTCATGCCAATAAGGATGTGGCACGTGTCCTCTGACTGTGTTTCTTGGCTAGTAGGCTCCACATATGATGTAGTTTTGACCAGAGTCCTCTGATCAGGTGGTTCATGCCAAATGGAACCATTTTATTATGATCACGATTGTAGCCCGTATGCTCTCCAATGGCTCTACCCGTTGAGTTGTGAATCATAAGGTATACTTGATAGGGTAAAATCCCTCTATCAGCTAAAGTAGACTTAAGCTTGTCCCCTTAGACAAACATCATCCTAGGTCTATGAAGATTTCTTGGACGACGTAACCCCTGTGTTGTTGATAAGGATCTTTATGTCATGTTGGGTCGACTACCTTCTCTGACTAAGTAGACTATGGATTGAGCGATAATGAGAACCATGGGATCGGTCACCGCTTTATCTAGCACAAGCGATTATTTCTTTAAATTATCTCATTTAAAGAATTTATTGTTGATCGAGTGATTAACTTCTTTACGCATAATGTGGTCTATAGATTTGGAGTGTCACACCAAATAATTTTTGATAATGGTACAACTTTCAAAAATATAAAGATTTATAGATTCGTTGATCGACACATAATTGATTGGTAATATTCTTCAATATATTACCCAGAGGCAAATAGTTTGGCAGAAGCCTTCAACAAAATATTGGTCAAACTGCACAATAAGATCCTCACTAAAAATAAGAGAAAATGGCATACCAAACTGATAAAGGCATTATGGGTGTATCAAACTACTTACAAGACGCCGACTAAAGCCACTCTTTATTCATTGGTATTTGGAATCGAGGCAGTTCTTCCGCTTAAAGTTGAGTTGCCATCACTTCAAATAGCGATCCAATACAACCTAACTGAAGATAAAAATGCTCATTTGAGAATGGAGGAACTCGAAGCGCTTAATGATTTTAGATTGCAAGCTCATCAAAATCTGAAAGTTTATCAAGCAAAGATGTCCAGGGCTTTTGACCATACGGTGCGGCCTCAAACATTCCAAAAAGGGGAATTGGCCTTAGTGCTGAGAAGACTAATTATTCCTAATCAAAGAATTAGTGGCAAATTTGAGCCTAATTAGGAGGGCCCTTTTATCATTGAGAAAGTGTATCAAGGAGGGGCATACCAACTCATTGACCTAAATGGTGAAAGATCAATGTCGTCAATTAATGGTCGATACCTAAAAAAGTATTATACATGATAAATCTATTCTTGAGGTACAATCAAAATCCCCCTGCAAAATAGGGGACATTATTTTAGTACATCTATTTAGGTCAACATCGTGCTTCATGTCGAGATCCCTAAATAAATATAATTCTCAAGATAAAAAAAAATTATAAAAATTCTCCCATTACATAGGGGGCATTTTTTAGATCTCCATACATAGATGAAATCATTGTTTCATGCTAAAACCATCTTTAGAGCTCCTTCGAAGTGCTTTAGAATTTCCCCTGCAATATAAGGGGCATTTTTATATATTTATCTGAGTCGATGTCGTGCTACAAGCTGAGATCCTCAGATAAATATGCATAATGATCAGAATAAGCTATGTTCATTTATATTAAAGAAGTTCAAACTCTGTGATACGTTTCTGAGCTAATCTGCAATCCTCCTATTAGATAGGAGACCCTTTTTATGATCAAGGTTGTTCAATCCTCTTCTGTGAAACAGGGGGCCTTCTTGTATATATATTCAGGTTGACATCGAGCTTTATGCTGAGATCCATGAATATATCTATAATTATTTTTATTAAAGTTGCAGGCTCTTGTAAGGAAAAAAAAATATATTTCTACAGATGAAAAGATAGTCCTAAATATCAAGAAAAAACTTCTTTCCAAGATTCATCAAATATCGAAGATCAAGTCAAAAGAACTCTCAATTTTAGAAGCTTCAATCAACTGAGTTGAAAAAATATCAACCCCTACATCTTGAAGTCTAGGACATAGATGAGTTCTAAAGGTTGAACTCAACAAGCGCACAAATAGCCGAGTTGCTGATGCTCTCCTCACTCAACAGGCCATACGAAAAGGCTGCAGTGAAAGAGCCCCCGTTCATTAATCCGATGGCCAAATCACCAACCCATCATAGTTTAAGTTGAAAGCTCGAGTAGGTTCTAAAGGTTGAACTCAATAAGCCCAATTATGGCTAAGTTGCTAACACTCTCCTCACTCAATAAGCCATAAAAAAATGTCACAGTGAAAGAGCCCCTGATTGTCAGTCCAATAATGATAGCTGTTCAATCTCAAACCAGATCCAACTTAGTGACTACAAGCCGTTAGAATCTAAGAGATCTTTCTACTTAATTGATAGACCAAGATAATTTGAGAAAATTCTCAATTTAGAGCTGCCTCAAGTCAATCTTTAAATTGCATGCAGGGTGATATTTAAATTTATTCTCAAATGATTTGATCAACCACAAAGTACATCAAGTCTGTCAAAGCAGAAAGCACGGGACTGAGAAAAAAATTCCATAGTCCATACAAAACCGATGGACGAACTAAAGAAATTTTGTGGTTATCCACTAAAGCACACATTGTCGGATTGATAACTCGAGATTTCAAATCTAATATAAGCGAGAAGGCTAGATCATTTATATGCATCATTCAATAAGTCCATCAAAGCATCTATCAAACCTGGTCAAGCACAAAGCTAGGGTCGGAGGAAACTTAAATTTAAAGTGATACAAAAGAAAGAGATCTTCAGCAAACCCATTGAAGTTGAGATAGATGGTAGAAGAAGCTCTTATTTATCTGACAAGTCAATCAAGATAAATCGATCAATTATATCATTTAGCTCGTCCAAGCACATGCCCAAATGGTCAACTAGTTTTCAACAAATATGACTCGCTTCATGCTCGAATCATATTTGTTGGGGGTATTTTTTGACCATATTTAAACATACTCAACCTCACCTCGCCTCGCCTCGCCCGATCCAAAGGAACGAGAGCCCGGTCTCATTCATTCCCTCAACCGCAACCCAATATCTTCTCTTCAACCGTTCCCTCCAAGCTCCCACTCTCCCGTTCCCTCCAAACCCACAGCTGAAGATAAAAACTCTTGATCCTTCCTCAACCGTAAGTCTGCTCGATTCTCCTCCTATTTCCCTCAGTAGCGATTCCTCCAAATTCCTCCAAATCTCCAAACTATAAGTTCCCATCCAAAATCCTCTCGATTTTCCTTCTTCCCCTCTTCTTTCGATTGCCCAAAATCGTAAGCTCGCATCCCTATTTGGCCTCTTTCAGCCGCAAACTCGTCGCCCTTCTATCCGAACCGAGCCTCCCTCCTTACTACGCATCTCATTCCCACACATGAGCAAGACCAGTATAGTGTTTTCAGCCAGGAGCTGAAGACTTCTTTCCCCCCTCCGATTCTTCTCCACACCGAGCCCCTCCCATCTCTCTCGATTTTCCCTCCACAACAACTGAGCAAAACTCACTCTCTTTCACGCACCTCTGCTTCTTTAAATTCTGTAAATCTACTTACCAACAGCATTTGGAAAATCCAAATTTAATTTGCAAAAATACTGTTTGGCCAAATTTAAGTTAAATTTGGCTTAAATCCTGCTCAAATCCCACAGCCAAATAGCCCCTCTTTTCTATTCACTCTCTGGTTTACTCAATCTGCACGTCGCAAGCTTGAACGCGTTCTCATGATTTCCTTCAAATCGAAGGCTTCCATTCAATCCCAAATTATGAATCTCATTATTTATTGTTGTGGTTGGTTGTGGATGTGTAAAGGAATGGATGTGAATATATATATATATATATATATATATATATATATATATATATATATATATATATACTTCTTTTTGCAGGTCTGAAGGCCTCATCACGCTCATTAGGGCGTGACAAATCAACTGTGGTGTCGCAAGACACCACTCGCTACACTCATTAGGGAATACTGAGTAAGCCAAAACCATAAGATGTCGCTCCCCCTATGCTGAAATACTATCAAAATTTTGACTAATTGTGGGACTTAAAAAAAAGGGGGGAAGAATATTTGCATATATATTTGCTTTAAAATACCAAATGTCATGCTCATTAGGGTGTGACGAGTAGGCCAAAATAATTTTGATGTAGCCCCATACTCAGGGATGATGCCAAAATACTGCTGAAATGCTGCCAAAATTTTGTCAAATTTTTGGGCCTTTGAAAATAAATAAAAAAAGATAAAGAAAAAGAAATAATCAAAGAGCTTAAATAGAATTAAATAAAATACTTAAATCAAAACTTTGGTTATAACAAGCTAAAATATGAAGTTATAAATGTATAAAATAAATACGAGTGGTCATATGAAATTTGAAAAGAAGAAGGCCTATAGGAATAAAACAAAATGGATATTTGAATAATCACATTCAATGTTAAGTGAAACCAAAAGATTTCAATTGAATGTTGTGTGAAATAACAAATGATTGGTAATGAATTTAAACCCGATTTTGAATAAAAAATGGAACTTGATGTGGAGTTAAGGATAAATTCATGTTAGATTTGAACTCTTCTTATGTGAATAAAACCTCTTTGAAAATTCAAAGTATTAAATTCATGAACAAGTAATCAATATGAACAATATTAATTAAGCATTTGAACGATTGCATTTGATGTTAAATGAAGTAAGGATTTCGATTGAAAATCAAATGACCAATAATTGGTGGTAAATCCAAATGTTCATTTTCAAATTGAAAACAAAGGTGCGCAAGTAATTTGGTAGATTTTTTATAAACACAAATTTAATTAGGCAACTCATGAACACTCATGAATGTAGCCTTTAAAAGAACCATTTGGATCTTGCGCTTAAAGTCAGGTTTGAAGCACAAGAGGTTTGTTGAGTGCTACTTTCAAGAAAAAGCAAAAATCAGATGAGCTTCATAAGAGATTCTCATTGAAACTAAAATAGCTTATTAGCAAGTATGATTAAGACTTCTTAGTGAATAATTGACTCATATTTGGAAAAGAGCTTCAATTTGGATAAGCTTGCTTAAGGAAGATATAATAGCTTGCTTGAGGAAAACAAAAATTGAATGTGATGACTAATGGAGAGTTAAATGTTCATTAATAAGTCAAGCAAAGATTTAATGTTTTTGAATTGCAAATAGAAACTTAGCTTTGCTCCACAAATATCACCGAATCTGCAACTTTTCGTACAAACAGAAAAAATGCGACACTAAATTAAATTCTACACAAATTACGGGGCATCCTTCAATCTAAAAATTAAGAGATTTTATTCTGATTATAATTTTTAGAGTCATAATTTCATTAGTTGGGTGAAATTATCCAAGCTATAAATGTCTGCATGTGCTCAGATATGAAAATTAAAGTACAAATTTTAATGTCTGAAAAGGTTACGCAGGCTAAGTTGAAATTAAATAAAAATTTGAAATTAATCTCTTGATTTATAAATAAAATTATCTGAAATATCAAATGCATAATTCACATATCAATACCAAACTTAGTGTTGATGATGCTACGTAGGTTGGTTCCCAGTTTGGTCAACGAATCAGGTCCGGGTTAATAAAACCTAAAAGTTTCATTATTATAAGAATTTCAGCTTATTAAAACATCTGAGAAGTTAATTTTGTCATATGATAGTAGATTTGATCCTCTATTATTAAACTAATAGAGTCGACAGGATTTAAAATAATAATTAAATGATCAAAATAATACATCTATCCTGATGATGGTTGTGTTGAATTGTGATTTCAACCAGAGGGGATACTTCCATCAAAAATGTGATTTGAATTTCAAATTAAACTAACTCAAATTAAATGTCAAACCAAATATGAAATCTAATATGTCATTAAGCTATAAATACCTGCATATGCTCGGACATAGAGATTTAGAGTGCATATTTTAATGTCTAAAAAGGCTGCGTAGGCTAAGCTAGAATTAATGAAAATATAATATCAATCTCGTGATTTAGAATTAAAATTATCTGGATTACTAAATACCCACATGGGCCCCGACACTACACTGAATACTTAAATTTAGTGTCTGAGGATGGTGCATGAGCTGCTTCCCGGTTTGGTCTCAGGACCAAGTCTAGGTTAACAAAACCTAAAAATTCAATTATTATAAAAATTTTAACTTATTAAAGCTTCTGAGAAGCTAATTCTATCATATAAAAGTAAATATGATCTTTTATTATTAAATTAATAGAGTCGATAGGATCAAAAATAATAAATTAAATGATCAAACAACATATCTACCCTGATGATGGCTGTGTTGAATGGTGATTTCAACTGGAGGGAATACTTACCATCAAAATGTGCTTACAAGCTTCAATTAAATCAATCAAAATCAAGTGTCAATACAAATATAAAAATTAGATAAATTACTAAGTGTTAATTGCTTAAATAAAATTTAATCTAAAAAGTTAAAGCTAAAAATTTAACCCACCTTCCGTAATTATTTATCGGAGGTGATAAATTAAGAAAACTCTAGCTTACAAAGGAGTCAATGTTAAATTATGTGTTATACTATATTCACTCTCAATCAATCTCACGCCAGTAAGGATGTGGCCCGTGTCCTCTGACTATGTGGCTTGGCCAGTAGGCTCCACATATGATGCTTATGACCGACTACAGTGGTTGCCACCAAATGGAACCATTATATTATGATCAAAAGCTATGTTCCCCAATGAAGATGGAGGTGGGCATTCTTTCTTTTAATGAGATTGAGAGAACATTGGAGGTGAAGGAAGAAGATATGTTGGATAACTAGCTCTCCCACCAAGGATTGCCAAGGTTTGGCTACCAAGCTCTCAAACCATAAGAATAACTCAAAAATTTGTAATTGCCAAAAGATCTCCTTCATTCTAATAAAAGGGACTATTTATAGCCATTACAAGCATCTTTCAAAAGAAAATAATTCAAAACATGGAGGGAAAGGTAGGTCACATTAATGTGAAGTATTAAATTACCTCATTATTTTATATCATCCACCCATTTCACATGCTATTATTTTATGTGGATTCAACCACCTCACATGTCATGCTTTGAATTTTAAATGCAAAATTTCAAACATGGAGTTTCTAGAAGAAAATTAAAAATTACATAAATAAAAAAGATGAAATCATAAAATGGGCCTTAGCAGGCTAATGGGCTAAGTCTTCTTCTTTCTTGAATTTTCTTGGGCTTTAGCTTGAGATCTTGTAAATGGGCCTTGAACTCTAATTTATTGATCCTCATGATGTTCTACATCATCTACCCTTTGAGTTGTGAATCATAGGGTATACTTGATAGGGTAAAAAGTCTATTGTTAGCTAAGGTAGACTTAAGCCTATCTCTTTGGAAAAATATCACCCTAAGTCTACAAGGATTTCTTGGACAACATAACCCATGTTTTGCTGATAAAGATTCTTCTATCAGGTTGGGTCGACTACCTCCTCTGACTAAGTAGACTAGGGACCATGACAGCCCAGGATGATGGAACCATGGGATCTAAATCGGACACATCATCATTCCCCCAACCATTCACTTTAAGTTAAGCTAATGATGATGAATTTCACAAATATAAATTTTAAATTTTAAAACTTCACATGCTGTTACTATACGTTATGCATTAGTGATATAATGACTAACCTTAATCAAAAGTTCTCTCTTAGCATTAGGAGGGGTAATAATTATAGGAAACTTGGAACCATAACTAAAGTCCTCACAAAATGAGGGTGAAATATTTGAATAATATTTTATCTATTATCTCATATGCCTTCTAAAAATTACACTAACATTAAATCACTCTCTTTTCAATGTGAGAGATCGGTGGTGAATTTTTGGAGCCCACAGATGCGTGTATATTAAGCCAAACCTGCACTCAAAATTATGACACTTGTAGTCTGTCAATAACCTAAAATAAAATATTTTTGTGTATGTCATAAGATGTATTTACATCTGAAATCCTAATATTGAAATATGTTCAGATGATACAAAATTTCAAATGACTAAGTTGCATATGCATATTGAGACAATCTAATACTCAAATTATTGTATCAGTAGGCATGCAAATAATCCATAATTGCAAGTCAATTGAACACATACTTTGAAGTAGTACAGACTCTTAATCACATCATTGAGTTTTGTGCAAATAATGGGATGCCTGTTATATATGCATATTTTAAGAGAAATTAATTCTAACATAGTATTTGAAAAAGAGTCCAATTATCTCTTGATTACTTTATATGCTTTACGAAATCTCTAATATTAAACTTCAAATACCTCTATAAGCATGTACATCTTCTAAATTACACAAAATTCAATGAAATTGAAAATGAATAATCATGGTCCGCTTCATCCATATGATGAAGTCGTAAGTCCTACCCAACTAATCCAATCCTCCTTATAAGGATCAGGAGTTAATAGTATTGGTTGCAAATTAAATGTTCAATTACTAATAAAAAAAAGATGATTTTAATTTATATTTTCATATGACCATAAAAGGCCTTAATAGAAAATTTTTATATTTAAAATAACTAATTTTCTATTTCAATATGAAAAATACGATTGTGAACTATAGCTATAGACCTGATCCTCTACTAACAGAAAAGTAGAGTTGCCAAAGTGTAACCCCAATGATAGCTGAGTTGATTGATGATATCAATCGGAGGGGTCATCATTATCAAAATATTTATATTTAATCTCAAATTCAAAATTATCAAAATAAATATCTAGATCTGATCCTCTATTATTAAATTAATAGAGCTGATAGGATTTAGAACAATAAAGCAGACTTATTTACCCTAATGATGGCTGTGTTGAATAGAGATTTCAATTGGAGGGGATATTACTAGCAAGTTATATTCAAGATTCAATGTCAAATCAAATAAATTCAAATTTCATGCAAATATAAAAAAATGATAAAAGAAGTTTAATTAAAATTCCTAAATAAAAAGCAACAATATAAAAATTTAAAGTGCAATTCAATCCATCCACCTTTCGCAATTATTTGTTGAAGGTGACAAATTAAGAAAACTCTAGCTCACAAAGCAGCCAATGTCAAGTCAAGTGTATTTTTATATTCACTCTCATTCAATCTCATGTAAGATATGGCTGTGTCCTCTGCCCGCTTTTGGTGAGACTCACATATGATGCTTACTAGAGTCCTCTCGAGTGGCTATCATAAATGGCATCATTATATTATGATCACAACTATAATCCGTATGTTCTCTAATGGCTTTACCCCTTGAGATTGAACCATAGGGTGCACCTGATATGGCAAAAAGCTCTTTGTTAGCTAAGATGGACTTAAACTTGTCTCCTTAGACAAACACCACCCAAGTCTATAAGGTTTTCTTGGACGACGTAACCCATGGTTGCTAACAAGGATCCTTCAGTGAGGTTGGGTCGACTAACCCCATCTATGGGTAGGGTCTTATCTACTATTCCATTTGCCTTCTAAAAGTTTCACCGACACATAAATTAAACTCTCTTCATGGGAGTGGTCGGTGATTAATTTTCAAAGCCCACAACATCTAAAGTGCAAACCAAGTCTTGGCCAGTCCCATTGATGCACGAGTGATGAGCATTGCTGGAGAACCCGCATATAGGGATTCCATCCCCAAGAACTTGAATTGGTTCAAATGAACAAAGAACGTGCCGATTCAGCCTCCTTTCATAAACCCCGTTCAATTAATTTAATGTAATTTTGCAATTATGAATTAGGATTAGTGTTGTGGGGGATGAAGATGAGCATTGGCTAGAAGGCTTTGTCCTGGGGTGCCATGTGATACCTTGAAGTCCATCAAATTAAAGGAAAAAAGAAGAAATGAAGGAGACATGAAGACAAGAAGACTTGAAGATCCCCCATAGCACTTATTCATTTATAAATTATAAATTATTATTTTGTAATTCTGAGTTGTATAAGAGTAGAGCTTGCTATCCATTTTTTTTCGGGTTGTACAGTAGTACCCGACCGCACCGGCCTTTTATTCTTTTGTGGTAGCTATAAAATATTTGATGTTATGTTTAAGCTTGTGCATTAAAAATTGCATGCCTTTTCATAGTTTCTTTATGATTGGTGTTTGTTATATGGTCTGGATGCGATTAAGCTCATAGGGAAAAATAAAATTTTCTATCCAACTACTAACTCATAACCAATATTTTCTACAACTCATAACCTCACATTAAAGCTTAGGTTGTAAATCAAGATAAATAAAAGATTTAGCAACCCTTAATTGTATGTTGTATATCTAATATCATGCATGCATCTTAAGTCACTCTTGTAAAATGAGGGCCTCCATCCTTACACGCATAGGGACCGCTTGACCTGTGAGAGCAACCCCTACTAACGGAGCTTCACCCTACTTTGTGTTGATGGATTATAAGCCTTAGCAATCTAATAAAAATTTAACTCTAACAAAATAATTCTCTTCCCTTTCAAATATATAAAGTCCAATTATAAGATAAATTGGAATGCTCACTATGCCTCCTAGTATCATGAGCATTCTCTACATATTCTCGTTGGCTTCTAAAATAAGTCTTCTCCATTTGAACTTTCTCACTTGATTTTCCAACATAACTAATTTATTGATAGTCTAGCCTTGAAATCTTTAGAGACCCTAATTGTCTACTATAATCAAGAGTATTCTTAGAAAATTTCATTTCCTAAGATGTAATTAACTATGGGGGCTTGCCCTCATAGGGAATTTTAGAACCCAATTTAATATAAACTCTGCTTTATTCATCCATGTAAAGCAGGGAAAAAATCTCTAGTACATTTGAAGATCCATCATGCCTTAGGAGTCTTTATTAGGTGATTAGGTCCATTACAAGGTGATGATTTCTACCTTTTGAGTTAGTGCATCATTCCTTAATGTCGTACGGGTCACTTTAATAAGTACCCCCTACGATCTACGTTATGTGTCCCCCTACATCCAAAACTAAACACCACAAGTGTATCAATGACTATTTAAATATGCATGATAGTCTTGTAATGATCAATCAATGTGTGCATAAAGATCAAGGGTCCCATCATAGGAGTTGATACTTTGAAGATTTAAGACACCTGACAGTCGCAATGAAAGAGAGGATTGTCTCTATATTGATTTAAAGGTCATGAAATTAATTAACCAAACACTTTAATTCATCACAAGGAAACGAATAGATGTACATGAATAACTCTCCCAAAATATTGCACTCATTGGCTTATTATGACTATAATTGAGCTTACGAAATTAAGAGAAAAAAATTTTTTAATGCATAAAGTTTCTATCAAAATATATTAGAGACAATCTAATCACTACCATTAATATAACATAAATATTATTTACTTCTTGATAATTCATTGTAAATTAATTCTAAAATAATTATCTAATTGAATCATATTCATTTCCATTCAATTTAGAAACAAATATAATTTTTATATCATATGCTCTTCTAAGTATTACATCCTATTTTTACTTAATATAGAAAGTCCATTTTATGATAATTTCTCTTGATTACTATAAAGCTTTAATAAAGTTTACATTTACATATTTAAGGTACAAAAAAAAAAAGAATGCAAGTATATCATCATTAAAGTCTAACATAAGATAATAACACTATTTAAAAAAAAAAGCATCACTTTATTTATTTAATTTTTTAAATATATCTAATATAAATTATGCATTATTTTTCCCATTAATTTGATAAAAATTAATTGGTAAGATCCCATCACTATTTAGATGTTGAAGTATAAATAGCATAATATTAAAACTATTTAATATTTAAATATCCTAAAAATATTTTAATTAATTTTTTAAAAAATAATAAAGAACTCTGATCTAATGGTCAAAGGAAAATGCTAACTTTTTTATAGTCATGAGCTTCAAACTCGGTCGCCGGCCCTTTATTTTTTTTGGAGGCTTATCCTTTATTTTTTTGGAGGCTTATCGATCCAATAAAAAAAAGAAAATTTATATAATTACACATATTTTTTGTGTTAAAGATTTTATTATTTTTATGTAATATTAAATATTTAGATATTATTTATATAAATATAAAATTTTAATTAAATATATAAAAAAATGTATGGTGTATACAAATCCGCCTAAAAAAAGTATATTTATTTATATATATCTCTATATATATCTTTTTTTTTAAATGACAGAAATACAAAGGACCAGAGATAACCTCCTCCATGACTTTCAGCCAACCACGTGTTAACGAACTCTTCGCAAATAATAACCTCCTCCCGTTATCAAAGTACTAACAACCAAAGAATATCGAATAAATCGGTCCAACACAAAAATAGTTGTCCCCTTCCCCTATAAATACCACCGCACAGAAGCCATGGATCCCCTAATCGGTGAATAGCGTTCTTTATGCTTCCTATCTTCATCGTTTCCACCACCCGAACCAAGCCCTAACTGTAATCCCAATCCTAATCCTAAGCCTCCCCACGCACACGCAGCAATCAGCCTCCATACCATCTTCGTCGATCTGCGTGCGGCAATCCAATGACATTGACAATGTCGAGCATGAACAAATCGCCTGTCCCCTCTGCCGTCTGTAACAGGAATGCGCCGACCGAAGGAAACAAGCCAACGGCGTGGGTAAGACCAAGCAATGAATCGACTGAGGCTGGCCCTCCGGTCAAGGGAGGATCGCCTCTATCGCCGGCCCTCTCTGATTCCATCAGCTCGTCTCCCCAAAGTTCCGATTCGAGCAACATTCGCCCGATATCTCTGGCTCTGAATCATAATCGTAATGGCAGCAGTACTGCCATTATTCGAAATGCCGAACCCTTGTTGCCACCTATGAAAGTGTCGTCCCAGGGTTTAACAAATGGGGGGAATAAACCTTATTATAAAGAAGAAATTGACAAGGGGAATTGTAGTCGTAGCCAGGGCGGTGGGTATGGTTACCGGCATGATCATGATCATCGTCATGAATGGAAGCCGAATAATTATCGAGGTGTAAATGGCTACTGGCACGGTCAGAATCCTTGCATGCAGTTCCCACGAGAGCAACCGCGAGCTTACACGCCGCCATTGATTTCTCCGCCTCTGTGCCCTGTGCCATTCATTGGCAATTGTTTCACCTCCATCTGGTCTGCTTATCAAGTCCCCATGGGCTACCATTGTAAGATTATACTGTCATTTTTTTCTTCTTAAAATTGAATTATGCATCTTCTTCTACGAGTTTGATGCCTAAATGTTCTTACATGGCTTCCAGATGTTCCCTTCAACGTGTATTCAGGCCATCCACAGAGTCAATATTATAGTGGACCATCTTATGTTCCATACCAGGACAGTTATGCAGCTCAACAATCATATTTCTCTATCTTGCTGGATGATCTGTGTGCTAGGCTGCGGAAACAGATTGAATACTACTTCTGGTATCTATGATTAGTAGTATATCGGTCCTTTTCAAATGTAAAATTACTCAGCATTTGTTATGATTCACATTTTATGATTTCTACAGCGCAGAGAATTTGTGCTCCGATAATTACTTGAAAAAGCACATGGATGTCCACGGCTGGGTTCCACTATCTTTGATTGCGGGCTTCAGGAAAGTGAGTAAATTTAATCTAGCTATCAAGTTTTGTCGTTTTACCAGTGTTGTATTTTCATCATTGCCCCTTGAGGCTGCTTTAATCTTTATCTTAATCTATCAGTGCTTACAATAGATTTGCTTTCTGTAATATTGTAGGTTGAACAATTAATGAAGGAAAAACATTCCTTATATGATTCTTTCGGCTTTTGGGATGCCACGCAAGTGGAGGTAAATATTACAATATACCTTTTGTCGAATATATAATAATTGTTCACATTTGATTTGGGATATAATTTTAATTTTTTCATTAAAAATATATACTTTTGCTGCTATGTTGCAGGCTAAGCAGCCAAGCAACATCATACAATTCATATCAGATTCTTTGAAGCCTTCACATTCTGTGGAAGTACAGGTAATATAAAGCATTGAAAGCTCGCATTCAATTTCTTTTTCCATCAGAATTGAAAACTAAACAATGTAATTCATATTTAAGTAGATTAAAAAGGAATTTCCTTCTGATATATATTTAATATTTGCATGTATATTCTGAAAAAGAATTGAAAACTAATAGAATGATAATCTTGAAGAAAAATAATCTTAGACATTTAGATTAAATCAAGTTTAGATCAAATGCTAAATAAAAATTTGATTTAGTAATAGAATAATCTTTCCATGCAGGATGATCGAGTAAGAAAACGCTATGAATGGGAGAAATGGATAATAAAATAAACACCTTCTTAACCCAGTGCTACATCTGGGCCCCAATCAACCTCAACAACCTAGACTTCTCTAGGGAGGATACGGCTATTTAGAAGAAGAAAAAATTCAATTCATGGTGCTTCTTGACACCTGGAATAATGGAGATTGGTGCGACATTATATTGCATGGAGCAGATCGGATCGGATCACGTCCTTCTTCGTGGTGCTTGCAATACAAAGAAACTTCTAGAAGGATTCATGCAGGGATAGATGGAGGGATCTATTGGCAGGAGTTGATCAATTTGGATTTTCATTCTTCTTCTGTGTAAGTTATATGTATGTGGCCCATCATTTGAGCGAATTCAATCACAAACTCATATATACAATGATACATATACAAGAACTTAAACCCCAGATTTTTTAGTTGAAAGTCAAAGCTCTATATATATAATATTTTATTATTCTTTCTGTTTCATGACGAGTGAAGAGTTAGGAGAGTATATTTCTTAGTATGTCATCTTTCCTTTTTATAGTCTTTGAACATATTTGCATTTCAATTCGTGTTATTAATAGAAGTTCATTTATCTGTTTTGTTTGACGTTTTATAAAAATTTAGATGTTAGATATATAAATTAATTAAAATTTAATGATATTAATATGTTATATAAAATTGATCAAATTAAATATGAATCTCGGATCACTTATATAATTTTCTAAAATTAAATTAAAAATTATTTAAATATAATTTTAATTAATTTATAGCTAAATTGAATAATGCGATGAGATGAGTCGATGAGAATAAATTAATTTGACTCTAAATGAGCTATGATCAAACTTCAAAATTATGGTTGAAAAATTTAGAGACTTGAATTGAATGTTCACACAATCTCTAAATTTGACATACTTATAGTTGAATAAGAACATCAATGAAAAAAAATCAAATAAAGCCTAAAATCACTCCAATCATAAATTATTAAAATACTTAAATCATCAATAAATCAATTACGATAAAAAAATCAATATATATCATCTAATGGAGTGTTTCTCGATTTTCAATATAATTATTAAAATGCTCATCTCAAAAGTCTATAAATAAGACTTTATTCGTATCATAAGGGAGAAGGACCAAGCTTAGAAGTTAAAGCTATGAAGAAAGCTTAAAATCAATGATCATTGGCATCCGATGCTGACCACAATCAAAGATTGTTATATGCTTATTTTTTCTGAGCAGTTATTGCCTAAATTTTTAAATTATAATCTCACTTTCTCCAAGAAAAGAGGAGTCAAATCTTGTAATTCCAATTATACAATAGGCTATTTTGACTAGATAAGGCTTCGTGATTATTTTTTTCTATTCGTGAAATTTTTTCACATAAAAATTTAAATATTCTCTGCATAGTCTCTAATTATCTATATTTGTGCTAAATTTTTAGGCAAAATAAGATTTAAAATTCATACTCTATAATCGTCAATTTTTTGGCATGTAATAATAATTTTTAAAATAATAATTATTTAAAATTATAATAAGAGATCGTTTTGTATCACATCACTTAAATGACCAAGATTCCAAGAAGCTAAAATTTGATTTGAATTATTTTATTTGTTGCTAATGACTTTTACTCATTCTACCTTTTAGTAATTACAATTTTTATTTTTTTAATTTTGAAAGGTATATATATATATAAGATCCATAAGATTTAATTCAAGATAATGATGATAGTTGGAGTGAAAAATTAAATGAATACGTAAAAATAAACATATCAAAGAGCGAAATATAAACGTACAAATTTATATAATTTGATGAGATTCATTTATACCTATAATTGCACCAAATCAAATATTTTAATCATATCAAAGAGCTAAATATAAATATATTATTGTGCAATTAGAATTACATGAATACATAATAATACATAACAGTTTATTGGTGTCCTATTGCTACTTGATGACAAATTTATGAGTGCAGGTAAGAGCTTCCAAAACAGTAGCGACCATGATAATAGGGGTGGCAAAGGGGTGCTCATGTTTCTTGGCATTCCTTATCCCTCCAATTTTAATAAACAGCGCTACAATATATCCGCCCATCCACTGCTATGATTTTTCACACCTAAAATTTCGAACAATTTTTCAGTCATCATAGAAGCAAGAGGAAAGTCCGTATTCCAAGAAAGGTTCACTAAAATTCTCAGGGTAAAGTCTTAGTCGACTCAAGATGATAAAATAACTATTTATTAGAAAGGCGTATGACACCATAGCTGAGGCAAAGATGAGAGATCACTTTCTTCTTCTATACACAGTTTGCGAGCAAGTAAACTAGTTAAAGAGAAAGATTGACATATAAAATAATTTTAAATGTCATATCAAATTTTCACAAGTATCCAGCATACTCCTTTATTTCAAGGATAGAATATGTAACATCTCACTTAAAAAAATTTGAACGGACTAATTCCGGTTCAATTGAACCAACTAATCCCGGTTCAACTGAAGCGCCATTAGTTGGTTCCGCTATTAAAAAGAGACGGAAGGAGGAGATAAAGACTACCATCGAGCCGAGCCGAGTGAGCGAGAGAGGAGAAAAATTCACCACCTAACTATCTGCTCCTGCCTTAGTAATTCCAAGGCCCTCGAGCCAAGTTGTGATAGAAAATGGGAAATAAAATGTGCTAGACCCAAAAAAAATTAAGAAATAAATTTTCTTCCATCAACATAGTGATCAAGATACTAATTCCTTTTTAAATTTTTCATTAAATTCATGAGTATTATGAGGGCCAGAATGCCAAATTATACATTAAAGATTTGAAACATCAAACCAAGTATCAAGCATGTCCACAACCATGGCATACAACGCCATCTTTTTTAAGTAAAAAAAAAAAATGCAGGACTGAGATATATAGCCAACCATCAACTGTAAATATTCTGTTATTCCTAGGTCAATATGGTTTGGTATAGCTTAAACTTTACAGCTAAAAATAATCAACAAGAAACCTACAAGTAATAGTTAAGAGTTAGTAGCAAAGAGAGCATTTCCACAAAACAAAACAAAAAAAAAGTTTATAAGTATTGAAGGAGAAGAAAAAAAACCTTAACAAGTGTCAAATCATGAATATTCCCTACAACAACAACAACAACAACAACAACAACAAGTAATCTTAAAATTTAGGTGGGGTATTTATGAATCCTTCTCTTGTGTCTATTATCAAATTTTCATTTAATTCAAGATATCTTAAGATCATTTTTTTACATCTTAACCAAGTCTTTTAAGTCTACCTCTATCTTTCTTCTAAAAAATCTCTACTCTCTGTCATTATGACGATCTTTTATGTACCATCTAGGCGACTCTCCATAATCTTATCTACCAGCTACTCCAACTTTTTCCCGAACATACTCATTTTGCATTCTATCTCTAAGGGTAAAGCCACTCATCCACGAGCATCCTCATCTCTAGTACTTAACTTAGTCTTTATGTTTCTCTTTTATTATTGGACATTTTGCACCATAAGTCATTCGGTCTTACTATCTTATAAAATTTTCCTTAAGTTTGTGAAACTTTTCTATCACATAATAGGCGGATGCATTCCTCCACTTCAACCATCCAACTTGAATTCTACTAATAACATCTCCATCTATTTCGCCATCATTTTGAACAATAGAGCCTAAATCTCAAGCCACTCTTATTAATGACTTGAGTCACAAAGTCACTACCACTAAAACTTCTACAACTAAAATTACACTCCATATATTCAGTTTTAGATCTACTTAAATGAAAACCTTTAGACTCTAAAGTTGACCTCCATAATTCAAGTTTCGTTGGACTCTCTAGTCTTATCAACAAGAAAAATGTCATCAGCAAAAAGCATACACCAAGATACATCTTCTTGTAAATGCCTCGTAAGAACATCCATAACTAAAGTAAAAAATATAAGGGCTTAATGTTGATCCTTGATGTAATCCAACTGAAATAGGAAAATATTTTGTCAATCCTCCTTATGTTTTGACACAAGTAATGTAGTATACATATCCTTAATGACTTGAATATAACCAATATTAACTTATTTCGTTAGAACTCTCCAAAGAACATCTCTTGAGACTTTATCATAAGCTTTCTCTAAATCAATAAATATCATATGTAGATCCTTCTTATTTTCTCTATGCTTCTCCATCAAACCTCTTAACAAATGTATAGCATCCATAGTAGATCTACCTGACATGAAACTAAACTGATTGTGAGAAACTTCTATAACACATCATAACCTATGCTCAATTACCCTCTCCCATAATTTTAATGTATGGCACATTAACTTAATTCCTCTATAATTTGCACACTCTTGTGCATCACCTTTATTCTTAAATATAAGAACCAAATAACACATCTCGGCATCTTTTAGTCTTTAAAATAACATTAAAAAGATTTGTAATTCTCGATCTCCTAAACATTTTCACACTTCTATTAGAATATTATCCGGTCCTACTGCTTTTCCACATTTCATTTTCTTTAAAGCTTCACTAACTTCAGATTTACTAATACGACGATAAAAATGAAATTTTCTATTTTTGTTTAGGTATTAAGGTTGCTAAAATCGTCTTCAGATCCTTTATTGAAAAATTTATTAAAATACCTCATCCACCTAATGAAAGAAATTCTATCTATTGAAATTTGTAGAACCACCAAAAAAGATCAGGCTGGGGGTTTAATCAATAAGTTACAACAAGGAAAACAACAGGTACAATTCTGTCAAAATTAAACAAAAATAAAAAATTATGAATGTTTATGGTATACATCAAGTATAAATTACAAACCACAGCAGTGGTAATTCGATACCAAAAAAGAAATAGAACATGTACAGGGTAAAAATCAATCAAATTCATACCTCCAACTGTACAAGGATGTGACCTTATTGAAGCCCAAGGATGCAAGTAACCGCAGCCATCAAGGAACTATTAGAAAAGAACTGAACGAATGAAGATTAATATATGAACTATATACTAAAAATAGTGAAAAATATCTACAATAGAAAAAAAAAAGGCAATTATGACACTCCGACCAATAGTTTCAGTTTAATAATTCAGAAAAAAAATCCATGATGCTAGTATATGTTGACCTCCATATCCATTTCTTGAATCCGTCCAATAGTTTTTTTTTTTTTTATTTCAATATTGGAGACTATTTTTTTTGTTTATCCTCCTATTGGATATGTGGTTTCGATTCAAACAACTTCTGTGCCTGTATCATGATAGAATCAAGGATTCAAATCAATCCCCACTCATCCATGATTGCTTCCAACACTGAATCATTACTTCAAACATGTTATACCTACATCAATTTACCCATTTTCTTCTATCCAGGCCTCGTTCCTGCACCCAGACCCCCCTTCCAGATACTATTATGGCTGTCCTAAAGCTAGGCGTAACCCCCTACAGTCCTACCCATCAGCTGATGTCAAACACGACTTGGAGACTATTTTCCTTCACACAGCATCCAGCCAGTGAAAGGATGTTCAGTTTTTTTTTTCAGTCAGTCTTCATCTTCGTAATATTATTTGTTAATTTTTTTATTATTTTATTTATTAATTATTGCTTAGATGATTATACTAGATTTAATTTGATATAATTTTTAGCACACAAATATAAATGATTTGATGAATTCAAATTCTTTGCATGTGAATTCCAATGAGATACGATAGTTAATAATTGTAATTTATAGTTGCTATAATGAGTTTGCAAATGTGAAATTTAAAATATTTTATCAATAATTTTAAAAATTTTGAAAGTTAGCAGCCACCACTGTAGATTATGGTCATCATGATTTATTGTATTTTTAAATGAGTTGTTATTTTAAATATTATTTAAAACTATCAACTTTAGTTTTATGATTTATATCTTCATGATGATAAACTAAATAGATATACTGAAGGTTTGTCACACTTATGAATTAATTATAATTTTATGTCGTTTTTTATACTTTATTTCGAGATTTACGCCTCGCGTCACAAAGGCAAAACACCTCAATTCACGTTTTCGCCTTTTTAAACCTTGATTATAAGTAATACATTAACATAAATAATGATATTAATTAAATAAAATATACTTATATGGCTATAAAGCAATGAATTTTAGTGGAGTTAAAATAAAAAGAGAAAAAAAATAAAATGATGAGAACAAAAAAGCAAGAGGGTTGACAAGGAGACAATCAAGCACAATGGCATAGCCACCTTCCTTGCACTCAAAGAGGTCGCGTACACTCGATGCATGCTCTCGGACCTCATCCCAACTAATTAGTCCGTCTTCGCATTCCATTGTGCCTTCATGCAGATGAGCATGTGCGCCTTCATGAGTGCCTACATGGCCATAACACTTGATGGCTCCTAGAGGATCACCAAAGGCTACAAACATATAGTCCTCCTAACTACAAGCTACTCTCCACTCTGGTAGCTTTTTTCCCCTATTTTAGATTGTTATTGCTCATTTCATAGCCATTATTAAGTGTCTCTCATCAACTCTCAGTCTACTAAGCCCAAATTCCATCAAAGTCACCTCTCTCTTTGGATACTCCTATAATCATTGTGGCTCTTCCATGTTGGCCACCATCATTGCCTCCTATGTCGATAGCTCGTACTACTCAAAGGCTTTATCATAGAGGGTCCTATTATTGCTCATTCTTTCGCAAAATTTATGAGTGGATCATTAGACTTGAGACTATACCCCCTATCCAATCCCCACTCCTTTTCATTTTCATCAAGACTTAGCACCACCGAAACATAACCAATCACGGTATCAAGGAAAGTTCATGCTCATTTTTTATGAGAATAAGGTTTATGAGCTTACTAAACCTCTCTTTATCAATTGTAGGTGAATTGTCTTTAGTCTGCACAAGGATAGATGCCAATCACAAATTCCTATCAGACCTACACTTAGTTGGTGACTAATTAATTAGGATTGTTAATTATCGTCACATTATCAGAAGACTATCTTTGGCTGTACACTACAATAAACTCAATTCAAAACAAACTCCATTCCAATGCTTAACTGGTCTCCCCAATTCCTTACATATTTGGAACCACCTATTACATCTGTTTGAGTAGTTTTTCCTTAGCTTCAAACTTATTTCTTCAACAATTTAAACCTTTTTAAGTAGAATGCTTGATTTTCAAGACCTTCTGTGGCAAATTTCTCCTATTTTGCCATGTTTTAAATAAGACGATCTAATTCTTACCTCTCATCTTGCCCTCTTTCATCCCTCAATCTCTCAGTCTCTCCCTTTTATATCAATTACTCAACTTCTCCATCTCCCACCTTTCTTCACTTCCAACCACCCAGTCTCCTCAACTTCAATCAATCAGCTGCCATCAATGGATTCCTTATCTCCACAATAAGGAAGTAGCTCATTGTAGCACAATACTGTCAATTTAGTTTCACAGCCTAAACAGCTCCATTAGTGTCTTAATCAACTTCAAACAAATTTCATGAAGAAATCAAGAAATAATCAACTGACAATGAGTTCTCTCTCTCTCTCTCTCTCTCTCTCTCTCTCTCTATATAGGAATTAGCACTAAATATCGTGCAATAAAATCAGAGAAAAAAGAAAAAACACAACAGCATTACCCTAAAATCCCTTCAGGGTCAAATGGTGCTTGACACCATGAAGGCGAGTTATCAGAGAAGTCACCATCTTCAGTACTCTGACAAACCTAGCAGAGAGGAATGCGAACAAAAATCAGAAAATACTGACAAAGCATATAGAACAATAAACAAAGATCAAAAAAATACATTAGCACTAGCTATAACCAAAGATGACACTGAATAGACCTTTAGATTTCTGTAGGCTGATTTTTTGTATAGATGTTCAATGCCAAGAACATAGAGATCAATCATGCCTGCAGAGTTGGATGCCGGGCCAAGATCACCTCTAATCCCACACTTAACCTAAAACCAATGAGCTAATAGACTTCATAATGCTGACTTCATCTAATAAGCGTAAGTATGTTAACTGGCAAACAACCCGTGCAAATTCATAGAAAAAAATTGAAATTTTAAAAATTTAGACAGCAACTGCCCGGAAAAAATAAGCATACAACAATCTTTGATTGTGGTCGGCGTCGGATGCCGATGATCGTTGACTTCAAGTTTTCTTCATAGCTTTAACTTCTAAGCTTGATCTTTCTCCCTTATGATGAGAATAAAGTCCTATTTATAGACTTTTGAGATGAACATTTTAGTAATTATAGTGAAAACGCAAAAACACTTCATTAGATTATTTATATTGATTTTCTTTATCGTAATTAATTTATTGATGATTTAAGTATCTTAATGCATTATGATTTGAGTGATCTTAGACTTATTTGATTTTTTTTTTTTTTAAGGTTACTTAGTATAAGTATGTCATAGAATCTGTGAACATTAAATTCAAGTCTCCAAGTTTTTCAACTATAATTTTGAAGTTTGATCATAGGTCATTTAAACTCAAATTAATCATTCTTGATCTTGGTAAATTCATCTCATATATTCATTATAATTTTATTATTTAAATATAAATTATTTAATTTTTTTAAAATAAATTAAAATAATTTATTTATATAAATATATAAAATATATATATATATATTTTAAAAATTTATATTATTATAATTCTAAAATTAATATTATAAATATAAATTTATATATAAATATTATATATATTTATATATATATATATATATATTGATAAAATCTTATAAAATCGTGGCATAAAAAAAATTTTACTAAGAATATTATAATTACAATTTTTTATCATGATTTAATCTTAAAAATATTAATTTTATTTTGAAATAATAATAATATAAAGTTTAATTATTTTTTTGTATATTGCAGCTATCTGAATATAAATAATAATTTTAACAAGCATTAATCACAATTTAACAAAAATATTCTTTCTACAAATTTCAACAATTTAACGAAAGGATTCATTTATGATTATTTTTACAGTTAATTTTAATTTAATAAACGTGTAACGGATTTGTAAAAAATAAATAACGATTCTGTAGAAAATAAATTTGAAGAGCCAACAACTTAAAATTTTTATATTAATATTTTGCTAAAAAAATCTCATTTTATAACCGATATCTGATTGATGTCGTAATCGGATGACAACATCGTGTGATGATTGGCACCGGATTCGATTCACTGAAAATGCTTCAAAGGAAGAATATTGATTACGCGTGAATAAATCCAAGCTTCAACTATAAATTAGAGAGTCAACTATACACCTCTTGATATAGAAGATTTAATGGCTTCCTTATCATGCTCTTTTTCCTCACCCAACCTGCTTGTAAAAAAAAAGAGGAGCTTGTACTAGCCAATGAAGCTTGTGATGATGAAGACGATCAAAATACTAGATATTGCACTCCATCACCGGAGAGCCTAATTCCGGCAGTGGTTCACTGCCCGCCTGCTCCGAAGAAGCCCAAGTTGTGCACGAGATCAAAATTCATTTGGGCTGTGACTAAACATCATATTTTAGTCATTTGGGCTGTGACTAAAATCTTCCTCTCACACTATGCGATGCCAACTAACCTCCTCGAACACAACCAGTCCGTGCCCTTCCAAAAAATCAATTTTTGGCCGCAGCCTTCTCTCGTGCACAACTTGGTCTTCTTCTGAAGGCTGAACACCGAATTTCTCCGTGATGAAGGAGTGCAATATCCGATTTTGATCGCTTCATCATCGCAGCCCTTGTAAGCTCCTCTTTTTTTTACAAGCAGGTTGGGGGAGGAAGAAGAGCGTGGTAAGAAAACCATTAAATTTTATATCAGAAGCTCTCTTATTTGAAGCTCGATTCGCTTTTGGCATTGAATATCCTTCATTTTGAAGCATTTTGGTGAGCCAATGGTGTGTCAATCATCTGATTGACGATCTATCGATCATGGTCCAATTATAACATCTTGCCAGATATCGCACCGTTATAAAAGGAGATTTTTTTTGGAAAAATATTAATATAGAAATTTTAGTTGCCAGCTCCTCAAATTTATTTTCTACAGAACAGTTATTTATTTTTTACAAATCCATTACAGGCCTATTAAATTAAAAAATAATCATAAATGAATCTTTTCGTTAAATTGCTGAAATTTATAGAAAGAATTTTGAGATAGAATATTTTTGTCAAATTGTGATTAATGTTTGTTAAAATTATTATTTATATTAAGATAACTACAATATAGAAAAAAATAATTAAATTTTATATTATTATTATTTCAAAATAAAATTAATATTTTTGAGATTAAATAATGATAAAAAAATTTAATTATAATATTCCTAGTAACATTTTTTTATGCTATGATTTTGTAAGATTTTAAACATCATATATATATATATATATATATATATATATATATATTTACTTCAATATTGTTATTTCTGGGAAATTTATCCATGTATATTACATTTTAAATTTTTATATTTAATTGAATAATATTTAATTTTTGAATCACATAAAAATATAACTTCAATTACCATTTTTAAATAAAATTTATTTTTAATATATATATATATATAATTGAGATATTAAAATTTAATATAAATATATATAAAAATTTAGATGTCAGATATATAAATTAATTGAAATTTAATAATATTGATATGTTATATAAAATTGATCAAATTAAATGAATCTCAATCGCTATATAATTTTCTAAAATTAAATTAAAAATTTTAAATATGATTTTAATTGATTTATAAATAAATTGAATCATGAGATGAATTACAAGATCAAGAATAAATTAATTTGAATCTAAATGACCTATGATCAAACTGTAAAATTATAGTTGAAAAACTTAGAGACTTGAATTGAATGTTCACATGATCTCTAAATTTTACAAACTTATAGTCGAATAAGAACCTCAATGAAAAAAAAATCAAATAAGCCTAAGATCACTCAAATCATAAGTCATTAAGATACTTAAATCATCAATAAATCAATTACGATAAAGAAAATCAATATAAATCATCTAATGAAATATTTTTGGATTTTTCACTATAATTATTAAAATGCTCATCTTAAAAGTCTATAAATAGGACTTTATTCTCATCAAGAGAAAGATCGCTTAGAGTTAAGAAAAGTTATTAAAAGTTAACGATCATGATGATCACAACAATCAAAGATTGTTGTATGCTTATTTTTTCCGAGCAATTGCTGCCTAAATTTTTAATATGTAATCTCACTTTCTCCAATAAAGGAGAAGAGTCAAATCTTGTAATTTTAATTATACAATAAGCTATTTTGACTAGATAAGGCTTCGTGATTATTTTTTTCTTTTCGTGGATGTAGGATCTGAAAATTCGTCACCAATCTCTTTTGGAATGAAAAGAGTTGTTTTAATATCGGTGAAAATTTCAGAAAGCAGATGAATAGTAGATAAAGCCTTGCAGGAGATTTCGTCACTCGTTTGGTGAGGACTTTTATATAGTTCTAGGTTTCCTATGGTATGGCTTTATAAACCTATAGTTAATTACACTCCGTCTTGAGAAGCGGCTGATTAAAGGCCAGTCGATAGATAGATTAAATAACTATGAATATATAATTGCGGTGAGTGGAGTTGAAATTTATGAAATTTATCATTTTTATTTAAAACTTTGGTGGGGAAGCGATGGCCAGCGTCCGTCCCAGATCAAGCAGATTCCGTAGTCATCAGCGGATCTCACAATTCGAGCAGTGGAAGGGTAGATGATCGGCCCGTAGAAGAATCAGCATCGATGACAGAGGTTCGTCATTAGATGTCTCTTGTATGGGCGGAATGAAATTTGTCCCAAGTGAAATGTCAAATTAGTAACTTTATGGATTTTGTCCGAATCGTTCTACATTTCCACGGCTCGTGCATGAAGGCGTTGGGGAACATCTGGTTGCCGGCTGAAAATAATTTTGATGTCATATCAGCTGACGAATACCGTCGAGAAGACTCGGTCGTTCATTTATGTGGTGTCGTTTCAGGAAGCTTGGAATGAAAGGACGGTAGCGTATTCTGAGCAAGATTATTTGAGTGTGAAAATAATTATCTTGATTGGCGTTATTTCTTTTGTGAAGCGAAAATTTTCTTAATTTGTATTGAGACAGGAATAGTTCTTGAAAGATTAGTTGATTTTTTTAAATTTTAATTTAAATAATAAATTTCATTTCATTTATATTTTGTTATTTTATTTGAATTTTGATGATTGATTTAGATTTGAATCACGTCATTTATCATGAAATTTTAATAATAATCGCTTCTCGATCATGCATGCGCGATTAATATAAACTGCTCATGCGATTTTCTGAAAGGATGGTCAATTCATTGTCTCAAAAGTATAATCCTTGACGTAAACAAGCTTGAGGATCGGGTTTGACTTTTCTTCTGAGGTTTGAATTTGAATGTCTTGATTCTATCTTGTAATTATATGGCGTAGTTTTCGATATTATTAATTTAAAATTCTTATAATATCAAATTTTAGCTTTTTTTTGTTAAGGACCTCAAACGAAGTATAGCATATGTTCTTTTTATCTTGCATTTGGATTACATATCTTTCTAGATATTTGATCTACTAAATACTTCAACATATATACAAGTATCTGTTCTTTTTAGAATATTGTATGGACATGTGAATGTCTAAGTTGAAGTAGTTGAATTTGGCATAATGTATGCTTCAAAATACAAGCATGAGTTTTGATATGGAATTTTAGGTTTTGTTAAGCGGACGATCCAAGACCACGATCCTTTATTATGATTGGATATTTAGGCTCTGTTCAAAATGATGGTGAAATAGATGGAGATGTTATTAGTAGAATTCAAGTTGGATGGTTGAAGTGGAGGAATGCATCCTTTATTATGTGATAAAGTTTCACTTAAACTTAAGGAAAAAATTTTATAAGATGGTGGAAATACACCATGATGACTTATGGTGCGAGAATGTTGGTCAATAAAAGAAGCGTAACTAAGTTAAGTATTCTGAGAGATGAGGATGCTTTGGGTGGATGAGTGGCTTTACTCTTAGAGATAGAATGCAAAATGAGTATGTTAGGAAAAGTTGGAGTAGCTCAGGTGGTAGATAAGATTAGAGAGTCACCTTAGATGGTTTGGCCACATAAAGCGTCGGTCGTTCGGTGACCAGATTAGGAGAGTAGATGTTATGTTAAGAAAGGTAGAGGTAGACCTAAAAGACTTGGTTAATATGTATAAAAAATGATCTTAGTACTTGAATTAAATGAGAATTTGACACATAATAGGACCAATGGAAACAAAGATTCATGTAGTACCCAAGTGGGATTAAGGCTTGTTGTTGTTGTTGTTGTTGTTAACGGATCACAAATCGGAAGTATAATATCTATTCTTTGTTTTTGTATCTAACTGCATATATTCTTAAATGTCGTTTTAACATCATATCATATTCTTTAAAATTTTATATGGACATGTGAATGTCGAGTGATATCGAAATCGATTCTGAGTTTGATTTTTTGACGACATTTTTTTTTTAGGTTTAACTCCGGACCGGTCAAACCAAGCGTCGTCGATCTTTTGTATTTGACTTAGCAAACACTTCAACCCATAATATCTATCTTTAAAAAATTCGTATGATGTCTAAGTTGAAATATGTCAAATTATAGATTTTGATTTTTGAGTTTTGTTAACTTGACGGTCAAAGAGAAGAATATAAATATTCTTTTATTTGACTTAGCAACACTTCATGCACGAATATATGTTCTTTGAAAATTCATAGATTAAGATGTCAGTTGAAGTTTATATGTCAAAGGTTTTGATTTTTGAGTTTTGTTAACGGGATCTGATCAGATAAGCATGATATGTTCTTTTTTAATAGCTTAAACCTTAATGACGAATATCTGAAAAAATTTGGGCATTAAGATGTAAGTTGAAGTTTATATGTCAGTGTAGGTTTTGATTTTTTGAGTTTTGTTAACGGACGGTCTAAGACAAACCGAAACATAACATATATTCTTTCATTTCATTTGATTGTTTGCATATATGTATTTTGAGCATTTAAACATTAATACTTCACATAATATACATTAAAAATATTATATAGATTGAATATACAAGTTGAAGCATTGATGTTTGACATGGCATAGATGTCGAATTACAAGCATAGCTTTGATATAAAATTATGAATCAAATGTAGATGTTACATCGAATGAATTTGACCTTTCAGTGTCGTAGATCAAGTAAAGGTGCGTTATAAGATTATAAGACAGTTGACTCTTTCAACTATTTATCACAGTATAAATTTATCTATAAGATATCATTGACTCTTTCATGTACTTACGTGTATGTCGAGTGAGTCATTACATAAGAATGTGAATCACTAAACTAAGTGATTATCATTAGATGATATAGTTGGTTCTTTTCAACCACATCATGTATTTGTTCTTTTAACAAATGCATCTATTTTTGTAGAATATACATTTGATTCTTTCAAGTATTTGCGAATCAAATGGTTAAGCAAAATATTACTCCTTAAGTTAAGCTCTTCTGCATATAAGTATGTATGTTTAGCTTGTATGACATGCGATAACACTTCAAGCATACATAATGACAAAGCTATAAACTTACATGAAATCATGATGAGTGCAAGAATTTAGTTCCTTTGAACATTTGCATAAACCATAAAGTAACAAGTTTAAATATAACTTACATTCATTCCAATATTTAGATCGATCTCGAACTAAATATTCATTTCACATCAATGTTTGATGAAGTCGATTCATTCATATTCATTGATTAATTGTCCAGTTGCTTAAGTTCATAAAAGAGCTATCAAGTTTTTGCAAGCTCTTATATTTCAATTTGAATTGTCCTTAATCCTCCCCATTAGAAAAGAACTTGTCCACACTCAATCTTTTTTTTTAACACATGATATAATATTATTGAACATATGTTAAAGATTTTAATTTGCATTTGTCATCAAGCTTATGGTTCAATTTTCTCTTAAGCTCCTTTCAAATTATTCAGTAAAACACATATTATGATTTAAATGGTAATTGAAAATGTTTAATCACATTCGTTATTGAGATATCAAATCATATATTATGCTTGTAAATAAATTATCAAATCTCTTATAACTTAGATTTGCTTCAACTTGAGCATTTATGATTGAATCAATTTATAAATATTTTTATAAATATTTTGAGTCTTGATTCACTTTCCTTTTGTGGCATATCAAGTTTAAACGTTCGATTGGCATCATATCAAATTCAAACTTTTTATTGATTTATTAAAAATTTGAATATCGACGTCGTGCGTATGGGGTTGTTTGAGAGACTGCCCACCACGCCAAGAAAGGCATGCGTGGTGTCGTGAGGCACCACGCGTAAAATTTATTTGTCCATCACGCAATAAAAAGAGTGCATGGGTTAAAGATAAGATTTCCGCCGTTGGAATAACGTGAACATCTTATATCATCATGATTTCCACCGTTGGAACAACGCGTGAGCAGATATCTATCAGTTTTCCGCGTTGGAACAATGAGCGTGTACTTATCACGATATTTTCGCGTTGAACAACAACTGAAGTACTTATCACAAGTTTTTCGCATTGGAACGATGTAAGCGGATCTTATCGCGTATTTAAGCATTAACGGTATCTTATCACACTTTTTGCAATTTTACCTTTACATATGTATTAGGGCAAAAGAAGCATTATACAAGTGAGATTTTTATTCGTGATTTATCACCATCTCATTCAGCATTTCATCCAAATTTTACCCTTCGGAATGCATAGTCAGCAAATTAATGTATAAGACCTCAACAAGTGTAAGCACCATATGATCCTTTCATGTCGAGTATCAAACATATTGCTTTCTTTCTTATATTCAGCAAATCAAAATAACACTTTGTGCAAAATGCAAAATGAATTTTCATGAAAGACAAAAGTAATATGCTTTTATGAAAATGATAACCCCATCCCATGTTAACAAAGAAAGTCTCAAGCACAAACTGATTGAATACTTGTGAGAACAAGTAGAACATGAAATAGCTAGATTTGAACGATTTTAGCTCACAATTAAGCATGGACACCAAAGTGAATGTCTCAAAAATTCACAAATCTAGCAATCATAATTATCATTTTCCTCATTTTGATTCAATCAACAAGAAGAGATGTTGAATGGCTAATCTTAAATGCAAATTTAGCATATTATCATGAAATTCTAAAACCAAATAGCGCATTGAAATCCACTTCTCCATTTTGTATCAACATATACACAATATGATCACTTAATAACAAAGTGTAAGAATGATCTATTTATTCAAAGCACAAGATAAAACAAGAGGACTCAAATAATCAGATAAGAGCCATGGATCAAAATTAAAGCTTATGCATTTACTATTTCATATCAATATCACAATGACAGTAAAGTTTAAGCATGTTAGATAGAGATTTTGCAAATAGAACTGAACAGGATCCAATAGCACCGGACACAATGGAATAGGAAAAAGGTAATATCATTCTCCACTAAGGATTAAAATCATGCCCATGCACCGAGAGACAGGCTTCTCCTTTCCTGTACATATAGTGATTTATTATAACAACCACGATCAGCATCAGGTAATACAAGAAGGGTTGCTCTGGAATGACTGTGATTGAAGAAATTGCCAAAAGAAACAATAATAAAAGCTGTGGCCGCCAAAACTTTACGGTTACGGTCTTACTCAGTACAAAGTAAGTAAATGAAATATTAGATACAAACTGAATTGACCCCCAAGCTGCAAGAAGGGACTGAATAGCATATGCGAAAGAAATGAAGTTAAGGAAATTCCCGAGATCAAAGAAAAGAATGCCAACTCTCCGAGTACGAAAATATATGATTGGTTTCAAAATAAGCTTGGTAGATCCATCATTGCTGGCTGTTGAAAGTTTTTCTCGCATAGCACATATGAGGATAAACCGATATCATCTCCTCCAAGAAAGACCCACATAGCAAAATATAACTTAGGATTGAAACGAAACAACCTGGGGGTTTCGGTTGGAAGGGTGATTAGGAAGGATCGAGCCCTCTGTTTGCTCGACTAGGGTTCGGTGCTTCGAATCGAGAGAGGAGAAAGGAACTGCTACAGGGGAATTCGACCAGGAGCAGCAAGAGGGACGGGCAAACGATTCGTCCGATCGCTCAGCTGCTTGAGGGAGACGGACGGGGAAGACTATCGTTCGGCTTCTACGCTGCTCGGGATGGACAGGAGTCGCACGAGAGCGAGAGAGGAAGAGATGAGACTTCGGCCGAGAGCAGGAAACGAGAGAGGGAGCTCTGCGTGAGAAGCGAGTTGCGTGAGAGAGTCGTGTGAGGAGAATGCCCTAGCCGCTCGATTCCTTTGGAGATAGGCTCGGTTTCGTCTAACTAATTATAAATTAATATAATTTTTGCCTCAAAAATTTTGTGAAATCATTTTGTGTGAGAAATCCTAATAATATGAGTGTTAATTTTAGATATTTTTTTATGCTGGATGAAACGGCATAATCAATTTCACAATTAGATCGTTTAAAACATCGGCGATACGTGAAATGAGTGAAATTGTTGCGGCGTCATCGAATGATCGGCGTTATACATTTTGTCAATTGATCGCGAAAAGTCTAGAATTCGATGTTTGAATGGCTCGATTTCGCGAATAGAGGTTGTATTGGTCGTCGGGCCGAACTTGGTATGTAGGTCATTTCATTAAAAATTGTTCTTAATTATTTGATTGATTATTAATTTATTCAATATTTTTTATTTAATTAATTTTAATATTTTAGGTGCATTACGAAGTTGAATTTTCAAATTAAAGCAAATAAGATCGATTCTGACCACGATTAGGGCATTTTAATCTCCAATTATGCGATGCTACTCTTGTTAATTATTTATTTTAGCTTTCATGGTTCATTTGACTTATGAACCATATGTGGAGGTCAACAGTGGAGTTTTTTCACATAAAAATTTAAATATTCTCTGTACTGTCTCTAATTATCTATATTTGTGCTAAATTTTTAGGCAAAATAAGATTTAAAATTTACTCTATAATCGTCAAATTTTTGACATGTAATAATAAATTTTATAATAATTATTATTTAAAATTATAATAAGAGATCATTTTGTATCACATCACTTAAATGACCAATATGCCAAGAAGCTAAAAGTTGATTTGAATTATTTTATTTGTTGCTAATGACTTTTAATCATTCTATCTTTTAGTAATTACAATTTTGAAAGGTAAATATATATATATATATATACTAACAAATATATAGTGTGTGCATCCACATGCACACACTTTGTCTCTCTTTCTCTCTATATATATATATAATCTATAAGATTTAATTCAGGATAATGATGATAGTTGGAGTGAAAAATTAAATAAATATGTTAAAATAATCATATCAAAGAGCTAAATATAAGGCATAAAATATAATTTGATGAGATTCATTTATACCTATAATTGCACCAAATCAAATATTTTAATCATATCAAAGAGCTAAATATATATATTATTGTGCGGTTAGAATTACATGAATACATAATAATACATAACAGTTTATTGTCAATAAACATATGCTATGTATTAACTGAGTACGATAAGATATTGCTTTATTGGAGTATGAATGTAGAACTACATCTTAACTTTACACGTAATAATTTATGTGTATATTAACAGATTGTGATTGATTGAATGAAAGTTTTTTCTTAAGTTTAGAATAGGTTTTTTTTCTTGATTTTCTCCTCAATTTTCAAGTTGCTATGGAGTATACCATATCACATAAAAGTAGTGAGAATAAAAATTGCATGATAAGTTGCTAATGTGAATGCACAATCAAATTAAGCTTAACATTTTATTAAAATTATGAGAGTAAAATTTTAACTTAAAATTATTATTATTAGTATTATTTTTAATGCTTAACACATAATTCTTATGAATTTAGATATCTAATGCTAACTTTAATTTGTATACACTCATATTTTTAAATTAAAAAATATATTTTTAATATAGAAAAATATTAGATAAATAAATATTTAGTTTTGAGTGTTAGATATGTAAATGCATAAAAATTGTGTGGCATGCAAATCTTCAATATTTTTGTTAGGTTAGGATAATTTGTTTTTGTTGATGCTCTTGACACTTAAGAATTGTATTAATTTTGCTTTAACTATTTGCATTTTAATCTTATTAAGAAAAAAGTTATAAAGAGCATCTGTCCAGTTAAAATTTTGCTTGTATGCTAAATTAATTATTTTTTTAGTAATTTTTTTGTTATTCTAAAATTAAGTACATTCTGATTGATTTTATTTTTAATAACAATTAATTACTTTTCACCAATTTTTTAATTCAAATTCAAGACTCCCTCCATATGAACTATTTTATTTATATTATTTTATCTATGTTACTTTATCTAATGATTGTAAAGATAATTAATGCTAAAACTAAAAAGAAGTTAAGAACTTACTTAGACTTGAATGCATATAATTTCATAGAATCAATTATTAGCAAACTAGTGCAAGTGGATGCTACCACCATTAGAATATCTTGATCATTTGTAACCCATGTTATTGCTAAATTAGACATTTTTTTCTATTTCTTTGGCGAAGCATATATAGATTGCCACTTCTTCATGTGGTGTTATTGACAACATGCGAAATATAAGGTTTTGCATTTTGCAAAATCTTATGTCATGCTTGATTGCTTCAAGGCTCCTTGCATTTGGTTTGATCCTGGCAAACTAAGAGAAGGCCCCCCTCTATGAGCTCCAAGTTTTCTCTAATTCCTACTGCTCATATATTTTCTCAACAAGCTAGCTCAATTAAGGTTTGATCAATGCTCGTTTATTTCATTAAACAAGTTGCCTGCTAACAGACTTGATAATTCAATTTGAACATAGCACTTGAAATAGCTCGAATCGAGCTCGAGCTTGATAATGGCAAATGAGCTCATGTTTAAATACCATCATCTTAAAAGCTAAAATCAAGCTCGAGCTCTAAAATGACAAACAAGTTTGAACTCAAACACATTTATGCTTGCCTCAGCTTGGTATGTTTCAATTTCTTTTGAGGGAGTAGCCTAAAGAGAAAGTGCAAGAAAGATTTAATCAAAAGCAAGCAAAATGGAGGCTGAGTAAGATGGTCTCCTCACAAGGAAAAAAGAATACATTGAGAGAAAAAATAGGACACGAAAGTATTAACCACATGAGATCATGGGTTATTGTCATATATAAATTGTTGAAAAATAGTTTAATGCATGCAATAATATCAAATTATCTTCCTTCACTTTCATGATCAATTTTTTTGGTTTATACAAAGTGAATACTGATGTGCACTCAGGAAGAGATAGAGAGAGATGAAAAAAGGATAATGAAGTGAAAATGGGCAATATTTCATCATATTGTCAGCACATTCATTTATAAGATCCGATCTGAATTGAATTTTTTTTCTTCTAAATAGTCGTATCCTCCCCAGAGAAGTCTACGTTGTTGAGGTTGATTGGGGCCCAGTTGTAGCAGTGGGATAAGAAGGTTTTTAATTTTTTATCCATTTCTCCCATTCATAGTGTTTTCTTACTCGATCACCCTGCATGGAAAGTTGATTCTATTACTAAATCAAATTTTTATTTAGCATTTGATCTAAACTTGATTTAATCCAAATGCCTAAGATTATTTTTCTTCATGATTATCATTCTATTAGTATGAATTAACTCTTTTTCAGAATATACATGCAAATATTAAATACATATCGGAAAGAAATTTCTTCTTAGTTTTCAATTCTGATGGAAAAAGAAATTGAATGCGAGCTTTCAATGCTTTATATTACCTGCACTTCCACAGAATGTAAAGGCTTTAAAGAATCTGATATGAATTGTGTGATGTTGTTTGACTGCTTAGTCTGCAACATAGCAACAAAAGTATATATTTTTAATGGAAAAATTAAAATTATATCCCAAACCAAATGTAAACAATTATTATATATTCGATAAAGGGTGTATTGTAATATTTACCTCCACTTGCATGACATCCCAGATGCTGAAAGAAATCTATTGTAAGTACTGATAGATTAAGATAAAGATTAAAGCAGCCTCAAGGGGCAAGGATGAAAATACAACACTGGTAAAACGACAAAACTTGATAGCTAGATTAAATTTGCTCACTTTCCTGAAGCCCGCAATCAAAGATAGTGGAGCTCAGCCGTGGACATCCATGTACCTTTTCAAGTAATTATCGGAGCACAAATTCTCCGCGTTGCAGAAATCATAAAATGTGAATCGTAACAAATGTGTATTTTCGAGTAATTTTACATTTGAAAAGGACCGATATACTACTAATCATAGATACCAGAAATAGTATTCAATCTGTTTCCGCAGCCTAGCACGCAGATCATCTAGCAAGATAGAGAAATATGATTGCTGAGCTGCATAAATGTCCTGGTATGGAACAAAGGATGGTCCGCTATAATATTGACTCTGTGGATGGCCTGCACGTTGAAGGGAACATCTGGAAGCCATGTAAGAATATTTAGGCATCAAACTCGTAGAAGAAGATGCTCAATTCAGTTTTAAGAAGAAGAAAAAATGACAGCATAATCTTACAATGGTAGCCCATGGGGACTTGATAAGCAGACCAGATGGAGGTGAAACAATTGCCAATGAGCGGCACAGGGCATAGAGGCGGAGAAATCAATGGCGGCGTGCAAGCTCGCGGTTGCTCTCGTGGGAACTGCATGCGAGGATTCTGATCATGTCGGTAGCCATTTACACCTCGATAATTATTCGGCTTCCATTTATGACGACGATCATGATCATGCTGGTAACCATACCCATCGCCTTGGCCACGGTGGTTGTCACCACGACTGCAATTCCCCTTGCCAATTTCGTCTTTACAGTATGGTTTTTCCCCCTATTTGTCAAACTTAGGGATGACACTTTCACAGGTGGCAACAAGGGTTCGACATTTCGAATAATGGCAGTACTGCTGCCATTACGATTATGATTCAGAGCCAGAGATATCGAACGAATGTCGCCCGAATCGGAACTTTGGGGAGACGAGCTGATGGTATCAGAGAGGGCCGACGATAGAGGCGATCCTCCCTTGACCGGAGGGCCAACCTCAGTCGATTCATTGCATGGTCTTACCCACAACGTTGGCTTGTTTCCTTCTGTCGGTGCATTCCCATTACAGACGATAGAGGGGACAGGCGATTTGTTTACGCTCGACATTGTCAATGCCAATGGATTGCTGTGCGCAGATCGACGAAGGTGGTATGGAGGCTGATTGTTGCGTGTACGTGGGGAGGCTTAGGATTAAGATTGGGATTACAATTAGGGTTTTGATCGTGTGGTGGAAATGATGAAGAGAAGAAGCAGAAAGAGCGCTATTCACCGGTTGCAACTCGTATCTCGGTTATCAGTGAGGGGATCCATGGCTCTGCGCAGTCAAATTTATAGAGGAAGGGGGCAGCTATTGTAGTGTTGGACCGATTTATTCGATATGCTTTGGTTGTTAGTACTTTGATAACGGGAGGAGGTTATTATTTGTGAAGGGTTCGTAAGCACGTGGCTGGCTGAAGGTGGTGGAGGAGGTTATCTATCTCTGGCCCTTTTGTATTTCTGTCATTTTGAATATATATATATATATATACACACACACCTTTTTTTTAGGAGAATTTGCATACATCACATACTTTTTTTTATACATTTAATTTAAACTTTCATATTTATATAAATAATATTTAAAATCTTTAATATTACATAAAAATAATAAAATCTTTAACACACATAAGAGATGTGTGTTATTATATAAATTTTCTTTTTTTTAATGGACGATAAGCCTCCAAAAAAATAAAGGGCGGGCCACTGAGTTCTTAATCTAAGTTTGTAGGATATTTACATATTAAATAATTTTAACATTATGCTATTTATACTTTAACACCTAAATAGTGATGGGATCTTATGAATTATTTTTATCAAATTAATGGGAAAAATAATGCATAATTTATATTAGATATATTTAAAAAGTTAAATAAATAAAGTGAAGCTTATTTTTTTTAAAAAAAATAGTGTTATTACCTTATGTTAGACTTTAATGATGATATACTTGCATTCTTCTTCTTTTTTTGTACCTTAAATATGTAAATGTAAACTTTATTAAAGCTTTATAGTAATCAAGAGAAATTATTATAAAATCTACTTTCTATATTAAGTAAAAATAGGATGTAATATTTAGAAGAGCATATGATATAAAAATTATATTTGTTTCTAAATTGAATGGAAATGAATATGATTCATTTAGATAATTATTTCAGAATTAATTTACAATCAATTATCAAGAATTAAATAATATTTATGTTATATTAATGGTAGTGATTACATTGTCTCTAATATATTTTGATAGAAGCTTTATGCATTGAAAAAAAAAATTTCTCTTAATTTCGTAAGCTCAATTATAGTCATAATAAGCCAATGAGTGCAATATTTTGGGAGAGTTATTCATGTACCTCTATCATTTTCCTTGTGAGGAATTAAAGAGTTTGGTTAATTAATTTCATGACCTTTAAATCAATATAGAGACAATCCTCTCTTTCATTGCGACTGTCAGGTGTCTTAAAGCTTCAAAGTATCGACTCCTATGATGGGACCCCTGATCTTTATGCACACATTGATTGATCATTACAAGACTATGCATATTTAAAAGCCATTGATACACTTGTGGTGTTTATTTTGGATGTAAGCGCACATAACGTAGATCATAGGGGGTACTTATTGAAGTGACCCATATGACATTAATGAATGATGCACTAACTCAAAAGATAGAAATCATCACCTTGTAATGGACCTAATAACCTAATAAATACTCCTAATGCATGATGGGTCTTCGAATGTACTAGAGATTTTTTCCGTGCTTTACATAGATGAATAAAGCAAGGTTTATATTAAATTGGGTTCTAAAATTCTCTATGAGAGAAAGCCCCCATAATTAATTACATCTTAGGAAATGAAATTTTCTAAGAATACTCCTGATTATAGCAGACAATTATGGTCTCCAAAGATTTCAAGGCTAGACTATCAATAAATTAGTTATGTTGGAAAATCAAGTGCGAAAGTTCAAATGGAGAAGACTTATTTTAAAAGCCAATGAGAATATGTAGAGAATGCTCATGATACTATGAGGCATAGTGAGCATTCCAATCTATCTTATAATTAAGCTTTATATATTTGAAAGTGAAGAGAATTATTTTTATTAGAGTTAAATTTTTATTAGATTACTAGGGCTTATAATCCATCAACACAAAGTTGTAGAAATATTTAAGAGGTGAGGATTTATGCTTATTGCCCAAAGAAAATAGCTACATCAGATCCTAAATCTAGAGAGCTATGACATAAGCTAAAGCACGACCTAAATCTAAGCGAAGATGGACATAAGGTTTACCTCCATAAGAGAAGATAAACCGCCCGACTGTTGGGCTTACAACCGCCTAGAGTGGCTACTAGCTAACTCCTCATACGCTTTAAATTTATGTGGTAGGATGATATGAAAGAGACTAAGTTCTAAAACCCATTCCCTAAGAGACTAGAGCATGAGTGGTATGAGCATATGACTTAATCTACAAATGCAAAATCTTTTCAAATTTTATTTCAATTTTTACACTTCATTTTGACAAAGGCTTTGGGATTTGTATAAGCCTAAATGAATGATGAAATGGATTATTGGCTAAATCAGAAGAGAAGAGGGTTAAGCTCCGTCAGTAGGGGTTGCTCTCACAGGTCAAGTGGTCCCTATGCGTGTAAGGATGGAGGCTCTCATTTTGCAAGAGTGACTTAAGATGCATGCATGATATTAAACATACAACATACAACAAAGGGGTTGCTAAATCTTTTATTTATCTTGATTTAAAACCTAGGCTTTAATGCGAGATTATGAGTTGTAGAAAATTTTGGTTATGAGTTAGTAGTTGGATAGAAAATTTTATTTTTCCCGAAGAGCCTAATTGCATCCAGGCCATACAATAGACACCAATCATAAAAAAATTATGAAAAAGCATGCAATTTCTAATGCACAAGCTTAAACATAACATCAAACATTTTATAGCGACCGTAAAAGAATAAAAGGCCGGTGTGGTCGGGTACTACTGTACAATCTGAAAAAAGAATATGGATAGCGAGCTCTACCCTTATACAACTCAAAATTACAAGATAATAATTTATAATTTATAAATGAATAAGTGCTATGGGGGATCTTCAAGTCTTCGTGTCTTCACGTCTCCTTCATTTCTTCTTTTTTCTTTGATTTGATGGACTTCAATGCATCACATGGCACCCCAGGACAAAGTCTTCTAGCCAATACTCATCCTCATCCCCCATAACACTAATCTTAATTCATAATCACAAAATTACATTAATATTAGAAAAAGTAAATCTAACTGAACTTGTAAAATAGAGGTTAGTTAAACATACATACAATTTCAAGAAATTATATTTATAATTTGGAATTAGCACCCTCTATATGGGGGTACTTATTGAAGTGACCCATATGACATTAAGGAATGATGCACTAACTCAAAAGATAGAAATAATCACCTTGTAATGGACTAATCAATACTCTAATGCATGATGGGTCTTGAATGTACTAGAGATTTTTTCCGTGCTTTACATGGATGGATAAAGCAAGGTTTATATTAAATTGGGTTCTAAAATTCTCTATGAGAGCAAGCCCCCATAGTTAATTACATCTTAGAAAATGAAATTTTCTAAGAATACTCTTGATTATAGTTGACAATTAGGGTTTCCAAAGATTTCAAGGCTAGACTATCAATAAATTGGTTATGTTGGAAAATCAAGTGGGAAAGTTCAAATGGAGAAGACTTATTTTAGAAGCCAATGAGAATATGTAGAGAATGCTCATGATACTAGGAGGCATAGTGAGCATTTCAATCTATCGTATAATTGGGCTTTATATATTTGAAAGTGAAGAGAATTATTTTGTTAGAGTTAAATTTTTATTAAATTACTAGGGCTTATAATCCATCAACACAAAGTTGTAGAAATATTTAAGAGATGAGGATTTATGCTTATTGCCCGAAGAAAATAGCTACAATAAATCCTAAATCTAGAGAGCTATGGCATAAGCTAAAGCATGACCTAAATCTAAGCGAAGTTGGACATAAGGTTTACCTCCATAAGAGAAGATAAACCATTTGAGCTTACGCTGCGCGGGTGGTTGCCTAACTCATACACTTTAAATCTATGTGGTCCGATGATATGAAAGAGGCTAAGTTCTTAAACCCATTCCCTAAGAGACTAGAGCATGAGTGGTATGAGCATATGACTTAATCTACAAATGCAAAATCTTTTCAAATTTTATTTCAATTTTTGCACTTCATTTTGATAAAGGCTTTGAGATTTGTATAAGCCTAAATGCATGATGAAATGGATTATTGGCTAAATCAGAAGAGAAGAGGGTTAAGCTCCGTCAGTAGGGGTTGCTCTCACAGGTCAAGCGGTCCCTATACGTGTAAGGATGGAGGCCCTCATTTTGCAAGAGTGACTTAAGATGTATGCATGATATTAGACATACAACATAAAACTAAGGGGTTGCTAAATATTTTATTTATCTTGATTTAAAACCTAGGCTTTAATGCGAGGTTATGAGTTGTAGAAAATTTTGGTTATGAGTTAGTAGTTGGATAGAAAATTTTATTTTTCCTAAGAGCCTAATTGCATCCAGGTCATACAATAGACACCAATCATAAAAAAATTATGAAAAGAATGCAATTTCTAATGCAAACATAACATCGAACATTTTATAGCGGTAAAAGAATAAAAGGCCGATGTGGTGTACTTCTTGTACAATCGAAAAAAAAGAATATGGATAGTGCACTCTACTCAATTACAAAATAATAATTTATAATTTATAAATGAATAAGTGCTATGGGGGATCTTCAAGTCTTCGTGTCTTCACGTCTCCTTCATTTCTTCTTTTTTTCTTTGATTTGATGGACTTCAAGGCATCACATGGCACCCCAGGACAAAGCCTTCTAGCCAATGCTCATCCTCCCCCATAACACTAATCTTAATTCATAATTGCAAAATTACATTAAGATTAGAAAAAGTAAATCTAACTGCACTTGTAAAATAGAGGTTAGTTAAACATACATACAATCCCAAGCAATTATATTTATAATTTGAAATTAGCACCCTCTACATGGGTAACTAAGCGCACCTGTCCTAATTTGGAATATGCTTAGGGGTTTAAGCAACCTGCAAATAGAGCATTTATATTTATTTTTAAGAGGCCCCTTAACCATGATCACATGTAGAAAATATGATTAGGCTAATCACGTCCTACCATCCAGTCTACGAAGCGTTCACCCTAACATCCAGTCTAAAATAATACATCACAAAATAAAATATACATCATACCATGCACCGCCCTAACATAAAGCTAGAAGTGATGACTTATTTATAATGTGTGTGTATTAAAGCTTGTGTGGTATGTCTTGCTAGGCATTAGAGTTATATTTTATTTAAGTATGAAAGGATTTAATTTAACATAAGGGCTGGTTTCATTTCATGTGGTTTAATTGATTTAAAAATTTTAATTTGTGTTTTGTTTGGTTTCATATGATCTATACTTAGCAACTAAGTATTATAAATAGAAGAAAGAGGGTTGCCCTCTTTCATCCCTACTTTAAGCCACTTTTTAAAGCATGTTAATTTGATTTAGTTCACTTTAGTGAATGGCTTATTACCCATTTTAAATTAATCTTAAGTTTAGGTTCACTTTAAATGATACAATCTAATATGAGAGGCATCTTAAGATTAATCTAATTGAATTACTATCACATGACACATGTTAAATCATTTCTTTCCATCACATGTAACATGCATATGAATTAATCATAAGTATATCTATACATGCAACATATATTAGCATACTTATATGATGAATGTATATATATATATATATATATATATATATATATATATATATATATATATATATATATATATATATATATATATATATATATATATATATATATATATATATATATATATATATATATATATATATATATATATATATATATATATATATATATTTGAAATTTATATTCTTTTATGTGATTGAATTATTTAATAACATTAGTTTAAAGCTTTATCTATATTCTTATACAAAAATATATAATGATGAAATTAAATAGGTACATGTCATTGTTAAATAGGAAAGTGAGGTAATCAAATGACCTCCCTGGGGCTAGCAAAGCTTTGTATTCCTGGGATGTCCAAACTATATACCCATTTGCATTCAAACATATATAAATTTATATACATGAATATGAGAAAGAAAGCCCCAAATCACATGACTAATTAATCAAAGCACTTAGGTGATTATGAATGCATGCATTTTTAATAGAAGAGAGATACTTTCATCCTTTAGTCACACATACATACACATGTAAAGAGAAATAAGCTAGAACGTGCCTTTGTTAACCAGAGAAGTGAGGTAATAAAATGACCTCCTTGGGGCTAACTAAAGCCTTGTATTTTCGGGATGTCTAGACTATATACTTTGCAATCTCACTACACATGAATGTATATGTAAACAAGGGGAAGAAAATCATGCAAAAATTGTATTTTATTTTGTTGGTTTGTTTATGTATATGGAGCAAAGTTTCATCCAAATTCTAGTGTAGAAGCACATATAAATGAAATCAAATAAGTATGTGTCATTGTTAACCAGGGAAGTGAGGTAATTATATGACCTATTTAGGGCTAGCTAAAGTCTCGAATTCCCAGGATGCCCAAACTATATACTTATTAACATTCAAATACATGTAAACCCACATATGAATTAAGGAAAAGAAAGCTTTAGTTCACATACCTAAGTTATAAATACATACAAACCTATATGTTTTCACAACTACTATAACTTTAATTAATGCAACTGATTTATAAACTTTAGGAAAGTAATTTGAACTTATTAGTGATAATAGCCACACATATTATAAATTAATCCAACATATGCAAGCTTATATAAAGGAAAACCATTTAACTTAATTTATTTTTGAAAAGATGAATGTATGATTTCAAGTGACATATAACATTTAACATGATTGGAAAGGTATAAATGAACATAAACACATGATTCATTCAATTAAACTAACTCTTAAGAACAATCACATTAAATAAGCTCATTTAAAGAAAATCGAAGCTTCTTTATTAATTTATAACTTAAGATTTTGAATAAGTTTAAAGAAGAAAAAAATTATTTGCTATTATAATCCCATTCTCACATTATTAATTTGATTTGGTTTAAGAAAAGGTAATTAAGTAAATTTTATGAATTAATTAAGTTGGATCCTTAATAAAATCAATTAATTACCCCTACTTACGCTTCTTTAATTTGATTAACCACTTAATTATGAACCACATATGACATGAACATGTGAGAAAATAAAATTGCAATGCTTCTAGAAGGATCTAATGCAAATGGCTCATAATTAAGGATTAATTAAATTAAAGAACCTAATTAAGTACTTTTATGATTTTCCCACCCTTATGCGCTCATCATAATTTTCTTAAAGGGTCTTTATGTTATTAAACACATAAAGAGGAACCCTTACTTTCATTGTTAATTATCTGATGTGATTAACATTTCAATTTGATTTGATTAGTCATTTAATTAGTTTATTAACTCTTAATTAATCTTCATATTAATTAATTTTCTTTCAAAATGAAGTGGACTTAGAAAAAGAAGCTAGGAAAAAGGTCCTAACACCACTCGCCTTGTCCATTCACTATTAGATAGTGATTAGTGAGTTTAATTAATTAATTGGTTATTATTTAGGGTGTTAATTAACCATTAAGTAGATTAAGAGAGTAATTAGGGCTTAAATAATCAATTCTCCTAATTAACCAAGAAATAAATCTCAAGAAAATTATGAGAGGCAGAGATCAACTCATTAAACTAACACATAAAGTTTTAGATTAATTACTAAAGTAATTAAGGCTTAATTAAGCTAATTAAAATTTTTTATTTAAACTTTAATTAAGCCTTAATCGTTGTTCAAAATCAATTGAAATTAATTTGAATTGAATCTCTTCTAAAATACCTTCAAAATGAATATTTACTTGCATTTTTATGATTTTTCTATGATTTGCTATAATCTTTCAAAGTTCGAGCTGATTTAAATAATTTTTCATAATTTTTATAGAGCACATTAATTTATTCTACTAAAATAAATTATTTGAGCTTCAAAATTCAGTATCTCCCTATCCAGAAATTTGTTTGACTTGAAATTTTTATGGTAGGTGTATTTTAACCTCAATTTTAATTCTTAAAAGTTTCAAGTCAATCTAATTTGTATTTTTAGTTTAATTAATAAAAAATAATTTTCACTAAAACCTAAATTTAGCTCAAAATACCTAATAAAAATTTGAGATTTTGAGCTTGTTGGATTCTTCTCGAACAAGACAAATCCAAAGAGCCCATATTTGTAATTTTTTCATTAAATATTTTCTTTTTTATAAATATTTGAAATTTAAAGTGATTTAATTAATTTTTAAAATCAAAAAATCCTGATGTCCTTACTTAACTCGGTGCCACGACACTGCGATCACGTTTGCGATAGCGTGCATTTCACGATTTTCGTAGTGGAACAATTGCTAGCGCGACACATAAATGAGCGGGAAAACCGCATGTTCAATCCAACCATCTGATTGCGGATCGGACGATCCAGATTGATTCGCGTGATCTAGTGGATGAAATCAGATGGGATTTTCTTCTAATCACAATCGTCCATCTCTATTAATGGGAGATCGGATGGTTGCTGTGCCATCTTTCTCTTAGTGAATGAAAGCAATAGATGAATAGTAAAAATTGAGTGATAAAATGCAAAATTAAACAAAAAAGGGGTAAATTTCATAGTGATTCTCATGTAAAATGAAAGATGCATGAGTTTTCTAATAGAAATTTCTAAAATTGAGCAAATACTGTCACAAATAATTTATCATACGACCGGCTAAAGGATTTAAAAATTATCTCATCAAGGATGGTTTACGGTAGCTGTGTTGATTCGAGCACACTCTTGGATTCAAGATGAAGCCTTGGGATAAATCTAGACCTGTACCTCCCCTTAGAATGTTGTATCCAATAATGAGCGATGCCTCCTTATTGGAATCCGCTCAATTTTGGTATTCTTCTAGCCCAAAATAATCGGGAAAGGGTCTTGTTACTTGGAGGAGCTCCTAGAGTGTGTGTAATGGCAGAATAAGTCTTTGGAGGCCTCTCTTTCTCTTATGCTGGGTGGTGGCCAAAAATCACCACTAATGGGGATTTTTTTGCTCCTAGTGGATGTCTTATGGCATGGGGTGGTTGGGAATGATAGAATCATCCTAAGTGGCTTGGTTTGATTGGCCAAAGCTTGGGAGGTGGCTGCCAAGAGGGATTAGTGGGTGTCCTATGAATTTCAAATGCTCCAATGGGAGAGGTAAGATGAATTCACCTCCACATGAGTCATGGCCAACCCAACCACCTCTTGGGTCAGGTTGGCCAATGTCCTAGATGCCTAGATGGATCATTGGGAGGGTGCCAAGTGGCCAAGGAATGAAAATGACCACTTATATAGGTGATTTGTCTCATGTGATACCCTTGAACTAAGGGTAGAATGGTCATTTGATATTAGATTTGATTTGGACAGATTTGAAATGAGTCAAAAGTGAGTTGGACCAAATCTCAATTCATTTGGAGTTCATTATATTAAGTTTGGCTCAATTTGACCCATTTGGGTTAAATTGGATCAAAATGGGTTAGGTTGACCAATTAGTAAAATTGAGTCAAACCAAGGGTTTAATCAAGTTCATATGATTATTTGGTATGTGTTGGTGTCATTGGTTTGGTTTAATTTGGTTTAGATTTAATTTTGGTTCATTTGAATTCATATGGTCAAATGGGTCAAGTTGACCAATTTGACCAACTTGCCCAAATTGGCTTGAGTCATGGCTTAAATTTGGTTTGGTTGATCATTGGGAATGTGTTGTAGGCTTTGGTTGAGTTCAATTTGGATTTCATTGGGTTTTAGGTTGGTTTGACCCTTTAGGTCAAGTTGGGTTCAATAGGTTATTTTGGGTCTAGTGGGTCAATTGGGCTCAATTGAGGATTTAGTTAAGTTCAATAGTCAAATTTGAATGAACTTAAATCATTGGTTGCAATTAATATGATTTAGATTTTGATTTGATCCATCTTGGCCATTTAGGTCAATTTGAGTCAACTTGGGTCAAGAGGGTTAGGTTTGCCTCAATTGAAGGTCAAGTCATGTTCAAGTGTTGATTTTGGGTTGGTATGAATCATATGTTTCAATAGAGATTCATATGGATTAAAGGGTTGACTTGGTCAAAGGGCTAGGTTGACTTGGTTTGACCCAATTTATCATAATTGATTAACCTAGAATGATTAACAATCATGCCATGAAGTTTGGATTGGTTTAATTTACTTTGATTTGGATTGAATTAGATTTTGATTCATATAGGTCAAATTGGGCACTTTGGCTCAAGTGAACCAATTGAGTTTAGTTGGCTTGATTTTTGGTTGATTTTGATTTAGTTGAGCTTATATATAGATTTGGGATTGATATATAAATCCAATTGCAATTGGTTTAGGTTCAAATGAGTTTTGGTTCATTTAATGTTTCAAGTTAAATGAGCTAAGTTGGGTTTGACTTGGGTTGATTTTGATTTGATTTGATGATTCTAGATTTCATTTATATTTGGGATTATGATTGAAGAAATAATTGATTCATTAGAAAATCAATTGAATTTGGATTGATTTAGATGAAGTTTTGACTAAGTTCATGAAATTGATTCAAAGGACTTAGGAAAGATTTCAAGTTTGGATTTGATTGTAGACTTTGATAATTTGGCTTGGCATTTGAATTTAGATTTGAATTTGGGTTTGAAATTGAGTTTGATAGAGTGAATCTGGATTAGATTTGGGTTGTGGGGTAGGAGGGTTATCCTAATCCCTAAGGCATAGCCTAATCCTATGATTAACCCTTCTAAGTCTCTAGGTTTAGGTTAAGTGTTCATGTCATAAATTAATCTTATGAAGAAGAGTGTATAGAAAATCCCTAGGTTTAAGTTGAGGAGATTGAGAACTCACTCTAAAAGTGAGGTCAAGAAAAGGACCCACAATAGGTGTGGTGTAACTGACAAGATACACTACATGTATTGATGTTGATCAAGACGATCAATAATGTCCAGAAGATTACAAGTGCTAACATAATGATCTATACCTAAACTCTAAAGGTAAATATAATCACAATCTTAGTGCAATGTAGCCCTCTTTATGCCAAGGGCATAAGAGGGCCAGAAGAAATTTGCTAGAGATTGAGTACATGAACCTTCCACTAGGGAAGCAGGTTCAAGCTATCCGCTGGGATATGGATTTGAGTTTGTTTGTGAATATGATTTATGGGAAGGAGATCCATTGGGGATAAGAATTTATAATTCACTGAGAATCAAGATCGAATTAATCTTAATTTATCTTGTCTTATTTGATATGGAGGCATATCCACTAGGGATATGGACTCAAATATGCTAGGGATTGGAAATGTGAAGCTTCCACTAAGGAAGCAGCTTTAAGCTATTCGCTAGGAATAAGAGTTTGATTTCATAGATTTGTTTGGGGATGTCTCCACTGTGGATAAAAGTTTGATTGAATTTCATTGATTTATTTGATTAGACTCCACTAGGGAGGTTGGTTAAATTTGTTATGGCTCTACTCGGGAGGATGGTTTAATTGAGGGCATATTTTCTTGGGATATAAGCCTGGTTGAATTCATTAAATTTAGATTTTAAATTAGGCTCCAATAAGGAGACTAATTTGATTTGAGCCTCGTTGGGGAGAAGTTTGGTTTGTCAAATATGTTTAATTTGACACCACTAGAGAGGTTGATTTTGAATTTGGTTTATTATGGACCATGTCGGTGTGCGATGGATCACATTAAGAAGGAGTCATGGAGGTCTTGGCCTATCTTTGATTTAAAAGTTCAAAGGGATAGTCCACCTACCATAGGGTAGGGCTATCCAACCTAAGAGTTTCCTTTTGGCGTGTAATGACTGTGCTAAGAAGAAAGCTAGCATACTTACATCTTCCAAAGCAGGAAAAAAGTCGCTGGGGTGATCTATTGGATGCGCAACAAATCAAACCCAACTTAAGGAAACTACTAAGAGAGTGCCACTGGGGATCTTACCTCAACTTAAGAGCAGTCAAAATTAATTTCATTTTAATTTGTTTTACTTTAATATAATTTGATTTGATTTAATTTGGTGTGTTATGTTATGGACCTTGTTGGTGTGCGATGGACCCACTGAGAAAGGGATATGTTGGCCTTGACCTATCTCAGATTTACAAGTCCAAAGGGATAGTCTACAAGTCACAAGGTAAGATTATTTGACATAAGGGGTGCCTTTCGGTGTGCAATGACTGTGCTAGGGAGAAAGAAGAGTAGACTTACATCTTCTAAAGCGGGGAACAACTATTAGGGTGACTTGTTGATGGTGCAACAAATCAAACTCGACCTAAGGTGACTATTGATTGAATGCCATTGGGGACTTATGTCAGCTTAAGAGTAGTTAGGATTAATTTCATTTTAATTTATGGACCCTATTGGTGTAGGATGGATCGCACTGAGTAGGGGTTGTGTCGGCTTTAGCCTATCTTAGATTTACCGATCCAAAGGGGTAGTCTACCGGATACAAGGTAGGACTATCAGACCTAGGGGGTACCTTTCTGTGTGCAATGGTTGTGATAGGAAGAAAGTGTAGCAGACTTACATCTTCTTGGCTAGTATTTGGGGTGATGTTCAACATTGACCGACTCGCCATCGGTGTGCAACGGTCATGCTGAAAAGAATGCATAGCAAACTTGCATCTTCCAAAGTAAGAATGACCATCGGAGTGACCTGTTAGTGGCATAACAAGTTCGACCTAACTGAGAGTGTGGCTTGGGACTTATCTCAAGTCTGATTCTTATTGAGAGTTTTCAAACAAGATAGGATGTTTACTTTAGAAAGGTGCCATTGGGGCGTTCTCCTAATCTACAAGCGAATATGTATTTTGTTTTGTTTATTATCGTGGACCCTATTGGTGTGCGAGGGACCACATTGAGAAGGGGCTATATCGACCTTAACCTATATCAGATTTACTAGACCAAGGGAGAATCTGCGGATCCATGGAACAAAATCTCTAACCACGAGGGGGTACTTGGGAAAAAGTGTCCAATCCAAGAGTAACGTGTAGTGTCTAATATGGTCATAGAGTGCTCAAATAGAGTGCCACAGGAAGATCTTCTAGGGCGTTATCTTGGACCTATAAAGAAAGCAGTAGGTATCGGTGGCCAACTTAAGGAGAAAGCATAACAGATTTACATCTACCATGAGTGGTGTATCCACCGGGAGGGCTGCTATCAGTATAGCGAACAACAACTAACCTAAGGTTCTCATCGATGTGCGACGATCAGTTTAGGAAGAAGGCATGTAGACTTACATCCCCCTAAAGTAGAGCTAATCACCGGGATAGTCTCTTTGGCTCGACAGTTGCTATCCACCTAGGGCTGCCTGTCGGTGTGCAATGGTCGTGTTAGGAAGATAGCGTACTAGACTTACATGTTCCAAAGAGAGGAGAAACCGCTGGGGTGGCCCGTTGTTGGCACAACTAGTCAAACCTGACCTAAGGGTGACTATTAAGTTGGGAGTCACAAAGAAGGACTGGACCTAGACTTGAAGTAGTCAGGAGGAGAGGAGCCACTAGGGGACTAACCCAAATCCTCAAATATACTCGACTCAATGAGTACATGAAGGCTAGTTCAATAGGAAAGCATAGTAGACTTATATCCTCTTGAACAAAGCCAACATGAAGGTAACTTATTGATCATGTAGTAAGGCCTACCAAACTAATAGGGCACTCGTCAGTGTGTAGTGGCTAAGTCAGGAAAGAAAGCATAACAAACTTACATCTACCTAAATAAAGGACCACTAGGGTGACACATTAGCAAGGTAACATGTTAGCCCAACTTAGAGCAGCTATTGAGTGAGTGCCTCTGTGGGTGTTCACAACTCGAAGTAGCTCGAGATAAAATATGTGTGTTTCTTTTATGTGTTTGTGTGTAGTTGATGAATAGTAGGATGCCGCTTGGGTTCTCTTACACTTATCCTAAACACATCGTGGCAGATTCACAAATAAAGAATGCTTCAAACATAGAAGAGAGGATTTGATTTTGAAATTAAATTTTTATTGATGATGAAGATTTTCAGACATGGATTTAGGGATAATATTTTTTAAATAGAGCTCGTTGATTGAAAGCATCGGGTGCTCTCCTTTATGGTTGATTAGTTGATATGATCCTCCTTGGTAGGCCTTCTCTATGGAAAAAGGGCCTTCTCAAGTGGGTTCAAACTTGCCTCCCATCTTGCGACAGACAATAATTGGTCTCCTTAGAACTAAAATAAGCTCTCTTACTTGAAAAGCTCTATGATGGACCAACTTGTTGTGAGCTTGAATCATTTTGGCTTTATACAACTCAAGATTATAGGATGCACATAGGCATCTCTCCTCCAAACCTTCGAGCACTTCTAATCATAACTTGGTGTTCTGCTCCGTTGTGATCTTGCTACCCATGACTATTCTTAGTGATGGAGTTGGACTTCTAATGGTAGAACCACCTAGGACCAATACACTAAGAAAATGGAGTAGATTGAGTTGGAGTTCTGTATATGGTGCAGTAAGCCCACAAGGCTTCAACTAACTACTTATTTCAACCCGATTGTTATCGTTGTGTGTCTTCTTTAGTATTTGGATAAGAGTTTTGTTGAATTCTTCTACCAAGCCATTTGCCCTTGGGTAGTAGATGGTAGAATATCTCCAATCTATGATGTGTCTCTAGGTAATGTTGTTGATTGTAGTGCTCTTAAATGCAATACCATTATCAGATATAATTCATCGAGGCACCCTGAACCTACATACGATATGGTTTCTAAAAAATTAGAGCACATGTTGAGCTATGACTTCTCTAAGTAGGATCGCCTCTACCCACTTAGAAAAGTAGTCGGTGGCAGCTAAGATGAACCGATGACCTTTATAAGAAGGAGGATCAATTGGTCCCATGTCGGTGCCCCGACACTCGAATGGCCACGAGACCAATGTAGGATGTAGAATATTGGGTGGTTGGTGTAGGACCACACCGTGCACCTAACATTGGCAGCATCATCTAGCTACGTCCATGCAATTTATGATCATCGAAGGCTAGTAGTATCTTAGTCTCTTAAATCTTCAGATCGGATTGGTGATCTCCGCATAATTTTGAGTGTACCTTGATCACAATCTTACAGGCTTTGTGTTTTTCTAAATAATGTAACCACATATGATCGAAGGACCACCGGTACAGGGTGCCATCCACAAGAGCGTAGGAAAGTACTCTCTGCTTCACCTGATGTTCTAATGACCTCTCTTGAGGTAGTTTGCCTTTAGTTAAGTAAATTATGAATGGTTGCCTCCAATATGACTCATCATCCTTTTTGACAACGATAACCTCACTTACAAGAGAGTACTTTTCAATGAGTTCAGTATCAATAAGGGATAAAACTTAACTATTTTGGACCCTTATTGATATAGACTCATCTTTCGAACATGCTAACTCCTTGGCAAGTTTGGCTAAAGCATATGCTACGATATTTTCACCTCAAGGAATCTTGTAAATGGTAACCTCTCGGATTTGGGCCAATAACTCCATAGTGTATTTCTGGTAGTGATATAGCTTAGGCTTGAGAACCTTATATGACCCAACGATCTAATTGATGACTAATTGAGAATCCTCAAAGATGTTGATGTTTTGGATGCTTAGAGTAACGACTAATTCTAGATCAACAATTAAAGTCTCATATTCAGCTTCATTGATGGTGCAAGGATTGGATAGGTGATATGAGAATCTCATCACATTACGGTCCGAAGTTAAGAGAACTATTTATACCCCTGCCTTCCTTGGAATAGTAGATTGTGGTTCTTCTATTCTTTTAGAGGAAGCCGTACCATCAAAGTATATCGAGATCATCGACATAGCATTCTCAAGTCAAAGAGATGGTCTTCTTTTTTCTTACTTTTGACTACGAGATCATTGACATAGCATTCGACTTGATGATGACTGAGTTCATCGAAGATTCGATTTATAGCCCATTGATATGTAGCACCGACATTTTTAAGGCTGAATGACATGACCTTATAATAATAAATTTTGATCGAGGTTCAAAAAGAAATATTTTTCTCATCTTTAGGGGCCATATTTATTTAGTTATATCTAGATAAGCCATCGATGAAGGAGAAGACTACATGAGATGAGGTAATGTCCACCATCAGTTCTAGTATCAGTCGTGGAAATTCATCTTTTGGACATGCCTTATTTAAGTCCCTAAAATCAATGCATATGCAAATTTGGTCATTCTTCTTCTTAATTAGGATGACATTGATTAACCAAGTAGGGTATTTTTCTTCTCTGATGAAATCAACATCAATCGATTTCTTTATTTTAGAAATGAGCTATTGTTCAATGTCTAATCTCATGCGTCTAGGAACTTGCTTGATAAGTTAGCACTAGGTCATATTTCTAGTTTATGGACTGCTACGTCATGAGATAAATCAGGCATCTCTTCATAACTCCATGCGAAGTAGCCTTAAACTTAGTCAATAGCCTAACTAAGTCATTGGTTTTAGTTTCATTCAACAAGGAGCTGATGAATGTCGGATATGGATTATCTTCAGTTCCTAAGTTGATCTCCTTGAGCTCGTCGATGGTTGACCTGGTCTCCTCTTTAAACTCTAGAAGCGCATCTTTGATTCTAAAATCATTTGGATCATCTGAAGTTTCTAAGCACAACTTCTCATATGAGTTAATGTGATTTGAAAAGAACCTGTCAGATTCCAAATGATTAGTGATGACTAAGCAGTAGTCATTATCATTAACTGAACCCACTATACTAAATACTAGTCCTGATCTTGATTGAGAATGTCTACATTTATTGTCCCATAATCTTTTGAAGTAATTTGACCTGTGTTTAGACAAAGAATGTGGAATCAATCCTTTCTTTATTAAATTTAGAACATACGGCGAGTATCAATCAAAAGATAATTCTATTAAATATTTATATGAATCATCCTCAAGTTTTACATCAACTTTTTTGACTTGAGGATGATGCTTTAAGAAAGAACCTCTAGGTCTTCACATCTATGGATGACTTGAGGCTTCCTTAACTCCTCAACTTTTTGAGAATAAAGTGGGGTTAGCGCTAACATTTCCAACTGATGCCTAACTATTTCACATATATACTTGGATACACTTATGCTTTGCTTTGGATCCCGATCTTCATCGCTATCTAGCTCAAATTTCACCTCTAAGGGAATTTGCTGTTGAGAAGAGCTACCTGATGTGTTAACCATATAAGAATCATCCTCTGAACTAGATTCTAAGTCTATATGGATAGCTAGTGTACTCCTGGTAGAAGGGACATATCTTCTATTAGGTGGCCAATAAGGAGGTTTTCTACCCCTAGGGCTACCTCTGAACTATCCTCTTCCTCTGCCTGGTGGAGGTCGGGTCATCCTACCCATATGTTCGAATTGAGTAACAAACTATAGGTGGAATATAATGTCAGGCTCCACTACCTCCTCCAAGTTTATTTCTCACTCCCTTTTATTTTTTTATTCATTTTCTTCTTTCTTTTCTTTTTCTTTTTCTCTTTCTCTTTCTTTTTATTTTTATTTTCTTTTGTTTTCAAACTTTGGCCAAGTTTGTGAGAATAGACTTGTTGATTTTGAGGGAGGTAGTAGACTGCATCCTCATATATGCCGATCTTGTGAACTAAAATGGCTTGAGATCTTATTTGACATAGTAGGCGATCTCACATCTCACAAACTTCATACACTAATGTAGAGAGGATGGGATCATGTTGTTTTTATGTATTCATTGTTTCCAAGCAAAGCATTGAAAGATGTATTTAAGTCTATAATGTGAAACTTACCTTCAGTTTTCTAATCATCTATCTCCAAAGGCAACACTATGAAACCTAAGGCCGTCTCACCTTGATAATTGAATCCTCTTAACATCATCATTTCTTTTTGAAGTTTGGAGATGTTGATCCTCAAGTGGACAAGAGTTCTTAGGATCATAGTATTGATCGATGCACCTGGGTCAACCAAAACTCTGGACAACCTGTATCTGCCAACATCCACTATAATATAAAGAGGGCGGTTGTGCTTGGTCGTCCCTAGAAGTAAGTCTTTATTGCTGAAAGTAACTCCTAAGATGTCCTTGGAGTGGCATGCCTTCTCTTTAATAGCGATCAGCTGAGCTAAACATATCTCTGGATCAAGTAGGGCCTTGATTAGAGATTCCCTCATCTTTTTAGATAAGACAAGGGTGTCATATATGTTTAACTTAGCTGTCTACTTTCTAAGATGAGCTAGGATGTTATAATCAACTCTAGCTTAATCCTCTATAAGCATATCTATAGGTGGAGCATTCTGTGGAGGGGCTATTTGCTCACTGAAACCAATGACTTGCTTATCCTTATCTTGAGATACTACCCTAGGATGTAGAACTTTACCATTGTGTAGATTTACTTTAGTGACTTCATGCGATGGGTTAGTGGGAAGTTCTCCCTACTCATCGGGTATACCTTCAGATTCTCCTATGGGACCCTCGCAGTCGATTGACTCCAAGTCAATCTCAATGGGTGAACTCAATTGAATGAAAAAAGGGAAGTCTAATTCTGAATCATAAGAGAAAGGGTCAAAATTATTTATGTTATTATTGTTATTTAAACTTGGAGAGCTTTCAACTAGAATAAGATCATCAAGACTATCAAAAGTAGAGAAGATATAAGTGAAATATGCTTTCTTCATTGATTTCTTTCTAGGTGGAGATACATGAAAGAAATCAAGTAAAGTAAGCAGAGCGAGGGGTTTAATGCTCTCATCTGTAGATATAATGTTTCTACTAGTAGAAGTAGAGCTGGATCAAGTGGTAGTAGCTGCAATGGTGGAAGTAATGCTGGACTGGATGGTGGTTGCACTACTTGGCCATCCAGGGCAAGTGTGGACTGCTATTGTTGCTGCTGTGCTCCCATCCTCCCTGAGTTATCTTTAGCAACTTGCAAACCTTCCTTGATATTGGAGGTTTGAGCTGCCTCATACACCTATAAGAAAAGTTTCTTGATCTTAGAAATGAACTTTTTAGAGGTTTGAGATAAGGTGTGGTGTTTATTTTTTAAGGTTATATTTGCATATGGGGGGGGGGACACCACGCAGATCTAATGGTGTATTTATTGAGGTGATTGAGTACAACATTGAGGAATACTGCACTATCTTAAAAGATAGAAGTCCCTACCCAACGATGGACCTAATCACCTAATAAAGACTCATAAGGCATGATGGGTCTTCAAATATTCCAGAGATTTTTCTCTTACTTTACATGGATGAATAAAGTAGGGTTTATTTAAATCGAGTTCTAAAGTTCCCTATGGGGGCAATCTCCCATAGTTAATTATTCCTAAGAAAGGTGAGTTCCTTAGGAGTACTCTCGATTGAAGTAGGTAATTATTATCTCCAAAGAATTCAAAGATAGGACTATCAATAAATTAGTTATATTTAGAAAATCAAGTGGGATAGATCAAAAGGAGAGAGACTTATTTATCAAAGTCAAGGGAGATGAGCAGTTAACACTCATGCTACTATGACAACCTAGTGAGTGTTCCAATCTATCCCATGGTTGGGCTTTATATATTTGAAATTGAGAGAATTATGTATTTGAGTTGAAATTTATTAGAAATCTTGGACTTATAATCCCATAATATATGATTATAGAAATACCTAAGAGGTGATGATTTATGCTTGTAGGCCGAGGGGAAATAGCAACCTCAGATCCTAAATTTAAGGAGCTTTAGTGAGAACCAAAGGACGTTCTAAATCTAAGACGAAAATGAGTATATTGTTTACCTCCACAAGAGAGGGTAAACCACCCGACTGTTAGACTTATAACCACCTGGAGTGGCAGTCAGCTAACTCCTCTTGTATTTGAAAACCATGTGGTCAAGTCATATGTTTTGCAAGATGGTTAGGTTGTCATTATTTAGAAAGAAACTAAAGTCCTTAAACCCACTCTCTTAGAGACTAGAGCATGAGTGGTATTAATAATGACTTAGTCTAATGTAAATTTTATCAATTTTTATTTGATTTTGGACTCTTCATTTTGACATAGGCCATAGGATTTTATATGCCTAAATCATGATGAAATGAGTTATGGGCCAAATCAAGAGAGAAGATGGTGAAGCCCCATCAGTAGGAGTTGCTCTCACAGGTTAAGCGGTTCCCATGAGTGCAAGGGGGCCCTCATTTTACAAGAGTGGTAGAAGATGCATGCATGATATTAAACATATAACATTCAGCTAAGGGGTTGCTAAATCTTTTAATTATCTTGATTTAATACCTAGGCTTTAAATGAGATTATGAGTTATGATTGGGATAAAAAATTATTTTTTCCTAGGAGCCTAAGCAGATCCAGGCCACACATTAAATCATCATATATGAAGAAACTAAGAAATACATGCCATTTTTATTACATAATGTAAACAAATCATTAATAAACTTATAAACTCAAGGTCAAAGAATAATAGGCCAGTGCGGTCGGGTACCCCCGTACAACCCGAAAAAGGAAATGCTGAGCTCTATCCTTATACATCCCTATATATGAAAGAATAATTACAATTACAAATGAATACGTGTCATGGGGGGTCTTCAAGTCTTCATACTTCCTTCATTTCTTCAATTCCTATACTTCATTTGATTTGATAAGCTTCTAGGCATCACATGATACCCTAGGATTAAACCTTCTAGCTGATGTTCATTCTTAACCCCCATAACACTCAACCAAATTCTTAATGTAAAATTGCATCAAAAATAAGAAAAGTAAATATAACTACACCTACAAAATAAGTATTAGCTAAACACACCATATAACCCAAGCAGTTATATGAATAATTTAGACTTAGCACTCTGCACATGGGTAACCAAGTCCACCTATCCTAATTTAGATTATGCTTAGGGGTTAAGCAACCTGTAAAAGAGAGCACTTATATTTTTCATAAACATCCCTTAAACATAATCTTTTACAAAAAATATGATTAGAATAATAATGGCCTAACATCCAATTTACAAAGCATACACCCTAACAACCAGTCTACAACAGTTCATCACAAAACAAACATACATAAAACCATGCACCACCCTAACATAAAGCTAAAAGTGGTAACTTAATCTAACGTGTGTGTGTTAAGGCTTGTGTGATTTATTCTAACTAGGCTTTAGAGTTATCATTCTCTAAGTATGAAGGACATTTAATTAAAAAGGGTGGTTTCACTTTAAGTGGTTTAATTGATTTGTAAATTTTACTTAGTGTTTTCTTTTATTTCATTTGACCTACACTTAACAACTAAGTGTTATAAAGAGAAGAAAAGAGAGGATCACTCTTTTTTTATTCCTACCTTAACACACACACACACACACACACACACACACACACACACATTATATATATATATATATATATATATATATATATATATATATATATATATATATATATAATCTAGATTAATCAATTAATTTTATTTAGTGAATGGCTTATTACATATTTTAAATTAATCCTAAGTTTAGGTTCACTTTAAATAATCCCATTGAATAAGAAAAGCATCTTAAGATCAATTGGAATTAATTACTATCACATGACACATATTTGTTCATTTTTTTTCACCATATACAACATGCAAATGATTAAGTCCTAAACATAACTATACATGAAATTTATACCTTGGCACACTTGAATGATGAATGTAAGCAAATATATTTGGAATTGAGGTTTCATTTGGTTGAATTATTTTGTCATATTATTTTAAAGCTCTATCTAAATTATTTTACAAAAGCATAAGAAAAAAACTCTAAATCATATGACTAACCAACCCAACCACTTGAACAAAATATGAATGCATGTATTTTTAATAGAAAGAGGTTGTGGTTTTCATTCATTCGCTAAATACACATTCAAATGTATGAAAGTTTTAAGCAAGTACATCGCCATTGTTCTGTACCAGGGGAGTGAGGTAGGAACCTCCTTGGGGCTATTTAAAGCGGTGTATCCCCGGAATGTCCAGACTAATATATCCGCTATTCTTAAATACATATGGATGTATAAACAACTATAAGAATAGAAAACACCATGCAAAAGTAGAGTTTGATTTATTTTATTTATTTATGTAAATGAATTTAAGCTCTATCTAAATTCCAATATCAAAGTGCATAAGAATGAAATCAAACAGGTACGTCGCTATTATTCTGCACCAGGGGAGTGAGGTGGGAACCTCCTTGGGGCTACTTAAAGCCATGCATCCCTGGAATGCCAAGACTAATATGCTCATTAACATTCAAACTTATGAAAATTAATATATGAATGTAATAAAGAGGCTTCACTTCATATGCTAAGCTGCATCACATATGTATATGCAACTAAAGTTGCAATATATATTATTATTCATTAATAAGCTTTTTGAAAATATATTTGATATTTAATAGTGATAATAGCCACACATATTTCTAATTAAGTCAACACATATAAATTGACATAAAGGAAATCATTTTCATTTAATTTATTTGAAAGAAATAAATGCATGACTATAAGTGGCATACAATATTTTAACATGATTGGAAAGAAATAAAGAAACACAAGCATGCAATTTCATTCAATCTAATTAATTCCTAAGGCCAATCACATTAAATAAGCTTATTTAAAATAAACCAAAGTTTCTTAAATCCATTTTTGATCTCTATGTTTGATTTGATTTAAGAAATGTGAAAGAGGTTTGCTAATCCTAGTCTCTTTCCCCATGTGTGAGTTAATTTCATTTAATGAAAAGTAATTAAATTAATTTTATTGCTTAAATAGGTTGAAGTATGAATTAAATCAATTAATTAAACCCATACCTATATCACCTTAAGTTAATTAACTAATTAATGATGAGCCAGCATGATATGCAACCACACAAAAAGTAAATTAGAAATGCTCTTAAGGAATGAAAGGGGCATAATGCAATTGGCTTATAATTAATTGATAATTAAGCTTAAGGGATTTGTTTAATTACTTTTATGACTTTCTCACACATGTAAGCTAATCATAATTTCATTAAATTTCTTTAGACTATTTGACATCTAAAGAACTACCCAAGGTTGATCAATGAAAGTTAGGAATGAATTATATTTTAAATTAATTTAATTAAGCCCTTAATTGGTTAATTAAATTCTTTCATTATATTTTGATTAGGGTAATGAAATTAACTTAGGGAAAGAGATCAAGGAAGAGGCCTCAATCCCAATCTCTAAGTCATTGTAAACAATTATTTAGGCTTTGAAATAATTAAATTCCCTTCTCTTTTAATTAATTACTTAAGCTTTAATTAATTTGAAATAAATGAAGAGGCTTAATGAAATGGTCATAATGAATAAACCCAAACCATTTCCCTAAGACTTTTCACTGTTAACAAATGATAATAAGCTTAATTAATTAATTAGTCTACTGTTCATTTGCTTAATTATCATTAATTAAAGTAGAAGAGTAATTAAGGCTTAATCTATGGATCCCCCTAATTAACTATCTAATAAATTTCAAGAAAAATAGGGGTGGCAGAGGTCATCCCCTAAATATCTCTTCAAAATTTGAAATTAATTGAATAATTAATTATGAGTAATTAGGCTAATTAAAATTTTAATTAAACCTTAATTAAGCAGAAATTACTTTTAAAAATTAATTAATAATATTTTTCTTGGATTCTCTTTTGAAATACCTTTTAAATGAGCCCTCATTTATATGTTTTGAATTTTTCTAGGATTGGTTATAAATTTTAGAAATTTCAGCCTTAAAAATGGATTAAATTAGCTAATTAAAGCCCTAATCCCGTTGACGGCATGTGGCTGGTGACGTGGTGCACTTTCGATGTGGCAATGGGATAGGCTATTTAAGTAGTCATTTCAGGATGTAGGCTCGAAATGTGGCGGATGCATTCCATGGTTGATCTATGTGATATAATGGATCCATTCTCACCGCGGAATGAATGACCCGTGATCTATCTCCTATGAGTGATGGGAAATGGAGCCCGTCTACCATGGATCGCTCGATCTAAGCTCACCCAAGCTCGGATCCACTCCAAACTCAACCTACACCTTCGCACAAATGATCCACAGGGATTCAACAGCTAGGATGGGCTCAAATGCAAGTTTTCTTCACAAAGCTCCAAACTACTTTCATTCAAGGATCAATTTTAATAGCATACCTCAGCGAAGCTTATGATCGGTAGTTCCAACAATTGAGGAAGCTTTGTTATGTAGTAAAAAAACCCAATTGAGCTGCATGAGCTTTGATTTGAGGTGGTTTGCTTTAGTGGCCAAGCTCCTTCTATTTGGCATTCGATCTTGCTCAAACTCCTATCTCCGATGGCTTGGAAGCTTGGGAAATGATTTTCTTAGCTTCAATTAGGTCTAAGGAAGGTGTGTGCAAGTTTAATTAGAGTTTGGTTTAGGGATGGATGGATTCGAATCAAGGGAAGCCTCCCCTATTTTGGTTTGATGTAAAACTGAGAAGGAGAAAATGGGGGAGCTTGGAAGCTTGGGGAAAGGCTATGAGAGACTCTCTTTCACTCTCTCTGGCTCAAACGAAGTAGAATGGCTTGATTATCATTTGATTTGAGGTGGTATATCCCTTCAATTACTGGCGGGATGATTCAATCCATTTTCTTGTTGGCCCCAAGACCTCAACTTGTCTCCATGGTCCATGGCTACGAGGAGTGGAGGAAGCTATGACAAGAGTCTCCAAGGATGATATGGGGGATATCTTATTTCCTTTGTCCTTGGGGTGCTGGTTTGGCGAGAGGCAAAGGTGAACTCATCGTGGATCTTAGGTGTTAGGCTAGAAGCTTAGGTGTGCTCTATGGAGATGGATAGCACAAGTGATGGGAGAGTGGACTTTGCCAAATGGGGAAGGAATCCTATGTGGGGGGGTTTGTCCAATGGCTAATTCTCTTATGTGGGGTCCACTTTTCTTTTGGGATGATTTTGGGCTGACCTAGGGTTAATTTGGGCTAGGTTTTGTTAGCCCTTGGGGTCTCATGGGTTGGTTTTGGGTGCCTTGGCTTCATTTGGTCAAATGGGTTCATGTTGGGTTGAGTTGATAATTGGTTAAGTTAAACCAAGACTTGGGTTAGGTTCAAATGATGATTTGAAGAGTTTTGGTTCAAGTGATTTTGATTAATTTGGCTTAGGTTTAATTTTGGCTCCTTTATATTCAAATAGTTCAAATGGGCTAAGTTGACCAATTTGACCAATTTGACCAAATTAGGTTGGGTTAGGTGTTGGTTAATGTTCAATTGGTTAATTGAAATTGATTGTAGGCTTTGGTGGTTTAATTTGGGTTTAATTTAGATTTTGGCCAATTTGACCTTTTATGTCAATTTAGGCTAGGTTGAGTCAAGTTGACCAATTGGTCAAATTGGGCTCAATTATGGCTTTGGTCAAGTTCAATAAATGATTTGGAATGAACTTGAGCCATCGGTTACCATTAATTTGGGTTAAACCATGATTTAACACATTTTGGCTTTTTAGGCCAATTTGGGTCAACTTAGGTCAAATGGCAAATTGGACTTGGTTTGGCTCAATTAAGGGTTTGTTCATGTTCAATTATTGATTATGAATTAGTTTGAATTAATGGTTTCAATCAATTTAGTATATGGTAGATTTTGGCTAGTTTAGGTTTTATTTGGGCTAAAGGTTGACTTGGTTTAACCCAATTCAAGGTAGTTGATCACCCTAGGATGATTGTTGATCATGATATGAGGTTTGGATGGGCTTAGTTCAATCCAATTTGGGTTGGATTAGAACTTGGCTCAAAAAAGGGTCTTTAGGTCACTTTGGGTCAAGTGGACCTAAATGGGTCAATTGGTTTGGTTTGAGCTTGGTTCAAGTTTATTTGAACTCATATATGAGCCTAGGACTGAAATATAAATCCAACTACAATCAATTTGGGCTAATGGATTTTGGCTCATATGATAATTTCAAGTCAAAAGGGGTCAACATGAGCTTGACTTGAGTTGAGTTGGATTTGGTTTGATAATTATAGTTTATGTTTATATTTGGGTGAGTGATTGAAGGAATGATTGATTCATGAAGAAATCCATGAGTTTTGAGTTGATTTGAGTATCATTTAGCCGAGATCTAGAAATTGGCTAAATAGGTTAAAATTGAAAATTTGATTTAATTTTTGGTTTTGGCAATTTAGATTTATATTTCATTTATATTTATGAATATAAATGAAGATATAAATGATTCATTAGAAAATCACTTGAATTTGAAGTGATTTGGAAGTAAATTTGACCAAATTTAGGGATGTAGGTTAAAAGGGCTTAAGTAGGGAATTGATTTAGTTTGATTTATTTTTGGTCATAGGAGGGTGGGTTTCATTTATATTTATGAATATAAATGAAAGAATAACTGATTTATAAAGAAATCAATTGAGTTTGGGTTGAGATTTGAGCTTATGGAGGCAGGTCCATAGGGCTTAAGAAAGGTCTTGATTTTGTTTGATTTAATTTGATTTGATTTGACTCATTTGAATTTGGATTTCATTTATATTTGAGAAAATAAATGAAGGAATGATTGATTTACAAAGAAATCAATCAAGTTTGATTTGGTTTAAAGAGGGTTTTGGCTAAGCATATGAATGTGGTTCATATGGCATATTAAGAGATTTTGGAATTTGAATTTGATTTTAGGTTTCAATCATTTGGAGTTGGATTTGATTTGGAATTTGATTTGAGATTGAATTAATATTTGAGAAAATTAGTTGAATTGGGGTTGATTTCAAATTGATTAAGGCTAAGTCCATAAGATAAAATCAAGGGGCTTAATTTGAATTTGATCATGGGTTTTAATCATTTAATTTGGAATTGATTTATAATTTGGATTTGAATTGGATTTAAGGTTTGGTTTGAGGAAGGAAGCATGGATTCGTTTTAAGCCATAGGGTAGGCAAGTCTTCCTAAGTCCCTAAGGCATAATCTATTTCTAAGGCTAAACCTTCTAAGTCTATAGGCTTAGGTTAAGTGTTCACCTAATCACTAGAAGTGTCTTAAGACTATGGAGGAAGTTGAGAGCTCACTCCAAAAGTGAGGTCAACAGAGATGTGGTGTTTATTTTTGGTTTTATATTTGGGGGACACCATGCAGATCTGAGGGTGCACTTATTGAAGTGATCGGGTACAACAATAAGGAATGGTGCACTATCTCAACAGATAGAAATCACTACCCTATAATGGATCTAATCACCTAATAAGGACTCCTAAGGCATGACGAGTCTTCAAATATACCAAAGATTTTTCATCTACTTTACATGGATGAATAAAGTAGGGTTTATATTAATTTGGGTTCTAAAGTTTGGGGCAAGCCCTCATATTTAATTACATCCTAAGGAAGGTGAGTTATTTAGGAATACTCTCGATTAAAGTAGTTAATTGTTATCTTCAAAGATTTCAAAGATAGAACTATCAATAAATTGGTTATGTTTGAAAAATCAAAGGGGATAGTTCAAAAAGGAGAGACTTATTATCGAATCCAAAGGAGATGAGCAGGGAATGCTCATGATACTAAGAAATCTAGTGAGCATTCCAATATATCCTATGGTTGGGCTTTATATGTTTGAAATCAAAGAGAATTATTTGTTTAAAATTGATATTGTATTAGAAAGCTAGGACTTATAATCCATCTGCACAAGATTGTGAAAATATCTAATAGTGAGGATTTATGATTGTGGCCCAAAACAAACATCTACCTTGGATCCTAAATCTCGGGAGCTTTAGCAAGAGCTAGAGCACTACCTAAATCTACGCAAAAGTGGGTATATAAATTACCTCCATAAATGAGAGTAAATCACCCGATTGCTAGACTTATAACCACCTGAAGTGGTAGCCAACTAGCTTCTCCTAGGCTTTAAAACCATGTAGGTAAGTCATATGATTTTGCAAGATGGTTAGGTTGTTATTACTTAGAAAGAAACTTAATTCCTTAAACCCACTCACTAAGAGACTAGAGCATGAGTAGTATGAGTAATGACTTAGTCTAATGCAAATCATTTCAATTTGTATTTAATTTTTGACACTTCATTTTGAGAAAGGCCATAGGATTTGTATGCCTACATGCATGATGAAAATAGATTATTGGCTAAATCAACAAGAAGGGGTGTTTTCTGCCATAAGGGATGCCCTCACAAGTCAAGCATTCCCCTATCTTGCATGGATGGAAATCATCTATTTGCAAGAGAGAAAGAATATGCATGCATGATGTGAAACATTCAACATTCAACTAAGGGGTTGCTAAATCTTTTAATTATCTTGATTTAATGCCAAGGCTTAATGTTAGGTTATGAGTTATTTAAAATTTTAGTTCTGAGTTAAAGTTGGGGTAGAAAATTATTTTTATGTAAGAGCCTAATTAGATCCAGGGAACATATTAAATCACCATTCATAAAGAAACTATAAAAAGATATGCCATTTCTATTGCATAATTAAACATAATATCAAATAATTTATAAATCTAGCATAAAAGAATAAAAGATCAGCACGATCGAGTACCACCATACAACATTATTGACCTAATTTTTGGAGTTATCTTTCAACTTCCTCATCATAGGCCTAGGACTCTTATAGACACTAAGAGTTCCTTAGTCTCAAGACACTTCTAGTGATTAGGTGAACACTTAACCTAGCCTAGAGACTTAGAAGAGTTATCTATAGGAATAAGTTGTGCCTTAGGGATTTAGGAAGACTTGGCTACCATATAGTCCAAACTCAATCCTTGCTTTCTTCCATCAAATCCAATCTCAAATCAATTTCCGAATTATAAATCAAATCTAACTATCCAATGATTGAAATCCATGATTAACTCCAAATTCCAAATTCCAAAAATCTCTTCCTAAGCCATATGAGCCACCTTCATATGCTTAGCCAAAATCCTTCAAACTAACTAAAACTTGGTTGATTCCTTTATAAATCAATCATTCCTTCCTTTATATTTATAAATATAAATGAAACTCACTCTCCAATGATCAAAAATAAATCAAACCAAATCAAAACCCAAATTAGCCCTTTTCAACCTACATCCCTAAGCTTAATCAAATTTGCTTTCAAATCAAGTGATTTTCTCATAACCCATTTTTATCTTTATTTATATTCACAAAAATAAATAAAATATAAATTCAAATGACCAAAACCAAACTCAAATCAATTCCCAATTTTACCTCTTTTAGCTAAAATTTTGAACTGGCTAAATGAAACCCAAATCAACTCAAAACCTATGGATTTATTCATGATTCAATCATTCCCTCAATCTTGGACCCAAAAATAAACATAAATCACCATTATCAAGCCAAAACCAAGTCAACCAAAATCAAGCCGAAGGCAACCCTTAAGACTTAAAATTTAGATATGAACCAAAACCCACTTGGCTCCAAACCAATTGTAATTAGATTTATATTTCAATCCTATACTCATATGTGAGTTCAACCAAACTTGAATCAAGCCTTGATCAATCCAATTGACCCATTTAGGCTCACTTGACCTAAAGTGACCTAAAGGGCTTTTTGAGCCAAGTTATAATCCAACCCAAATTGGATTGAGCTAAGCCCATCTAAACCTCAATCATGATCAACAATCATCATGAGGTGATCAACCACCTTGAATTGGGCCAAACCAAGTCAGACCTAACCTTTGACCAAGTCAACACTAAGCCCAAATGAAATCCAAACTAGACAAAATCCACTATATGCTAAATTGATTGAAATTATTGATCCAAACCCATACATAATCAATGCCTGAATATGACCAAGTCATCAATTGAGTCAAACCAAGTATAATTGACCACTTGACCTAAGTTGACCCAAATTGGCCTAAAAAGCCAGAATGAGTCAAATCATGATTCAACCCAAATTTACTATAACTAATGGCTCAAGTTCATTCCAAATCACTTGTTGAACTTGACCAAAGCCATGATTGAGCCCAAGTTGACCAATTTACCAATTGCTCAACTTGACCCAACTTACCCCAAATTGACCTAAAAGGTCACATTAACCAAAAATTCAAATTAATTCCAAATTAAACCAAACCAAAGCCTACAATCATTTTCAATCAATCAATTGAACTTGACTCAACACCTAGCCCAATTCAATTTAGTCAAATTAGTCATATTGGTCAACTTTACCAATTTGACCCTTTTGAATCCAAATGAGTCAAATTCAAACATAAGCCAAACCATACCAAATTAATCACACCAAAACATTCCAAATCATGATTTAGACCTAACCCAAGCCTTTGTTTGACCTAATTTGACCAATTGGTCAACCTAACCCATATAAACCCATTTGACCAAATGAGCTCATGTCACCCAAAATCAAGCCATGGAATCCTATTAGCCGACCAAAGCATACCCCAAACTAGCCTTAGGCCACTCCCAAGTTAACCCAAAAACCAAACAAACTCACCCCAAGTTGACTACCCAATGGACAAAACTTTCACATTGGATTCCTACTCTAAGTGGCAAAATCCATTTTGCACTCCCCATGGCAGCCCTCCTTTTACCAAATGAGGTATCCCTAGAGCTCTCTAGTCCACTCTAAACACCCTAGGACTTACCTTAAACCAAAAAAAAACTCACCAAGCCAAGCTCACTCTTCCTCATCCATGGCCAAACCCGATGAGTGCAAGGAGAACCAAATCCACCCCACCTGCCCATATCAAGCCTTGAGACCCCTGACATGGCTTTAACCACTTATGAAGTGCCACCTCAGATTTACGATGACCCCTCCAAAGACTTAACGATGGCAAATTGAAAAAATTCATGGGCCCATCCATCCACTTGGCTCAATTGAGGGATATACTCCCTCAATTCAACTATCTTTGCATAGAATTCAATCTCATTCAACCTTAGAGTGATTTTCAAATTCTCATAGAGCTTTACCAAGGCCTCCTAGAGCTCCCTGATCGACATTCCTCTTCTGCGTGCAAAGTTGAAATAGGGCATCCCCATTCCAAGCAAAACTTCTTCCTCACTCCACCAAACTGAAATTCCATTTACCCACACCCTCACGACATCTTGTTGAGCTAAATTGAACCATTCCCCAAGCTTCAAAGCCACATAAAGTACAACTTCAATCAAAACCGATTGCCATCGAAGAGGAGCTTGGTTGACCAAGCAACCACTTCAAATCAAGACTAGATTCCTTCAACATAGCTTCATCTCTACTAGAAGAAGCTACCTCTGTCGTTAGAAGCGCCGGTGATAGCCTCCGACGAGGTAATTATTCAAAACCGTAGCTATAGGAAATTTTCAATTGGTATTTTCAAAGGGAATTATCATCCCATATAATTTTGACCATTGGATATGCATCCCCCTCCTTCTGAAGGTGTGGGATCATTTTGATCCTAATCCAAGCTTGAGTGAACTCGGATTGATTGATAAAATATAAATGATGTTCATCTTTCATTGTTCGCGAAGGAGAAGGTTCATGCACCGTCCATTCCGTGTGATTTGAATGGACGGCTATGATCAAATCAAGCTAGAGCTGCTGTAATTCTTAATCTAACCCATGGGTTTAATCTCGGCCGTTTGATCCTAGATCGGATGGTCCATAAAGAAAATGTGTCTGCTGCCACTGAGTCAGCACACATATGTGATAACTTAAATAACCAATCCCATCATGCCACGTGGAAAGCACGTTGTGTCAGCCGCCATGTGTCCCGACGAGATTAGTAATATAATTAGCATGAATTAATTCAATTTTTAATATTGAAACTTCCTAAAATCATAATTAATTATTGAAAAAATCTAAAAAAAATATAAATTTAGGCTCATTTTGAAGGTATTTTAGAGTAGAATCTAGGAAAATTTTTATTAATTAATTTTGAGTTGTGATTTTAGCTTAATTAGGATTTTATTATAAACTTAATTAGCTTAATTATTCCTTAGTTAACTACTCAATTGATCTCAAACTTTCTGTGGGTATTTAGGGAGATGACCTCCGCCTCCCTTAATTTTTAGAGATTTTATTGGTGGCTTAATTAGGGAAATCACTTGATTAATCCTTAATCACTCTTCTAATTTAATTAGAGATGATTAGTAAATGAACAGTGCTTTAATTAATTATTTAAGCTTAGTTACCTTTGTTGAATAGCAAGGGAGCTTAGGGAATGTGATTGAGATATTGTTTTAATTGACTTCCTAAGTTCTCTTCAATTTTGGAATTAATCTAATTAAGGATCAATGAGGTAATAAGTAGCTTAATTAATTAATTAAGCTCAAATATAAAGATTAGAGCCTAAGTTATTAAGTGTAGGGCTTAGAGATTGAGATTAAGGCCTCTTTCTTGATCTCTTTCCTCTAGTCCATTTCATTCCCTTAAATGGAGATGTTTATGCTTAATCAAAAAATGGATTAATGAACTTAATCACTTAATCAAAATTTCCTTCACATGTAAACAACTCTAATTAACTTTTGGGTAGCACTTTGGGTGTTCAATAATTCAAAGTGAGAGATAATGAAATTATGATTAGCTCACATGTGTGATAAAATCATAAAAGTAATTAAGTGAGATCCCTTAAGCTTAATTAACTATTAATCATAAGTCAATTGCATTAGGCCCCTTTCATTTCTTAGGAGCATTACAAATTTACCTTTCATGTGGTTGCATATCATGTTGCCATATTATTAACTAGTTAAGTAACGTAAGGTGATGTAGGTAAGGGATAATTAACTCATTTAATTTATACCTTAACCTAATCAAAATGTAAAATCAATTTAAATATTCTTCATTAAACCAAATTAATTAACACATGGGGAATTGGGCTAGGATTAACAAACCTCTTTTACATTTCTTAAATCAAATTAAACTTAAATTTAAAAATATATTTAAAGAATTTTGATTCATTTTAAATAGCCTTATTTAATTTGGTTGTCCTTAAGAATAAATTGGGATGGATGAAATCACATGCTTGCATTCCTTTATTTCTTTCTAATCATGCTAAATTTTGCTTGTCATATGAAATCTTGCATTCATTCCTTTTAAATTAATTAAATGAAATATTTTCTTTATGTCAAATTGCATGTGTTAACTTAAATCAAATATGAGTGCCTATTATCACTATTAAATCAAAAATTATTTTCAAAACTTATAAATCAATTATTAAAAATAAAGTGATGCTAATCATAATTATCTATAAGCTTGCATGTGATGATAGTATAAGATGTGTAAGATGAGGTTCTCTTTCCGTACTTTAATATAGATTCACATAGGATTTATAAGTGTATGGTTCATTTGAAAAGAATATAACACTTTCTTAGTTTTATTCATATGCATTTCTATGTTAAGACTTAGGAAGAATTTCATATTACACATGTAAATCATACAACTAAATCAAACATAATTTCTTGCATGATTCTCTACTCGTGTGGTTCTTTTTATATATTCATGTGTATTTGAGAAAAGTGGTATATTAGTCTGGATATCCCAGGGCTGCGAGGCTTTAAGTAGGTCTTATACTTTCTAAAACTCACTAAAACTCACTAAAACTCTTAAACATATGGATGTGTGATGTGTCCAATGAATAAAGAATCAAAAATAAAATAAATAAAACATAACTTTTGCATGGATTTTCTTATCCTTATAGTCATTCATACATCTACATGTATCTAAGAAAAAAAATGATATATTAGTCTGGACAACTCGGGGCTATGAGGCTTTAAGTAGCACTAAGTAGGTCTTGTACCTTATGCCCATGGTGTAGAAAACAATGGCGTCATACTCACTTAAAACTTTTATACATGTAAATGTGAGTTTAGCTAATGGATGAAAAATCTCTCTTTTCTACATAACAAAAATATGCATCCATGATTCAATCAACAAATGAAATATTTGAATTCTAAGATACATTTTCTAGCATTCATCATCAAAATGTGATGATATTTACATTGCATGTATAGGTATACTTAGGGATGTTCATATGCATGGTATACACGATGGAAAGATATAGATGAGTATATGTTAGATAGTAATCCATCTTAATTAATCCTATGTTGCCTTTCTTATTGAATAGGGCTATTTAGAATGAATCTAAACTTAGGGTTAATTAAAACACATAATAAATCATTCACTAAAGATAATCTATTAATTGATTTACCTTAGAAATGACTTAAGGTAGGGATAAAAGATACATCCCCTCTCTTTCTTCTCTTTATAATACTTAGTTGCTAAGTGTAGGTTACATGAAACCAAAGAAAACACTATGTAAAATCCCCAAATCAATTAAACCACTTAAAGAGAATTCAACCCTTTTTAAATTAAACATCTCACACTTAGAAGTCATAATTCTAAAGCCTAGTTAGGACATACCACATAAATCTTAACACATGCACATTAGATTAAGTCACCATTTCTAGCTTTATATTAGGATGATGTATGGTTTGATGAATATTTGATTTTGTGATGTATTATTTGAGACTGGATGTTAGAGTGTATGTGTGTAGTCTAGATGTTAAGCCAATATTAGTCTGCTCATGCTTTATGTTGGGGCACTATAATAAAATATATATAAATGCTTTTTACTGTGTATATTTCTTATACCCCTAAGCATAACTCAAGTTAGGACAGGTGAGATTGGTTACCCATATGTGGGGTGCTAAGTCCAAATTATTCATATAATTGTTTGGGTTGTATGGTGTGTTTTAACCAACATTTATTTTGCAGGTGTAACTAGAGTTACTTTCCTTCTCTTTTAATATAATTTTGCATTACGATTAGGATAAGTGTTATGGAGATTAAGGGTGAGCATTGGTTATAAGACCATGCCTTATGTACCATGTGATACATTTGAAGCAAGTTACACCCAATAAAAGCCAAAAGAAAGAAAGAAAGAAATGAAGTAAATCATGATAAAGGAATGAAGGATGAAGAATGAAGATGCCCATAATACTTATCATTTTATTATTATAATTATTCTTTCATTATACTGAGATGTTTAAGGGTAGAGCTCGACTACCCACTTTTCTTTTTGTTTATGTATCAGACACCTTTTATTCTTTTTTGATAGCTATATAAAATTATGTGATGGTTTATTTAGCTTGTGCATTAGAAAAAGCATGCATTTTCATAGTTTCTTTATGATTGGTGATTGATGTGTGGTCTAAATGCGATTAGGCTCTTAGGATAAAAAATAAATTTTCTATCCCACTAACAACTCATAATTAAAATTTTAAAATAGATCATAACCTCACATAAAAACATAAGAATTAAATAAAGATAATAAAATGTTTAGCAATCCCCTAGCTGGCTGATTGTATGTATAAGATCATGCATGTCATATTCTTCCACTCTTGTCAAGAGATGGTTTCCATCTGTGCTAGAGAATAAAGGCTTGATTTGTAAGAGCCTTTGATGGAAAGACACCTCTTTCTCTTTTGATTAGCCCACAACCAATTTCTCATGCATTTAGGCATACAAAAACCTATAGCCTATATTAAAGCGAAAAAGTCCAAAAATCAAATACTACTTGACAAATTTTGCATTAAATTTAAGTCATTACTCATGCCCTTCATGATCTAGTCTCCTAGGGAGTGAGTTTAAGGACTTAGTTTCTCTTTTAAGTAAATAAAAACTCAACCATCTTGCAAAGCATATGACTTACCTACATGTATTTAAAGCATAGGAGGAGTTAGTTAGCTACCACTCCAAGCAGTAATAAGCCCAGCAATCGGGTGGTTTATCCTCTCTTATGAAGGTAAACTATATACCCATTTTTGCCTTAGATTTAGGCCATGTTTTGGTCTTCACCAAAGCTCTCTAGATTTAGGATCTCATGTTGTTATTTCCCTTTGTGGGCTACAAGCACAAATTCTCACCTCTCAGGCATTTTTATAATATTGTATTATGAAATTATAAGTCCTAAGTTTCTAATAAAAATTCAACTCAAACAAATAAATCTTCTAAAATTCAAATATATAAAGCCCAACCATAGGATAGATAGGAGTGCACTTCCTAGTCCCTGAGCACTCTACTCATCTCGATTTTCAATAACTCCTCTCTTTTGATCTCTCCCACTTGATTTTCAAAAATATAACTAATCCTTTGATAGTCCTATCTTTGAATTCTTTGGAGACAATAATCACCTACTTTAATTGAGAGCATCTTTAGGGATTTATTTTCTTTAAGACAAAATTAACTATGGAGGATTGCCTTCATAGGGAACTTAACAAACTCGATTGAAATGAACTCTGCTTTACTTTTCCATGTAAAGTAGGGGAAAAATCTTTGGTAAATCCAAAGACCCATCAGGCCTTAGGAGTCCTCATTAGGTGATTAGGTCTATTATAGGATAGTGACTTCTATCTTTTGAGATAGTATACTATTTCTTAATATCATACCCGATCACCCTAATGAGTACATCTGATCTGCGTGGTGTTCCCTCACACAAATACACAAACAAAAAAATAAACACCACAGATTTTTTTGGTGACTCCATTGGGGATGGTTCCTCTCTCCATCTCTAGTAGACGATTGCTCCAAGCATCGATAGTGGACTTGTATTTTATATAAGTTTAAGACTAATTTTCTTTCTGTTGGCACTTAGCTTATTTCATTTTTAAGCAAAGTTAGCTGACATCCTTTAGGTTTTAGGACCTCACTCTATGTAGGTCTTGAAACCCCTGTTGGGTTCTCCAATAGGTGAAAACATAATATATCAATAAAAGGGGAGATAATAAAAATTTAGAACCTCCACACCACTAACTTGGTGAGGCAAGGTTCATTATAAAATTTAAAGGAAAATAATTCTCACAAAAATAACTATTTCCTGAAGCACCTTTCACAAATTCACAAAATCAAGGCCCCTCCATGATTGCTACATGGAGGTTATTTTCAAAAGTGAATCATACCATAATTAGTTCTCACTTAACACATCCAAGCTTGTTAAATAAGAATCTCTATTTGAATTAAGCATAAAATTGGACTTTCACTTAACAATTCCAATTTATTAAGTTGGAGCCTCATTTTCAAAGTATCATTTTCAATATATAAATTTAACTTTCACTTAACAATTCCAATTTGTTAAGTGAGGGTCTCATTTTTAAAACACAAAATTTGATCTTCGTTTAACAATTCCAATTTGCTAAGTGGGGACCTCATTTCTAAAACACAAAATTTGATCTTCGCTTAACAATTCCAATTTGCTAAGTGGGGATCTCATTTCTAAAACACAAAATTTGATCTTCACTTAACAATTCTAATTTTTTAAGCGGGGCTCTCATTTCCAAAACATAGAATTTTATTTTCACTTAACAATTTTAATTTTTTAAGTGGTGGTCTCATTTTCAAAACACAAAATTTGATCTTCACTTTTAACAATTTTATAGGGATCTCATTTTAAACATAAATTAACTTTCACTTAACAATTCCATTTTGTTAAGAGAGGGTCTCATTTTCAAAGGAAAATTCATTTAGGCTTCCACTTAGCATACCCAATATTGCTAAGTAAGAGTCTCATTTTCAAAGCATATATTTGGTTCTATCTACACATCAAAATTGTTGAGTAATATTGGGTATGCTTTATTGGATTCCCACTTAACATAACCATACCATATTGGATTCCCACTTAATATAACCAAATTTGTTAAAGTGAGAATCCCATTCTCAAGTCACATCATACTTTGATTTCCACTTAATACACCAAATTGTTAAGTGGGAGTCCCATTTTCAAGAAACATATTAGACACATTAACATACCAATTTTATTAAGTGAGGGTCTCTTTTTAACACACATCTAATCCCTATTTTAACATACTAAATTTGTTAAATAAGGATCAAATTTTTCATATCAACCACACTTGGGATTTCATTTAACATACCAAATTTGTTAAGTGAGAGTCTTATTTTCAAAGGAAAATAATCATATCTCAAACACATTTGGGGATTCCACTTAACATACCAAATTTGTTAAGTGGGACTCCTATCTTCAAAGAAAAATAAATCTCAGAAATCAAACACGTGGCCTCTACTTAACATACCAAATTTGTTAAGTAGGAGACTCCATTTTCAAATCAAAATATCACACAATCAGATCTTTACAAGAAAAAATATTTAAAACACATAATCACAACCTCTTCTTAGCATACCCAAATTTGCTAAGTAGAGGTTCTTCTAAACTATCCATATTTTTAAACAAGAAACATAAAAAATAAATAATCTCCCAAAAAGAAAGAAATCTCTCCCTAATTTTTTGAACACCCCACCAACCTACCTAAATTGGTTGAGTATGGGTTCTAAAAAAAAAAATCAAATGGCAAAAGTCTCTCCTCCAAAACATCTAAATCTCTCTAATGAACCCCACTTAACATATTTAAATTGTTGAGTGTGGGTTCAAAACTCCAAACTTCTATTACTTGTGTGGGACAAATATCAAGGTAGTAATCTGATACAAGCTATGTTTCAACAAATGCAGATGTATAGCTCAGAGCAGTTAGCAGTCTTTGTAGTTTTTACACATGGCCTCTCATAAGTTTGTGTTCACTTTTTTGTTCGGGATGGATTTGGCCCTAGATTAGGCTAGCCTCCCTCATACTGACTCCACCCACTTAGTGTTTTTTGGTCGGGGATTCGAGAGGCTGCATCACTTGCGAGGGGGCGACCCTCACTATTGTTAGCCGGGATGAGGTGGATGGGTAGAAGCCAGTCATTCGGATCGACCTGCCTTCTAACACCGAGTATCCTTCCCTGAAGAGGAAAGTTGTAGAGGTTTTGCTGGTCAGCCCAGTTCTTACTTAGTCAGTTGTTCCCACTGTCACTTAAGAGTGTGCTAGCACCTCCTCGATGGTCCCCTATGAGGGAAGGCTATCCTGGCTTCAGAGATAGCCTCCCTACCTCCGCGGTAGGATCTAAATATCTCACCGCCTTACTGAGATGTACATAGCACCACACAGTCCAATGCAATAGGAGCCAAATGATCAAGTGACACCACGATCGTGTCGCCTGAGAGATGGATGCCGCATCCCACATTGCAGAAGAAGGTTCCCTCCGTGAGGTTTCCCCGTTGATGACTAACAACTAGTTTCACTTCGTCTTAGCATCAGATGGAGAGGAGGACCATCGGAGAATAGATGCATTATGTCCACCACCTACATACCATGAGGCTCCGACTAGGGACGGGAAGAAATCTAATGCCATTCTACGTATGGTATTATGATAGGTAAGCAGGATATACGAACATTCATAGTCAGGTACATTGTTTGACTTGAGGTCTGTCATCCCCAGGAGTATTACCAGGTGCATTCATAGTGATAGAGCATCAAAGGCCTGGGTAACAGTTCAGTTAGGGAGCAGGGAGTGATGGAGGTTTGCTATACAGTCTGCAGCCTCCACTCTAGTTGATTTTCCCATTCATCGGGCCACCAAGGCTAACAGGACTGATAACATAGTATTGACAGGTACTACTAGCCATAGGGGGAAAGACTCAGTGAGAGTGGAGCTAGTATTATCTCCACCATATCGATCCACTCTTCGCCTACCATCACCAATTCAGGTCCCAACATCGACCATGCCTATGAAGGCACAAAAGATAGTATCTGGGGAGAAGAAAGCCCCCTTGGTGATCCGACTAAGGCTAAAGGATCCCACTTCATCTGCTCCACCGACTAAAGTAAAGACAAGTTTACCTACTCGACCTCATGTTCCAGTCTTGTCAAAGAAGGAGTGGCGACCCTGCAGTGTCGTAGTCATACCACCACCACCACCAACATCACAGCTAGTGACGACAACAACAACAGAAGGGGAAGTGGACAGTTCTGTAGTCCCCATGGCAATGGATCTCTCTAGGGATAGTACTCCACCCATAAACAGTCATGAGTCCAGTAGCCATGACCCTCTTAGAGCTAGCACTCTAGTGATAGGTAGTGTTAGGTGCATCTCTGTCAGAGAGCATAGCCCCTCCACCAGTTAGCAGCGCGTATTTGTACCAGCACAGTTAGATCATTCCTTATATGAGATTTTAGCATAATATTTTGTAAAAAAGAAGAGCATCTAGGGAGTGACCGATTAGATTATGAGGAGGGAATGGTCAGCTTCATTTAGATGAGGATGATCTCCTTAAGGACTTCGGAGATTCACATGGTCGATCCTAGGGGTTCCCTTCAAAGAAATCAACATAATTAGGAAGATATTATAATTGAAGAGGTTGACACCATCCATTCAACTCAGCACCTCCTCTACCAACTTAGACAGAAGGATGATCATATTGATGAAATAGGGAAGAAGATCGAAGAGTTGATGGCAATAGTGTCAGTATTATAAAATTTAACTCCTATTTCACAACCTTCTCCCATAACGGCTGATAGAGCAGAGTTGGCACACTTAGATAATCCTAGATGCATTCCTGTAGAGGAAGAAAGTAGTAGCCTGCATAGGAAGGTGGTGGATAGCTCCTCCATGCATGAAAAAGACATCAAACATATGGTAGAGCAACAAGTGAGGGATGTGTTTGCCCATGCTTGAGGTGGCTCATCTATTCCAAAGGGTAGACCATACCCAGAGGAATTTGATGGTGTCTAATACCCTAAGGGCTTTGTGCCTCCATCCTTCATAATTTTCAATGGCAATAGAATCCTTGACCATACGCATTTCATCTAGATTTTATGAGATCTTATTGTTTGAATAACATTCTTGAAAAGAATATTCATGGCTCGATTGCCTTCATGCTTAAAGGATTCACCATTAAAACATTTGATAAATTAATCAACAAGGAAGCTACTCTACAAGGAGAGGTCAAATAGTTACCTTTCCAAGGCATTTGAGAATAAGCCGGCGATCCTGATTGATGAAACAACCTACAAAGTTCAGTTAGAGACTCGATATCACACCTCTACTACCTCCTTTTACCTCAACCACCTCATGGTAGGCTGTTGCCACACGGTAGTATCCCCATCCACAGCATCTATAACAGTATTCTTATCCACCACTGGGTAACTATCACTTGCCTACTTTTTTTGACTAAATAAATGAATCTTATTCATTCAAAAGGAAGGTAGTTAGAAATATCTTCAAGAGCCTCTTGAAGAAGCCTGATTTTCAATTACTAGAGCCTAGGAGGCTGGAGGATGTGGGCAAGGGTCATGATTCAAACTATTGTCCCTGCCACCACATGCTAGGATTTATCTTAGAAGATTTCTTTACCTTTAAGGAATGGCTTGAGCATAGTTACAAGTCAGGTGTTATTATTATCCCTAAAGAATACCTATTAGAACAATCCTCTAGTTATGTTAGAGTAATCCTTGGGGATACATGCAATCTCCTTAAGACAAATGAAGGTTGGGATATCTCCCTATCTCGATCCTCCAAGAAAATAATTTCTAAGATTAGAAAATTTCTCTTACAGGTGCATGAAGTAGCTCAAACCTCCAACACTAAGGAAGGTTTGCAAGTTACTAAAGACAACTTGAGGGAGGTAGAAGCTCAGTAGTAGCAGCGACAACTTCCACTTTTTTGGGATAGCACATTAGTGCAACCGTCGACTGAGTCCAACACTCCTTCCACAGTTGCAGCCATAGCTCCTTCAGCTAGTTCTTTTAGCAATCATACTATATCAGTGGAGGGGGGTGCGAAATCTCTCGTTCCACTCACTTTACTTGATTTCTACTTTGTACCTTCATCAAAATCTAAGAAATCAATGAAGAAGAAGACTAATTCCGCTTACATTCTCTCTATTTTTGACGATCTTGATGATTTTATTTCTTCAGAAAGTATTAATAATTATAACAATTCCAATCCACTCCTTTCTAATTTTGAAATGGATTACCCATTTCTAAATCACTCGGGTTCACCCATTGAGATATACTTGGAGTCATCTGACTATGATGATCCTATAGAAGAAGCTGTAGGTGAACCTGATAAGTGGGTAGAACTTTTCACTAAATCATCTCATGAAGTCACCGAAGTTAACCTTCATAGTGGCAAAGTTATACCTCCTAGGGTAGCACCTCAGGATAAGGGTAAATAAATCATTAGTTCTAGCAGTCAATAAGCCCCTCCACAGGATGCTCCACCTATGGATATGCATGCAGAGGACTAACCTAGAGTTGACTACAATGTCCTCACTCACCTGAGAAAGTTGCCAGCTAAACTGAGCATATATGATGTCCTTGTCTTATCCAAAGAGAAGAAAGAGACATTGATCAATGCCCTTCTTGATCCAGAAATATACTTAGCTCAGCTGATTACTGTTGAAGAGGAGGCATATTTTTCAAGAGAAGCCCGATGAGTTACATTCACTGATGAAGACCTTCTTTTAGGGATGAAGGAGCATAATCGTCCCCTCTACATCACAGTGGATATAGAAAAATTTTGACTCTCTAGGGTGTTAGTGGATCAAGGTACATCAGTAAATATTATGAGTCTAAAAACACTTGCCTACCTGAGGATCGACATCTCTGAACTCTGAGGAGATCAGATGATGTTGAGAGGATTCAAAGAACAAGACGAGAGGGCTTTAGGCTCCATAGTGTTACCACTAAAGATACATGACTAGAAGACTGATGCCATGTTCTACATAATAGATTCAGATACATCTTTCACTGCTTTGCTCGGTAGGCCTTAGATACATGCAAACAACATAGTTCCATCTTCTTTACACTAGTGCATCAAATTCATAAGAGGTGGAATTGAGTATTGTGTCAAAGGAGACTTGAAGCTATTTTAAGTTAGAGAGGTCGAGAATTATGAAGATGCAGCCTACTATCTTCCCAAATCAAAAAGTCTATTTTCATGAACTTGGAGAAAGTTCAAAATCAAAAGAAAAAGAAATAGAAAGAGAAAAAAGAAATTGAAAAAGAAAAAAGGGAAAAAAAATAGAAAGCACAAGTGAGCGAGAATCAGACATCGAGGAAGAGGTAGAGCCACATGTTACATTCTTCCCATAGTTTATTCCTCAATATGAACACGTGGGTAGGATGACCCGAACTCCTCAAGGTAGAGGAAGAGGTAAATTCAGAGGAAGTTCCAGAGGTGGAAGACCTCTTTGTTGGTGGCCAACCAGTAGGAGCTATGTCCCAGCTCACAGGAGTACCCCCGCTATCCACATAGACTTAGAGTCCAGTTCAGAGGATGAGTCTCAAGTGGTTAGCATGCCAACCAACCCCTCTCAGTGGATCCCTTTGGAGATGACATTCAAGCCAGATAATGGTAAAGACCAGGCCTCCAATAAAAGCATGAATGTATCTGAATCATTATGTAGAACAATCAGGCAGTAGTTGAGAAATTTAGCTCTAACCTCACTTTCCTCCCAAAAAGTTAAAGGTTTGGTAGTTAAGGAGGCTCCCAAGTTATCTACAGATGTCAGGCCGAAGAGGTTTTTGTTGGGAGCATCATCGTCAAGTCAAGAAGCTGATGTAAAACTTGAGGATGATTCATATAAAGATTGAATACAACTACCTCTTTATTGGTATTCCCCTTATGTTATTAACTTAGCAAAGAAGAGATTAATCCTATATACTTGGTCTAAATAAAGGTTGAACTACTTTGAAAAATTATGGGACAACCAAAGCAGTCACTCTCAATCAACACCAGAACTAGGATTCGTCACAATGGGTCCAGTCGATGATGAGAACCATTGCCTAATCATCACCACTCATTTGGGGTCTGATAGGTTCTTCTCAAATAATGTTAAATCTTATGAGGAGGTATGTTTAGAAACTTCAGATGACCCAAATGAGCCTGAAGTCAAAGATGCACCACCAGAGTTTGAAGAAGAAATTAGATCAACCATTGACGAACTCAAGGAAATCAACTTGGGAATAAAAGAAGATCCACGCCCGACGTACATCACTTTCTTGCTGAATGAAGAAGAAACCAATGACTTAGTTAGGCTATTAGCAGAGTTTAAGAACTACTTCGCATGCTAGCAATATATCCTAATGCTAACCCTATCAAGCAAACTCTTAGACGCATGCGATTAAACATTGAACAATAGGTCACTTCTGAAATCAAGAAACTAATCGATGCTGACTTTATCAGGGAAGAAAAATATCCCACCTGGTTAGCCAGTGTCATCCCAGTCAAGAAAAAGAATGGCCAAATTTGCATATGTGTCGATTTTAGGGATCTGAACAAGGCATGTCCTAAAGATGAATTTTCACTTCTTATACCAGAATTGATGGTGGGCATTGCCTCATCTCATGCAGTATTCACCTTTATAGATGGGTCATCTAGCTACAACCAAATCAAGATGGCCCCCGAGGATGAAAGAAACACTCTTTTTTGAACCCCTAATGGAATCTATTACTATAAGGTCATGCCTTTCGGCCTTAAAAATGTCGGTGCTACATATCAATGAGCCATGACTTAGATCTTCAACAAACTCATTCATCATCAAGTTGAATGTCATGTTGATGATATGATAGTCAAAAAAAGAAAAGGAAGACAATCACTTTGACTTGAGAGTAGTTTTTGAACGATTAAGACAATTTATCTCAAAATGAATCCCTTGAAGTGTGCATTCGGAGTAGCTTCTGAAAAATTTTTTGGGTTTGTTGTCTGATACTGAGGAATTGAGATCAACCCATAGAAGATCAAAACTATGTCAGAAATGCCATCACCTAAAAGTCTAACTCAACTCAGGTCATTTCAAGGGCAGTTAGAATATTTAAGATGCTTCATATCCAACTTATTAGGAAGATACCAGCCATTCTCGACACTTGTCAAAAAGGATGCCAAGTTCAAGTGAGATGATAAGAGTTAGCATGCCTTTAAAGATATCAAGCACTACCTGATGACTCCGCCAGTTCTAGCAACTCCTATCCCAGGCAAGCCATTAATTCTCCACACCACTGCATTAGACGACTCCCTCGGTGCTTTGTTGGCCCAAACCAATGACGAAGGAAAAGAAAATACTCTCTACTATCTCAATTGCTGTCTAATCTCTATTGAGACAAACTACCCACCTATTGAGAAGCATTGCCTAGCTTTAATCTTTGCATCCCAGAAGCTACGATAGTACATGTTTTCTCATAAGGTGAATATGATCTCTAGAATCAATCTGCTATAATCTCTTATGACATGGCCAACGTTATTTGGACGGTTGGCACGATGGTCCATAATTTTATCATAGTTGGACATCATATTTGTACCCCTCCATGTTGTGAAAGGATAAGTACTAGTGAATTTCTTAACAGCACACTCACTTCCTGTTGATTACTCGCTTAGTGATGACCTCCCAGATGAACAAATCATGAACTTAGGGGACACTAGCATTCACCATTGGGAAATGTATTTCAATGGTATGGCTTCCATTCAAAAAGGAGAAGAACCACAATCTACTCTTCTAGGAAAGGCAGGGGTAGAAATAGTTCTTCTAACTTTGGACCATGATGTAATGAGATTCTCATATCATCTGTCCAATCCATGCACTAATAATGAAGCCAAATACGAGGCTCTGATTATCTGTCTAGAGTTAATCATTATATTATGCGTCCAGAGCGTCAGCATCTTAAGGGATTCTCAGCTCATCATCAACCAAATTGGTAGGTCCTATAATGTTCTAAAGCCTAGGCACCATCATTAACATAAGTACACCATGGAGTTGTTGGCCTAGATCCCAGAGGTTACTATCTATAAGATTCCTCAAGGAGATAATTCTATAGTAGATGCATTGGCCAAGCTTGCCAAGGAGTTAACATGCTTAGAAGATGAGCCCATTTCAATAAGGGTTCAAAATAGACAAGTCTTATCCCTTATTGATGATGAACTCATCGAGAGACTCTCTCTTGAAGGGGAGGTTGTCATTGCCAAAAAGGACAACGAGTTAGGTTGGAGGCAACCATTCATGGATTACTTAAACATGGGAAAACTACCTCATGAGAAGTCATTAGCCCATCAGCTGAAATAGAGAGCTCTCTCTTACACTTTCGTGGATGGCACCTTGTATTGGCAGTCTTTCGATCATATGTGGTTACGTTGTTTAGCCAAACATGAAGCCCGTAAGATCGTGACTAAGGTATACTCAAGTTTATGTGGAGCTCACCAGTCTGGACTGAAGATGAAAGCCATGATCAAGAGACTAGGATACTACTAGCCTACGATGATTACAAACTGCATGGATATAGCTAAGAGGTGCCACCAATGTTAGGTGCATTGTGTGGTCCTGCATCAGGCACCCAACATTCTACATCTTACTTTGGCCTCATGGCTATTTGGGTGTTGGGGGCACTAACATAGTGGGTTTGATTGATCCTCCCTCTTTTAAGGGTCACCGATTCATTCTAGCTACCACCGACTACTTTTCTAAGTGGACGGAGAAAATCCCACTTAGAAAGGTCATAGCTCAGCATGCACTCCAATTTCTTAGGAACCATATCATATATAGGTTCGGGGTACCTCGATGAATTATATCCGATAATGGTACTGCATTCAAGAGCACCAAAATCAACAGCTTTACTTGGAGACACATCATAGATTGGAGATACTCCATATCTACTACTCAAGGGCAAACTGTTTAACAGAAGCATTCAATAAAACTCTCATCTAAATATTGAAGAAGACACTCGACGATAACAAAAGGCAGTGGCATGAGTAGTTGGTTGAAGCCTCGTGAGTCTATCAGACCACATATAGAACTCCAACTCAATTTATCCCCTTTTTCTTAGTGTATGGGTCCGAAGCTATTCTACCATTAGAAGTTCAACTCCCATCACTGAGGATAGCTGTGGGTAGCAAGATTACTATAGAACAGAATGCCAAGTTGCAGTTAGAATAGCTCAAAGGTTTGGAGGAGAGACGCCTCACAGCATGCCAAAACCTCGAGTTGTACAAAGCCAAAATGATTCAAGCTCACAACAAGTTGGTTCATCCTAGAGCTTTTTAAGTAGGAGAGCTTCTTTTAGTTCTAAGGTGACCAATTATTGCCCGTCGAAAGATAGGAGGCAAGTTTGAACCTACTTGGGAATGCCATTTTGCCATAAAAAAGGCCTACCAAGGAGGATCTTATCAACTCATAAACTGTAAGGGAGAGCACCTTATGCTTCCAATCAACGGTCTCTACCTAAAGAAATATTATCCATAGAATCTTGTTTGAAAATAATTATCGATAAAACTTATTTTCATATTAAATTCCACCTCTTACATGTTAGAAACATCCTTTGCTTATGAATCTGCCAGAATGTGTTTAGGGTAAGTGTAAGAGAACTCGAGCAGCATCTTATCCCTTTTCAACACAAACACGAACCGCAAACGATCTTCCAGTGCTACTAGGTTAGGTGTAGAAGCAAAGCATTTTAGGTGTAAGAGAACCCAAGCGTCATCCTTTCTTGGAAGAGTAACATTCCTATGTGCTTAGGATATGTGTAAGAGAACTCAAGTAGCATCCTATTCCTTCTTCCACAACACAAATAAACACATATCTTTTATCTTAAGCTACTTTGATGTGGGAGCAAGCCCTCATGGCACTCACTCATTAGATGCTCCAGGTTGGGTTGATATACTACCTTGGTAGTATGTCACTCTAGTGGTCACTTGTCTGGCGGATGTGAGTCTCCATGTTATCTTCCTGACTTGACCACTGCAAACCAATGAGCACCTTATTTGTTTGGTAAGTCTTACTGCACAGCCGGTAAGCTACTCAATGTTGACTTTGCTTAAGAGGATGAAAGCCTACAAGCTTTCTTCTTGAACTAGCCATCATGCACTAACTAGGGTGAGTATATTTTGAGGCTTAGGGTAAGTCCCCTAGAGGCTCCTTTCCTCCTGACTACTTCAAGCTTAGATTTAGTCCTTACAGACTCCCGCAGTAGTCAGTTGGATAGCCTGTCAAGCGAAGGCATATTTTGGCGATTAGTTCTTCTTTGGAGAGATGTAAGTCTACGCCTTCTTTCTAAGCTGATTATCGTAAATTGATGGGCACCTTAGGTTGGTTGGTTATCGCCATGCTAACAGCGACTCACCCGGTGGATACACCACTCTTGGCAGAGGTAAGTCCCTGTGTTTTCTCCTTGAGTTGGCCACCGTATACCTACAAGATTTCTTTTACAGGGTTTTGGATAACACCCCTAGCGGCACCTCCCCAGTGGGCACTCTATTTGGATCACGTCCTTAGCGACCCCATTTAGACACTACCCCGGTTACTCCTGGATTGGACAATACCCCTTTCCTAATAGCCACCCCTGTGGTTGGAGAATTTGTTCAGTGGATACGCAGATTCTCCCTTGGTCTAATAAATCTGAGATAAGACAAAGTTGATATGAGCTCCTTTTCAGTATAGTCCCTTGCAAACCAACATGGTCCATGACATAAAACCAAACAAAATATATCTTTGCTTATGGATTAGGAATTCAAGCCCCGAGCAGTCCCTTTCCCAAGCAGGCATCCTATATTTAGGGTAGTGTCAGCAAAACTCCCTATAGGAATTACCTGTCTGCTTTGAGTTGAGATAAGTCCCGGTTCTCTTTTAGGTTTGACTTGTTGTGCCACCAACAAGTCACCCTGATCGTCGTTGCTCGAAAATATACATTACACATTCTTTCCAACGATCGTCATTAAATTGATAGGTTACTTGGGTTTGATTTATTGCTATCAATCTCGGTGATTCCTTATTTAAGAAGATGTGAGTCCCCGCACTTTCTTCTTAACTTGACCATTGCAAACCAAAAGGCACCCTTTTGGTTGGATAGCTCTATCCCACGGCTGATAGACTATCCCTTTCGATTTGTAAACCTAAGATAGACTTAGGCTCATATTAGCCCCTTCTTAGTGAATCCACCGCACGCCGATAGAGTTCACCCAAATGAATTAATTCTGACTATTCTTGAGTCAATGTGAGTCCATAGTGGCATTCGCTCAAATAGCAGCCTTAGGACGGGTTTGATTTGTTGTGCTATCAATCGATCACCCTAGTGGTTCCTTGTGTAAAAAGATGTGTGTCCCCACGCTTTCTTCCTAACTTGACCATTGCAGACTGAAAGACACCCTTTAGTTTGGATAGTTCTACTTCATGGCTGGTAGACTATCCCTTTGGATTTGTAAATCTAAGACAAGCCTAGGCTGATATTAGCCCCTTCTTAGTGGAACCATCGCACACCGGCAAGCTCCATCTCATGAAATCTATCATCCTCCCTCTAGTGGAGTCTAAATCAAACTGATCTTATCCCCAGTGGATCCGAGCTCACATCTTCGAGCTCAATATCAAATCATATCCTCTCCCTAGTGGAGCACCAAATCATAAATCAATAAATCAAATCAATTTCTCCTTAGTGAGACATTAATCATTCTGACTTCCCCAGTGGAGTCAATCAAACCCAATTCAAACTTGTACTTCACAACAAGTGCATCCTTAAAAGAAATTTCACCAAACCCCTATCCCCAGTGGATAACTTGAACTGTTTTCCTAGTGGAAGGTTCACATGCTTGATCTCTTGGTGGACCCCTTCTTTTTTCCCTTATGCCTTTAGCATGAGTAGAGTTGCATTACACTAAGATTGTGATTCCTTCTACACCTCAGGTTTAAGAGTAGATCATTCCCGTTATTGCTTGCAATCCTTCAGACGTTATTGATCATTTCAGTCAACACCAATACGTGTGGTGTGCCTTTTTGATCACTCCATACCTATTGGGAGCCCTTTATTGACCTCACTTTGGAGTGAGCTTTCAACTTCCTCATCATAGGTCTAGGACTCAGACACTTCTAGTGATTAAGTGAACACTTAACCTAACCCTAGAGACTTAGAAGAGTTAACCATATGAATAAGTTGTGCCTTAGGGGAAGACTTGCCTACCCTATAGCCCAAACTCAAACCTTGCTTTCTTCCATCAAATCCAATCTCAAATCAAATCCCAAATCATAAATCAAATCCAACTATCCAATGATTGAAATCCATGATCAACTCCAAATTCAAAAAATCTCTTTCTAAGTCATACGAGCCACCTTCATATGCTTAGCTAAAATTTGTTCAAACCAACTCAAACTTAATTGATTTCTTTATAAATCAATCATTCCTTCATTTATATTCATAAATATAAATGAAATCCACTCTCCAATGATGAAAAATAAATCAAACTAAATCAAAACTCAAATTAGTCCTTTTCCCTAAGCTTAATCAAGTTTGCTTTCAAATCACTTTAAACTCAAGTAATTTTCTCATAACCCATTTATATCTTCATTTATATTCATAAATATAAGTAAAATATAAATTCAAATTACCAAAACCAAACTCAAAATAAACCAAATTCCCAATTTTACCCCTTTTAGCCAAAATTTTGAACTTGGCTAAATGAAACCCAAGTCAACTCATAACCTATGGATTTCTTCATGATTCAATCATTCCCTCAATCATGGACCCAAAGATAAACATAAATTACTATTAAGCAAAAACCAAGTCAACCCAAATCAAGCCCAAGTCAACCCTTATGATTTAAAATTTTCATATGAAACAAAACCCACTTGGCTCCAAACCAATTGCAATTAGATTTATATTTCAATCCTAAACTCATATGTGAGTTCAACCACACTTGAATGAAGCCTTGATCAAGTCAATTGACCCATTTAGGCTCACTTGACCTAAAGTGACCTAAAGGACCTTTTTGAGCTAAGTTCTAATGCAATACAAATTGGATTGAACTAAGCTCATCTAAACCTCAATCATGATCAACAATCTTCATGCAATAATCAACCACCTTGAATTAGATCAAACCAAGTCAAACTTAGCCTTTGACCAAGTCAACACTAAGCCCAAATGAAACCCAAACTAGAAAAAATCTACTATATGCCAATTTGATTGAAACTATTGACCCAAACCCATTCTTAATCAATGCTTGAATATGACTAAGTAATCAATTGAGCCAAACCAAGCCTAATTGACAACTTGACTTAACTTGGCTCAAATTGGCCTAAAACATCAAAATGAGTCAAATCATGATTCAACCTAAATTGATTACAACTAATGGCTCAAGTTCATTCCAAATAACTTATTGAAGTTGACCAAAGCCATGATTGAGCCCAAGTTGACCAATTGGTCAACTTGACCCAACCTAGCCCAAATTGACCTAAATGGTCACATTGACCAAAATTCATATCAATTCCAAATTAAACTAAACCAAAGCCTACAATCATTTTAAATTGACCAATTGAACTTGACTCAACATATAACCCAACCAAATTTGGTCAAATTAATCACATTGGTCAACTTGACCAATTTGACCCTTTTGAATTCAAATGAGTCAAATTCAAACCTAAGTCAAACCATACCAAATTAATTGCACCAAAAAATTCCAAATCATGATTTAGACCTAACCTAAGCCTTAGTTTGACCCAATTTGACCATTTGGTCAACCCAACCCAACTTAACCCACATGAACCCATTTGACCAAATGAGCTCATGTCACCCAAAATTAAGGCATGGAATCCTATTGGCTGACCAAAGCATATGCCAAACCAGCCTTAGGCTACTCCCAAGTTAACCCAAAATCCAAACAAACTCACCCCAAGTTAACTACCGAATGGACAAAACTCACCCTTTCCCATCCATGGTCAAACTTGACGGGTGCATGGAGAATCAAATCCCTCCCTCCCCCCCCCACCCCACATATGCCTTGAAACCCCATGGCCGCCACTCATGGCATGCCACCTTGGTTTGACGGTGAGCTCTCTGATGACTTGACAGTGATAAATTGACAAAATTTGTGGGAGTGATCATGTCCGTCCAGTTGGCTCAATTGAGGGATATACTCCCTCAATTCAACTGGCTTTGCATAGAATTCAATCTCATTTGACCCTAGAGTGATTTTTGAATTCTCACAAAGCTTTCCCAAGGCCTCCCTGAGCTCCCTCGAATGGCATTCCTCCTCTGCATGCAAAGCCGAAACAGGACATCCCCATTCCAAGCAATACTCCTTCCTCACTTCACCAAACCCAAATTCCTTTTACCCGCACCCTCACCACATCTCGTCGATCTTAATCAAACCATTCCCCAAGCTTCAAATCCACGGGAGGTGCAATCAAGACCGATTGATATTAAAGAGGAGCTTGGTTGATTGAGTAATCTACTTTAAATCAAGACCAGATTCCTTCAACAGAGCTTCATCTCTATTAGACGAAGCTACCTCTATCGTTAGAAGCACTGGTGATAGCCTCTGGCGAGATAATTATTCAAAATCATAGCTATAGGAAATTTTCAGTTGGTCTTTTTCGAAGGGAATTATCATCCCATGTAATTTTGACCGTTGGATATGCATCCCCCTTCCTTCCAAAGGTGTGGGTTCATTTTGATTCCAATCCGAGCTCGGGTGAACTCAGATTGAATGAGGAAAAATGAACATTGTTCATCTTTTATTGCTCTTGAAAGAGAAGGATCATGCTCTGTCTGTTCGGCGTGATTGGAATGGACGGTTGTGATCAGATCACATTATATCTGCTATAATTCTTGGCCTAAATCATGGATTTAATCTCGACCATCTGATCCTAGATCGGATGGTCCATATAGAAAATGCATCCATCGCCACTGAGTCAATGCGCGGATGTGACAACTTAAATAACCAATCCCGTTGCGCCATGTGGAAAGCGCACCGCGTCAACCGCCACATGGATCGATGGAATTAGGGATATAATTAGGGCTAATTAATTCTATTTTTAATATTGAAACTTCCTAAAATTAGAAGTAATTGTAGAAAAATAAAAAAAACAAACTTAGGCTCATTTTAATGGTATTTCAGAGTAAAATCTAGAAAAATTATTATTAATTCATTTTGGATAGTAATTTTAGCTTAATTAGGGTTTTGTTAAAAAATTAATTAGCTTAATTACTCCTTGTTGACCTCACTTTTGGAGTGAGCTTTCAATCTATCAATCCTAAGGACTCCTCTAAGAACTAAGAGTTCCTTAGTCTTAAGACACTTCTAGTGATTAGGTGAACACTTAACCTAACCCTAGAGACTTAGAAGAGTTAGCCATAGGAATAGGTTATGCTTTAGGAGTATTCGAAAGACTTACCTACCCTATAGCTTAAACTGAATCCTTGCTTCCCTCCTTCAAGCCAATTTCAAATCAAATCTTAAATCAATTCCAACTCAATTGATTTTCTCAAGTCATAAATCAATTCTAAATCAAATCTTAAATCAATTCCAACTCAATTGATTTTCTCAAATCATGAATAAATTCTAAATCAAATCTTAAATCAATTCCAACTCAATTAATTTTCTCAAACGTTAAATCAATTCCAACCCAATTGATTTTCTCAAATCATAAATCAATTCTAAAATCCAAATCATAAATCAATTCCAAATTAAAAGATTGAAACCCATGATTGAATTCAAATCCCAAAATCTTTTATAAGCCCTTTAATTTCATCTTATGGACTTAGCTTATCCAAACTCAAAAGATTTTCTAATAACCCTGTTGACCTCATTTTTGGATGAGGTTAATTTGAAAATTAGGAGATCCTAATCTCAAATAGGATTTTCTTAATTCAATGCTTAGGACACCTCACCTAGTGTCCTAAAAAATCTTTATGAGTTTATTCTAAACCTATTTGATATAGGTAGAATTAATCCAAATTTTCAATTTGGATTAACTCAAATAAATAAAATTAAAATCAAATTAAAATGAATGAAAAAATCCAATCCCATTCCATTTGAATAAAATTGATCATTTGAACTCATTTGAGTTAAAATAAAATTAAATTTAAAATCAATTCAAATTAAATGGTTTAATCAAATCATAATGCAATTTATCATCAATTGAATTATGGTTTAAAAAATAAACTAAACAAATTCAAAGGGTAAAGTTAAATCCAAATACTTTGCATCAAAGCATTTGGTTAGATTCAAATTCCCTAAAATAATTCAAATGAAATTAAATCTAATCTCAAATCCATTTTGAGATTAATTTGGGCATATCATACTTTAATCAAAACTAAGATGATAATGCCATATTGCATGGAAAAAAATAAAAGCAAAACAAAAGAAAAAGAGGAATTAGGAAATGGGAAATAAAAAAGAAGAGAAATGCTAATTTTCTTCTTCCATCTCTTCCCATGCAAACTCCCTTCTTCCCACCTCATCCACTCCAAGACAAAGGCCACCTCTTAAAAGGTAGCTGCCTTCAAGTGGAGCCAATTAAGGCAAAGGCAAACCTCCAAGATTTTGCCTTAATCATAGCCAACCAAGGAAAGAGAAGAGGAAGAGGAGAAGAAGAAGCTTTCGATCAAGTATGGAAAATAAGCAAGGAAGCTCCTTACCTCTGAGGTGAACATTCCATTATGTTCACAAGGCCATAGGAAGTTGATCACACACCTTGACCAGCCCTGCCTCTGCCGGTGGTCGGAGATCAGCGTTTAAAAATCTCCCTTATAGAGGTTTTGTCCAAAGGTGAAAATCAACCATGGAAGCTCTAGAATTGGTCAGCGAACATTCCATTATGTTCACAAGTCCAAGGGAGGTTGATCCCACACCTTGATCGACCCTACCACCGTCGGTGGCCCGAGTTCGATCTTCAAATTTCTTTCTTATAAAGCTTTCAGCCAAGCATTGGAAAAGGGATTGGAGAGACTATCACCTCCCCCATTTTTATTCCAAAAGCATCGCCAAGGGGAGAGATGAAGTTTCCAACCCTATCCTGACCCCCTTGCCGCTGGCACGCTGGCGAATGGATGAAGGCCGAACGACCTTTCATGTTGAAATCCCAATGAGTGGATTTCATCCCCAATTAAAGGCACCAACACGTTCTAGAGCTTGTGATGATCCAAAACGAAATCCTACCCGACCTCCTCACCGCCAGCAAGCTGAAAAATGACAAATGCCACTTCAAACCGAGCGTGCATTGGTCTAGGGAACAATCCATGGGGAGGCAAGCCACCAAACTTCATGCACATGTTTATTGGGTCAAGGCAAAGCTAACGGGATTGGTCTCATCACCGACGATCGCCGAAATCCGGGTATGCATTTTCTCCCTCCATCTATGCATTCGGGTTTGGAGCTTTGTGAAGAAAGTTGGATCCTCAAATGGATCCAACCATATGGATTGACCCTAATTTGATCCCTGATCATTTTGGGATCGAAATCAGGGCTTCATTCACCGCAATCATCAGCAATTTGCAAGAACTCACAGACGGTGTCCGTTTCTCGTCAATGAGCCTCAGGATTTGATCCTAACCGTTCGATCCTTCTCTTAGGATCAGACGACTCCGATTTAGGTGCACCATCGGATTAAATTCTTTTAGGGACTGCGAGATCAATATGGACCATCCGATGTTTGATCAGATGGTCCATAAGTGATCCCGCATTTTAACTTATCGCATGGGACCCCAACTTAAAATCGTTAGATTAGTTGTTTAACGGTTTAATTAATTAAAGAAAATCCTAAAAACTACAAAATATCAAATAAAATCAAATTAAAATCAGAAAATTACAATTAAAAGTTTTATGGATTCTTCTTGATGAGAGGAATCCATAGAAATTAAATTCTCCAATTTTTACTGGGTCATTTTCTCTTAATTTAGGTTTAATTGAAAAACATTAAATGCTAATTACTCTCAAATTAATAATCCAATTAATTTGAAACTTTAGGGAAATGAAATTAAGCATAAAATACACCTTAGGTTAATTTTTAGGGATTTAAATCTTTGAACTCAAGGGAAATTATAATTTCATGTGTTTAACTTTTAAATCAATTAAATTAATTACCCTTTAATGAAATAATTAGAAAACTTTAATCTAATAAACTTAAATCAACATAATCAATATTAATGAACATCAAAATACTAATTAAACCTAATCAAACCTATATGAACCTAATAGATCACTAATTAACCTAATTAGGTAATTAAAAGAATTAAATAATTCAATTAAATGATCTAAACTTGATTAAATCATAATAAATTAACCAGTTAACCAAAATTATAAATAAACCCTATTAGAAAGCTATTGTAATGAAGAATAAGTGAAAAATAAAATTCCTTAATGAATCTTAATAAATTAGGCTTAATTTAAGTTTTACTAAAATAATTAAAACCATAATTACACTCTAATTAGATCTCTAATCAAGCTAAAGCTTTAGGAATATAAAATTGGCATGTAACCCTCATTGCCAAAAATATTTCAAGTCCAAATAATTTCTAGATTAGGAATTTTCAAATTTCTAAATCCTTAGGTCAATGTTAATCAAATATTAGGTTAATTAAATTAATTACATATTAAATAAAGTGGTAATTCAAACTAATCTCTATCAAACATCAGAAAACTATTAAGAAACTTCTTTAAATAGCCTACGTCAATTAAAGTGATCAAATTCAATCTTAGGTTAATGAAATAAAACCTTAGGTCAATAAAATTATTACTTAACTTAAACCTTATCCTTTGAATCAATAAAATTTAATGAAACCACTCATCCTTAATGAATTTAAATAATGTACCAAAAACTTAGGTTAATCAAATCAGATCAAGTAATTAACCTAAGTACTTTAGGTTAAGAATAATCTATGAACAAACCTAAGGTATTAATTCATATTAATAAATTTAAACCTTAAGCTTACAAATTCATAATTTAATAACTTAAGTTAAATTGAATAAAATCAAACTCTTTAAATTAACATAAGCCAAATAAAATGAAATCCATATAACTTAATTCAAAATGAAATAAATCAAACAAAGCAATTCAAATGAATGAAATAACATAAATCAAACCCAAACATAAATAAAATCAAAAGGATTACTTAAAATACTTAAGGATTTTAGTTAGACTTTTGGAAACTTCATTAGGATTTAGGATGTGGAATAAAGCGAGTTTCACCTAAAAAGAAAATTCATTCTAAATCTCATTCTTGAAAACTTAAATATTGCTTTAACCAAATAAAATGAACATAAAATGGGAATTAAATCATTAAGTCAATTAAATCGAAACCAACCAATGATAAAAATTAAACCAATTCAAACTTAAACTTAAAGGCCTAGTAAACCCTTGCCACACAAACCCCTCTTTTACACACACTAGATCACTTAGGTCACAAACATTAAATCTAGGTTAGATCATTCTGTGATTTTCTTTTAATCTCCTGTGATATGTTGTGATGTGCTTTACATGTCTGTGTGGTATATTGCTTTAGACTGGATGCCTAGGCTTGTTTGTTCATTAGACTGGATGTTGCACATTCTTTAAAGATTTAATACTATTTCCTGTAGGGGACCGTGTTAAAGGGATCACTGTAATAAATAAATCATAAAATTGATGTTTGTTTGCAGGTGCTAAAAATTCTTTAAAATAGTCCATAGGACTTTGGGCTTGGCAAGCAACTAATGCTAAGCCCGTATGTTTGTGAAATATAAACTGCTTTGTGTGTTGTGTCTATTTCCTAACATCTATTTTGTAGGGATTAAGATTTCTTTTTTGAATTTTAAATGTAAATTTGAGCTTAAAATTAGGTTAGAATCTATGGGGTCTAAGATTAGCAGGAGTTGACCCAACCAGGAGATGGTGCAGTGGTCCCCTATGGAGTCCGATGGATGTCCATGAAAATGGAGACTTTCCTGGAAAGAAAACCCATAGATCTGAACTTGTAGTTCTAGGTCAGGTTGTATAAGGGCAAAACTCGGCTACCCATTTTTATTTCTTTCGGGGTGTACAACAGTACCCGGCTGCATTGGCCTTTTCCTTATATAATTTAATTTAAGAGTGCAATAGAAACAACATGCTTTTCTTAGGTTTCTTTCTATGATATGTTTATGCTGTGATGAATTTCTGGACATAGTCTCATAGGATAAACTAAATTTTCTACCCAACTAAATAAATTGAAGAATAAAAGTAAATACAACTCATAATCTTTATATAAAAGGCTAGGCATTAAAGCAAGATAAAATATGTAGCAGCCCCTCAGATGGATGTTTTAATATCATGCATAAATCATATTATTTCACTCTTGATTAATGAAGAACTTCCATCCTTGCCAGAGAACCTGGGCTTGACCTTTGAGAGCCTATGATGGAAGTACATCTTCTTCTATCTTGATTTGGCCCATAATCTTTTTCTAATTGCATGCATTAGGCATAAATTACATTCCTATGACCTAAGTGAATCTTGAGTCAAAATTCATAAAATCTGAAAAATATGCATTAGTTAGGTGCATCTTCATACCCTACATGATCTTAGGGATTGGGGAGTGAGTCTAGGTTCATAGATTTCTTTCCTAAGAATACAACAGCCTAGACCTCTTGCATTCATATGACTTAGCCTCATGGTTTTAAAATGCACTTAGATGGTGTTAGCTGGCAACCTTCTCTAGGCAGGTTGTAAGTCCAGAAGAGTCAGGGATATGTTAGTTCCCTCAAGTGAGGAGAATGATCAATGATTCCCAAGGATAGAAGTAGGTCGAGCATTTGACATGTGTCAGAAGCACTTGTAGACTAGGTTCTGAAACATCCTTTTAGGAATAAGTCTTCAACCCTAGGCATTTCTGTAGTCTTGTGCTACTAGAATCTAAGTCCTAGATTTCTAAGAAAATGATAACTTGAAATCTAAAATTAAATCCCAAATTTGAAGTCCAATCATAGGATAGATGAAATATCTACGGGGTATCCCAATATCAATAGGCATTTCTTACTCTTTCCCATTTGACTCTTAAAAAAATAACTCTCTCCAATTTGGACCTCTCTCAATTGAATTTCCCAAAATGAATCCTTTGAAAGCTACCTTAGTAGTCTTTAAAAATAACCACTTATTTCTTTAATCGAGAGTATTCTTAAGAAGAGACCCTTCCTAAGATGTAATTAACTATAGAGGCTTGCCTTTATAGGGAACCATGATCCCATGTTAAAATAGACCCTGTTCTACTTTTCCATATAGTTCAGGAGAAAATACTCTGGTACATGAAAGACCCATTAGCCTTAGGAGTCTTTTATTGAAATGATTGAATCCATTACATGAGAGCATGTTTATCTTTCAAGATAATATGTTTATTCCTTAATGTCGTATTTGATCATCTAAATAAAATATTCGTAAACTCTATTCTCTATGTGGTGTCATTTATATTCTCATTTATATTCACAAATATAAATGAAATATAAATTCAAATAACCAAAACTAAATTCAAATCTCAAATCCAACTAAAATCCAACTTATACTCTTTCAAGTCAAATCCTTGAACTCAGCAAAATAATTTTCAAATCAATCCAAACCCTTATATTTTCTCTTCAAATAATCACTCTCTCAATCACATGCCAAAATATGAACATAAGCTACAATCATCAAACTAAAATCAAACTAACCCAAGTCAAACCCATGTTCACCATTTTGACTTGAAATTGTCAAATAAACCAAAACACATTTAACTCCAAATCACTTGCAATTGGATTTATATTTTCATCATAAGTCTATATGTGAGTTCAACCAAACTTAAGTCAAGCCTTGATCAAACCAATTGACCCATTTAGGCTTACTTGACCCAAATTGACCTAAAGCACCTTTTTGAGCCAAATTCTAATCCAACCCAAATTAGATCGAACTAAGCCCATCTAAGTCTCACATTGTAAGCAACAATCATCTTAGGATGATCAATCACTAAAATTAGGTCAAACCAAGTCAAACCTAGCCTTTGACCTAGTCAACACTTAGCCCAAATGAAACCTAAACAAGCCAAAATTTACTATAAGCCAAATTGATTGAAATTGATCTAAACCAATCCATAATCAATGATTGAACTTGGCCAAGCCATCAATAGAGCCAAACCAAGCCTAATTGACCACTTGACCTAAGTTGACATAAAAAGTCAAAATAGGTCAAATCTTGATCTAAGCCAAATTGATTGCAACCAATGGGTCAAATCCATTCTAAATTGATTGTTGAACTTGACCAAAGCTTCAATTGGCCAACTAGACCCAACCTAGCCCAATTAACCATGAACCCATTTGACATAAAAGGTCAAATCAACTTGAAATCAAACCAAATCAAAATTAATTGAAACCAAAGCTTGCAATGCATTTCAAATGATCAACCAAGCCTAAACCAACCCATGACCTAACCTAATTAGGTCAAATATGTCAAATTGGTAAACTTGACTCATTTGACTTAAATGAACCTAAATGAACCAAAATAGAATATAAACCAAATTAAACCAAACCAATGATACCCATTGGCTCAAAATGATCATTTGAACTTGACCTAACCCATGGTTTGACCTAATTTGACCAATTGGTCAATCTAACCTAAATTGACCCAACTTGAACTAAATGGGTCAAATTGAACTAATTCAAATAAAATGAACTCCAAATCACTTGAAATTTGGCCCAACCTATTTTTGAATCATTTCAAATCTATTCAAATCAAAATCATGGCCAAATGCCCACTTTGCCCTTAGGTCAAAGGGTATCCAATGGCCAAATTAACTTGGAATTTGGCCAATTCTTTCTCAAGGCCCACTTGACACCCTCCTAGTGGTCCACATGGGCACCAAAAAGGGTGGTCAACATGACCCAATGAGCTTGGGTCGGCCATGACCCAACACAAGGCCAACGTAACTCCTCCAATGAAAATTGAGTACTTGGATCACCAAATGCACTCAACTAGCACATGGGCACTCACCCTCCTCCACTCTTCTACCAAAAATGACTCACATGGGATGCTAAACAGCCAGAATCGATCAACCAATATCACCCATTGATAAAAAAATGACATTTCAGCCTTCTACCATCCGATCAAAGGAGGGAGGAGATATACTCCCCCTCATCCCACTTAAATGAGAAGGACTCAATTCAACAAAGCTAAGGAGAGTGAATTGAAGGTCCATAAGCTTTTCCAAGCCATTCCATAGCTCCCCCATTTCTCCTTCTTGGTTTTGCTCAAAGCTGAAATAGGGGAGGTCACTTGAAGATCCAACTCACTCAATTCTCCATCAAAACCAATTTAACCTTGCACACACCATCAGTGGACCTCATCAAGCTCAACCAAGTCATTTCCCAAGTCTCTAAGCCACAAAAAGCATCACCTTGATCAAAACTGATCACCATTGAAGGGGAATTTGGTCAACTGAACCATCCACTTCAAATAAAGATCCAATACCTTCAACAAGGCTTCGCTTCTACTAGATGAAGCTACCTTCTCCATTGGAAATGCTGGTGATAGCCTCCGGCGAGGTATGCCATTAAAATCCTAGCTATAGGAAAAATTGCTTGGTCCTTTTTGAAAAAAAGTGTCATCCCTTGAGATCTTGACCGTTAGATACATTGCTTATACTTCCCCGAAGGTGTGGTGTGAGTTTGAACTTTATTCAAACTTGTGTGAGCTCGGATGTAGCGATGATCGATGGACGGCATCCATCCCTTGCCGCTCGAGAGGAGATAGATCATACACCGCCCGTTTCTCATGATTGGAATGGACAGTTGTGATTAGATCATGATATATCCCCCTCTAATTTAAGCTTAAACTGTGAGATTAATCCTGGCTGTCCGATCTTAGATTTTGATTCCTTCTACACCTCAGGTTTAGAAGTACATCATTTCTGTGAGTGCTTGTGATTGTTCGAACATTGTTGATCATCTCGATCAACACCAATATGTGAGGTATGCCTTGTTAGTCACACCACACCTATTGGGCTCCCTTTGTTGACCTCACTTTTGGAGTGAGCTTTCAACTTCTCCATCCTAAGCATAAGGACTCCTCTAAACACTAAGAGTTCTATAGTCTTAAGACACTTTTAGTGATTAGGTGAACACTTAACCTAACCCTAGAGACTTAGAAGAGTTAGCCATAGGAATAGGTTATGCCTTAGGGGTATAAGGAAGACTTACCTACCCTATAGCTTAAACCCAATCCTTGCTTCACTCCTTCAAACCAATTCCAAATAAAATCAAAAAATAATATATACTCAACTGATTTTCTCAAGTCATAAATCAATTCTAAATCAAATCTTAAATCAATTCCAACTCAATTTATTTTCTCAAATCATGAATCAAGTCCAAATCAAATCTTAAATCAATTCCAGCTCAATTGATTTTCTAAAACCTTAAATAAATTCCAACCCAATTGATTTTGTCAAATCATAAATCAATTCCAAAATCCAAATCATAAATCAATTCCAAATCAAATGATTAAAACCCATGATTGAATTTAAATCCCAAAATCTTTCCTAAGCCCTTTGATTTGATCTGATGGACTTAGCTCAAATCAAACCCAAATCCCTCCAAACTCAAAAGATTTTCTCATAACCCATTTATATTCTCATTTATATTCATAAATATAAATAAAATATAAATTCAAATAACCAAAACTAAATTCAAAACTCAAATCTAAATCCAACTAAAATCCAACTTATACTCTTTCAAGTAATATCCTTGAATTTAGCCAAATCATTTTTAAATCAATCCAAACCCTTGGATTTTCTCTTCAAACAATCACTTTCTCAATCATATGCCCAAATATAAACATAAGCTACAATCATCAAACCAAAATCAAACTAATCCAAGTCAAACCCATGTTCACCATTTTGACTTGAAAATGTCAAATGAACCAAAACCCATTTATTTCCAAATCACTTGTAATTGGATTTCTATTTCCATCATAAGTCTATATGTGAGTTCAACCAAACCTAAATCAAGCATTGATCAAACCAACTGACCCATTTAAGCTCACTTGACCCAAAGTGATCTAAATCATCTTTTTGAGCCAAATTCTAATCCAACCCAAATTGGATTGAACTATGCCTATCTAAGCCTCACATTATGAGCAACAATCATTCTAGGAAGATCAATCACTCAAATGGGGTCAAATCAGGTCAAACTTAGCCTTTGACCAAGTCAACACTTAGCCCAACTGAAACCTAAATAAGCCAAAATCCACTATAAGCCAAATTGATTGAAACCAATGATCTAAACCAATCCATAATCAATGATTGAACTTGGCCAAGCCATCAATTGAGCCAAACCAAGCCTAATTGACCACTTGACCTAAGTTGACCCATGTTGATCTAAAATATCAAACTGGATAAAATCTTGATCTAAGCCAAATTGATTGCAACAAATGGGTCAAATTCATTCTAAATTGATTGTTGAACTTGACCAAAGCTTCAATTGGCCAACTAGACTCATCCTAGCCCAATTGATCATGAACCCAACTTGACCTAAAAGGTCAAATCAACTTGAAATCAAACTAAATCAAAATTGATTGAAACCAAAGCTTGCAATACATTTCAAATGATCAAAGCCTAAACCAACCCATGACCTAACCTAATTGGGTCAAATGGGTCAAATCGGTCAACTTGACCCATTTGGACTAAATGAACCAAAATCAAATATAAACCAAATTGAACCAAACCAATGATACCCATAGGCTTCAAATTATCATTTGAACTTGACCTAGCTCATGGTTTGACCCAATTTGACCAATTGGTCAACCTGGCCCAAATTGACCCAACTTGACCTAAATGGGTCAAATTGAACTAATTCAAATCAAATGAACTCCAAATCACTTGAAATTTGGCCCAACCCATTTTTGAATCATGTCAAATCTTCCCAAATCAAAATCATGGCCAAATGACCATATTGCCCTTTGGTCAAAGGGTATCCTATGGCCAAATTAACTTGAAATTTAGCCAATTCTTTCTCAAAGCCACTTGACACCCTCCTAATGGTCTACATGTGCACCAAGGAGGGTGGTGAACATGACCCAATGAGCTTGGGTCAGCCATGACCCAACACAAGGCCAAACTAACTCCTCTAATGGAAATTGAGCACTTGGATCACCAAATGCACTCAACTAGCACATGGGCACTCACTCTCCTCCACTTTTCTGCCAAAAATGACTCACATGGGATGCTAAATAGCCAAAAATGATCAAACAATCTCACCCATTGATAAAAAATGACATTTCAGCCTTCCACCATCCGATCCAAGGAGGGAGGAGATATACTCCCCCTCATTCCCACTCAAATGAGAAGGACTCAGTTCGACAGAGCTAATAAGAGTGAATCGAAGCTCCCCAAGCTTTTCCAAGCCATTCTCGATCTCCTCCATTTCTCCTTCTTGATTTTGCTCAAAGTTAAAATACGAGGTCACTTGAAGATCAAACTCACTCAATTCTCCATCAAAACCAAATTAACCTTGCACACACCATCAGTGAACCTCATCGAGCTCAACCAAGTCATTTCCCAAGTCTCCAAGCCACAAGAAGCATCACCTTGATCAAAGCTGATTACCATTGAAGGGGAGCTTGGTCAACCAAACCATCCACTTCAAATAAAGATCCAATACCTTCAACAAGGCTTTGTATCTACTAGATGAAGCTACCTCCTTCATTGGAAACGTCGTTGATAGCCTCCGACAAGGTATGCCATTGAAATCCTAGCTATAGGAAAAATTGCTTTGTCCGTTTAGAAGAAAAGTGTCATCCCTTGAGATCTTGATCGTTAGATACATTGCTTGTACTTCCTTGAAGGTGTGGTGTGAGTTTGAACTTTATTCGAACTTGCGTGAGCTCAGATGTAGCAACGATCGATGGACGACATCAGTCTCTCGCCGCTCGAGAAGAGACAAATCATACACCGCCCGTTCCGCATGATTGGAGCGGACAGTTGTGATAAAATCATAATAGATGCCCTGCTAATTTGAGCTTAAACTGCGAGATTAAACCTGGCTGTCTGATCTTAGATTAGACAACCTGTGGAGAAAACCCACCCGCCGCCGTCTGACTCAACAATGGATGTGAAAACCTAAATAACCTATCCTATCATGGCACGTGGAAAGCGCGCCACGTTAGCCACCACGTGGCCCGAAGGGATTAGGGGTTAGATAGGCTTAATTAATTCATTTTTAATGCTAAAATTCCAAAATTCAAAACTAATTATAGAACAATTCAAAAAATACAAACTCAAGTTCATTTTAAAAATAAATCCTAGGAGAATAATATAAAATTAAATTTAATTAATTTTGAATAGTGATTTTATGTCAATTTGGGTTTTATTAAAAATATAATTAGGCTAATTTCTTCTTAATTTCTTCAACAATTAATTCTAAACTCCCTAAGGTTGATTAGTGGGATAATCTCTTCCTCCCATGATTTTTTTGGAATTTATTGTTGGATTAATTAGGGGAATTGCTTGTTTCACCCATAATCACTTTCTTAATTAATTAAATAATTAATTAACCTATTAAATAGTGATAAATTCATTAATTAAGTTTGCTAATCATCATTAAACAGTGAATGGATTTAGGGAATGAGATTGGGACTTCTTTTCTAATGTTTTTCCCTAAGTTCATTTCATTTAGAAAACACTAAATTAATTTGCAAATTAATTAATGGCTTAATCACTTCATTAATTAATTCAATTAATCAAATTCAAAACCAAATCATTTCGAAACTTAATCATCTTAATCTTGGGTAGATTCTTAGGTGTTCAATAACCTAAGAGGCTTCAAAGGAAATTATAATCAAACCCATGTGTAGGATGGTTATGAAAGTACTTAATTAAACTCTTTAGCTTAATTAATCAATAATTGTGAGCCAATTACATTAAGCCCCTTTATTTCTTAGGTGCATTGTTGATTTAAATTCCATGTGGTTTCATATTATATGTTGGCTCACAATTGTTTGGATAATTATGTCAAGGTGGTGTAGGTAAGGCATAATTAATGGATTTATTGCATACCTTAACCTAAACAAAACATAAAATCAACTTAATTGTTCTAAAATAAAACTAAACCAATTCACACATGTAAGAAATGGGCTAGGACCAGCAAACCCTTTTCACATTTCTTAAGTCAAATCAAATTCAAAAATAAAAATCTTCTTAAAGTACTTTGATTCATTTAAATGATCTCATTTCATAGGATTGTCCATAGGAAGTAATTAGGGTGAATGAAGTCATGTGGTTACATCCCTTTATTTCTTTCCAAGCATGTTAAATATTGTTTGACATATGAAATCATGCATTCATTTCTTTTGAAAAATCAATTAAATATAATATTTCCTTTATGTCAAATTGCATGTTTTTGCTAAAGTTAAGAATATGAGTGGCTATTATCACTATTAAACCAAAACTTATTTCCAAAACTTATAAATTAAATATTATGAATGAAGTGATGCTACTTATAAGTACTTATAAGCTTGCTTGTGATTATAACAAAAGATGTATTTTATGTTGTTTTCTTCTCTTTTCTTAACCTAGATTTGAATAGGATTTGTAAAATGTATATTTCATTTGAAAAGAACACAACACTTGCTTAAATCTATTCCTATGCATTTTTATGCTATGACTTAAGAAGGATCCTCACATTCACACATGAAAATTATACAACCAAATCAAACATATTTTGCAGGATTCTTCATCCATTTGTTTCTTTTTGTACATTTACATGTATTTAAGAAAAGTGGTATATTAGTTTGGACATCCCGAGGTCATGAGGCTTTAAGTAGCCCTAAGTAGGTCTTGTACCTTACACCATGTAGAAAATACTGGCATCGTACTCACTTATGTCTTTTATACATATGGATGTGCATTTTGTTAATGGATGAGAAATCCCCTTTTTCTACATAATAAAAATAGGCATCAATGAAATATCTAAAATTTAAAACAATATCTCTTTGCATTCATCATCAATGTGTGCTAAGATTTGCATTGCATATATAGCTATGATTAGGATTATTCATATGCATGGTATACATGTTGGAAAGAAATAAATGGGTGTGTGTTACACGATAGTAACTCAACTAATCCTAAGAGGTCTTTCTTATTGAATAGGACTATTTAGAGTAAATATAAACTTAGGATTAATTAAAAATGCATAATAAAAAATTCACCAAAGAAAATTCATTAATGAATCCACCTTTAAAATGTTTTAAGGTAGGGATAAAAGAAAAGTTCTCTTCTCTTTTCTTTTCTTCAAAACATTTAGTAACTAAGTGTAGGTTTATTCAAACCAAATCAAATCATCAACTAAAATAGACAAATCAACTAAAATCACTTAAACTGAAACCACCATCTAAGTTAAACTTCTCACACTTAGAAAATTCTAACTTTAAAGCCTAGCTAAGACATGCCACACAAGCCTTAAATGACACACACATTATGCTAAGTCACCATATCTAGCTCTATATTAGGGCGGTGCATGGTTTGATGCCTAATTTTGTTTTGTGATGTAATGTTTTTAGACTGGATGTTAGGGTGTATATGTGTAGTCTAAATGTTAGGCCAATATTAGCCTAATCATGCTTTTTATAGGTGATTGTGCTTAAGGGGAATTGTAATAAGAATATAAATGCTTTTGATGTGCAGGTGAATTTTACCTCTAAGCATAATCTAAACTAGGGCAGGTGGACTTGGTTACCCATGTGGGGTGCTAAGTCCAACTTATTCATATACCTACTTAGGTTGTGTGGTATGTTTAGCTAATCTCTATTTTGTATGTTCAGTTAGATTTATCTTTCCCTTTTTCATGTAAATTTTGCAATTGAAATTTGGAATGAATGTTATGGAAGAAAGGAAGAAATGAAGAACAAAGAATGAAGAATGAAGACCCTCATGACTTGAATTATTTTTAATTATAATTATTCATTTGTAATCCGGGTTGTATAAGGGTAGAGCTCGGCTACCCATTTTTCTTTTTGAGTTTGTGCGGTGGAACTCGACCACACTGGCCTCTTAGTCTTTTACGCTAATTTTATAAATTGATTGATGTTTTTTATGACTGCGTATTAGGATGGCATCATTTTCCTAGTTTCTTAATTGCTTGATGGTTGTTGAATGACCTGGTTGCAATTAAACTCTTAAAAAAATAAATTTTTCTATCCAACTAATCAACTCAAAATTTAATTAAACAACTCATAATCTGACCTAAAACCTAGGACATAAATCAAGATAATAAAATATTTAGCAACCCCTTAGCTGGATGTTGTATGTCTTTGATCATGCATAAATCATATTGTTTCACTCTTGCTAATGGAGGACTTCCACCTTTGCTAGAGAAAATAGCTTAAGATTTGAGAGCCTTGGTGAAAACACACCTCCTTCTTTCTGATTTTGGCCCATAACCAATTTCTCATGCATTAGGCATATGAAATCCCATAGCTTGTGTCAAAAAAAAAATGTCCAAAAATCAAAATAAAATTTAATAAAATTTGAATTAGATTTAGGTCATTATTTATGCCCTTCATGATCTAGTCTCTTATGGAGTGTGTTTAAGGACTCAATCACCTTTCTAAATAAATAATAGCTTAGCCATCTTCCAAAGAATAAGACTTGCCCACATGTATTTAAAATCATAAGAGGAGTAATTGATGGCCACCCCCAGGCGGTTATAAGTCCAATAGTCGGGTGGTTTATCCTCTCTTATGGAGATAAACCATATCCCCCTTTTCACCTTAGATTTAGGTCATGCCTTGGCCCTTGCCAAAGCTCCCTAGATTTAGGATCCGAGGTTGTTGTGTCTCTTTGTGAGCTATAAGCATAAATTCTCACCTCTTAGGCATTTTCACGATCTTGTATTATGTAATTGTAAGGCCCAGAGTTCTAATAAAAATTCAACTCAAACATATAATCCTCTTCAAATTTCAAAAATATAAAGCACAATCATGAGCATCTCATACTCATCTCCCTATGGTTTCAATAATAACTCCCTTCTTTTGATCAATCCTACTTGATTTTCTAAAAAATAACCAATTTGTTGATAGTCCTATCTTTGAAATATTTGGAGACAACAATCATTTACCATAATCGAGAGTATTTTAAAAGAATATCAGTCCTTAAGATGTAATTAACCATGGGGGCTTACTTCCATAGGGAACTTAATGAACCTGATTTAAATAAACCCTGCTTTACTTTTTCATGTAAAGTAGGGTAAAGATCTCTGGTACATTCGAAGACCCATTGTCCTTAGGAGTCCTTATTAAGTGATTAGGTCCATTGTAGGATGGTGACTTCTATCTCTTGAGATAATACATCATTCCTCAATGTCATACCTGATTGTCCTAATGAGTACATCTATGGATCTACGTGGTGTCGAACACATCTCTCACAAAGTAAAACACCATTTAGAATCAGCAAACTCTTTTCACATTCCTTAATTCAAATCAAATCCAAAAATAAAAATCTCTTTAAAGAATTTTGATTCACTTTGAATCATCGTATCTTATAGGATTGTCCTTAATAATTAATTAGTGTGAATGAAGTCATATGCTTACATCACTTTATTCCTTTCCAAGCATGTTAAATGTTATTTTCCATATGAAATCATGCATTCATATCTTTTGAAAAATATATATTTCTTTTATGTCAAATTGCATGTTTTGGATAAAATAAGAATATGAGTGGCTATTATCATTATTAAATCAAAAACTATATTCAAAACTTATAAATCAAAGATTATAAATGAGGTGATGCTACTTATGAGTACTTATAAGCTTGCATGTGATTATAGTACAAGATGTGTGTTATGTAATTTTCTTCTCTTCTCTTAACATGGATTTGGATAGGATTTGCAAAGTATATAGTTCATTTAAAAAGAACGCAACACTTGCCTAAATCTATTCCTATGCACTTCTATGTTATGACTTAAGAAGAATATTCACATTTACACATGTAAATTGCATAACCAAATTAAACAAAAATTCTTTGCATGATTCTTCATTCGTTTGTTTTCTTTTTCTACATGCACATGTATTTAAGAAATGTGGCATATTAGTCTAAACATCTTGGGGTTGTGAGGCTTTAAGTAGCCCCAAGTAGGTCTCTTACCTTACACCCCTGGTGTAGAAAATAATGGCACCGTACTTACTTATGTCTTTCATACATGTAAATGTGTATTTGATTAATGGATAAAATAATCTCTCTTTTCTACTTAATAAAACATGCATTCATGGAATATCCAAATTTCCCTAAACAACATCTCTTTGCATTCATCATTAAGGTGTGCCAAGATTTTGCATTACATGTATAGATATGCTCAGGATTTATGCATATGCATGATATACATGTTGGAAATAAATAAATGGTTGGGTGTTATGTGATAGTAATTCACCTTAATTAATCCTAAGATGCATTTCTTATTGAATAGGTTTATTTAGAGCAAATCTAATCTTAGAGTTAATTAAAACACATAATAAAACATTCACTAAAGAAAAATCATTAATGAATCTACCTTAGAAATTAATTAAGGTAAGGATGAAAGAGAAGTTCTCTTCTTTTTCTTCTCTTTACAACACTTAGTAATTAAATGTAGGTTCATTCAAACCAAATCAAATTATCAAATACAATTGATTAATTAACTAAATAACTTAAAATGAAATCACCCTCTAAGTTGAATCCTTTGACACTTAGAAAATTCCAACCTTAAAGACCAACTAAGACATGTCACATAAGCCTTAAATGGCAAACACATTAGGCTAAGTCAACATTTATAGCTCTATGTTAGGGCGGTGCATAGTTTGATGCTTGATTTTGTTTTATGATGTAATGGTTCAGACTGGATGTTAGGGTATATGTGCGTAGATTGGATGGTAGGGCAATCTTAGACTAACCATATCTTCTGTAGGGAATTGTGCTTAAGGGGCATTGTATTAAAAATATAAATTCTTTTGCTAATCATGATCCAAATTAGGGCAGGTGGACTTGGTTACCCATGTGTGGGGTGCTACGTCCAAATTATTCATATAACTGCTTAGGTTGTGTGGTATGTTTAGCTAAGCTCCATTTTACAGGTTTAGTTTAAATTTACTTTTCCATTTTCATGTAATTTTTGTAATTAGGATTTGGAATGAATGTTATGGTGGAGTGGAGGTGAACAATGGTCATAAGACCATGTCTTATATACCATGTGAAGCCTTTGGAGCAACCACATTCCAACCAAGCCAAAAGGAAGAAAAGAAAGAAGCAAATCAAACATGAAGAAAAGAAGAGATGAATAAATGAAGAATGAAGACCCCCATAACATGAATTCCTTTTAATTGTAATTATTCATTTGTAATCCAGGTTGTATAAGGGTAAAGCTTGGCTACCCACTTTTTTTTTTGGCCTTTGGCTACCCCCATAACAACCAAGCCAAAGGCCTTTTATTCTTTTGCGCTAGCTTTATAAAATTGTTTGATGTTTGCTTAGCTTGTGCATTAAGATGACATGATTTTCCTTAGTTTCATCATTGATTGATGAATGTCCTGGATGCGATTAGGCTTCTAAGGAAAAATAAATTTTCTATCCAATTAATCAACTCAAAATTGGAATTAAATAACTCATAACCTCACCTAAAGCTTAGGACATAAATCAAGATAATAAAAGATTTAGTAACCCTTAGCTGGATGTTGTATGTTTCACATCATGCATAAAATTATATTACTTCACTCTTACTTATGGAGGGCTTCCACCTTTGCCAGAGAAAATGGCTTGACCTTTGAGAGCCATGGTGGAAACACACCTTCTTCTTACTGATTTGGCCCATAACCAATTTCTCATGCATTAGGCATATGAATCTCATAGCCCGTGTCAAATCAAAATGTCCAAAAATTAAAACTTAACAAAATTTGCATTAGATTAACTCAAGAGTTCATACCCTACATGATCTAGTCACTTATGGAGTGAGTTTGAGGACTTGGTCTTCTTTCTAAATAAACAATATCCTAGCTATCTTGCAAAAGTATAAGACTTGCCTACATGTATTTAAAATCATAGGAGGAGTTAGTTGGCGACCACCCCTAGGCGGTTGTAAGCCCAACAGTTGGGTGGTTTATCCTCTCTTATGAAGGTAAACCATATGCCAATTTTTTCCTTAAATTTAGGTCATACTTTGGCCCTCCCTAAAGCTCACTAGATTTAGGATCCGATGTTGTTGTTTCCTTTTGCGGGCTATAAGCATAAATCCTCACCTCTTAGGCATTTCCATGATCTTGTATCATGGAATTGTAAGTCCTAATTTCCTAATAAAAATTCAACTCAAACTTATAATTCCTCTCAAATTCAAAAATATATAAAGCCCAACCATAGGATAGTTTGGGATGGTCGCTAGGTTTCGTAGCATCGTGAGCATCCCCTATTTATCTCCCTTTGGTTTCTATAATAACTCCCCCATTTTGATCAATCCCATTTGATCTTCCAAAAATAACCAGTTGATTGATATTCCTACTTTAAAATCTTTAAAAATAATGATCATTTACCTTAATCGAGAGTATTCATAGGGAAACTCATTCCTTAAGATGTAATTAACTATGGGGGCTTGCCTCTATAGAGAACTTAACGAACCTAGTTTAAAATAAATCATACTTTACTTTTCCATGTAAAGTAGGGGAAGAATCTCTCGTATATTTGAATACTCATTATTCTTAGGAGTCCTTATTAGGTGATTAGGTCCATTGTAGGATGGTGACTTCTTTTTCTCGAGATAGTACATCATTCCTCAATGTCGAACACAATCACCTTAATAAGAACATATGTAGATCTACGTGGTGTCCCAACAAAATACACAAATAACTTATTTTTATCCTTCAAATTCCCCTAAAGAGTTTGAGGAATAGAAATAAACACCATACTCTCACCCCCTAGTGGATGACTTGAACCTGATTCCCTAATGGAAGGTTCATATACTCCATCTCTAGTAGATTCGCCCTTCACTCCCTTATATTTTTGACATGAGTAGAGTCACATTGCACCAAAGATTTTGATTCTTTCTTCACCTCGGGTTTAGAAGAACATCATTTCTATTAGTGCTTATGATCATCTCGGTCAACACCAATACGTGTGGTATGCCTTGTTAGTCACACCACACTTATTGGGCGCCCTTTATTGACCTCACTTTTGGAGTGAGCTTTCAACTTCTCCATCTTAGGCATAAGGACTCCTCTAAACACTAAGAGTTTTATAGTCTTAAGACACTTTTAGAGAATAGGTGAACACTTAACCTAACCCTAGAGACTAAGACGAGTTAGCCATAGGAATAGGTTATGCCTTAGGGGGTATAAAGAAGACTTACCTACCCTATAGCTTAAACCCAATCCTTACTTCACTCCTTCAAACCAATTCCAAATCAAATCGTAAAATAATTCCAACTCAATTGATTTTATCAAGTCATAAATCAATTCTGAATCAAATCTTAAATCAATTCCAACTCAATTTATTTTCTTAAATCATGAATCAAGTCCAAATCAAATCTTAAATCAATTCCAACTCAATTGATTTTCTTAAACCTTAAATCAATTCCAACCCAATTGATTTTGTCAATCATAAATCAATTCCAAAATCCAAATCATAAATAAATTCTAAATCAAATGATCAAAACCCATGATTGAATTCAAATCTCAAAATCTTTCCTAAGCCATTTGATTTCATCTGATGGACTTAGCTCAAATCAAACCCAAATCACTCCAAACTCAAAATATTTTCTCATAACTAATTTATATTCTCATTTATATTCACAAATATAAATGAAATATAAATTCAAATAACCAAAACTAAATTCAAAACTCAAATCTAAATCCAACTAAAATCCAACTTATACTCTTTCAAGTCAAATCCTTGAATTTAGCCAAATCATTTTTAAATCAATCCAAACCCTTGGATTTTCTCTTCAAACAATCACTCCCTCAATCACATGCCCAAATATAAACATAAACTACAATCATCAAACCAAAATCAAACTAATCCAAGTCAAACCCATGTTCACCATTTTGACTTGAAATTATCAAATGAAGCAAAACCCATTTAACTCCAAATCATTTGCAATTGGATTTCTATTTCCATCATAAGTCTATATGAGTTCAACCAAACCTAAATCAAGCATTGATCAAACCAATTGACCTATTTAAGCTCACTTGACCCAAAAGTGCCCTAAATAACCTTTTTGAGCCAAATTCTAATCCAACCCAAATTGGATTGAACTAATCTATCTAAGCTTCACATTATGAGCAACAATCATTTTAGATGATCAATCACTCAAATTGGGTCAAACCAAGTCAAACCTAGTCTCTGACCAAGTCAACACTTAGCCCAACTAAAACCAAAATAAGCCAAAATCCATTATAAGTCAAATTGATTGAAACCATTGATCTAAACCAATCCATAATCAATGATTGAACTTGGCCAAACCATCAATTGAGCCAAACCAAGCCTAATTGATCACTGACCCAAGTTGACCTAAAATGTCAAAATGGGTCAAATCTTGATTTAAGCTAAATTGATTGCAACCAATGGGTCAAATTCATTCTAAATTGATTGTTGAAATGGACCAAAGCTTCAATTGGCCAACTAGACCCAACCTAGCCCAATTGACCATGAACCCAACTTGACCTAAAAGGTCAAATCAACTTGAAATAAAAAAAATCAAAATTAATTGAAATCAAAGTTTGCAATACATTTCAAATGATCAACCAAGCCTAAACCAACCCATTACCAAACCTAATTGGGTCAAATGGGTCAAATTGGTCAACTTGATCCATTTGGCCTAAATGAACCTAAATGAACCAAAATCAAATATAAACCAAATTGAACCAAACCAATGATACCCATAGGCTTCAAATTATCATTTGAACTTGACCTAACCCATGGTTTGACCCAATTTGACCAATTGGTCAACCATTGACCCAACTTGACCTAAATGGGTCAAATTGAACTAATTCAAATCAAATGATCTCCAAATCACTTGAAATTTGGCCCAACCCATTTTTGAATCATGTCAAATCTTCCCAAATCAAAATCATGGCCAAATGACCATATTGCCCTTTGGTCAAAGGGTATCCTATGGCTAAATTAACTTGAAATTTAGCCAATTCTTTCTCAAAGCCACTTGACACCATCCTAATGGTCTACATGTGCACCAAGGAGGGTGGTGAACATGACCCAATGAGCTTGGGTCATCCATGACCCAACACAAGGCCAAACTAACTCCTCTAATGGAAATTGAGCACTTGGATCACCAAATGCACTCAACTAGCACATGGGCACTCAATCTCCTCCACTCTTCTGCCAAAAACAACTCATATGGGATTCTAAATAGCCAAAACCAATCAACCAATCTCACCCATTGATAACAAATGACATTTCAGCCTTCCACCATCCGATCAAATGAGGGAGGAGATATACTCCCCCTCATTCCCACTCAAACGAGAAGGAGTCAATTCGACAGAGGTAAGCAGAGTGAATCAAAGCTCCCCAAGCTTTTCCAAGTCATTCTCAAGCTCCCCCCATTTCTCCTTCTCTATTTTACTTAAAGCCGAAATAGGGGAGGTCACTTGAAGATCCAACTCACTCAATTCTCCATCAAAACCAAATTAACCTTGCACACACCATCAGTGGACCTCGTCGAGCTCAACCAAGTTATTTCCCAAGTCTCCAAGCCACGGGAAGCATCACCTTGATCAAAGCTGATCACCATTGAAGGGTAGCTTGGTCAACCAAACCATCCACTTCAAATAAAGATCCAATACCTTCAATAAGGCTTCATCTCTACTAGATGAAGCTACCTCCTCCATTGGAAATGCTGGTGATAGCCTCCAGCGAGGTATGCCATCCTAGCTATAGAAAAAATTGCTTGGTCCTTTTTGAAGAAAAGTGTCATCCCTTGAGATCTTGATCATCAGTTAATTAAGCTAAGGGGTTTAATTAAGCACTTTCATAACCCTTCCAACACATGTTGGTTGGATTTGATTTCCTTAATTTTAATTATGTTATTGAACAACTAATTATCTACCTAAGAAAGGATTGATTAAGTGATTAAGTTTCTAGATTATTTTTTGATTTTGAATTTGGTTAATTAAGCTATTTAATGAAATAATTAAATCATTAATCAATTTGTGAATTAATTAAGTTCTCATTCAAGTGAAATAGACTTAGGGGAAAAGATTTAGAAAAGGCATCCTAATCTCATTCCCTAAGTCTATCCATTGTTCCAATGTGGTTAATAAATTTAATTAATGAATTTATCATTATTTAATAGGTTAATTAATCATTTAATTGATTAAGGGTGAATCAAGCAATTCCCCTAATTAAATCATTAATAAATCCCAAGAAAATTAGGGGAGGCAAAAGTCATCCCACTAAACATACTTGAGAAGTTTGAAATTAATCAATGAAATAATTAAAGAGTAATTAACACAATTACATTCCCAATAAAACCCAAATTGCAAGAAATTTTTTGTCCAAATTACTCTTAACTTAATTTTATATTATTCCACTTTGAAATATCTTCAAAATGCATTTGAGTTTGTATTTTTTTTTTATTTTCTACATTTACTTATGTATTTTTGAAGTTTTTATAATTATTAAATAATTAAATCCCTAATTATATAATTAATCCTATTGGTGCCACATGGACAGCTGATGCGGCGCACTCTTTCCATGTAGCATAACAGAATTGGTTATTTAAGTTATCAAATTGACTGAACAATAAGCCGACGGCATTGCGCGCTTTTCCTTGGACCATCCGAATTAAATCCGTGTATCTAAAGGGATTAAAACGTGGATCTAACATAGATTAATCAGGACCATCCATCCAAAACAAGTGGGGTGGACGGTCCATGATTCATCCCTGCACTCGCCTATGGGAGCCATGGACCATCCATCCCTCAAGGCTTGATTCGAGCTCACTTGAGCTTGGATTGAGTGGGGATTGATTGTACACCATCTAAGAGTAATAATAAAGATATCAAATGGTTGAATTGCAATGGGATGATAATTTCTTTCACAAATGACAAAGGAATCCTACACCTAAGCTCAGTTTTGAGGCATACCTCATCATAGGTTATCAACGGTGCTCCCAGCCATCGAGGTAGCTTCGTCTAGTTAAGACGAAGCCCTATTGAAGGTTTGAAGGTTTGAGGTTGTGTAGATCTTCCAATTGGCCAAACTCCTCCTCCTAAGCTTGCGGCTTTGGTCTAGCTCCCTCCTCTCATGCCTTGGAAGCTTGGAAGAAGCTTTGGATGAACTCAATTGGGTCCTCTGAAGGTGCTTGCATGAGCAATTGGCTTTTGGTTGAGTGATGGATGAGCTGGAATTGTCAATGAGCTCCCCTATTTTTAGCTTGAGGAAACTGAGAATGGAGAAAAGGGAAATGCTTGAGGAAGCTTGGAGGAACTTGGAGAAGCTTGCTCTGAGTTCCTATGGCTCAATCGAGTGTGAATGATTGAATTCAAGTGAAATTAGGGATAGTATATCTCCGCCTACAAGGATAAGATGGTTGTGAGCCTCCCTTCCATTTTGGATTAATTAGCTTGATTGATTGAATTTGTTAGGCTATTAGGGGTGGCATGTGATTTAGTTTTGGCAGAGGAAGGGAGTGGAAAAGTTTACATGTGCTCATTTAAGTGGAGGAGTAATTCCATGTAGAGAATTTTATATTATGTGGTCAGTTTTGGCATTAGGTTGGGTTAGGCTGACCCAAACCCATTGGGTCATGTGCACCACACTCATTAAAGTCCACTTGTTCCACTAAGAGGGTGCCAAGTGGTCATGGAAAGGAAATGACCAAATTCCAAGTGGAATTGGCCATAGGTTATCCCTTGACCTAGGGGTAAAATAGTCATTTGGCTTTTATTTTACTTTGGATGGATTTATAATAGTTTGAAATTGGGTTGGGCCAAATTTCAAGGAATTTGGAATTAATTTGATGTCATTTGGCTCATAATGACCCATTTAAGTCAAAATGGGTCAAGTTGGGTAAAGTTGACCAATTAGTCAAATTGGGTCAAACCAGAGGTTGGCTCAAGTTCATATGACCATTCAAAATATTTTGGCATCACTGGTTCAATTTGGTTTATATTTTGTTTTGGTTTATTTGGTTTCATTTAGGTTAAATGTGTCGAGCTGACCAATTTGACCCATTTGACCTAATTGGGTTAAGTCGTGGGTTGGTTTAGATTTGGTTGGTCATTTGAAATATTTTGCAAGCTTTGGTTTTAATCAATTTTGGCTTGATTTAACCTTTTAGGTCAAGTTAGGTTCATGGTCAATTGGGCTAGGTTGGGTCTAGTTGGCCAATTGATGCTTTGTTCAAGTTCAACAAGTGGTTTAGAATGAATTTGACCCATTGGTTGTAATCAATTTAGCTTAGATCAAGATTTGACATATTTTAACTTTTTAGGTCAAGTTGGGTCAACTTGGGTCAAGTTGCCAATTGGGCTAGGTTAGGCTCAAATAATGACTTGGTCAAGTTCAAACATTGATCATAAATTGGTTTTGATCAATGGTTTTAATCAATTTGGCCTATGGTGGATTTTATCTAGTTTGGGTTTCATTTTTTAAGCGTTGGTCAACCCTTGACTTGGTTTGACCCAATTTGAGTGATTGATCATCTCATGATGATTTTTGATCATAATGTGAGGCTTAAGTGGGCTTAGTTCAATCCAATTCGGGTAGGATCATAATTTGGCTCAAAAAAGTACTTTAGGTCACTTTGGGTCAAGTGAGCCTAAGTGGGTCAATTGACTTGATCAAGGCTTGAATCAAGTTTGGTTGAACTCACATATAAACTTATGATTGAAATATAAATCCATTTGGAAGTGGTTTGCAATCAAATGGGTTTTGATTCATTTGATAATTTCAAGTTCAAAGGATGAACATGAGTTTGATTTGAGTTTAATTTTTGAATTTAGTTTTGGTTTGATGATTAAAGTTTGTGTTTATATTTGGATTCACGATTGAAGGATTGGTAAAATCAAGGCTTTGAATTGATTTGAGGTTGATTTGGCTAAGTTCAAGAGTTTGACTTGAAATGCTTAGGTTGAATTTTGGTTGAATTTGGATTTGAGTTTTGAATTGATTTTGGGTATTTGAATTTATATTTCATTTATATTTATGAATATAAGTGAGAATATAAAAGGGTTATGAAAAAATATTTTGAATTTGAAGTGATTAGAATTTTATTTAGGCTAAGTCCATAAGATGGAATCAAAGTTACTTAAGAAGGATTTTTTAATTTGGAATTCAATCATGGGTTTCAATCATTTGGAATTGATTCATGATTTGACAAAATCTGTTGGAATTGATTTAATATTTGAGAAAATCAATTAGGTTGGAATTGATTTAAGATTTGGAATTGAAGTTGATTTGACTTTGGAGTTGATTTAAATTTGAAGTTGATTTGAATTTGGAGTTTGATTTGAATTTGGTTTTGATTTTGAGTTTGAAGTTGATCAGTTAAATTGGAATTGGTTTGAAATTTGATTTGGAATTGATTTAGAGTTTGACTTGAAAGAAGAAAGTGAGGATTTGGTTCAAGCTATAGGGTAGGCAAGTTTTCTTAACACCCCTAAGGCTTGACTTATTCCTATGGCTAACTCTTTTATGTCTCTAGGGTTAGGTTGAGTGTTCACCTAATCAATTAAGGCAAAGAAAACTCTTAGTGTCTAAGAGGAATCATATGTCTAAGATGGAGAGGTTGAGCGCTCATCTTAAAAATGAGGTCAACAGCAGGGAGAGGGTTTTAATACCCTTATCTGTCGATACAACACTCATGCTAGAAGAAGAGTTGGATGAAGTGGTAGTTGCAATGTGGAGGGAATGCTGAACTTGAATGGTGGTTGCACTACATGACTATCCAGGAAAGTGTGGATTGTTGCTACTGCTGCTGAGCTCCCACTTTCCCCGAGTTATCTTTGGTAGCTTGCAAACCTTCCTTGATGTTGGAGGTCTGAGCTGCCTCAAGCACCAACAAGGAGAGTTTCTTGATCTTAGAAATAATCTTTTTAGAGATTCGAGATAAGAAAATATCCCAACCTTCTTTATTCTTAAGAGGATCATATGTATCCTCAAGGATTATCCTAACAAACTAGATGGTTGTTCTAATAAGTAATCCTTAGGGATAATTATGGCGCCCGACTTGTAGCTGCGCTCAAGCTAGTCCTTGAATGTGATGCAATCTTCTAAGACTTTTCCTAACATGCAGTGGTAGGGGCAAAAGTTGGGATCATTACTCTTGCCCACTTCCTCCGGCCTCTTAGGCTATGGTAGCTAGAAATCAGGTTTTTTTAAGAGATTCTTAAAGATTTTTCTGACTACCTTTCTCTTAAATGAATATGACTTGTTTAATTTGTCCAGAAGAGTAGGTGGATAATAGCTACTTGGCAACATATAAGAGTATCACTGCTAAGTATACTATTGAGGAGGTGGTGGTAATGGCTGTTGAGGCAGCTGTGGTGGCCGGTATGATGGCCGAGGTAGTGGTAAAGGCGATGGATGTGGAGACTGCTGAGCTCTAGGTCTCTCAAACTGAACTCTAACTGGCTACTTCCCCCTATCAACTGATGCCACTACCACTGGCTTCTTCTCAAAAGCTTTATGTAGTTTAGGCTTGGATGATTGGTCTTGGAAAAGTAACTATTTAGCTTCTCCTTATAGGCTAGTCACCTTGTTGATTAGCTTCTCAAAGATTTTGATAGTAAATCCCTTGAGCATGAAAACAACTGGGCCATGAATATTCTTAAGAAGAATTTCTATGGCATGCTATTCAGACAACTATGGTTCGCATTTCATACTCAGGTTTTGTCACTTAAGAATATAATCAATAAGGGACTCACCGGGGTTTTGATGTGCTATAATGAGATCACCCACAATCACCCTTTGCTAAGCTCTAGCAAACCTCTTAATGAAGAGTTGCTCCAACTCAGCAAATATCTTTACCGAATTGTTGGGTAGTTCGGCATACAAATTAAAGGCAATCCCTAAAAGACTGCTGATGAATAAGCGAAAGCGAAGTGCATCACTATCACTGGCGTTGCAACATCCAGTTCTAAAGTGTACTATATACTTTCGAGGGTTCCTATTTCCATCTAAAATCTTGAAAGAAGGTGGCACAAACCCTTTGAGATACTGAACCGTGTCAAATTCCTCTATGTAGGTTCTACCCTTTGGAATGGATGAGGTACCTCAAGCTTGTACCAACGCTTCCCTCACTTGTTGTTTCACCATTTGTTTGATGTCCTTCTCCTGCACGGTGTACTATCTACGACCTTCCTATGTAGGCTTCCACTATCCTAATCCATGGGAGATGCACTCTTGGGAGGATCTAAAACATGTAGGAGCTCAGGACGATCGACATCCATAGGACTGGGATGTAAAATTGAGGCTTGGTTATGTAGTGCAAGAATTACTGCTAATAAGTCTTCGATCCTCCTTTCCATTCTATAGACCTGCTCATCCTTCTGTTTAAGCTATTGGAGGAGGTGCTGGGTTGAATGAGTGATGTCTTCCTCTTCAACCACAATACCTTCCTGATTGTGTTGGTCTCTAAGAAGGGATCCTCGGGTATCGACCATATGGACTTCTGCTGAGTCCTCAAATAGATCATCCTCATCAGGGTCGAAGGCTACCCTACCCTCTTCCAAATCCGAATGATTGCTCCCAAGAAGCTTTTTCTTTTTGGCAAAGTAGACTTCTAGGATCTCTTCTAAAGAATGGTCTCCTACTCTATCGGGTTGGACTAGCACAAACACTCAATGACTATTGACTGTGAGGCTGTGTTGGTCTGACTCTATGCATCTGACACTGCCTACTGAATGGGTGCTCTCACTAGGAGGGTCTACAACCATGGGAATCATGCTATCATCCCCCTTCCCCTGCTACTACTGATGGCTATGAAAGTGGTACGACTATGACATTTTTGGGTCACCACTCCCTCTTTGCCATGACTGAAGTGGGAGGTCAAATGGGGGAGCTCAACCTAACCTCAATAGATGACACAGATGGAGTGAGATCCTTAGGTCATAACCAGATCACCAACGGGGATCTCTTTTCCCTAGATGCAGACTTTTGAACCTTGATGAGGACTATGGAAGGGGGAACTTGGATAGGTGATAGTAGATGAGAAGCGGAGCAGTGTGATGGTGGTAACACTGATTGCCCTCCCGCTGGAACTCTCTCCCAGCAGCTGGTGGTGCCTATCAATATAATGTTGGCTGTATGATCGTCCCTGATGGCCTGCCAATCAAAGAAATTAATGAGGGTAGAGGCCACCGACTATCTGGCATACCTCTGTCTCTCTCTTCTGCATGCTTGGGTTGTAGCTCTGGCCTCCATGGCCCTCTCCCTGTGGATTTGACCACTGACACTGCGGGGAATCACTGACCTCAGATCAAACAATGCACCGGACTTTGAGCGTCCGTAGGCTCTGCCAACCTAATGAAGAACTATCCTGAGACTAGCATAAGGATTCCTTCGATCCCTAGCCAGTGCCTCATATTGAGTTGGTGGTGGAAATAGTGCTATGATCCTTCTAACATCCTCCTCTCCATCTAAACTATAGAGGGGGTAGAATCTGCTACCACCCAAGAAAGGGGAGACTTCCTGTGGGGAACCTTCCTTGGCAATGTGGGAAGTAGCGTCGATCTCCTTGGCTGCTCGCTCATGATGCCACTTGATCTTCTTATTTTCATTACTACATTGGGTGTGGGAGAGCATGGCAATGTCAGAACTAGAACCTACCTCAAAGGTACGAAAAACTATCTCAGATGCCAAGATAGAGGAGGTGCTAGCTTGCACCGGGGCTATAGTAGGGACAACAACAATAGACTGAACTGGCAGGGGAACCACTGACACAGGCATTATTGGAACTGACATAGAAGAAACTGGAATTGATGTTATCACAGGGACTTCAATAGCCTTCCTCTTCAGTGAGGGAAACTCTAAGTCAGATGGAATGTCAAAATGGAGAAGTGACTTCTGTCCAACCACCTCCTCCCTACTAATAGTGGTGAGGGCCCCTCACAAGGGGATCCAGACTTCTTCAAAACCACGGCCGAAGTAAATTAGATGGGTGGTCAGTCGAGGTGATATTAGCCTGATCCAAGGCCATATCTACACCGAAGCAGCAGGAGAAAACAAACTTGCTCGGAGACATAACAGCTGGACTGACTGAATACTAAGAAAGAACTAACTGTACTGGTACCTCTGCATTTGTTGGAATAAAATTGAGTCAGCCCTTGCTTTGATATTTATCTTCAAAAATTGATTTTGGTATTAACTTGGAATTTTGAACCCACACTTTATAAATTTAAGTATGCTAAGTGGGGTTCATTGAATTGGAGAGATTTGAGGTGAGTCTTTTCCATTGAATTTTGATTTAGTACCTTGATTTAACAAATTTGAGTATTCTGGATGAGGTTCATTCCATTTTGGAGAGACTATAGGGATGTATTTATTTTGAAATTTTCATTTTGGAATCTCTACTTAGCAAATTTAGATATGCTTAGTGAGATTCAAGTGTATGTTTGAAAAAATTTGGAAGCATTTTTATTTGTTTGTGATGATGTGTAACACATATTTAATTTGTTTTGAAAATGGGGTCCTTACTTAGAAAATTTAGGTATGCTAAATAAGGCCCAAATGTGTTTGATGTACTTTGATTTAATTTGAAAAATGAGATATTTACTTAACAAATTTAGGTATGTTAAGTAAGGATCAAGTGTGTTTGATGAGTTTGTTTTATTTTATTTTGAAAGAGGGGAACTTCTATTTAACAAATGTGGAATGTTAAATAGAGCACAATTTATTTTCAATTTTGAAAAATGGGACTCTCATTTGACAAATTTGGGTATGTCAAATGGAGTTCAAATGTGTTTGATTTGTTTGTGATTTAAAAAAAAATGGAACTCTACTTAGCAAATGTGGGTATGTTAAGTAGAGTCCAATTTATTTTTATTTTGGAAAGAAGGAATCTCATTTGACAAATTTTGTATGTCAAATGGAATTTAAATGTGTTTTGATTTTGTTTTGAGAAAGGGAATTCTCATTTGACAAATTTGGGTATGTCAAATTGAATTCAAATGTGTTTTGATTTTGTTTTGAAAAAGGGCATTCTCATTTGAAAATTTTGGGTATGTCAAATGGAATTTTATTATATTTATTGATTTTCAAAAATGGGATTTTTGTGTGTGATATTGCTTTTGAAAAGTTAAACTCCAACTTAGCACATGTGGAATGTGCTAAATGGAATTTAAATTTTACCAATTGGGGGAACTAATAAGAGTTTTAAGGCCTACATAGAGTGAGGTCCTAAAATCTAAAGAATGTTGGCTAGCTTTGCTTAAGAATGAAATAAGCTAAATGCCAATGTAAAGAAAGATAGTATTGGGCTTACATAAAATATAAATGCACTATCGATGCTTGGAGATAATAATTGTCTACTAGAGATGGAGAGAGGAACTCTCCCCAATGGAGTTGCTAGAAAATTCTTTAGTATTCATTTTTGAGATGTGGGACACCATGTAGATCTTAAAGAGTACATATTGAAGTGATCAAGTACTACATTAAGGAATGATGCACTATCTCAAATGATAGAAATCATCACCCTATAATGGACTTAATCACTTAATAAGTACTCCTAAGGCATGATGGGTCTTCAAATGTACCAACGATCTTTCCCCTACTTTATATGGAAAAGTTAAGCAGGGTCTATATTAAGTTGGGTTTATTAAGTTCCCTATGGAGGCAAGCCCACATAGTTAATTACATCCTATGGAATGGGAATTCTTAAGAATTCTCTTGATTAATGTAGACAATTAGGGTCTTCAAAGATTTCAAGTCTAAAATTATCAAAGGATTGGTTGTATTTAGAAATTCAAGTGGGAAAGCTAAAGGAGAAGACTTATTATCGAAGTCAAAGGAGATAAGTAGAAAATGCTCATGATACTAGGAAACCTAGTGAGCATTCCAATCTATCTTATGGTTGGGCTTTATATGTTTGAAATTGAAGATATTTATTTTGTTTGAGTTGAATTTTCATTAGATTACTAGAGCTTATAATCCATGAACACAAGGTTATGGAAAAGCCTAAGAGGAGAGGATTTATGCTTGTAGCCCGAAGAGACTAAAGAACTTAAACCCACTCCCTAAGAGACTAGAGCTTGAGTGGTATGAGCATATGACTTAATCTAAAATGCAAAATCTTTATAATTTTTTATTTCATTTTGACACATTCATTTGGACAAAGGCTTGGGATTTTATGCCTAAATGCAAGATGAAATAAAGTTATTAGCTAAATCAGAGAGAAGGTGGTGTTCTCCACCACCAGGGATGCCCTCACAGCTCAAGCATTCCCCTATCGTGCGAGGATGGAGATCCCCCATATTCAAGAAAGAAGGAATATGACATGCATGATCTGAGACATACAACATTCAGCTAAGGGGTTGCTAAATCTTTTAATTATTTTATTTAAAGCCTAAGCTTTATGGTGAGGTTATGAGTTGTAGAAAATTTTAGTTATGAGTTGTAGTTGGGTAGAAAATTATTTTTTCCTAAGAGCTTAATCGCATCTAGGCTACACATTAAAGAATTAAACATATAAGAAACTAAGAAAAGCATGTAGTTTATAATGCATAATTTTAAACATAACATCAATCAATTTAATAAGACTATAGCAAAAGAATAAAAGTTGATGTGGTCAGAAATCGCCATATAACCCAAAAAGAAAAGATGGGTAGCCGACCTCTACCCTTATACAACCCAGAAAATGAAATAATAATTAAAATTTACAAATGATAAATGCTATGGGGGGTCTTTAAATTTTCAAGTCTTCATGTCTCCTTCATTTCTTCATATATTTTCTCCTTTGATTTAGTAGGCTTCAAGGCATCACATGGCACCCCAAGACTAAGCCTTATGGCCAATGCTCCTCCTAAACCCCTATAGTATTAATCCTAATTACTGATGAAAAATTACATTAAAAATAGAAAAAGTAAATCTAACAACACCTGCAAAATCGTTAGCTAAGTACACATATAACCCAAGTAGTTAGACTTATAATTTGGACTTAGCACCCTGCACATGGGTAACCAAGCCCACCAGTCCTAACTTAGATTATGCTTAGGGGCTTAAGAAACTTGCAAAGATAGCATTTATATTTATTTTTCAGTGCCCCCTTAAGCATAAACCCTACAGAAAATATGATTAGGCTAATCACAACCTACCATCCAGTCTATGAAACATACACCTAACATCCAATCTAAAACAATGCACCAAAAAATAAAACATGTAATAAATCATGCACTGTCCTAACATAAGGCTAGAAGTAGTGACTTAATCTAATTTTTGTGTGTTAGGGCTTGTGTGGTATGTCCTAACTAGGCTTTAGAGTTAAGATTTTTCTAAGTGTAGAAAGATTCAATTTAAAGGGTGGTTTCACTTCAAGTGCTTTAATTGATTGGAAAGTTTTAATTTGTGTTTTCTTTGGTTTCATATGACTTACACTTAGCAACTAAGTATTATAAAAAGAGGAAAGAGAACTGCTCTCTTTCATCCCTAACCTAAGCCACTTTCTAAAGCATATTAATTTGATTTACTTCTCTTTAGTGAATGGCCTATTAAATGATTTAATTAACTCAAAGTTTAGGTTCACCTTAAATGGTTCCATTCAATATAAAAGCCTTCTCAAGATTAACTTAATTGAATTACTATCAAATGACATATATCAAGTTAATCCTTTCCATCACATGTAGCATGCATATGAATTAATTCTAAGTACAACTATACATGCAACATATTTCTTTTAGCACACTTTAAATGAAAGATGCATATGTGTATTTTGTAGAAAATGAGATTTTCCTTCATTAGCTAAATGCATATACAAATGTATAAAAGTTTTAAGTGGATACTTCGTCATTATTAAACTAGGGGAGTGAGGTAAAGACCTCCTTGGGCTACTTAAAGCCTTGCATCTCCAAAATGTCCAAACTAGATATACCCACTATTTTTAAATACACATGAATGTACAAATGACTATAAGAATATAAAATCAAAGAAATGTTATATTTCCTTCAATTGAATTATTTATACATGTGAGCTGAAGTTCTATCTAAATTCTAAGATAGAAATGCATAGGAATGAGCTCAAACAAATATTGTGTCCTTTTCAAATAGGCTATACACTTATTGACATTCAAACCTTATGTAAATCTATATCAAGAAAGAGAACTCCATATCACATGTTCTAAGCCATAGGCACATGCAAGCTTATAACTATTTATAACTATTATCACTCCAAATATTATAGTTGACTTATAAACTTTTGAAAATAACTTTGATTTAATAGTGATAATAGTCACACATATTTATAGGTTAATCAACACATGCAAGCTTGATATAAAGAAAATTCATTTAAATTTAAACATTTTGAAAACATGAATGCATGAAGCCATGACACACATCATTTAATATGATTGGAAAGGAATAATAAGACATAAAACACATGTTTCATTCAATCAAACTAATTCTTAAGGACAATCATATCAAATAAAATATTTAAGGAAAACCAAATCTTGTTAATGCCATCTTTCATTTTATGTTTTAATTTGATTTAATAAAATGAGGGAAAGTTTGCTGAGCCTAACCCATTCCCGTGTTTGTGATTAATTTGATTTAATGAAAAGTAATTAAGTTGATGTTATGGGTTAATTAAGTTATGATATGCATTAAATCTATTAATTAACTCTTGCCTATGTTACCTTAAAGTAATTAATTAAATAATTATAGGCCAACATGATATGCATGGAAAATAACTTGCAATTATCCTAAGAAATGAAAGGGCCTAATGTAATTAGCTCATAATTAATAATTATTTAGGTTAAGGAATTTAATTAAGTACTTTTATGATTTTCTCACACATGTGGGTTAATCATAATTTTCATAAATATCTTTAGGTTATTGAACACCTAAAGATCAACCAATGAATTAATTAATTAGGTTTTGATTTGTTTTAGATTTTAATTATATTAATGAAATCATTAATCACTTAATTAAACTTAAACTTAATTGTGATATGGGTTAACTATCCTCCAAATGAAGTAAACATAGGAAAAAGATTATGAAAGAGGTCTCAATTTAATCCCCAAGTCTCCTCACTATTAAATAGTGATAAATGAGCCCAATTAATTAATTAATTTACTGTTCATGTGATTAATTTACCCTTAATTAAGTTAGAAGAGTAATTAAGATCCAATTAGTTAATTCTCCTAATTAATTAATTAATAAATCCCAAGAAAATTAGGGGAGGCAGAGGTCATCCTCCTAAATAATCTTGAATAATTTAGGGTTAATTAATTAATTAATTAAGTAGTAATTAAGGTAATTCATTTTTTAATTAAGCTTTAATTATTACTCCAAATCAATTAAGGATATTTCTATTAAATTTCTCCTTGAAATACCTTCAAAATGAATATCTATTTGCATTTTTATGATTTTTTAAGATTTTTTATGATTTTCCAAAGTTTCAACTAATTTAAATGATTTTCATGATTTTTATAAAGTTTATTAATTTAACATAGACTATTTGAGCTTTAGAATGCAATATATCCCAATCCAAAAATCCTTTTGACTTGAAATTTTTATGGTATGTGTAGTTTAACTTTAGTTTTAATCACTAAAAATTTCAAATCAATTATGTGTATGTTTAGTTTAATTAATGAAATTTAATTTTCATTAAAACTCAAATTAAGCTCAAACTATTCAATGAAATTTGGGGATTTTGGGTTTGTTGGATTTCTCTCGGAAAGATGAATCCAACGAGCCCTTATTTACAATTTTTAGTTGAGTGTTTTCTTTTTTATGAATTTTTAAAGTTTTAGGAAATTTAATTAATTTTTAAAATCAGAAAATCCTTAATTTCTCACTTAATTAGCGTCGCGCGACACTGAAGTGGCAACACGGCACCACTTGTTTGGCCTCTTGATTCCATGTGGCACGCAGCATCGCGCGATTGGCTGACACATTATCACGTCACCAGATGAGTGGGAAAATGAGGGGGAACAGGGATCTCGATGCACGGATTGGATTGGACTGTCCAACTGTAGATCGAATAGTCCAGATCGATTTGCACGATCTATTGAGCCAAAAAGGGCAAATCTATCATTAATCTCAGACGTCTGTATCCCTAAATGGGATATCAAATGGCTACTACTGCACGTGATTCCCAGGCGACAAGAACAACATGAGATGAATAGTAACCAAACAAAAAATGGGAATTTTCTAAAAACTAAATGAAATCTCATCCGAACGGGCTCAATTTTGCATTGATTCTCACTAGAGAACCTTTTATTTTCATAATGGGACTAAATACTATGAAAAATGCAAAGGTTTTCTAAGGAAATTTCTAAAATTATGCAAGAATCATCATAAACAAAAGCTCCTAAGGTCAGCTATGGTTCTTAAAAATTACCTCATCGGGGATGATTTCTGGTGGTGGTGATGATCTAAGCATGCTTCTGAATGCAAGAAGAAGCTTTGGAATGTATTTAGACCTTTTCCTCCATTTCGAACTATGTATCCACCAATGGTCGATGCTTCCTCACTAAAATCTGCTTGATTTTGATGGTTTTCACTCCAAAATGAAGTGGGAATGGTTACTGGTTGCTTTGGGGAGCTCTTGGTGAATGAATAATGACAGGACGAAGATCTTGGAGGTGTCAATTTTTTTGTTTTGGGATGGCCGAAAATCACCATTAATGGAGATGAGAAGATGGTTGGGGACTTTGGATTTAGCTCCAAAGTATTCCTTTGGGGCTGTGGCCTAGAAATGATTTTGGCTCATCTGGAATTAAATGGGTCAAATGGGTCAAGTTGACCAACTTGACCAAAGTTGGCCAAATTGGCTTGGGTTATGAGTTGATTCATGTTCAATTGGCTAATTGAGGATGAATGTAGTCTTTGGTTTGAATCAATTTGGATTTAATTTTGATTTAGGTCAAATTGACCCTTTAGGTCAATTTGGGCTAAGTGGGACAATTAGGCTAGGTTGGGTTAGGTCTGGCTCAATTGATGGTCAAGTCATGTTCAAACATTGGCCATGGGATGATGTGAATCAATGGTTCCAATGAATTTGGTTTATGGTTAGTTTTTGCTAATTTTGGTTCATTTGGGCTAAATGGTTGACTTGGTCAAATGACCAAGTTGACTTGGTTTGACCCAATTCATGGCAATTGATCATCCTAGGGTGATCAATGGTCATGGTATGAGGCTTGGAAGGGCTTCGTTCAATCCAATTTGGGTTGGATTAGAACTTGTCTTAAAATGGTCCTTTAGTTCAAGTTTCCTAAGTGGGTCAATTGACTTGGTTTTGACTTGATTTAAGTTTAGTTGAACTTATATATGAACCTATGATTGAAATATAAATTCAACCATAATCAGTTTGGAGTCCAATGGATTTTAATTCATTTGAAATTTTTAAGTCAAATGGACTAAGTTGGACTTGACTTGGGTTGACTTGAATTTGGTTTGATGATTGTAGGTTTCATTTATATTTGGATAATTGATTGAAGGAAAGATTGATTCAAGAGAAAATCCATTGGTTTTGACTTAATTTAGATAGGATTTGGTTAAGTTCAAAGAATTAGTTCAAAGGGCTTAGATTGGGTTTTTATTTGATTTTGTATCTTATTTTGGTCATTTGAATGTAGATTTCATTTATATTTGGGAATATAATCAAAATAATAATTGATTTATAAGAAATTCAATTGAGTTTGAAGTGATTTGAAGGTAAATTTATTAAGCTCATGAAGGTGGGTTCAAAGGGCTTAGAAGGGGATTTAATTTAGTTTGATTTAGTTTTGATGATTTGAGTGTAGATTTTATTTATATTTGAGAAGATGATTGAAGATACAATTGATTTATAAAGAAATCAATCAAGTTTGGGTTGAATTGGGTTAAGATTTGGTGGCACCAAAATCAAATGGCTTAAGAAGGATGTTGAGGTTTGAGTTTGATCATGGGCTTCAATCATTTGGAGCTGGATTTGAATTGGAATTTGATAGCTTGATTGAAAGATTGAATTGATATTTAATGAAATCAATTGAGTTTGGGTTAATTTGAATTTGGCTAAGGCTAAGTCCATAAGATAAAATCATAGGGCTTATGAAGGATTTTGAAATTGGATTTGATTATAGATTTCAATCATTCGATTTGGAATTTGGATTTGGAATTTCAATTTGAATTTGAGGTTTGGTTTGAGATTTGGATTTTGATTGGATTTAAGAAGGTGCACATGGGTTTGGGTTTGTAGGATAGGTGATTTCCTTAAGTCATAATCTTATGATTAACCCTTCTAAGTCTCTAGGTTTAGGTTAAGTGGTCACCTAATCACTAGAAGTGTCTTATAATTAAGGAGCTCTTAGTGTCTAGAAGAGTCCATAGTCTAAGAAGAGGAGGTTGAGACCTTACTCCAAAAGAGATCAATACCTGACTTCCCTGGTTAACAAAGGCATGTACTTAGTTGATTTCATTCCTATGTATTTTTATATAATAATTGGAGTTTTAATTTACATATATTAATTATATCAATAAAATAAAATATAAGTTCTAAATGTATGCATTCATCATTCAAGTATGCTAAAATATCTTGTATGTATAGATATGTTAAGTATTAAGTCATATGCATGTTACATGTGATGGAAAAAAATGGCTTAATATATTTCATGTGGTAGTAATTCAACTACAATATTCTTAAGATGCATTTCATGTTAAATATGGTTATTTAAAGTTAACCTAAACTTAGGATTAATAAAAAAATATTTAATAAGCCATTCACTAAAAGAACTAAATCAAATTAATGTCTTTTAGAAAGTGGCTTAAGGTAAGGATGAAAGAGGTAAAGCCTCTTTCTTCTCTCTATAACACTTAGGTGATTAAGAGTAAATCAAATGAAAATAAAACAAAACATAAATTAAAATTGACAAATCATCTAAATAACTTGAAGTGAAACCAGCCTTCATGTTAAATTAAATCCTTCCACACTTAGAAAATCATAACTCTAATGCTTAGTTAAGACATACTACACAAAGTCTTAACACATATATTAGAATTAAGCCATCACTTATAGTCCTAAGTTAGGATGGTGTATATGTGATGTATATTTTGTTTTGTGATATAATATTTTAGACTGGATGTTAGGATGTATGTTTCATATATTGGATGTTAGGCCGCTATTAGTCTAATCATGTTTTCTGCAGGAGATTATGCTAAAGGGGTTGCTTAAAAATGAATATAAATGTTCTCTTTACAGGTTATTTAAACTCCTAAGTATAATCCAATTTAGGACAGGTGGGCCTGGTTACCCATGTGCAGGGTGCTAAGTCCAAATTACAAAGATAACTACTTGGGGATTGTATGTTTGTTTAGATAACCTCTATTTTACAGGTGTAGTTAGATTTACTTTTCTAATATGAATGTAATTTTTGCAATAAAAATTAGGATTAGTGCTATAGGAGATTAGGATGAGCAGTGGCTATAAGGCTTTATCCTTGGATACCTTGTGATGCCTTTGGAGAAAATCAAATCAAGGAAGGAAGAAGATAGAAGAATGAAGAAAAGAAGACCCCATAGCATCTAATTTTGGTTGTAATTGTAATTGTAATTATTCTTTTATGTTTCGGGCTATATAAGGGTAAAGATCGGATACCCATCTTTTCTCTTTTAGGGTGTATGGTGGAATCCAACCACACTGGCCTCTTATTATTTTGTGTTAGTTTATAAAAAATGTTTGATGATTTGTTTAGATTGCACATTAGAAATGACATGCTTTTCTTAGTTTCTTAATGATTGATACTTTAATGTGTGGCCTGGATGTGATAGGATCTTAGGATAACATAATTTTTCTACCCAACTAATCACTCATAACTAAGCTTTAAAATAACTCATAACCTCACCATAAAGCTTAGGCTTTAAACAAGATAATTAAAAAAATTTAACAACCTCTTAGCTGAATGTTGTATATCTCACATCATGCACAATATCTTCTATCACTCTTGTAAAAATGAGGGCCTCCATCCTTACACAATAGAGACCACTTGACCCATGAGAGCAACTCCTGATGACAGAGCTTCAACCTCTTTCTCTTTTGATTTGTTCAACAATCAATTTTCATCTTGCATTTAGGCATAAGAAATCCTAAAGCCTTAGTCCAAATGAATGTGTTAAAAATAATAAAAATTGTAAAACTTTTCATTCCTAGACTAAGTCATATGTTCATTCCACTCATGCTCTAGTCGCTTAGGGAGTGTGTTTAGGACTTTAATTTCTTTCCATTTAACTAGCAAGTCTAACCATCTTGCAAATTCATAAAATTAGATTACATGATTTTGAATCATAGGAGGTGTTAGCTGGCGGCCACTCAGATAGTTGTAAGTCTAGAAGTCAGACGGGTATATTCTCTCTTGGGAGATAAACCCTTATGTCCCTTTTTTGGTTAGATTTAAGTCGGGCTTTAGCTCGTACTAAAGCTCCCTATATTTAGGATCTGAGGTAGCTATTTCCTTCAGGCTACAAGCATAAATCCTCACCTCTTAAGCATTTTCACAATCTTGTGTTGATGGATTATAAGTCCTAGCAATCTAATAAAATTTTAACTCAAACAAACGAATCTCTTCACTTTCAAATGAATAAAGCTTGATAATATGATAGATTGGAATGCTCACTAGGCTTCATAAGTATCATGAGCATTTCCTACTTCCTTCCTTTGGATTCTAAAATAAGTCTTCTACTTGGTCTCTCCCACTTGACTTTCCAAATATAACTAATCCTTTGATAGTCTAGCGAGAAAATCTTTAGAGAAAATAGTTATCTACTTTAATCGAGAGTATTCTTAGGGAATCTCATCCCCTGGGATGTAATTACTATGGAGGCTTGCCTCCATAGGGAACTTAAGAACCCAGCTTAATATAAACCTTGCTTTATTTATCCATGTAAAGTAGGAGAAAATCTTTGGTATATTTGAAGAGTCATTATGCCTTAAGAGCCCTTATTAGGTGAATAGGTCCATTGTAAGGTGATGTCTTTATCTTTCTGGCTAGTACATCATACCTTAATTTCATACCTGAACACTTTAATAAGTACCCCATACAATCTACGTGGTGTCCCCCCGCCCCCTCACCACCACCACCAACACATCCAAAAATAAACACCACATTGATGTTCTTTGTTTATCAATTCATTCTATTGTTGTTGTAAAATTGGTTAAAATTTTAATTAATTTACAATATGTTTTATCATGACAATTAGCCCCACTTCACACAACCCATGACTCGAAGATGACTCAATATTAGGATTTCTTAATGCAACTAATATGATGCATAACTATTTTAGAGCATATTTTTATAACTATAAAATGATATGAGAATAACAATTACAATAACAAAACATTCCCCAGAAAAATAGTTACATAAGACAATATATAAATATTATAATAGTCAAAGAGGAACATGATATGCATATATGCTTTCATGCAAAGAAAAATTAAGGATTCATATATCATAAGTTACAAATTAATCTAACAACTATCTTTAAATGAAAATACTAGAGTTTTTAGACCTATTGGTGATAAATGACCAACAATATATAAGAATTTCAACAAGAGCTTAGAAAAAACTTTAATGAGTAAATCCAATTAATTTCAACAAATAAGATTTTTGACATCCATTTCTTAAAGAAAATAGAGTACTAGCAAAAAAAATGTACCATAAATAGATAATGGAAGCATTACAAGAAGTCTAGAGAAAAATAAAGGTAGATCCATCATAAGGAGTATAATGAAGACATGATGAAGATCTTCTTTAAATTTTATTACTTACATTTTAGTATTTTAATTTGTATAATTTTCTGATTGTAAGACTTTGTGTGCTTTATTTTTCATAAGAGCATGTGAAAAAAAAAATTAAAAATTTAAATTCAAAAGAGTTTAAATTTTCAATTTAAAATAAAAATACCAAATCATGCTAGAATTAATTTCATTTAAAATAATTAATATAATTATTAATTATTAATTAAAATTAGTTAAATTAATCCTCTTAAAGTAATTATGTTGGCCAAGGAAAGAGGAATCTACCTCAATTCAAAACAAAGGGGTGGGCCCACCTCATTGTATTTCTTTCCAATTTGGCATTAAAGTTTATAAAAAGTTTATTTGTTATTTTGCATAATGAATGAAAATTATTGCCCTTGGAAATTGAAATTATAAATTCTACTAAGTTGTGGAGGCTTGGTGGCCAACTTATACAAGAGGAGACTTAGTGGACTTCCCCAACCTAACTCTTTGGAGAGATAGTTTTATCTTATTTATGTAAACCTCTTTCCCGAAGCCAAACATCTCACCTTGGGCTACCAACCAACATAGGTTTTGCTTGACCTAGTGTCCTAAATTTTTTTTAAAAATATATCAAAAGGCCTCCAAAAATTATGAATTTTTTTAGAACATATTTAAACACATCTTCCTACAATTTTCAAGTGGTTTAAAATCCTAGAGTCACCTACATAATCCACAATAAAAACCTAAAGTTAGAGTTTGGATTTTTAGGTTTTGACTCCCACCTTGCTCGACCATCCCATAATATGAGTTTTCGTTTAAATCCCTCCCACCAAACCCTAATCCAAGCCTCCAAAATCACTTTTAACACCTTTTGGATCCATCTATAAGAACTCTCATAGCCTAATACTAGATCTCATCACCCACCCTAACCTCCATTAACACCTTTTGTACCCAAAACAGATCATTACATACCTTGGGCGAATATATTTTGCAATGTCACAACAGCAGCTTCCCTATGCAATTTTTGGTACCTCTTTAGATCCTTAATTAAAATTATGCATATAGGTTGGACATGTATGACATTAATAATTATGAATAATAACAATGAACAAAAATATAAATCAAAATTTTAATTCCAATAAATACACAAACTGATAATGTCCTAGCCATTTCAATATAAAAAATAATGTTCAACACTCAATTTAAAATATTGTATTGAAGACTTTGTATAAATATTTGAAGAGCAGTACACTTATGACTAAGTAGCCATGCCCTTGTCTCAGTAAGCTATATTTATTTTTCTCTTTTTTGAGGAATTTGTTTATATCATTAGCTCTGAAGCAACATACCACCAAAATACTTGTTAAGCTCTATTAATATTATTATTAATCAAGTAAGATGGAAAACATCTATTGACCTACATGTCTATTCCATTACTTGGACTAAACCAAATGTTGTTATCCAAAATTGATGAAAGCAAATTGCACAAATTGACAACAAATTGTTTTGATCATCTTAGTCATCATCAAGGCTAACCAAACAATGTCAATTCACAAAATGGATTACACCAATGCATTTGTAGTTACAAAATGTACTAAATAAAGCTTCCTGTAATGCACTCACTTGCATGCAATAATGAAAAAAAAGTTACAAACAAAGTTATGCTAAAATCAACCTAAATACACTTCGACAACAATTGACATTGCCTAAATGATGTTCATTTACAAAATGGATCATTCGATGAGTTTGGAGCACAACAAATGCTTAGAAATAAGACCATATTTCCCTAATGAAATGCACAATTACCTACATGTGAGTTTGTGGCATGAAATTTGAAGTGCACGATGGAATTTGTATATATATATATATATATATATATATATATATATATATATATATATATATATATATATATATATATATATATAACCAATCTTAACTAATTAATTAGTTAATTAATTAAATTAATCTAAAATGATAGTTGATCAATTATACATAACTAATAAATTTATAAACTATGTATTTAAAATTGAGGTTAAATAAATAGATCTTAATGATTGTCATCATCAAATTAAAATTAATCAGGATTAATTATAATTAATATAAGACTTGAAATTTATATGGATTAGATCTATTTTGCCTAATGTCTATTATAATTATTAATTTAATTAAATTAGGACCAAATTGATTAAATAACATCATAGTATTATCATATAAATTAATTAATGAGTTACAAATTTTGGTAAAATAAAAAATAAGATTGGCAATATATATTAATTATATATGTAAGTAACTTAATTTAAAGGCAACAACTAAATTTTGGTTTGGTCAATTATATAATTTGATAAATTAAAACTATTAATATTGTATTAAACTAAAATTATTTTATTTGAATTGAAATTAATTTCTATTATAATTCTTTTAGTAAAAATCTATATTATAAAATAACTAAATTTGAGATGAAATAAAAAAAACTAGAAACTCGGATGCCTTAAAATCCCACAAAATCTAGAATCCATCCAGTCATCATCTCCACTTCCTTGTACGAGTCATCGCCAGTGTTCCGTCCCATCTTCTTTTCATTCTCATTTTAAAAAAATTAAAATTTTAAAAATTAACTAATGAAATTTAAAGATAAAACTAAACCCAAAGCAGGCACTATTCTCTTAGTGGGGGGACTTTCATTTTCTCCTGCTTCTCCTTCAAAAATCTTTCCATCCCTCTCCTCTCTGGTAATCTATAACTCTACACCAAAGCATCCTCCTGCTAGTAACACCTTTCTCACTTTCGAGCCACACAAAGCCGCGGGTTACCACTCTCCTTTCCTCACACCAAATCCTCAAAGCACTGGCAAACCATCCAACCAAATAACCTTGTTTCTTCTCTCATGAGTCCCCTATCCTACTAGACACATATCTAGCCACTGACGACAATCTCTTTGACTGCTTGCCAAATCTGTGAGCTCCAAAAATTTGTTAACAACCTCTCAATTAAGAGAGTATGATTTAATGTTGGTCAAATTTTTAAAAGGCAAATGGAATAGTAGATATGCACTACCCAAAAAATTTGCCCTCATTTTGTGAGGACTTTAAATTTGGTTCTAAGTTTCCTATAGGCACAAGCACCTATAGATAATTACCCCACCCAATGCTGAGATAGAACTTTCAATTGAGGCTAGTTGTTAGATTGCTAAATGCATAGTGTATAGTAGCAGCATGTGGAGTTATGAAATTTAGGTTTATGAAATTCATCATCCTTTAACTTAAAGCGGATCGTTGGGCAATGATGACATGCCTGATCAAGATCTCATGGTTTTGTCATCCCGGGCTGACACGGTCCCTAGTCCACTTAAGCAGAGGAGGTAGTCGACCCAACCTAATTGAAGAATTCTTATCAATAGCCATGGGTTACATCATTCAAGTAATCCTTGTAAACCTCGGGTGGTGTTTGTCTAAGGGGACAACTTCAAGTCCACCTTAGCTAACATAGAGATTTTTTCCCTATCAAGTGCACCATATGGTTCATAACTCAAAGGATAGAGCCATCGAGGAATATACAGGATACAATGGTGACTATAATATAATGGTGTCATTTGATGGCAACTACGTCAGGACTGATGGTAACCATATCATGTGTGAGCCTCGACAAACCATGCAGCAGGACAGTCACATTCACATTCTAGCATGAGATTGATTTAGAGTGAATATAAGAATGCACTTAACTTGACATTGGCTCTTTTGTAGCTAGAGTTTTTTTAATTTGTCACCTTCAGCAAATAATTGTGGAAGATGGATTGTGTTTTAGTTTTAAGTTTTTAAAGATAAAATTCCATTTATGCATTTATAATAGAATGACATATTAAATTCTACATTTGAATTGATACTTGATTTAAGTCAATTTAATATGAAATTATGATTACATTTTAATAGAAGTATCCCCTTCGGTTGAAATCTTCATTCAACATAGCCATCATTGGGGTGTATAAGTTTCATTGATCATTTAATTTATTATTTCAGATTTTGTCTACTCTATTAATTTAATAATGGAGGATCAGATCTAATGTTATATGACAAAATTAATTTCTCGAATATTTTAGTAAGTTGAAATTCTTATAATAATATTAGTAAAATTTTTAGGTTTTATTAACTCGGACCCGATCCTAAGACCCAACCGGGAATTAACCAGCGCAGCATTCTCAGACACTAAGTTTATGCATTCAGCGTAGTGTTGTGGCCCATGTGGGGAATTCAATTCAGTATCAATTTTAGCTTAAGGGATTCGAATAGTGTTATATATTTTGATTGAGTTTCATTATAAATTTAGGATTTTATATAAAATTTTGACAGTATTTCAGCAGCCTCCAGGCACCGTCCCAGTATAAGGGGCTACATCGGGAGCTGGGCCTGCCCACCATGCCATGAAAGGCATGTATGGCTGGTGAAAACACCATGATCGAATGTGTCAATCCACCATTCTAAAAAAGGCATGTATGGGTGTGGTGTTTATTTTTGGATGTGTATAGGGGACACTATGTAGATCCCGTGTCAATCCACCATTCTAAAAAAGGCATGTATGGGTGTGGTGTTTATTTTTGGATGTGTATAGGGGACACTATGTAGATCTGAGGGGATACTTTTTGAAGTGATCGGGTATGTCATTAGGGTAAGATGTACTATCTTGAAAGATAAATGCATCACCCTTCAATTGACCTAATAACTTAATAAAGACTCCTAATACATGATGGGTCTTCGAATATGCTAGAGATTATTCCTCTGCTTTACATGGATGAATAAAGCAGGGTTTATATTAAATCGGATTCTAAAATTCCTTATGGAGGCAAGCCCCCATAGTTAATTACATCCTAAGGAAGGTGAGTTCCTTAAGAATACTCTTGATTAAATTAGGTAATTATTGTCTCCAAAAATTTTAAGGTTAGGCTATCAATAAATTGGTCATGTTGAAAACTCAACTAGGAAGGATCAAGGAGAAGACTTATTTTGGAAACTAAATGGAATAAATAAGAAATGTTTATGATACTATGAAGTCTACTGAGCATTCTAATATATCCTATGATTCTGCTTTATATATTTAAAATTAAAGAGATTTATTTTGTTTGAGTTGAAATTTCATTAGATTACTGGGGCTTATAACCCACCAACACAAGGTTAGGGAAATGCCTAAGAGGTGAAGATTTATGCTTGTAGCCCGAAGAAAATAGCTACCTCAGATCCTAAATTTAGGGAGCTTTAGCAAGAACTAAAGAATGACCTAAATCTAGAAAAGATAAGCATGAGATTTGCCTCCACAGAGAGGATAAATCACCCAACTGTTGGACTTATAATCGCTTGGAGTAGCAGTCAGCTGTCTCTTCCTATGATTTTAAAATCATGTAGTCTGGTCTTAAAAAATTGCAAGATAGTTGGGTTGTTATTAATTTAGAAAGAGACTAAAATCCTTAAACCCACTCCTTAAGAGAGTAGAGCATGAGTAGTATGAATAATGACTTAATCTACAAATGTAAATCTTTTCAAATTTTATTTAATTTTTGACACTTCATTTTCACAGAGGCTTTAGGATTTTGATGCATATATGCATGATGAAAATAGATTGTGGGACAAATCAGCTAGAAGAAAGTGTTCTCCACTACAAAGGATGCCCTCACAGGTTAAGTATTCTTCTATCATGCAAGGATGGAGATCCTTGATGCTCAAGAGAGAAAGAATATGCATGCATGATGTGAAACATACAATCATACAGCTAAGGGTTGCTAAATCTTTTAATTATCTTATTTAATGCCTAGGCTTTATGGCGAGGTTATGAATTATTTAAATATTTAGTTATGAGTTATAGTTTGGTAGAAAATTTATTTTCATCTTAAAAGCCTAATATCTAGGCCACACATTAAAGCATCAATCATTTAAGAAACTATAAAAAGCATGCCATTTCTAGCATAAACTAAACATAACATCAATCAATTTTATAGCTATCATAAAAAAATAAGAGGTCGGTCGAGTATCGTCGTACAACCCAAAAAGAAAAGATTGGTAGCCGAGCTATACCATTATACAACCCAGAATATGAAAGAATAATTATAAATTACAAATGAGTAAATGCTATGGGGGATCTTTAAGTCTTCATGTCTTCATGTCTTCTTCATTTCTTCTTTTCCCTTTGATTTGGCGGACTTCAAGGCATCATATGGCACCCTAGGATAAAGCCTTCTAGCTAATGCTCAACCTAATCTCTCTTAATACTAATCCTAATTCTTAATACAAAATTTCACTAAAAGTAAGAAAAGTAAATCTAACTATAACTGCAAAAATAAGTGTTAATTAAACACACATACAATCACAAGTAGTTATATATATAATTTAGACTTAGCACCCTACACATGGGTAACCAAGCCCACCTATCCTAACTTGTATTATGCTTAGCGGCTTAAGAAATCTACAAAGAGAGCATTTATATTTATTTTAGGCACCCCTTAAGCACAATCCCCTGCAAAAAAATATGATTAGGCTAATATCAGCTAAACAACTAATCTACGAAACATACAACCTAACATGCAGTCTAAAATAATACATCATAAAATAAAATATACATCATACCATGCACCGCCCCAACATAAAGCTAAAAGTGGTGACTTAATTCTAATGTGTGTGTTAAGGCTTGTATGGTATGTCTTAACTAAGCATTAGAGTTGTATTTTCTAAGTTTGGAATGGTTCAATTTAACATGAAAGGTTGATTTTACTTGAAGTTATTTAATTGATTTGAGAATTTTAGTTTTTATTTTCTTTTGTTTCATATGATTACACTTAGCAACTAAGTGTTGTAAAGAGAAGAAAGAGGATTGCTCTCTTTCATCCCTTCCTTAAGCCACTTTCTAAAGCATCTTAATTTGATTTAGTTCTCTTTAGTGAATGGCTTATTACACATTATAATTAATTTTAAGTTTAAGTTCACTTTAAGTAATTTCATTTAACATGTAAGGCATCTTAAGATTAATTGAATTGAATTACTAACATATGACACATATCAAATCATTCCTTTCCATCATGAATATCATGCAGATGGTATAATCCTAAGTATATCTATACATATAGCACACTTAAATGATGAATGAATGAGTATGTGAAATCTTATATTCTTTTATGTGATTGAATTATTTAGTCATATTAGCTTGAAGCTTTATCTAAATTCTTATACAAAATCACATAGGGATGAAATTAAATAGGTACATGTCAGTGTTAACCAGGGAAGTGTAGTAATCAAATGACCTCCTTGGGGCTAACTAAAGCCTCGTATTCTCAGGTTGTCCAAACTATATACCCATTACATTCAATTATATGTAAATTTGTATACATGAATATGAGAAAGAAAGCTCCAAATCACATGACTAATTAATACAAACACTTAGTCAATTATGGATGCATGGATTTTTGATAAAAGAAAGAGGGGTTATAATTCCATAATTAAATACACACACACATGTATAAGAGACATAAGCTAGTACATGCTATTATTAACCAGGGAAGTGAGGTAATCAAATGACCTCCTTGGGGCTAACTAAAGCCTCGTATTCCCGGGATATTCAGACTAAACACTTGCTTTTTGTCAAATACACATAGATGTATACATAAATAAAGGAAGAAGAACCATGCAAAGATTATATTTTTCTTTGATTGAATCATTTATGCACTTGGATTAAAGTTCTATCCAAATTCTAATGTAGAAATACATGTAAATGAAATCAAATGAGTATGTGTCATTATTAACTAGAGAAGTGAGGTAATCAAATGACCTCCTAGTGGCTACTTAAAGCCTCATATTCCTGGGATGTCCATACTATTGACTTATTAACATTCAAATATATGTAAAACCACATGAATTAAGGAAAAGAAATCTTCAATCCATACCTTTAAGGTATAATCACATGCATAACCTATATATTTATAACTAACATCACAATATATGTTACCATTCATTTATAAACTTTTAAAAAATACATTTGAGTTTAGTAGTAATAATAGCCACACATATATATTAAATTAGATCAACACATGCAAGCTTAACATAAGGAAAAACCATTTGATTTAATTAATTCTGAAAAGAGATGAATCCATGGAATTAAACAACATGCAATAGGTAGTATGGTTGGAAAGGAATAATCAAATACAAGCATGTGATTCATTCTATCCAATTAATTTCTAAGGATAAACATACCAAATAAAATTATTTAAAATAAACCAAAGTTTTTTAATGTCTTTTTTTAATTTCATTTTCAATTTAACTTAAGAAATGTGTGAAGGAGTTCGCTAATCCTAACCAATCCCCATGTTTGTGAGTTAATTTGGTTTAATGAGAAGTGATTAAATTAACTTTATGGATTAATTAATGTTATGATAGGTATTAGGTATATTAATTAACCCTTACCTATGCTGTCTTAAAGTAATTATTCTAATTATTATAAGCTAATGTGTTATGCGAATGAATTAAAAAGTAATTTAGCAATGGTCTAATGAAATGATAAAATGGGGCTGCAATTAGCTCATAATTAATTGGTTAATTAGATTAAACACTTTATCTACCCATAAATTAATCAAGGAAAATCAGATATTATGGTGTTTATTTTTAGTTGTATATATATGGGGGGGAGACACTACGTAGATTTGAGGGTGTACTTATTAGGGTGATCGGGTATGACATCAAGGACTAGTGCACTATCTCGCAAGATAGAAATCACTACCCCACCATGGACCTAATAACATAATAAGGACTCTTAAGGCATGATGGGTCTTCAAATATACTAGAGATTTTTCCCTACTTTACATGGATGAATAAGGTAGGGTTTATTTAAACTGGGTTCTAAAGTTCCTTACTAGGGCAAGCCCTCATAGTTAATTACATCCTAAGGAAGGTGAGTTCCTTAGAAATACTCTTAATTAAAGTAGACAATTATTATCTCCAAAGATTTCAAAGATAGGACTATAAAAAAATTGGTTATGTTTGGAAAATCAAGTGGGATGGATCAAAATGAGAGATTTAATATTGAAGCCAAAAGGAGATGAATAGGGGATTCTCATGATACTAGGAAGCCTAGTGAGCATCTCAAATTATTCTATGATTAGGCTTTATATATTTGAAATTGAAGAGTATTTGATTAAAATTTTATTAGAAAACTAGGACTTATAATCCCACAACACAAGGTTGTAAAAATGCATAAGAGGTAGGAATTTATGCTTGTAACCCAATGGAAAACAACAACCTCAGATCCTAAATCTAGGGATCTTTAGCGAGGGTCAAAGTACATACTAAATCTAAGATGAAAATGGGTATATTATTCACCTCCACAAGAGAGGGTGAACCGCCTGACCGACTTATAACCGCTAGAGTGGGCAAGATACTCCTACATATAAAACCATGTGGTCAAGTCATATGTGTTGTAAGATGGTTAGGTTATTATTATTCGAAAAGAAATTAAATTCCTTAAACCCACTCCCTAAGCAACTAGAGCATGAGTGGTATGAATAATGCATTAGTCTAATACAAATTTAATCAGATTTTATTTGATTTTGGACTCTTTATTTTGTCATAGGCTATAGGATTTTGATATGTCTAAATGCATGATGAAATTGCATTATTGGCTAAATTAGAGAGAAAGAGGTGTTATCCACCACAAGGGAGACCCTCAAAAGTCAAGTCTTCCCCTATCATGCAAGGATGGAAACCATCTCTTAGGAAGAATGAAACAAGATGATATGCATGATATTAAGCATATAACATTCTGTTAAGGGGTTACTAAATCTTTTAATTATCTTGATTTAATACCTAGGCTTTAAATGAGGTTATGAGTTGTTTAGAAAATTAGATTATGAGTTATGAATAGGATAAAAAGTTTATTTTTTTCTAAGAGCATAAGCGGATCCAGTTCATAAATTAAATCATCATATATGAAGAAACTAGGAAAATACATGCCATTTCTATTACACAATATAAATGAATCATCAAACAGTTTATAAACTCAACGTGAAAGAATAATAGGCCAGTGCGGTCAGGTACTACCATACAATTTGAAAAGAAAAATGGGTAGCCGAGCTCTACCCTTATACAATTCGATATATGAAGGAATAATTACAAACTATAACTGATAAGTGTTATGGGGGTCTTCAAGTCTTCATGCTTCCTCCATTTCTTCATTTTATTTACTTCATTTGATTTGGTAAGCTTCTAGGCATCACATGGTACCCTAGGATCAAACCTTCTAGCCAATGTTCATCTTTAACCCCCATAACACTTAACCAAATTTCTAATGCAGAATTACATTAAAAGAATGGAAAATTAAATCTAAGTACACCTACAAAACAATTATTAGCTACACACACCATATAACATAGACAGTTATATATATAATTTGGACTTAGCACCGTGCACATGGGTAACCAAGTCCACCTGTCCTAACTTAGATTATGCTTAGGGGTTAAGAAACTTGCAAAAGAGAGCATTTATATTTATTTAAAGCACCCCTTAAGCATAATCTCCTGTGAAAAACATGATTAGGCTAATCACGACCTACCATCCAGTTTACAACAATACATCACAAAATAAACATGCATCAAACCATGCACTGCCCTAACATAAAGTTAAAAATGGTAATTTAATCTAATGTGTGTGTATTAAGGCTTGCGTGGTATGCCTTAACTAGGCTTTAGAGTTGTAATTCTCTAAATGTGAAAGACATTTAATTATAAAGGGTGATTTCACTTTAAATGATTCAATTATTTTGTAAATTTTATTTAATGTTTTCTTTTATTTCACTTAACCTATAATAAATAATTAAGTGTTTTAAAGAGCAGAAGAGAGAGGATCACTCTCTTTCATCCCTACTTTAAGTCACATCTAAATAAATTAATTAATTAATTCTTTTTAGTGAATGGTTTATTACATATTTTAATTAGTCCTAGGATTAGGTTTACTTTAAATAAACTCATTCAATAATAAAGACATCTTAAGATTAATTGGAATTAATTACTCTCACATAACACATGTTTGTTCACTTCTTCCCATCATACATAGCATGCATATGATTAAGTCTTAAACATAACTGTACATGCAATCCATATCTTAACACACTTAAATGATGAATGTAAGCAAGTATACTTAGAATTGATGTTTCATTTGGTTGAATTATTTTGGGTCATATTAATTTAAAGCTCTATCTAAACTTTTATACAAAATCATAAGTAAAGAACTTCAAATTATATGATTAATTAATCCAACCACTTGAACAAAGTATGAATGTATGTCTTTTTTTAATAGGAAGAGGGGGTGTTCATTCATTAGCTAAATACACATTCAAATGTATAAAAGTTTTAAGCAAGTATGTCATCATTATTCTACACTAGGGGAGTGAGGTAGGAACCTCCTTGGAGCTACTTAAAGCCGTGCATCCCTGGAATGTCCAAACTAATATACCCGCTACTCTTAAATACATATGAATGTATATGTAACTATAAGAATGGGAAAAACCATGCAAAAAATAGAATTTGATTTATTTGATTTATTTGTGTGAATGAATTAAAGCTCTAACTAAATTCTAATGTCAAAATGCATAAAAATGAAATCAAACAGGTATGTCGCCCTTGTTCTGCACCAGGGGAGTGAGGTAAGAACCTCCTTGGGGCTACTTAAAGTCATGCATCTCCAGAATGTCCAGACTAATATATCGATTAACATTCAAACTTATATAAATTAACATATGAATGTAAGAAAGAGACTTCACTTCATACACTAAGCTTAAATTCACATGCACCTCCTATGTATATGTAACTAAAGTCACAATATATATTATTATTCATTAATAAGCTTTTGAAAGTACATTTGAGATCTAATAGTGACATATTTCTAATTAAGTCAACACATGCAAATTGACATAAAGGAAATCAATTTAATTTAATTAACTTTTAAAAGATATGAATGCATAACTACAAGTGGCATATAATATTTTAACATAATTGGAAAGAAATAAAGCAACACAAGCATGTAATTTCATTCAATCCAACTAATTCCTTAGGCCAATCATATTAAACAAGCTCATTTAAAGTAAACCAATATTTCTTAAAGCCATTTTTGATCTCATGTTTGATTTGATTTAAGAGATGTGCAAAAAGTTTGCTAATCCTAATCTCATTCCCTATGTGTGAGTTAACTTGATTTAATTAAAAGTAATTAAATTGATTTTATGGCTTAATTAAGTTGAGGTATGAATTAAATCGATTAATTAACCCTTACCTATATGACCTTAAGTTAATTAACTAATTAATAATTATCCAACCTGATATGCAACCACATGGAAAGTAAATTAGCAATGCTCCTAAGGAATGAAAGGGGCCTAATGCAATTGGCTCATAATTAATAGTTAATTAAGCTTAAGAGATTAAATTAATTACTTTTATGATTTTCTCACACATGTAACCTAATCATAATTTCATTAAATTACTTTAGACTATTAAACATCTAAAGAACTACCTAAGGTTGATTAATCAAAGTTAGGAATGAATTGGATTTTAAATTAATTTAATTAAGCCCTTAATTGGTTCATTAAATTCTTTGATTATATTTTGATTAAGGTAATGAAATTAACTCAGGGAAAGAGATCAAGGAAGAGGCCTCAATCCCAATCCCTAAGTCATTTTAAACAATTAATTTGAAATAATTAAATTCTTGATTAATTAATTACTTAAGCATTAATTAATTTGAAATAAATGAAGAGGCTTAATGAAATGGTCATAAGGAATAAACCCAAACCATTTCCCTAAGACTTTTCACTATTAACAGATGGTAATAAGCTTAATTAATTAATTAATCTACTATTCATTTACTTAATTATCATTAATTAAAGTAGAAGCATAATTAAGGCTTAATCTATGGATCCCCCTAATTAACTATCCAATAAATTCCAAGAAAAATAGGGGAAGCAGAGGTCATCCCCTAAACATCTCTGCAAAATTTGAAATTAATTAAATAATTAATCATGAGTAATTAGGCTAATTAAAATTTTAATTAAACCTTAATTAAGTACAAATTACTATTTAAAATTAATTATTAAAAATTTTAATAGATTCCTCTCTGAAATATCTTCAAAATGAGCCTCATTTATATTTTTTGAAATTTCCTAAAATTATTTATGAATTTTGGAAGTTTTCAGCTTAAAAATATGATTAATTAACCTAATTAAACCCCTAACCCATCGACACCACATGGCTACTGACGCGGCATGTTTTCCATGTGGCACGATAAGATAGGCTATTTAAGTTGTCAAATCGAGATGATGACTTGGATTGCGGTGGACGTGCATTCCCGTGGACCATCTGCGATTCCAAAGGAAAAATTAAGGGATCGATGCAAGATTTAATCATGACCATCCATTCCGATCACACAAAATGAAAAACCCATGATCCATCTTCCTACGAGCGATGAATGACGAAGCCTGTCCATCATGGATCGCTCGATCCGAGCTTAGATCCACTCCAAACTCAACCCACACCTTCGCGCGAAGGATTCACAAGTATCCAACAACTAGATGGGCTCAAATGCAAATTTCCTTCATAAAGCTCCAAACCATTTTCATTTAAGGATCAATTTTGAGGAATTACCTCACCGAAGCTTGTGACCGATGGTTCCAACGATTGAGGAAGCTTTGTTTGGTAGAAATGAAGCCCTATTGAGCCGCATGAGCTTTGATTTGAGGTAAATTGCTCCCAAGGCCAAGCTTCTCCCTTTGAGCGTTCGATCTTGATCGAAGTGTGGATTTCGGTGGCTTTGGAACTCAAGGGATGATTTGCTTAGCTTCGATTAGGTATGGTGAAGGTGTGTACAAGTTTAATTGGAGTTTGGTTGAGAAATGTATGGGTTTGAATCAAGAGAGGTCTCCTCTTTTTCAGTTTCACAAGCACAGAATAATGGCCGGTCGAGGGAGGTGCAAGGTGCTCTAGGAAGCTCTCTAGGATTTTGTAACCACTCAAGGAACTCACCTAATTTGAATCATGCTAAATCTCACTTGAATTGAGGGAGTATACTCCTCAATCGTGTGTGATGGATGGACATGATCCATCCCTGAAATTCCACTGATTCACCACCATCGAGGCATCAGAGGGGTCACCGTCAGCTCCACGTGGCATGCCAAGGTTAGAGGAAGTAGTGGCAAGGAGATCAAGGTAAGATATGGAGAGATTGGTTTGGCTTGGCTCTTTGTGTGCTCAGTTTGGCTTGAGAGGTGAGGAGGTGAACTACCCTTGGTCCAGGGTTGATCCTTGCTATTCTAGGGTGGGCTAGGAAGCTTAGGTGCACCCCATTTGGCATTTGAATGGATGCCTAAGTGATGGGAGAGTGGACTTGGCTTTATATGGAAAGAATCCAAAGTGGGGGGCTTGTCCAATGGTTAATCCCCTTAGATTTGGTCCTACTTGGATTTGAGCTAGTTTGGGTGTGATCTAGGACTGGTTTGGGTCAAGTTTGGCAAGCTCCTAAGGTCCCATAAGTTGGTTTGGCTTCATAGGGTCAAATGGGTTCATTTGGGTTCAAGTTGGATTTGGTTGACCAATTGGTCAAATTGGGTCAAACCAAAGCTTAGGCTAGGTTCAAATGATGTTTTGAAGAGTTTTGGCTTAAATGATTTTGACTAATTTGGCTTAGGCTTGATTTTGGCTCATTTGGAATCAAATAGATCAAATGAGCTAAGTTGACCAAATTGGGTTAGGTTATGTGTTGGTTCTTGTTCAATTGGTTGATTGAAATTGATTGTAGGTTTTGGTTTGGTTTGGTTTAATTTGGAATTAATTTAGATTTCGACCAATTTTGACCTTTTAGGTCAATTTGGGCTAGGTTGGGCCAAATTGACCAATTGGTCAAATTTGACTTGATCATGGATTTGATCAAGTTCAATAAGTCATTTGGGATGGACTTGGGCCATTGGTTGCAATCAACTTGGGTTAAATCATGATTTGACCTATTTTGGATTTTTAGGCCAATTTGGGTCAACTTAGGTCAAATGGCCAATTGGGCTTGACTTAGCTCAATTAAGGGTTTGGTCATGTTCAATCATTAATTATGAATTAGTTTGAATCAATGGTTTCAATCAATTTGGTATATGGTGGGTTTTGGCTAGTTTGGGTTTCATTTGGGCTAAATGTTGACTTGGTCAAAGGATCAAGTTGACTTGATTTGACCCAATTTGATCACCCTAGGATGATTTTTGATCATGATATGAGGTTTGGATGGTCTTGGTTCAGTCTAATTTGGGTTGAATTAGAACTTGGCTAAAAAGAGTCTTTTAGGTCACTTTGGGTCAAGTGGACCTAAATGGATCAATTGGCTTCATCATGGCTTGATTCAAATTTAGTTTTGTTTATACATGGATTTAGGATAAAAATATAGATCCAATTGCAATTGGTTTGGAGTCAAATAAATTTTGTTTCATATGACAATTTCAAGTCAAAAGGGGGACAACACTTGACTTGAGTTGACCTTGATTTGGTTTTATAATTATAGTTTATGTTTATATTTGGATGAGTTATTGAAGGAATGATTGATTCATGAATAAATACATGGGTTTTGAATTGATTTGGATGTCAATTAGCCAAGTTCAAGGAAATGGCTTAAAGGGCTAAAGTTGGAAATTTGATTTGATTTGGATTTGGTTTTGGCTACTTGGATTTATATTTCATTTATATTTGTAAATATAAATGAAGATATAAATGATCCATGAGAAAATCACTTCAATTTGGAGTGATTTGGAAGCAAATTTGACCAAGCTTAAAGATGCAGGTCAAAAGGGCTTAAATAGTGAATTGATTTAGTTTGATTTATTTTTGGTTATTGGAGGCTAGGTTTCATTTATATTTGTGAATATAAATAAAGGATAACTAATTTATGATGAAATCAATTTAGTTTGGGTTAATTTCGGTTGAGATTTGATTAAGCTTATGGAGGTAGGTCCATATGACTTAAGGAAGGGTCTTGATTTGGTTTGATTTAGTTTGATTTGATTTGGCTCATTTGAATTTGGATTTCATTTATATTTGTGAATATATATGAAGAAATGATTAATTTTTAAAGAAATTAATCAAGTTTGATTTGGTTCAAATGGGGTTTTGGCTAAGCATATGAAGGTGGTTCATAATATGGCTTAGGAAGGGATTTTGGAATTTAAATTTGATTTTGGGCTTCAATCATGTGATTTGGAATTGATTTGAAATTTGATTTGAGATTGAATGGATATTTGAGAAAAAATCAATTGAATTTTTATTGACTTGAATCTGATTAGGGCTAAGTCTATAAGATAAAATCAAAGGGCTTAGGAAGAGTTTTGGAACTTGAATTTGATTATGGGCTTCAATTATAGGTCTTGGAAATTTATTTATAATTTGGATTTGAATTGGATTTAAGGTTTGGTTTGAGGAAGGAAAGCATGGATTGGGTTTGAGCTAAAGAGGCAAGGCAAGTAAGCATAAAGCACTGTTCCTATGACTAACCCTTCTAAGTCTAGGCATAGGTTAAGTGTTCACCTAATCACTAGAAGTGTCTTAAGACTAAGAACTCTTAGTGTTTATAAGAGTCCTAGATCTATGATGAAAGTTAAGAACTCACTCCAAAAGTGAGACTAACATATATGATTATGGTTTTAATTGCTCGATCAATTAATCAATTAATCAATTTCTCTTACTTAATTTACCAAATTTGATTAATTATCCTCCAAATGAAATGGACTTAAGGGGAAGAGGTAATGAAAGAGGTCCCAACCTAATTCCCTGAGTCCTTTGATTCAACTAAACAAGATTTGATGTGATTTGGACCTTAGTTTAACTAATAAGGGATTAATTAGCTAATTAATCTTTGATTATTATTTCTTAAATAAAATGAGAGGAGTTTTAGGGAAAAGAGATTAGGAAAGAGGTCTCAACCCAATTCCATAAGCTCCTCAATGTTAGGCAATGATTAAGAAGCCCAATTAATCAATTAAATACTGTTCATATGCTTAATTAACACTTAATTAAGTTAAGATGTTAATTATTGCTTAACCAATCAATTTCATAATTAATCAACCAATAAATCCCAAAATAATTAGGAGAGGTAGATGTCATCCCCTTAAATAATCACAGAAAGTTTGAGGTTAGTTGGTTAATTAATTAGGGAGTAATTAGGATAATTAATTTTTAAACCTTAATTAAGCTCTAATTACTATTCAAAATCAATTAAGGATAACTTTAATGGATTCCTCTCAAATATCTTTAAAATAAGACTTTATTTATATTTTTTGGATTTTTCTATAAATTGTTATGAATTTATGAAGTTTTAGCCATAAAATGGATTAATTGGCATTAATTAAGCCGAATCCCATTGGTGCCACGTAATGAGCAGACGCGACGCACTTTTCACATGGCGCCACGAGATTAGCTATTTAAGTTATCACATCCCGCACTGAGTCAACTGGCAGTGGGATTCGTTTTCTCATCCGTCGTCTAATCTATAGATTGGATGGCCAAGATTATACCCGCAGTGTAAAGGGGATAAAATCAATAGGATCTAATGTATCTAATCACGTTCGTCCATTTTGATCATATGGAATAGATGACACGTGATCTATCTCCCTGTGGGTGATGAGAGATGGAGCCCGTCCGCCATTGCCCATAAGATCTGAGCTCACCCGAGCTTGGATTGGCTCCAAATGGAACCCACACCATCGTGCAAAAGATTTAAGAGGATCAAACACCTATGATCATGCGACATTCACATTTCCTTGAAAAGCTACAAAAAAATTGGAGGAAACTCAGTTTTAATGGTGTTACCTCACCGGAGCTAAGACCGGTGGTTCGCACACTTGAGGAAGCTTCGTCTAGTAGAGACAAGGCCCTGTTGAGCGACAATTGAGTTGATTCCAAGAGGATTGCTCGGGAGGCCAAGATCCTTATTTTGGAGCTTCAATTTTGATCGAAATTCTAGCTCCGGCGATCGTAGATCCTTAGAGAGGATTCATTTAGCTTCGATATGTTAAGGAGATGGTGTGGGAAGGAGCGATTTGATTGAGGTGAAGAATTGGCGGAGTTAGGATCAGGGGATGGCTGCCTTGTTTCGGGTTTGATCGGGAAGAAGGAAATCTGAAGAGGGAAGCTTTGGGATCACTCGAGATCTCACTGGGGAGATTGAAATCTCTTTAGAAAGCTTGGATGATGCGAATGGATGCCTTTCATGTGCGAATTGAGGGGGTATATCCCTCAATTCACTGTCATGGATGGATGGGATTGTCTCCTATTTTTCGGCCGGCCAGCCACTGTTAGGGCGCCTGAGTTGTCCTCATCAAGTCCACGTGGCTCGGTTTAAGTGGAGGAAGGCTTGGGAGGTGTCTTAAGGATGAATTTGGGTTGACTGCATTCTTTGGATCCTTTGGGTTTTTGATTTTGGTCCATGGCAGACCTAGCCCACTTAGGCTAGGCTAGGTGGCTAGGTCAAACCCCATTTAGGGTATGTGAGGGCTACCAAGTGGAAAGGGGAAGTGAACTTTGCTATTTTAGGAAAAATCCCATGTGGGGTGGCATATCTAGAGGAGATCTCACTGGCTTTGGCTCCAATTTGGTTTAGGCTGATTTTGGGCTAACCCAATATGGGTTTGGGTCGAGTTTGGTCGGGTTCCAAGCCATGGGTTAGTTCGAAGGGGTTTGGCTCAGTTTGACCCTTATAGTTCAAATTGGGTCAAACCAAAGCTTGGGTTAAGTTCAAATGATGATTTGAAGTGTTATGGATTAAGTGATTTCAATCAATTTGGCCTAGATTTGATTTTGGCTCATTTGGATTCATATAGGTCAAATGGGTCAAGTTGACCAATTTGACCAAACTGGTCAAAATTAGCTTGTGTTGGGTGTTGGTTCAAGCTCAATTGGTTATTTTAAGATGATTATAGGCTTTAGTGTGAATCAATTTGAATTTAATTTGGATTTTGGCCAATTTGACCCTTTAGATCAATTTGGGCTAAGTTGGTCAATTGGGTTCAATCGGCCAAATTGAGTTCAATTATGGGTTTGGTCAAGTTCAATAATCAATTTGGGAACTTACAGTTACAATCAATTTGGGTTGGATCATGATTTGACCCATTTTGGCCTTTTAGGTCAATTTGGGTCAAATGGCCAATTGGGATTGGTTTGGCTCAATTGATGGTCAAGTCGTCAGGCTTAAGGAGGATTTGGGAGTTTAAATTTGATCTTGGGTTTCAAACATTTGGAATTAAGTTTGGACTTGAATTTGATAAATGATTGAAGTAATGAATTGATCTTGTAGAAAATCAATTGAATTGGATCTGGCTAGGGCCAAGTCCATGGAATTCATTCATAAGGCTTAGGAAGAGTTTTGAGTTTGGATTTGATTGTGGGATTGATTGTGAATTTTGGGAGTTTGATTTATAATTTGAATTTGGGGTTTATTTTTGAGAATGAGAACATGGATTTGGTTTAAGCAATAGGGTTGGCAAGTCTCTCTATGTCCCTAAGGCATAACCTACTCCCATGACTTTTTAAGTTTTTAGGCTTAGGTTAAGTGTTCACCTAATAACTAGAAGTGTCTTAAAACTAAGGAGCTCTTAGTGTCTATAAGAGTTCTAGCTCTATGATTCAGAGATTGAGAACTCGCTCCAAAAGTGAGGTCAACCATGGATCTCTGAAACACCTGCATGCAATACAGATTTCTCCACCACATCAAGAAAAACATGTATGGATACTTATACACTTGCAATGTTTGTTTAAATATTTAATTTTAGCTTTATAATTAAATTTATATCAACTTGTTTAGGCCTCCTATTAGTGTAAAAATTTGTGAGCATTTCGGCAGCATCTCAGCGTCGTCCTCGTGTAGGGGCTTACCTTAGGTATGTTGGGTTTGCCCACCATGCCAAGAAAGGCATGTATGGGTGATATAAACACCATGACCGAATGAGCCATCCCACCATGCCAAGAAATGTATGTATGGGGCTCTGAAGTATTACATTTAACACACATTTCTCTGTCATGCCAAGAAAGGCATGTGAGGATACTTATGTCCCTGCTTTCAACCTAGATTTTAAATACCCTATTTTTCTGTTGTTCCTTGACACTTTGGATTCTGACAAAATTTCGGCAGCATCTCCCCTAGCCGAGGAGTTCTATCGAAATTAAGCATGCCCACCCATCTAAAAGAATATGCATCAATAGTATTTTGTAACACCTCGACTATAAATCTCCCAACCCACCCGTCTAAAAGATGTGCATAGGCTCTTCGAGTACCTATCAAAAAATAAAGATTTTCCCGTCACGCTAAGAAAAGCGTGTAACGGTACTTATATACCCACAAGCAAGGACAACTTTTCTCATCGCATCAAGAAAGACGCGTATGAGTACTTATATCTCAATAGCTTAATGCTCCATTTCCCTACTGCTCTACAATGAGCATGTACCTGGTAAGTGTTGCCTACTGATTCCCAGTTGTACTACAAAGAGCTCGTATGAGTTCCACTGGTCATGCCAAATGTGTCGTATACTGCGTTTCAGAGACATCCATGATCGAGCATTTTATACATGTCGAGAGAATCGAGGAAAGGGACACATGTGGCTCGGAGAAGGACAAATGGTTTTGAGTGCGAAAAATGAGAGGCTGGTGGTGGGGTGTGGGCTGGGGGGGGGTAAGGGAGCCGGGGCCTGGTGCTGTGGTGTGCAGCGAGGGAATGAGCGAGGGTCAGAGGTGCAGTCACATGCGGAATATGTTGTGCCATCATGGCGAGAATGCTATGCTTGCGTGGGAAAAGGATTGATGGACCTCAGTCGCTGTGATTGCACGGCTGTGGGAGCGAGATGAATGGATGACCGAAGGGGATCTTCACTTTCGTGCATGAGGGAGCTCGGGAGTGGGATTAGGGCCGAATATGGGAGTTTTGGGGCAGTGTGGAGTTAGAGTTAGTGAATAAGAAAGGTATTTATATGATTTTTTTAATTTAATTATTTATTTAGCTCTAATTCAAAATATTTCATCGATATTGCTACATGGGCAATATATATGTCGATCTTAGGTTATTTGGATATTTATACACAACGACGTTGTCCGTTTCATGATTGGAGCTCATTTGGTTCACGTCGACGTCGAATCATGTCAATTTCAGTTCATAATTGCATGTTGCCACTTCTGATCGCTTGATATTTGCACAAACTTGTCCAAATTAAGCATGAACAGTCTCATTTGATATATTTCAATATTTTGACACTAACAGCACGATCAATTTCATGAACGAAGGTTATTTGGGCCATCATCGGAGCCTCCTGACTTTGGTATGCATGTAGGCATATTGACAGATTTTTTCTTGATCAGTTGGCCATCGAATTGTGAAATATGTATATTCCAATCAATTTCGATATTCTGAACGCGATGGAAAAGTCCATTCATTGATCGAAGGTTATTTTGACCAGTTTCGGTGATTTCAAGTGTATTTTAACTTTGATTTGAACACTATTTTATCTGAAGTCGATCAACTTATATGGTGCTGCATGGACAACAAAAAGCGAGCATACCATCACTTCTTTATCTTCTTTTCATGCCACACTAGATCTCCAACTTACAACCCATGCCATCATCCGGATAAAGGATCTGTTCATCAATTCTACCTACTGTCCCGTTTTCCAAACCGGTTGGCAAGCTTCAACTCTTTGTCAGCAGCCTTCACCTAGTCTGACACCTCTCCATTCCAAATTATCAACCTTTCTTTACGTTGCTAACTCCCTTAATCATCTCTCTCTTATACACCGGATCTTGCCTCCTTCGGTCATTTCTTTCATTTCGTCCATCTCCCTCTCTCTCTCTCTCTCTCTCTCTCTCTCTCTCTCTCTCTCTCTCTCTCTTTCTCTCTCTTTCTCTCTCTCATTCATCTCCCTCTTTTCTCTCTCATCCTCTCTATGAAATAAATAAAAAAAGTAAAAAAATATAAAGAAAACTTTGGTTTCTTTCTAAATCGAGCTCTAGCACTCTTACTTTTCACTCTTCCCTCTTCTCTCTCTCTCTCTCTCTCTCTCTCTCTCTCTCTCTCTCTCTCTCATTTTGCAAAACAGAAAAAGCCAAACAATAATAATAATAAATTATAACAATAAAAATAGTAAAAAAAACTAAAATAGAAAGAAGCTATTATATTTATATTTATATATATATAATACTTGGTTGTGGATTTCATCATCAATTTCGCCGCTCACTCTCGTAGATATATAATATGTTGTGCTAATTTATAAGATTTGTGAAATATAAGTACCCGTACATGACTCTCTTGGCGTGGCGGGGAAATTGTGTACTTTTGTGCAGGTAAAAGATTCTATATGCGCCTTTCTTGGCACGATAGGATGACACTCTTGGCCATGGTGCTTCACCCATACACATGTATTCTCATCACGACTCTCCACCTGGGGAGGTAACGTCGGAATACTTCTAGAGTAATGTCAAAACTCACAGCTATAAAGGACTTCAACATGGTGAAATAAAATGATTATTTGACACAAGTTCAAAATTAAATCAAAGCTAAGAATATGAAAGTGTAGTCCCAAAATTAAAATTAATTTGCAAAGAAATCAAACTTGGAATGATATTTATAAAGAATTTAATAACATGTCATATACTTGAAAATGATTTATTCAATGGATATTAGATCATTATATTTTATGTGAGAGAAATATAAAGTGATATTAATTAAGCACAATCAAGTTTAAAGAGCTTCATAGCTCACTTAAGAGCAAAAAACATAATTGAATTGATAATTTCCTAGTAAACACAAGCTAGGATTCCTAATAGGTAATTACCGATGTCACTGTTCACATTGAATAATCAAACATGATCAAATGTATTGCTAGAGATTTGTGATAAACTTGAAAGCTTCTCGATAAATGTGACTAATCCAAACTATATGAGCATGTTGTTGACCCTATTTGAACGTACTCAGCCTCACCTCGCCTCACTCGATCCGAAGAAACGAGAGCTTGGTCTCGTTCATTCCCTCAATCACAACACGATCTCTTCTCCTCAACTGTTCCCTCCAAGCCCCCACTCTCACGTTCAATTTCCCTCAACTGCAAACCCACTGTTGAAGATAAAAAACTCTCGATCCTTCCTCAATTGCAAGCCCGCACGATTCTCCTCCTATTTCCCTCAACCGTAAGCAGCCGCATTCGCCCCTGGTGGATCGAAACCCTTGTTCTCTCAAAATTCCTCCAAATCATAAGTCTCCATCCAAAAATCCTCTCTTGATTTTCCCTTCTTCCCCCTCTCTCTCGTTCGGTTGCCCAAAACCGTAAGCTCGCGTCCCTGTTTGACCTCCTTTGGCCGCAAACTCGTCACCCTTCTATCCATTGAGCCTATCCTTCACTGCGCATTCCACACGCAAGGAAGACCTCGTATGGCCTATTCAGGCCGAGACTTCTTTCCTCTCCTCCGATTCTTTTCCACACCGAGCCCCTCCCGTCCCTCTATAGCAATCGAGCAAAACTCACCATCTTTCTTCATGTTCTATAAATCCCATAAATCTGATTACCAACAGCATTTGGTAAATCCGACTTTAATTTACAAAAATACTGTTGGCCAAATTTAAGTTAAATTTGGCTTAAATCCTGCTCAAATCCCGCAACCAAACAGCCCCTCTTTTCAATTCATTCTCTCGTTCGCTCAATCCGCATGTCGCAAGCTTGAACGTGTTCTCATGATTTCCTTCAAACTAAAGGCTTCCATTCGAGTATGGGTTAACAAAACCTAAAAATCCAATTATTATAAAATTTTCAACTTATTAAAGCATCTAAAGCTACATTATGATAGTAGATCGATCCTATTATTAAACTAAAATTGACGGATCAACAATAAATTAAATCAAACAACACATCTACCCCCGATGATGGCTATGTTGAATGGTGATTTCAATCAGAGGGGATACTTACCATCAAAATGTGCTTGCAAGCTCAAATTAAATTAATCAAAATTAAGTGTCAATACAAATATAAAAATTGGATATATTACTAAGTGTTAACTACTTAAATGAAATTCAATCTATAAACTTAAAGCTAAAAAATTTAACTTATCTTCTACAATTATTTATCGGAGGTGACAAATTAAGAAAACTCTAGCTCACAAAGGAGTCAATGTCAAATCAAGTGTTCTACTATGTTCACTCTCAATCAATCTCACATAAATAAGAACGTGACATGTGTCCTTTGACTGTGTTTCTTGACCAGTAGCCTCCACATATGATGTAGTTTTGACCGGAGTCCTCTGATCATGTGGTTCATGCCAAATGGAACAATTATATTATGATCACGACTGTAGCTCGTATGCTCTCCAATGGCTCTACCCTTTGAGTTGTGAATCATAAGGTATACTTGATAGGGTAAAAGCCCTCTGTCAGCTAAGGTAGACTTAAGCTTGTCTCCTTAGACAACATCACCCCAGGTCTACGAGGATTTCTTGGACGACATAACCCCTGTGTTGTTGATAAGGATCCTTATGTCAGGTTGGGTCGACTAGCTCCTCTGACTAAGTAGACTATGGATCATAAAGCCGCACCGCTTTTATCCCAAGAACAACCGATTATTTCTGCGGCTAAAGCTATCTCATTTAAAGAATTTATTGCTGATCGAGTGATCTTTACACATAATGTGGTCTATAGATTTGGAGTGTCACACCAAATAATTTTTGATAATGACAGAGCTTTTAAAAATACAAAGATTTATAGATTCGTCAATCGACACATAATTGATTGACAATATTCTTCAATATATTACCCAAAGGCAAATAGTTTGTCAGAAGCCTTCAATAAAATATTGGTCAAACTGCTCAAGAAGATCCTCACTAAAAATAAGAGAGAATGGCATACCAAACTAATAGAGGCATTATGGGTGTATCGAACTACTTATAAGACCGACTAAAGCCACTCTTTATTCATTGGCATTTGGAATCGAAAGTTCTTCCGCTGAAGTTGAAGGCCATCACTTCAAATACATCCAATATAACACCTCAAGATTAAAATTCTCATTTGAGAATGGAGGAACTCGATGCGCTTAATGATTTTAGATTGCAAGCTCATCAAAATCTGGAAGTTTATCGAGCAAAGATGTCTAGGGCTTTTGACCATACGGTACAGCCTCAAACATTCCAAAAAGGGGAATTGGTCTTAGTGCTGAGAAGACTAATTATTCCTAATCAATGAATTAGTGACAAATTTGAGCCTAATTAGGAGGGCCCTTTTATCATTGAGAAAGTGTATCAAGGAGGGGCATACCAACTCATTGACCTAAATGGTGAAAGATCAATGCCGTCAATTAATGGTCGATACCCAAAAAAGTATTATACATGATAAATCTATTCTCGAGATACAATAGAAATTCCCCTGCAAAACAGGGAATATTTTTTAGTACATCTATTTAGGTCAACATCGTGCTTCATGTCGAGATCCCTAAATAAATATAATTCTCAAGATAAAAAAATTTATAAAAATTCCTCTATTATATAGGGGCATTTTTTAGATCTCCATATATAGATGAAATAAATATTTCATGCTAAAACCTTCTTAAGATCAAATGTATTAACTCAAATATTGATATATTTTCTTAAATTATTTTAGAGCTCCTTCGAAATGCTTTAGAATTTCCCCTGCAATATAAGGGGGATTTTAAAAAATTTATCTGAGTCGATGTCGTGCTATAAGCTGAGATCCTCAGATAAATATACATGATGATTAGAATGAGCTATGTTCATTTATATTAAAAAATTTCAAACTCTGTGATACGTTTCTAAGCTAATCTGCAATCCTCCTATTAGATAGGAGCCCCTTTTTATGATCAAGGTTGTTCAATCCTCTTCTGTGAAACAGGGGCCTTCTTGTATATATATTCAGGTTGACATCGAGCTTTATGCCGAGATACATGAATATATCTATAATTATTTTTATTAAAGTTGTAGGCTCTTGTAAGGAACAAAAAGAATCTATTTCTACATATAAAAAGATAGTCCTAAATATCAAGAAAAAACTTCTTTCCAAGATTCATCAAATATCGAAGATCAAGTCAAAAGAACTCACAATTTTGGAAGCTTCAATCAACTGAGTTGAAAAAATATCAACCCATGCATCTTGAAGTCTAGGACGTAGATGGGTTCTAAAGGTTGAACTCAATAAGCCCATAATCGAGCGACGCTCTCCTCTCTCAACATATGAAAAGGCGGTGAAAGAGCCCCTGTTCATTAGTCAAATCACCAACCCATCATAGTTTAAGTTGAAAGCTCGGTAGGTTCTAAAGGTTGAACTCAATAAGCCAAATTATGGCTGTACACTCTCCTCACTCAATATAAGCCATAAAAAAGGACATAAAAGAGCCCGATCGGCCCAATAATGATAGATGTTCAATCTCAAATCAGATCCAACTTAGTGACTACAAGCCGCTATAATTCAAGAGATCTTTCTACTTAATTGATAGACCAAGAAAATTTGAGAAAATTCTCAATTTAGAGCTGCCTCATGTCAATCTTTATATTGCATGTAGGGTGATATTTTAATTTATTCTCAAATGATTTGATCAACCACAAGATCAAAGCTACATCAAGTCGCCAAAGCGAAAGCACGGACGAAAGAAATTCCATAGTCCATATAAATCGATAACTAAAAAAAATTTGTGGTTATCCACTATGTTAAAGCACTCATTGTTGGATTGATAACTCAAGATTTCAAATCTAATATAAGTCAGAAGGCTAGATCATTTGTATGCATCATTCAATAAGTCCATCAAAGCAACAAGCATCAAGATATATATGCATCATCAAAAATCGTCAATTATTCATCAACCTCAAGCTTAAAGCACAAAAAGAAATTTTAAGTCTCAAAACATACAAATAAATTCATCTATCAAACCTGGTCAAGCACAAGTTAGGTTCGGAGGAAACTTAAATCTGAAATGATAAAAGAAAGAGATATTCAGCAAATTCATTGAAGTTGAGATAGATGGTAGAAGAAGCTCTTATTTATCTGACAAATCAATCAAGACAAATCGATCAATTATATCATTTAGCTCGTCCAAGCATGCCCGGATCAAGTTCAACAAATATGACTCACTTCATGCTTTAAATCATATTTGTGGGGTATTTTGACCCTATTTAAACATACTCAACCTCGCCTCGCCTCGCTCGATCCAAAGGAAGGAGAGCCCGGTCTCGTTCGTTCCCTCAACCGCAACCCAATCTCTTCTCCTCAATCGTTCCCTCCATGCTCCCACTCTCCCGTTCGATTTACCTCAACCACAAACCCACAGCTGAAGATAAAACTCTTGATCCTTCCTCAACCGTAAGTCCGCTCGATTCTCCTCCTATTTCCCTCAACCGTAAGCAAGCGCATTCGCCCCTGGTGGATCGGAACCCTCGTTCTCCCAAAATTCCTCCAAACCGTAAGTCTCCATCCAAAAATCCTCTCCCGATTTTCCCTTCTTCCCCCCTTTCTCTCGTTCGGTCTTCGCAGCAACCTCGCATCCCTGTTCGGCCTCTTTCGGCCGCAAACTCGTCGCCCTTCTATCCGAACCGAGCCTCCCTCCTTACTATGCATCTCATTCCCACACGTGAGCCGAAGACCTCATATGGTACGTTCGCTGCAGCTGTGAGCTGAAGACTTCTTTCCTCCCCTCCGATTCTTCTCCACACTGAGCCCCTCCCATCTCTCTTGATTTTCCCTCCACAACAATTGAGCAAAACTCACCCTCTTTCACGCACCTCTGCTTCTTTAAATTATGTAAATCTACTTACCAACAGCATTTGGTAAATCTGAATTTAATTTGCAAAAATACTGTTTGGCCAAATTTAAGTTAAATTTAAAATTGCTCAAATCTCCGCAACAGCCCCTCTTTTTTCGTTCAATCTCGTTACTCAATCTGCATGTTGCAAGCTTGAACGCGTTCTCATGATTTCCTTCAAACCGAAGGCTTCTATTCAATCCCAAATTATGAATCTAATTATTTATTGTTATGATTGGTTGGGGATGTGTAAAGGAATGGATGTGGAAATATGTATATCTATGCTTCTTTTTTTTGATGCCTCTCATGCTCATTATGACGAGATAAAATCAATTGTGTGTGAGACTACCACTCTTTTGGGAAATGATAGTAAGCCAAGACCATAAGATGTCTCCCTATCTTTGAAATCTGTATTTTGGTAAATCTTGGACTTAAAAAAGGGGAGAAGAATATTTGCGGATATATTTACTTTTATGCTGCGGTGATTGAAGATCGTTATTCTCATTAGGGCATTACTGAAAGTCAGAGTGCTTTAAAACACCAATGTCGCTCATTGCGCGAAGTAAAAATAATTTTGATGTAGCCTACGAGATGATGCCAAAATATTGTCGAAATGCTGCTAAAATTTTGTCAAATTTTTGGGCCTTTGAAAATAAAAAAAAAAAGATAAAAAAAAGAAATAATCAAAGAGCTTAAATAGAATTAAATAAAATATTTAAATCAAAACTTTTGTTATAACAAGTTAAAATGTGAAGTTATAAATACATAAAATAAATACGAGTGGTTGAAATTTGAAAAGAAGACCTATAGGAATAAAACAAAATGGACATTTGAATAACCATATTCAATGTTAAGTGAAACCAAAAGATTTCAATTGAATGTTGTGTGAAATAACAAATGATTGGTAATGAATTTAAACCCGATTTTGAATAAAAATGGAACTTGATGTGGAGTTAAGGATAAATTCATGTTGGATTTGAACTCTTCTTATGTGAATAAAGCTTTGAAAATTAAAGTATTCATGAACAAGTAATCAATATGAACAATATTAATTAAGCATTTGAACGATCGCATTTGATGTTAAATGAAGTAAGGATTTCAATTGAATATTAAATGACCAATAATTGGTGGAAAATCTAAATGTTCATTCTCAAATTGAAAACAAAGGTGTGCAAGTAAGTTGGTAGCTTTTTTATAAGCACTTTAATTAGGCAACTCATGAACACTCATGAATGTAGTCTTTAAAAGAACCATTTGGATCTTGCGCATAAAATCGGGTTTGAAGCACAAGAGATTTGTTGAGTGGTACTTTCAAGCTAAAGGGAAAATCAGATGAGCTTCATAAGAGATTCTCGTCGAAACTAAAATAGCTTATTAGCAAATATGATTAAGACTTCTTAGTGAATAATCGACTCATATTTGAAAAAGAGCTTCAATTTGGATAAGCTTGCTTAAGGAAGATATAATAGCTTGCTTGGGGAAAACAAAAATTGAATGTGATGACTAATGGAGAGTTAAATGTTCATTAATAAGTCAAGCAAAGATGTAATGTTTTTGAATTGCAAATAGAAACTTAGCTTTGCTCCACAAATGCCATCGAATCTGTAATTTTTCGTACAAGCAAACAGAATGCGACACTAAATTAAATTCTACACAAATTATGGGGCATCCTTCAATCTAAAAATTAAGAGATTTCATTCTAATTATAATTTTTAGAGTCATGATTTCATTAGTTGGGTAAAATTATCTAAGCTATAAATGTCTGCATGTGCTCAAACATGGAAATTAAAGTGCAAATTTTAATGTTTGAAAAGGTTACGAGGCTAAGTTGAAATTAAATAAAAATTTGAAATTAATCTCTTGATTTATAAATATAATTATTTGAAATATCAAATACCCGCATGGGCCCCGACATAATACTGAATGCCTAAACTTAGTGTCTGATGATGCTACGTAAGTTGGTTCCCGGTTTGGTCTAAGGACTGGGTCCGGGTTAACAAAACCTAAAAGTCTAATTATTATAAGAATTTCAGCTTATTAAAATATTTGAGAAGTTAATTTTGTTATGTGATAGTAGATTTGATCCTCTATTATTAAACTAATAGAGTCAATAATATTTAAAATAATAATTAAATGATCAAAATAATACATCTACCTTGATGATGGCTGTGTTGAATTATGATTTCAACCGGAGGGGATACGTCCATCAAAAATGTGATTTAAATTTCAAATTAAACTAACTCAAACTAAATGTCAAACCAAATATGAAATCTAATATGTCATTAAGCTATAAATACCTGTATATGCTCGTACATAGAGATTTAGAGTGCATATTTTAATGTCTGAAAAGATTGCATAGGCTAAGCTAGAATTAATGAAAATATAATATCAATCTCATGATTTAGAATTAAAATTATTTAGATTACTAAATACCCGCATGAGCCCCGACACAACGCTGAATACTTAAATTTAGTGTCTGAGGATGCTGCATGGGCTGCTTCCCGGTTTGGTCTCAGGACCGAGTCCAGGTTAACAAAACTTAAAATTTTAATTATTATAAAAATTTTAACTTATTAAAGCTTCTAAAAAGCTAATTCTATCATATGAAAGTAAATCTGATCCTCTATTATTAAATTAATAGAGTCAACATGATCAAAAATAATAAATTAAATGATCAAACAACACATCTACCCTCATAATGGCTGTGTTGAATGGTGATTTCAACTGGAGGGAATACTTACCATCAAAATGTGCTTACAAGCTCTAATTAAATCAATCAAAATCAAGTGTCAATACAAATATAAAAATTAGATAAATTACTAAGTGTTAACTTCTTAAATGAAATTTAATCTAAAAACTTAAAGCTAAAAATTTAACCCACCTTCCATAATTATTTATCGGAGGTGACAAATTAAGAAAACTCTAGCTTACAAAGGAGTCAATGTCAAATTATGCATTCTACTATGTTCACTCTCAATCAATCTCACGCCAGTAAGGATGTGGTCCGTGTCCTCACATGGTTTGGCTCGCCCACATATGATGTGTTATGACCAGTCCTCGAGTGGTTTTCCACCAAATGGAATCATTATATTATGATCACTACAGTTTCCCGTATGCTCTCCCAATGACTTTATCCTTTGAGTTGTGAATCATAGGGTATACTTGATAGGGTAAAAAGCCTTTTGTTAGCTAAGGTAGACTTAAGCCTGTCTCTTTGGAAAAATATCACCCAAAGTCTACAAGGATTTCTTGGACGATGTAACCCATGTGTTGTTGATAAGGATTCTTCTATCTGGTTGGGTCGACTACCTCCTCTGACTAAGTAGACTAAAGATCGTGACAGCCCAGTATGACAAAACCATGGGATTTAGATCAGACACATCATCATTCCCCCAACCATTCACTTTAAGTTAAGCTAATGATGATGAATTTCACAAATATAAATTCTAAATTTTAAAACTTCACATGTTGTTACTATACGCTATGCATTAGTGATATAATGACTAACCTTAATCAAAAGTTCTCTCTTAGCATTAGGAGGGATAATAATTATAGGAAACTTGGAATCATAACTAAAGTCCTCACAAAATGAGGGTGAAATCTTTGAATAGTATTTTATCTATTATCTCATATGCCTTCTAAAAATTGCATTGACATTAAATCACTCTCTTTTCAATGTGAGAGATCGGTGGTAAATTTTTGGATCCCACAGATGCGTGCATATTAAGCCAAACATGCACTTAAAATTATGACACTTGTAGTGTGTCAATAATCTAAAATAAAATATTTTTGTGTGTGTCATAAGATGTATTTGCATCTGAAATCCTAATATTGAAATATGTTCAAATGATACAAAATTTCAAATGACTAAGTTGCATGTGCATATTGAGACAATCTAATACTCAAATTATTGTATCAGTAGGCGTGCAAATAATCCATAATTGCAAGTCAATTCAACACATACTTTGAAGCAGCTATAGACTCCTAATCACATCATTGAATTTTGTGAAAATAATGGGATGACTGTTATATATGCATATTTTAAGAGAAATTAATTCAAACATAGTATTTGAAAAAGAGTCCAACTGTCTCTTGATTACTTTATATGCTTTACGAAATCTCTAAAATTAAACTTCAAATACCTCTATAAGCATGCACATCTTCTAAATTACACAAAATTCAATGAAATTGAAAATGAATAATCATGGTCCGCTTCATCTATATGATGAAGTCGTAAGTCCTACCCAACTAATCCAATCTTCCTTATAAGGATCAGGAGTTAATAGTATTGGTTGCAAATTAAATGTTCAATTATTAATAAAAAAGATGATTTTAATTTATATTTGCATATGACCATAAAAGGCCTTAATAGAAAAATTTTATATTTAAAATAACTAATTTTCTATTTCAATATGAAAAATATGATTGTGAACTGTAGCTATAGACCCAATCCTCTACTAACAGAAAAGTAGAGTTGCCAAAGTGTAACCCCAATGATGGCTGAGTTGATTGATGATATCAATGGGTCATCATTATCAAAATATTTAAAATATTTATATTTAATCTCAAATTGAAAATTCTCAAAATAAATATCTAGATCTGATCTTCTATTATTAAATTAATAGAGCTGATAGGATTTAGAATAATAAAGAAGACTTATTTACCCTAATGATGACTATGTTGAATAGAGATTTCAATTGGAGGGGATATTACAAGCAAGTTATATTCAAGATTCAATGTCAAATCAGATAAATTCAAATTTCATGCAAATATAAAAAAAATGATAAAAGAAGTTCAATTTAAATGCCTAAATAAAAATCATCAATATAAAATTTTAAAATGAAATTCAATCCATCCGCCTTTCGCAATTGTTTGTTGAAGGTGACAAATTAAGAAAATTCTAGCTCACAAAGCAACCAATGATAAGTCAAGTGTATTTTTATATTCACTCTCATTCAATCTTATGTTAGTAAGAATATGGCATGTGTCCTCTGTCTGCTTGGTTTGGCCAGTAGACTTCACATATGATGCAGTTATGACTAGAGTCCTCTGTCGGGTGGCTGCCATAAAATGGTATCATTATATTATGATCACAACTATAATTTGTATGTTCTCTAATGGCTTTGACCCTTGAGATTTGAACCATAGGGTGCACATGATATGGCAAAAAGCTTTTTGTTAGCTAAGATGGACTTAAACTTGTCTCCTTAGACAAACATCACCCAGGTCTATAAGATTTTCTTGGATGACGTAACCCATGGCTGCTAACAAGGATCCTTCGGTCATGTTGGGTTGACTAACCTCATCTATGGGTAATGTCTTATCTACTATTCCATCCGCCTTCTAAAAATTTCACCTACACATAAATTAAACTCTTTTCATGCGAGTGGCCGGTGGCTAATTTTCGGAGCCCACAACATCCAAAGTGCAAAGCAAGTCTTGGTCAGTCCCATTGACGCACGAGTGATGAGCATTGCAGGAGAACCCGTGTATAGGGATTCCATCCCCATGAACTTGAATTGGTTCAAATGAACAAAGAACGGCGATTCAGCCTCCTTTCATAAACCTCGTTCAATTATCTTAATGTAATTTTGCAATTATGAATTAGGATTAGTGTTATGGGGGATGAGGATGAGCATTGTCTATAAGGCTTTGTCCTAGGGTGCCATGTGATGCCTTGAAGTCCATCAAATCAAAGGAAAAAAGAAGAAATGAAGGAGACATGAAGACACGAAGATTTGAAGATCCCCCACAGCACTTATTCATTTATAAATTATAAATTATTATTTTGTAATTCTGAGTTGTATAAGAGTAGAGCTCGCTATCCATATTCTTTTTTCGGGTCGGCCTTTTATTCTTGTGGTAGCTATAAATTGTTCGATGTTATGTTTAAGCTTGTGCATTAGAAATTGCATGTCTTTTCATAGTTTCTTTATGATTTGTGTTTATTGTATGGTCTCGATGCGATTAAGCTCTTAAGAAAAAATAAAACTTTCTATCCAACTACTAACTCATAACCAAAATTTTCTACAACTCATAACCTCACATTAAAGCATAGGTTATAAATCATGACAAATAAAAGATTTAATAACTCCTTAGTTGTATGTTGTATATCTAATATCATGCATGCATCTTAAGTCACTCTTGAAAAATGAGGACCTCCATCCTTACACGCATAGGGACCGCTTGACCTGTGAGAGCAACCCCTACTAATGGAGCTTCACCCTCTTCTCTTCTGATTTAGCCAATAATTCATTTCATCATGCATTTAGGCATATAAAAATTCCAAAGCCTTTGTCAACATGAAGTGTAAAAATAAAAATAAAATTTGAAAAGATCTTGTATTTGTAAATTAAGTCATATGCTCATACCACTCATGCTCTAATCTCTTAGAGAATGGGTTTAAGAACTTAGCCTCTTTCATATCACCGGACCACATGGATTTAAAGCATATGAGAAGTTAGCTAGCAGCCACTCCATGCAGTTGTAAGCCCAACAGTCAGATAGTTTATCTTCTCTTGTGGAGGTAAACCTTATGTCCATCTTCGCTTAAATTTAGGTCATGCTTTAGCTTATGCTATAGCTCTATAGATTTAGGATCTGATGTAGTTATTTCCTTCGGGAAATAAGCATAAATCGTCACCTCTTAAATATTTTTACAACTTTGTGTTGATGGATTATAAGCCCTAGCAATCTAATAAAAATTTAACTCTAACAAAATAATTCTCTTAACTTTCAAATATAAAAGCCCAATTATAAGATAGATTGGAATGCTCACTATGCCTCCTAGTATCATGAGCATTCTCTACATATTCTCATTGACTTCTAAAATAAATCTTCTCCATTTGAACTTTCCCACTTGATTTTCCAACATAACCAATTTATTGATAATCTAACCTTGAAATCTTTAGAGACCCTAATTGTCTACTATAATCAAGAGTATTCTTAGGAAATTTCATTTCCTAAGATGTAATTAACTATGGGGGCTTGCCCTCATAGGAAATTTTAGAACCCAATTTAATATAAACCCTTCTTTATTCATCCATGTAAAGGAAAAAACCTCTAATACATTTGAAGACCCATCATGTCTTAGGAGTCTTTATTAGGTGATTAGGTCCATTACAAGGAGATGATTTATGTCTTTTGAGTTAATGCATCATTCTTTAATGTCGTACGGGTCACTTCAATAATTACCTCCTACGATCTACGTTATGTGCCACCCTACATCCAAAACTAAACACCACAAGTGTATCAATGGCTATTTAAATATGCATGGCAGTCTTGTAATGATCAATCAATGTGTGCATAAAGATCAGGGGTCCCATCATAGGAGTCAATACTTTGAAGCTTTAAGACACCTGACAATCGCAATGAGAGAGAGGATTGTCTCTATATTGATTTAAAGGTCATGAAATTAATTAACCAAACACTTTAATTCCTCACAAGGAAAACGATAGAGGTACATGAATAACTCTCCCAAAGTATTGCACTCATTGACTTATTATGACTATAATTGAGCTTACAAAATTAAGAGAAATTTTTTTTTCAATGCATAAAGCTTCTATCAAAATATATTAGAGACAATCTAATCACTACCATTAATATAACATACATATTATTTACTTCTTGATAATTCATTGTAAATTAATTCTAAAATAATTATCTAATTGAATCATATTCAGTTCCATTCAATTTAGAAACAAATATAATTTTTATATCATATGCTCTTCAAAGTATTACATCCTATTTTTACTTAATATAGAAAGTCAATTTTATGATAATTTCTCTTGATTACTATAAAGCTTTAATAAAGTTCATATTTACATATTTAAGGTAAAAAAAAAAAGAATTCAAGTATATCATCATTAAAGTCTAACATAAGATAATAACACTATTTTTTTAAAGAAAAATAAGCTTCACTTTATTTATTTAATTTTTTAAATATATCTAATATAAACTATGCATTATTTTTCCCATTAATTTGATAAAAAATAATTGGTAAGATCCCATCACTATTTAGATATTGAAATATAAATAGCATAATATTAAAACTATTTAATATTTAAATATCCTAAAAATATTTTAATTAATTTTTTTTAAAAGTAAAAAAAGAACTCTGATCTAATGGTCAAAGGAAAATGCTAATTTTTTTATAGCATGAGCTTCAAACTCGGTCGCCGGCCCTTTACTTTTTTTGGAGGGTTATCCTTTATTTTTTTGGAGGCTTATCGTCCAATAAAAAAAAAGAAAATTTATATAATTACACATATTTTTTATGTGTTAAAGATTTTATTATTTTTATGTAATATTAAATATTTAGATATTATTTATATAAATATAAAATTTTAATTAAATATATAAAAAAAATGTATGGTGTATACAAATCCGCCTAAAAAAAGTATATTTATTTATCTCTCTCTCTCTCTCTCTCTCTCTCTCTCTCTCTCTCTCTCTCTCTCTATATATATATATATATATATATATATATATATATATATATATATATATAACAAAGAAATACAAAGGGCCAGAGATAACCTCCTCCACGACTTTCAGCCAACCACATGCTAACGAACTCTTCGCAAACAATAACCTCCTCCCGTTATCAAAGTACTAACAACCAAAGAATATCGAATAAATTGGTCCAATACTAAAATAGTTGTCCCCTTCCCCTATAAATACCACCACACAGAGCCATGGATACCCTCACCGATAATCGAGATACGAGTTACAACCGTGAATAGCGCTCTTTCTGCTTCCTATCTTCATCGTTTCCACCACCCGATCCAAACCCTAACCGTAATCCCAATCCTAATCCTACGCCTCCCCACGCACACGCAGCAATCAGCCTCCATACCGTCTTCGTCGATCTGCGCGCGGCAATCCAATGGCATTGACAATGTCGAGCGTGGACAAATCGCCTGTCCCCTCTGCCGTCTATAACGGGAATGTGCCGACTGAAGGAAACAAGCCAACGGCGTGGGTAAGACCACACAATGAATCGACTAAGGCTGGCCCTCCGATCAAGAGAGGATCGCCTCTATCGTCGGCCCTCTCTGATTCCATCAGTTCATCTCTCCAAAGTTCTGATTCGGGCGACATTCGCCCGATATCTCTGGCTCTGAATCATAATCGTAATGGCAGCAGTACTGCTATTATTGGAAATGTCGAACCCCTGTTGCCACCTGTGAAAGTGCCGTCCCTAGGTTTAACAAATGGGGGTAATAAACCTTATTATAAAGAAGAAATTGACAAGGGGAATTGTAGTGGTGGTGACAACCACCGTAGCCAGGGCGGTGGGTATGGTTACCGGCATGATCATGATCGTCGCCATGAATGGAAGCCGAATAATTATCGAGGTGTAAATGGCTACCGGCACGGTCATAATCCTCGCATGCAGCTCCCACGAGAGCAACCGCGAGCTTCCACGCCGCCATTGATTTCTCCGCCTCTGTGCCCTGTGCCATTCATTGGCAATTGTTTCACCTCCATCTGGTCTGCTTATCAAGTCCCCATGGGCTACCATTGTATGATTATGCTGTCATTTTTTTTCTTCTTAAAACTGAATTACGCATCTTCTTCTACGAGTTTGATGCCTAAATGTTCTTACATGACTTCCAGATGTTCCCTTCAACGTGTATTCAGGCCATCCACAAAGTCAATATTATAGCGGACCATCCTTTGTTCCATACCAGGACTTTTATGCAGCTCAGCAATCATATATCTCTATCTTGCTGGATGATCTGCGTGCTAGGCTGCGGAAACAAATTGAATACTACTTCTGGTATCTATGATTTGTAGTATATCAGTCCTTTTCAAATGTAAAATTACTCAGCATTTGTTATGATTCACATTTTATGATTTCTACAGCGCAGAGAATTTGTGCTCCGATAATTACTTGAAAAAGCACATGGATGTCCACGGCTGGGTTCCACTATCTTTGATTGCGGGCTTCAGGAAAGTGAGTAAATTTAATCTAGCTATCAAGTTTTGTAATTTTACCAGTGTTGTATTTTCATCATTGCCCCTTGAGGCTGCTTTAATCTTTATCTTAATCTATCAGGGCTTACAATAGATTTACTTTCTGCAATATTGTAGGTTGAACAATTAATGAAGGAAAAGCATTCCTTACATGATTCTTTCGGCTTCTGGGATGCCACGCAAGTGGAGGTAAATATTACAATACACCCTTTGTCGAATATATAATAATTGTTCACATTTGATTTGGGATATAATTTTAATTTTTCTATTAAAAATATATACTTTTGCTGTTATGTTACAGGCTAAGCAGTCAAGCAACATCATACAATTCATATCGGATTGTTTGAAGCCTTCACATTCTGTGGAAGTACAGGTAATATAAAGCGTTGAAAGCTCGCATTCAATTTATTTTTCCATCAGAATTGAAAACTAAACAATGTAATTCATATTTAAGTAGATTAAAAAGGAATTTCCTTCCGATATGAACTTAATATTTGCATGTATATTCTGAAAAAGAATTGAAAACTAATAGAATGATAATCTTGAAGAAAAATAATCTTAGACATTTAGATTAAATCAAGTTTAGATCATATGCTAAAAATTTGATTTAATAATAGAATCATCATTCCATGCAGGATGATCGAGTAAGAAAACGCTATGAATGGGAGAAATGGATAATAAAATAAACACCTTCTTATCCCAGTGCTACATCTGGGCCCTAATCAACCTCAACAACATAGACTTCTCTAGGGAGGATACGGCTATTTAGAAGAAGAAAAAATTCAATTCATGGTGCTTCTTAACACCTGGAATAATGGAGGTTGGTGCGACTTTATATTGCATGGAGCAGATCGGATCGGATCACGTCCTTCGTGGTGCTTGCAATACAAAGAAACTTCTAAAAGGATTCATGCTACAAAGAAACTTCTAAAAGGATTCATGCAAGGATAGATGGATGGATCTATTGGCAGGAGTTGAACACTTTGGATTTTCATTCTTCTTCTGTGTAGATTATATGTATGTCACCCATCATTCGAGTAAATTTAATCACAAACTCACACAGACAATGCATATTCAAGAACTTAAACCCCAAACTTTTTTGATTGAAAATCAAAGCTCTACATATAATATTTTATTATTCTTTCTATTTCATGTGGACTAAAGAGTTAGGAGAGTATATTTCTTAGTATGTCATCTTTCTTTTTTATAGTCTTTGAACATATTTGTATTTCAATTCGTGTTATTAATAGAAGTTCATTTATCTGTTTTGTTTGACGTTTTATTACTATTTTTTTCTTTTTTAAAATAATGAGCGCCAATCATTATATTCAAAAACATTCACCATGCAGCATAAAAAAATTGATAAAATTAACACTTAATCTTTAATGCATCAAGCTTAATTTTTTTTCTCCCAAAGTATTCATTTTTTTCTTGTGAGCAGACCATCTTACTTAGCCTTCATTTTGCTTGCTTTTGATTAGATCTTTCTTGTACTTTGCTCCTTAGCCTACTCCATCAAAAAAAATTGAATCTACTAAGTTGCTCGGAGTTGCAAACATGCTGAGCTGAGCCAAACATGAGCTCATTTATCATTATCAAAAATGAGCTTTGATCAAACCTTAACGGAGCTGTAGGAATTTAAGCTTATTAAGCCTAAAAAATATATAAATTAAATAATATTATTCAGAAGCAAATTTAAATAATATATTTTTTTTAAAAAGTTGAGTTTTATCCAGCCTCCAGCTTTGCCTGATGTTCCAACATTTATTAAATAAAAAGACAATAAAATAAACAAAAAACAAAATTGTATTCTCATTTATCCTCAGCGCCATTATAACAAAACGCCTGATGGAATTAAAAACCCTAAACATATAATTTACTCATGATAATAATAATAAATAAATAAACAGAGAAAAATCATAATATATGTCTATATATTAGAAAACTTATAAAATTAACATTCAAATAGTTAACAACTCATGATTACATGTGAGACAACAACAACAACACGATATGAAGATAACAAGTCACTTGTGAACAAGGAGGGATAAGACCCAATGAACCTGCAATTGGAACATAAAATATACGGTTTGCTCATTATTATAAATATCTTCAACTTAATCATTAAGAGCCAAAAAAATAAACTTTAAAAACAAAAATATTCAACATAAAAAATGTAAAACTTTATGCAAATTCAATCAATCGAAGGCCACAGATTTGTAGATGAGATTAATAATGTTATCGGATCAAAATTGGAATATATATATATATATATATATATATATATATATATATATATATATATATATTATTGTAACACCAATATAATATTTGTGGGGACAGCTGACTAACAATCCTGAATATGTAAACAAGAAAAAGTAGTGAAGCATAACTAATCAAGACGATTCTCACAACAACAAATCTATTTTTATGTTGATTGAAAAGCTTTATGAAGAAGATTTTAGGGTTAGAGAACAAACTTTCTGTTCATTAAATTTATTTTGAAATTACTGCAATACATGACTGAACAATCAACTATAAGTAAGTTTAATGATTTTAACATCCATCATGATGGTCAAATTTATTCTAATGATTGAAAACTTTTGATCATGATGCATATATTTTAATGATTTTGAAGACTTACAATGTTGTTTTTGGTGTTCCTCCAGTAAAATCCTTGAAGAACAATGATAGCAATGTTGGATGGTATGAGAACGAAGATGCTCAAAGAATGCCTCCCCATCCATTCCAAAACGTAAGTGAGACAACGGTATCCACAAACATCCACCTGTTTCCACAGCCAAAAAAAAAAAAAAAAAGAGATTTCTAAAATCTCACAGCTTTCTAAACTCAAAAGCACTCAAAATGAAAAAAAAAAATTAAAATCTCAAATGTCTACTAGTATTAAGAAGCATCCACAAATATAAAATTTTGAATATTTTAGCCGTGAAACATTCAAATTTAGGCCAAACTACTAAAAATCACTCAATCAAACCTAGTCATTCAATCAAGTGAAAAAGATCTCATGAAACAAAGTTTGATAACAAACCAAAGCTTAAACATCTAATTTAAATCACAACCGTAATATCAACTTTAAAATTGAAAAGTTCAAAAGCAAAACTCTTATAATAAGCAGAAAAAACCGACCATTTGAAATTTTACACTGAAGCAAATCTTTAGGAATTTTACAAAGGCGAAAAGTACATGTTTGGGTTTAGTTATAAATTTCAATATTTGAGTAGAAATTTAAAAAATGGATATAAGGGGAAGTTGATTTTGTAAATAGTTAAATTTTTGAAGTTATGTATGTAATTATCCCAAAATTTTAATAATCAAAATTATTAGCATAATATTAATGATAGAACATGCATAATAAATGAATAGATTTATACCTGTATTAAATAAATATCTGCATGCTGCATCAAATAGTGAATAAGTTTAAACGATTTTACACTTCATATCACATGTTTAGCATCTATAACTTGTAAGAATTAAGTACACCATTTCCAGATTTACTTTTTGTTTAATATAAGATCTTCAACAAAAAATATTCATTAAAAAACAACTCATTTTAAATACTATCCACCATAATCATTGTCATGAGAATATATTGTTATAAACTGGTTTTTTTTTTTTTTTTGCAAATTGGAAAGGGATCTTTCCTATTTTCCAAACCAGAGTTGCTTGAATTAGATGCTTTTCAATATTGCTAATTTCCATAAGACTCACCAGAAAGTATAGAGCGCAAAAAGTGAGGCCTGCTGAGCCTGTTGTTAGAAGGGCGTAACTAATAGTGTACAACTGTTTGTTCAGGGATCACCTGTAAAGGGAAATTGCAAATTCAAGATTTTTGAAGTGACGATTGAAGAAATGAAGTGAAAAATCAATGCATGTGGTTGAAAGCATAAACAAAAATAAAAGTAGAACTCACCTATAAGATTAAGAAATAAACCAAATGAAAATATTGAAACTGAAAATTGCAACCAATATTTGATGCGATCCTTATGATCCTGTGATATTCAAGCCAAAAAAAATTGGTGAAGATTAATCACTCATAACAATATTAAAACTGTAGAAGAGTTCATTTATCTTGATGAATAATAAATAGAATTTCTGTGAAGTGAAAGCTAGCAGAAAGAAGAAGAGAAGGGAGGAAAAATAGATAAACAAGGAATACCCAATGATAAGTACAAACTGAGATGGGTATAATAAAGACCATTAAAAGCACTATATTCACTAAATTTATCAGAATATTAGCTCTCTTACTACGTAAGAGATTCTTCGATGCTCGTTACTTATCAAAGATAATTTGATTAAAAATGATAATGTTTTCCATCCTAAAGATATACATGTGGCCAAGGTTGAGCTGTTGCCATCCTTGAAGTATTACATTTGCATTATAATGAGTATGACTCTAAAGTAAAAGTAGTTCCTATCCTGTCCTCCCTCAGCAAAATCAACAACTTGGGAGGGAGGGTTTCGCTATCATCAATAAGCCAAACAAAATTACAGTTAAAGATAAATTTAGAACAAAAATCAGCAACTCTATTGATGTCTCTGTATATATGGTGAAAGAGCGCATATCTCTGAACTCAGTAAGGAAACCTATGCCTGTGCATTGGATTAGCTGGGAGGTCCAACCTGTGCTACTCATGCTATGTTGGAGAGCTTCAATGGCTGCCTTGTTGTCTCCTTCTATAATAACTCCATTGCTTTCCATCATCCACAGCTCCACAATATTTTTTATGCTAAGAATGGCTTCCAATTCTACCTAAGTGCTGCCCCAATAGACCATTTGAATGCCCACAGCTTTAATGAGTTCACCTTTGTCATTTCGGATCAGAATGCTGAGCCCAGCTTGATTAGAGGAGGATAGAGCCCCATCCACATTAAATTTCAGCCAACTAGTAGGGGGATTGGGGAGACACCAAGACAAAGTAAGAGACAACCCCAAGGATCAATTGGTGTCCCATTGCTACTTGATGACAAATATGAGTGCAGGTAAGAGCTTCCAAAACAGTAGCGACCATGATAACAGGGGTGGCAAAGGGGTGGCCATGTTCTTGGCATTCCTATCCCTCCAATTTTAATAAACAGCGCTACAATATATCCTCCCATCCACTGCGATGGTTTTTCACACCTAAGATTTGGGACAATTTTTCAGGCAACATAGAAGCAAGAGGAAAGTCAGTTTTCCAAGAAAGGTTCACTAAAATTCTCAGGGTAAAGTCTTACTCGACTCAAGATGATAAAATAACTATTTATTAGAAAGGCATATGACACCATAGCTGAGGCAAAGATGAGAGATCACTTTCTTCTCCTATACACAGTTTGCAAGCAAGTAAGCTAGTTAGAGAGAAGGATTGACATATAAAATAATTTTAAATGTCATATCAAATTTTCACAAGTATCCAGCATAATTCCGGTTCAATTGAACCGACTAATCCCGGTTCAACTGAAGCGCCATTAGTTGGTTCCGCTATTAAAAAGAGAAGAGGAGATAAAGACTACCATCGAGCCGAGCCGAGTGAGCGAGAGAGCAGGGAAAAAGGAAAAGAGAGAGAGAGGAGTTCGAGCGGTAAGAGAGTTCTTGTTCAAGAATTGTGGAGTCAACAATCGAGCGGGGTTGACCACCACAATGAAGTACCGAGAATGCATAGGTGAAGGTGTACCAAAGCTTTGCAAGCAGGTTCAACAAGCATGTAGGGATTGAACATGACAAATCGAGCAAAAAGAAAGCTTTAATGTGCCAAACCAAGCCCTACTCAGGTTTGTGATTGACGAGTTCAACAACAAGGCAGAAATGATTTTAGTGCCAAAACTTAAGGTTTCTTTTCTTTTCTTTTCTTTTCTAGATTAAAAAGTATGTTTCAATCATAATTTCTTTTATTTTAATTAAATTTGATGTTTAACTTATCCCTAAAATAATGTAGAAACTTTTAAATCATTGCAGAAGATAAGCATGAACACACACACACATACACTTATATGTTGAAATAATCTATAAAATCTATTTTAAAGATTCCAAATATTAAACTTAATTATATGGTCAAATGAAAGGTGGAAATCTTATTTAATAATAAAGTTAATTAAATTAATTTAACATGAATTTTAGTAATAATAGTAGTAGATAATTAAATAATTCAAGAAATGATTATGGTTAACATGGGTGAGAAAATATTAATTAATTTAGATATAGAAAATCAATTTGTTTTGCAAGTAACTATGTATAAATAAAATAATATGCCTTTATTAATTGCTATATGTGTCACATTTAAGAAGACAAAATCTAAGAAGAAAGCTAAAAAATTAAGTCTTTTAAATTTTTAGGTGAGTGCTCATACTTTTGATTTATAATAAAAATGTTATTTTCTTCCAAACAGATTGTTTGTAGTGTCATTGAAAAGTGTTTGTATTGATTGTTATTGCAATATTTACCCTAAATTATTTGTTATTTATATGTTGATCATATTGAAATAAATGACCAAAATTTTTTCAATATTTAATGTTTATTTAAGTTTTGCTTGTTATAGATAAATATTGAATGAGATAAAAAAAATGTGATTGTTATGAACTACATATAAATACTTATATGTAATCGTTATTATCAGTTAAATCCTCTTATAAATTATTTATATATGGTATGCACATATATGAAAAATAATCTTTATATTGAAGTGTCTTAGACTGTATAATTTTAGATAATGGTTGTTGCGACAATTGTAATAGATAGAACAACATAGAAAGATATGGAATTATCATCATTGCATAATTGAATGTTTTGGAAAATTTAATATGGTCAGGGAGGAATTTATTTTAAGATTATTATAATATTGACTTAGAGTAACTTTATGGCTTGTTCATTGTATTGAAATTTGTTAGTTTAAATTTATATTGAGAATAGGTAAGGTTGAAATTGAAGAAAAATTCACCACCTGACTATCTGTTCCTGCCTTAGTAATTCCAAGGCCCTCGAGCCAAGTTGTGATAGAAAATGGGAAATAAAATGTGCTAGACCCAAAAACACATTAAGAAATAAATTTTCTTCCATCAACATAGTGATCAAGATACTAATTCTTTTTTAAATTTTTCATTAAATTCATATGAGCATTATGAGGGCCAGAATGCCAAATTATACATTAAAGATTTGAAACATCAAACCAAGTATCAAGCATGTCCACACAACCATGGCATACAACGCCATCTTTTAAGTAAAAAAAAAAAAAATGCAGGAATGAGATATATAGCCAACCATCAACTGCAAATAATCTGTTATTCCTAGGTCAATATGGTTTGGTATAGCTTAAACTTTACAACTAAAAATAATCAACAAGAAACCTACAACTAACAGTTAATAGTTAGTAGCAAAAAGAGTATTTCCACAAAAAAAAAAAAAAAAAAAGTTTATAAGTATTGAAGGAGAAGAAAAAAAACCTTAACAAGTGTCAAATCATGAATATTCCCTAATGAAAGAAATTCCATCTATTGAAATTTGCAGAACCACCAAAAAAGATCAGGCTGGGGTTTAATCAATAAGTTACAACAAGGAAAATAACAGGTACAATTCTGTCAAAATTAAAAATAATAATAATAAATTATGAATGTTTATGGTATACATCAAGTATAAATTACAAACCACAGCAGTGGTAATTTGATACCAAAAAAGAAATAGAACATGTACAGGGTAAAAATCAATGAAATTCATACCTCCAACTGTACAAGGATGTGACCGTATTGAAGCCCAAGGATGCAAGTAACCGCAGCCATCAAGGAACTATTAGAAAAGAATTGAACGAATGAAGATTAATATATGAACTATATAATAAAAATAGTGAAAAATATCTACAATAGAAAAAAAAAAGGCAATTATAACACTCCATCCAATAGTTCAGAAAAAAAAATTCCATGATGCTAGTATATGTTGTCCTCCATATCCATTTCTTGAATCCGTCCAATAGTTTTTTTATTTTATTTGAATATTGGAGACTATTTTTTGTTTATCCTCCTATTGGAGATGTGGTTTCGATTCAAACAACTTCTGTGCCTGTATCTTGATTGAATCAAGGATTCAAATCAATCCCCACTCATCCATGATTTGCTTCCAACTCTGAATCATTACTTCAAACATGTTATACCTACATCAATTTACACATTTTCTTCTATCCAGGCCTCGTTCCTGCATCCAGACCCCCCTTCCAGATACTATTATGGCTGTCCTAAAGCTAGGCGCAACCTCCTACGGTCCTACCCATCAGCTGATGTCAAACACGACTAGGAGACTATTTTCCTTCACACAGCATCCAGTTCAGTTTTTTTTTTTCAGCAGACGGTTGAAAAAAAATTACCAGATTTTCAGGATGTTCAGTTTTTTTCAGTCCGTCTTTATCTTCGTAATATTATCTTAAATTTTTTATTATTTTATTTATTAATTATTGCTTAGATGATTATACTAGATTTAATTTGATATAATTTTAGCACAAAATATAAATGATTTGATGAATTCAAATTCTTTGCATGTGAATTCCAATGAGATACGATAGTTAATAATTGTAATTTATAGTTACTATAATGAGTTTGAAAATGTGAAGTTTAAAATATTTTATAAATAATTTTAAAAATTTTGAAAGTTAGCAGCACCACTGTAGATTGTAGTCATCATGATTTATTGTATTTTTAAGTGAATTGTTATTTTAAATATTATTTAAAACTATCAACTTTAGTTTTATGATTTATATCTTCATGATGATAAACTAAATAGATATGCTGAAGGTTTGTCATAATTATGAATTAATTATAATTTTATGTAGTTTTTATACTTTATTTCGAAATTTACGCCTCACGTCACAAAGGCAAAACACCTCAATTCTCATTTTTCTCCTTTTTAAACCTTAATTATAAGTAATACATTAACATAAATAATGATATTAACTAAATTAAATATACTTATATGGCTATAAAGCAATGAATTTTAGTGGAGTTAAAATAAAAAGAGAAAAAAAATATAAAATGATGAGAACAAAAAAGCAAGAGGGTTGACAAGGAGACAATCAAGCACAAGGGCATAGCCACCTTCCTTGCACTCAAAGAGGTTGTGTACACTCGATGAATGCTCTCGGACCTCATCCCAGCTAATTAGTCCGTCTTCACATTCCATTGTGCCTTCATGTAGATGAGCACGTGCGCCTTCATGTAGATGAGCACGTGCGCCTTCATGAGTGCCTACATGGCCATAACACTTGATGGCTCCTAGAGGATCACCAAAGGCTACAAACATACAGTCCTACTAACTACAAGCTACTCTCTACTCTGGTAGCTTTTTTTTTAGATTGTTATTGCTCATTTCATTGCCATTATTAAGTGTCTCTCATCAACTCAGTCTACTAAGCCCAAATTCCATCAAAGTCACCTCTCTCTTTGGCTACTCCTATAATCATTGTGGCTCTTCCATGTTGGCCACCATCATTGCCTCCTATGTCGATAGCTCATACTACTCAAAGGCTTTATCATAGAGGGTCCTATTATTGCTCATTCTTTCGCAAAATTTATGAGTGGATCATTAGACTTGAGACTATACCCCCTATCCAATCCCCACTCCTTTTCATTTTCATCAAGACTTAGCACCACCGAAACATAAGTAACCAATCACAGTATCAAGGAAAGTCCATGCTCATTTTTTATGAGAATAAGGTTTATGAGCTTACTAAACCTCTCTCTTTATCAATTGTAGGTGAATTGTCTTTAGTCTGCACAAGGATAGATGCCAATCACAAATTCCTATCAGACCTACACTTAGTTGGTGACTAATTAATTAGGATTGTTAATTATCGTCACATTATCAGAAGACTATCTTTGGATGTACACTACAATAAACTCCATTCTAAACAAACTCCATTCCAATGCTTAACTGGTCTCCCCAATTCCTTACATATGTGGAACCACCTATTACATCTGTTTGAGTAGTTTTTCCTTAGCTTCAAACTTATTTCTTCAACAATTTAAACCTTTTAAATGCTTGATTTTCAAGACCTTCTGTGGCAAAATTCTCCTATTTTACCATGTTTTAAATAAGACGATCTAATTCTTACCTCTCATCTTGCCCTCTTTCATCCCTCAATCTCTCAGTCTCTCCCTTTTAAATCAATTACTAACTTCTCCATCTCCCACCTTTCTTCCCTTCCAACCACCCAGTCTCCTCAACTTCAATCAATCAGCAGCCATCAATGGATTCCTTCTCTCCACAATAAGCAAGTAGCTCATTGTAGCACAATACTTTCAATTTATTTTCACAGCCTAAAAAACAGCTCCATTAGTGTCTTAATCAACTACAAACAAGTTTCATGAAGAAATCAAGAAATAATCAACTGACAATGAGTTCTCTCTCTCTCTATAGGAATTAGCACTAAATATCGTGCAATAAAATCAGAGAAAAAAGAAAAAACACAACAGCATTACCCTAAAATCCCTTCAGGTTCAAATGGTGCTTGACACCATGAAGGCGAGTTATCAGAGAAGTCACCATCTTCAGTACTCTGACAAACCTAGCAGAGAGGAATGCGAACAAAAATCAGAAAATACTGACAAAGCATATAGAACAATAAACAAAGATCAAAAAATACATTAGCAATAGCTATAACCAAAGATGACGCTGAATAGACCTTTAGATTTCTGTAGGCTGATTTTTTGTATAGATGTTCAATGCCAAGAACATAGCGATCAATCATTCCAGCAGAGTTGCATGCCGGGCCAAGATCACCTCTAATCCCACACTTAACCTAAAACCAATGAGCTAATAGACTTCATAATGCTGACTTCATCTAATAAGCATAAGTATGTAACTGGCAAACAACCTGTGCAAATTCATAGAAAAAATTTGAAATTTAAAAAATGAATTTTGTATGACAGCCAATTAAAACAATCATGAAAAACGTTGTAAAAAAAACTGCTTAAGAAAATTTTGATCTCCATACACACAAATCATTCTACAAAAGAATAAAAGAAAACAAGCAGGCAGGGGAAAAAAGAGTTAAGACAGCTGGAAGCTGATAAAATAAATTTCCAAACAATATAGGTAGGGCTGTACAATATAGATTATTGAGTAATTGCTTAAATAGGGACTAGCTTGTCATAGCACAACTACAAGGAGCGAACCTGTCTATAAATGAGCTAAAACAGACCAACGCTCAAGAATTTCAAAGCCAATCTAAAATTTCTGACAGAATTTTATATTTTTTATTTTATTTTATTAAAAATGTGATAAGATAATCATAACCTCTTTTTTATTTCGAAAATTTTGATAAGAATTCAATCATCATATCCTTAGGGATTAATTTGTTTATAAACGTGATTGAATGTACAAACTTTTTCAATAGATTTAATTGATGAATAAAATTGATGTTTCTTCTCCATTGATTCATGTTGGGTACATGGACCACTACAAATTGTGTACGCATGGTTTTCTTTTCTCCCCTCATCAAGCAATGTATGCAGAGCTTTCTTTTCTTCTTATCTAATGACTTGCTTATTGTAAAAAAAGTCATTCAAGTCTAAATATTCCTTAGTTGGCACTAAGAGCCATGATCATCACCTTGTGACCCGTAGATGGGAATAGACACATTTTCACTATCTTAAGATCTATTTGACCTGTTGGACTCCACTTGCTCTAATTGAATGAGCTAGCACCTGATTGACCAAGAATCACCCTAAGATAACCTAAGGTTATTCAAAACTAATGTGGATTGACTAGTCATAAACTTAGGCAATTAACACTAGGAAGATGACCCCATATAGTCATACCCAACTAGATCATATTAACCTAGTGGGACTTAATGGAACCATAGGTAAGCTTAACCCAATCTAGATCCTCAAACCTAGATTTACCTTGGACTTTAGTGTGACACTTATGGGATCCATGTATTGCAAACCAACATAGATGACACCCTAGATAACCTCAAACCTCTCGGGACTTAGCATCTAAATACCCTGATCCATTTGGAATTTATGTCCCTAGTGGACTTAGCATCTAAATACCTTGATACATTAAGTTCAATGGCAAGGACTTCGATTTCTTGAAGATGCAAATAGAGAACTATCTATACCAAAAAGAAGCTGCATGAACCTCTTCTAGGTCGAAAGCCAGAGAATATGAGCCAAGAAGAGTGAGAGTTGCTAAATCGTCAGGTACTAGGTGTGATTCGCTTGATGTTGGCGAGAAATATTGCTTTCAACATTATCAAGGAGAAGACGACGACGACTGATTTGATGAAAGTTCTATCCAACCTGTATGAGAAGCCATCAGCATCAAATAAGGTATTTTTAATGTGTCGTTTATTTAATTTAAAAATGAGAGAGGGTGCATCTGTTGCTACTACAACAACGAGTTCAATGTGATTATGACTCAATTGAGCTCCGTAAATATTGCATTCGATGATGAGATCAAAGCACTAATCTTGTTGTAGTCCCTACAGGAGAGTTGGTCTGTAATGGTGACTGTAGTAACTAGTTCATCGGGTAGCACCAAATTAAAACTAAATGATATCCGAGACTTGATTCTAAGTGAGGACATTCGTAGAAGATAATCTAGAAAATGTTCTATCTCAGGTTCTACTCTTAGTATTAAGAGTAGATATAGGAGCCATATTAGAAGACAGAATCAAGAAAGGTCAAAGTCAAGAGGCAAGTCCAAGAATCGTAAGGATATTGTCTATTGGAATTGTCAGAAAAAATGACATTTCTCATGTCAGTGCAAAGCACCTAAAAAAAAGAATCAGTAACAAGATGAGGAGTCCAAAAACTCAAAAATTGAAGATGACTCTAAAACACTAGTATGTTGTGTTGAGAGTCTCATTGAGTCTTGGATTCTTCACTCAGGTGCGTCATTTCAATCTACCCCTTGTCGTGAATTGCTATATAACTATATTACAGGAAGATTTGGTAAAGTTTATCTTGTGGATGATGAGCCACTGGAGATTATCAGAAAAGGAGAAATCCATATCAAAACTGGAAATGGAGGAAAGTGGGTCTTACAGGAGATAAGACATGTTTCAAGCCTCAAGAGAAACTTGATATCAATGAGCCAAATCGATAATTGTGGATACACCACAGTGTTTGGTAGTGGATTGTGAAAGATATCTAAAGGATCATTGATTGTGGCTAAAGACAAAAAGATGATAACATTGTACATGACCTCAGAAGGTAAAGACCTGATGGTAGTTACTGAGAGTGGGAGCTCGGTATTATGGCATTAAAGACTTGGACAAATGAGTGAGAAGGGAATAAACATCATGAAATCAACGGAAGCTTTCAGATCTAAAGTCTATCAACTTGGAGCTGTACGAGAATTGTATTCTTGGTAAGCAAAAAAAGGTCATTTTTTTGAAAAACTCAAGGACTTCTAAATCTGAGAAGCTTGAATTAGTGCAATCTGATGTATGGGGACCAGCTCCGATTCGATCTCTTGGTGGCTAATTGTACTACGTCATATTCATTGATGATTCAACAAGAAAAGTATAAATTTATTTTAAAAAATAAATCTGATCTATTTGTTACTTTCAAGAAGTGTAAGGTAGAAGTGGAAACTCAAACACAACTGAAAGTCAAATGTTTGAAATCCGACAATGATAACGAGTACGATAACAGTGAATTTAAAGCTTATTGCTCAGAACATAGAATTCATACGCTGAAAACTATTCTAAGAATGCTAAAACATAATGATATTACCGAAATAATGAATAGAACTCTGAACGAGCGTGCTAGAAATATGAGATTGTATTTTGGCTTGCCCAAGATATTTTGGGCAGATGCAATCAACATAGCAGCCTACTTAATCAATAGAGGACCATCCGTTCCATTGGGTTTCAAAATCTTTGAGGAAGAGTGGAGTGGAAAAGAGATACGACTTTCACATTTCAAAATTTTATGTTGTATTTCATATGTGCACATTGATTCTGAATCAAGAGATAAGTTTGATGCAAAACCAAAGAAGCATTATTTCATTGGATATGGCTCAAACTATTTTGGTTACTTATTTTGGGATAGCCAAAATAAAAAAGTCATAAGAGCCAAAAATGTAACATTTGATGAACACAAACTATATAAGGATAGATTAGAAATAACTATGAAGCATGAAGAGAAGTATGAAGAAGTCATCCTTGATGATATCAGTATTGATAATATTGATAAAAACTCAAACGGTTCTAATATTGATATAAAAGCTTCTATACATGAAGCTCAAGAGTCATTTACTCCTATGACATTAAGGAGATGTACTAGACAATCCAAACTCACGCAAAGGTATTCTCCATCTTTATATTATCTACTATTGACAGATAATGAGGAGCCAGAGCACTACTTAGAAGTATTGTAGGCGGGAGATTCAATCTAGTGGAAGAAAACTATGAAAGAAGAGATGAACTCTCTAGAGAAGAACAGAACCTGAACATTAGACGTATTACCCAAAAGCAAGAAATTATTATAGAATAAGTGGGTGTATAGAGTGAAAGTAAGGTCTAATGGGAGCAAAAGACATTAAGCTAGATTGGTGGTCAAAGGATTTCAGCAACTACGCGGAATCGATTACATAGAAGTGTTCTTACCAGTGGTAAAGATGACTACTATCAGAATGATCTTGAGTATTGTTGTAACTAGAGACTTATATCTAGAACAGCTAGATCTAAAGACTGTTTTTCTTCATGGAGATCTCGAGAAAGAGATTTATATGGAACAACCAGAAGGGTTTGTTATTCCCGGAAAAGAAAATTTAATGTGCAAGCTTCAAAATAGCTTATATGGACTGAACAGACACCAAAACAATGGTACAAAAAGTTTGAAGAGTTTATGTACAAAATTGAGTTCACTAAATGTGAGATGGATCACTACTGCTTCATCAAGAGGTTAGACAAGTCTTACATTATTCTATTATTTTATGTTAATGATATGTTGGTTGCAGAGCAAGCATAAATTAATAAGTTAAAAAGCAACTATCAAAGGAGTTTGAAATGAAAGACTTGGGAGCAACAAAGCAAATCCTTAGCATAAGGATTACTCGGAATAAATCTAAAGGGACTTTGGAGTTATCCCAAGAAAAGTACATCCATAAGGTTCTGAATCGATTCACTATTCATAATGTGAAGCCAAAAGAGACTCTATTGAGTAGTCATTTTAGGCTATCTAAAGAGCAATCACCAAAATCTGAGGAGCGGGAGCGCATAGAGAATGTATCATATGCATCTGCAGTCAGTAATTTAATGTATGCTATGATATGTATCATACTAGACATAGCTCATGTAGTGGGAGTTGTGAGCAGATTTATGTCTAACCTAATAAAGGAGCATTAGGAAGCCATGAAGTGGATCTTAAGATACTTAAAAGGCACTTCAAATGTAGCCCTTTACTTTAAGAAGAATGAACTAATTCTAAAGGGACACTCAAATGTTGACCTGGGATGAGATTTAGATGGTCGTAAGAGCACATCAGGTTATGTGTTCACAGTTGGAGGAACTACAATTAGTTGAATGTCTAGACTATAGAAGAGTGTCTCACTATCCACCACTGACGCCGAGTATATGGCAATTTCAGAAACTGACAAAGATGATATGGCTAAAGAATTTTCAAGAATTAAGAAAAGAACAAACTAGTAGCCCTATTTTCAGTGGCAGTCAGAGCGTCATCCACTTAGCAAAGAACCCAATTTTTCCTGCAATGACAAAACACATATAGCTACGATATCATCATATCAGAGGACTAATTGATGATGAAACTCTACAGTTGAAGAAGATTCATGGAACAAAGAATCCTACAGATATGTTAACTGAGGTGATGACAATCTCAAAATTGAGGTTATGCATGACCTCAATTGATCTCCATAAATCATGATGATAGAAGCACCGCACTAGGAGCAGTGATGGATCTACATAACGAAGTATATTGAGAGAAGTGTTCAAGCATAATAATTAATGTATTTTGACTCCAAGTGAAAAATTGTTAAATGTGGAGTCAATTCACATATTTTTTTTCTCTTTTATCAAAGTTAGGTAGCCATAAAAATTGAATTGTTTCATACTTGAAATTCAAAATTAGTTAAATGATCAATTAAAATTATTTCTCTTCCAAACCCACCTTCATCATAGCCTATAAAAAGAGAGGAAATCTATGAGGCATCCCAAAATTTATATCTTCTCCTAAGCTCATTGTAAGGGATAAATATAATGAGATCCTGGTATGGCTGTGGATGTAGGCAAGATGTCGAACCACGTAAATCTTCTTGTTCTTTTTTTTTGTGAGATTGTGCTATTTACTTCTCTCTCTCTCTCTCTCTCCTCTCTTAAACTCCCAACAATATGCAGTGTCTGACACATGTCGAACACGAACATGGATCCAACACATGTTGGTCACGGACATAGATCCAACACACCTCCAACACATGTCGAACATGCATGTCCTAAAGGGTTTTGGGAATTTGGAGAATGAAATATGGCGAAAAAGACGAAATAATAAAATATATTTATTATAAATAATTAAATTTATAGAAAATTATAATTAAATTTATAAATTTAGAATTGATACTAAATTTTATTAATTCAAAATTATTAAAGTATGATAAAATAAAATAGACATATATATATATATATATTATTTGAGAAATTAATTTATTTTTTATGAATAAATAACTTATTTTTTATTTTTAATATTTTACTTCTTTAATTTATATATATTATTTTTAATTATTATTATAATGTCGTCCAACGCATATACGTATTCCATATTTTTAATAATTGAAGTATCTCGTATCTATGTCGTGTGCTGGTCCACGTCCATGCGCCATAGCATTCGAGCCAGTTGGCTTAACCAAGCATAAGGTAGTGTTATATTAAGCTAAACCTTAATGACCCCAATCACGTTCAAATAACCTTTGCTCTAATAGCAAGTTTATAAGTCTCATTTATTAATTGATAACAAACATGTCATATCCTACACTTGCATGAAACTTGTCATCATGAATTTCAAATTAGGTTGGTCTAATTAATTGTCCCTTTCATGCAAGATTGTAAGGCCAATGTTGGCTTTCTTTGACTTTTAGCAAGTTTCACATTGTAAGTCTCATCACTTTCATTCGTAATAGATTTTGGTAGAGAGCTATAATATCATGGTAAGCTAAGTCCTAGTCATAGATCTAACATTAAGTCTACATTTTCTTTTGTTTTTTGATGTATTAAGTCCTTTAGACACAATTTGCAAATTGAGCATTCACCATTTCTATGAAATATTAAGAACTGCTTTCTAATAAAATGATCAACATTAATATAGGATTAATTGGATGATTAATATAAAACACAAATCCCAACATAGGAATAGGGTTTTAAGCATCATGAACTCTTATGGTCATGTGCCCGACATATATTCCTTGGATTACACATTGATCCCACCATATTTTGATCATATCCCACATTTCATTAAGAATCTCAAATTTCTTTTGTACATATCTTTGATAATCCAGTATGATCATAACCTTAATCAAAAGTTTTACTACAATTAATTGCTCTAGAATGTAGTTAGCCATAGAAGTAGCTAAACTTGACATCAATACAAAATAAACTTCAACTAACTTTATTTATGCTAAACTTAAAAAAAATCTCTACAACAACAACAACAACAACAACAAGCCTTCATCCCACTAAGTGGGGTCGGCTACATGAATCATTCGTCTCCATTGTGTCCTATTATTAGACAAATTCTCATTTAATTCAAGTATACTAAGGTTTTTTTATACATCTTAACCAAGTCTTTTAGGTCTACCTTACCTTTCTTAACATAAAGCAAATCTAATGCATCTAATCTCCTAACTCCTGACACGGACCGACGTTTTACAAACCATCTAAGACTTCTCTAATCTTACCGAGCTACTCCAACTTTTTTCGAACATACTCATTTGATTTTATCTCAAGAGTAAAGCCACCCATCCTAAGCATCCTCATCTCAATAACACTTAACTTAGTCTTATGCTTCTTTTATCCAACATTCGCACCATAAGTCATCGGGTCTCACCACCATCTTATAAAATTTTCCTTTAAGTTTAAGTGAACTTTTCTATCACACAATAAAATTAATGCATTCCTCCACTTCAACCTTCCAACTTGAATTCTACTAATAACATCTCCATCTATTTCACCATCATTTTGAACATTATAGCCTAAATATCTAAATCGCTCACTCTTATTAATGACTTGTTCACCTAATGTTACACTACCACTAACTTCTACAACTAAAATTACACTCCATATACTCGCTTTAGATCTAATTAAGCGAAAACCTTTAGACTCTAATGTTGACCTCCATAATTCAAGTTTTCTGACTCCCTCTCTAGTCTTATCAACAAGAAGAATGTCAAGAAAAAGCATACACCAAGGTACATCTTCCTAAATGCCTAGTAAGAACATCCATAACTAAAGCAAAGAGATAAGGGCTTAAACTTGATCCTTGATGTAATCCAACTGAAATAGGAAAATATTTTGTCAATCCTCCTTGTGTTTGGACACAAATGAAAGCTCTAGTATACATATCCTTAATTACTTGAATATAACCAATATTAACTTCTTTCTGTTCTAGAACTCTCCAAAGAACATCTCTTGAAACTTTATCATAAGCTTTCTCTAAATTAATAAATATCATATGATCCTCCTTACTTTCCCTATACTTCTCCATCAAACCTCTTAACAAATGTATAGCATCCATAGTAGATCTACCGCATGAAACCAAACCGACAGAGAAACTTTGTATCACATAGTAACCTATGCTCAATCTCTCCCATAATTTTAATGTATGACACATTAACTTAATTCCTCTATAATTTGCACACTCTTGTGCATCACCTTTATTCTTATATATAGGAACCAGCAAACTCTTTCTCTACTCATTCGGCATCTTTTTAGTCTTTAAAATAACATTAAAAAGATTTGTAAGCCAAGAAATTCCTTGATCTCCTAAACATTTCCACACTTCAATTGGAATATCATCAGGTCCTACTGTTTTTCAAACTATGAGCTATGAGCCAAAAGATGCAATAGGGAATGAATCTTTGTTACCTAAAGTCGATTTAAAATTGAGCTCTTAAGTAAAAATCCAATCCAAATATATGAGATCCCTCAAACAATATAACTAATGATTGATGATAAAGATAAGTCTAGCTGAGTTGACTACCTCCGCTAGTTTCAAACATTTTTAAAAGTATATCAACGACATCTTGATAGCTACGCATTCATGCAAAAATGTAATCTTAATTCTAATAGTAATGACACCAAATTCAAGAATTCCATCTTGATTAAAGAGATGTGCTACATATCTTCATGGAACAAATAGAATCTCATCCTTAAAATTATATAAGTTGACATATAACTACTAGAACAATTTTATGCGATGTTTTGGATAATGACTAAAAAATATTTTTTTGGGCACAATATTGCCGATGTGAGATTATATATATATATATATATATATATATATATATATATATATATATATATATATATATATATATATATATCAAAATGTGAGGATTCTTATAAAAAGAGTGTACCTAGTGTTGGGTTCCCACCAATACAGCCAATGGGGAGGAGTTGATGCACTCAATCTAACCCTTGTATTTTGCCTATAATCTACGTGACTCAAACCTAAAGCATTCAAATTACACAAGAAACAACTTAAAATGTTAGGATTCTTGTGAAAGAGATCAAAAAACATGAAGATTTATTCAAGAGTTAGTTGATATGGTGACCTTTTACTGTTTGAAAATTTCTTGAAAGTTTAAAAGCCAAGCTACTACAAGGATGCAAATGTAGTATGGTCCATAATGGCATTGATTTTCCCAAATGGTAAACCCGGTACAACTATGGAAGTTAACTTTTGCACTTGAAAAAAACAATAAAATAGAACGATTACATATCAATAACACTCGGTCTTTCTTAACAAAAAAAATATTATATGAACCAGTCATAAGGTGAAACAACGATTGTGGTCTGAAACATGCATCGAGAACATGGTTTTAGCATTTTACCAACTCTTTTCAAGGACACGTGAGTTTAATTACATCAACAATTGATTCCTCTATGTTCGCACAAGAAGACATCCAAGGGTTTCTCTGGAATTACTAACAACTCCTCCCAGTTGAATGTATTCTTTTCATAGTTGTCAAAAATTACCGGATATAATGATTTCAATTGATTTTATTAAGTCTTAGTGGTCAAGATCAAACAATCACACCATGGTAGTATATATTCTAAATAATAGGAGATCGAGCAAGCAGACAAACCATTAGCAAGCCCTTTTACTACAAATTAAAATCTTTCAGCGAGTAAGGGCAAGTTTCTGTCCTGCTCATATTCGTGCAGAAGATTAACAAGCACTCTTCCATTATTTAAGATGTGCTTGACTAACACGATTCCAAGTAGTAAATCTCACATCAAAATATTTCATGCACCTAAAGGCTACAACTTAGATGAATATAGCATGAAAAAAAAACATTAATTTTTAAAAAGAGTTAACATTACACATGCTAATAGTCATTAAAAAGTTTGCAAAGACATGCAAGAATTATGCATCCCAAGCACAAACTATAAAAAATTAGAGTGCACAAGAGACTCATCACCTGACCTTTTTAATAATATAAGTACTATTCCTATGAACATTTGACAGGGTAGCTTGTTGAACTTCAAATTGCCAATCTGGTACATACAAGCCATATAGCAGACCCAAGTATATTCCGGATAATGAGACCAAAAATAACCTACAAAGCAAATGATACTCATAAAAATTGCTTCATTCAAGAATATACTAAAAAAATTCTGGTTAATTTATTCAACCAAAAAGACCACTTAAATCTAGCAATCATTAGCAGCTTCAAAATCACTTACCAAAAAAAACAAGAATAGACATTATAAATAGCTGAATATGAAATTGGATGAGCTCTCGTAAAACTAGAAGCTTAAAAAACCAAGACACCAAAAAATATATCTAAATAACTATCCTCCATATATACAAAGAATCATCAATTAATATCATTAGCAGTAAAATATTTTTCAAGATTTTCTCTAGCAAAATTATGGACTAAACAAGAGCCCTACAAGTAGAGTTGTCAAAAAAACTCGTTATTCACGAACAGCTCATGTTTGAATCGTTCATTAAGCAACTAAGCCGAACACGAATAAAAATTTTAAGCTCGATTTATAAATGAGTCTAACACAAACAATCCTTTGTTCGATCGTGTTCGGCTTGATTTAGCTCGAAATAAATAAATATTTATAATTAATTATATAAATTTTTTATAAAACATAATTTATATCATTAAATATTTTTTAAATTTATATTTATTTAAATAATTAAATTAGTTAATAAATTTTTAAATCAAATAAATTAAGATATATTATAATGAATTATAAGTAATTCTATTGTTATGATAATATCATAGACATCAAATTTTTTATCTATGGCTAAAATTTAAACCCATCCAAACCCTACTTATATAATAACTCACGACCAACAACATGCCGCTCTTACTGATCGATTTGACTTCATTTGTAATCTGTAAGTACTTTCTACTCTCGGCGTGAGTTGTGAGTCTTGTGAGTTGCAACACTGCTATCTACAACAAGAGAACCTCCGACCATGATTTCTAATTTTCTAGGGTTTGGTATTGACCATTACTTTCTTCTTTTTATCAGACTTCATCTTGGGACTCGACCAACTTTGCATGTAACATCATTCTCTTCACCCTTCTCCCTCATAATCTATAGATTTTTGTTTAATATGTAGTTTTTCTTTTGATATGTGAAGCAATTAATATGTGGTGATTATTTTGATTTCCTGATAAAAGCAAAAATACTCTTAAAGCTTCTAGGGTTTGTGGGTTTGGTGTTTGATTTGTAGTTGGGAGTGTGCATCCCGATGTTGATTTTTTTATTGTGTCTGGGCTTTTGAAATCTCTATTTAATTATTTTATGTAACTAATTGTAAGCTTCTGAATCTTCAAGGAAGCTTTTTGAAATTTCATTACTTCTATGACTTGTTAGTTTTGTCATTTGATTTATAGATTTAAAATGTGAGAAATAGAGCTTGATGCCTTTATTATATATTGTCATCTTATGAGTAGTGAAATATTTGATGTGCTTATTCCCTTAAGGCTTCTCAAAGGCTCTGCTTTATGTAAATGCTTGTGAATCTCCATGAAAAATTTTTGAAATTTTTTTACTTCTCGAGCTTGAGGATTTTAGAGTTTAATGTAAAAAAAGAGCTTGATGTCTTTAGTATCTACCTCCATCTTATGCTATCGAGATGTTTGATGCTTTATTTTTTGTAGGCTTTTTGAAATTGTTGTGAAAGCAAGCTCTGATTTAGGGTAACATACAGCGATGTAAATTCTTAACTTGTATTCAATTTTATTATTTTTATTCAATGCCATGACAACCTTGCATTATCTAACTATGTTATGATGGTATCATGGTGAGTTGGTGATTGTGTTATGCTGCAAATATATTTTGGAATGTTTGCTGGTATTAATTTAAAAAGTTCATATGAAATAATTGAAGGACCAAAGGTAGCATGATTTTTTAATTGTTTGGAGAGTCTTTTTATGCAGTTTCATCATCACATGTCATTTGAATTTCCTGTTTAGTATTTAGTTTGACAGTTTTTGATAGAAAGAAAATTTAAGATTGAGTTTTATTAGCTTTTGATTGATTATTCTTGCAATGTATTCCTATAAATATATATTTAATGATTATAAAGTTTATTCTCAACAAATTTAATTTGTTATTGGCTACTACAATGATAGCAAGATGTGAAAAAAAAAATATGGCATTGCAATGTATTTCTATTAACATTGATAATTTATTATTTGTTTGTTTGCTTAGCTTTTTATCTTGAATATCCAATGCACTAATGATATCGTGAACCTCGTATTGAACACCTCTTGTAGTATTGTTATATTATAAATAACATAAATGACTTGTTTATGATAAAGAAATGTAATGTTTTATAGACAATGAAAACTATTTTTAGTTAATTTTAATTCCTATTTTTATCCTTCTATTTAGTTTGTTATCATGTCAACTTTGGATCTTTCATAAAGTACATCACTTGCTAATGATATAGCTATAGAAGTTGAAAATAGTAATAAAAATCCGAATGTTTCTATAGAACCACTTAGATTAGAGGCACGGTTAGTTTTGACTACAAACACAGAACTCCCACAGAAGAAGGGTAGGAAGAGAACGTCTACAGTTTGAAAATCTTTCATTGAAACTACATAAATATTCAAAGGAGTTTCTACACCTTTACAATGTATTTGTTGTCGTACAAAATTTCATAAATCTAAAACAAACACTACTTCACAACTACTGAGGCATGTCAAAAAATGTAAGAAAATTAAAACAAGGAATAAACAAGTTATTGATTTCCTTGACAAAAGACAGAAATTATTAAATTTCATGCCCAATACAAAAATTGACATTCCTATGTTTTATGACCTAAAATATTATGATCAACTTCAAATCAGAAATTATTGCAAAAATGATTATTGTGCATGAGTACCCCTTTATGATTATTGAGCATATGTGGTTTAACATTTTGTTGAAGGTCTTAAATCCAAATTATGAGAGGGTCTCTAGGAACACTATAAAGAATGACTACATGAAAGTTTATGAATCTGAGAAAGATAAATTGAGAACATATCTTAAAGACAAAAATAGAGTCTCATTAACTTTTGATTGTTGGATTCCAAGCAAACAATTAGATAGATATGCTTAACAATTCATTACATCGATAAATCAGGAAGTTACATGAATTATTAGTTTTATTGAGCTTGAGCCACCACATACTAGTACTTTTACTTGTAATGCTATATGTGATTGTTTATTGGATTGTAATCTTCAGGATAAAATGTCTACTATCACATTGGACAATGCCAGCAATAATGACGTCGCTGCTAATGCTTTTAAAGTTAGTTTTTAGTCTGAAGCAAGTTACATTTTTTTGGGATATTTTTTTCATATTAGATGTGCTCACATCTTGAATATCATAGTTCAAGATGAACTGAAGGAGGTTCAGAAAATAATTCATAAAATCAGGGAGTCAGTGGAATATCTCAAAAAATCTCCAGCAAAGTTACATAAATTTGTAGAAGTGACGAAGCAATTAGGAATTTCCGCTTCAAAAGGTCTATCTATTGATGTTTTGGTAAGTTGTAACTTCACTTAATGCTTAAATCTATTTTTCTTTATCGCAATATTTTTATACATTATGCTGCTCGAGATAGCAATTATAAGTGATTGTCTCAAAATTTTGAATGGCTTAAGTATGAGAAAATAAGACAATTTCTTGTTTTTTATAATAATACTAAAATGATTTTTGATTGTTTTTATCCCACCACAAATATTTATCTTCCGACAGTCATGCATGTGAAGAAGTTGCTACTGGAGAAATGCAACTCATCTGATGCATACATAAACAAATGACAGTTGTCATGAAAATTAAATTTGATAAGTACTGGAGTGAATGCAATTTACTTAACGTCTATTGCAGCTGTACTACATCCTCGCTTAAAGATGAAATTTATCAATTTCACTTTTCTTAAAATATACTCTTGTGCTGAATTAGAATCTAAGATTAAAATTGTTAAAAATGTTATTTGAGAAATATATAATCAATATGCAATTGATGTTAGTACTAGTTCAAAAGTGCTTTAAAATCTTCGCATACACTAAATGATGCATCTTTCTCATCCAGTAGTTTTGATTACACGTTTGGGTTAGCTGATTTTGTTATAGCTTCAGGTTCTATTCAACCCTCAAAATCTGACTTGCAAATCTATTTAGAGGAAGGTTTATACATGCGCAGTAATGATCAATTTGAAGTTCTTGATTGGTGGAAGATGAATACTCTAAAGTATCCATGTTTATCCAAGATGACAAAGGACATCTTGACAATTCTTATAATAACAGTTGCATTTGAATCTGTATTTAGTGACGGTGATAGAGTTCTTGATAATTACATAAGCTATTTATCCTCAAAGATAGGCGCTTGTTTGCGCATCTAGTTGAATTAGAAGTTACCAAAATAATATTATGAAATACAATTTTTATTAATCGAAAAAAATTTTGAAGAAATATTTAATTTGAAATTATTAAAATATATTATTTTAAAAATATAGAAAACGAAGTTATTTCGAGTAGAAGCCGGTGTTAATGAACACGAATATCTTTCTGACGACGCCATTTAACACGAGCAAATACAAAGCGAATACAAACCAGATTCGCTGCTCGCTCATTTACACACTACAAGTTATTAGATAATGTTCATAAATGATTTCAATATAGAAAACCAGCAAAACTTCATGTGAATGCTACTAAGGATACAAACAAATCAACTAGTTATAAGACAATAAGTTCAAATTTCCATGATTTTAAAAACTAAAACAATCGATCCAACCGGTTCAAAGGTGAATCGTTCCAACAGTCGATTAGATCCAGGCCCAAAACAACTTTGGCACAAAGCCAACACAAAAAACGACCAGAACCAGTAGTTTAATTGATGAATCAGCAAACCGAACTTATTTTAGAAGAATCGGGTGGTTCTAATATTGATTAAATTTTAGCTTTTTATTTTCATCAATTGCCTAGAAATAAAAAAAATTAAATTTAAAATAAAATTAATTAAAATATCATGCCCCAAAAAAATTAATTTAAAATTATATTCAAAATAAAGTCTCTTAAATTAAAATCGTGTATATTGAATTGGTGAAAATATCATTCTTGCATCATTAATACATCATTTAAATCATATTTAAAAAAATTTAATATTTATTACGTCAACTTATTCCACTCCAGTTGAGCATTGAATGTCACCTTCTTCTGATTAAATTTAGTTCTGATTTTCAAAGCATTGAAATTTTCTTTAAATGTTTTTCTATGCAACAACAAAACATATATAATAAATTTAAGCTAAATAACATGGTAAATAAGATGCAAAGTCAACAACAATGATGACCAATATTTTCCTTGCAATGCTAGACCTTGAAAACATACTTAGGGAAATACTTTGTAGTCCTCAAAAATAATAGTTCAATTACAGGCTTAACTCTTTCAATGCATGGGCAATAAACATCATCATAATCAACATCTTATCCCAACTATTTGGCTTGGCCTTTATGAATAATCATTTTTCAATCATTCTTGTTGAGTGTTCCACAAAATGTTAAACATATTCATCACAAATTTTTGAAGAACTCTCATCCATGTTAACGTAAGTCTGCCTATTTTTCTTTCAAAAACCTATTTCTTAAATTCAAACAATAACCTAAAATTCTAAAATACTCGATTTGTAACTAACTATCAATAATGCATTCCATCTATTGGATATCTATTGACATCCATACATATACTGCAATCAATCAAATCAAAACATAGTGAATGTGGAGGACAATATGAGTAGTATAGCATGAGAAAATTTTAAAAATATATTGCATACATCAAAATCACTCAAGCAACGCAAGTTTTGTGAAATAAACTACACCAATGCATACAGAATTCAAAAATATCAAAAAAAGATACCAATATTGCCCAATCAACTACAAGAGAAAAAGATAAAATTTTACTTGCATGCCTGTTGACCTTGATACAAGCTCTGCAACCTAACATGATAAACATGACACCAAACACTAATAACTGTATGCAACATCACATAAGGTGAGTCTTAAATGTAGTGATCACAATTAAAATCACTCAAGTGACGCTCATCTCATGAAACTAAGTAGATCAATGAGTCTGGAGAAGTCAAAGTTTCCTAAAAAGGGCCTCCCACATTAGCAAAAGCATTGCGCGAGATAAATACAAAAATCTACCTACATGGGAGAAGTGATAAATACAATATTGGAAATCATGATTTTTGATATATTTAAATGACAAATAAGTGTGAAAGGGGGAGTCAACAAATACATTTTATTAAAAATAAGTAATAATATTAAATGCATATATAATTATCTAATTAAATCTTATAAAAATTAATTAATTAAAATTCTATTAACCATCCAATTATATATATATACACACACACACACACACACACACACACACACACACACACACACACACACACACATATATATATATATATATATATATATATATATATATATATATATATATGTGTGTGTGTGTGTGTGTGTGTGTGTATGAACAAAAACATTACTTTTATCTTTATTATATACATAAAAAAATTTCACTTATCTATTGCCCAATTTTGCTAGCACCTCTCCTCTCCATTTCGCTCCCATGTCACACAAAACTTGAACCCCCAAAGCCTTGTCATTTGCAAACCATTAAAAAATAATATGGGAATTTACATACATACTACAAAATTCTTATGTATTTACATATCTAACACCTAAACTTAATCTTAATATACATAGCACCCCCATCTTCAATATTACATCAAAAATACCATCATCACTCACTTTTTAAAAGTGAAATGCACCTTTTAAACATAGGAAAGTGTTAGATATGTAAATGCATAAGAATTATGTCGTATGTATGTAAATCTTCCAAAATAATAATGATAAGAATGAAAAACCTAAATCAAATATTTATTTTATCTCTAGTGCCTTTTAGTTTTCTAGAAAATTTATAGCAATCCTGACTTTCTAATTCACCCATTGCCTTCTCATGCACTCAGCTCTCTCAAACTTTCTCATGCTCCTTATCATCTCGTCACCCCAAACTTGGCGTCATACCCAGCTCTCATCCTCACCCTCTCTCATCACTTCTCAAATGCAATCTCCCACACCACAAGCCTAGCCAATCCTAATGGCATTCTTCATTTTCTATCCCCATCTGATAGGGGATTTACATACATACCACACAATTCTTATGTATTTACATATCTAACACTTAAACTTCAATTTTAACATACATAACATCCTCAATCTTCAATATCACATCAAAAATGCTATCATCACTCACTTTTTAAAAGTGGAATGCACCTTTTAAACATAGGAAAGTGTTAGATATGTCAATGCATAAGAATTGTGTCGTATGTATCTAAATCCTCCAAAATAATAATAAGCATGAAAACCTAAATCAAATATTTATTCTATCTCTAGTGCCTTTTAGTTTTCTAGAAAAATTGTAGCAATCCTGACTTTCCAATTCACACACTGCCTTCTCATGCACACACTTTCTCAAACTTTCTCATGCTCCTTATCATCTCGTCACCCCAAACTTGGCAACGTATCTAGCTCTCATCCTCACCCTCTCTCATCACTTCACAAATGCAATCTCCCACACCACAAGCCTAGCCAATCCTAATGGCACTCTTCATTTTTTTATCCCCATCTACTTCTCCCTCTCTCAACCTTAAACTTTAATTTTAACATACATAATACCCCAATCTTCAATATCACATCAAAAATATCATCATCACTCACTTTTTAAAAGTGAAATGTATCTTTTAAACATAGAAAAGTGTAGATATGTAAATGCATAAGAATTGTGTCGCATATATGTAAATTTTCTAAAATAATAATGATAAGCATGAAAAACCTAAATCAAATATTTAATCTATCTCTACTGCCTTTTAATTTTCTAGAAAAATTGTAGCAATCCTGACTTTCCAATTCACCCACTACCTTCTCATGCACACACTCTCTCAAACATTTTCATGCTCCTTATCATCTTGTCACCCCAAACTTGGCGTCGTACCAAGCTCTGCAATCTCCCACACCACAACCCTAGCCAATCCTAATGGCACTCTTTGTTTTCTATCCCTATATGCCTCTCTCTCTCTCTCTCTCTCTCACCACAAACAGACTTTATCATCATGTTCAAAACATCAAAATTGAATAAAATATACGTCTCACAAAATACGACAATCAACTGGTCAAGAAAGAGAGTTGTCGATGCGCCTACGCGCACATCGGAGTCAAAGACTACGACGATGTCCAAATGACCTTCTTTCACGAAATTAATAGCATCATTAGCTTTGAAACGTCGAAACCTATCAAATGAGATCGGTTTGCCATTCAAACAAGCATGTGCAGTGTCGAAGGGCTAGTTTACAACGCCGCATTTTTTGAAAGTGACCCACCAGAATAATTAAACCAAACAAACTACAATCGCAAACGAACCGCGCAAGGTTCTAATATCAAATAACCCAACATTAACACCCATATTGCCCATATAATGATGCTATCGCAAAAGCCCAAATTAGGATTGATTTAACCACTTAAATAAAAAGAGGACTTTATAAATACCCATTAACACCCTAAACCCTAGGACATAAGACTCATATAATCTAGCTCTAATTCAACAGCCGCCACTCTCGTTTGTTTTCGAGACTCTGTTCCTCTCCTTATTGAACGCACGCGAGTAGCTACTCGTCTTCCTCTTCATCTTGCATCTAAGCTAACCCCTCCACTTCAATTCCTTCCGATCAAACACCCAACCGTGACAACACAACCTCCTCGTCGCTTCGTGTGCTCAAGCGGAACAGCCGCCCATCGACTCCATAGAATTGAATCACCACAATCCTGCCGTCCATCTTCTCAGAAACCTCCATTCCCTACGGCACGTGCTTTCCCTTTCAGTCCGTGTCGTTGTACTTATCGCTCTTAGGTCAATAAAGAAGTCAACTGCACTCGCCACTAACGCTGACAGAACTTCTCTCGACTACAATTATCCCTCCATCTTCCCTTTTCGATTCTGTGAGTTTCAGCTTCCATCCCAACTGCCTCATTCATCCACCACTCTCACTCCCTATCTAACCAAACAGCAACTAGTCCCCACTTGTCCAGACGTCTACCCAGGCCCCTAACCAAGCTCCTCACATTTCTACTCCCTCTCCTATCTTCCTTATACAAGCTTCCAATTCAAAGTTAATGTCCTCATCTTCCACTTACCATTCCATCCCATCTCCCCACCCACATATCAAAGCCCATCCTTAGCAATCTACCCTTCCTCTTTAAATACCAAACTGCAGACTCTATCGCAGCAGGTAAAGTTCTCCTCCATTTCCCATTTGCAAATCTCATGCTTATTCCATGGATAATATTGTGATGCACAAAGCAAGCTCTCAAGCATAACTAATATTCTTGAGTTTCCTCAAATAATTGAGTATTCAAGGAGAGATTAATGTCTTGCAATCATCCAAAAAGTTCTATGCACTCATAGATTTGTTAGGGAATTCAATGTTAAATAATTTCAAAAGGGGAAAAGCTCTGTTAATTGCCATTTTATTTCAAATTTTGTGATTTAGAGGATAAATTCCATGTCATTCCCTCATCTCCAACAACAACAGTCTCTCTCTTAACCCTTTCTTTCCATCTCTTATAATCTAGCCTCAATCAAGTTAGCATCCAGTAATAAGATTGAAATTTCTATAGAATTTAATATTTTTTATTATTGTGTTATGTAAGATTGAAATCTGTCCATGTTTTACTATTAAATTCTCTTTCATCTTTTGAATTTGATATAAGTGATACCGATTTGATATTTGCCGAGAAGAGAGTGGAGCGGAGTCTAGAGTCGGTGCGGAATTGTGGTTGTCATTGTTGTTTGGTAGGCTCAAAGAGGCAAAGGATGAGCGAAATAGTGTTAGGATCATGGTGTGATGTAGTAATTTCATCTGCATCCTAATTGCCTCACCTCCATGTGTATATGAAAATAAAATTGAGAAATATCAAAGATATAAGTACCTGCACGTGTTGCTTCAATACGGCAGAGAAATTTACTAAATTTAAGTACTCGTTCATATTACTTCAGCACAGGGAGAAGATTAGGATGCTCTTTATACATGTATTGAATGCCTATGTGCGCTTCCCATAAGCGCGGTAGGTACATGCTCATTCTTAGTTGTGGTGTCAAAAGACACCTACCAAGACGCTTCCCATGCGTGGTGCTTGACTCCTCGAGCCCTCCCATCATGAGATGATGAGAGGTCTAAATTTTATTTTAAATTATTGTGTACTTGCAAGCATGAATATTACATTCCTATACTCGTTACTTTAATATAACTAAAATAATTGTTAGACCTATGTACTCGTTCGTATTGCTTCAACACGGCGAGGAAAGTTAGAATGCTTTTCATACAGGTATTGAAGACCCATGTGCACTTCCCATAAAAGTGGTATATATTCTTTTCTGTCGCGGTGTCGCAAGAAACCTATCATGCACGCTTCTGATGCAACTCCCTACGCGGGGATGATGTCGAGAGGCTGCTAGATTTTACTTAAGTAATTGTGTATTTGCAAACCTAAATGATTCAATTCTTGTTTTCATAGCTTCATTTTGATTGCAAATAGCTATTAGAAATTAAATATTCACTCGTGTTGCTTCAATACAATGAGAAAACTAGAATGTTTTTATACAGGTATCGAAGGCCTATACACGCTTCCCAAAAGCGTGGCAAGTATAATGACTTCTTGGTGTTGTAAGACACATACCATGCACGCTTTCCATAAGCATGATGGAAATGCCTTGGCACTCTCAAAGCAACCCCATATGCGAGGACAACGATAGAAGGCTGCCAAAATTTCATCAAAATATGGATGAGATAGATAAAAAATATTTAAAGTCTAAATGAACAATTGAATCAATAATTGAACAAAACATAAAATACTAAACTCTTAAGATAAGATCAGACCTACAATCATCGAATTGAAATTGCCTATAACAAACCAAATGTTCATCCAACATATACAAAATACTTGAATGAATGTTGGACTATAATATATTGTGCTATGAAGTTTTCAAAAGGGTTGAAGTCAAATATGGATGAATCCTATAACATACTCTAGATTGATTAAGAATATGTTATATCAAAAAATCACCTTCCTGACGAAATTGGAATTCAAATCAAAGTTGAAATAAGCTACATTAGGTTGGAAGGGTCAACGTAATTTGAGCAGATTTGTGAATTCAAGTAGCTCGTCAATGAGCATAAATAGAGTGGTTTTCCAATTAGCAAGTGAATTATGTTCTAATTCATATTGAACAAGTTTGAAATTAGATTAAAGAAATATAAGACTCAAAATGAACCTAACAGCTTGCCAGTAAGCCTTTTCTTGTTGAATGCATATATTGTAGTGTCTCATTCCAAAGGAGTTGAAGGAAAGCTTCAATTGAACATATGATTGAAGCATATCAAACTCACAATTCGCTTGAATGTCTGCCATCAAGCAAGAGTGAAATTTCTATTGAGATTCATAAGAGATTTATAGTAACTTATATAGGTTGCTAATGAGCATAATCAAGATATTCGGGTAAGCATTTAGAGCATATTGTTTGTCATATCGAATAATTGAAGTGAATCGAAAAGAATTTGAATTGAACTTGCAACGAGTCTGGAAGATTGCCCATACATGTAAATGGGGTTATATTGAACGTTCAAAATCCAGTAAATTTTGAATAAAGATGAAAACAACTAGATGTTATTTTAGAAGTGTAACAAGAAATTAGAATGACTACATCGCCACCAGATCTGCTACATCCACCTACGAGCAGAGAAAAGGCATCATCTAGAGATCTCAAATGAAATATTATTTGCAACTTAGAAATGAGATGTTTGCATAAGTATCCAAAAAATTGAGTGATTTCATATTTTGCATAGCTTCTGAGGCAATTTTCAATTGTAATTACTACCTTAAAATTTATGCAAATTAGATTGAGGCATTTGCAAAGGCGTTATATAAATATGATAAGAATAATACTAATGCATTATACAAGTGCATCAAAATCCGTGCAAATCATCAAAAGTGAAGCACCGCATGAGCATGGATGCTATGCTAAAAATTTAGAGCTAGTGTTCGAGGTTGACATCAAATAGATTCAAAGTATTCTTTGTTTTGAAAAGTGTGCAAGCCTCTTTATGAAGTGATAATTATTTTGAAAATAGACATATTTTGTAAGTTTAATTCTTGGAGACTGATACATATACACATTACTAATAAGTTGCTTCACTTAAATATTGAAATTGTAAGTCTCAATAAATCAATTTGTTCCTCCTAATGAGAATAGAAGTTGACAAAATTGATCGAAAATTAAATGTTGAAGATTTGAAATCTATATTTGCATACGACTATCAATGATATAAATGAATGAGCTTTAATTTCAAGAATTGACTTCCAAACCAAGTTGAAAGTACAAATTTATGCCTATAAACTCGATCATCTCTAAGCACATAAGTAGAGTTAACAGGATCTATGCTCCAATGATGGTTGTGTTGATTGTGAATTTCAACCGGAGGGGTTAATTCAAAAAAAATAAAACTCTCAAATTTAAGTGTGAATGATCAAACAATTTAAACCCCAATGATAACTGTGTTGATTGTGAATTTCAATCGAATAGGTAAATTCAAAAAAAAAAATTTCTTAAATTTAAGTATAAACGATCAAACAATTCAAAATACAATTCTTACATTTAAGTATACACGATCAAACAATTCACACCCCGATGATGGCTGTGTTGAATAAAGATTTCAACCAAAGGGGATATCGCTATCAAATCATATATTAAATTCCAAGCTAAATCAATCCAAAGTTAAGCTTCAACGAACATTCAACTGAAATTCAACATTAAATAGCTTAAAGTAAAATCTACTAAATCCACTTTCCGTAATTATTTGTCGAATGTGTCAAATCAAAAAAAATACCATAAAGAATCTGTCAATGCATTTCTTATATTCACACTCAAACAATCTCACGCGTGTGCGTGTCCTCTGATTGGCCAAGAACTCCACATACGACTACAACCAAAGTTTTGACCGCCATCAAATCACACCATTATATTAGACATTATCAGAACTCATGTGTCTATCTATCCCTTAAGGAACCATAAAGACATTTGATAGACAAAACCATCTGCCGGTAGACTTAATATTATCCCCTCAGACAAATGCAACCTCAAGTCTACAAAGACACTTTGAACGATGCATCTCATGGCTGACAAGAATTCTTCGATCGTCGGTAATAACTCGACAAGAGACTACTAATTACGACAAATTGAGACGACGAAAACCATGAGATGATCGCCGTCATCATTCCCCAATTCTACTTTTGCTAACGATGATGAATTTCATAAATACTTTAAACTCCATTAACTGCTACTATACGCTAAGCAATTAATGATCTAACGACAAATTTTAATCAAAATTCTCACTTGAGGAGGGTAATTAACTATGTTGCAGACTTATAGGAAACTTAGAACCAGATCTAAAAGCCTCAAAAATGAGGGCAAAGTCTCTATGTAGTGTCTTATTTATTGTTTCATCTGCCTTTTGAAAATTTGTTCGGCATTAATCTAAGCTCTCTTCATTGAGAGGTTGGATGCGAATTTTCGGAGCCCACGGTTACTTAAAAAGAACAAACAAATGACTTACTAAATAACACAGTTAAAATGAGCTTAATAAATGCGAATTTATAAAATTTGGACAAAAATGCACATTCAGATGTGATACAAATTGCTTCAAAAAGAACAAGATTAAACACAAATAGAACTTATAAGGGACTTGTAGCTCGATCACAAGCAAAGAATAGAATCTCTTCACTACCTCCAAATCGTTCTACTAAGAACTTTCAAAACACATAATGAAACAAATGAAATTGAATAACAATGAAGTGAATAACCCATCTATTTATAAGAGAAGAAAGATTCATTGTGGAATGCACTTGAATTAAATGAATCACATTTTGATATCTTGAAAGCATATAATAGAATCTAGCTTACAAATACTTGCAAATAAATTTGCAATATACACATGCAGGCAGATAAAAGACATTTAAAAACTCAAAAAAAAAAAAATATTATGCATGTCTTAACAACAACATATCCACGCAAACAATCAAATCTCAATAATTTCAAATCTTAAGCATGCTTTATGAAGCAATGTTCAACTCAAATTTCACACCTCAAAAAGCATTAAAGTGCATTATTAAGTATAACAAAACCAATGCAAGTACATAATGTAAATGCATCAAAAAGTATACAACTACATAATGCAAATATATTGAAAATCATACAAGAGCATCATGTAAATGCATAACAGATCATGCAAATGCATCGAAAGCAAATTAATTAGCATGTGCTCTAAAAAACATGCTAAATGAATAAACTGAATGTTGTGCAAATAAAAGGAGGAAAAATAAAATTCAAATTTCTCTATTGCAAATAACATACAACCTTTAATTATTTTAAAAATTCATGAACTCCTTCATTGGCGTATTAAAAATATATTCATGAACAGGCAAACTTGCCTGTAAGACCCACCTTTCAAGCTTAATCATCCATATCCTAAAGACTATAGTTGACCGGACCTATCCCCAATGATAAATATTCACACAAATAATTTAAAATGATAATAATCAAAGAATAATTCTAAATTTTCTCTCCCACCACAATTTAGGTTAATCATCAAATTGGGAGTCTAGTACTCGAATGTAAAATCCAAAGTTATTTTTTCTTTTGTCTACAATCAACCTTCATGTCTTTCTTTGAAAAAAGTTCATTTAGAAATGAAAACCTTGGTACTATTATAATTATAAAGCACAAAAAAGAGTCGAACTAATTGGCCTGGTCCTCTACATATGGGAGTAGTGTCGACAAGGCCTGTAATGTAAAAAATATTTGAACAAATTCAAATAAAATGTACCGCACAGACCCAATCTTTAGTAAGCAAACAAATACACAATGTCAATAAGATCCAAAGTAATAAAAAAAATTCATTTTAGTAACTCGATGATGGTCACATATTCTTAGTTGGTTCCAAATCTATTTTTCAAAGGAAAAAAATTAGATTTTACATAAAAAACTACTAAAAAATTTCGCCCTCATTTTACGAGGCCATTATGATGTTTTAAGTTTCCATAAGCGCAAATTCCTATGATTAATTATTCCTCCCAATCACAAGAGAACTAACTATTAAGATTAATATATAGGTGTTAAATGGTTAGCATATAATAGAAGCAATTTAGTTTTAGGGTTGTGAAATTTATCAACTTTAGCTTAAAGCAATAAGTAGGGTGAATGATAACAAAACAAATTAAGATCCCATCATTCCAAATCCGAGTTATAGACCTTGAACAACTTAGTCATAAAATATGATTGACTCAATCTAATCGAAGAAATCTTATCAACAGCCACAATTTGCATCACCAAAGATAATCTTATGAATATAAGGCGGATGTTTGTCTAAGGAGACAATTTTAAATCAAACTTGGCTAATATAAGGCTTTATTATCTATCAAGTGCACTCCATGTCTTATGAACATGGCAGCCCATATATTGATGAGTTCAAATTTTGAAAGCTCTAATCAAAATCGAGAAAATATTGAGTTAATTTGTCTAGCGTGCAAAGCATTCTTTAACATTAAATTTAAAGCATTAAGTATCCTTTTCGAGGAACATGCAAACATTTTGATTTTGAGTAATTGGATGTATGCCTTAGATGGCGTGTACACTTTTTTAAGTGTGCTTAAACAATTTTCAATGCACTCAATGATGTGCTTGCATGCTTTCAATGCACAGGCACAGTGCACTTGCATGCTTTTCGATGCACATACATATGGGGTATTAAAATTCACAAATTATATGTAAGGCTGTAATTTATAAGGTAAGTATTTATTTAAATATATCCATAATGTAATAATTATTAATTGAATTTTATTAGATAATAATTATTAAGTTCTTAATGATAATTAAATCCTTAATTAACCCTTTTATCCACTGTTATATTGTAGCAAGGACGAAATACCGCACTTAGCTCGGCATGCATTGGTTTAGGAATTTGAGTATATAGCATCAATCATTTCCCCATTTTCCCTTGCATTCTTTCCTCTTCCCTGCCGCTCGGACCGTGTCCCGGGAGAGACGAGACACGGAGAGAGAGGACCGCGAGGGTTGGGCTCAATCTCTGCGCGGTGGTGGTCACAACATCGACGCCGACCGGTCGGGCAATACAAGTCGCCTCAAGGAAAAGTCGCTCGAGTCAGAAGGCTAAGGCCGCTTCTGGGGTTCTACGTGGGAATTAAGAGGTAAATAAGAATTTTATTTTTAATAATTATTTTGGGTAAAATATAAATTAAAAATTTAGGTATATGTTGGTTAATGTAAGATTTTATATATATATATGTCGATTTAATATGATTTATTTGGTAGCAATTTAACTGGATTAATTAAATTAGTTTAAATTGACTAAAGATTATTACGAATAGTAAAAGATTGAAAGAAATATATTTTAATTAAATTTTAATCACTTTAATTCAAATTCTAATTATATATTATTTTTCACTTTAAGCAGAAATAAAGCTTAAATAAGGAGGTTTGTAGTAGGAAGCATGAGTGACAACGCCAATGTTAACTCAGAAGTTTTAATAATTGATAAAATATAATATTTAAATTTTTTTAATGAATTATCAAATTGATGATTAATTAGTTATCCGAAATTCATTTTGAAGATCGTTTTTTGAATATCTTGAGATAGTATTCATATAAGGAAAAGTCGCCAATACCGCTTATATAAGAGGTTCGACATCTCATTTTACGGAAGTTTGCCATTAGAAGATTTGCAAATTCTAATACGGTATGTTTATTCTTCTACATTTTCATCGAAACAATATCGACTATATCAGTATGTCTCATATAATCATCATTATAAATTTATTCAAATCTTCATACGATAGGTTTTACTCAACGATTATTTCGCATTTTATTATTTGCATACTATTTTTCATATCATAAAAAATGAACACGCAATGAATTTAATACATGTATACGATAATAATTGGAAATCGACCAAATGTTATGATACACCGTGCGAATGACGTATGGTTCCATACAAAAAGGCCCTCAAAACGATACGATATGAAGAAAAAGGATCTCCTATATAAATAAAAGAAATTTCAGTACTTTACGTTAAATGATATGTTTTAACTGATTAAATAATGACACATTTCAAAGCTATCTTTAATATATATGTGTAATGTGGTATTATGTATATCATGTTGCAGGCAGAGAACAATTGATAATAAGTTATCATTCAGACAAACCAAATTTATACATGCAACATTTATTCTAATTGTTTAATTGCATGTATATTAACGCTTTATTCTATAATTAAACAGATTAGATCTTATCCAAATGCATTTATTAATCAATCGAAAGTATAACTATTTTTCAAAAAGTAGAAAATGGAGGAGTAAGTTTTGCCCCTTTTTGGAAGTTATTCGGGAAAATATTGTAAATAAGTTTTGAAAATAAGTTCAATAAATTTTACAAAAATATTGTTGGTATTAAAATTTTAATTGATTTGTTTCCACTTGCTATGAATGTGTAGATTTTATTATTCATATATTTTTGTGATTTCGTTAGGTGAATTTAGACAACTGTGTTGATCTTTTACACTATTATGTGGTATGTAAAATTTTGAAATAATTGTTTAAGAAAAATTCAGTTACCTAAATTTACTCTCTTTATTACATCTCTTTTCAATAGGTCTTAGGTTATCGTTGGGGATGTGGCATTATAACTTCTAGCATTGGCAGGAACCGATCATATCCACAAAGTCCAATATTGAAACCTTAAAACCTGTTAACATTTAATTAAGAATTAGAAATCTTAACTATTTTAAGTTGAATCCATAAAAAACTAGAAAACATACTACTACAAGCATCTTGATTTGAAATTATAGTTAGTAAAGATAGAGTCGGAACCATTAACTCATTTGTAGCAACGTAGGTACCCAAGAATAAAAGTTAATAGTACAAATACAGTTTAACCTTTTTCATTACGCACGTTTTGTTAATTGAAGAATAAATGCAAGTTTCAACTGATGTATGCAGCATCTGAAGAAAATAGAATCTTACCAATGAAAAAAATAGTTTCTGAAAAAGACATTGATGTGGTCCGCATTCCTCAGAATATTTGAAAACCATATTTCACAGAAAGCTGCAACAATGTACCCAACAGCTATCCTCTACACAAATGAAAATGCAGAAGGTAAGCCCTCCAACATATTTACTTTTATGTGTAAAGTTAAACGCACAAAGAAAACGGAATTGAACGTATTTTTGTGATCATGAGTTACAAATACTGGCGTAAATTCATTGTAAGCTCACATTAGCATGAAACTGAGTGATTTCACTCACGACATAAAATGGGAATATGTTATGCTTGCAAATACCAACGTGGATTCCATGGCAGAAGGGAAGATAAGAATTAAAGGTAAACAACAATGCAATGATAATGTAAAGTGAATGTAATCTGAAAGATGGTAAAAACGATTTTGAAGCTTAATTTCAGAGTTTATAATACATCCCAAAAAAAGGAGAATCAAGCTCTGTATCCCGCTCTCGGGACAACAATCATCACAATTCCCTTCTGAAACAATTCAACAAATAGTTCAATCAGCTTTCATTGCCTTCGATTTGCTTGGTAAATGTCCTCTCTATTTGAACATAGATTCATATAACTTTGACCTCTTATATGGTCAAAACTCTTTGGCCATATGAGGGATCTTCAAATGTCCAAAACACATTTGGAAAAATCTATTATAATATCTAAAATGGTAAGAAATAGACATCCTCAATATATAGTTTTCCACTTAAGCGAATGAAAAAGATGATATTTATTTCTCATATGGTTGTCGTGCCATTCAGGGTAAGGACTGGGAAAGCAATTTGAAAACAAAATAAAAACAGATGGCTTTTGTTGGTAATTTGGGCTCATCCAGTTTATTGCACTATTTTTATGAAGTTACTGCATGTTGTTTTCTTTGTCAAATAAAAATCTTAAAATTGTGGAATTGTTGTTTCAGAAATCCAAATTTCACAAACGTAAAACAATGTTGAATTCTAGTTCACTTCTAAACTTAACATTACTAGAGAATGTTTAGGGTTATTTATTGCAGTTAACATTTTGGCAATCTAAGATCTTAGCATTCACAAACACCCAAATATTTTGACTTAAACATTGCAGCTAGTTAACTTAGATACAAGGTTAAAGTACAGGAAAATGCCAGAAGAATTTAAAGCGGAAAATTAAGCCGGGCAGAAAATCAGCTTGAAGCAAGATAATTTAAGATAGATTTTTCATCAGAAAATGGGCTAAATCCCAAAATGGTCACATGACTATTTGCAAGTGACCAATTTTGTCTCAAAATCTCACATTTCTCCAATTTAATTCCAGACTATACAAAATTGAACCAAAATAGTCCCCAGGGAAGTTGAGGGACTAAATTGGGAATAATTTTACATCACTATTTCTACAGGAGGGGCTATTTTGGATCAATTTTATATAATCAAAGACTAAATTGAAAAAAAATATGATACTCTAAGACTAAATTGACCACATACAAATAATTGGGAGACCATCTTAGAATTTATTTCTCAGAAAATAATTTAATAACCAGTAGCCTGACAGCCCGCTTTTTCAATGCCATAACCCTAGCTTCCAATAGTGCTCTCACGATAAACCACCATTAATGCCCCTCGCACCAATTCAGCCTGGCAAGGTCCTGTCAATACAACTACAATATGGATTAGAAACTTAAGCAAGCCCCTCAACCGTAAATAAGCCTTTATTTCATTTGACTAGCAGCCTTTCCCTGTATTTTCCCTCTTTTTTAAAATCCAATAGTTAGATTTAGGGTTCAGTCCATACAGATAGTTTAAATTCCATTGTATGTTATTAATTTTTTCACATTTTTAATTTATGTTTAGTTTATTTTGTTATATGTTAGTTTAGAAATGTTAAGTAACATTTCCTTGAAAAAGGTAGTGAGAAGTGATGTTATTAGTAATTATAAATAATTAAACAAATCATCCAGTAGTAATTTCAAAAAATTAGTTAGAAAAATTAGCTTGCAGTGATTTTGAAAAATAAGTAAATTTTGTTACCTGTTATCAAAGTATTTTTGAATACAATAACAAGAACAATAATAATAACAAGCCTTTATCCCACTATATGAGGTAGCTAAATGAATCATTCTCCATCATATCCTATTAAGTGTCAAATTCTCATTTAATTATAATAAACTAAAGTCATTTTTTATACATCCTAATCAAATTTTTTTAGATCTACCCCTACCTTTCTTACCATAAGACAAATCTAATACATCTACCTCCTAATCAGAACAAAGTATTTTCAATGAATTAATAAAAATATTTAGAAAATAAATTGCATTTGATTCAAAAATTTGTGTTGGTGCAGTTATGTAATTATACAATAACAACAAGCTTTTATCCCACTACATGAGTCGGCTACATAAATCCTTTCTCACCATGGTGTCCTATTAAAAGGCATGATCTCATTTAATTCTAATAAAATAAAATCATTTTTATACTTTATAACCAAGTTTTTTTACATGTCTTGGATGTATGATAAACTTTTACCAAGACAAAAATGATTAGCAGATGAATTTCTAAAAGGATTTAGTTTTTCATTTTTCAAGTAAACATATAGTTTTTATTTCGGAGGGGAAGTTTATATCCCCATATTCTAAGTAAAAATCAAGCATATTTAATGCATGATGAATCAAAATAGATTTAAATTAGAGAGTATTCCTGCCCAATTACAGATTTTGGACATCATATGCAAAGCAAGAGCAATCTATTAACGCATTATCTCAACCAGTTATGCAAAATCAAAAGAAGAACAAACAAAAAAATATGCAGACATGGTATTCAAAATTGTTGGCTTGCAACTTGAAGAAACAATATGATATTTATTTCAATGCATAGCAAATTTATTGTTAATGTAAAATACTTGCATGTAATACACTCTATGTTCTACTTTGAATATGATGTTGCCAAATTTTCTGAAAAATTTTGCTTCAGCTTTCTGACAGATTATCCATTGGATATTTGATATGAGAATTTTCCGACAGTTAAAATTAATGTAGAAAATTTATGGAGAATTGTACACCAGAAATAACCAACAAATTATTTTCCAATTGAGCTTCCAACAGAAAATCTATTAGAAGTCTACCAAAACATTTTTTCCCCTGTGAATTTTCAGACAATAAAAAACGTTTTCGACAGGTTTTTTCCCACCAGATGAAAATAAGTCAAAAATCAACCGAAAAAAACAATTTTCATAGGATTTTCATGTTTTCCAACTAATTTTTGCATTAAAAATCATTATTTACCTGTACAATTACGTTCACGAACACCTTATGGGTACCATCAATTTTTGTATATTTAGTCAATAATTTTCATTGATTTATATTTATCCACTTAAAGTTGAAAAAAAGTTTTAAAATAGTGTTTTTTATAATCAAAACTTTTTCCTACATCATACAGAAATAATTTTATTAAAAAATAAAAATGTTTTGATTGTACCAATGAAATGAGTTTAAAGCTAAATTTTTTTCCACAAATCTATCATCATACAATTGCAATAAAATACTTTGGACTATCTAAACAGGAGGATAGCACATACTAGTAACTACTCATGCTATTTTCTCTAAAACTAGGCAAAAGAGTCATTATTTTTATTCTTTGCCGCATCAGCTCAACTTATCTCTTGCAACTTCTAGTGTGCTTAGTGTATACTTCTTTCTCCATATAAAATAAATAAACTTAATCATATTTTTATTCTTTGCCACGTCAGCCCAACTTATCTCTTGCAACTTCTAGTGTGCTTAGTGTATACTTCTTTCTCCATATAAAATAAATAAACTTAATCATCAACATCCCCGAAAAGACAGAATGATCATTATTTTGAACTTCTCAATATTGTGCTCTTTAGAACTTTCTTTTAAAAACCCACAACAGAAATTGATAGACTATTTTCTTAAGCATTTTTGCTACTTCCCGAATGATATCATCAAAGTTTCCAAGGTTTCAAGTCAGGGAGTTGTGTACCGAAGAAGAAACTAGTGCAACTTATTAATTTGCATGTAACTAATTCTGCAACTTTTGAGGTACCTACTTATGAAGTAGAACCAATGTAGGACGTTAATTCTGCAACTTTTGAGGTACCTACTTATGAAGTAGAACCAATGTCGGACATCTAGGATATATACAGCTAACATATAATGTAAATTTAGATGCAATCAACTGATACAACTAACGAGAAAATAAGTTATTAGTCTTGAAATAATTACTAATTATTGAGGAAAATAAAAGAAATTAAAAATATAATCCAAATAAAAGGAATTAGTATTCTAATGAAAACTTCAAACAACAGAATTAAAGATCAAAAAAGATATGAAAGCATTAAAATTTCACGCAAAAAAGAACCAATTTGTAGCAAATCTTTCAAATAAATCAAATTATCAACCAATAACAATAAATAAAGAAGAAGCAAGAAAAAAAAGGGGGAAAATAGAAATTGATACTAAAGTTGTTGCTTGAATAAGGAAATGAGCCCTCCCAAAATGTTTCGAAGACCCACACTTCATCAAGATTAAATTGAAGCCTCAATTTAATCAAAATACAGTCACACCACTTATTTGAATCAAAAATTTGTCTCCAAAAGGAAGAAAACAAAAAAAATAATCTCCAGTTTTAATACAACAAAACTTAACCGAATACAACATAAAATATTATATATATGACCTAAAAAACCCCTAAAACCTAGATAACAAAACCCATGATTAAAAAGGCCTTAAGCTAGTTCAGGATCAAGATGGAACCGCCTAGAAAATAGAAGAGTCGGCATGAGCCGGCCCCTTAATACACGGGTTTTACCCCCACATCGGGACGAACACTTGCGTCATTTTCAACGAGTTGGGGAGGCATCATCTTCATCCACTGGAATTTAAATCTTCATAATATGGTGACTGATCTGCTATATTGAAGGCAAATGAAATGTTGTAATTGTCAAGCAAGTCAACTTTGTAAACATTATCGTTGATCTGTTTAACAATCCTAAATTAACCATCAGCCCATGGACTAAGCTTCCCAAATGTGCATGCAGAAAATCTCTCCTTCAAGCTGATCCACACCAAATTTCCTTTCTTGAAGTTCGAGCTTTCCTAGACTTGTTTGCCATCTTCTAGTATTTGGAGTTCTCCCTCCAATCTCTCTTCACCTATTCATGTAAATCATGTACCTCCTTGGCCCTAACCTCTGAATTAGTGCTAGGCTTAATGAAAGGGAGGATAGGAACAAACTCCATAAACAATCTCAAAAGGAATATGCTCTGTAGATTGACTGGTAACACAATTCTTGTTTCGTTGAATCCATGACAAACTTACAATGAAATTCATGCTCACATGTAGCCAAAGTGACTCTAGCACTGAGAGGGGAGTGTATAAACTTGCATTCTATCCCTAAGGCTTATCTACGTGACACACCCTATTTTCCACTAAGAAGAGTTTTGTCCTTCCTGAGTGCCCTACGAATCCTCCATTGCAACACTCACATAGAATAATCTCCCTAAGTGAACAATTGGGAATGCACAACCTAATCTTAAAGAAGAGCTAACCATCAGCTCTGTGGTATTGCTCATAAGACATCTCTTAACATCTCCTCCAAACTTCATGAAAGTCTTCATCTATCACATAGAGTTCCTTCAACAATTCAAACCCAATAACCTTCAACTACAAGATAGTGTCAACAGATGACAGACCATCAATTATCTTGTTCTGGCTACCTGCCTTCTGCCTGAGCACAAAGTGAAAAAGAAGAGAGGAACACCACCCATGATGCATGCAAATGCTTCAACTTGTTCTAAGTGATCAAAAACCTCAATGCCTCATGATCGGTGAAAAAAATAAATTCATTAGCCAATAAATAATGACTCCAATGACTGAGGGTACTCATAATAGCAAAAAAATTATTTTTCATATGTAGAGTACTTCTGCCTGTAGTCATTGAGCGTCTCATTGAAAAAAAGCAAGATAATATGTCCATATTAGCTTAGCACAACTCCAATTCTCACATTAGATGTGCATCATACTCCACCTTAAATAATTAAAGTCATGAAGAGTTAGAGCGAGAGCCTATGTCACCAACTACTTCAAAGTGTCAAAACTGGTATACACTTTCTCAGACCATGAGATTTTATTTGATTTGAAGATCCCAATCAATAAGGCTGCTATAGAGTTGAAATTCTTGATGTAACTCCTGTAGAATGACATCAATCCATTAAACAAATGAATTTGTGTGAGAAACTATGGTCTAAGTCAATTCATAATAATTTTTATCTTAGCTGAATCCAACTCTATGCAAGTGGATGAGACAATATATATCTCAAAAAAGTATATTTAGGAGGTTAAGAAGCAGCACTTTTTGGGATACCCGTGCAACTGCTCCTTCCTAAGGACTTCAAAGACCTATCTAAAATACTCCAAATGATCATCCACCAAATAATTCTAAATCAAAATGTCATTAAAATATACCACCATAAATTTTCCAATAAAGGTTTAGAAGATCTAATTCATCAATCTTTTGAAAGTACTCAAAGCTCATCATGATTTGTCCATTCATATATATCTCTAATCTTACAAACAATATGTCACTCATCCCCTCATCTCATCCGAATCTGATGATAGCCTTTGCAGAGATCTACCATGTAGAACGTGGTTGCCCTATACAACTAATCCAATAAATTATCCAATCATGAAATGAAAACAAGTGCTTGATGGTGATCATGTTCGCAGCTCTATCATCACATATATCAAGAATCATCTGTATCAAGCATAATAAAAACAAAAAAATCACATGGACTATTGTTTCATTTTTCACGCACCAATCTTCTAAACAATAGATCCTCAACATGTTCTATAATTTCTCATGTTCTATCACCCAAATATTATAGGCAGACTATCAATCAGCATAGGGAGGACTGATCCTCATATAGGATCTATCGCATGTTATATATCTCTTAGTGGTGGTAACTCAACCAGACTATCAATCAGTATGTCCTAGAACTACTTCAATAATGGTTATATTTCCTCTTATATTAGCTCTTCATTCTTAATATTCTTTTATATTACAAGCAATATTTATAATTGTGCAATAAGAGGCACGCCACTATGCAATTCAAACAAAAAACGTAATTAAGTTTACGCCTCAAATGAAAAATCTGATGTGTATGCCTCAGTTCGGATGAGGCACGCCTCACCTCGTGCAAAAAGAGGCATGCGCCTATATTAAATACTTTTTTATATTAACAACTTAAAACCCTATGCAAGCCCTCTATTCGACCCTCTCCCAACTCTTGTTTGTCTTCTTTTTGCTTTTCACTCTTTCCTTCATATTCTCTTGCACCACAGAACAAGAAATAACTGCAACTCTTTTGCTCTTTGTTTATTTGCATTCAGACTTTCTATTTACCTTTTTTGTTTTATGTCGACACCATTGACATCCCATTCTATCTGCTATTTGTCCTTTCAATTATTGTTGATGATTTGAAAAATAAAAATTAACATTTTAATTGTGTAGAGTAACTTAATAATGGTTTGTGACAAAGCTAAATCCATGAGTCATTGAAAAGATTCAATGTGAAAACATAATGTTCACGTTGATGTTAATAGATGTGATAAAACTTAATGTGTATCTGAAATATAATTACATTGATAAAGTGGTGAAAAGTTGTGTTACAAGCATGAAGGAGTGTCACTCAGGCTCACATAAAAACATTGCACCATGTGTCAATGTCCTGACAATTTTTTATTGTGTTTGTCTTTTTGGAACTGAATTTATGGTGATTTTCTTTTGGACATTTTCTTCTTGATTTGAATGCTTATTTGATGTTTTTTAAATGATTATTTAATGTCTTATATTATCTTCATCCGTCTATGCGCAATTTCTTACATGACGTTTACTTTGCACAATTTTCTATTTGCTAAATGTGCAATTTGTTACTTTTTATATATTACGATGTTAGATTACTAGTTTTCACCATAATTGTTATTATATGCAATTGTATGAAGGTAATGCTTACACCTCACCTCACAGATGAAAAACACCTCAATACCTATCTATGCAATTTTAAATATTGACTACAAGTGCTAATGTCATAAGTGCCTCCCTCGTGATTTGCTACCAACTCTGACTTTGGTCACTGCTCTTCTCAATCTCCTTCCAAGGTAGGAGTACAATATGCTTCCCATCCTTCACAAATGCGCAAGTGTTCTTGAAGCCATCATAATTGTCCTTCTATCGTACTACCACAGTCTACCAAAGAGAATATAGCAAGCATCCACAAGCACGATATCACACCATACCTATTCATGTAGCTTGTCTCCAATAGAAAAGTCCAGGAATACATTTTGTCAACACAAATATCATTTCACTTATTTAACCAAGTCAAAGAGTATGACTGAGAGTGTCTATATGTTGAGAGATTCAACTTTTACACCATTTGGGTAGACACAACATTCTCGCACCTACATCTATCAATAATAAAGGTGCATACCTTCTCATTCACAATACATCAAGCCCCGAAAATGTTATGCCTAAATACAATTTGTAGGACCGCCAAACAACAAGTATCTTTTCCTCATCAACTAGCAACTAGTAGTCATCCTCAGCTCTATCATTTCCTAAATCTTTAGTGTCTATCTCTTCAACTAAATCCTACTCAGTGAAATAAATTACTCTTTTGTTTAGACAATTGTAAGTGATGTGACCATACCAATGGCACTTGAAGCACTTCCTTAGAAACATGCACGTTGCATTCATATAAAAAATAACAATACAAAAAACACACCAAGTGTGAACAAAATCATATTCTCCACCCTAACAATATCACAAAAAACAGGGGGATCCAAGAGGGATCAGACTCATTATATCTCCAAACAAATAAAGACTCTAATGCCCTTTAGCAAAAAAAATTAGCTAACCTGTTACTCTCCCTATGAACAAAATGGAAAATAACATGTTCGAATTGTTTCAAAAAACTAATATGTGATCTCAACTGAGGTTTTGCTTACCAAGTAGACTCCTACATGCTCTGACTAAGGTGACTGATGACATTCTTTATGTCCCTATGATCTCCTTTGTCTCCCACATCAAAAGTTCCATCAACTAACTGATGAAGAGGATAGCTTGAAGATTAATTACGGTAGAATCCTGAGAAAGATGCAAATGTCCTACCACAATGACAAGCCCAACATCATTCCTCAAAACCACCCCAAGACAGCCTAATAGGAAGGAGGGAGGACCCCATTCACACTGGCCTTGATCCATCCAGGAGGGGGCAGGGGACCATGAGCAAGAAGAAAGCAGTCTATAAGGCCAATTAGAATATTTGGATAGCTACTCTTTTCACTCTTCTGCTCGTCTAATACTGGCTTCTCCTGTGGAGCTAATTTTATACCCAAAAAGGTGTGCTCCTGCTACTTGATCCAATGGCACATCCTTACTTGAATGTAGTCCTGATGTTCTTATGTTGATTCTCCACCTTAAGTGTCAATGTTTGTATATCCAATAGGGACTAAGAAGCCTGAAATTGCAGCAAATTGCTAATTGATGATTTTATGTATCCCATGTAGCAACATATGATATCCACGGGCACCACCAACTCACACTTCAGCATGAATTATTCAAATTTTGCTATATAATCCTCCACTAGCATATCCCATTACTATAGATTATAAAGCTTCAAGAAAATATCATGCCCGTAGTGTGTCAATCAGTACTTGCACTGCACCTCTCTTTTCATCTTATTTTAGGTAGTGATTTTTCTTTTCCCCTCATGTTAGTTCATACGCTTCAAATTTTTACACCATAAAAAGGTCTTTTTATTGAGTTTGATGGCCAGTAGTTTGACCCCTCCAATCAGGAGGAATGTCTTCATAGTCAAAGACTCACTCTACTATTTGGAGCTACTCAATGAACTCATCAGGATCCATACATCATTCAAATTCTAGTAAATCAATTTTCACCTCAAGATCATTGTCTTTTCTCTTATACTCAATGTTAAATCGACATGACATTGGCTCTTCGTCATTGGAAACATATTGATTAAAAAGATTCTCTTAATCCTCCCCTTTTAAGTGATTTACCATTTTGGCTATAGGTAAACTTCCCCATGTCTCCTCTAAAATTCAGCAACCATACGTTGTTGTTGTTGTAGGATTTCTTGCTACATTTCTTCTATAATAAGCTCCTAGAACTTCTTGGATATTACTCCTTGGTGGCATTTTGATCTTTCTCCAAATAGACTTTCGGGTTTAGGTTTGAATGAAATCAAGTTGGAACCTAAGCTGCCCAAAAAAATATTGGAGAGGGATTTGGATAAAATTTGGTTTGGGAAGAACGATTTTAAAGGAAAAACGTGTACACAAGATAAATCTAAGGTAGATTAAGCTCAGATACCAAATGACATTGTCCTTGTTAAAAGGTAAAAACACGAGCTAGGGAGGAAAGAAACTTGAAATAAGGAAGATATGATGGCTCATCTTGCTAAACTACAGAGGATTTGAATGGCTCAGGGTCTAGACAGCAATATAAAGATGGTTGGAAGAGTCAGTAATGTGATGTCTGATTGGAAAAAAAGGGTAATGGACTGACTATTGTTGGTTCGACTGCATTGATAATAGTCGGCCTCAATAGCTAATAAAGAGACGAACAAAGGAAGTGAGAGACTGTAATAACCGGAAAACCTAATTGAAAAATAAGAGAGAAAATAAAAGAAAAATAATAATTCAACCGTCACGACAGTTGGTCGCGAAATAAAAGAATCGAAGGGGGCTCGGTTTCGGTTTGCCGAAACCGAACCTCCAAAACAACAAAAGAGGAAACGAGAGAGGGAGAAAAAGGGGAAGACGGCTTCCATGAGTGTGTGCAGACTCGAGCACCTTGACGAGAGAGGAGGAGGAGAGCCTTCGTAATGGGAAGAAGAAGGAGGAGAGGGAACCCTTGCGACGGAGGAAGGGAGTGCTAAGCGTAACTCTAGGGGGGAGCTTTTGGGTCTTAGGACAAGTCGATTGAGGGAAATGTGGAAAAAGGTAAGTAAATAGATAATTTAAATAATTATATATTTAATTTGGAAATCTTATTTCTTTTGTTATTAATTCAATTTTGACTTAAGTATTAAATCCTTACATATGAAATATAATTGCAAATTAAATAAAACTTAAAATCTATGTTAAGTTATATTATAGTTAATTAATTAAGAATCATTTTAAGGAAAATGATAAACATTAAATGAAAATAAAATTTATCTATATTAAACTTATTAATATTTTATATTAAAAAAAATATTTAGAAAGTATTATATAATTAACGTATAAATATCATTATATTAAATAAATTAAAGATTATAAACAATATTATTATTATATAAGAATTTGATTTAGAAAATACACAATGAAATATTGATGAATGTGAGCGTTAAATAATAAAAAGATATCTATATGCAAATGAAAAATAATAAAATAAAATAAATTGATTTAATTTTCAATCGATAAATATTTTATTATATCTCAACTTAAGGAAAGAAATGTTAAAGGAAGGAGATTTAAAGGTGAAAATTAGTATTCTTCTATTTATGATAAAATTTTATTTATTTTCGCTGAAATGTATTTGTATAATTATGGCTTTTCTTATACTTCATTTTTCTTTTCTCTTCATATTGAAACATCGAATATTAGATCGTATTATTCTTATTTCAGAATTAATTGATTTCTTATTATGAATCATATACGTAATATAAATTGATTTAGTATTGATCAAATCAATATTTTTTATTATGCTAACTTAAGAAAGAAATGTTAAAGAAATTTAAACTTAAACTAAAAGAATTGAAGTGTTCTTATATTTATGATAAAGTTTATTTATTTTTTTGATGAAATCGTTTGTACGTAATTATGACTTTTCTTATATCGCAAATTTGTGATTGATTTTTCTCTTCATATCGAAAAACAATCGAATGTTAGATCATTTATTCTTCATCATTTCCTGATTAACTTTCTTTATGATATCAGTATAAATATATGAGCATATATGTTGAAAGTGGAGTTCACATGACTAGTTAGAGCATATGATATACATGCGAAAAGGAAATGAAAATGGTAAATGGTAATAGTTCTTTGTCGGATGAGTTTTTCTTTTGGTAAAGATTTAGACGATAACTCCTAAAATAGTTAATAAATGTAAAAGTTCATAAAACATGTTCATTTGTAAATACCTCCTATATATTTGATTGTTTGAGAAATTTCTTTTATGTACACGTTTCTAAAGAAACCCGCTACGATACTTATTTCTACTTTCTTGTTTTTATAGTAAAGATAATTCACCCAATCGAATTTTATTCAATTACAAATTGTTTATATTTTTCCCAGATTCTTCCTAACTAATGGAGAATTGTATTACATGCTTACCGTCAGAGGCTTTTAAGAGATGTGATATGTCGGCTCATATTTTAAATCAGATTTCATGACTTCGTAGTTAGATATGTTATATGCGAACAAATCATATTTTGTGTTGTAGATTCAGAAATGCCTAATGAGTTGGAGAAATATATTATGAAATTTTGTTTAAAATTGAAAATGTTATGTAAGATTTTTTTTATCCGTCTGACCGCCTATTCGACTCAGATTTCAAACTCCTCCGCCAGAGACAAAGAGCAAGCATGGGAAAGTCATAGAGGAAGTTGATTCAAGTAAAAGAGAGAATAGAAGCAAAGAGAGATTGGAGCAGAGAGGAAGGTCGAGAGTGCAAACCGAGCTGAGCTTGCACATCCTGTGAGACGAAGCGTTGAAAGTCGCGAGGTAAAGTTCCAGCTTCAATCGAGACATCAAGCATGAAGGGGACAACACCATACAACCTGCATTGTTATGCATGAGGTACAAAGTATCGATTTCATATTCAGAGAGAATAATTTTCATATTCAATTTAGAAAATTTATGAAAGAGAAATGATATTAGGTGATAAAATTATTTAATTATATATTGAGAGCAAATTTAATATCAAATGATTTATGTAAAGATATTAATTGAGAAAAATAAGTAAACATTAGAATGAAAATTTACTGTTGAATTTATAAAGATGTATTTTAAACAGATTTACAATATGTGATTAATAACAATAAAATAATTACTAAAAATATAATATTATATTATAGATAAATTAGAACTTAATGATTGATATTTAAGAATAAATTTTGGAGATATATTAGAATAAACACCAACTTAAAATTTATATAATTAATGAAATAAAATAAATTACAAATAATTGTATGTTATAGAAGGGGTAATAATTTAAATTTATAGGAATAAAATATAGATAAAAATTGAAATCGAAAAATTAGAAATTTATTAGGTTAAAATTATGAATTAAAGATTTTAAGATTCGTTAAAATAAGTATAAAATAATTGAATATGATTTAATGGGAAGAAAATACAAATTGCATGGAAAGAATGACTAGTATATAGTTTAATTGAGATGTGTATAAATAAATAAGAGTTATAATCATAATTTAAATGTATTATAAAAAAAATATTATAATTACATATATTATTTTATAAAGTATCAAATACTTAATGAAAGAAATAAATAATTCAATTATATCGTTTGATAGTAAGTTAGGCTCATTAAGTAAAATTATATAAATTCAAGAAAGGAGAAAATCATAATAATTAAAAGAATTAAACTTGAAAGTAAATCTTTATGCAAGTTAATTACAATAAATAACTTATGTATAAATATAATATTGTAGGTTTCAAAAAGGAGGCAATGTTAATAATTAATTGATGAAATTAAATCAAACAAATTCCTCCAAATTTAACCTCGAAAGGTGATCTGGAGGTGAGTAATTACATTTCTGAATTTTAATATTATTTTCTATTTCTAAATATTATGCATTTAGTTAGTATGTTCGATTTATGTCTCTCTCACTCATGACTTTATCAATTACTTATCCACCACAAGTTTATATGTCATATTGTAAAGAATGAGACACGCATTAGTCTTATTTGAAGTATGCATATGCAGCAATTTCACCAAGAAAATATTGAATCATTACAACATAACATATAGGCTTCACTCAATATAATATATAATGATTAGTAAACAAACATTGTCATATAAAAATCCATGCACATTATGATGAATATCAATAAATATTTACTTACAGATATACTTGCTTGTGCATAATGAAAGAAAGAGTTCACCAACTTATTGTACTTGCTAGGGAGGCAATGTGCCAACGTGAGTTGATAACATTTCTTCCACCTCAGACAATAGTGAAAATCAAACCCACATTTTACTGTGTCAATCGAGGATGTATTGGCTAGAAGTTAAAGCATTTCCACCTCAAACAATAGTGCACTTGTCTATGCCCCGCTATGAAGACAAGGTATGTATCCACAAGGGTGAGTTAGATTTTGCTTAGACAATACACTATTGAAATGAGTGTATAAAGTAAGATATTAAGTTTATTAAAATTTAAAAATCTAGATCATGAATTATACAATAGAAGATAATGTTTTAGAGTTATATATTTTAAGTAATTATTTAGACGACATTTATGGCCAGATCTTCTTATGATTTTTTTTAATTTTATAGCAAAGATTAACATGGGTATTTTCTTCTTTTCAATGAGTACTATAATTTAAAATTTTAATTATTCCACTAGGTTTAAACTGATTATGTTGCTATTTAACAATTTCAGGATTAAATTAGTAAACAAAGAGAAAAAGTATATAGTAGACGAGTAACAATCGAAAAAAATAATTTTAAATATATATATATATATATATATTATTATTTGATTTAGATTGGCTCTTTCATTACTTTTGAATTTAAATTATTAGAATTTTAAAAATATAAATTTTAATTTTCATCGTCCGACTGTCAATTTTTGTCTTGAAAAATCTAAGCCTCATATAGGATTGTGACATGAAAAACAACAAAACAGTCCAATCAACAACAAAGAATGAAACCATATGCAAATTGGTGGTTGGTTGGGCTGGGACAACTTACAAGACGGCCCTGGACAACAACAAGAGGAACTCACGTAGAACATCAGCTAGACAAAAGGTATGCAGGGACGTCCTGTGGAAGACAATAATAGGGAAGGGACAAATCAAAGTTGAATTTGATCCTTAATGGGTGAGAAGATAAATCTATATATTGACTCAATCAAGATACAATCACATTGCTTGTTCAAATCGAAAATTCACCTAAAAAAAAAAAAAAATAGAGAAAAATAGTTTTCAATTTCAGCAAGAACCTAATATAACATAAAAGACTGTATGAACTTAACAAACCCTAAAACCTAGATAACTAAACCCAAGATGAAAAAGGGCCCAGAACCGGTCCAAGTTCAAGATTGAACTAGCCAGTAAAATAAAATAGTCAACGTGAGCCTACCCCCTTCCCAAGTGAGTTTTACCTAGCATCAAAGATGGATGACCACGTCAATCGCATAACACAAAGTCCTATAGTCACAAAGCATGTGGCAATATGTTAAAAAAATCAAGAGAATTTCACCAGAATTGCATAATAGGAAGTCTCGTGAAAATAACATAACCCACAAGAATATTTGCTAAAGTGTTGCACTAAGAATCCTTATATCATGAGTCCTAGTTCACAATTTCCTTCTTGTACCTCATGAAACATTAATAATATCAACTTTTCACATTGTTTAATAATTTGTAAATGTTTATAGGTTGCTCTGAGTAGTTGATTCTGATTAAAACTCTCACTTAAATATCTTTATGATCACATGCATAGAACACGAAAGGCAATAAAAATCATATTTAAAAATACAAAGGTTGTATAAATCATATACTAATATCATAAAAAATAGATGCAATAGTCAACTTCGACAAGGCATCCATGCACCTACTTATTTTTTGAATCCTCATTTTCAATATGATAAAGAGAATGATTACAGAAGCCTAAAATCATGCAAGAATTGGTGGAGATTATTGAAAATACTGATATATGCCATCCATCACCAGTGATGAATGAAATCAAATTTTTTGTAATAACTTGAAAAGTTTTAGTAAGCAATAGCTCTAATAATATCCAAGGAAATGCAACCTGATAAATTTAAATGAACACAAGTATCATTTTTATTCATTTTCATGGTGATTATAATCAATAGATGATAACATAGAGAAAAAAAATCTCAAATAGTCATGTTTACTTTTTCAAGTTGTAATTGAAAAAAAATTATGATCCTTTGGACTACACAAGTATTGAATTGGATGATTTTTGGATTGTTGATGAAGAACCAACTCCTAAAACTAAATTATGATTATCTAAAGAACGAAATTCATTGAGAAAATTTTATTCTATCAACTGAAGAGGCTAACATGACAACTAATATACAATCTCAAAGTAAGTTTCTTTTTTTTTCTTTAATTCACATGTTTCAATTTATTTGATTGATGATATCATAATTGAAAATCTTAAATGTGCAATTGAAGGAGAATTCGTTGATGCTATAAATAAAGATCATAAAATTGATAATTTGGAAACTGTTGGAGATGAAGCTAGTGGAGAAGCAACGATTGAGGAAGCCGAATTTTTGAACGAATTTATGAATTAAGAATATATTTTATTTTCATCTTTAAACATAACTATCAACTATTTATAGTTTTCTTCTATTACACTTTATCAAATGATGTTATGTATAAACTATGGAATCATAAATATTTTACTCTATGTGCACTTTTCCATGTGTGTATTTTTAATTATAACCTTTATTATTTTTAACTTTTCACACATGCAAAACAAATTTGTGTGCTAAATCATGACATCTTTCACTTTTATATGCTAGTAGCTAATTTTTTCTTATCTTCATTTTAGCTTCGAAGGATCAAATTATTGAAAGAACAAAATACAAGATATTCAAAGATCATCTATATTATGGTTATGGGTACAAAAAAAAAAGTTAGTATTTTAAATATTAAAGTTATTTTAAGTTTTTAACAGTTGAAGATATTGCTTCTTCAATTTTATTTATATTTTCTTATATATTTATATTTATCACACCATTATTGCATCATTTCAATTATATCTGAATAATTTTAATATTTATTATGTCATCCAATTCAACTCCAATTGAACTATCAAACCTTGAACATTTTCTTCTTCTAGTTCAATATACAGTATGATTTTTACAACATTGCTATAATCACCCACGCAGTCTACCACCACCATTGTCTATTATGCTGCCACCCACTGATCGCACACCAATCATCACCCACTACCAAGCACCACTAGCCACCCACCACCACAACCGCAAACAATGCCACCATCATCTGCTGCAGCCAACCCTACAATTTCCATTGCAATGTGGCCTCGAGTTTTACGCCAAATTCACTTCATTTAAAATCAAACACAAAAAAATAATCTCATTCATTTATTTTTGCTCAATCAAATAACTTTAAATAATTAATTTTTGACATATTTTCATTTCACTCTAAATTCATGTTCAACAAACCAAATAGTGCCTTCTTCGAATTTATGCGAATCAAAAGAAACTTTTTTGAACAACTTGTGAAAGCACATATAATTTAATAAAAATAAAGGGAATGAAAAGAATATAATAGCAATTGAAGAAATAGAAATTTTAAATGAATTAAACATTAAAACATGTATGAGAAGATGACCTCACTAACTCTAAAATCAATCTTGTTAGCTAAAAGTCAATCAATGCAATTTGTTATGTTGTATAAATTTATATTATTTGGGACTATTATTTAATAATAGACATTGCAATAAAATCAAAACCAACATTAAAAGAATGCAATATGGATAAGGAATTTAGAGAACTATGTTTCATGCATCACACCTGCAAAATACCGGACCAACGGATCTTTTCCACATCAATACCAAATGATAGAGTATCTACACCATGAAAATAGCCGCCTGAAATATGTGAATCTTAAACATTATTATATGTTTACAATAAGTGCAAGTAATCTAAGACAAAGTAAATAAAAACAAGTTAAAAAACACTTTGATAGTATAAAGCAATTTGGTCCCATTTTCAAATCAACATTTTTGTTCTTGTCTTTTATTCTACTCATATGACCTTCCCTTTAGATTGCCACATGTGATCTCTATTGCATTATGTATCCAAACATTATTACTACTGGTAACTTTTAACTTAAGTACTTCATTTATAATATTCTACATAAACTTCAAGAAAAACAAAAAAAAAAAAGGATCCAACTCAGGAAACCAATCACAACAACTCATGATAAAACAACTAAGAAGCAAGCTGCATGAATTAAAAATTAATGCTTAACAGATAAATAGAGAGAAAATTAAAGCATATTGAAGGTGAGAAAACTCCAGAACAAAACCTAAAAACCACCAAGCTCTCCTTTATTCATCAAAGGGGAATCAATGTATTGGAACTTGATGTAGTTAAGATTGTATTGTCACTACCACCATATGAAAAGAATGCTAACTCCCTTCATCTCTTCTTCCTATTGATCAATCACTACCATTGCATTGTGAAGGAATGATTATTGGGTTTCACTTTTGGGCACTACAATCTTGATTAAGGTCTATCATCACTATGAGATTTCTCACAACAGAGAAAAGCACTTCACTAACATTAAGAAATTAGATCCAATTTTCAAATCATCTTTTTTTGTTATTATCTTTTATTCTGCACTCAACTATATGATATACCTAGAAAATTCCTTTAGACTACCCACATGTAATTTTTATTGCTTATACATCCAAACATAATATCTTTTCATAATTTTTACAACTAAAGTAACTTATTTAAGAGATTCTACATAAACCTCAAAAAAAAAATTTTGATCCAACTCAAGCTACCTAGCATATTTAACCCCACATGAAACAACCACCAAGGAGGCAACAGATTAAGAGATTGAAAATGGCAGCACATTGAAAGTGAAAACTCTAGAACAATGCTTGTGCACCACCATCTCTAACTTTTTTTATCGAGAAATTTATCCAATGGAGATTGATGTTGTTGAGATTATTATTGTCACCGCCAATAAATGAGGACATTATTAGCTTCTACTCTTCTTTCTACTGATCAAACACTACAATAGCTCGCCTGTGAGAGAAGAGGATTACAAGGTTTTACACTTAGGCACTAGAGTCACGATTAAAGCTTATCATCATTGCGAGATTTCTCATAAGAAAAATTAAATATTTTCCTCCTCTCCTTGCAACTCAACCCCCCACCCCCAAAAGAAAAAAAGGAAAAAAAAAACAAAACCCCCATTTGTAAGCAACCACCAAATGTCAAAGCTATGAAAACTCTGAAGCCAAGTTTAAAAAACGAGAACATAATCGACCAAAAATATGAATAAAATTTTAATATTAGGTGATACAATTCTGATGGATTAACCTTGCCACTTAAAATAATTTGAAAACCTAAAATAAATATGATTTAAAGTATAAGATAAAAGAAAATTAAGTTCAACTCGTCAATATTAGTAAATTAATTTTTTAACAACCATTTTATACCAAAACTTCATAAGAAAGCATATTTTAACTATTAATTTATTCGAATAGTTAATGACCTTACAAGTAGTCATAACTTTCATGAAAAATTTTCTAAATTTGACTAAATAAAGTATAATTATGTCATTGAAATTCTACATCCCATTCCTTTTCAGTATTGCCTTTCTTACCCCAAACAGTTAGCATCAACCATATGAATACATACATACATATATATATATATATATATAATATATATATGTATATATGTATGTGCTAGTGCACTCTACCCATCTTATTATGTATCTTCTACCCCCATTATATATGATCAAACTACCTAATTCTATCTCTCATTACCTTATCTTCAAAAGATGCTACTCACATTATTTATCTAATATCATCATTTCTCAATTGTCCTTAGTTCATCAAACATTCATCTTAATATTATCATTTATGCTAACAATAACTTCTTTATTCCTCAATACTCAAGTTCATGTAGCATTGCCCGTGTAATTGTATTTGTATAACATTAAATTTTAGTCTCCATAGCTTCACGCCATAAGTATGCATATGAATTCTTATAATTAGAAATGAACTACTGGATGTTTTTATCTCGATAGCTTCTCTGCAATAAGTATACAAGTAAGCAAGTTAGTCCTGTTTATAATAGTGACATAGCAAAGATCCCTAACATATCAAAATAAACATGAATTTTATAACCCTAAATCATATTAGATCATAAAGAACAATCTAAAAGTTAGATTTCTAGAAAGTAAATTCATTTTCCATGCCTGCTTTACACATTGCTTTCACAATTTTGAAGGAAGACTATTACCTTTATTGATGCCCAATATTGAACCTTATCTAAGGCCCTCTACTCCAACCAACTCAAAAGCTGAAAGAATATAAGTAAAATATATTATCTTATAGTTTCTATCTACCCGTCCAACTATAAAAGGACACATCTAGTGTGTATTTTCAAAAGAGGCATTTAGTGTATTTTTAAATACAATAGCATCAAAATGAACACACCTAGAGAGTGAGCGAGCTTGACCCATGAAAAGCACGTTTAGTGGTGCATAACTTGAAGAAGACCAGAGGACTAACCAAGAGAAGGACTCCAACAAGCTTAAGCTTTAAACTAATCCATTCCATTCACTAACATCCTGAACTAACCCTCACAGCAATCCTAACCCATGCCTTTGGCATTAAACTATGGTTAGGAAGGATGAGTTTATGTACACTTGGCCAATAGAAATTAGCCATTTTAATTCCAAGTATTGTACTTCCCTTGCTCCCTTTGACTCATGGCATAACAACAACCCTCAATCATACATGATCAAGCTAGGTGGCAACTACTCAAGTTGGTTTACCCAGGGTTAAAATGGATTAACCACGGTTTAATGGACCATACAACTGCCCATAACAAGGCATGATGTGTAAGGAACTATCCAAGGACATACCTTACATTTGGTCCTAACACAACAAAATGGTTGTCGTTTTTTTGTAGTACCAGACAATATTGTTCATCACAAAATACAGCCCAAGAGTATCATACTACAACTATGTAATGATGATCTTCTATTAAATGTCCAAAACTAAATTGCAACCCTTCCAGGATTTCACGTAATGCCATAAGCTTGAGTTTCACTTTATAATTTGAGGTCTACAATAGAATGGAGTAAATTGGCTATAAATGCCAAGATTTGCAAATAAAATGATTTATAGAACAAGCTACAACTTATCCAACCTTGATATGTTATCTTTAAAATAATTCAGTATCCTAGACAATCATCAAAAACCTCATTCATTCAGGTTTCAAAAAAAAATTGAACTTTGATTATACATATCATTTGGAAAAAATCTCCTACCTCTTGAAATTATTAGATAAATAAATATATATATATATACACATATATATCCAATGAAAATTTATCTAAACATAGATATATGACAGTGCATAGAATAAATTTGAAAAAAATAAGCTTATTACCCTGCAGAAGAATACCAAGAAGAAAAAGTTTCAATGCCCTCAATGTTGCTTGTTGTGTTGCTTGTAGTTTGTTTGATGTTTTCTGAAATTATAAAATAAATTCTCAATTGATTGAATATCAAGCAACCGTTAAAAAAAGTAAATCATGAAATTAAATAAATCATTATTGTTGCTAATAGGATCCCACAAATAACACCTAGAAACTCAAACATCATATAGTGGTTTTCACTATGAGATGTTTAGCCACCCAATGGGATGATCATGAACATATGAACTATGTTGAAGCATCTTAGCTATACCAAAAGACACCAATCAACAAAAAAATGAAACCAATGGAAAACAGAAACTTGCTAATCAATAATAATAAATCCCTGGCCATCAGTCCGATATGCTTTCGGCCATTGTGAAATGCTTACAGTCCATCATCACTAGTTCCTTTTGATTTTGTCACCATCAACTCATACCAAACACTTGAATAATTTGAGAGATTAGCCGCCTAAAAAATTTAGAAGATTAAACAGAGCTATAATTTGTTTGTTTTCATGTGCTAGAAAACATCTAGGTGATTGATTTGCTTACATATTAATGGCACCACTCAATTTGTATAGGGAAGACAATAAGTGGATCAAAGTAGATGATGAAAGGAGACCAATATTATTTATTGATAACTTAGACAAACTTATTTCTTGACTTTTTTTATGTGCAAAAAGCATGAGCTTTAGTTTAATTATCAAAAAAGATATTTTTATTTAGTTCATTTTTTACCCTTTATTTTACTTTTCATCAACACTTTAGAATAAATTTGAATATTTAATATTAGATTGAAAAATCTTCTAACATATATGGAGATCCAAGGACCATGTAATAGTTAGATTACGATTAATCAAATGAATTGATTCTCTGCATGGCTTCTGCTTCCCTAGAGCTGTGTGTGAGCTTTCTTTCTTCTCATCCTCTCTTCACTATTCTTCAATGATTCAAGACTTCGGTAAATCATCTGTTGCATCTATATGCATTGATTTCGTTTTGTTACTTGAATAATAATGCACCTAAAATATTTAGTGAACACAGCATCTATTATGTTATGCTCATGGCTATCATCATCCAAATGCCATCCCTATTCAGAATTATTGTAGAGCAAAACAATAGCAATTAGTGCTCCTGCTTGCAAGCTTATTCAACTCTGCAAGCTCATGTAAATATCACTTTTTTTATTATGTAGAATAGACAAGAAAGGAAAAAAATGCAAGCTAATCATCAGAACAAACAAGAACACGATATGATCTTAGAAGGATAATGGAGCATCAACATTTTTCAAATTTAAAAATAAAATTATACAGAAAAAAATAATAAACAAAGATCTTAGATCTCCAAACATCTAAAATGAATTCATAATTAACTTAAAGAAAAGAAAGATTCCTTTTCAGATCTACTGTTAACTAAAATGCAAAATACAAGACAAGGATATTTCTAATAAGTAGACATCACGCCAGAGAGTTTTAAGCAGAAACTTGTTCCATACCTTGTATACAAGTGAAAGAGATATCCCAGCAATAAACAGAAAAAATGGTGTCACAAAATCCGCTAACCGTACACCATGCCACGGAGAATGAGCAACAAATGGAAGAACAGAACCAGCATAATCGACAAAGATCATAAGCTGAAATTGGAATATTTAACTCAAGTTAGAACATGAATTTTAGAGCAGATGGAACGTTCCAAATCATACAAAAAATCTCAATTTCTAAAGGACCTTAACAAAAAAATTATTCTACAATAAAGCGAAATTAGATTACAGAACTGGCATTAGCAACAACCAAATGTTATGAAATTTCTAATCATACAATATTTACATTCAACAGAAAAATGCTATGCATTGATGGGTGATGAAGACACATATCGACCATCATGTGATTTTTCTCATAGTTGGTGTTGTTATATTTTTGAAGTTTTGAGTGGTTGCTTCCACTATAGCGCTTGCCTGCCTGAGATAGTGTTATTTGGTTTTACTCATGGTAGACACCATTCTCCAACAACTTTACTATGGGCTAGACTCAATCTTGAATGAACGTATACTTTACCATTGTTAAAAGGATTTGCTGCCCTTAAAAAGATCTCTCCTTTTTCAATTTTCTGTCAAGTCTATTCCATATGAGATTTCATGTAGTCTACTGCATGCAGCATCAAAAATGAAATATGAGAACATAAGGTCACAAAAATCAAGTCATACAACATGTGAATCATGAACGATTACCAAACATAAAAAGGGGCTTTCAATCCAATTTTCTAAGTAGTGTTCTTGGGTAGACTAAAAAACAAGAAGAATATGAAAATGATAAGCAGACCTACTTCTTGCCCTGAAACACAAAAACTAACTGACAGAAATCTAAAGTTTCATCTTGTCCAATCGATACCAAATAACAAATCATGCCCTGATTGTGTATAAATTCCAAGAAACAGGCCTTTGCAAGCGATTCTTAACAAATAACAAGTTTGCCGGATCATGAGAAATTAGCAGTATCTAGCAAGTGACAAAGAGCATTAAAGATAAGAGAGCAGAGAGGAAGAGCGAGAGAGAGATAGTACAGCAATGGAGAGGCCACGGAAAACATCGAGAGAAGCGATACGACGTCTCTCTGCTTTGCTATCCAGCGGCTCCACTTCTCCTCCTCGGGCTCCACTCAGTGCGATGTATTCCGCCATTTCCTGAGGTCAAAGAAAAAAATGATCTTCGGTGTGATTGGAAAGCGGAGCGTAGCCTTCAAAACTGAAAAAGTCCAGAACCCTCGTCTCAGCCGAGCTCGCCGCCGACCTCAGCCGATCTCGCCCTGCGGACTCTTCTTCGGTCTCTTCAAAACTAAAATAGGCTTGAATCAACTTTGAATCTTTATTGAACTTTATTTGAATCGGGTTTAAACCTATTTCCAATAGGATTCGAGAATTGATAAACCTCATTAGAACAATAATTGAATTAATTCGAACTATGCTTGAACATAATTGGAATCTTATTTGGCTTTTGTTTGATTCTATATTTCAATCATTCACAATTTTTATTCTAGTAACATTCCAAATATGTTTAAGAATGTACCACCTTTATTTGAACTCTAAACTTTTTTTTTTTAATTTAGAACTTAAACTCTCAATCATTAAATTAATTTAATTTATATTACATTATTATTATTTTAATTAAATAGAATATATTCATTTTTGTTACAAAATAAATTAAGACATGGATTATATTTTCTTAAATATTATGATTTATCATTATTTAAAAAAAATATTAGATGACAAGTTATCTCAAAAAATAATTTTTCAAATTTAGTCTTTATTGTTATCTTTTTTTAATGATTTTGACATAAATTTGTAACATATTAATTACTTAACAAACCATGATTAAGATCTCACACTTTTTCATATATATATATACACACGAGTTAATATTTTCTCATAATAATTTTGACATAAATTTTGCTAATAAATTTTTTTCTTGCTCAATAATTTACTAGAGTTATATAATACCTCTTTACATGTATGATTAAAGTCAACATTTATTTTTTTCATAGAAAAAATAGCTCAAATGAGCCCATTTTATGAAAAATAATAAGGACAAAAATAAAATAGCTGATCGATTATCATTTTTTAAATAAAAAAATAAAATATTCTTTCAAATTAATAATATTCAATTAATATGATATAACAATAAGATTTAATATATATATATAAATAAATAAAGAATACGTCAAAAATAATAAAAATTCTAATAATATATTAATTGATATCTAAAAAAATGCATTTTCTCATATACAAAATAGCAAATAAATGCGAGTCAAGACAATTGTTCACATCAGCTAATAAAAAATTATATTGAGAAATGTTATATTTTATAAAAAAAAATTTATATAATTTTTTTATTTACCATTTCTCAATTATGATGCGGCCACGCGGACTTGTCGCGGCTGCAGCGCCATGTTGAAACCCGGCAACGAGACTACCTCAGCATTATACCAAATATAACCACTAATCTACTGACACGTTTACCTTACAATTTATATTTTCCACGTGTCAGTTTATTATTTGCTTGAGAATATCTTTGTCAATTGAAAAGATAATCATTAGCTATCGAGAAGTATTTTGAAATATATATATTATTAAATAATAAAGTTTTTATATTTAAAAAAATTTAATTATAAATAAACTCATACATATAACTTATGTGTCAGAATTTTTATTTAAAAATTTAAGCTTTTAATTATTAGATCAAAATGTCTTACATATAAATAATGAGATTTAGAACTCAAAATAAAAAAAAATTAAATAATATTTAATAAATAACTATCCTTGGTTATAATTATTTAAAAAAATAGCCGTAAAAACCATAATTAGCATTATTAATTTTCTCACACTTTAAAAATCTTTTATCGTAGAAAACACACTCTTATTAATAAAAATTAAAAATAAATTAAATTATAATCAATTCAAAATATGACAGTTATATTAAGATGTTTTTTCCTTAAAAATACTATTGCTTTATCTCTTTAAAAGTGAGCGTGATGGGGACATAATCATGTTCTTATTTTTTGAGAAATAATCATGTCTTCGAAAAAATAAAAAATAATCATGAAATGCTTTTATAAAAGCTTTTCCATTAAAAAAAAAAAGAGAAATTTACATACATACCACCCAATTCTTCTGCATTTACATATTTCACACTCAAACTTGAATATTTACAAATAAGACTTTCCCTATCCTCAAAAAAGTGTATTTCACTTAAAAAAAATAATAAGGATGGTATTTTTGATGTAATAATAAAGATTTAAGTGTTATTTAAGTAAAAATTAAAGTTTGGATGTGAAATACGTAAATTCATAAGAATTGAATGGTATATATGTAAATCCCCCTTAAAAAAAATACTTTTAAACAGATAAAAGCTATAAAAAAAATAATAAATTAAAATCAGAAAGTCTATTTTTGATATATATATTATATATAGCTAGGAATGCTCAATATATGGTCATTAAAGTTCAAAACCAGCGTCTGTGATTCCATTAGCTTGGAAAAATGGAGGAAGAGAAGAAGAGGAAAGTAGTGGAATCAGAGGTATTGGAGACCATCGCCTTTGCTGCCACGGCGACCCTCGTCATCTCCAGGCCTGAAACTTCTCCTTCCTCTTGTTTTCCGGCGATGGTCGGCGGCCGCTGCCGTCACTGCTCCTCCGCCTCTTCTCTTTCTCCTCCTCCACCTCACCGTTGCTTCCATAGTTCTGGTCTCTATCCACCAAAGCTTAATCATTCCAACCAACCATCGATATATTTGCCGCCGTGGCCGCAGCCGCCGAAGCAAGAGAAAGAAGAGGTCTGCCGAGGAGAAGGGCAAATGGGAAGAAAGAGCAGATGAGGTAGAAGGTGACGCAGAGGAGCTTAATGCAAAAGTGGAAGCTTTTATAAAGGAGTTCAGGCAGCGGCTTAGAATTGAATCCTTTTCTTCTAGATTCGAAGCTTCCCAACTCTGAAATCTCATCTGGTAAAGAAATAGAAGACAAAATGAAATTAATTATTGAAGGTTATATTATTTATAAGTGCTTTAGTGAAACAGCTCCCAAGAATATGAAAAAAAATATTAATTTTATTTTGTCTTCTATATTCTTTTTTTTTTAATATTTTCAGTGATATATATATATATATATATATGTGTTGTATGATGAGCTTATCCTGATATCAATCTTCTTCTAGATTCGAAGCTTCCCTAAACTATATAAATGCACAAAATTATTTTGTGTAGAAGGACTCAAAGCTATATTCTTCATCTAATAATTTCCTTTGATAATAATAAAATTTATATAATATTTTTAAATGACTTGTTAAGTATTTTAATAAAAAATTCAATTAGTATCAATTGGGATGATAATGATAATATTCATCACTTTTAACTAAAACGAAAAAATATTACGTACGGAGTCGGATGCGTCTGAACTCCAATGAAAATTGAATGCGTGTATTTAATTTAATTTTTTTAATAAAAAAATGGGCCTTTTATTGGAAAACACGTAGTACGATGACAAGACATAATATTTTCTCATTAAAATGAGACTAAACTAAGTTGTTCTTACAATGGTGTTTTCTTTTGTTATTTATTGTGAATTTTTGAGCTAATTTTTACTTTAAATGTTGAGAGTAATGAAAAATATAACTAAATCTTATAAAATCATTTTTTTTTCATAAGTGATGATAAGTGAATCAAAAATCCGGTAAACATAGTGTGGGAAATAAAGAAGAAAAGTCTATTCATTGGTCCAAATCAAGAGTGCATATTTTTTTTTTTTCAAATCAAAACGCCCTTACGCTGTTAACCGCCATCAGCAATGGAAACAGCTAATTTAAATTTAAAACAGAAGAAAAAAAAAAACAATGGACGCATCCATTGGCAGAAAGGTGGCATCTTTTCTCCATTAATAACTAAGACTAATTAGTAATTACTCTCTCCTTAATCCCCTTCACTGTTTTATTTTTTAAATTTTAATCAAACAAGCCATGAATCCTTCCTCCGATCCCCCTGGTTCCAACCGTCATGGGAAACGGCCTATGATTCCGTCATCATCATCTTCATCATCGGAATCTTCATCATCCTCGTCGTCGGAGAGAAGCAGACATGCCGCTGCCGTTGCCGTCGCCGTTGCCGCAGTCGCCGCCGCCGCCGCCGAGGAAGAAAAACCTCAGCCCGTAAATGCAGAATGCTATGTTTGTGGGCGGCGGTTCGGGGCTTGGAAGGCTCTGTTTGGGCACATGAGATGTCATCCAGAGAGGGAGTGGAGAGGAGTTAGGCCGTTGGCGGAGGGAGAAGGAAGTTCGAGAGGAAGGAGGAAATGGCGTCGAACGACAGGGGAGGAGGCGGCGGCGGCGGCGGCCCAGGAGCAGGCGGATGGACAGTACAAGTGTGCGGAATGTTTGAGGGTGTTTGAGACGAGGCAGGCATTGGGTGGACATAGGGCGAGTCATAGAGGAGTGATGGGGTGCAGTGCGAAGGCGAAGGAGACAACAACGGCAGCCACCGCGGTGGCTGAGATGAGAGGAGTTGATGGTGGGACCTTTGTTTGCCAAGTGTGTCAACGACAGTTTGCCACGTATCATGGGATGAGAGTTCATCAGAAAGTTCATCGCGAAAGGCGCGAAAGGCGCGAAGCGGCGGCCGAGGGTGGGAGAGAGGAGAGAGGGTTCGTGGTCGATCTAAACCTTCCGCCGCCGCCGGAAGCGGAGGAAGAGGACGAGGAGGAAGCCGATAAGGACGCTGGAGAGTAGCAGCGAGAATGAATTTTAAATTTACTAGGAGGAGGTTCACTAATATATATATATATATATATATATATATAGCAGATTAAATTTTTCATAATTTATGTTAGAATATCAGTAGACTAAATGTATCATGGACTGGGAATATTCGACTGCATGGACTAATTTTAATCAGTCATGGCGTCTTCTTTATTTTGGAGTAAAATTTATTTTTCATGAGTTCTAATTTTTATTTATTGTTGATATGATAGGCTTAAAATTATTGTTATTATTATTTTTTATTATTTTTTGTATGCATTGCACGCATATATTTGCATGGATCATTTTAAAAAATTCATTTTAGCATAATTTTATCAAATTGTTTATGGATGTATCAATGGTTATTGCATGGCACAATAGATCATAAATTCAATATTTTTTTGGTGGAGATAGAAATCCCTCCAATTTTGATTGACATATATTTATGAGCATTTGTCATCATAGAGAAATGGAGTTTGTCAATCATATTGAGATAATTAAAAACAGAAAAATTCAAATTGAGATAATAAATTCAATTTTTTGGCATTTCTTTCTCAAATTAAATTAGATTTGAAGATAAAAATCCTATTTTTCACATCTCATCAAATTAAAGTTTATTTTGAGTATATAAGTATTGTGCTTCTAAAAGATGTATATATCATATTTGTCTAAATAATTAATAAGTTCATGACATTATTAAAAAGAAGGCATTTTACATATGAAAATTCTCTCTCTCTCTCTCTCTCTCTCTCTCTCTCTCTCTACAATTCACTATTATATGAAGGAAAATTTATATTTGGCATTATAGTACTACTTTTTATGCAGGCAAATTAATGTTTAATCTCATACTACAAAGTTGTTTTAAACTTCAGTAGAATATTTACTTTTCAGAATGGATTAAAGGCAAATGAAATACTTTACACTGAATATGCATGCTCCAATGATAGCTTAAGAAAGGCTCATTAGTTCATGAAACAAATAGATTTCATCATACCATTGCATGCAGCAATGCAAGAGATCAATCATAGAATATATCTCTTCAGTCATAAGGTGAGATTCATCCCAAGAAACAAACCTCTTAGCATGTTGCCCAACATGCACCATGCTGTAACCACTAACAACTCTCACTCCCCTCTCTTTCATGGATAACCTCAATCTCGCTGTCTCATTTCGCAACCCTGCCTTCGCATATAAGATCGAAGAAAGTACATACCCTGCGGAGCTCAATGGCTCAAGCTCAAGAATGCGGGATGCTACATTTTGTCCTATCTCATGATGGTTGGACCATCTGCAAGCACTGAGCAAAGCGCCCCAAGCAGCAGGACCAGCCTCCACTCCTTGTTCAGACATGCTCTTGACCACATCCAAAGCCACCCTTCAGATCTCCAGCCCTGGCCAACATGTCCACAATGCAAGAATAATGCTCCATGCTAGGCTTTAGAGATAGATCTTCTGACATCCTTTGGAATAATGAGAGACCTTCCTGCATTAAACCTCCATGACTGCAGGCAGACAACAATGAGAGCATTGTAACGCCATTTGGCTTTACATTCTGCATTGTCATCTCCTCAAGAGCGCCAAGGGCCTCCCTTGCACGGCCATTCATCCCAAGCGCCCCTATCATTGCATTCCAAGAAAGTATGTTCTTTTCAGTCATTCCTTCAAAGATTTTCCTCGACGAATCCAGGCTCCCACACTTTGCATATGCGTCTAGGAGTGCGGTTGCAACAGATAAATCGTCAGATAAGTTGTTCTTAGCTACCATTCCATGCACACATTTGGAGAGTTTGAGGTCTGCAAGTGTAGAGCATGCTTCCAATAGGCTCAGAAAGGTGATGGAATTTGGTGACTCTTGGCTTAATCGCATATGGATGAAGAAAGCAACAGCTTTGTGAGGTTCGCCGCACTGTGAAAACCCAGATATCACTGTGCTCCATGAGATCACATCTGGGCCTGGCATTTGCATGAAGAGTCTGAGTGCAAGTTCCATAAGACAACATTTTGCGTAGGCATCTAATAGTGAGTTCAGCACAAAATTATTCGACTCAAACAATCTTCGGATGATTACAGAATGGATCGACCTGCAGAATGCTTCCAACCCAAGCATCTTGCAAGCTTGCAAGAGGATAACTGCAGTGTATGGGTCACCCTCGATCCCTGCCTTTTTCATTGATTCAAACAATAGCAATGCTTCCATATGCTTCGCATTCTCAACCAACCCAGATAAGATACTATTCCAGGAGATCAAGTTTGTCTGAGTCATCTGGATAAAAATCATGAAAGCGGAATTCATATCAAGACACTTTGAATACATATCAATAAGAGAGTTACTGATGAACAAATCAGGCTCAAATCCTCTTTGAATCACATGACCATGCACTGATCTTCCATAACTGACATGACCAACAAAACTGCAAGCTTGAAGAACACTAACTAAAGCAAGGTCATCAATTGCAATACCATTATCCATGGACATGTTTCTGAACAACAGCAATGCATTAACTGCACCACCAGTCTGAGCATATCCACTGATCAGTGAGCTCCAAGAAATGATATCTCTTTCAGGCATTTGATCAAACAACTTCTGAGCAGATTCGACATCCTTTGATTTTCCATAGAAGCTCAGCAAAGAATTCTGAACCGAAATATCAGCCATGAACCCACTCTTAACAATAAAGCCATGAAAGCACTGACCTTCTGTCAAAGCTTTCAACTTCCAGCAAGCCTGAAGAACGAGGACCAAAGTAGACAAATTTGGTACAAATCCACCAGCGGTGGCTTCTGTAAACAAACCCAGACCAAAATGAGAATCCTCTTGGGTCAAAACCATGAATCAAAGCATTCCAAGAAACCGAGTCTTTCCATACCAGTTCATTGAACACATTCCTTGCACAGTCTATCTTGCCTAGTTTCAAGTAGAAGCTCATGATCGAGTTGCTTGTGGAAGTGTAAGAATCGAAGCCCATTTTGATCACATCGGCATGAGCCAAAGTTCCTTCTTTTATTAACTTAAAGTTGGCACAAGACTTGAAGAATGGAGGAAAGATTTCAAAATTCAGAAAAGAAGCCATCTTTGATTCGTAATAGTGAAAGAAAACTTTATTCTTAGATGAAAATTCTCCAAGCAGACATGAAGCAAGCGGTTTTATTGTGACACGCATTAAGAAGATGACCAACTGCTTCAGTTTCCACGGGATTATTAGAAGCTAGATCTGCACGAAAATTTTGAGAATGGAGGGATATTTTAATTTAAATTTAATTAGAATATATTCTATAACTATTTAATTTATTTTAGGTAGATGAAAATACTAATAATCATTTAAAATTTATACAATATTTATCTCAACATAAGATTAGTTTAATTATTAGTCTTTTAATTTTTTTAATTAATTAATGCAAAAAATAAAACCTATAGAATAAATAGAATAAAAATTGAGCATATGTTGATGAACGCGACGTTAATAATCTTAGTCACTATTATTAAAAAAAAAGTAATATTATAAGTGTGAGATTTATTTTAACTTTATATGACCTCAATTTCCCTCAAAAAAATTATATAAAAATTATTAAAAAACTAAATTTTCTGCAAACCTAAAAGCATAAGCACAAGTAGCATAAAGCATATAAATTAATAGGGAATTTACATACAAATCATTAATTTATATATATATATATATATATATATATATATATATATATATATATATATATATATATATATATATATATATAACATCTCAATCTTCAATATAATATATAAATTTTTTTAAAATCCTATTTTCTCACAAAAAATCCACAACTTATTTTACAAATTTGCAAAAAAAAATTATATATATATCACAAAATTCTTATATATTTATAGGTCTAATACCAAAATATTTATAATTAATTATATATAACAATTAAATATTTAACTCGCATAAAAAAAAAAACAACTAAGATTAACTTTAGACACTATAATTTTATATCAGTAAACATAAAAAAAAAAAATGTTAGATATATTAATATATAAGAATACTAACCTCAAATAAATAACAACACGCCAAATAGAAAAAATAATAATAAATAAATAAAGAATAAACTGCTAATAATGTTCAGGTCATTGGGCCAAAGAACATGACTGTATGTAGGGGTCATCATAGTTGACAAATTTTGACCAAAAAGGCTTGTACTTGATGATTGCAAGATCAAGCCAAGGCTTATAGTTGCCATTATAATGAATGACTGCAGCATTCTCAATCTCTGATGGGTTAACTGCAGGATCATAGCCCAGACCAAGAACATGCCATCTTCGATCAAGAGGATACGTAAGGTTGTAAAAGGTGATCAAGCCTGGAGGCAGTGATCCCAGCTTCCACAGTCTTCGATCCTCATTCTGTACAATTAACAAAAAAACTTTTTAAAAAAAAGCCCATTAATGTGGATTGAATTAAGAAATAATGCAATAATATGAATCACATGACCATGCACTGATCTTCCATAACTGACATGACCAACAAGACTGCAAGCTTGAAGAACACTAACTAAAGCAAGGTCATCAATTGCAATACCATTATCCATGGACATGTTTCTGAACAACACCAATGCATTAACTGCACCACCAGTCTGAGCATATCCACTGATCAGTGAGCTCCAAGAAATGATATCTCTTTCAGGCATTTGATCAAACAACTTCTGAGCAGATTCGACATCCTTTGATTTTCCATAGAAGCTCAGCAAAGAATTCTGAACCGAGATATCAGCCATGAACCCACTCTTAACAATGAAGCCATGAAAGCACTCACCTTCTGTCAAAGCTTTCAACTTCCAGCAAGCCTGAAGAACGAGGACCAAAGTAGACAAATTTGGTACAAATCCACCAGCGGTGGCTTCTGTAAACAAACCCAGACCAAAATGAGAATCCTCTTGGGTCAAAAAACCATGAATCAAAGCATTCCAAGAAACCGAGTCTTTCCATACCAGTTCATTGAACACATTCCTTGCACAGTCTATCTTGCCTAGTTTCAAGTAGAAGCTCATGATCGAGTTGCTTGTGGAAGTGTAAGAATCGAAGCCCATTTTGATCACATCGGCATGAGCCAAAGTTCCTTCTTTTATTAACTTAAAGTTGGCACAAGACTTGAAGAATGGAGGAAAGATTTCAAAATTCAGAAAAGAAGCCATCTTTGATTCGTAATAGTGAAAGAAAACTTGATTCTTAGATGAAAATTCTCCAAGCAGAAATGAAGCATGCGGTTTTATTGTGACACGCATTAAGAAGATGACCAACTGCTTCAGTTTCCACGGGATTGTTAGAAGCTAGATCTGCAGGGAAATTTTGAGAATGGAGGGATATTTTAATTTAAATTTAATTAGAATATATTCTATAAATATCTAATTTATTTTAGGTAGATGAAAGTACTAATAATCATTTAAAATTTATATAATATTTATCTCAACATAAGATTAGTTTAATTATTAGTCTTTTAATTTTTTTTAATTAATTAATGCAAAAAATAAAACCTATAGAATCAATAGAATAAAAATTGAGCATTTGTTGATGAATGCGACGTTAAGAATCTTAGTCACTATTATTAAAAAAAAAAGTAATATTATAAGTGTGAGATTTATTTTAACTTTATATGACCTCAATTTCCCTCAAAAAAATTATATAAAAATTATTAAAAAACTAAATTTTCTGCGAACCTAAAAGCAGAAGCACAAGTAGCATAAAGCATATAAATTAATAGGGGAATTTACATACAAATCACACTATTTTTATATATTTAAATATCTAATACTCAAATTTTAATTTTTACATATATATATATATATAACATCTCAATCTTCAATATAATATATAATTTTTTTTAAAATCCTATTTTCTCACAAAAAATCCACAACTTATTTTACAAATTTGCAAAAAAAATTATATATATATATATCACCAAAATATTTATAATTAATTATATATAACAATTAAATATTTAACTCGCATAAAAAAAAACAACTAAGATTAACTTTAGACACTATAATTATATATCAGTAAACATTAAAAAAAATGTTAGATATATTAATATATAAGAATACTAACCTCAAATAAATAACAACACGCCAAATAGAAAAAATAATAATAAATAAATAAAGAATAAACTGCTCATAATGTTCAGGTCATTGGGCCAAAGAACATGACTGTATGTAGGGGTCATCATAGTTGACAAATTTTGACCAAAAAGGCTTGTACTTGATGATTGCAAGATCAAGCCAAGGCTTATAGTTACCATTATAATGAATGACTGCAGCATTCTCAATCTCTGATGGGTTAACCGCAGGATCATAGCCCAGACCAAGAACATGCCATCTTCGATCAAGAGGATATGTAAGGTTGTAAAAGGTGATCAAGCCTGGAGGCAGTGATCCCAGCTTCCACAGTCTTCGATCCTCATTCTGTACAATTAACAAAAAATTTTTTTTTAAAAAAGTCCATTAATGTGGATTGAAGTAAGAAATAATGCAATAATATAAAGAAAAAGCATGTGAAATGAGTCATTGCTAGAATTTGAATAGAGCAAACAAGATTAAGAAGTTTTAAATTCCGAAAAGCTTCGTTTAAAAGTCTCGCGAAAAGTTTATTTGTCTTGGCTAAAAGGGAAAACGGAGTTTTCTAGATGGTAAAACTAGGTTTCAAAAAAGACACTATTCAAACGATCAAAATTAAAATTCAGTCTCAAAAGCAAAACGCACTAAAAAAACTCTCCAAACGAAGCCTAAGAAAAAGAAGGAAAAAAAAAAAACTTAAACCTTCACAAACTTCAACTATATTATATAAATATTAAAAGATGCTAATTTATCCAACAATGAACAATTAATTAGTTTTTATTTTGTTACCAAATCTTGCCAGTAGTGATATATTCCAGTAATGTTGCGCCTCTTCCATTCCTTCAAGTCAAAGATGTTCATGCCGAATGCCCAACCACATGCCTGTGGGTCGAAGTTATTTGAAATCTTTGGGTTTGAAAAGTTCAGGTAGGTATCAAACCTATGAAAACTCTCTTTGCAGGTCTCCACTGCACCATTCACCATCCCTTTCATATCTATAGACAAAATAGGTGCCAAATCCTTCTGCACAACTATGTCATCATCAAGGAATAGTATCTTATTAAGCTTTGGATAAACCTCAGGCATGTAAAACCGGAGATGGTTAAGCATAGACAAGTACTTGGGATTCCTGTATTTCAGATTTTCATTCTCAGTAGAAAGTGATGAGGGATGATTAGATTTGAAGTAATATTCTTTGATTCTCGCCGACTCAAGCTGACGAAGAACTGCACAATAAGATGAGTTAAGCCACTTGAACTCATCGATGTTCTGCACTTCTACTGTTGCAGGCGAAGGTGGATGTTTGAAGAACCACATTCTCATTGCAGCGAAATTCAATCTATCAGTAACTATGTGAAACACATGCTTCTCGGGTTCCTTTGCATGTACTATTGTTGAGTTAACTACCACAGATGTTGCGAGCACATTATCTGAGAATATAGCGTAATGGTACAGGGATGGATCACTGAGCTTGGAATTATCAGACAGTTCTTTGCTATGGTATCCATGCAGGTAGTAATCAGTGGTCAAGTGTAAGTGAAGGCAATGGAGTGGTCTAGGAACTGTCTTTGCGGCATGCTGTACCAAGAATGTGCTCTGTTTTTTAACTGCATTTATGCTTCTTTCTGTAGACTGAATCATGGCTCGAAGCTTCCGATCGACAACATCGCATTCATAAAGCACATCTTTGGCAATCGGATAAAGCACGACCCATTGACTTTGCATATTCGAGAGCGCTACATATAGAAGAAGTGGTTTCAAACAATTAGTAACAAAAATTGATAGAAACATAAAACAAAAGAAATGAAGGTATAGAATACTCTTGTTGCAGATCAGCATCTGTGGTTGCATCTTCAATGGCATGTTGATTTTCTCTAATGTGTTTGAACAGAGAATCATAAAGATCTATCTTTTTCACAGAATGAGCTATGCTGGCATATACTTTCGCCATTATGATCTGATCTTTCATGAGCTTCAAAGTGGAGTCAGAGTTTGGATTCTGATATTCAATTCTCCATATACTGTATCTTCCTCTTGTTGCGCTGTTAAACTCCTTTGAACGTTTAATAGCTCTGGCTTGAATCTCAAGTTCAGTTTCTTCACTCATATTGATCAGCTCCGCAGCTCTCTTTTCTCTCCTCCTTTGTCTCAATTGCTGTCAGGAAAAAGCATTAGCAATAAGAACCTGCAAAATAGAACAAACAGACAATAGGCAAGCGTTCACCTGTCTTCTAAGCTTTATAGGGGTGATGGAATTGTTTCGCCGACTTTGATCAACAAATGGCCGAATATCATTTTCTGATTTCCTCATAATTTGCTGAGGTGGCCAATCTCGCTAAGAATTTGACTGACGAGTTAGTTTCTCCAGAGCGAAAATAATGGACACTATAACAAGCTTGAAGTGAAATTTATGAAGTTTCTAATCATAAATATGACAGATTAAATTAAATTTGCATGATTTAGGGGAGGGGGGGGCGTTATTGTATGCTATGAAACTGCTTGTTATGCCTTTTTTTTTTTTTGCATGATTGTTGTCTTTCTTATTTCTCGAAATGATTAATCCATTGAGAATGTGTCAAGAAAGTACCACTTTAGCTTTCTCTATCGAATGTTTCCCATCGCCAGGATTCTCCCACACCCAAGAAGAAGATAAATCTCTTGAATTGATTGTATGTGACCGGACATCACCGGAAACATCAGCATACGCCACAGTAATATCAAAGCCCTGAGAGATTTGAAAAAAACTAAAAAAACTTAAAGCATGGATAATTCATCATCGTTCACAAGGTAATAGAGGAACTCCATTTACCTCATCTGCATTGACGTACTGAGTACCCTCAACCAAGTGCTCCTTTGAGACACGATATTCCTGTAAATTCAACAGTAAATCATAGATGAACTACTGATCAAAAAGAAATATGTTGACAGTAAGAGTAAGTAGCACAAAATAATAGTAGCTGACTGATCAATTAAGAAAAAATGGACAGAGATGGCATATAAATGGACTGAAAAAGGTAGGAAAGCTTTTATTTAGAAACACTGCTAACCCTTTCAAGGTGTAATGCCATTTCAACCTCTTTGGTATCATGAAACGAGAACATCATAATTCCACAGCATTATTGATGCAATGCACCATCATTATAAAGCCAAATTGATATCTAACAAGATATTAAACCATCTACAGAATAGTACTTGATTTATTTTATTTTGTAATAAAAAGGATGGCTTGTTTTGGTGGATTATTTCATAATAGATATTTTTTATAAAAAATCCAATTTATTATATTTGATTGTATTTTGATTGAATTCATTTATTTTTCTTTCTTTTAAATGCAAAAACCTCTATGTATCTCCCATGTACTGAGTTCAATGATGATGAAATTATTTAATGTTTCCTCCTATTCTCTCTCATTTCTCCTTTTCCTCCCTAATCATGCTCGGTAACTATTGCTAGCTTTTTCAACCTATATAGTCAACTTAAGATTTGATATGGAACCTTACAAATTTGTCTCTTTGGAGGATTTACCAGAGATACCTGTGAGACTAATTATTACTCATCATAAGAGACTCAACTCTACAGAACAAACTATTCCTCTATTATTGTTCAATCTTTTATAGAACTTCTTAGACTTCGTAGTTGAGGAACTCCTATATACTACCTTCATTGCGAGACATTCAATGCTCCATTGATTTCATTTTAAATTTTTTAAGTGCTTTACCCCTCATCTATTGGATGAACAATAGAGATTGTACATAACTAACTAACCACATAGTTACACATTTACATAAATGATTTAAACCTAAAAGTTATGGTCCTTGTTCATTCTCACCTTTTTTGTTTTAGAAAATAATAGTATTTGACATGTGTTGATAGCAAGTGCAATAGCAAAATCACTCTGATTGGATGATATGCTTGAACTTTTTTATTTTGTATGTATAATTGACTTATGTAGTTGGTGTCGCCAAATTTAGATTTACTCTAAAGATGAGGGAAAGATTGCTTTCATGATCCTTGACAATCTTTTCAAATGGATTGCCATGTTATTAAATACTCCCATACTTTTATGCATGCCATCACAAATGATGAGACCCTTCGACTATTTTTTAGTAGCCAACTTGAATGAAATCTTCATTTTTAGTACTTTCAAAATTAACCACCTTCATCAATGATCATTAGTCTTGAATACTCTTTTCATCAATTAGTTATACATAAATAATAATACGTTTTCCATTCTCTATCATAACGCCACACTTTTTATTTCATTATTTACTGACCCTATCAAAGTCCAAACTATCATTAATTGACAGGCACACTATTAATTTCTTAACATTTATAGTTATCATAGCCTCACCACTTTCTATGGGTGGTTCATTAGAAGTTTCAACACCATTATGACCCATTTGATGAACCTTATAGAGCAATCCGTCCAATGACTTTCATTTGCTAATCGAATCCTTTAACATATTAGTTTAAAGATGATTGATGCTTCGGTTTTACTTTTCTGACCTCAATCAAATCTTTAAATTTGAGAATAATGCTTTGGATATTGGCATCAACAATATTTTATTGCATACAAAATATCATGTGGCTTTCTATAATAAAATTTTTAAGACACTAAGTAACATTACTTCACTTATGTTAAGGAGTTTATGCCATTGTTCAAGCCATCTGCTATTGGTAACACTACCTATTGCCTTATGTGTTTGTCCATCATTTAGATCATGAGGCTTTTGAAAGCTTACACTTCTAGAAGAAACTTAACGCCTTGCACTCCAATTTGGTTGCCTGTCTTTACACATACTATTTTGCTCTTTGTTATTGCTAAAGCCACATACACATTTAATTTTACTCACCCTTGAGTACTATTATTGTTTTGGTGCCTGAATTTTACCATCTGAAAATTGATCACCCCTCCTAATCTGACTTCACTTTATCTTTCACAAGATTTCTTACAATAACCATCTCTTTCACTATAATTTTCATCTATGTTGTTATATATTCAAAGGATCTCATCTATGCATTCCACAATTATCACTATATTGATTTTTTCATTTAGTAATTGCATGCTGGTGGGCATGTCAGTCATGTGGTTCATGACAATACCATTGGTCTTATTAACAAACACTTTTATGAACATCAATCAAATGGAGTGACACGCACATCATTTGGCTAGTGTTGTATGTGCCTAACAAGCATGATGATCAAACATCCAAACAAGACTTGGGCATGGAGTACTGGTTTGAACTACTTAGGACTGCACACAAACATGGCTTTAAATATGTTATGTCGATTTGTATTTTAAAATGGTTCGCTTCTTACGGCAGACACTTCACAAATAATACAACTATTATGGTACTTTGATATATTTGCATTACTAAAGCAACATTTTATATAAGTTTTAACATAGTTTGACTCAGTGTTGATAAAATCGATGGATAAATGAATAAAGGAAGGATGAATTTTTGTGTTTGTATGGACAACACTTGATTGTAATAATTTATTATGGATCAGTAACTTCCAATGTTCATTAATATTTTTGTTAGGTAGATGCATTTGATATTCTACATTTAAACCATCTATTTCAACCACTTAACTTCTCTTAATTTTACAGGATGTAATCCTAATGTCTACAATTATATCAGGAATGTCAAATACTCTTTTCAACATGAAGTTCAGTGGTTCAACAGTGTAAGAGAGCATGTGAAGATCAGCTGTAGTTTTGTTCTTTGTTAAATCAATTTGTTTTTATTTCTTATTTTTATTCATTTTCAATGTTCTTATTTTCTAATGTATTATCATTGAATTATAATGAATAAAATTTCATAAATTGTTTCTTCATAACCTATTGGTTTGAACCGGGTGGTGGCCTATCTTATTTGAAAGGTGCAATATCCTCTTTTAGAAAAATACTAGCAAACACCCCATGCAAGTGCGCTTGAAAAAACTGTAGTTTGAAATTTTTTTGTAAATGATCTATTATCTTATTTACTTATTTATTTTGATAAGCGGTCTCGATCTTCATGATCTAGAAGAAATGAAATAAAGCTGCCAGGCTTAAAGGAAGGAAATAAATTACCTTGATCGATCCGTGAACAGCGTCGAAACTTAATCCGTTCGTTACATGCGAAGTAAAGTGGATTCTACGGTAAATCTTCTGATAAATAATTAATTAAAACAAAACTTAATTAGGAATTAATTAAATGGGATATTACATGTTATGAGAGAGGTAGGGCCTGAAATACTGTAATTTTTTATGAGAGAAGAATCCAACGGAGGAAAGTAAGAGAAGATAGGATAGATATTAGAAGATGGAGAATTTTTTATACAACATTTTCAATGCATGGAGCTCTTATTTTAGAGGGATCAGTTGGAGCAAAGGTATAAAATAGATGATAAATAATTGATGATGGGGGATTTGCCAAGTAAAAAGGGCATAGTTAGTGCATATAGTTCCTTCTATTGTAGAGTTTAGGGATATATATGTCGCCTTATCTTTTATATTTTCAAAGTGGCTATTTTTGTGACTTTGAATTTTGGATCTCTAAAATACATTTAAGGCAACTTAATCGTTGCTCTAGACCTGCCATCGAGAGAGAAGTGTTTATATGCAATACAAACACTAAAACTCATCTTTCTAGTTACTATTCAAAGTTCAATTTAAAATTTAAATCTAATAGATCTTTTAAAATATAATATAAATCATAATAATGGCTTTAAATACTTTAAAAAAATCATGTTTTATATCCTGTACATAATGAGATAGACATGAGCTTTCTCACAATTAATGAAATTTTCTATAAATGCATACTCATTCGCTTGATATAATTTTTAGTCAAGCTAGTTATGCTTTTTTATTTTTAAATGCAATTTAGAACAAAAATTAGTATGAGCATAACAAGGGTAATCACCAAGAATTGCTAGAATATAAAGAAACATTGAAGAAAGAAACTTGAGGATTAAAAATCCAATAGTATGGAAAATAACAAAAAGGAAACAGAGCTCATTTTGATCACCTTTCTTGAAGCTTGGCCAAAACACGAGAGTGATGATGCATTATTTTTTATTTCTTCCTCATTTTATAAATAGGAAATGAAATCTTCTATCAATTAAAATACAATTATTTATTTATTTTCTCACTGAATTAGCCGACAGTTATACATGGTGTCACACCTTGATAGGGGTTAATTTGCTTTATTCTAAAGTAGACTGGTCTTTCTTGAACCTCAAGTTATTATTCTTGATGTTTGTGTTTATAGTCAAAGAGTTGACAATGGACATGGCCTGAAAGGTTGTCAGGACTGCAATAACAAAAAGGTTTTCAAGTACTTCCTTCTAATTTTTCTAAAGATAATAGTAGTTCGTGTTAAAGTTGTTTCTTTTGAAGTTTTTTACGTCCCACTTCTATGAAATGGGATACATGCTTTCAGGTGTGCTACTTATAAGCGCATTTTTTGGGTTCTATTTGCAAGCAAATAAAAAGTCGTAAACATTAAATATAGAGAACCATTCATGCACGTACTACGCTATTTCAACCATATTCTCCAAAACAACCAAAAAGCATGCATAAATGATAGTCATTATATACAAATACTCATAATATGTACATATATGAGCATTGACCATCAGTTTTTATACAACTCAATCATCTGTGGTGAGAGGTGTGGATGATGTATGGAAAGGTTTGGAGATGACGAGGGTGAAGTGTCTCTGAGTTGGTTGGTGGAAACAAGAAGGGGGGTTTGTAGAAGTTCTCGAATGACAGGATAAGGCGAAGAGAGGAGAGAAGGAAAGAGAGAGGACGGGTGGCCTACCATGTGTTTTTGAAAATTATCTTACAAGCATACTCTAATTATAAATAGGTTTTTGCATTTAAAGAAAAGAAAAATAAAGGAATTCAATCAAAAAACAATGAAATAAAATAAATTTGGATCTATTACTAAAAAAAATATATATTATGAAATAATCCACCAAAATAAGCCATCATTTTTATTACATATTATCTTCTTTTCATTGAGTATTGTAATGTAGATTTGTAAATATTCCACTGGGTTTGAACTAATTATGTTATTATTTAACAATTTCAGGTTTAAATGAGTAAACAAAGAAAAAATATATATCGTAAACGGAATAACGACCGACAAAAATAATTTTAAATTTATATATATAAATTGATTTAGATTGACTTTTCATTAGTTTTGGATTTAAATGATTATCATTTTAAAAATATAAATTTTAATTTTCATTATCCAACCATCCATTCCCTTCTTGAAAAATCGAAGTCCCAAATAGGATCATGATAAGAAAAGCTACAAAATAGTCCAATCAACAAGGAATGAAACCAATGCAAATTGGTGGTTGGTTTGGCTAGGATAGCTTACAAGACGGCCCTGGACAACAACAAGAGGAATTTGGCGCATGACAACAGCTGGACTAAAGGTAAATAGGGACCTCTTATGGAAGACAAAAGTAGGGAAGTGGCAAATCAGAGTTGAATGCGATCCTTAATGGGCGAGAAGAAAAATTTATACCTTGATTCAATCAAGATACAATATGAACCTAATTTAACATAAAAGTATGAACTTAACAAACCCTAAAACCTAGATAACTAAAACCAAGATTAAATAGGGCTCAGAACTAACCCAAGTTCACGATTGAACTGACCAATAAAATAAAAGGGTCAGCATGAGCCGACCCTCTTCACACGTGAGTTTTACCTAGCATCAAAGATGGATGCCTGTGTCAATCCCATAACACAAAGTATTATAGTCACAAAGCATGTGACAATATGCTAAAAAAATCAAGAGAATTTCATCGGAATTGCTTAATAGGAAGTCTCGTGAAAATAACAAAACCCACAAGAATAGCTACTAGAGTGTTGCACTAAGAATCACTATATGGCTATATTATGAGCATAGTCCTAGTTCACTATTTCCTTCTCCAACCTCATGAACAAACCAAAACACTAACATCTAACTTCACTTTGTTGGACTTTTTTATTATGCAAAATTTATTACGAGCCTCTTAACACTAGATCTCAATTTTGATTTTTCACTTCCTTCTTCTCTAAATTTAGCTAAGAAATTATATGTTTGCACATGGAATTCAAGCTCTCATTAAGAAAGAATTGCACTAGGGTTGTAGAGAAAAAATTGTAAAGAGAGAGGGAAATAATATTGTATGATTGGAATTTCCAAACCATAATTCTCATAATCTAGACAATTTATGAGATAGCTTGTCATAATTTATATCAAGAAAAAAGACTGTCTATCGAGAATCTCACTACAAAGATAAAAAATAATAAGGAGCCTTAAAAAAAAGAATTTAATCCAATAAAAGTGAGTAATCTATAAGAAAAGAGAGGAGAGAGGAATAAGAGTGAATATTGATTCAAATTATATTCCTAATATATAATTTAATTACAAGTATTGAAAATCTCTATTTATAGAAATTAAGTTACAAGATTGAATTAAAATATTTAAAATTTTATTCTAAGACTTAAAAATCCTATCTAATTCAAAAAACTCTAAAATTAAATATGTTTACAAATTAAATGAAAGCTACGAAATAATTAAAAATATGCTATAATAATCTAAAAATATTAGAATAATTCTAGTATTCTTAATGCTTCTCTAGGCAAATAAAACCCTTCCCTTAATGAGTTTTGCAGTAGCACTTTCTTAGAAGTCTAAGAGGATGTGATATCATTAGCTTTACAAATTGAACTTGAAAATTATAATTAGCAGCTTCTGATCCAAATGTCCTCACGCATCATACACCTTTTTTAAATTGAATTATAGGTGAGCATCCCATAATCACGTAGTGATGGTAGCAATAGTAAAATAAATTAAATCTAAATTTCTTATATATGAAGAAGAAGATAATAGCCTTAGAACTTGTGGAACAAAGTGCACCTATAAAAGAATCTTGCAAGACTACAAGAGTTTATAAATTTGTTCCTTCATCTTAAGGTATTTTGGGACCAACAACATAGTAAACAAGTATTTCAATCCCACGATCAACAACAAGGCCACAAACAACCTCGGAACTTACTCTAGGAATAGTTTTAGGCATAAAACCTCAAGCCCAAGTTAATCAAGAGGCTTGATTACAGATAACTAATAGTTTCCATAGTTTTCATTATCATCAAGCACATCTACATAATCTATAACATCACAATAACAATCCTCAAAGATCTATTTAGCACAAAGGAATAGTAGATCTTTCACATAATTTTGAACAATGAGTTAACCACATGACACATTTTAAAACTATCGGAGTTCAAGACATAAGTGTATGACTTGATTTATCATAATAATTAAGCTATTTTGGATGGGGACAAACAATATAAGCATCATACATATATATTAATTATGATACTCATATTCCTCAAAACACAATCAGTCATCAAAGAAATATTTATAATGATCAAATGCATCAACATTAGCATGTATTGAAAATAAATTATCATATCTAAAAGATGGATGATGATTAGAATAGTTTGTGTTATCATAGTAGTAATATGACTCCTTATAAATTATAATTATGATATTGATAGTATTCTAACTCAAATTATAATGTTGATTATTCTATTATTGTTTTTTAATATAATAACATAATTGTAATATTTCCAAGGAACATTTCTATTAAACAATTTCACAACAAATCCATAATGAGGTTCTAAACACAGATGTTTATAAGATTGATGACATTTCTAAATAAATTCATAGAATGATTTCAAAATTGAGTTAGGAGAATGTGTATTTCTCAATATGAGTTTAAATATTTTCTATATAGCTCTCTGATATAATGTATGCATCTTTCAAAAGAAAACTATTTTTTGTCCTAAAAACATCACAAAAATACATAAAAGAATTCATATGGCTTATAGCTAAAGTTATAGCTGTCAGGACTTGGGGATTTGTGATGCATGTGTAGGAGATTTTCATATTTTTTTTATTTCAGTTGGATTACATCAAGGATCCACTTTAAGCACACATCTTTTTGCTTTAGTTATGGATGTTCCTACTAGGCATTTATAGGAGGATGTTCTTTGGTATATGCTTTTTGCTGATGACATTCTTCTTGTTGATAAGAATAGAGTGGGAGTCCAAGAGAAACTTGAATTATGAAAGTCAAACTTAGAGTCTAAAAAATTTTCGTTTGAGTAGATCTAAAATTGAATATGTGGAGCATAATTTTAATTATAACAGTTCTAGTAGTGATGTTGTAACATTGGGTGATCAAGTCATTAAAAAGTGTGAGTGTTTCAGATATCTCGGCTCTATTGCTCAAAATGATGGTGAAATAGATGAGTATGTTATTAGTAGAATTCAAGTTGGATGGTTGAAGTGGAGAAATGCATCTGGTCTACTGTGTGATAAAAAAGTACCGCTTAGACTTAAATGGAAATTTTATAAGATGGTGGTCAAACTTGTAATGATTTATGGAGCAAAATGTTGGCCAGAAAAAGAAGCATAAGACTAAGTTAAGTGTTGCAGAGATGAGTATGCTCAAGTGGATGGGTGGCTTTACTCTTAGAGATAAAATGCGAAATGAGTATATTTGGGAAAAGGTTGGAGTAACTCCAATGGCAGATAAGATTAGAAAGAGTAGCCTTAGATGGTTTGGCCAGATAAAGCGTCGATAGTCTAATGACCCGATTAGAAGGGTAGATGTATTAGATTTACCTTATGTTAAGAATAGTAGAGGTAGACCTAAAGACTGACCTTAGTTCATTAGAATTAAATAAGATTTTGAGACATAATAGAACACAATGGAGAAGAAGGATTCATGTAGTCGACCCCACATAGTCGGATAAAGGCTTGTTGTTATTATTGTTGTTTTCCCTTGAATTTTGTGGAAGGGTCGTGTAGGATGAAAAACTAATAATGTGGTAGCTAGAATTGTTATACATATAGCTTAAGAAGTTATGCTCTAAAACTTTTGTGAAAAAGATAAGTTTGTTGCCAAATGGAAGATGGGACTCTTTCTTCATCTTCTTTGTCTTTCTTCTATCAAATTGGCTCTTAACATTTCTTATTTTCTCCATGAATTCAACCTCAAATTTGCATTAGATTTCTAGATAAAGAAATTGTAGATAGATGAGGAAGGTTAGAGGTCTAGTATGGAAAGATTCCTGAGATTATAGTTATCAGGACTTGGAAATTTTGTAAGAGAATTATCATGAATTGTAATTTCAATAAAGAGATGGCATCCATTAGAATTCATGGTAGAGAGAGAAAAACTCTGAGTAAAGATGTAAGTGAATTAGTACGCTCAATGAATAGTTCAAAACTCATCCATACAAGGCTCATTTATGTTCTTTGTATATACAATTAATCAAGTATGAGTACAACTTTTAAAACTCGACAAATAAGCAAACAAGCTAGAACAATAAGCTATTTGTTTGACTATATTCATTAACATGTTCATTTGTTATTTAACAAATAATCTATTAAGAACTCGAAAAATTTCTCATTTAATTTGGTTGATTATTTGATGAATTATTCTTTGTTCTTGTATCAAATTCATAATCTTATGTATACTTTAAAACTTATGTATATTAGTTGAGACAAAATTGATAAAGTCATCAAGGTGAATAAACTGAAACCTTTTATTATCTCTATTTTATGATAGTTAATTAAAAAACTTCACCGTAACCTTGAGGATCTGTGTCAGGGAGAAAAGTTTGCCATAAAAATCATCAAAGAAGCAAAAGGCCCACATCCACAATAAATAGTCAAAATCATTAAATTTAATTAAGTTACCAATGATGGAAGAGGATTTCGAGCCATTCAGAGGATATTAGTATATTATGAGGCAATGGAACTGTTACACCAAATTACTCGGAAATGATGAATAGGCATTGTAGGAGGTGTTAATGGCTTAAGATAATGAACAAGCAATAGTATATGCATATATGATTGTAGCAAGAGGTTGTGGAATTGGGAGAAAGAAGACCAAAGAAGCAAACACTATGCATGTGCAAACAATTATGGCGAGGTGACCAAACGGGTAGTTATCAGGAGTGTCAATTCGGGTTCAATTCTAACCCGAATTTGACTTGACCTGAAACTGCTTAACCTAAACTCGATACTATACGAGTTGAAAATCCTAACCCGAACTTAACTCGATACAAACCCGACTAGATTGATTGGTTTAGACATATATTTTAGGTCAAAATCAAGTTAATCTCGGATTGACGGGTCAATTTCAAATTGACGAGTTAAAATCGAGTCAATTTCGAGTTGGCGGGTCAAAATTGAATCAATTTCAACTTGGTGGATGAACCCGAACCCAACCTAATAATTAAACGGGTAAAATACCTTGACACCAAACTAAACTTGAGAAATATTCAAGTCAACCCGAACCCAATTTTTTTGAGTCGAGTTCATATTGAATTATCCGTCGGGTTATTTATTGACACCCATAATAATTATGAGCGAATAGATTAGCATATAAGCACATGCAAGCGAAGAAACATGCAAGTGCAAGAATAGGAAGCATAGCATGGCAAGAAAGTGTCACGAATATGATCAAGAGTTTTTGATGGCAGCTAATGTAACTAACCACATTAATGATATGTTGAAGGAAAAGAGATTTGTGTTATTGAATAAAATATCATGTTATTTATAATAAGAGAACAAATGCAATGTTTCTTAAAAGAACACACCGAAGTATGATCCGCTTACTATAGCTAGGAAACTTTCATAAATAAATTCTAATGCTAACATGGTTTATTGCATAAATTGCAAGTAAGTTCATTCCACTTTAAAAAGATAATAAATATAGATGTATAATTATGCATCAACATATGTTACAAGAATTTCTTTTTAGTCAAGTTCCAATGCACCTATATGCATGTTCTACTTTTTTTATACCATGAAATAGATGAAGAAAAAAAATATGACAATGAAGTTTGAGGAATTAAAAGCTGTAACTTTAAGGGCTATTTGATTAGAGGAATTTGAGTGTAAAATATTACAAATGTAATGGCATTGAAAATATTGATCTTTAGTTTGTTTTAAAACAAATTCAAATTCAAATCTTGAGAGATTTAAAACTCATCCATAAGTTCATTTCTAGTGTATTCTAAAATCATCTGATTTGATTAATTTCCAAATACACCACAAACCATCCCCATGGCCACCCACTACAACCGTAAAGTTTTTGAAAATAAATTCAAAGTCAATTTTAAGATATTTATAACTCATCAATCAGTTCATTTCTAGTGTATTCTAAAATCATCTGATTAGATCAATTTCAAAATACACCACAAACCACCCCCATAGCTACCCAATACAACTATAAGGTTTTCGTGCCAGACCATACCGACCTGTTCAACTGATTCGATCGTGAGTCGGTGGTGTGGTCAGTATAATAGCAATTAAAAATCGGATTCACAATGAACCGGCCATAAAATTGGGTTCGATCTCCAAACCGACACCGACATTTATAAAACCAGTCGGTTATTATTTTGGACTAATTAGGACCATTGATTTTAGATCCAACGGTTAATAATATTCCATGGATTCACTACTTTAAACCCCAACCTCAACTTGATTTCACTGCTTGCCCTATTCTCTCCTTTCTCTTGGTCTCGTGACTCACGAAACCAAGAATATCATCTCTCATTTGCCTTTCCAACTCTCTCTTCTCTCGATCTCGAATCTCTCAGCACTTGCACTCTAGCTGCTTGATCAAAGCCAATTCCACTGCTTCGCGTTGTCCCAACCATCCAATATATGTTGACTCTCTCTCACTTGGTAACTCGCTCAACATGGGTTACTCATTACCTACTCAAAGAAATTTATATTTTTTCTTGGTTAATGTGATAAATTACTCCGTGTGTTTCAACTTTCAAGAGTTTCACTTTATTGACATATCTATGTGGATTTCTTCTCTATTAGTTTAAAGTTTTTGGTAAAAGAGTTCAATGATTCAGGGTCCGTTTGGGGCAGCTGCCCCTACACGGCGTGGTTTATGCCGCACCGCAGCCCCGTTTGGTTTCGTAATTTAAGGGCAAAATTCCAAAGTTTGAGCTGCAGCTGCTGCCGCGAAGCTGCGACTCGATCTTTCCTAGCGTGGCCCGCAGTGCTAAAGTTTCTTTTCCTAAATTACCCCTCCGCCTTTTATCAAAACCCTCCCGTGTCTGTTCTCCCTGTGACTTCGAAACATCTATTGCAAGTAAAACGCTTGTTTTTCTGCGGGAATTTGCTCCTCTGCCGATCTCACCCAACTTCGTCGATGCCGATCTCGTCGCAGCCGATCTCGTCACTGTCGATCTCGTCGTTGTCGATCCTATCGCTGCCGATCTTGCCGCCGCCGATCTTGACGTTGACGAGTAACCAGTATTTCCAGCAGGTATGGGCCTTTTTGTTGTATATGAGTCATATGGGTCTTTTTTGTTGTATATTTCGTTAATTTATTTGATATTTTTGATCCAGTCATAGAAGTGCAGACTTGCGGCTTGCCTTTCCTTTAAGTTATGGATAGTTTGCTTTCTTACCTATAGTGTAATTGTTTTGTGTGTGATTTATTATAATATTATGTGGACACTTCACGTGTTATGGTGTTAATAATAATTATTTGTGTTTTAATCATTTGCATCTAAGATTGTTGTAGGTGAGTTTATTGTTGTATATTATCACTCTTTTTTCTCTAGGTTGTTTTAAGATACATAGCGTGTTGACCTTCGGTGAGATGGGATATTCTTACTTGCTTTTGTCAATGTGATTAGATGTATACATATTGTTGAATTATGTGATATGTAAGATTTAATAGGTGGTTAAATCTTACTTTCTAATTTAAGATGTATGAGATGAATTTTCATACCATGTTACCTTACATATATTAATGATTGTTGAATGAGATTTTTATGAGTTGACAATTCTCATCCTTTTGTGTTGTGTTGGGAAGCCATGTTTTTTGTTGACAAGTATAATACATTCTCAAGCCTTTAAATATTATTTTGATGTTTTAGTTGACTATCTTTCTAAACATTTTGAAGGATGAATTATTTTGTAATCTCATCTTTCTCCTATTATAATTTATGCATCAAGCTTTAACTCTAGTAATCTATATTTGTTTTGCCCAGCTTAATCTTCAAATATATACAAATGAATTCCTTTTGACATGAAGATACTCTTAATTTAGTGCTTAGGTTTGAGTGTTTTATCTGTAAGACGATTGACCTATGAATCATATGGAAGACTTGAATGTATTTTGCAATGTCACCTGTCCTCATATTAATATTTTTATTGCTTATACAATCTTTTTATCAGGAAATATGAGTTCAAGGAGCTCTGAGTCCAGGAGGCATTATTCTGTTGTGATTTGTCATGTTGTGTATTCACTTCACGTAGGGAAGAAAATTATGGGAGAAGATTTTTTAGGTGTCCAAGAAATAGAATATGAGATGATTGCAACTATTTCAGATGGGTTAACGAATATGATAGCAATGGAAAAAAAAAATTTAAAGATTTGATCAACAGGATAGTAAGTTTAATATTTTGATCGCACTAGTTGTTGTACTTATAATTTTAATATTGTTATTATTTATTAAGTAGTGTTATTTATTAAGTGATGTGTAATCTGCTAATATAATTTAGTTGACTTATGACTATATATGATAATTACTTATTCTATTTTTCTTCATTCTATTTAAAATTATTCAGCTCATATGCTCATAGAGATATTTTAATCATTTTTTCAAACAAGAGACAAATTCTAAGCGAGTTTTCCAAACGAATTACAACGCTTCAACAACTGCAGAACTACATTCTTACGAAAAAGCTGCGGTACCCCAAACGACCCTAAATCAGTTTCATCCATTCTATGGGTTGAAGAATCTTAATAGGACATGTTTTTGGATGAATGAGTTCAATTACCGATTACCTACTTCAAGAAACTTCTTACATTTATAATTCACTTGTTGGCTTGTATGTGAAATGTTATTTAATGGAGGTGAAAAAAAGGAGAGATTTCTAATTTATTAATTGATAAGATTTTTTATCAAAATTAATAGCTCATAATGCTAGTTTGATCTAAATTCAAAGATTTGTTAAGATTTTTGCTCTCAATCAGGTTATGCTCGATTCACTTCCCTTTTGGTGTGTCATGCTCATTTATGGCATTGATAATTGTGAATCAACTTAAAGAAATTATTGGCTAGCTTGGTGAATTTGTTCATCATTTTCTTTCTTCTTATATTATAATGTTGTTGTTGTTATATTATAACGTAAAAATTTTCTTTACGATGTGGGGCATGAATGTTGGATGATGATGAGTTTTAGCTTTCATGGGTAATGCAATATTTTTTTGCTTTCTAATTCCTTCTATTGGATGGCCTAATCAACCTATGAGTTTCTAGTTTTGAGCATATGGCTATTTTTAGGTTATGTTATTAGATCTTCTCTCTTTTCTTTATTTTGCTTCAGTCGGTAGCAACCATTTCTCTTATCCTCCCTAGAATTCCTTCTTGCCTCTCTCTTCTTTTGATAGTTGATTTAAACTGCATTTCTCCTATCGGACGGTCAAACAACCTAAGAGGAATTGTTGGTCGCTACAGATGATCTTACGTAGCAATTTATTTCCTCATGCTCTGAGCCTCTTTGTCCTTATTATTTTCAATTAATTTTAATTTTGTAAGTTTTCTTCTAGCATTATTTCTTCATGTTTTATAATATCAATTATCTGGGCCTCTAATAAGGTTAGTATTCTTAATTTTTTACTTTATAGTTTATATTTCAAAACATGAAACATTAATAATATCAACTTTCCACATTGTTTAATAATTTGTAGATGTTTATAGGTTGCTCTGAGTAGTTGATTCTAATTAAAAACTCTCACTTGTATATCTTTATGATCACATGCATAGAACACGAAAGGCAATAAAAATCATATTTAAAAATACAAAGGTTGTATAAATCATATACTAACATCATAAAAAATAGTGGTCCATGCATCTACTTATTTTTTGAATCCTCATTTTCAATATGATAAAGAGAATTATTATCATAAGCCTGAAATCATGTAAGGTTTGGTGGAGATTATTGGAAATAAAGATATATGCCCTAAACCATCACCAATGATGAATGAGGTTAAATTTTTTGTAATAACTTGAAAAATTTTAGTGAGCCAATAGCTCTAATAATATCGAAAAAAATGCAACATGATAAGTTTAAATGAACACAAATATCATTTTTATTCATTTTTCATGGTGATTATAATCAATAGATGATAAAAGAGAGAAAAAAATCTCATGTAGTCATGTTTACTTTTTCAAGTTGCAATTGAAAAAAAATTACGATCCTTTGGACTACAAAACATTGAATTGGATGATTTTTGGATTGTTGATGAAGAATCAACTCCTAAAACTAAACTATGATGATCTAAAGAATGAAATTCAAAGAGAAATTTTATTCTATCGGCTGAAGAATTTGACAACTAATATACAATCTCAAAATAAATTTCTTTTTTCTTTAATTCACATGTTTCAATTTATTTGATTGATGATATTATAATTGAAAATCATAAATATGTAATTGAAGCAGAATTTGTTGATGCTATAAATAAAAATCTTGAAATTGATAATTTGGAAGCTTTTGGAGAGGGAACAGAATTTATGCACAAATTTATCAGAGATGAATTATGAATATATTTTATTTTCATCTTTAAACATAACTATCAACTAATTATAATTTTCTTCTATTACACTTTATCAAATGATGTTGTGTATGGACTATGGAATCATATATATTTTACTCTATGTGCTTTATCTATGTGTGTATTTTTAATTATAAGCATTGCAATGTAGCCTCGAGTTTTACGCCAAATTCACTTTATTTAAAATCAAACACAAAAAAATAATCTCATACATTTATTTTCACTCAATCAAATAGCTTTAAAATATTTAAAATAGTTCATTTTTTAAATATTTTCATTTCACTCTAAATTCCTTTTCAACAAACCAAATAATGCCTTATTCGAATTTATGCGAATCAAAAGAAACTTTTTTGAACTTGTGAAAGCACATATAATTTAACAAAAATAAACAGAATGAAAAGACTATAATAGGAATTGAACAAATAAATTTTAAATGAATTAAACATTAAAACATGTATGAGAAGATGACCTCACTAACTCTAAAATCTTACTTGTTAGCTAAAAGTCAATCAATGCAAATTACTATGTTATATAAGTTTATATTATTGGGACTATTATTTAATAATAGACATTACAATAAAATCAAAACCAACATTAAAAGAATGCAATATGGATAAGGAATTCACACCTGCAAAATACCAGACCAGTGGATCTTTTCAACATCAATACCAAATGATAAAGTATCTACACCATGAAAATAGCCACCTGAAATATGTGAATCTTAAACATTATTATAAGTTTACAGTAAGTGTAAGCATTCTAAAATAAAGTAAATAACAACATGTTAAAAAACACTTTGATAGTATAAAGCAATTTGGTCCCATTTTTAAATCAACTTATTTGTTCTTGTCTTTTATTCTACTCATATGAACTTCCCTTTAGATTGCCCACATGTGATATCTATTGCATTGTGTATCCAAACATTATTATTACTAGTAACTTTTAACTTAAGTACTTCATTTATAATATTCTACATAAACTTCAAGAAAAACAAAAAAAAAAAAAAACGGATCCAACTCGTGCAACGAATCACAACAACAACTCATGATGAAACAACTAACAAGCAAGCTACGAGAATTAAAAATTAATGCTTAACAGATAAATAGAGAGAAAATTAAAGCATATTGAAAGTGAGAAAACTCTAAAACAAGATCTAAAAACCACCAAGCTCACCTTTATTCATCAAATAGGAATCAATGTAATGGAACTTGATGTAGTTAAGATTGCATTGCCACTACCACCATATGAGAAGAATGTTAACTCCTTTCTTCTCTTCTTCCTATTGATCAATTACTACCATTGCATTGCTACGGAATGATTCTTGGGTTTCATTCTTGGGCACTACAATATTGATTAAGGTCTATCATCACTATGAGATTCTCTCACAACAGAGAAAAGCACTTCACTAACATTAAGGAATTTAAACCAATTTTTAAATCGTCTTTTTTTTTGTTATTATCTTTTATTCAGCTCACAATCACATGATATACCTAGAAAATTCCTTTAGACTACCCACATGTAATTTTTATTGCACCATACATCCAAACATAATATATTTTCAGAATGTTTACAACCAAAGTAACTTATTTAAGAGATTCTACATAAGCCTCAAAAAAGAAAATTTGTGGATCCAACTCAAGCTACCTAGCCCATTTAACCCCTCATGAAACAACCAACAAGCAGGCAATAGATTAAGAGATTGAAAATGGAAACACTAAAAAAGAGAACTTTAGAACAATGCTTCTGCACCACCATCCGCAGCTTTTTTTCATCGAGAAATTCATCGAAATTGATGCAATGGAGATTGATGTTGTTGAGATTATTATTGTCGCTGCCAATAAATGAGAACATTATTGGCTTCTCCTCTTCTTCCTACTGATGAAACACTACAATAGCATGCTTGTGAGAGAAGAGGATTACAAGGTTTTACACTTAGGGGTTGTTTGGATGCCTGCATTTAGAGTGTAAAGTAAATAAAATACAAGGAATTTAATTTTTTGAGTGTTTGGTATGGTGCAAAGTAAAATTTCAATGCATTTGTAGTGTATTTGAAATGCATTAGAATGGTCATTTTGGGTGTATTTGGAATTCTTCCGATTTAGATTCAATCGACCGATAAAGTGTTTCGTGCCAGTCGTCGCCGCATACCGCCACCACCGCCGGCCCTCAACCGGCCACCGATTACAGCCGTCTGCCTCGGCCGCTCACCGCTCAAGCTGCCTACTACCTCTGACCGCTGGTTGTGGACGCCCACTGATAATCTCAATACTTTACATTACATTTATTTTGCCAAACAAGAAAAAAGAAATTCATGTATTTGTAGAGTTTTCAATCAAACAAGTTAAAATAATTCAAATACACTGCTTTACTATTGCGTTATTCTTTTCTAAAACTAAACTAGCTTAGGCAGAATCTCAATTAAAGTTTCTCATCATTGTAGGATTTCTCATAAGAAAAAATCTATATTTTCCTTCTCCTCTCCACAACCACCCACTCCCAAAAGAAAAAAAACGAAAAAAACAACAAAACCCCCCATAAGCAAACAACAACCAAATGTCAAAGCTATGAAAACTATGATGCCAAGTTAAAAACAGAAACATAGTCGACCAAAAGCACGAGTAAAATTTAAATATTAGGTGATACAAGTCTGAGGCATTAACCTTGACACTAAAAAAAAATTGAAAACCTAAAATAAATATGATTCAAAGTATAAGATAAAAAAAAATTTAGTTCAACTCATCAATATTAATAAACTTATATTTCTAACAATGATTTCATGCCAAAATTTCATAAGAAAGCATGTTTTAACTATTAATTCATTAGTATAATTAAGGACCTTACAAGTAGTCATAATTTTCATGGACCACATTTATAACTTTGACTAAATAAAGTATAATTATGTCATTGAAATTCTACATCCCATTCCTTTTTAGTATTGTCATTCTTAAAATTCCCCAAACAATTAACATCAATCATATGAAACTTCATATATATATATATATATATATATATATATATATATATATATATATATATATATATATATATATATATATATATATATATATATATACACATGTGATGTGTTAGTGTATCCTACCCATCTTATTGTTTATCTTCTACCCCCATTATATATAATCAAACTACTTAATTCTATCTCTCAGTATCTTATCTTTAAAAGATGCTACACAAACTATCTATCTAATATCATCATTTCTCAATTGTCCTTCTTAGTTCATCAAACATTCATCTTAATATTATCATTTATGCTAACAATTAGCTAACAATAACTTCTTTATTCCTCAATATTCAAGCTCATGTAGCATTGCCCGTGTAATTGTATTTGTATAAAATTAAATTTTAAGTCTCCATAGCTTCTCCACCTTAAGTATACATATGAAATTCTTATAATTAGGCATGAACTAATGGATGTTTTTATCTCGATAGCTTCTCTGCCATAAGTAGACATGTAAGTAAGTTAGTCCTGTTTATGATAGCGTGTCCTATTTATAAGTTACACAGCAAAAATTCCTAACATATCAAAATAAACATGAATTTTATAATTCTAAATCATATTAGAGCATAAAGAACAATCTAAAAGATAGATTTCTAGAAAGTAAACTCATTTTTCATGCCTATTTTACACATTGCTTACACTTTTTTGAAAGAAGACTATTACCTTTATTGATGCCCAAATTGAACATTATCTAAGGCACTCTACTCCAACCAACTAAAAAGCTGAAAGAATATAACCAAAAATATATTATCTTATAGTTGGTATCTACACTTCAAACTAAAAAACAAGACATCCAGTGTGTATTTTCAAATGAGACATTTAGTGTATTTTTAAATACTATGGCATCAAAACAAGCACACCCGGAGAGTGCAAGAGCTTAACCAATGAAAAGCACGTTCACTAGTGCTTAACTTGAAGAAGACCAAAGGACTACCCACGAGAAGGATTCCAACAAGCTTAAGCTTTAAAACAATCCATTCCATTCACTAACTAACATCCTAAACTAACCCTCACAGCAATCCTAACCCATGCCTTTGGCATTAAACTATGGTTAGGAAGGGTAAGTTCATGATAAGCTTAAGTACACTTGGCCAATAGAAATTAGCCACTTTAATTCCAAGTATTGTACTTCCCTTGCTCCCATTGACTCGTGGCATAACCCCAACCCTCCATCATACATGATCAAGCTAGGTGGAAAATAATCAAGTTGGTTTAATCAGGGGTTAACATGGATTAACCATGGTTTAATGGACCTTACAGCTGCCCATCACATGGCATGATGTGTAAGGAACTATCCAAGGACATACCTTACATTTGGTCCTGACACAATAAAAAGATTGTCTTTTTTGTAGTACCAGACAACATTGTTCATCAGAAAATATAGCCCAAGAGTATCATGCTACAACTATGTTATGTTCTTCTTCTATTAAATGTCAAAAACTAAATTGCAACCCTTCTAGGATTTCATGCAATGCCATAAGCTTGAGTTTCACTCCATAATTTGAGGTCTACAATAGAATGGAGCCTATTGGTTTTACATGCCAAGATTTGCAGATAAATGATTTATAGAACAAGCTACAGCTAATCCAGCCTAGATATGTTATCTTTAAAATAATTTAGTATCCTAGAAAATCATGAAAAACCTCATTCATTCAGGTTTCAAACAAAAATTGAACTTTGATTATAGAATCATATCATTTGGATAAAATCTCCCATCTCTTGAAATTGTTAGATATATATATATCTGTGGAAAAAAATTTAAGCATAGATATTTGACAGTGCATAGAATAAATTAGAAAACAATAAGCTTATTACCTTGCAGAAGAATAAGAAGAAGGAAAAGTTTCAATGCCCTCAATGTTGTTTGTTGTGTTGCTTGTAGTTTGTTTGATGTTTTCTGAAATTATAAAACAAAATTCTCAGATGGTTGAAATATCAAGCGACCGATAAAAAAAGCAAATCATGAAATTAAACAAATCATTCTTGTTACTAATAGGATCCCAAAAATAACACCCAAAAACTCAAACATCATATAGTGGTTTGCACTATGAGATGTTTAGGCCCCCCCACAATGGGATGATCATGACCATATGAAAGCATCTTAGCTAATCCAAAAGACACTGATCAACCAAAAAATAAAACCAATGGAAAACAGAAACTAGCTAATCAATAATAATAATTCCTTAGCCATCAGTATGATATGCTTTTCGCCACAGTGAAATGCTTACAGTCCGACTTCACTACTCTAACACTACCTGATCTTTCTTCATAAATCATGGGTATGTATCAATATGCCAGCCATCTTCATCACATCCACTAGTTCCCACTGATTTTGTCACCATCAACTCAGGCCAAAAACTAGAATTATTTGAGTGATTGGCTGCCTAAACATTTGAGAAGATTAAACATAGCTAGATTTTGTTTGTTTTCATGTGCTAGAAAACATATTGGTGATTGATTTGCTTACATATTAATGGCACCACTCAATTTGTATAGGGAAGACAATAAGTGGATCAAAGTAGATGATGAAAGGAGACTAGCATTATTTATTGATAACTTAGACAAACTTATTTCTTGACTTTTTTTTTATATAGGAAAAGCATGAGTTTTAATTTAATTATTAAATAAATTTTTTATTTAGTTCATTTTAGCCCTTATTTTAATTTTCATGAGCACTTTGGAATAAATTTGATTATTTAATATAAATTTGAAAAATCTTCTAACATATATGGAGGTCTAAGGGACATGTAATAGTTAGATTATGATTAATCAAATGAATTGATTCTCTGCATGGCTTCTGCTTCCTTAGAGCTGTGTGTGAGCTTTCTTCTCATCGTCTCTTCACCATTATTCAATGATTCAACACTTTGGCAAATCATTTGTTGCATCTAAATGCATTGCTTTTGTTTTGTTAGTTGAATAATAGTGCACCTAAAATATTTAGTGAACATGGCATCTATTATGTTATGCTCATGGCTATCATCATCCAAAAGCCATCTCTATTCAGAATTATTGTTGAACAAAACATCAGCAATCAGTGCTCCTGCTTGCAAGCTTATTCAACTCTGCAAGTTCATGCAAGTAACACTTTTTTGATTATGTGGAATAGACAAGAAATTAAAAATGCAACCAAATCATCAGAACAAACAAGTACACAACATGCTATGGGAAGATAACGAAGCATCAAGATTTTTCAAATTTAAAAAAAAAATGAAACAAAGAACTTAGACCTCCAAAAATCTAAAATGAATTTATAGCTAACTTAAAGTAAAGAAAGATTCCTTTTCAGATCTACTATTAACTAAAATGCAAAATACAAGACAAAAATACTTCTAATAAGTAGACATCACGTCAGAGGGTTTTAAGCAGATACTTGTTCCATAACTTGTATACAAGTGAACGATATATCCCAGCAATAAATAGAAAAAATGGTGTCACAAAATCCGCTAACTGTATACCATGCCATGGAGAATGAACAACAAATGGAAAAACAGAATCAGCATAATCGACAAAGATCACAAGTTGAAATTGGAATATTTAACTCAAGTTAGAACACGAAATTTAGAGCAGATAGAACGTTCCAAATCATACAAAAAACCTCAATTTCTAAAGGACCTTAACCCACAAAATTTTCTGCAATAAAGCAAAATTAGATTACAGAACTGGCATAGCAACAACAAAATTTTATGAAATTTCTATTCATACAATATTTACATTCAACAGAAAAATGCTATGCATTGATGAGTGATGAAGATCCATAACGAGAATCATGTATTTTTCTCATAGCTGGTATTGTTATATTTTTTAAGTTTTGATTGGTTGGTTCCACTATGGCACTTGCCTGCCTGAGATAGTGTTATTTGGTTTTACTCATGGTAGACAACCATTCTCTCCAACAACTTTACTATGGGCTAGACTCAACCTTGAATGAACATATACTTTACCATTGTTAAAGGATTTGTTGCCCTTAAAAAGATCTCTCCTTTTTCAATTTTCTGTCAAGTCTATTCCATATGAGATTTCACGTACCCTACTGCATACAGCATCAAAAATGAAATATAAGAACATAAGATCACAAAAATCAAGTCATACAACATATTAAATCATGAACGATTACCAAGCTGATCTCCGATGTAAAAGGCCAAACATAAAAAGGGACAATAACTTCCAATCCAATTTACTAAGTAGTGTTCTTGGGTAGATTAAAAACAAGAAGAATATGAAAATGATAAGCAGACCTACTTCTTGCCCTAAGACAAAAACTAGGCGGTTTAGTTTAACTCCACCACAATCTTCCTATTGCACTGTGAAAACCAACTGCAATATTTAAACTTTCATCTTGTCCAATCGATACCAAATAACAAATCATGCCCTGATTGTGTATAGATTCCAAGAAACAGGCCTTTGCAAGCGATTCTTATGAAATAACAAGCAGATCAAATATTCCAATACACCGAGTTTGCCAGATCATGAGAAATTAAAGATAAGAGAGCAGAGAGGAAGAGCAAGAGAGAGAGTACAGCAATGGAGAGGCCACGGAAAACATCGAGAGAAGTGATACTACGTCTCTCTGCTTTGCTATCCACTGGTTCCACTTCTCCTCCTCGGCCTCCACGCAATGCGAAGTATTCCGCCATTTCCTGAGGTCAAAGAAAAAATGATCTTTTTTGAGAGCCTTACAAGTAATCTTCTTGAACTAATCAAAATAAATCCTCAACAAAAACATGATCACATAGCACATCCATAATGATTAGCATAAAATTACCTCAAAGGCCAATAGGAAAGGAGACATTATTCTTGAAAAGCATGCCAGATTTGGTAGTTCAAAGGGCGATGCAACAAAAAACTTTAAAGATCATTTACCAAAACTATAAGAAGATTAGAAGAGATTTCAAACAATAACTAGCTAAATTAATCTTTCATACTCATTATGAGTTTTATAATGTTTTGGTGAGAGGAGCATTTCACACCCAACCAACCATCCCAAAAATTTTGACAACATGAAAGCTAGAAGGGGTGACTCTTTCAATATACAATCACAATAAATCTTTTGTGTATCCACGAATTTTATATATGCAACTATTAAGCAGTTCACAAAGCAAGCAAATCTAACATTCAATATATGTGATAAGTATAAATCGATCAAATCATGTAAAATAGTCTATAATATTTTAGAACATTTTACATCGTAGGGAAAATACAGTTTAGAAGATAAAAATAAATAATAGATATTCATACATACACATATGTTACACCATAAATATCACTCCAAAATTAGCATTGAGAACCAATCTTAATCTGGAAAACAATATCATACATAAAGATGAGAACTTGAAGCAATAGATTGTGTCAAACTTAAAAATACAAGGAACAATGGAAAGATAATTCTAATATGCACAAGAATTTTAATCAACATTTAATATGTAGTGCATTATATCAATACAAGAAGTAATAGTTAAACATTATCCAACAATATAGGGGTAATAAAACAATGAAAAATGCATTGGTTACAATGAGAATTACACTCAATGATGATCAATTTATACGCATAAATGCAACAACAAACAAAGAAATATGTAACCTCTCTCTTCGGCATTCACTCCAAAATTGCAGTGGCGCCAGCCTCCTTAAGCTTAGCGACAATCTGCTCGGCCTCCTCTTTCGTGACCCCCGTCTTGAGCACCACCGGTGCCTTTTCCACAATCTCCTTCGCTTCCTTCAATCCAAGATCCGTGAACGTCCTCACCTCCTTGATCACCTTGATTTTGGCCGCAGCGTTGAACTTCTCAAGCTTCACATCGAACGCAGTCTTCTCCTTCGCCTCAGTCACTGCGGCCGCGCCTTCCTCGGGAGCGGCGCCGGTGGCAGATAGGCTAGGGGCGAGGTTCCGGATCAGATTCCGCAGGGAAAACCTCGGTTTGCAAAGGATGTATCGAGGACACGGGGAGAGCAGTCTTTGGCATGGATTGCTCGACGCTAAAATGCGGATAATTTAGGAAAAACAATCATAGACCGCGGGCAGCTGCGACTCCGAATTTCGGCCGCGAATCCAACCGGCGCGGCGTAAAGTACGCCGCGTCCTTGCAGCCGTCCAAACGGATGCAAAATTGTTAAATTAGGTTTAATGTTAATTTTCATTAATAATTTATGCATGAAAAAAAAAAAGTCTAGACGTCGATTGAACGGATTATTATCATTAACGTGACATTCACATCAACCATAATCATCCATTCAGTGAACGGCCATCTCTTTTTTATTTTTTATTTTTAAAACTGAGGGCATGTTTTGTATTTTGTGCATAGCGGAGTCATACGTATTAAAAATTTTGAATGTAAGCTCATATATAAATTTAATTATAACTTATTTTAATTTTATGATCAAATAAAATTAATTAATTTTAAGACATCTTATTAATTTTGTATGGAATTATCATGTAGAGCAGATTTTTTTTTATTTTAATGACGCTAAAATAAAATGAAATGACTCAAGATAAATAGTATATTCATTCTAAATGAAGTTTCATTTTTCTTATATCTCATCTTGAAAAGAACTTTCTTTTCTCTCTCTCAAGAACACAGAGTGGAAGTTCAAAATCTCAGATTATTCCATTGGATTCTTCGATTATATCTTGACGACATAAAGATGCCAGATAAATTTATTTTTTATCTTTATATATTTCCAACAAGTGATCGGCGATTATCATATTGAATCGAGAAATGATTTTTCCTCTTTGTTTAGATTAATTATTTGAAAATTTTAGATCAAAATGATCATTTGTAAAATTTTTTTTAGATGATTTTTCTATTAGAAGAATATAAAATATTTTTATGTCTATCGTTTATAATATGAAACGATATTTCAGATTTATAATTAAAAAAAATAAAAAAAATAAAAGGGGAATATGAAATAACTTCTGCTTCATCTCATCTGATGGGCATATATATAAATATATATAAGTTTGTATAAATATTATAATTATTCCATTCAATTCCCTTTCATCCGTTTTTTTAAGGGGTTTACATATAAATATATATATATAAGTTAATATAAATGTTATAATTATTCCATTTAATTCCGTCTGTTCTTTTTCATCCGACCCGACGGGTATTTATATATATAATTATATATAAGTTAATATAAATGGTATAATTATGCTATTTAATTATTTTTTTTTAATAAGGCCGAATCTGAAACGGAATATTTGTAATATAATTTAACTGGATATAGCGCCTTAATATATATTTTTAGTTTATTTATTACATTTATTTATTTATAACGTTTCATATTCATTTAGATTTTCCATTCATCTCTATTAATCTGAAATATTTTACATTTAATTGCTTTATGTAATTAATTTCAAACAAAATATTTATTAAGTAAATATAATAATTACACATACTGTTTAATATTTCTAAAAGTTTTTTTTATTTCAGAATTTTTTTTTAATATAAACATTTATATATAAATATTCTGTTTTAAATTTTATAGATAATTATTATTTCAATATTTGGTAGATATTTCCTAATTTAGATAATATAAATTAAAATATTTATTGAAATATTATATTTAATATTTATTATTTCAAAATAATTTAAATTGAAATATTATGTCACCAAAATGACCTCTATTATATTAATTTATTTATTTTTTGAAATATATGAATATTACATATGGATTATATTTAAATCTATGCGAAAAATAATCGCCCAAAAGGAATATTATTTTTTGGATTTTGGTAGTAACAAATATGTGATAAATTTATATTAATCATGATACAATATGTCGATCTAAAGATAGATATCGTTAATTTATTATCAATATTTATCGAATGTAATTTTAAGAGTATCATCTACAAATTATTATTTATAATTAAAATTACAAGTGTAGTATCTTATATGCCTATTTTATTAAACATTTTATTTCAAGCATATATTTTGTTTACATTATATATGCATATGAAAATGACAATGTTATTAATTGTGAGTATTATTTTATTCTTTTCAGTTAATGTTTCTTCTATATCTGGATCTTGACTATGCGATTCGGACTGAACATCCTCTCACCCTTACTGCAGAAAGCACTATTGAACAAAGGGCTAACTTTGAAAAGTGGGAGCGTTCTAACCGCAGTCTTATGATTATGAAGCATTTCATTCCGAAATCATAAGAGGCGATTGAAGAGAATGTCTAAAAAATTTCTAAGCCAAATAACAGACCATTTCGTTAGTTCTGAAAATGTCGAAACGAGTACTATTCTTAGTAAACTCGTTTTAATGTGGTATAAAGGCAATGAAAATATAAGAGAGTATATTATGGAAGATGTTTAATTTTGTCACTAGATTAAGAGCACTAAAATTAGAGATGTCTGCACTTGATTTTGATTTTTCTTCCTGCACAATTTAATCTTTTTAAGATAAGTTATAATACTCAAAGAAAAAAATAGACTCTTAATGAGCTCATTACTCAATGTATACAAGAGGAAGAGAGATTAAAATATGACAAAATAGAAAATGTTCACTTAGTTACTTTCTCTTGTGGCATTATTGCTAAAAGAAAAATGACTTATAAAGGTAAAGGAACTGTAGACAAAGGGACTTCACAGTATAAGGTGCAATAGAAACAAGATAATGCTGTTACTTATTTCTTTTGCAAGAAGGCTGATCATGTGAAAAAGGATTGTCTAAAGTATGCAAATTGGCTGGTGAAAAAGAGTAAACTTCTCAACTTTGTTTGTTCTGAAGTTAATTTATCCTTAGTACCAAATCACACTTGGTGGATAGATACAGGTGCAACTACTCACATAAGTGTGACTATGCAGGGTTATCTAATGAGACGAATGTCAACTGATGCTGAAAAATTCATCTATGTGGGAAATGGCAATAAAGCTCCTGTTGAAGCAATATGCTTATATAGATTATATCTAGAATCTGGTTATATTTTGAATTTACATGAGACTTTTTATGTGTCGTCATTTAGACGAAATTTAATTTTATTTCTTGTTTGGACAAATCCGGTTATTCTTGTTCATTTGAAAATGAAAAATTTAGTCTCTTTCAGTATTCAAATATTATTGGTACTGGTTCTTTGATTGATAATCTATATAAATTGGATATTTCTGCTTCACAAATTAATGAAACCTTGCATGCAAGTAATTTTGATACAAAACAAAAATTAATAAATGAGAATTCATATATGTTATATCACAAGCATTTAGGACATATTTTTAAACATAGAATTGAAAGACTTGTGTTAAAAGGAATTTTGATTCTCTTGATTTTTCAGATGATAAACTTTGTATAGAATATGCCAAAGAAAAATAAACAAATATTAAGAAAGTTGGTGTTAATAGGAGTTTAAACGTCTTGAAATTAATTTATACTGATATTTGTGGTCCATTCCCTACAGCTACTTGGAATGGCCAACAAGATTTCATTACTTTCATAATTATTATTCTGGGTACTTATACTTAATTTATGAGAAGTCACAATCACTGGACGTATTCAAAATTTTTAAGGTTGAAGTTGAAAATTAACTTGGAAAGAAAATAAAAGCTGTCAAATCTGACTGTGGTGGTGAATACTATGGCAGATATGATGAATCAGGTGAACAACGTCCAGGCCCTTTTGCCAAATATTTAGCAGAATGTGGCATCATTCCTCAATACACCATGCCAGGGACTCCAAGTCAAAATGGTGTGGCTGAGAGATGAAATCGGACCCTTATGGATATGGTTAGAATTATGATAAATCATTCTTCTTTACCAGATTCACTTTGAGGAGAAGCCTTAAAGACTGCAGTTTACATCCTTAATAGAATTCCAAGCAAAGCAGTAGCTAAAACTCCATATGAATTATGGATTGAGAAGAAGCCTGTATTATCTTCATGTCTGTGTTTTGCCATATAAGCCTAATGAAAGAAATTTGGACTCAAGAATTATAAGTTCGCTTTGTTGGATAGAAAGTTGAAGGGTTTAAAGTTTTATGACTCTTCAAATAAATCCTTTTCCGAGACGGACAATGTTAAATTTATTGAGGAAGTTAAATATGATGGGAGTAATAAATCTAGAAATTTTATATTTGAAGAGCAATTTATTACTCTTCCTACAAGTTATAGAAAATGATGATAATTTTAGATCATATTCAAGTTGTAAATACATAATCAAAAAATATTCTTGAGTTAACTCCCACTCATAGAGGAATCACAACAACCTCAAATTGAAGTGTCATTAAGAAAATCCACTAGAGAGGAGATTAGTAATTTCGTGATGATTATTGTGTATCTCCAAGAATATGAGTTTGACATTGATTGGAGAGTGATCCAATCTCTTTTACCAAGTCAAACAAAGTGTTAACTCTCAAAATGGATTTATGATGATGAAATCAATGAGAGACAATGATGTTTGGGATCTTGTCGAATTACCTAAATCAGTAAAACTCATTGGTTGTAAATAAATTTTTAAAACCAAATGGGATTCAAAAGACAATGTCAAAAGATATAAAGATGGGAAAGGATCGAAATGATTATAAAGAGACTTTCTTGCTAAAAGATTTAAGCATTGGATAAAAGATATATTGAAAACCAAAAAAATTTTTAATCTTCCTCATTCAAAACACAGATGAAATTAAAGAATATATCATGTTTAAAGAGTTCATCATATAAGAAATTTGATGTGATTACTTTTTAAAGAAAATATCATGATAATATTTATCACAAAATAAGTGGAGTAAATTCATTATTATATTGAATATTTTACAAAAAATATATAAATCTTTGCATGAAATCAAGAAATTTATTTTAACATGAAAGAATGCTTCATTAAAGAAATCAAATTCTTGATGATCATATAAAACATTTTGCATTAAGAAATATCATGTTCTGTGATTCTTCATTATGGATTTATAGAAGATTACTTTCATTTAGACATGATTTTGGTTTTATATCAATTATTGTGAGTAATATTCAAAATATGTTTGAAATTAAATCTTTTAATATGAGAGATATGATTAGCTTGATAAATGATGCTTATATCAATTATTTTAAATCAAGAAGTTAATTTTATTACAATGGTTAAAAGAAATACAAAAAAAATTAATATATTTTACATGAATTTCTCTATTATTCTAAGATTATTTAATTGATATAAGATCATTTTTTATTATTTAATTTTTTTTCATTATTTTTTTAAATATAAAATTATATATTTAATGTATTAAGAGTTTATTAAAAATCTAAGTGAATTTTATCTTATTAATGAAATATAATTTTTTAATAATTTATTTTATATTGTAAAAATTATAAAGGACAAATTTTTCTATGAATTTATTTATTATATTCAAACAATTAACAAATAACAACATACATGACACACAATTAGTGAGGCTACATGATCGCTTTTCGCCCCATTATGCAACAATCAATAAAAATATCTTTTACACTTTAACAATTATAGAGTAAATCTTAAAGTAATCAACCTCCACAAACACACTATATCATCCAATCTACCTTCATCAAGAAGATCGAACCAAGTCTTCAAATCTAACAACTTACCTACCCCAACCAACTATCTCTCTTACAATCAAACAGCTACTCCAACCCTGAACATACTATTACTCTATATCTAAGAGTCGCCCACCTCACCTCACATAACTTAACTCTCCACCAAGCACAAAGTGTCTTACCACCATTTTATAAAATTTTCCTTAAGTTTAAGTGGAACTTTTCTATCACATAATAGGCTGGATGCATTCCTCCACTTCAACCATCCAACTTGAATTCTACTAATAACATCTCCATTTATTTCACCATCATTTTGAACAATAGAGCCTAAATATCTGAATCGCTCACTCTTATTAATGACTTGATCACCTAAAGTCACAACACTATCACTAAAACTTCTACAACTAAAATTACACTCCATATATTCAATTTTAGATCTACTTAAATGAAAACCTTTACTATAAAGTTGACCTCCATAATTCAAGTTTCGTTGGACTCTCTAGTCTTATCAATAAGAAGAATGTCATCGCGAAAAGTATACACCAAGGTACATCTTCTTGTAAATGCCTCGTAAGAATCCATAACTAAAGAGTAAAAGATAAGGGCTTAATGTTGATCCTTGATGTAATCCAAGAAATAGGAAAATATTTTGTCAATCCTCCTTGTGTTTGGACACAAGTAGCTCTAGTATACATATCCTTAATGACTTGAATATAACCAATATTAACTCCTTTTTCTAGAACTCTCAAAGAACATCTCTTGAGACTTTATCATAAGCTTTCTCTAAATCAATAAATATCATATGTAGATCCTTCTTACTTTCTCTATGCTTCTCCATCAAACCTCTTAACAAATGTATAGCATCATAGTAGATCTACGGCATGAAAAACCAATTGTGAGAAACTTTTGTATCACATCGTAATGCTCAATTACTCTCTCCATAATTTTAATGTATGGACATTAACTTAATTCCTCTATAATTTGCACACTCTTGTGCATCACCTTTATTCTTAAATATATGAACCAATAAACTCTTTCTCCACTCGGCATCTTTTTAGTCTTTAAAATAATATTAAAAGATTTGTAAGCCAAGAAATTCCTTGATCTCTAAACATTTTCCATCATTGGAATATTATCCGATCTCTTGCTTTTCCACATTTCATTTTCTTTAAAGCTTCACTAATTACTAATCTGATGATAAAATGAAATTCTTTATTTTGTTTAGGGTATTAAGGTTGCTAAAATCAATCTTTAAGATCCTTCATTGAAAAGTTTATCAAAATACCTCATACACCTATTTTCAATATCTTTTCTAAGAAAACACTTTATTATTTTCATCCTTAATACCCTCACTTAAACTATGTCTTTACTTCTCCTATCTCTTTAGTTGGCTAACTTATACATACATCTTTCACCTTCTTTAGTATCTAATTTATTGTATAAATCACTAAAATCTAATTTTTTTGCATCATATATTGCTTTCTTAGAATCTTTACAGGTCACTTTATATTTTTCCCAATTCTCCGAGTTTTTACATATAAACCAAATTTTATAACAATGCTTCTTATTTCTTATCTTTTTCTTTCTCCACCACCTATTCTTATTAAAGAAGCTTTTCCTTTTGATTATCCAAGCACATCTTTAGCAACTTACTTAATTTCACTTGATATTTTTTCCCACATAACGTTAGCTTCCTTATGAACATCCTAAATTCTAATTTCTTGTAGCTTGCTCTTAAAAATATTTTTATTTGTGTTCTTTAAGTGTCCCCATCTAATCCTAGGATAATAATTTAGTTTATTATTTCTCTTATAACCTTTCATCTTAAAATCTAAAACTAATAGTCGATGTTGGGTACCTAAAATTTCACTTGGAATGACCTTACAATCTTTACAATCTAAGCGATCTTTTTCTTATAAGAAAATAATCAATCGTGTTTTACTAGATCCATTTTATAAGTAATAATATGTTCATCTCTTTTCTTAAATAAAGTATTAGCAACTACAAAATCATAAGCTAAGGCAAAATCTAATATAGTCCTACCTTCTTCATTAGTCACTCCAAATTCATAACCACCATGAATACTTTTAAAATCTTCTACCACTCTACTAACATGTCCATTTAAATCTCCCACAATAAATACTTTTTCTTCAAGAGGTCTCTTTTGTATTAATCCTTCTAATTCATTCCAAAAAATTTCTTTTGAGCTTACCTCCAAACCTACTTGAGGAGCATAGACACTTATAACATTGATAATCTTAGTATCCATAATAATCTTTAAAGCTATAATTCTATCTCCACACTATTAATAATTATAACATTATCCTTTATTATCTATAATCACATTTCTAGTTTTCATTTACACGAATACCAAAGTTTAAAACCTAAACTATCAATCTCCTTGGCCTTCTCACCAACCCATTTAGTTTCTTGAACACATAAAATATTTATCTTTCTATGAACCATAATATCTATTAATTCCATTAATTTACAAGAGTACCTATATTCTAGATCTAACCTAATTCTAGTTTCATGGACTAACTTCTTTGCATCAGATCCATAATGTGGGAACCCTTTTAACATTAACTTGCACGTAGATGTAGCGCAACACATTTTCCTTTGTATTCAAACCATCTCAACTTCAAGGGGACAGCATTAACACAATGATTTAAAGAATTCATGTCATGATTATTTAGACAAATTTTACGTTGGTATTCGCCTAACCCTCCACTTTTTTCATCCAGAACTTGGGGATGCAATGGTAGTGTTGTATTTTGGTCTTTAGTTTGTCAAAAAAATTTGTGATTTTATGCTAAATTGCTTGGAATTGTGGTGTTTAGAGGGATATGATGTTAAATTTTTTTTAATATGAGATGCAACTTAGTTTGATAAAATGACTGCTTATATATCTTGTTTAGTAGGGTTTGTTTCAATTATTTTTTTACTGCAACTTTCATTTTATTTGTTGTTTCAATGTATTTTGGATTTATGTGTTTTTTAAGAATTTAAGCGACCATGAGTCATGATCAAGCTATGACATCATTGATTATCGATATAAAATTTCAAAGAATTTATTCAATAATTATATAACATAATTTTTGTTTAGTTTTATTTATATAGTGCAGCAAGAAGTATTCAAGTATAAAGTGGCAAAGAGTAGATCTTATGTGACAAAGTTGATGACTTCTGGAGAGTGAATAATCAAGCCAAGATTATTCAAGTGTACTTCGAGTTTGAAAGATGTTAAAGTTATAATTTCTTTACGTAAAGTGTTTGATTGGATTGTATCAAATATCAATGTACTCATTTATTTATTTATTTGTAATTTCTAAATTTTTTGTGTACTCAATCATATTCTAATGTAGTAAACCAATTTAGTAGTAATATAATCTTTGTAAATAATAAAATATGTTATTAGATCATATTTTGATATTCAATTATAGTTTTGCTTTATGTAATTTTATCTGTAATTAAATTTATTTTTGAAAAGATTATTTTTATTGTTAGTCCTCACACTCCATAATTTATAAACAACTATAAAGTCGTATTTTTGTATTAAATTTTTTTATTAAATTTAATATTTTTAAAATATTAATAAATAAATAAAAAATTCTTACGAGTCTTAACGACGAAGCTCTTACGAACCTAACAAATTCTGAACACAGACAAATTTAACACTTAGAACACGAATAGCACAAAGAAATTTCTTACGAAGCGAACAAGTACCAAGCTCGCTCAAGCTCAGCTCGTTTACACCCCTAATTATAACTACATGTTTTCTATATTCTCAAACTATGAAAATATTCTTATTATATGTTTGATGATCATTATATAAGGCTCATTCATGTAAATTTATTTAAAGAACTAATTAAATTTGAATAAAAATTTTAAAGCTCCATAAATTATTAATGAGACTTAAAATTTATATAATATGTCATTTATTATTTAAAAAAAAAATCAATATAATCCTCATTTAAGATGGCTTGCTAGACTGATAACTTAATTTATGAGACAATTACATGTATGATTGAAGCTTTTGTCACATAAATATTAAAATTCATAACAAAAACTCTTATTGATATATATATATATATATATATATTGTTATATATATATATAGAGAATTTTATTATAGATCTGAGATCTTATGTAGCCCAAAAATTATCCAACACTGGCGGGGATATGAACACAGGGGTTATCGTGGAAAACGTTAAGGGAAAAAACCGGGGCCTTGCGGTCAGTAGAACTTTCACTATGTGTTCAAAGATCTGGTCCTTGCTTCTCGTAGAAGGTGTTCTGAGGGAAACAATATTCGAGTGTAGAAAAATACAATATCGGTCAACTCAGGTGTGGCGGTCTTTTCTAGTCCCACAGGCGATCTCTAGGCTCACGATCCTCGAGCTTCTTGGTGGCAGCGGTGGTGATGATAGATATCGTCGGCGTCGAGGTCGGTGGTGGTTCCAGAGCTCTCGGTTTTCAAATCGATTGTCCTCTAAGGTGAGAATGAAGCTCTATTTATAGATTTTGGGAGTGGCGGACCTTGTAAATTGGTGGAAAACTCCAACCACTCCCCAGTGCGATCCCTCGATCGACGGTATATTTTGATGATCGGGTGCCTTAATGATGTCGAATTGGGTGATCTTGGATTCGTTGGATTCGTCTTGGCGGCCGATCGTATAAATATGTCGATTTTGGTGATCGTCGGGATCCATTTTCATGCTCCGATAACTTGATCCCGAGTCATTCGAGCCGGATCGGTATGCTTGATGTTCTTATGTTCGTCTCCATCGAGGCAGTTATTTAAGTTTCTTTGAAATCGGTGATTAGATCGAAGCATTTACGAAAATGCCTTGAGATTGTTTCGATTAATTTCGAGGATGTATCGGTTACTATTTTTGGGTGACATTATCTCGATCATCAAAAAATATTATATCTTGAAAATAGCAAATTGAGAGTCCATCAATTTCGCATTTGAGAGCAGATCTTCATAAGCCAATATTATAAGCGTGGTGCGGGTACCAAATGCGCATAGGTATGTGTGGGGTGTGATATTTTGAGGTTATGGACTGTTGGGACACTACGAAAGTTTTGAGTTCAGGGACCCATAGGCGCCATGGTCCGTGGCCGGGTGGCGAGCGGCGCCTTGTATGCCTGAAGGCCTACCGCCAGCAATTATGAAGCGGGTTGATTGGTCAGCGCGGGCGGTTCAGCGTCATGAACGTCAGCGAGTCCGTGCGGCGGTTAAGCACGCCGCTGAATACAATGGCGAACCGTCCTGGCGGTTATGCGTCATGAACCCACGTCGAGCGCACGAGCCGCGTCGCGATGGCAGCGCATGAGCGTGAACGTGGGCGGAGTTAGCCAGCCGATGGCCACCTGAGGAGGATAAGCGCGAGTCCGGGTAGGCGAAAAGCGAAGCCGTCTGTGGCTCAGCGCTTCAGCACTGTCCGATACGGCAGTTCTTCAGACTTTGGGTTTTGGGTTTTGGGGCTTTTTTGCCCTTTTACCCCTATGGGGTCTATAAAACCCACAGGGTAAGAGGGAAATCGTGCCACTCTCTCCTCTTCTCCTCTTAGAGTGCATAGCCCTCCCACAGTGGGAGTTTGGGCACTCTTTTTGGATCCACCTCACCCCAGAGGAGTGCATGCCCTCCCCGGTGGGAGTTTGGGCACTCTTCTTGGATCAACCTCCTCCTCATCTCCACCAAGCGAGTGCATGCCTCCCCCACGGTGGGAGTTTGGGCACTCTCCTTGGAATAACCTCTCCTCTCCCAGAGCTGTGCCTCCCACAGTGGGAGTTTTCCTTGGAATAATTTTCATCTCGATGTGCAGTTTGTGTTTTATAGATGGATGAGAATCTTTTGAAAGGGACACGTCAGACCCTTGCGAGGCGGCGAGGAAGCTTCTAAAATGGGAGGGCGAAGATTTGTGGGAGTGTCGATCACGGAGACACATTGATCGTGCTTGGAAAAATATTATTTTAGAATGATTTGGTTCTTAAGTGTTGAAGAAGTCGATAGAGCCCAATCTCGTCGGTCACCAGATGAGTTTGGGCGGGATTGCGGTTTCCCCATCCCAGAGATGATCGCCATTTTGTCGCATCGGGGTTTCGCGAGAATGGCGATCGGTTACGTATTGCTTCTTGAGGCGGTGGAACGCGACTCATACCGGATTTGCAGTTACCTGCGTCAGCGTGGGTCGATATCACTGCGAAGTCATTGACCTCGCATGAAGGATCCTCGAGGTTGGGCAGCGATTCTTTGTGAAGAATGGCAGGGGTCTTCTCGAATGGAGAAAGGCGAGATTTACCCATTCCTGAGTTGGTGATGAAGATATCTGGTGGAAATTCGAGAATATTGAAGATCTTGATTTGAGATTGATATATCAGCAATTTGTCGGGAGGAATCTTTGTTGAGATGAGCTTTATTCATCGGCGGTCTTATGCGATTCGTTGAAAGCCAAAGAGGTTTCAGTAGATCTCCCAGCGTCCTCCTTCTTGAAGGACGTCTCCGATAGAAGAGGAAAAGGCGAAAGAGGTGATGGTGATATCGGATGCAGAAAAGAGTGACCCTTGAGTCGTCCCAGGATCTTCATTCACGGGGCGTGTTGAATCATTCTGCGTAGGTGATTCGCGAAGAAGCGTAATCATCTTGCGTTCATCATCTTTTATTTCCCATTTCCTTGTGCTTAAGCGTAATTTTTCTTATTTGAGATCTTGAAGAAGCAAGAACTTGACTTCAAAATGAACATTGTCTTTGAATATGGAATTGAGTTCGTGAAGGTCAAGTTTCTCCATGGTGAATATAAAGCGGTATGTGGAGAAAGTAAAAGATGTCAGGTGTTGGAGAATCAACTTGATGAGTGCGGGGAGTTGGCGACTCAGCGACTTCTCTTTCTTTTCGTCGGGAAGTTGGCGGACTGGGATGAATTAGTGGAGGCTAGAGCGGTTGGTTGTCATGAGGATCGAAGATCTTTTAGAAGGTTTAGTCTTGAGGCAAGAAGCAGAGGGATTCTGGCCTTCTTTTGGAGAAAGAGGCGCACTTATCTCGGGTAAGCGGGAGAGGATCCGCGTGGAGGACTTCAAGAACTTGACCTTGAGTATCATCTGAGGATCATGTTGAGGCGAGAGACCGTGTATGATGTAGAGGTGAAGGCTTTGGGCGGTGTGTTGATGAAGGCTTCATCAGAGGTTTCTTGAAGGGGACACGCTTGGCGTGTCATGGAGGCTGGTGTTGAGGTCCTTTCTCTAGCCTAGCTTCCCAGACCCTTCGACGGCGAGGATGACTGATAGTTCTTCATCATCTGATGAGACCATCAAAGTGTAGTTGTAGTTCCTTTATGTTGCTTTGTTGAGGTGTTATATTATTTACGGTTGATTGTATTTGTATGTTCTGCGAAATATTATCCACAAAATTGTTTGTGAATATTTGGTTGTGTGTCAAAGTGTACTTTCGATGATAAAGATTCCGTAGAAGAGATCATCGAATCCCTTTAGGATAATTGATCTATTAAGATCATTACAGGCGTTACTTGATGACAAACTTGCGGAATATATTTATAGAGGTTCTCTCGAACCTCGATCTATCTAGGTTGTGTATCGGGCGTTTACCGATGATGTTAACTTTGTTATGGAGAAAGTTGTAGGCGGTCTAGAGGATTGCCAACTTATCAAGGTTGTTTATCAGGCGTTACTCGGCGATGTTAACGTATAGGAAGATCGGTCAATTCCACGGGATCGATCTTACCACGAATGAGATACAATAGTTGCATTATCTCTTGAGTGGTGTTTTAAAATGCAAGCATAAGCAAGAAAAGTCACAATAAGTATGAGAACTTTAACATAGATAAACATAAATCAAACACCTTGATGCAAGGTTGGACAATAATGAGCATATCGATAAATGTTTAATTAGATAATAAATGTTTTCGCATTCACTAGAATAAAAAAAGGCGATACATCCTTTGGTAGTACGGAGGTTTGTAGCATTCAGTGCGTGGGAGAGTCTTCCCATCTTATCCTTAAGCTTGAGCGTGCGGGCTTGATTTTAGACACCACCACACGGGCCGGTGAGAGTTTGTTACATTGTGGGCCTTTTCTGGTCGAGACTTGAGGGGATGAGGTCCCCAATATTTCGTGGCTTTACCCTTGGTTGAAACCTCGAGCAATCCTTTTGATGATAGGAAGCCATTAGTCTTGACATGTCGCGGGTCTCTTGCGAGATCAGATGGAATCGAAGCTTATCGTCGTTCTTTGTCGGCATCAAAGTTATGGGTTAGGGCTGGGACCCCGATGTCTGGAATAACGACCGGTTCGACACAGTTATGCGGTGTTTCTCGGTAGGGGTCCTTGATGTAGTGCGGTAAGCCGAACATTGGATAGTTCTTGACGTGCCCGGCATGGTTGATGTCTTTAGCCCTTTTAGTATTGTCTATTGGTGACTTGATTACGCCCATTTGCACGTGGATGGGATACACGTTGGATTAACTGGATATCGACTCTGGCGAGAAAGATGTGAATGTCTTTCACGTGAGCTGCGTCCCATTATCGGTGATGATTTTCTTTGGAATCGAAATGACAAATAATATTTTCCGGACAAATTGCTTGGCATTTGTTTGGTGATTTTGGCTGTTCGGCTTTGCCGTGAAGTAATCAGCGGCCAAGATTATGAATTTTCGTTGCCCGGTGGCAATGGGAAAGGGTCCCATTATATCGATCCCCATTGAGCAAAGGGCGCTCACGGATTGTGGTGAGTTCTATAGATGGTGTATGAGTGAGATTGGAATGGCGACACTTGTTACACTTCTTTACAAACTCAATCGTCCTTCTTCATTGTAGGCGGTAAAACCTTGCCTCATGATTTTGAGGCGAGGATTTTCCTCCCAAATGTTCACCACAAATTCTGAATGAACCTCTCGCATTGCATAGTTAGCCTCAGAAGGTGGTAGACACTTTAAGTAGGGGAAGGGGCTTGTAGAGTTCGTCCTTATGGTGAAGTTCGATTGCTCTACGTCGGAGGCGGATAGCATCGGTGGGTCTGGCAAGGCCCGCTTTGAAAGGACATGATCGGGTCAATCCATGAAGATTCTTTTGGGTCCTCGAGATTGTATCACCCAGGGCTTGAATCTTGGGAAAGTGGATGTCCTATGTATTTTCTCTTGAAAAGATCTCTGTCATTGTTGTGGCTAACTTGGAGAGGGCATCACGCTGCGTGTTACGCTCCCTTAGAATATGAGTTATCGATGGGTCTCGATTACGGCAAGTGACTTTGCCAAAAGCGGCTTGGCAAGCGGATGGCGGTGTCGAAGTCTCCTTCAACACAACAGAGGCCCCTATGAGTCTGTAGATGGCTAAGTTCGGACCTCACGGTCAATGGCGAGCCTTAGTCTGCTCAGGGCCTCGTGCTGACATTATTGGTGGCGGGAACTTTAGTGGCATTTTAAAGTTATTTTCTTGGGAGATAAGCAAAATTCACGCTCCCCTTGGAAGTACACGAAGCTCCATCAACATATAATGTCCATTGATTTGTCATGGAGTGATGAATGATGTTCGGTGGTGATGGGATACATTCTACACGAAGTCGAGCACTTGTGACTTTATATCGGGGCGTGGAAGAAAATGGATGTCAAACTCTCAAGCTCGATAGACCACTTCATCAACCTTCCGGATACATCGGGGCTTTTGCGAGAATAGTTCTTAATGGAAGATGAGTGTAGGCGTTGATGGTGTGGGCACGAAAATGCGGTAATTTTAGATGCGAAAATGCAGGCCAATACTCTTATCTGGCTAGTGGATGGCGTCCTTATCGAAAGGATTTTCTTGACATAGTAAATGGGTCGTTGCAATGAATTCTCCTCGTGTCGGCAGACTTACGGCATGAAGAAACAACAAGATAGATGTCTGACTTCTCTCCTTGGATAGGCTTTGATAATAGGGGAAGCTAAATAGACTTCGAAGTTGCTCAGCGATCGACATTCATCGTCCCTTTGGAATCCATTTCCTCGTGCACCCTTAAGATTTTGAAGAATGGTAGATACTTATCTCTGGCGGGCCAAGAATCATGATAAAGCGCAATCCTTCCGGTCAAGCGTTGGACTTCCTTGATGGTTCTTGGAGGTGACATGTCTTGAGTGCTTTTATCTTCGGGGTTGGCCTCTATCCGTGTGAGTGACCATGAAGCCTAGGAATTTCGAGGAAACTCAAAATGCACTTGCTTGGGTTGAGCGCATCTTGTAGTGTCGAAGAATGTCAAAGCATTGCGGTCGAAATATCTTTGTGATATTTCCAAGCTCTTCACCCGACATATCATCAACATATCCATATTTTCCTTGAAGATCTTATTCATAAAGCGTTGATATGTTGCTGCATTTTTAGTCGAATGGCATGACGATAGCGGTATAGTCCACTTATCTGTTTGGAAGGATGTTGCTTCCTCATCTTTTGTTCATCCGATTTGATTGTAGCGAATAGGCATCCATGAAGCTTCAACATCGATGTCACGATGTCGCATCAACTAGTTGGTCGTCTGAGGAAGGGGAAGCTATCTTTTGGGCATGCGATTAAGTCGTGTAGTCGATGCACATTCTCCGAGGAACCGTTGGCTTCTTGACTAACACTCGTTAGCCAACCGGTGGGGTAGTAGACTTCTCGAATGAACTTGACTTCCGAAGTTTGGTGATTTCTTGTTCTATGACTGTCGTTGAAGCGAAGGTTCTTTTCTTACATCTCGGCTTTAGGTTGAGTCAACTTTGAGGGAGTCGCGTAATGACTTAGAGAATGTCGGATCGCTCAGGGCAAATATATCTTGATTTTTACGAGAAAATCTCGTATTACGATTTGATGGTGAGCGAAACGATCCACCTTACCTTGATGGATCAACTTCGAGATAGGAAGACAAATTACATCTTCAATTTGGAGAAGCCCTTCCGGAGGCATCCTCATCTCGTGAAGTTCTCGATGTTGAGGTTCTTGGCGTAAATGGGCTTGCTTGATATCTCTTGTCTTGTCTGTTGATTCCTTACCCATGATGCCTGGTGTGAATTTCATCTTGAGGTGAGGCAGTATGGCTAGAATATATGAGAGGTCTCCCAAATATTGCATTATGCTCGGACTTGACTACAATAAATTGTATCAAGTGGGTTGCGTGTCGGAAATTCTCCAGTTACGGGAAGGCGATTGTCCCTTCCACTAATCTGATTATCAAATCCATCCATCTGATTGGCCGGGTTGAAGCTTCTCTCTTTCATACCCATCTTGGGAAAGTGGAGTAAAAGAACATCGAACTCCCATTGTCGATCAATATCCTTTTACATTGAAGCACGCGATGCTAAGCCCCTCTGTGATCTAAATCATCAAAGCGTGATGTAATGGTCAACCCGGACTTCTTCGCTCGCTCTGAAGGGCGCAATGAATATTTGCCAGATAACACCGCCCTCCCGCAATTGTTTTCTTCTCCACCGCCAAGCCTTCCGAGTTGCCGCTCAAAGATTTGCTTGACGAGGTTGGTTTTTTGTATAAAACGGCCTAGATACCCCTCGACGATTAGTCTTTCAATCTCCTCCTTCAGCTTGGTGGCACTTTTCGCTGGTGTGCCCTCATGTGAAAGTGGCGTAATTCTCTTGATTTCCAGACTTTAAAGGTCGCCACTGACGTTATCCTCTTCCCGATACCAGGATGTTCGGCATGACGGTTGAGAGTCAGATATTTCCTCTCGATTGAGTCATCCGAGGTCGCCGGAGGAGGTTTTGGGGAGGTTGTCGCTTCTTTCTTGAGATGTTTGAACATCACCTTGGGAACCTTCTTCCGCTTGTCGCCAGGTTCAAACTGCTGTCGAGCACCGATAGCTTCACAACGGAGATTTGTGCCTCTATTCGTGGACCAGTCAAGATAGAATGGACTTTCCCGTGATTAATGATGAATAAGTATCCGCCGGAGTCCTCCAGAAGCACGCCTCAAAAGTTCTCGATCTACTCAGATTCTGCTTGCCGAGGAGAACCTCGGAAGTATTCTTGAGGGACTCTCCATCGCTCGGCGATGAGAGATGTGATGAATCCTCGATGATTCTCTTGTTCGCCAGAACCGTTTCTACAAACACCGGGCGAAGTTCTCCAAATGATCTGACGACCCCTTAGAATAGAACTGGCACGAGCCCTTTGAGAGTCGCCGGAATACCGACACAAGACAGTCATTTGTACCGAATGTGCATGATCGCTCAAAGTGATCGATATGCTCATCGGACGGCTGTGCCATCGTAGTGGTCCATGCCGGAAGCTTGAATCTTGACCGTATTGGAGATGATCTCGCCGAAGGGACGAAGCTTTGGAAGAGGCGCGGAGAATGGATCATTCGATTGTTTCGGGAACTCTTCCCGCACTGCCGTAAGTTCATCGCATAAGATGACGTGGAGTTTCACCAATACGCAGTCGAGCCATTCGTGTGGGTGAGAACCGCTGATCCGTAAGTTCAAAGATCTGATGTGGTGCCAAGGGTTCTACTTGTTGATCCGATTCCTGCAATCATTCTCGTGAAGAAAATCGATTATGCCGAGGGCCGGAACCTCGTGGCTCTTCCAGCGGTTGGAACGCTTTTGCCGGCCCTTCGCAGAGTCAAGAATTTCGCTCGGGAATCCTCCATCCTTGAACGCATCTTCCAAAGAGGGGCCCGACTGACCACCCGGGGACATAAGTCCTATGTAGAGAAGTGTTGAGACTCGCCCTGATCCCGTGAGGAGGGAGCGAAACCCCGCTTACCAATCATATTGAGATATAAGAATGGGGAACTGCCTCACGCACGCCAAATCTATGCGTTGTGAGAATTTTATTCCAGATGCGAGATCTTCGTCAAATTTCAAAAATTATCCAACACAAGCAGCCCAATGCGATCCTCTCGATCGACGCGATTTTGATGATCCTGCGCCTTAATGATGTCTGACCGCGATTCGGATTCGCTGGATTCGCTCGACGAGCCGCTGACCGACTATAAAGTGGCCGGCGACCATTTGGCGTGATCTATTTTCACGCGTCGATAGCTGATAGTCGATTCGGTGCCCTGATCGACTACGCCGATGTGCTATGTTCGCCTCATCGGCATCTGGGCCGACCGTAGCCAATAAATCGGTGACAGATCAAGCATTTCAAAACGCCAGATTCGCTGATCGATTAATTTTCCGCGATGTATCAATTGTTTTTATCAAAATTTCAACATGAATGTGCATTAAATTAATGCAAGAGTTTAATCATATTAAAAATTAATATGAGTGCTAATTTTATAAATAGATAAAAACTAAATATTTGTATAATTAAATAGTATACTAATATATCATTAATCAGACTTATTAACGCTCAATTATTGCAATAACTCAAAACGTTGAAATTTACAATCTCAAATATTCAAAATTTGCTAGAACTCAATAAGAAAGTAAATATAATTAAATATTATAGTATCTCTCAATGCATTTAAAATCCAAATATATATTTATTTATAAATACCCCCTCCAAAAAAATTATATGGTTTTTGTTTGAGATTTTAGGAATCCATGTCTTTATTTATAATATTGCAAATATGATTGATAATTGATATGAAAGAAATTTTTTGTTTTCCAAACGCGGCTTGGTTTTTGAACCACGTATGCCTGTTGTACGCCATACAGCAGATTGCCCATACAGAAGCCAAGTACCCGGAAACCTTGAGTTACACCCAGTTGCGCTTGGTTGACTTCCTATAGCCTGACCGTTGACTGGAGCAAAGGATGACCCAAAGTTTTTTAAGGCAACGGTCGCAGAATGCGAGAGCACAACTTCTTCTTCCAATTTTCTATCTCCTCCCTGCGCAGACATGATTGATTCTGCAAGGTCTTGTTAGAGGAAGAAGGAAAACATATTGAAGAAGGCAAAAGCGGAGGAGCGGGAGAAGTAGAAGCTGTTTGTCCATGGGAAATTTCTGTAGTTTCTCTGATAAAAACGCAAGCTCGAGCAACGCAAACACCGGTTCAGGTTTTTTTTTTTTTTCTTCGGAAGTCTGTTATTTAGGTTGTCTGTGTGTGAGAATAATCTATTAATCGAATCACTTTCAGATGCGATATTTGAAAGTTAGGATCTTTTACGCTTCCTATATCACGAGAATTTAGGATACTTTCTTTTGTCTCATGATATCAGTCAAAAAATAGCTTTCGGAATGCTATTAGGTCTTTAGTTGATATTGGAATCTTTAGGTCTCTATGTTTTTTTACTCAGATAAAATTTATTTATGTTTCAAAATCATAACTTTGATTGAATTGGTGGCAAAGATTTCTTTTTTTAGTTAAATCCTAATTATATTATGGTCAAATACTTTCAGATTTTTTTCACTTCTTGGTTTGTTTCAGTGCTGTAATCTAATCAAAACTTTGACTGTATCATTTCCTGTATTATGCCTCAGTGCTGTCATCAAAAGCAATTAGCAGCACAGCCACAACTGGGAATTTCTCAACATTTAGCACCAGTACATTTGAACAGTCCACAAGCAGTGGAGTGAGCATGGATGAGCCATTTCCACATGGCAAGATTTTGAAGTCGCCGAATATTCATATTTTTACATTTGCAGAACTGAAGAGTGCGACGAAGAATTTTAAACCAGAGAATTTTCTTGGTGAAGGAGGATTTGGAAAGGTTTTCAAGGGATGGGTTGATGAGATGACTTTGAGTCCTGCGAAGAGTGGGCTTGGAATGGTGATTGCTGTGAAGAAACTCAACTATGAGAGCATGCAAGGCTTCGAAGAATGGCAGGTGATTGTTTTATTTACTTTTTGTTTTATTTGTTTGTGAATCATTCAGCTCTCAGGATAAGCTAATGGCCTTTTTTTGTGAGTTCTTTGAAGTTGACGTAATTTCTTCAACTACATAAAGGTTTCAGGAAAAATAGTATTTCTATGCGATTTATAGTAAACTTTAGCTTATCCTAAAAGTTTTGATTAATTCTGTACGTCCATCAAGTAATCACTGTAATTTAAATCATCAGTCAAGTTCTTAAATAAAGCGGAATTCTTTAACATTTATGTTATATCCTAATTTATCTTCTATTATGATGATTAGAGTTAACGAGGGGATTAATTATGCTTTATAATTAGTACTCAGCAAATCTCTTTTACATTCATATTAGTTTCGTTGTGTAACTTTTGTTGAAACTAAACTCGTCACTTTGCTCCGCTAATTCATATTAGTTCCCCTAATTAAAGTAATTCTCTGGCTTTATTCTGATTTATTCCTCTGCGTGCATTTCAAGTTAATTCAATATAGAAAAGAAAAGAAGAAGGAATGGTAGCACTATTTATAATGTGTAATTGACTAGAAGGATGTCAGAAACCTGATTAATTTATATTCTTCCAGCTTTATTTTTGATATAAATTGATTATGTTTTTAAACACTGCTCTGAAGGTTCTTATGTTTTTGCCACTTTTTGAGAGTAATTCCTCTCATCGTTTATTATTATTATTATTATTTTTGTCTCAGTCTGAAATTAATTTTCTGGGAAGGCTCTCTCATCCAAATCTTGTCAAACTGTTGGGGTACTGCTGGGAAGACAGGGAGCTTCTCCTTGTTTATGAGTTCATGCCGAAAGGGAGTTTGGAAAATCATCTTTTCAGAAGTATGTATTCTTGTCAGATACTATTTAGAGCATCATGAAATCAAGATCGATTTTAATGATGAAGGTCTTTAACAATAATTATTTTTGCAGCTGAATTTAAGTAAATTCCATTAATTATATTTAGTCCGCAAGATCATAACTTTTCTATAATCACCACACTCTAGATCTGATTGTAAAGAACTGTTTATCGCTATGTAGTTTTTAAAAAACAACAAAAAAAGTTGTAGCCAGCCAACTGATAAAGTTGCAACTATTTGGAAGACAAAACTGTGAAAATTTCTGGTTTAAACGTATCCTAAGTTAAATTTAACTAATTTCATCTTTCTACTCAAGGCTTGCTCTTATTATTATAATTGATATGACCCTGAAAATTCCACTAGTCAAAGCACGAATCTTGATGTCGAAAACAATCTGATTCTGAATCAAGACTAACCGAGATCAAACGCTTATAATCAATCGACTATTAAACATGAAGTGTTTATAGTCAAATCGAAGGCCTTTGAGCGGATCTAACAAGCCAAGATCTCATAATTCCGACTTCATCGAAAGCATTCAAATGCACAAAATACATCATATGATCAAAGGAATCATTTTGAGCCGTCCGATGGAGGAGTGGTTCGTATTTTCAGATGTATTTATAGACGCCACTCCTCCACCTATAAATACCTCATTCTTCATATGGGGAGCAGAGAGGAGAGAGCTCTAAAGCTTGAAAATCCTCCGCATAACCGGTCACCACTGACGGCCACCACCCCTTGTTATAAACCACCGGCCGCGCCACCGGCCATCCTGTTGTCAATCTCTCGCCGCTGATTGCCACCGCTGACCACTGGCGGCTCATGCCATATCGTTAACCATCGACGGCCATCATCGCTGACCACCGACGCCGGGCCACCAACTACTATCGTTATCACGCCCATCTCGAACCATCTTCGCCGGCCACCATTCGACGACTTTCATCGCTGGCCCATCGCCGTTCACCATTATTATATGACTATTGTTGCTCGATTTTGGGATTCATTGCCGCTCTTCTCATATAATTATGTAATCCCAGACGGAAAACTTGTACTCCAAAACAAATAGTGAAAGATTTCTACTTCAGTTCCTCTTTTCGAGGTTTTCCACGTAAAATTGAGTTTTCTTTACTCTTTAAATACTCGCTTTGGATTACAATAAGGCTAAGTAACTTTCACTCTACCGCGAATTGCTTTTCAGACGCATGGCCGCGAAAAAATTGATTCCCATTATTTCATCTCAGATGACATCAAGTTTCAACAATATCAAAACCACCATCCAGGTGGAGCATTTCAAGCTTTTAATGAGCGCAAGTGAAGAATGAAGATTCATCAAACTTCATTCTTTCAGATTTTATCGGAAACTGGGGGGCAACTCTTAATTTCAAAAGATTATCCAAATCGATATTCTGGATATTTAATTGATTATCAGTTCGAGAAGCAATTCCGTAATACCAATGAGAAAGACAAAGGTCAAAGAGCAACTTACAAGCTCAAATAAATATTTTGATTTGACCCATTCTACACAAGTTAATGTCATCGAAATGAATACTGACAAACAACTTTGGATAGTCAAAATCCTCGCCGATTCAATTCAATCTCTTCCATACAGTTAACGCCATCGAGGAAAGACTGACAAACAACCCGGATAGATCAAAACCGACCTACTCCATGCAGTTAACGCCATCGAGAAAGACTCGACAAACAATCTCGCAGGTCAAAAATCTTCACGGATTCAATTGACTCTTCCATACGTTAACGCCATAGGAAAGACTTTAAACAACTAGATAGGTCAAAAGGTCCTTGGACTTCCCACGACCTCTTCTATCTGCGTTAACGCCATCGTAACACTACGACAAACAAGGATGGGTCAAAATTCTCGCCGGATTCAATGACCTTTTCCAAAAGTTAACGCCATCTGCAACACTCAACAAACAACCCGGATATGTCAAAATTTTAACGGATTTAATTACCTCTTCCATATAGCGTTAACGCCATCGAGTCACACTGACAAACAACTCGGATAGTCAAAATCTCAACGGATTTAATTCGACCTCTTCCATACAGATTAACGCCATCGAGTCACACTCGACAAACAACCCTGATCAAAATTTTCAACGGATTCAATTCGACCTCTTCCATATTAACGCCATCGAAGTCACACTCGACAAACAACCTTGATATAAAAATTCTCGGATTCAATTCAACCTCTTCCATAGGTTAACGCCATCTGACAACACTCGACAAAACAACCCGGATAGTCAAAATCTTCAATGGATTCAATTAACCTCATATAAGTAACGCCATCGAAGTCACACTCTAACAAAATCTCGATAGGTCAAAATCCATCATAATTCTTCCATACATTAACGCCATCACACGACAAACAACCTGATAAATCTCACCGCATTGTTGTTAACTATGCCGCCGGCCACTGCGCTGATTATCGTTGATTACCGCATTGACCACCCCCGCTTGCCACGCCGCCATCGCTCGCTATTATCGCTTGATTACCGCCGGCTATGCTAACTATCGTCGGTACCGCTGCTAACTACTGTTGATTACCACATCGCTGGCTACGCTGATTATCACCGCCATCTCGCTGGTCACCATGCTGCCGGTTATCTCGCTGATTACTGACGTTAGCATTGCTGACATTGCTGCGACATACCGCTGACTGGCTAATTTTTGCGGCCACTACAATCTCTGCATTTTAACATTGCCGGTTATCTGCTAACACTGCCGCTCATCCGCCACCACTATCGTTTGCCACCGCTGCCGGGCATCGGGCATCGCCACAACCACTGCCGCTGACATCACTCGAACCCGGCCGGTCCGACGAGGTCGTTGCACCTTTTCGAGAGAAAACTGCTGTATAGAACTACGGTTGATCGCCTCAACCCGGCCCGACGAGTGCTTAACACCTCTTCGAGAAAATTGAGCCTTGTGAAATACGGTGATCGCCTCAACCCGGCCGGTCCGACGATCGGTTGACACCTCTTTCGAGGAAAAATGGAGCTCACAGATGAACTACGGCTTGATTCAACGGCCGGTTCGACGGTCTGTTGACACCTCTTTCGAGAGAAAACTGAGCATTGCATGAACCAGGCTTGATCGCCCGAATGACCTTCACTCAAGAGGAACACTCAAGCATATGAGGAGGCTCCTCCCTCATTTGGTTTATATCTATAAGGCCAAAATCGCAATCGCTAAAATAAGTGAATGGGCCAAACAGACGCAAACGCTGATTAGCATGGCCAAGGCTTATCCTCCGCTTCGCATGGCTCCCCTCAGCTCCGATCCAACAACGCTGCTACCGACCCATGCTGTCCGAACTGACTGCTGGCTGCATGTAGTTGCCGTTGCTGTCAAACCACCGCTGGTTTCAACGCCATAACCCATTGCTGGCCAGACCTCCTTCCTCGCTCGCTGCCTTTCAAACTGACCAAACCACTGCAAGCACCAGAAATGTTCTGGATGAGTCCATAATCCAAAACGTTCACAGCGCATGCATACATCCAGCTCCGTGATCCGCTTCCACATCATAATCGGCTCTGAAGACTGTCTCTCAAAATGTATTTAATTAACGAAATTTCATTAAAGAATGTTATTTTAAGTATTCGATATATATTTTCACGATTGAGATAAATTCATCCAAAAAATAAGCATCATACCTTGAAAATTCCACTAAGAAACAATTTTGATGTCGAAAACAATCGATTTCAATCAAGACAATCGAGATTAAACGCTTATTATTAATCGAATTTAAACACGAGCTTATAATAAATCGAGCCTTGTGGGATCTAACAAGCCAAGATCTCATAATTGACTTCATTTGAGCATTCAAATGCAAAATACATCATATGATCAAATGAATCATTTTGAGCCGATGGAGGAAGGCGGATTTTGCATGTATATGAGACGCACTCCTCCATATAATAAATTTCATTCTTCATATGAGGAGCCAGAGAGAGAGAGAGCTCTAAAGCGAAAATCCTCCGTGCATAACGCGTTATCACTGCGGCCGCCACACCCCGCTGGTTACAACCACCGCCGTCCGCCACCGCTGATCCTTTGCTTTCATCTCCGCGGCTGCCACGCCGACCACCGCCAGCGGCTCAATCGTCATCGCCATCAACCATCGCCGCCGGATCATCGCTGACCACCGACACCGACACCGTGCCGACTACATCGTCGGCCACCATCTCGACGACTTCTTGCCACCATCCCGACGATTCATCGCGGCCAATGCTGTTTCACCATTATATATTGTTGTGCGATTTTGAGATTCCATGCCTTCTCATATACAATTTGTAATCCGATCGAAAACTACTCCAAAACAAATACATATAAAAGATTTATTGTGGTGTGATTTTACCTCTTTTCAAGATTTTTCACATAAAAAATTTGGTTTTTGTCACTTTAAATACCTGGGATTTCACACAAATCAAGCGTAAACTTTCACTCCGTAATTAATTTTCGACGCAACAATTATTATTTTTTACTCTGGTTCTCTCATTCCTATTAACGGTTAGGTGTTGGATAGAGGTGATCTCTTAGGTCTTCCACCAATGAATTCTACATATTTCATCTGAAATTCCCGAGTAATTTAAAGGCATTATAGGATTCAAAATAATCAATTTATATTCCTTTTGGTAGGAGGGGCTTTTGATCCTCTTTCATGGAACCTTAGGCTAAAGATAGCCATTGGTGCTGCTCGAGGACTTGCTTTTCTACACTCTGCGGAGAAACAAATTATTTATCGTGATTTCAAGTCCTCCAATATTCTGCTTGACTCGGTATTGATTGATCGTAACATAAGATTTTTTTTTCTTTTCTTCTTCATATCTATTGCTACTTTTTTTTTTCTGATGAGGTTATTTTTTTTTATCTATTTTTGGTAGAATTACAATGCAAAACTTTCAGACTTCGGTCTAGCAAAGAATGGGCCACTGGGTAGTGAGTCCCATGTCACTACAAGGATCATCGGCACATATGGCTATGTAGCTCCCGAGTATGCTGCAACAGGTATGATTTTGCATTTTGAAATTGTATGCTTTTGAATTATGCCAAATTCTTGAGAAAGTGAATGAAAGGGAGAAGAGAGGTGTGAAACCATAGTTTAATGAAATGAGGACGATTTGATTTTGAACCAATTTAGTCTTCTCATAATATCACTTCAACATATTTTGGAACATTAAATATGTTTTGGAATTAGTCATTAATTGGGTGAAGCTTTGTGCGCTAATCTTATTTCTTTTTCATTCGATTACTGTGATTTAAGTCTATTCCGAACAAATTGGATGTTTTACAAGTACTAGTTGTTGCTGTTATTTTCATTGACTTTAATCCTTACAGGTCATTTGTATGTAAAGAGTGATGTGTATGGATTCGGAGTCGTGTTGTTAGAGTTGCTCTCTGGCAAGCGAGCAGTCGACCAAAATCGACCGAATGGGCAGCATAATCTGGTAGATTGGGCAAAGCCATATCTAGCTGATCGAAGGAAGCTATCGAGAATGATGGATCCCAAGTTTGAAGGCCAGTATCCATCAAACGGAGCTCTTCAAGCAGCTCAACTCACTTACAAATGCCTTGCAACCGAACCCAGAAGCCGGCCTTCCATGAAGGAAGTCGTTGAGGCTCTCGAGGAGATTGAAGCCTTGAAAGGCCGTTCGAGGGAGTCAAAGGATGCCCTTCCTCGGCACAGGCCACGCCACCTCGGCCAGGCTTCAACTAACACTCGCTCGCCGCTTGGACTGAAGTGATGAAGGCCTGAACTCTCAGTTGAGGGAGTGCAAGATGATGGCTTCTTGTAATATTAGTTGAATTTTGCTTTCGCAGTTACCATGATGCTAGCTGTAGTTATAAAGTTTGTGTTATAGTGAAGAATGTAAACTGCGTACGAGTTCAAATCTGTGTATGGAGCATTTCGATACAAATTAATACATTGAAGCATAAAGCTATGACTTTGTGCATTCTTGTTTGCTTGCGAAGCCATTGATCAAGTAGGAAGATTGCTTGAAAATCATCAGTTTACTTGCATGGATCAGAAATGAATTTATCCGGGTTCTGATCTAAGTATTATATATACGTTTCAAGACAATCAGCTGGTTCAAATGGGGGCTAGAATCGACAACACAAAGTCAAAGAGGCTCAACCGGACTTGGTCGGCTACTTCCTTTCATGCTGCCAGATGCAAGACTTGGTAGCGATTGAATGTGCAAGCAGTAGACTAATGAGAAGGCCATTAAGTGATTGAGTTGGAACCAAGTTCATGATTAACATGGCTTATAGAGCATACAACGTATGAGCAAGATAAGTGAAGAGGAACCCCCAGTTTAGGCTATGATGGGTTGATTGAGAGGATGGTGTGATGGAGGGGGAAATAAAAGGAATATTTGACATCATCATCTTCTTCTCTTAGTATTTACATAGTAAAATTCATTTCAAGTAGACCCTTAATGATCAATGATATTCTATGATGAAAATAGAAAGTAATTAATGATTATATTTAGATAATTTATGCTTAAATGAATGATCCATGCATTTTTATAGAATATATATTGTGATTGATTGGGTTGGCCAATAGGTCTATAAAGTAATATCTCTTCTTAGAAATTCTAGATTTCATGGATTGGTGAAAACATTTTGGGCCAAAGATATCTTAATAAATTGACTATGGATATGTATATATAAATATAAAATGTTATGATAATGATCAAAAGTTATTGTTAGATGTATAATTATAATATGCCTGCAAGCATCTAATAGTCATTGAAATGTAGTTATTGTCATATCGCATATACATTTTTATGAACTATATTGCATGGTAAACATCATAATAATTTTGTTGACCTTCATATATGTGTCATAACTCGCCGCTCACAATAATTCAATGATTTGTGATAGCATAAATCAAACTCAAAAGCAGAACGTTACAAAAATGGTCAAAACGATTGATGACGAATTTAACTTCAACGCCAAAATGTCAAAAAGAATATAAATATGCATAACTGATGATCAAGAAGTCATTCGCCAACGCTTTGCACATATCGGTTGGGAGGCAGACGCAAACCAAACGATCTGTTTAAAATTGATCACGCCGTTAGCTTAGAAACATCAAAACTATGATGATACATGACCGCTCAACGAATATCGGACAAGCGAAAGCACAAATCGAAATTGATTAGACAATCGCAACAAATAACTCCCGATCAAACGGTCACGGTGCATCGAATATCAAATTATCTAGAATATACATCCAATTTAATTAAATTTATTACACTTAAAATTTCATCAAAATTAGCCGGTCAATACTTCGAAACTTGCATTTCACCTCCCATTTGACCAATAATCGACCGCCATATCATCCCTCCCATATCACCCTATTTAATTAGATCAAATATTACGTCCGGAGTCCGCACGTAGCTTTACGTGCGGACTCCAATCCATGGACGACATGTGTCTCGGTTTTTTTCCCCGTTTTACCGATTAACGAATGAGTCTGACGGCTTTCTCCGACCCGCCCAGAACGCCGATGGCGATTAATGACGGCCAGAATACATTTCCCCCGACCCGCCTGCTGCTCAATGCGGGAGGAATTTAAAAGAAATATATGAGGATTTAGATTGGTTTTTTTCCAAACGAGTGAGAAGAGATAGAAAATCTCATTTTTTTACAAAGAACCATGAAGATAGAACGCTGAGGAAATAACAACCATTTTACCGAGGATGTATTAAATACAAATCATCGAATGCTTCTGCATTTTTTTCTACGGTTTATTAGTGATATTCTTGTTCTATATGAAAAGAATATGTTCATTACTTCCAATTATAAGTAATTTGGATATTTTTTTTGTCGAATATTTAATTTTGAGTGTTATTTTCACTGCATTTTGGAGGTACATCTATTTTGACCTTTTTAATTTTTTTTTTTACCAACTCCTTATGATTAGCATATGCAGATGGGAAGCATTTGATGCGTGATTTAGGGCAGATTCATCTGTGTACCTCTTTGAGGGTACTGATTTTGATCTTCTTTTCCGCTTTTTTTGCCAACTCCTTATGATTATGTTTAGGCATCAGAAAGGAAGCATTTGATGGCTTGGGTGATTGGTGAAGTGATCATAAATTTGAGGGTACAGACCATTTTGACCTTTTTTTTTTTTCCCATTTTTTTGCCAACTCCTTATGATTATGTAGGCATTAAAGGAAGCATTTGATGGCATTTTGGTTTGTGGGTAGTATTCAGGTACTCTTTGGAGGGTAATCCATTTTGACCTTTTTTTTTATTTTTTTCCAACTCCTTATGATTATGTATAGGCATTATAATAAAAGCATTTGATGACATTTGGTGGTGGTTTTAGTACATCTGTACCGCAGTACCTCTTTGGAGGGTACGACCTTTTGATCTTCTTTTTCCTTTTTTTGCCAACTTATGATTATATTTAGATTGCAAAGGAAGCATTTGATGTGGTTTTGTTGCATTCAGACTGTGTACCTCTTTGAGGGTAGACCTTTTTTTGATCTTCTTTTCCATTTTTTTGCCAACTCCTTATGATTATTTAGCATTGCAAGGAAGCATTTGATGTGGTGATTTTTGGTTTAGTACTCGCGTACCTCTTGAGGGTACATACCATTTTGATCTTTTTTTCCCATTTTTTTTCAACTCTTATGATTATGAGGCATAAGGAAGCATGATTTTTGATTTCAGATTGCATTCCTGGTACCTCTTTAGAGGGTACAGATCAATTTGACCTTTTGATCTTTTTGATAGTTTTTTGCCAACTTTATGATTATGTATAATCAAAGGAAGCATTGATATAGATGATGGTGGTTTAGTGCATCTCAGATTCTTTTTGGAGGGTGACCATTTTGACCTTTTGATAGTTTTTTTGCCAACTCTTATGATTATGTACATTGCAAAGGAAGCATTTGATGACATTGGGTTTTGGTTTAGTATTAGACTCTGTACTCTTTGGAGGTCCATTTTGACCTTTTTTTTTTTTTTTGCCAACTCCTTATGATTATGTATGGGGCATTAGGAAGCATTTGATGATTTATTTTAGGTGCATGATCCAGACTGTGTACCTCTTGGAGGGTACGACCATTTTGACCTTTTTTTCATTTTTTTTTGCCAACTCTTATGATTATGTGATTAAAGGAAGCATAGCATTTGGGTGGTTTGGGTATTTTCCATCCATATTTTCTAACATATTTTGTATCTGCCGCTGTGTAAATGCAATGACCCATATTTGGAGAAACTCGCACCACTATTCGTAATGAAACGAGGCATACCGCATCGCGGACTATGCACATCAAATTGGCTTGTTCGAAGGACCATATTTATTGGCCAAACTCAAAGAAATTGAAATCAAAAGATTTTATGTGCAAAAGCCGGGAAGAAGTCGCCCAAATAAATTTGACAAAATTAAGTTGATACAAGAATGTCCAGCCATTAGATTCTCTTGATTTGGAGGAATTGGACGATTAAAAAATATAGAAAGTCATAATCATTATTTGGCGAGCTCACGACCTACATCTTCTCGTGATCACGATGCATTAGCGATGAAAAGGCGTGTTGAAGCAAACAGATAGAGCAACCGATGCATTCATCTAACCGAGGAAGTACAGAATATCGTTCACCAAAAGAGATGCTTTCAATTTTATTCTAAAGAGAAAAGATCGAGGATTGCAAATGGTGATGGTAATGCATTAATACTTGGAGAGGCAAGCATCGGATGGGATGTTTGCATGGGATGCAAGTTGATGAGTCGGATTGCTTAGTAAGTTTTTTTTTTGTATTAATGCAGGATAGAATATGATTATTTGGGGATGTGATAATTTTGATACAAGCATCGACTCAATAAATATAATCTCGTTTGTGCCCTCTTGTTGGAGTGAATCATCACCGGCAAAATGTATTATTTGAGTAGCCTTTTATCGAAGAGACAATTGAGTCATTCTCATGGCTATTCCAAACTTTTCTTCGGTTGATGAATGACGACATCCTATAACAATATTCACCGATCAAGATCGCTAGGAGCCATTGAAATTGTATGCGATACTCATCATCATAGGTTGTGCCAATGACATATTCAAAGAAAGTTCCTTCCAAGGTTCATTGCTTTAATAATAAGATAAGATAAAGGCCTATTTTATAAATGCAAAGTGTGTGACGAGAGGAAGAGTTTAAAGAGGCTTGGTATGCCATGCTAGAAGAAGGCAATTTGCATGATCATGCTTGGTTGTCTGAGTTTTATAAGATTAGATCCAAGTGGTCCACTGCATTCAGAAGGACTCATTCTGCATGGGCATCTTGTCAACGCAGCGTAGTGAGTCCACGAATAATGTATGCCATGGAATATCTAAACCAACAAGTTCGCTCACTGATTGTTGGGTTGGAAAAGGTTATGGAGACATGGCGGAATGAACATGACGAAGACTTGGGTATAATCATCGATTGTTGTTAAGACACCCAATTCTAAAACAAGTCGCTATGTTTTATACAAGAAAGGTTTACACTATGTTTGAAGAGGAATTTTGCATGGGTTGGGCCATCGATTAGTCGAAGATAAAGACCATGGAGTATTTGGTAAGAAACTTAGAGAATAAAAATGCATCCAAAACATTGTGGTATTTCGACAGACTACCCTAAAGTGACTTGTACTTGCAAAAATTTGAGATGATGGGATTACTTTGGCCCATCAGTATCGAGTTCTTAGTCGGAAGATGTTGTGCATTCAAGTATCTTCGATGATGGTCTACTAAGCAAAGAGGGATATATTTACAATGATAGTGCATAGAATTAAGAGATGTGGCAAGATGGATGGAAATGCTTCGGCATTATTTTCTGAACCACATAAGTCATATGCATATCAAATAAGCGCAGCAATAAGAGAGGGACTATATGCTTGGATCCCTAGAAAACTATATGATGATGTCGACTTATAATAAGGGAATTCCTCCAAGACAAAACAAGAAGAAGAAGTTAACCACGACAGATAAGGGAAAAGACATCTTAAAAGATCCAGTTAAGCAACGTCCAAAGGGTGTTTCCAACTCAAGGCTTAAGGGATATTGGGAGAGATCCAAGAAAGCCAAGAGTAATTTTCTACTTGCGTATTTTTTTTTTTGGTATTTTAAATATTACTGTTAATCTTCAAACCCTTCTACTTTTTTGGTTAAAACCAAACTACCGATAATGTAGGGCGTGAAGCTTCCTCACAAGTTGCATCACCTTTCTCCGCTATGCCAAAGTGTTTTTCGAGTACGCACATAATATCACATCGACGGTAAAGTATCAACTAATATGTTCTACATGCGAATTTAACTCGAGCCCACAATGAAACAATCGGGTACACTGTCGATGATGGATATTATCTCGGAAAATATTTTGATACATGACATTATCCGCTTTGATTGGTTCTGATGAGAGATTTTGACACCGTTGTTTGTAGCTTTTAAGCAATGTGAATGAGTTAATCCTGTGGAAATTGTAATCATCAGATAAATATGTACAATAATGATCAATTTTGACCTTTTTTTTCAAGTTTTTTTGCCAACTCCTTATGATTATGTTTGCAGAAATGGAAGCATTATGTGGTTTGGATGGAAGAGACATGCACTCTGCACTTTGGAGGTAGAATTTTTTTTTTTTCCGCTTTTTTTTTAACCTTATGATTATAACATGAAAGAAGCATTAGATTTTGGTGGTTTTTGCATATGTACGTACTACACTTTGAGGGTACATACTTTTGACCTCTTTTCCGCTTTTTTTTGCCAACTCCATGATTATGTTTACATTAAAGCATTGATGGATTTGATTTTATTTCAGACCTTTGAGGGTACTGATCATTTTGACCTTTTTCCGCTTTTTTTTGCCAACTCCTTATGATATTTAGAACATCAGCATTTGAGTTGGGTTTGCAGATTTTTGTACCTCTTTGGAGAGACATTTTGATCTTTTTTAGTTTTCCAACCTTATGATTATGATAGAGCATTATAATGGAGCATTTGATAGCGGTTTGGTGGTTTTGGGTGGTATTTTGCATTTGTACCTTTTGGACCTGGAGTCTCATTTTGATTTTTCACATTTTTTTAACTCTTATGATTATGTTTAGAACATTACAAAGGAAGCATTTGATGGCTTGGGTGGTTTTAGGTGGTTTAGTGCATCTAACACATGTACCTCTTTGGAGAACTGGACCTCTTTTGACCTCTTTTTTTTTTTGCCAACTCCTTATGATTATGTTTAGAACATTGCATGGAAGCATTTGATTTTGGGTGGTTTGGGTGGTTTAGTGCATCACCCACATGTACCTCTTTGGAGATCTGAGACCATTTTGACCTTTTCATTTTTTCAACTCCTTTTGATTATGTTTAGAGGGCATTAAATGAAGCATTTGATGGCATTTGGGTGATTTTGGGTGGTTTAGTGCATCTTGTACCTCTTTGGAAAGACCATTTTGACCTTTTTTCCAATTTTTTGCCAACTCCTTATGATTATGTTTAGTGCATTGCAAAGGAAGCATTTGATGGCGGTTTGGGTGGTTTTGGGGTATTTTGCATTTTACCTGTGTACCTCTTTGGAGAATTCTGAATTTTTTTTCCATTTTCCTTGGATTATGTTTAGAACATTATAATGAGCATTTGATGTCGGTTTGGGTGATTTTGGGTGGGTGTTTGCATCTCCTTGTGTACCTCTTTGGAGGTCAGACCTCTTTTGATATTTTTTTACAAAGGATATATTATAATCTATTATAACAATTGATTCTGTGAATAAATTAAGCCTCTAAAGCGATAAATTAAAAATTTATTATATATAACTTCTTCAAATCATTGAACTAATATCTAAAATTTAAAATATATATGCACATGAATAATAGAAATTCTCAATATTTGAGTTACCATAAAATGAAGTTTTCTTAAACTTGAATAGATTCATAAGAGGTTTAATTTATATAATTGTTCAAATCAATGATTTGATTTTGATTTAACGAAAAAAAACCCACTCCAAAATGTATTAATCATTAACATCACGTCAATACCAATCTAATGTGACAAAGCATAAATTGAGCTCATAAATATGTTCAAAGTGAGAATAAAGTGCGACATGTTAAGCACAACAATCACAATCTAGTAAATAGAATTACTAATCAACATTTACCTCATGAAATATAAAAAAATATATGTAGCAACAAACCACACTACTTCATTAAATCATCATATAATATAACTACATATCAACTAAAGATATTTAACAGTCATTAATCATAAAACAAACAACAGAGCCATTTCCAGTAGCGAAAAACCTAAACATTTATTTTGAAAAGTTATTTTTTATAGATCCATCTCATAGGAACTGAACCTGGGAATTATCAATCATCACTATCAAATACAAATAGATCCATATCATATGTGAAAATATACAATGCAGAATCACTATTCATGACAAGGAAATGCTCCATATTCAAGGAAAATATACAATGCAGAATCACACTTTATGGCAGGGAAATCACTCTTTATTGCATTCACCTCCATGCCAAGTCATCTTCTTCTTCTCTATTGTGTGACTTGCCTGAGGAAAAGCTGAAGCAGGAACAGTAGAGAGAGGATGAGTTCCCTCACATTTATCTCTTCCGATTACTTGAAGAAGAGCTCTTGGAATTAGCTTTGGGAGCTTCAGATTAGGCATGCACTTGAGTCTTCAAAGCGAATAAAATATCATCCCAGTCCATGCACTTCAACTATATGAGATGAGAGAGGAGAAGTTAAACAAAGTAAAATATCATCCAGTCTATGCAAAAAAAATTTCAGTCTTCAAAGCGACTAACAGATGCATTAAACAAAATCCTATATCGAGACAAAATAATATTGTTCACTTCACATTTTAAGTCCCAAACAAAATGTAGCGTAAGCGAACTTCATAAATATATTCATTATCTTTGGTCAATCTGTTGGTCTACCCTGGAGGTTTCTTTGATTCTTTGCCTCCATGTATTTGCGAACAAACATTCCGCAGTCGACACTATTTTCTTGGACTGGTATCCCACTCACTATGTCGATTGGCCATTTCCTTGGATGCTTCATAAAAGCACGCATCTTCAACAAGTAATTTGATCTAAATAAGGGAAAAAATTTCAATAAGTTGGATCAGAAAAAAAAGTAAAGATGAACCAGATTTGAATCTGTTCTTACAATCTCGGGAAGAATGCTCTTATGGGTTGGTTTGGGCAATGAGTCATAAAATACCAGCCTCGATTTAATATGTCAACCAAGAGTGTCGTCTTGATTATATAGCGGCATTAAGATTAACTTCGACACCGCACCTTGATGATATCTTTGGATGAACATCTTGCTTTCCATCTTGTAGCACGGCATAACTCTGGGGAGAAAGAATAGATTACACATTCTGACTTTCATCTAAGCAAACAAGAAATCGTAATACCAAACATTCACGGGGTAACATACCTGGCATGAAATGTACAAATATGGTTCATCTGACCCGGCGAGCGAGCATTTCTCGGCTAGTAGGAAGGCGAAGGCATCAATGTGTGCATCTGAGAGATATTGATCCGTAACTCATCGATCGCCTCGTGCAATAATGATATTCCCGGCGAATCAGTATCACCTCGCAATTAATAAATATTTTAAAGTGATCACGAGCAGTAGGTTATTTTATTATGAAGGACGTGAGGCTTGACTTACTTGTCCTTGAATGGGAACGGCGTGTCAGATCGAGCATTGCAGGCAAAATACGGATGAGAACTCAACAACATGAAGTGCCTCGATGGCAACAAAATTGCGATGACAAAAGCTAGCGATGAAGAGCTACATTCACTATGAATAAATCCTCGATCTCGAGATGATTAATACCTCCGACGATGCTCCTCCACGACGATGGCGGTCGTGGGTCATCGACCTCATTGGCTTATCTTTGCTAACCTATAAAACAATTTAGTGATGAGGAGCTAAATTTAAATATGACTTTGGATCGAGGAGATTATTAATACCTGGTTTGATGCTCCTCACCACAACATAGCTGTGGGTCATCGACCTTTATTGCATCATCCTGTTGCTATACAAAAATTTAGTGAAAGACTATTTCTATTATATCAAATTTAAAAGAAAACGTAATACCTCGATGATGCTCCTCCACCACAGAGCAACGTGGGTCATCGACCTTTATTGCATCATCTGCTAACTATACAAAAATTTAGTGAAAGACTATTTATTATCTCAAATTTAAAAGAAAGTAACTTAATACCTGATTCGATGCTCCTCCACCACAACATGGGTTATGACCGCATCATCATGCTAACTATAAAAACTTAGTGAAAGACTATTTCTATTATCTCAAATTTAAAAGAAAGTATCTTATCCTCTCTCTGCGGAGTGACCACATCATTTGTTCTTCTCGAGACTTCTTGTAGTGTGTGAAAGGGAAGTAACAATTTTCCTCTTTCTCTGTAGAGCTTTAACACCATCAATCGCCAATCATGGGTTTGAACATCGTCATTGTAGTGGTGGCCTCCACAAGAACTTCTCCTAGTCAATTCCACGGGCTTCCCCTTTGAAGTATCCAACTCCATGGAATCTCTGGCCTCCACAAGAGCTTCCTCACCCTCCTAGGCAGCGTAGTCTCCCTGGGTACCATCTGAGGGGAAGCTCCGTGGTAGCCTCCGAAGAGTTTCCCACAGACCCCGGTAGGAACCTCCCCGCATTTGGGGTGGTAGGACCGCTCTGGATAGAACATCCTCGATAGCGACAACCCAGATCAAGCCCATCCAACCTCTCTATTGTTGTATGGAAAGCGATCGTCTCGTCCTTCAAACCCAAACATCCTCTCCACCCAAAGTCTGCGTGGGGTATTGGCAGAGGCGGGTTAAAAGACGGAGAATATCGAGGAGAGATATAGGGAGAGTCGGGGCTTGATTGGACTTAAAAGCGGGACTACTATGTCACATGTCTGATTGTTGGGGAGGACTCGAATGAAGGAGCCAATTCTCGTCTTCCAATAAGTCCTCGAATGAAAGCGTGGTAAAAGGATAAAAAATTTTGAAGACATACAACATAAATGGATACATTCTTATTTGAACTAAATATTATTATATGTCACTGGCGTCCTCCCAAATCGGTGAAAGCATTTTTTGGGAACTCTATTTTAATCGCGACATCATTGGCTGCGAGGTTGGATAATGAGCTTATGATGCTTATGTTATGTAGCCCATATCTACAATGAATATATTAAGTAAACTTCAAGACATTATATTTCACATTAATGGAGATATAAAACATACCATCGAAGAGTGATAAATCCACCCGGTAGCCATTTGCCTCGTCAGAATCTTTGATGCAATAACATCAAATTGGAGACTAGGAAGTCCCAAATGGCATCGCCCGGTTACTCAAAATCTATCTATATGGCGTAAGCAATCAATTCGATGCCACCCTTGTGATATACAAAAATAGATTTTGAGAAAAAAGCATATATAACGAACTATCTTTGCAGCGAGCCATCAATTCTCAATCTTGTAGTCCGATGGTATGACTGAGGATTTCTGCCATACAACCTTCTCCCTCGTTTGGCATCCATCATACTTCATCGGTGAAAGGAATGCACCGCAGATAGCTTGCTTTTTTATGTCCCGGCAAGCAGGATCGATGTAATGACAATAGTCTTGCTTGATGCGAGTCTAATGAATTGATGGAGATGAAGCTTCTTTAAAATGTCGTGGCTTCATCGGTAAAGCGTCTTTGTAATATTATCGAACACATTTCTCCGCGTGGTAGGGCACACTCGAAGTTATCCTTTTCCCGGACATGGTTAACTTGAAAGACAAATAATTAGGTCAAAATGGTACCCTCCAAAGAGGTAACGGTACAAAGTACTAAACCACTAAACCGCCCAATGCTTCTTTTGCAATGTTAAACATGTAAAGGTGGCAAAAAAAAGGTCAAAATGAATTCATACCCTCAAAGAGGAATAGGATGAATCTGCACTAAACCACCAGAAATAACCTACATCAAATCTTCCTCATGTTAACATAATCATAAGTTGGCAAAAGCGGAAAAAGGTCAAAATTGATCTGTCTCCAAAGAGTGCAATCTGAATCTAAACCACCATCTAAACAAGCGCCATCAATGCTTCCTTCATGCTCATAATCATAAGGAATTGGCAAAAAAACTGAAAAAAAAGGACAAAAATGTGTACCCTCAAAAGAGGTGCAGTCTAATCAAAATCACCCAAAACCACCCAAAGCTAGCTATCTTTATTATAATGCTATAATCATGGAGTTGGCAAAAAACGTAAGATCAAAGAGATTACCTCCAAAGTGCAGAGTCTGAATCTGCCTAAACTCGAAATCACCCAATGATCAAATGCTTCCTTTTAATAAACATAATCATAAGTTGGAAAAAAAAAAAAATCAAAATGACTGTACCCTCAAAGAATTACCGTTAATGACACAAAATCAAATCCGACATCAAATGATTCCATTATAATGTTCCTAATCCCAGGAGTTGGCAAAAAAATCACGGAAAAATTAAAATGGTATGTACCCTCAAAGAGGTACAGGAATGCTCTTAAACCACCAAACCATCCATCAATCCTTTTGATGTTAAACATAATCATAAGTTGGCAAAAACAAAAAATGTCAAAATGATCAGTACCTCCAAAGAGGTGGTAGTCTGAAATGCAAAATCTACAAAAAAAACAAGCTACCCATCAAATCTTCCATTATATTATATCAAAAATTTAAGTTATAAAAAATCTAAAAAAAAGTAAAATTATAATCATAAAGAAAGTCAAAAATGTACCCTCCAGGAAATACAATATCATCAAAACCACCCAAAACCATCCATCAAATGCTTTAATTATAATGCTCATCATGTCATAAGTTGGAAAAATTATAAAAGATCAAAATTGATCTGTACCCTCGAAAGTACCACAGTGAAATACAAAAACCATCCGACCAGCGCCATCAAATGCTTCCATTATAATCATGTCATAAGAGTTGGCAAAAAAACTAAAAAAAAGATCAAAAATACCCTCAAAGTACCTGGATGAATACCACAAAACCACCGCGCCATGCTTCCTTATGCTTTAAACATAATCATAAGGAGTTGGAAAGCGAAATCAAATGATCGTACCCTCAAAAAGAGGTACCGAGTCTAATCACCCAAAATCAAGCTATGCTTTCATTATAATGCTCATGTCATTTGGAAAAAGTAAAAAAAGATCAAAAAGAGATCGTACCCTCAAAGAGGTACATCTGGCCTTATACCACCCAGCCATCAAATGCTATATTTTATAAACATAATCATAAGAGTTGGAAAAAAAGAAAAGATCAAAGAGGTCTCTCTCCAAAGAGGTGCGTAATGCAGTCTGAAACCACCAAAATCACCCAAGCATCAAATGCTTCCATTATAATGTTTAAACATAATCAAAGAGTTGGAAAAAAAATGAAAAAAGTCAAAAGATCTCTCAAAGAGGAGGAATTAAATACAAATCCACAAAACCACGAGCCATCAAATGCTTGTTTAAACATAATGTCAGAGTTGGAAAAAAAATGAAAAAAGGTCAAAATGGTCAGTACTCAGAGGACAGAGAATGCAATCAAAAAAATCGAATGCCATCAAATGCTTCATTTGCATATCATGTCTAAGGAGTTGGAAAAAAAAGAAAGGTCAAAATGGTGTACCCTCAAGAGATGCAGGAGACTAATACTAAACCACCAAATATCAAATCTTCCTTTACATATTAAACGTAATCATGAGTTGGAAAAAAAATAACGAAAAGGTCAAAAAGATCGCATCCAAAGATATCATCTTATCTTTCTGCCATCTTTCATTTATCAGAAAACTAATTCATTGAGTTAATGTATGTATAAATATCATGTAGTCATACAATACCAATTATGATTTCTATACCAGCGGCGTCCGTCGCCGATCGACAACGAGCTAAGGCGAGAAAATCTTCGATGACGAGGAATGTAACGGTAATGTTTCTCGTTCTTCTTCTCCCCGAGCACGTTACAGGCGGGTGGTGAGGGAAATGTATTCTGGCCGTCCGTTATTCGCCATCGCGTTTACGGGTCGTCAAAAGCCGTCCGTTAATGCCTTTCCGTTAATCGGTAAAGCGGGAAAAAAAGCGGACATAATGTCGTGGATCGCATAAAACGCGATTACTCGGGTAATATTTTCTCATTTAATTAAGCCTTTATCTTATCCCTACAGCAGAAAAAACGAGGAGGCCGGATCCGGATCTCTTTCACTGTTGGCGGAACAGTTTGGTCTCTCCCGCTCATCCGTCCCTTGCAACTCCCTGGCCCGCTCGGCATTCTCTCCCGATCAAGGGCCAACCGAGCAGCAGCCGAGCTCCGTATCTGCTACAGTGTCGAAGCCGAACAGCATCCCAAATCTAACTTGCGGCTAGCCGTTCGTCCGTTCCTCTAAAGGCCGAACCGAAGCCCCTCCACCGCCCATCTCCTCCCAAAGCCTTGCCCTTCCTTCCTCGGCTTCTTCGAATAAGTGATTTGTAACAAGCTTCTTCGATGTCGGTGGTGCATATCTGAAAGCATCAGCCATTGCGTCGGTGGGCAGCGATGGATTCTTCTCGGGCGATGAATGTTGAAAGATCGTCGATGTGCAACTGCGTGGTTAACTTCTTGTTGGAGGAAGGCTACATACTGATCGCCTTCGAGCTAATCGAGGACGGACGGGATGACCAGGCCATTCGCCTTCACGAGTACTTATCGGATCCTGCCCTCTTCCCATCTGATCAGATCGCCGCTTCAACTCCTTCAGAGCTGCAGATCCACAAACTTTATTTGAGAAGAACCAAGTAGTGGAAGAGAAATTGGCGGTCACTGAATATGAGCTTTGTTTAGCACAAGAAGATGTCACAAGGCTCAAAGCAGATCTAGAAAAGATGATTGAAGCTCTTCCAGATGAATGTCATGATGCTTCTATAGTTAATGGCCTGAAAATTCAGTGAGAGAGAGTAACTTTTCTTCTCTATGCCCATTGAAGGATGATGAGCGCAAAGATCTTAATTATCCTGTCAAAGAATACTTGCTTATCGGCTCGCTTCCATGACTTTTATTGAAGAGGTCACTGATCAGAATCTTGACGTTTGGCCCAAAAGCTCAGTTTGTGTGACTGACGCTTTGCGTCGTTATTATTTTCAGTACCTCTCATCCACCACAGAAGCTGCTGAGCACAGCGGGGATACTTATCTATTATATGTAGGTATATTTGAAGACCTTACTATACTTAGAAGCGTGATGATTATTTATGATAAATGGTGTTGAAGAGCATTTGCTTAAACGTGGTGGGGTAAAGCAATCCTGATGTACATGTTAAAGCATCGAAATATTATCGGATTGGACAATAACAAATGAATTAAATGATATAATAATAAAAGAATAACTTCAAAAAAAATTGATGAAATTGAAGAGACACGCAGGAATATACAAATATGCTCTTTTGCAGTATTTGAAGAAAATTACGCTTGAAGCGTGGTGGGATTGAAGACTACGATGATATTAAGATATGTCGTTACATCTTATATAGGGATACATATAAAGGATACTATGCTTGAAAATCATCTTCCACATGAAAATAAAGCTCAAGTTAGATTGAAGGTGATTTACAAGAGTCGATTCTTGCAAGAAAAAACATGACTTGATAGCTTTGCAACTAATGCATCTAATGCTTAAACTTAGTATTTGAGGATGCTGCGAGGGTTGATTTTTTATTTAGTCTTATAGCATTAACAAAACCTAAAATCCAATAATTATCGTCAATTCGATCAACGCGAATCTCGTATTTTGAAATGCTTGATCTAATCACCGATTTCAAGAAACTTACGATCAACCGACCCTCGATGATGACGAGCAACATCAGCATAGTCGATCCAGGCACCGAATCGACTCGATCAAGCTATCGAGCATGAAAATGGATCGATCCGAAATGGTCACCAAAAGCGACATATTTATAGTGGATCGGCGGCTCGTCAAGAGGCGAATCCAACGAATCCAAGATCACCCAATTTCGACATCATTAAGGCACCCAGATCATCAAAATACACCGTCTGATCGAGGGATCCTGAGCCGTCAGATGGGAGTGGTTGGAGTTTTCCACGAATTTACAAGGCCGCCACCCAAAATCTATAAATAGCTTCATTCTCACCTTAGAGGGGACCGAAATCTGATTTAAAGACCAGAGAGCTCTGAGAACCACCAGTCGACCTTAACGCCGACGATCTGCATCACCAGTGTCTCAAGATCGAGCTTCAGAGATCGCCCGGAGGACTAGAAAGACCGTTGCTCCTTTCTCACGAAGATCAAGAGGTTGCTCCCGGAAGATCGGTTCGCCGCTTTTGGGAAACTTCTCCCTTGGGTTGGAGTTGACAGATATTGTCTACACACTGGAATATTGTTTCCGCAGAACACCTTCTTCTCAACTAACGAAGCAAGGACGTATCTTTTGATAGTGAAAGTTCTGGGCAAGGCCGTGGTTTTCCTTAACGGGTTTTCCACGTATAACCCCTGTATCTCCTTGTGTGTTGGATAATTTTGGGCTACGAAGATCTCGGAATAAAATTCTCTAGCACGCAACAGTTTGGCGCCGTCTGTGGGAAAAATAGTTCCCCCATTGCTATATCTCCAATATGGTTGGTAAGCGGGTTTGCTCCAACGCCTCATTCTCGATCAAGGCGCCAAGTCTCCAACACTTCTACATAAACTTACGTCGGTGAGGTGTCGGCCTCTTTGGAAGATCGCGTTCAAAGGAGGATTCCGAATGAAATTCTTCGACTCTGCGAGAATCAACAAGTGAAACCCTTGGCACCATCTGATGCTGAACTTCCGGATACCGCCAGCTCTACTCACCCCACATTAATGGTCTCTGAAACTCCACGCCACCTTATACGATGAACTACGACGACGGTGCAGAAGAGTTCCCAAACAATCAATGATCCATTCTCCCGCCGCTTCTTCCAAAACTCGCCCCGCCACGAGATCATCTCAATACCCGATTCGACGAGATTCAAGCTTCCCAAAGATGGACCCTTACGATGGCACAACCGATGACGAGCATATCGATCACTTTCGAACGATCATGCACATTCGCAAATGACTCGGTCGTATTCCCACGCCGACAAAGGGATTTCTTCTATTCGCCGCTAAGGGGTCCGTCCATCATTTGGAGAGCTCGCATTTTTTTGTAGAACAGCCTCGAACAAGAGAATCATCGGGATTCATCACATCTCTCTGAAATCCGCCAGAACGATGGAGAGTCCCTCAAAGAATACTTCCAGAGGTTCTCCTCTAAGCCGACATACCGTGAGTAGATCCGAACTTTGAGGGCGGTTTCTGAGGACTCCGCCAGATACTTCTATTCATCATTAATGCGGAGACACCCATTCCTATGTCGACCGTCCACAATAGAGGCACAAATCACGAAAGCTATCTGCTCATCTAAAATTGAACCACCAAGCGGAAGAAGGTTCCCAAAGGTGATGTTCAAACATCTAAAAAAAGAAGAGAGGCAAAGAACCTCCCCAAAACCTCCTCAAGATAACCCATGACTCAATCGAGAGGAAATATAATGCTCTCAACACGCCATGCGCGAACATCCTACCGCTATTCGTGAAGAGGATAGCCAAGTGGCCACCTTTAAAGCCCGGAATTGGAAATCAAGAGAAATTCGCCACTTTCACCAAATGAGGGCACACCAATCAAGAGTGCCACCAACCGGAGGAGGAGATTGAAAGACTAATACGTGGGTATCTAGGCCGCTTTTATACAAAACCAACCCGGCCAAAGAAATGGGGCAACCAGTGAGGAACCGCCAAGCTGGAGAGATAGAAACAATTGCAGGAGGTTATCTAGCCAAATATTCATTGCCCTTCAAGAGCCGTGAAGAAGTTGACCATTCTATCACCTTTGATGATTTAGATCTAGAGGCTGATCCCACATCAAGATCCCTTGTCATCGCGGTGGTGATCCATGCTTCAATATTAAAAGGATATTGATCGACAATGGGAGTTCGGTTGATGTTCTTTTACTCCACTTTCCTTAGCATGGGTATAAAAGAGAGAAGCTTCAACCCGGCATCCAATCGTATGGATTTGATAATCGACGGTATTAGTGGAAGGGACAATCGCCTTCCCGTAACTCTTGGAGAATTTCCCACGCAAACCCACTTGATACAATTATTGTAGTCAAGTGTGAGTCCGCATAATGCAATATTTGGGAGACCTCTCCAGTATATTCGCGCAGCCACATCCATGCCTCCTCACCTCAAGATGAAATTACACCAACCGGCATCGGCGGTAAGTGGAATCAACAGATAGCACAAGCGTTATATCAAGCAAGCCCAAACCATTTACGCCAAGAACCCTCAACATCGAACTTCGACTGATGAGGATGCCTCAAAAAGGGCTTCTCCAAATTGAAGATGTAATTTGTCTTCCTATCTCGAAGTTGATCCATCGCGAAAGGTGAAGGTGGGATCGTTGTCGCTTCATATCGAAATCGAATCGTAGATTTTCTCGCGTAAAATCAAATCAAGATCTTTGCCCGGAGCGCATGATATTCTCGCATTCAAGTCATTACACCCTCAAAGTTGACTCAACCTACAAGCTGATACGTAAGAAAAGAACCTTCGCCGAACAACGATTGCAGTCATAGAACAAGAAATCACCAAACTTCGGAAGTCAAGTTCATTCGAAAGTCTACTACCCCACCCGGTTGGCTAACGTAGTGTTAGTGAAGCCAACGGTTCTCGGAGAATGTGCATCGACTACACGACCTTAATCGCATGCCCAAAAGATAGCTTCCCCTTCCTCAGACCACAACTAGTTGATGCGACATCGTGACATCGATGTCGAAGCTTCATGGATGCCTATTCGCTACAATCAAATCGATGAACAAAATAGATGGAAAGCAACATCCTTCCAAGATAAGTGGACTATACCGCTATCGTCATGCCGACTAAAAAATGCTGGAGCAACATATCAACGTCTTATGAATAAGATCTTCAAGGATCTTATAGGGCACAATATGGAGGTGTATGTTGATGATATGCTGGTGAAGAGCTTGGAAATATCACATCATATTTCGACCGCAATGCTTTGACATTCTTCGACACTACAAGATGCTTCAACCCAAGCAAGTGCATTTTGAGTTTCCTCCGGGAAATTCCTAGGCTTCATGGTCACTCAGCGCGGGATAGAGGCCAACCCCAAGAAGATAAAAGCACTCAAGGACATGTCACCTCCAAGAACGATCAAGGAAGTCCAACGCTTGACGGAAGGATTGCGCCTTTATCATTTCTGGCCCGCCAGAGATAAGTATCTACCATTCTTCAAAATCTTAAGGGTGCACGAGAAATGGATTCCGGACGATGAATGTCGACCGCTTTTGAGCAACTTCAGTCTATTTAGCTTCCCCTCTATTATCAAAGCCTATCCAAGGAGAGAAGTCACATCTATCTTCTGCTTTCTCATGTAAAGCTGGTGGTCGATACGAGGAGAATTCATTGCAACGACCATTTACTATGTCAGCAAAATCCTTTCTGATACCGAAGGACGCTATCTACTAGCAGATAAGACGCGGCCTCACGCATCAAAATTGCAATGCATTTCGTGCCCACACCATCAACGCCTACACTCATCTTCCATTAAGAACTATTCGCAAAGCGATGTATCCGGAAGGTTGATGAAGTGGTGGTCGAGCTTGGAGAGTTTGACATCCATTTTCTTCCACGCCCCGATATAAAGTCACAAGTGCTCGACTTCATTGTAGAATGTACCATCCCATCACCACTGGCAGATCATTCATCACTATGATAAATCAATGGACATTATATGTTGATGGAGCTTCGTGTACTTCCGGTGAGCGTGAATTTTGCTTATCTCCCCAAGTAAAATAACTTTAGAGTACTGCTTCAACTAAAGTTCCGACCACCAATAATGTCACAGTACGAGGCCCTCAGGTGACTAAGGCTCGCCATTGAGGTCCGTAACCCAACCATCTACACTGACTCACAACTTGTGGCCTCACAGTTGAAGGAGACTACCATCCGCAGCTTTCACATCTTTTTTTGGCAAAGTCACTTCTTGCCAGAATCGAGACCCATCAGATAACTCATATTCTAAGGGAGCAGAACACGCGAGATGCCTCCAAGTTAGCCACAACAATGATAGGAGATCTTTTCAAGAGAAAATACATAGAGGACATCCACTTTCCCAGTATTCAAGGCCCTTGGGTGATACAATCTCGGAGGACCCAAAGAATCTTCATGGATTGACCCGATCATGTCCTTTCTTCAAAGCGGCCTTGCCAGACCACCGCTATCCGTCGAGAGAATCGAACTTCACCATAATCGGTGACAACTCTACAAGGTCCTTCTTAGGGCCCTACTTAAAGTGTCTACCACCTTCTGAGGCTAACTATGCAATGCGAGAGGTTCATTCAGAATTTGAACATTTGGGAGGAAAAGCTCTCGCCCTCAAAATCATGAGGCAAGGTTTTACCTACAATGAAGAAGGACGATTGAGTTTGTAAAGAAGTGTAACAAGTGTCGACATTCTAATCTCACTCATACACCATCTAGAACTCACCACAATCCAGAGCCCGGCCCTTTTGCTCAATGGGAGATCGATATAATGGGACCCTTTCCCATTGCCACTGCAACGAAAATTCATAATCTTGGCCGTTGATTAGAAGTGGGTGGAAGCCGAACCGCCGACAAAATCACCAAATAAATGCCAAGCAATTTGCGGAAAAATATTATTTGTCGTTCGGCATTCCAAAAAAAAAAATCATCACCGATAATGGGACGCTTCACGGAAAGACATTCACATCTTTCGCCAGAGTCGATATCCGGTTAATCCACACGTATTGTATCCCATCCAGCAAATGGGCGTCAGTCAATAGACAATACTAAAGGGCTAAAGACACGACCGACCACGGGGCAATCAAGAACTATCCAATGTTCTATGGGCTTACCACTACATCAGGACCCCTACCGAGAAACGCCGCATACTGTTTTGAGGCTATTATTCCATACATCGGTCCGAGCCCTCAACCCATAACTTTGATGCCGACAAAGAACGACGATAAGCCGATTCCATCGGATCTCCCGAAGAGACCCGCGACTGTCAAGACTCAATGGCTTCCTATCGAAAAGGATTGCTCGAGGTTTCAACCGGCGGGTAAAGACAATATCCGTTGGGGACCTCGCCCTCAAGTCTCGACCGGAAAAGGCCCACAACAGAACAAACTCTCACCGCTTGGGAAGGCCCGATGTGGTGGTGTCTAAAATCAAGCCCGCACGCGTTAAGGATAGTAGGGAAGACTCTCCCACGCACGGAATGCTACAAACCTCCGTACTACCTGATGTATCGCCTTTTATTCTAGTGAATGCGGAAAACATTATCATCGATGTTTGTATTGCATTGTTATCGAATTAAACATTTATCGATACTGCTTGTCGCATTTATTGTCCAACCTTGGCATCAAGGTGTTTGGATTTATGTTTCATCTATGTTAAAGTTCTCATACTTATTGTGACTTTTTCTTGCTTATGCTTGTATTTTAAAACACCGACTCAGACACGCAACATTGTGTATCTCATTCTAAGATCGATCCTCGTGGAATTGACCGATCTTCCTATAGTTAACATCGCCGAGTAACGCCTCGATAAACAACCTTGGATAAGTTGGCAATCCTCTATAGACGCCTACAACTTTCTCCATAACAAAGTTAACATCATCGAGTAAACGCCCGATACACAACCTAGATAGATCGAGAGGTCGAGAACCTCTATAAATATATTCCGCAAGTTTGTCATCAAGTAACGCCTAATGATCTTAGAATAGATCGAATTATCCTGGGATTCATGATCTCTTCTACGAATCTTTATCATCGAAGTACACTTTGACACACAACTCCGGAAATATTCACAAACAATTTTTATGGATTGTTAATATTTCTGCAACATACAAGTACAATCAACTAGAAATAATATACAACACAATCAAACATAAAGGAACTACGACTACCAAGGACCCAATTTTCGCATTCGATATCACCATCACCTCTTCGCCTTTTCCTCTTCTATCGGAGACGTCCTTCTGAAGAAGCCGAGGACGCTGGGAGACGCAGAAACCCTTTGTTGGGCTTTCTCAACGAATCGCATAAGACCGCCGGATGAATAGAAAGCCCCGCCAACAAAGATTCCTCCCGCACAAATCATGATATATCAATCTCAAATCAAGATCTTCAATATTCGAATTCCCAGGATATCTTCATCACTAACTAGGAGAATGGGTAAATCTCTCCTTTCCCATTTCTCAGAAGACCGCCTTCACAAAAAAGAATCGCTTGCCCAACTCTTGGGAGGATCCTTCTCCGAGGTCAAGAGCCGACTGCAGTGATACGACCATGTGCATCAGTAAACTTGCACATCCTGGTAATCGATAGTCAAGGTGCGCATCCTGCGAAAAAATATAAGTCCCATCACGCGTCGTCATTGCCACCTTTCAGCGGAAATGCAAACCTGCATCTTGACAAAATGGCGATCATCTCGGGGGATGGGGGAAACCGCAATCCCGCGCCCAAACTCATCTTGTAAGTGGTGAAATACCCCGGCGGCGGAGATTGGGCTCTATCAGACTTCTTCGGACACTTAAGAACCAAATCATTCGGAAAATAATATTTTTTTCGAAGCACGATCAATGTGTCTCCCGTGATCGACGACTCCCACGAATCTTCAATCCTCCCATTTTTAGAAGGTTCCCTGTCACGCCTCAGATTACAAGGGTGGACGTGTCTCTTTCAAAGATTCTCACCCATCTACAAACCAGACAACTTCGTGCGATCGAGATGAAAATTATTCAAGAGTGCCCAAACTCCCACCAGGGGGAGGGCTATGCACTCTGGCTCGGGGGTAGAGGTGGATCTAAAAAGAGTGCCCAAACTTCCACCGGAGGAGGCTATGCACTCTAGAGGAGAAGAGGAGATGAGAAAAGTGTGCCTTTCCCTCTTACCTAGGGGTTTTATAGACCCCTAGGGCAAAAGCGTAAAAAATTGCCCAAAAGCCCAAAGCGCTCAAAATGTCAAAAGCAGGTGTTGGGCCCATTGGGCTTGCGCCCTAGCCAGCGCCTCGCCCTTGTAGCGCCGAGCAACCGTCATTCGACGACGGTCGGACGGGTTTAAACCGGCGGCCAGTCGAATCAGCAGATCCGGCGGACCTCCGATCCACGGTCAAAAGCGCCATCCGCGGCGACCGTCGGTCCGCAATTGCAACCTCCCGAGCGTGCGCCGAGCGATCCACGAATTATACCGGGTCGAAACTATCGGCCGTTGACCAGTGATCGAACCGACCAGGCGTTAGCGGTTCGACGCGGCCGCCAGAGACCCGTGACCAGCGGCCGCTTCGCGACCCCGGGTGCGTCTTGGCCGAACACGCCATAGCTTCCTGGCTTCGCCATGAACCGTTCGCACGGGATCGATCCATAACCTCAAAATATCGCGCACATACTATCGCATTTGCGACCACGCATCGGCTTCCACAGTTATAATATTGTGTGTTATGAAGATTCTCTCAAAATCGCGGTTGATGGACTCTCAAATTTCATTGAAGAATTTGCTATTTTCAAGTATTTGACATATATTTTTGGATGGAGATAATGTCACCCAAAATAGAGAACAACGATACGTCCTCGAAAAATTAATGTCGATCAACGAATCTCAAGGCATTTTGAAATGCTTGATCTAATCACCGATTTCAGCAAATTACAGTCAAGCGGTGTCTCGATGAGCGAACATAGCAACATCAAGCATAGTCTGATCCGAGCTCGAATTGACTCGGATCAACTATCGGCATGAAAATGGATCGATCCGCCAAATGGTCACCAAAAGCGACATATTTATATAGTCGGTCGCGGCTCGTCAAGGCCAATCCAAGAATCCAAGATCATCCAATTTCGACATCATTAAGGCACCAAGATCATCAAAATACACCGTCGATCGGGGGGGGGGATGAGTCAGATGGGAGTGGTTGGAGTTTTCCACAATTTACAAGGCACGCCACTCCCAAAATCTATAAATAGAGCTTCATTCTCACCTTAGGGGCCGGAATCGATTTGAAGACCGAGAGCTCGAGAACCACCGGTCGACTTGGCCAGCCGATCTATCACCAGGTCATCACCACCAGGTAGTGCACGAAGATCGCTTAGGAGATCGCCTTGGGACTAGAAAAGACCAGGTTCGCTCCTTTCTCACGAAGATCAAGAGGTTGCTCCCGGAAGATCGTTCTCGCTTTTGGGAAACTTCTCCCTTGGGTTGGAGTTGGCCGATGTATTTTTCTACACTCGGAATATTATTTGCCAGTAAACACCTTCTTCTCATACGAAGCGACCATCTTTGAACACATAGCGAAAGTTCTGAGGCGCGGCCGTGGTTTTCCCAATGGGTTTTCCATTATAACCCTGTGTTCATATCTCCTGCTTGTGTGTTGGATAATTTTTGGGCTACGACGAAGATCTCGCATCTACCGGAATAAAATTCTCTAGCACGCAACAATTATATTATAATATTTTTATTTTAATAAAATCTCTAAGAGGGTAATTCTTTCATATGACAACAGATCTGATCTTCTATTATTAAATTAATAGAGTCGACGGGATCTGAAATAATAAACTAAGTGATCACCACCCCGATGATGACCGTGTTGATTAATATTTCAACCGGAGAGGTTTTCATAATAATTATAATAATAAAATATTCAAATTCAAGTGTCAAATTATTATTAAATGATCAAATATTCAAACAAAAAAATATATAAATTAAATGAAATTAATTATTTAAATTTAAAATAAAATCCATCCACCCATACACAATCGTTTGTCGGGGGTGACAAATTAAGAAAATTTTTCCTCACAAAGAGCCAATGTCAAATTAAATATATAACTATTTTCACACTCAAATAATCTTAAGCGTAGGACATGGCACGTGTTCTCTGTAATTTTTTCGAAATGACACCACATAAATGACGATTACGAGAGCCCTCGGCCGTGGTTGGTGATATGACAACTAAATTACGGTCACCTATGTTCCCCAACAACTTTGCTCTTTGAGCTATGAATTATATAATATGTTTGATTGGGCAAAAAGCCTTCTGTTAGTTAAGGTAGACTTAAACTTGTCTCCTTAGACAAACTTCACCTCAGGTCTACAAGGACACATTGGACGATGTAACTCATGTGTTCGCCTCAGGTTGGGTCGACTACCTCCTCGACTAAGTAGACTAGGACCACGATAGCGGGATCGGACTATGAGATCTGAGGCGTCATCGTTCCCCCATCCATCCGCTTTAGGCTAAATATAATGAATTTCATAAACTTCAATTCTAAAACTCCACATCTTTCTTCTTACGTGCGCACTAAGTGACCTACGACTAGCCTTAATCAAAGTTCTCTCAGCATTGAGAGGGTAATTAACTTATTGGTGCTTGCTATAGAAACCCGAATCAGATTTAAAGTCCTCACAAAATGAGGATGAAATCTCTGGGTAGTGTCTTATCTACTATTCCATATGCCTTCTGAAAATTTCACTGGCACTTTAATCATACTCTCTTCATTGAGAGGTCGATGAGGAATTTTTGGAGCCCACATAATTATTCATCGAACCAATTAAAAAAGGTTGAAGGTGATGGTTCATCTTTGAGGCCATGTTTTTATAGTAGCCCAAAACTCTGGGGAGCAATTTTGATCTTGTTTATTTAATGTGATAAATCAAACATATCCAAAAGTTGAAAGTTTTAATGCTATATGGACATTTCATATGAAACATGAGAAATGATGCTTTACACTTTCCCTTTCATAAGGTACTATTTATGAGGCACAACAGAGTGAATTTAACATTATTTTCTTAACATGGCCTTAGCTTTTTCTTCTTCTTAAAATAGTGGCATTATATTTTTTTTAATGCAAGGCGGTAGTAGGAATAACTTGGAGGCTATTTAAGTTGGCACTTAGAAGGAACAAAATAAGTGAGGAGAAAAGGAGGTGTAAAGATTAAGGCATGAAAAAAGAATGCAAATATTACTGGCTTATTGCCAAGAAAATTAAGGAACAAGTGGTTATTGAAGAGGTTATTGTGAAGAGAGAGAGGTGGTTGTTTTGAATATTAAGATATCATTAAATTGATCTACTAATGATGGATCAATAGAAAAAATGAAGGCTAATGACAAAATATGCGTGAAAAATAATAAAGGACAACAACTTCACTAAAACAAATCAAATGAGACTATGATAGAGGCTTATTTGCCTTTTAAATGCCTAAATTGAATTAAAGATGTGTATTATAATCCCATTTGCTGATTCAGAGTTTGACCAACTATCTAATAAAAAACTTGTTAAGAAGACACTCTTGGCATATTCGTTAAGGCTAGACAACTAAGTCATTATTGCTACTCACTTGATCAAACTCAAATGTAATCTAACTAGCCTTAAAATTAGTCATAAAATGGCATTGCAAAGTCATACCAATTTATAATTTTTATAAAAAATTTATTTTATATATTTTTGTAAAACTTCTTTATTATGCTTGTTGTTATTTTGTAATAGGAAATACTTCTGTCAATTATACAATGACAATTTTATTCAGAGTGAAAACATACACTGATTTTTTTTTCAAGCATATATATATATACATGCATGGATGCCTCTTTTAGGACAACAACCAATTGACCAAATAAAAAAGACTCACCCAAAAATGAGTTTTTTAGAAATTTAATGAAAATTTGATATTATAGTCATTAGACTTCTCGTCAATATATTCAAATCTTCACCATCATCGTGATTTAATGTGGCCATTGACATGCGAAAATTGACAAGGTGTCCTTCCAGCCTCGATGTACAGAGAGATTGTAATATATAAATTTAGTAAGTTGTTATATTATCTAGTTCTTTTGCTTCAACCACCTAGTGGGATTAAGGCTTGTTGTTGTTGTTATTTTTGCTTCAACCATTTATATATTGAGATCATTGTAAAGTTTGAACTTCATCATGCTAGATATTCCTCACAAGTTTTGTCTTTTTTACATCTTATAACTCTAACAATCCTCTTTTTCCAATGATATGTCATTCAATAACTTTTATGGCTAGTGATGAGACTAGGATATCACATAAGAGGGGCCAAAAGGTAGAATCTACACAATATTAATAGAAGGGGGGGGATTGAGGCAGGCATGGATAAAGGCAGAGCTTTTATAATATACATAATCATAATATAATTTAATAATAAATATTTTATAGTATATATTGACATATAAATTTTCCTTAAATGTAGATGGTTGAGAGCCATCCCTAGTCCTTAGTAATTCCCTAATTGAATGATTTATGCAGTTGATTCCTCGTTATCTTTATGTCCAAAATAATAGTGATTTTGAGGATTCAAAGAATAATTAGTGGGATGTTACTTTCATATTCTATCGAAGCACGAATAAAAAAGTAGTTAAACCATCGAATTTAACCAAAGAATATGCTAAGAGTAAGAAATCACTTATTTTGATGAAAAGCTTCCTAACCCAAAATTAGAGGTTTGTTTCACCAAACAGTGAAGGACCATGCATCTTGCGCATTAGCTAATCCTATTAGAGGATAAAAAAGACAAGAAGTTTAACATTAAGGAGAGCAACAAAAATATTACATACAAAGATGTAATGACCAACCAGTTGGTCGTTTATAAGGAATGGAAGATAAGTAAGAATAGGAAGAGGGTGGAGAGTCTCTCACAACCTATGAAGTTGATTAATATTACCTCTTGCATAAATAATTAATAAAAATAGGATGTAAAGGACAATGGCATTACAATAGTTTTAAGCTATTATGATGTTCACTTCTTTGATGGAAGAGTCAAATCCTATAAAACATGTTAGAACAATGATAAATAAGATAAAGATAAAAATGAATAATAAAAAAGCTCATACAATAGTTTTAAGCTATTAGGTCATGTTGGGCTACAATCACTATTACAAGGAATAAGAAAGCCCACTATAGTATGGAAAAGAAGATGAAGTGATTATAAGCTCTTACTTCTGATGTTCTCTCTTTATTATATCATATGTTCAGTTTCTTAATAAACAAAAATTCTAAATTACTTTATGAAGAAATGATAGTGGTATTAGCTAAAGGGGAATTTGTGTGATAGACATATTAAGCATTGGTTGATATGGAGTGGGATGCACTTATTGTTTTCCTCTTTAGGTGTTTAAGTGATGGAGGTCATGGGGAATGTATCAATTATAAAGAAAATTAAGTGCTAAATGGGGATTGATGATGGCGAGGATAACATAGATCTTAAGAACTAGAGAGTGACATGAATAGGAATGTCGATGATGTCTATCTTGAAGACATAAACAACATGCTTGAGAACTAGTGTGGTATGATTGTTAACCTCCACATATATGTCATAAGTCGGGTCAAGCCCAATGAGTCACGGACTTGAAAGTGGCGTGTGCAGTCGGGGATCAAAATGCACTGGACGTCACCTAAAATGGTCGAAATGACCTCTGATCGAGGAATGAACTTTTCCATCGTGCTAAGAGCATCGAAATTGATCATAATATAAATATTACACGACTTGATGATCATTCGAAGTCGTCACGCACATTAGTCGAAGCTATGGCGATGTTACGACCTCCGTTCATAAAAATGATCATGTCGTTAGCTTTGAAACATCAAAAAACTATCAAATGAGACTATCCATGCTCAATTCAGACCAGTCTGTGCAAATGTCGAATGATTGAAAGTGACAGCGCGCAAATCAAGACTGAAATACACAGGACGTCGCTAAAATCAACCCAAATAACCTTCGATTGATGAACAGACTTTGTCATCACATTTAGAATATCAAAACTGATCAGAATATAAATATTATACAACTTGATGATCAACCGATCAAGTGATTGAGTCGTTAACGCGCCTGCATGCATATCGATATCAGGAGGCACCGATGCAAATCAAACGACCCCCGTTCACAAAATTGATTGTGTCGTTAGCATCAAAATATTGAAATCTATCAAGTAAGATTATTTACACTAAATTCAGACATGTCTGAGTGGAAATTGAGTGTTCGAAAGTGGCAATGCATATTTTGACCTAAAATTGACTCAATTTGATATCGACTTGAACCAAATAGCCTCTGATCGTGAAATAGACTGCGCCGTTGCGTTCAGAACATCGGAATAACCTTAAATTGATATATATATATATATATATATACTATATAATTTTATTGGCATAAAATTTACATTAAAGTCGTTTAATCAATTTAAAAATCAATTAAAATCCCTAAACCTAACCTAAACCCCTATTCTTATTCAAAAGCGGTTTGGTCACTATCACGCATACGGTGCCCAATTCCTCATGACCCTCTTCTCTTCACGGCTGGTCATGAGAAGCTCTTCTCCACTCGTCTGATCCGAATGGCCTCCCTCCTTCACGCGCACAATCGTTCCTTCTTCTAGCCTTCTACTTCCCTTAATTGAAAGGAGAAGGTAAGGCTCTATTTTTTTTTTTTACTTTTGCTCCCTTCTCCAAATCGCACGGCCCAAGGATCCTCCTCCTTCCCTCCCACTTTCGGTTTCCCCTCTTCTTCATCCTCTTTTCTCCAGAAAATAGTAAGAGCTCTCTCTCTTTTTTTTCCTTTATTTCCTCCCCTCATTTAAAATTAGAAACCTCTCCCATTTCCTCTCCTCCTCCAAAAAAAAAAAAGCAAGGCAAGAATTCTCCTTCCTTCTTCTCTGTTCTTCCTCTTCTTTCTTCACCCACTTCCTTCCTCCATTTTCTCCAAATGGCAGAAATGCTGATTAATAGGACTTAAGTTAAATCCAACCTAAATCCTGTTCAAATCCTGCAGCTAAATAGCCCCCAACAATTCTTTTTCCTAATTTCCCTACTTTCTTCTCCCACTGAAACTCATCTCAAACCAAAATTTCTTTCATAAAATTTGAAAATTGTTTCAATAACCAGAGGAACACGTCATGAGGGGTTCTTCTCAATTCTGGCGCCCTCCGTGCATTACCCTTCCAATTTTTTCTTAGCCAAAATCGGAGAAAAATATCGTTATTAGGCGGGTTCTTCTCTTGGTTTTTGGCGCCTCCCATTTTCTTCCCCTTTTCGACCCTTCTCTTTGTCGTAACCGAAGAGGAACACCATAATTAGGCTGGTTTCCCTCTTGGTTTCCGGCATATCCAATCCCGTTTCCTTGATGATCATTGTAATGCATAGAAAAATGAGTCAGAATATGTGGGATCAATATGTGAATGTGAATATATACATGCTTATATTTCTTTGCAAGTTTAAAGGCCTCATCGTACTCATGAGGGCACGATGAGATGAAAATTGGCGTGGTGTTACGTATTGCTCTCATTATAGGTAAATAATATGTCATTAGATGTAAACTCACTTTGATATCTTCCTAAAATTTTGTTAAATTTCTAGACTTAGAAAAAAAAGGGATGAATATATACTGCATTGTATGTCTTCTTTCAGGTTTAAAGGCCTCGTCACACTCATTAGGGTGTGACGAGATGGAAATCAACTGTGGTGTCGCAAGACACCACTCGCTACGCTCATTAGGGCATACCGAGAAAGTCAAAGCACTCCCGATACAACCCCCTACGTGGGGATGATGCCGGGAGGCTGCCAAAATTTCAACAATTTCATTTGGAGACCTAAACTCAAACTAATTGAATATCCAATTAATTATGAAACTTAAAATCTTAAAACAAAAATGAATCCAAATGAAATTTTAAGCTTAAAATTGAATTCAAAAATTGTCAACTTGTGATATAGATAATTAACAAGAAATAAGCTTAATTAAGATTAAAATAAGTTGAATGTTTTTGAGTGAATATGGAAAAGTCGTTTACTAGATTTTTGAATCATTTTTGTAATCCATTTAGAAATGATTAAAAAAAAGAATTTCAATTGGCTATATGTTATTGAAGTAAAGGGGAATATGGGATATAGGGGTGCTTAGTTTCAAAACAAATGCAAAGAACTTGACAATCTGTCAATAAACATAAGTTTAACTTTGCGATATCTCATTTATATGATTGAAAAATAAATCTTACTGAGTATATAATTGAATCATAGGAGATTTATAGTAAAGTTAATAATCAGCTTCAAATATGAAGAAATCAAATAAAGTTTAATAGCAAACTTAACGACTTATCAATGAGCATGTTTCATAACCTTTCTAATGAATGTTTAAACAGTGTTATAACATGTGTTTGAGCAATAGAAGTAATTAAGTAAAATACACTGAGTCATAAAATGTTAGCTTTCAAGTGATGATGGAATCCATATCAAATTTCAAATAAGATTATGTTCAATTCAATAGCTCATTAAGAACAAGAATCACTAATATGTATAAACATGACTCTTTAAAGATAACTCAAATAGAGTTCATCATCACGATACATGAATTGAAAGCAAAAAAAAAAGTTTAAAGAAATCGATAATGAAGTTGAAAGTTCAACAATCAATGAACTTCAAAGAAACATGATTGCACATGTTTGGCGATTGTAGTTTCATTCACTTTCAACAAACTTGTGCAAGTTTTTAAATATAATGATGTGACACTTTCATATATTATAAGATATGTTCACATTCAACTAGTTGCATCAATATATATATATATATATATATATATATGAAAAGCTTAGATATACGATGTGACATATATTTCGAGGCAAATATTCTTGCTTCAAACTAGATATTTCAGAATCCACATAGTATTTTAAAAGAACAAATATTCGTGCATATGCTAAGACAATCACTTTCTTGATTTAGATATCTTGAAATACATATAAGAGCTTGAATAAGAGAATGAGTGCTTACATATATTTTGAAGTAATTATATGCCTTATCCAAGTGCTTCAAAGCTTGTTAGAGCTTTCAATGAATGAATTGGATACTTGCAAGATATCTTTATATTCAATTCATCAAAGCATACGGATCCAATTCTTTGTACAGAAGAAGGTGACACTAAACTAAATGCTGCACGAATGAGGGAGCTTTCCTTCAATACAAAAATTAAGGAACTTCATTCTAAATTATGAATTTTTAAATCAATGAAATCACTAATTAGGTAAAATTAGCTAAGCTATAAGCAGCTGCATGTGCTTGGACATAGAGATTTCAAGTGCAAATTTTAATGTCTGAAAAGGCTGTGCAAGCTAAGTTGGAATTAAATAAAAATCTAAAATCAATCTCAAAATTCAAAAATAAACACTACATAAAGTCTTAAATACACCCGCATGGGCCCCGACACTATGCTGAATGCTTAAATTCAAGTGTCTGAGGATGCTGTGCGGGTTGTTTCTCGGTTTAGTCTTAGGACTAGGTTCGGGTTAACAAAACCTAAAAATCTATTATAAGAATTTTCAACTTAGAAAAATATCTGGGAGGCTAATTCTGGCATGTGTTTGTAGATCTGAACCTCTGTTAGGGCCTAAACAGAGTGTGGTAAAAATTTTCTATATGGAAAGGAGTCGCCTTCAAATCAGTTGGGAGAAATGAAAGAGGCAAGCATATATAAATTTGTCTTTTTAGGACACCACGCAGATCCATATATGTACTTATTGGTGTGATCGATCGTCATGAGGAATAGTATATTATCTCGAAAGATATAAATCACCATCTTTTAATGGACCTAATCATCTCAATAAGGACTCCTAAGGACAATGGATCTGCATATGTATCAAAGATTATTTCTCTACTTTACATGGAAAAGTAAACTAGAATTTATTTTAAATTAGGTTCATTAAGTTCCCTATAGGGGCAAGCCCTCATAGTTAAATACATCCTAAGGTATGGGGATTCCTTAGGAAAACTCTCGATTAAGGTAAATGATCATTGTCTTTGAAGATTTCAATAGGAAATGACTTTCAATCGATTGGTTTAATTTTTGAAGATCAAATGGAATTGATCAAAGAGAGGGAGTTATTATCGATGCCAAAATGAAGAATAAGTAGGAGATGCTCACAATGCTAGGAAACCTAGCGAGCATCTCAAACTGTTCTATAGTTGGGCTTTATATTTTTGAAATTAATTTAGTTTATTTAAGCTGAATTTTTCATTAGAAATTTAGGACTTATGATTCCTTAACATAAGATTAAGGAAATGCCTAAGAGGTGAGGATTTAAACTTATGACCTACAAAAGGGAGAAGCAACTTCTGAACCTAAACTTAGGGAGCTTTGACAAGGGCTGAAAGCACAACTTAAATCTAAGGCGAAGATGGGTAATTAGTTTGCCTCCACAAGAGAGGACAAATCACGTGACAGCTTGGACTTATAATCGCCTAGGGGTGGCCGCCAACTAACTCCTCCTACGATTTTAAATACATGTAGGTAAGTTATTATGCTTATGCAAGGTAGTTAGGCTGTTATTTATTTAGAAAGAGACTAAGTCCTTAAACTCACTCCTTAAAGAGACTAGATCATGTAAAGGGCATGCTTCAAATGACCTAAATCTAATGCAATTGAAATTTCATTTTTATTTTCATTTTGGACAATTATTTTGACTCAGGCTAATATGATTCATATGACTAATGCATGAGAAATAAAGTTATTGGCCAAAATCAACGAGAAGGGAGGAGGTGAGTTTCCATGGCAAGTCAAGCCAAGTTTCTCCGGCAAGGTGGAAGCCCTCCAATCAAGAGTGAAATAAGATTCTGTTGTGCATGATATTATAAGAGAAATGCTCATCCAACTAAGAGGTTGTTAATTCTTTTATCTTATTTTTAAACCTAAGCTTTAGGTGAGGTTATGAGCTGTTAAATTGGGTAAAAGATTTATTTTTTCCTAAAGAGCCTAATTCACATCCAGGTCATACATAAAACAAGGAAGAAACTAGGAAAAGCATGCCACTTAATGAAAAAGCTAACCAAATCATCAATCAATTTATAAAGCTATTAAAAAAATAAAAGGCCGTTGTGGTGGCACCACCTGAGCAAAATATCAAATGTGGGTAGCGAGCTCTACCCTTATACAACATGGATTACAAATGAATTAAATTATAATTAAGCAAGGAATTCATTGTTATGGGAGTCTTAAAGCTTTATTTATCCTTTCTTCTTTCCTTCTTTCTTCTTCTTTTCTTCTTTTCTTCTTTTAGTTCCTTCTTTTGGATGGATAAAAGGTAGATGCTCCAAGGCTTCACATGGTATATAAGATAGGATCTTATGACCTCATCTAATCCCAACAATCATTTCAAAATCTATTACAAATTTTTACATAAAAGGAAAAGTGGAAATCTAACAAACACGTGCAAAACAAAGGTTAGCTAAAGCAAACCACACAAATCCCAAGCATGTGGACTTATCACCCCATACATGGGTGACTAAGTCCACTAGGCCTATTGAATTATGCTTAGGGGTATAAAGCACCTGTAAGCAAAAGCATTTATATTTTTATTTATGATGGCACCCCTTAAGCACAATCCCCTTCAGAAAAAAAAAATAGTTAGACTAAGAGCGTCTTACCATTCATTCTACGAGCATATATCCTAACATCCAGCCTAAAACATACATCTCATGTTTAACTTAGGCTAAGAGCATCCTACCATTCAAAATAAAACAAAACATCAAACCATGCACCGACCTAACCTAAAGTTAGAAGTGGTGACTTAGGCTAATGTATATGCTTTGAAGGTTTGTGTGGTATGCTTAGCTAGGGCTTTAGGTTCAAGTTTTCTAAGTGTGAAAATATGTTTAACTTAGAAGAGGGATCCATTTAAGTTGTTTAATTATTTTAAGTTGATTTTATTTCATGTTTTTATTTGGTTCAAGTAAATCCTACAATTAATTATTAAGTTATGAAGAGAGGGAAAGAGAAGAGAACTTCTTTTTCCTTCCCTAACCTAAGTAATTTCTAAAGTAGATTCACATTTTGGTTTTGTTTAAGTGAATATTTTGATTAAATCTTTTAATTAATCCTAAATTTAGATAAACTCTAAATAAACCTATTTAAAAAGAAAGACATTTTAAGATTAAATAAAATGAATCAAAATTCATATAACACACATTACTTCATTTCTTTCCCAACATATATAACATGCATATGGATGGACCCTAAGCATATCTATACATACAAATAAGAATATTTAACACACTTTATGATGCATGCTAAGTAATTCATTTAAGGAAATTTAGAAGTTGAAAATGCATGGTTTTTCGTAAGTAGAAAGGAGTTTCCTTATCCAAATTTTCACATACCCACATGAAAGTAAGAATGGCATAAGTAAGTACAACGCCATTGTTAATCAGAGGTGTAAGGTACAAGACCTACTTAGGGCTACTTAAAACCTCACAACCTCGGAGTTGTCGAGATTAATATACCACTTTTCTTAAATACAAACATGCATATAAAAAAATGAAATGGAAAAGAAGAATGCAAAAGTTGTATTAATGGTTCATTTAGTTTATGCAATTTATGTATGCAAGTATAAGTAGCCCTTCTTAGGTGATAGCATAGGGATGAATAGTGTGTGGAATTAGGTAAGTGGTAGGTTCTTTTTAAATGAACCCTACATCTTAGCAACTCCTATTCAAAACTATGCTAACATAAAAGAGAAAGGAAACCTATGCTAAGCATGCCTTTATAATCTTTTACATGCAAACTCATAATTAAAATATAAGTAGCATACTTTCAGATTTGGTATTTGATTTATATGTTTTGAAAATATTTTGGATTTAGTAGTGATAATAGCCATTCATATTTCTACTTTAGCCAACACATGCAATATTTGACATAAAATAAACAATTTCATTTTAAACTTGAATTTGAAAAATATGAATGCATGAAATCACATGACATACAAATTTAACATGTTGGGGAAAGATTCAAAGTAATGAAAGCATGTAAGCAAAATCAAATCAAAGTAAGAATTATTTATTCGGTTTGATTTAATTTTGAAAAGGTGAGATGAGTTTGATATTCTTAACCCATTCCACATGTGTTTGATATTTTTGTTTAATTTTTAGATAAGTAAATCCATTTTTATGTATTAATTAGGTTAATGTATGAATTAAGTAACTTAATTAACCCTTACCTGCACCACCTTAGAATAATTAACTAAATAATTATGAGATGAGATGACATAAAACTCACAAGGAATTTAAATTTGCAATGCACCTAAGAAAAAGGCCTAATGCAATTTGGCTCATAATTAAAGGTTAATTAAGCTAAGGGGTTTAACTAAAGTAATTTCAAAACACCCTTTCACACATATGAATTGGGTTTTAATTTTCTTAATTGAACTTAGGCTATTAAACACCTAAGCATTTACCCAAAGTTGATTAATTAAGTTTTGGATATTTTTAGAACTTTTAGAAATTAATTAATGGGATAATTAATGAATTAACCCTTAATTAAGAGAAGATTAAGGAGAGAAAGGGGGCTTAGGGAATAGCTTAGGTAAAATGCCCTAAAATTATTTCATAAATCTCCTATCTATTGGATCTGACCTTAATCAACCATAATCATAGATTAAAACCAATAATCACACCTTAATTATCCTTAATTATGTTAAGGGAGTAATTAGAAAATCCATATGCAATTCTCCTAATTAAGCTGTCAATAAATCCCAGGAAAATTAGGGGAGGCAGAAGTCATCCCCTAAAACATACCCAAGAAGTTTGGGGTTAATCAGTGGCTTAATTAAAAGGTAAATAGTAAAATGAACTTTCCAATAAAACCTAAAATCGGAGAAAATCATAATTTAAAACCCATTGAAATTAATTTTAAAATATTTTAAGTTGAATCATCTTTCCATAGAAATTTATTTCATATTTTTCTAAGTTTTATTGAGAGAGATATGAATTTTAGAAGATCCCTAGATTAATTAAAATTAATTAAAAATCCCTAACTAACCCTATAGCTCACTGCGGCAGCGTGGCGTTGCGCCTTATACGCGCGCAATGGCTTGGCGGTGGATGCGCTTTGATCTCTATCATCCGATCAAAGATCAAACGACCAGAGATCTCCCCATGGTTTTAAAAAGGATATAAGAAATTCTAAATGCGGGAATTATCAAGGCCGTCCATCCAAAATGCGCAGATGAATGGTTGGGATCTCCCAAGTTCTTCCCCATTGATCAACAAAAGCCGTCCATGATGATGATCTGATTGAGCTCCAGATTTAAAACTTAAACTCATGTCAAAACCAGATCCAGCGATTGGGATTCGCAATTGAAAATTGTCTTCCAAGGACCAACACCTCTATCTTTGGGTGGTCCAAAATTTCATACCTCCTTGGGAGGTGATCAGGTGCTTTCGAGATTGATGAGGTATCTTAGATGCAGTGGAGGCAGAAGCCATGTTGAAATTCCTAGGCCTTGGGATTGAGTGGCTTGCTCATGGACAATGCCACTTGAAGATCACTGCGGCCTTGATCCAATTTCTCCTCTCCTTGCTATGGGAACTCCAATGGAAGCTTGAGCTCGGATTGGTCCTTAGAAGTGTGTATGAAGGAGTGAGGATGGTTTTGTGTGGAGAAAGTTGGGAGTTCAAGTGAGCTCCCACTTTCTTTTTGCAAACTGAGACAATGAAGATTGATCTCACTCTAGGAAGCTTGAGGAGGCTGAGGAATGGCTTCTCTAACTTCCCTAGGTTCAATCGAAATTAGGAATGATGATTTTCAATTTGATTAGGGGGAGTATATCACCCCCTTGAAGGGTCGGGCGGCCGGAAGCCATATTTCTATTTTGATCCAATTGATCATAATGGGAGGGTTGTTTGATCAGTTAAATGTGTGCACATGGTCCATTTGAGGCCTTGAGTGGAATGCCAACCTCCCATGTGCTTGAATTTGAGTGGAAGAGGGAGTTTGAATTTGCCATTTTGACCCATGGGGTTGGGTTTGGTCTTGGGGCCAATTGGGCTGACCCAAACATGTTGGGCTGGGTGCACCACTCTTCATTAGGTCCCCTTGAGCTATTACGAAAGCATCGAAGATATGAGCGAGGGGGTATGACCAAATTACCGATAGATTAGTCCAAAATTTGTACTATGGACTAGGGGTAGGATGGTCATTTTGTTGATTTTTCAATTTGGATATGTTGGCCATGTGGAGAAACTAGGTTTGGCCAAGTTTCATCAGATTTGAAATTCATTTGATAAGGTTTGGCTCATGTTGACCCATTTAGGTCAAAATAGGTCAACTTGAGTCAAGTTGAGCAATTGGTCAAATTGGGTCAAACTAAGGGTTGGGTCAAGTTCATATGACCATTTGAAATGTTTTGGTGGCTTTGGTTTGATTCAATTTGGTATAGGTTTGAATTTGGCTCATATGACTTCATTTAGGTCAAATGGGTCAAGTTGACCCATTGACCCATTTGACCTATTTGAGGTAGGTCAAGGGTAGGTTTAGGTTAGGTTAATCATATGGAGTGGATTGGTATCTTTGTTTCTAATCAATTTTGGTTAAGTTCAAATTTAGCTCAACATTACCCCTTTAGGTCATGTTGAGTTTAAGGTCAATTGGGCTAGGTTGGGTCTAGTTGGCTAATTGAGGCTTTGGCCAAGTTCAACAAGTGATTTGGAATGAACTTTACCCATTGGTTTCAATCAATTTGGCTTAGATCAAGATTTGACATATTTTGACTTTTTAGGTCAAGTTGGGTCAACTTGGGTCAAGTGGCCAAGTGGGCTAGATTAGGCTCAAATGTTGACTTGGTCAAGTTCAAACATAGTTCATGAATGAACTTAGATCAATGGTTTCAATCAATTTGGTCTATGATAGATTTTGGCTATGTTAGGTTTCATTTTGGGCTAAGTGTTGACCTGGTCAACCCTTAGGTTTGACTTGGTTTGACTCAATTTGATTGATTGATTATCCCATGATGATTGTTGATAATGATGAGAGGCATAGATAAGTTTGGTTTAATCTAATTTGGTTAGGATTAGAATTTGGCTCATAAGGGTACTTTAGGTTTAACCAAAATTAAAGGGACTTAGGACTTAAGGAATTTCATAAATTTAGTTGGAATTTTGGTTAGGACTTGACCAAAATCATGATCAAACTAATCCAAACTCATGGGGTTTTCTAATTAAGGGGACTTATGGAATTTTTAGTTGAGTTGGAATTTTGAGTTTAGTTTGATTGATTTGAATTTATATTTCATTTATATATGTGAATATAAATGAGAATATAAATAAATTTTGAGAAAATCTCAAAGATTTGAATTAGTTTTGATCATGATTTTGGTTAAGTCCTTAAGGAAAGGTAAGGACTTAGGAATTTTGATGGATTTTGATTATGGGTTTCAATCATAGGTTTCAATAATGGATTTCAATCATATAAAATTGATTTGAGTTTGGAGAAAATCAATTAAGATTGATTTAGAGTTTGACTTATGGGCTAGATTAGGTCCCCTTGAGCTATTATAAATTGATTGATGATTTGTTTAGTTTTTGTATTAAGTGGCATGATTTTTCTAGTTTCTTCCTTGCTTTATGTATGGCCTGAATGTGGATTAGGCTCTTTAGAGAAAAATAAATCTTTTACCCAACTTAACAACTTAAAATAAAATTAAATAACTCATAACCCCACATAAAACTTAGGATTAAAATCAAGATAAAAGAATTAGCAACCCCTTAGTTGGATGAGCATTTCTTTATAATATCATGCACAAATGTATCTTATTTTACTCTTGATTGGAGGGCTTCCACCTTTGCCAGAGAACCCGACTTGACCTTTGAGGGCCATAGTGGAAACTCACCTCCTAAACTTCACACTAATTTTGACCAATAATCTGATTTCTAAATTAATGTTGATATTATAAAATAATTAGATTTTAGGTCATTTGAAGCATGTCTCTTTACATGATCTAGTCTCTTTAGAGAGTGAGTTTAAGGACTTAGTCTCTTTCTAAATAAAAATATCCTAGCTATCTTGCATAAGCATAAAGACTTGCCTACTTGTATTTAAAATCATAGGAGGAGTTAGTTGGCAGCCACCCTAGGAGGTTTTAAGTCCAAGCTGTCAAGTGGTTTATCCTCTCTTGTGGAGGCAAACCAATTACCCACTTTTTGCCTTTGATTTAGGTTGTGCTTCCGGTCCTCGCCGAAGCTCCCTAGATTTCAGTTCTAAGGTTGCTTCTCCCTTTTGTGGGTCATAAGCATAATTCCTCACCTCTTAGACATTTCTTTAATATTGTGTTAAGGAATCTTAAATCCTAATATTCTAATCAAAAATACAACTCAAATAAATTAAATCAATCTCTAAAATGTAAAGCTCAATTTTAGGATAGTTTGAGATGCTCACTAGGTTTCCTAGCATCGTGAGCATCTCCTACTAATTTTCTATTTTGGCTTCAATAATAACTCCCTCTTTTGATCAATCCCATTTGATCTTCAAACATAAACCAATCGATTGATAGTCCTTCCTATTGAAATCTTCAAAGATAATGATCATTTACCTTGATCGAGAGTTTTCTTAAGGGTAGGATGCAATTAACTATGAGGGCTTACCCCTGTAGGGAACAAAATGAACCTAGTTTAAAATAAACCCTGATTTACTTTTCCATGTAAAGTAGAGGAAGAGTCTCTAGTACATATGCAGACCTATCATCCTTAGGAGTCCTTATTGAGGTGATTGGTTCCATTAAATGGTAGTGCCTTACGTCCGAGATAGTACACTATACTTGATGACATAGATCACTAAGTATACCTGCTGCATTGGCATCTTACCAAGATGAATTTCCACATATATAATTTTTCCTTCTCCTTTCTCTCCAATAGATTTGGAAGGCAATCTCTATATGTGTGTGGGAATTTTTCTCCACAGCCTGTCTCTTAGACAAACACTACCCAGGCCTACAAGATTTTTTTGGATGATGTAAACCATGTGTTGCTGATAAGGATCCTTCGGTCATGTTGGGTCGACTACCTCTTTTGACTAAGTAGATTAGGGACCATGACAACTCGAGATGATGGAACCATGGGATCTAGATCGGGTAGATCATCATTCTCCCAACCATCCAGTTTAAGCCGAAATGGTGAATTTCATGATCTAAATTCCACATGCATTCCCTCTATAACTAACCCAATGAAAGTTCTCTCACTTATTGAGAGGGTAATTAACCTTATAGGAAATTTGGAACCATATCTAAAGTCCTCACCAAGTGAGGACGAAATCTCTGGGTAGTGTCTTATCTACTATCTAAACTACCTTCTGAAAATTACACCGACACTGAAATTCATACTCTCTTCATTTAATTTCTTAAGTGGATTTTTGGAGCCCCTGATTCTACGAGATTCTCTTTCCATCTTTTTAGTCATACATGTGTATAGTAGCAATAAAATTTTTGAAAATTCAAAACAAAAAATGGTGATTTAAATGTGTAATAAATTCAAATTACCAATGTATCAGGCTCTATATCGAATGAATTATTCTATAGAGTGCATTTTTATTACACTTTTAATTTATTTTGTAATACCTCTACATCTTGAAAGTATGGGGTGAAATAATAATTACTAATTACTAATCCCTATATTTCATATTTGCAATGGATCTCTGAGCACTCTTTCATTGCATGGTGGAAGCTACATCTACGATCATCAACCAGAGGCGTTGGAGCTACAATTCAATTTGGTAGAATTTCTTTTATCATTAGCTAAAACTCTTGAAGTACCCATCTCATCACACTCATCCGGCCTTGCTAGAAGGACAGTTATAAAGCTCGTTTGCTTGAACTGTTAAGGAGTTCCCAGAGAACTTCGGTTTTAAAGGCTAAAGGGAATCCCAAAGAAAAGGTGGACAAGTGTCTTTAACTCCTCGTGGTTCAATTTCTCCGTCGATTGAACCTTTTGTACCTAGAAAATAGGATCATGAAGCTTTCTCATCAGGAAGAAAATTAACCATAAGGTAGAGAAGAAGAAGAAATCTTTGAGCTTTGAGCTCGGTTGACTAGTGAGCAAGCAATCATGAGAGAGCATTCCTACCCACTTTGACAACCTAAAGTGGGTAAAGAGGTTCTAGTGAAGTAAAGCGGTCCTTCTCGGACTCACATCAAGTTCCACCACCACGGGGCTTGAAAATGCATACGCCATACAAAAGTTCTCAAAGTGGCGGATGAGGCTTAATGAAAGAAAATTTTAGAGGCATGTGGTGAGTGAAAATAGCTCCACCAAGAAGGTTGCCATCTCCTCTCTTAGTCATCGAGTTAATATGGCATGCATCGAGTGACACTTAGAGCATGTCCAAGAATCTAACAAAGGTCCGTGAGGATAAGCAGATATGGAGGACAAGTCCCCGTGATGAAATCCTGAACAATGAAAGAGTGTGGCATCTGACACATATACTCATAAATCCGCCTAAAAATAACTCATCAGAAGTGGATACCCAAAAGAAGGGATATCATTGATGAAAGAAATGATGGTCGACACCTTGGAGAATCCTCTAGGAGATCCCATCAGATATCTAATTCACCCTCACAAGAGAAAGTTGACTTCGATCGCTGTCCTTTAGTGGATTTATTAGCATTGAACCGAGATCCACTTGAAGCGATCGAATTCATGTGCAAGAAGAAAATAATGAAGAGGATAATATGGAAGTGGAAGTTATCTATATGGTCAAAGATATTGGTGAACTTTTTGCTCAGCACCATCAGCAACAACATGGATCCAAGGAATCGAAACCAGAATTCGACATCTATGAAGAAGAGTCTTCACAGAAGCAAGTAGAAGATGGATCTTCAATCTCTACCGAAGAAGAAGAAGAAGAAGATCAGAATGAGAAAGTGATTATGGGTGTTGAAAGTCTATGGTTGAAGAAATGTAATGGCATGCTTTAATACTTATTGATATCAAATCTCTCAATGCACAAGGAGAAGGACAGTCAAGTTCTTCCCCTAAAAATGAGTAGGGAGTAGAACAACAACAAGAAGTAGAGGAAGAAGAAGAGCCTATATTGATTGACGCCTGTATTGATTGACGTCGTGGTGCTAGCTAGAGAGAAAAGAGAAATGCAACGTCAAATTGAAGTCAAAGACAAGGAAATTGCACAACTCGATACCAAGATGAATGACACGATGGTGCAAATGAATATCATGATGGAGATGTTGCAAAAGAATATCACATCAAGTGCAACACCTATTTTGTCTGCTAATTAATAGGTAGCCAATAATGCAACCTCTATACCACCAGTCACACTGGTACCTCAAGCTCCTATAGTACATGTTACACCTGAAGCGAGAATAAAGTTAACCAATTAACTCTTCAGTCGATGTTGACCTCTTTTTTAGGATGAGCTCTCAACACCTCCATCTTAGACATAGGGCTTCTCTTAGACACTAATGGATCCTTAGTATTAAGACACATCTAGTGATTAGATGGACACTCAACCTAGCCCTAAAGACTTAGAAGAGTTAGCCATAGGAATAAGTCATGCCTTAGGGGTGTTAGGAAAATTATCTACCCTTAGCTTGAACCATTCCTCACTTTCCTTCCTTCAAGTCAAACTCCAAATCAATTCTATTTGATTTTCTCCAAACTCAACTCAAATCCATGATTGAAATCTATGATTGAAACCCATGATCAAAATCCATCAAAAAATTTTGAAGTCCAAATTTTGCTCGAGTCCTCAACCTTCCTTTAAGGACTTAACCAAAATTATGACCTAAACCAAATCAAATCTTTGAGATTTTCTCATAATTCATTTATATTCTTATTTATATTCACATATATAAATGAAGTATAAATTCAAATCAATCAAACTAAACTCAAATTCCAAATCGATTCATGAAATTTTTCTAAGCCCCTTAATTTTCCATTAATGGACTTAACCTAAACCTTGATCAAATCAATTCAAACTCATGAGATTTTCTCAAAACTCATTTATATTCTCATTTATATCCATATACATAAATGAAATATAAATATAAATCAATCAAATTAAATGCAAAAAAAAATTAAATTCCCAATTTAAAATCTCCTTAAGTCATTAATTTTCCATTAATGAACTTAGCCTAAATCTTGATCAAACCATCTCAAATCATGGGATTTTATCATAACTCATTTATATTCTCATTTATATTCACATATATAAATGAAATATTAATATAAATTAATCAAACCAAATTCAAAAATTCAAATTCAAAACTCCAAAGTTTTTCTAAGTCCCTTAAATCCTTCTTAATGGACTTTGCCCAAATCATGATTAAATCACTTCAAATTCTTGAAATTTTCTCATGGTAAATTTATATTATCATTTATATTCATATATATAAATGAAATATAAATTCAAACAATCAAAACCAATTCCAAAAATCAAACTCAAATCAACTCAAAATCCAATCTAAGCCTTTCAAGTCAAAATCTTGAACTCAGCCAAATCAACTTCAAATTAAGCCAAACTCTTGATTTTCTCTCTGATTCAATCAAACCTACAATCATGAGCCCATATATAAAAACAAACTTCAATCAGACAATCAAAACCTAGTTTAAAAATCAAACCCAAAACCCCTTCATATTCTTCCTTTGAATATGAAATTGTCAAATGGATCAAAACCCATTTGACTTCAAACTACTTGTAAATGGATTTATATTTCAATCATACGTTCATATACAAGATCAACAAATCAAGCTTTGACCAAGCCATTTGGCCTTAGGCTTGACCCAAAGTGACCTAAACCCTTATAATTCTAATCCTAACTAAATTGGATTTGACCAAACTCATCTATCCTTCTCATCATGATCAACAATCATCATGGAATGATCAATCAATCAAATTAGGTCAAACCAAGTCAAACCTAAGGGTTGACCAAGTCAACACTTAACATAAAATGAAACCTAACATTTCCAAATTCCATCATAGGCCAAATTGATTGAAACCATTGATACTAAGTTCACTCATGACCTATGTTTGAACTTGACCAATCCAACATTTGAGTGTAACCTAGCCCAATTGGATACTTGACCCTAGTTGACCCATTTTAACCTAAAGGGTCAAAATGTGTCAAAACTTGATCTAAACTAAATTGATCCAAACCAATGGGTCGAGTTCATTTCAAATCACTTGTTGAACTTGAATAAAGCCTCAATTGGCCAACTAGACCTAACCTAGCCCAATTGAACTTAGACCTAATATGACCTAAAGGGGTCATGCTGAGCCAAATTTAAAATAAACCAAAATTGATTGGAACAAAGATAATCCACTCCATATGACTAACCTAAACCTTTCTTGACCTACCAAATAGGTCAAATGGGTCCAAATAGGTCAACTTGACCCATTTGACCTAAATGAGTCATATGAGCCAAATTCAAACTATACCAAATTGAATCAAACCAAAACCAAATATGTCAAATGGTCATATGAACTTGACCCAACCCTTGCTTTGACCCAATTTGACCAATTGGTCAACTTGACCCAAGTTGACCCATTTTGACCTAAATGGGTCAACATGAGCCAAACCCTATCAAATGAATTCCAAATCTCATGAAACTTGGCCAAACCTAGTTTATCCACATACCCAACATATCCAAAGTGAAAAATCAGCAAAATGTTCGTCCTACCCCTAGGCCATAAAACAAATTTTGGCTTAATCTATGAGTAACTTGGTCATACCCTCTTCACATTCACTTGAGGCTTTCCAAAAAGCTCAAGGGGACTTGGTGAAGAGTGGTGCACCCAACCTAATGGGTTTGGGTTAGCCGAATTGATCCCTAGACCAAACTCGACCCCATGGGTCAAAATGCCAAGTTCAAACTCCCTCTCACTCAAATTCAAGCACATGGGAGGTTGGCAATCCACTCTTTGGCTCAAACCGACCATGTGCACACTCCTAACTGATCAAACAACCCACTTCCTAAGCTCAATTGGATCAAAATGGCAAGAGGATAGACGGTCATCCGATCCTTCAAGGGGGAGATATACTCCCCTAATTCATTTCATTTCTAACTTTCCCTTTGTCGATTGAAGCTAAGGAACTCAGAGCAAGCATCAGAGAGTATTCCCAAGCTTCTTAGAGAGGATTTGAAAACTCCATTTCTTAATTTTTTCAGAGTTTCAAAATAGAGGGAAGCCCATTGAAGAGCTAACTTTCTCTTCACTTAATTTCCATCCAATTGCTCTTCCAAACTTCATCAAGGAGCTAAGTCGAGTGCACCCAAGCTTCCTTTGGAGTTCCCAGGAAGAGCTGAATTGGATCAGAAAGCTAGCTAAGGTGGAGGCGGTCCATGTAGCAATCCACTCCACGAGTGCTCAAAACTTCAAGGCTTATCTCAACCAAGAAGCTTCTCCAAGGAATCGAGCACTGATCACCTCCGGTGAGGTATGGGATTTTTTTACCATTAAACTCAATGTGGTGTGGAGCTTTATAAAGGAAATTTTAATCCCATGGATTTTTGACCGTCAGATGTGCCGCTCTTTAGCTTTAGATGGTGTGGGTTGAGTTTAGTTTGAATATGAGCTCAATAGAGCTTGGATCTTTCCATTGATCATGGACGGTCTTTGTTGATCAAGGGAAAGAACTTGGGAGATCTCAGCCATCCATCCTCACATTTTGGATGGATGGCCAAGATGATTCCTCACGTTTAGATATTTGTTATTCATTTTAAAATCATGAGGAGATCTTTGGCCGTCCGATCTTTGATCGGACGACAGAGATCAAACCGCATGCGTCGCCATCCACCTTTGGGGATTTGACAACTTAAGTAACCCCTCACGGCGTAAGCCAAGGATTAGTTAAATTGTTTTAATTAATCCTAATTAATTTATGAATTTTATAAAATTCATAACTCCATTTAGAAAATTCAAAAAATTATGAAATAAAATCCTATGGAAAGATAATTCAATCTAGAATATTTTAAAATTAATTTCAATGGGTTTTGATTTATGATTTTCTCTGTTTTGGGTTTTATTAGAAACTTCATTTTGCTAATTACTTTTTAATTAAGCCTCTCATTAATCCCAAACTTTTGGGGTATGATTTAGGGGATGACTCCTTCCTCCCCTAATTTTCTTGGGATTTATTGGAGGCTTGATTAGAAGAATTGCATATAGATTTCTTAATTACCCTCCTTATATAATTAAGGATAATTAGGATATAATTAGTAGTTTTAATCCATGATTAGAGTTTATTAAGCTTAGATCCAGTAAGTAGGAGGCTTATGGAATATTTTTGGGGCATTTCCCCTGAGCTATTCCTTAAACCCCTTTTTCTCTCCTTAATCTCCTCTTAATTAAGGGTTAATTTATTAATTATCCCTTAATTAATTTATAAAAATTCTAAAAAGTTTCAAAACTTAATTAATCTACTTTGGGTAGATGCTTAGGTGTTTAATAGCCTAAGTTCAATTAAGAAAATCAAAACCCAATTCATAGGTATGAAAGGGTGTTTTGAAATTACTAAAGCTAAACCCCTTAGCTCACTTAACCTTTAATTGTGAGCCAAATTGCATTAGGTCTCTTTCTTATTAGGTGTATTACAAATTTAAATTCCTTGTGAGTTTATGTCATCTCATTAGCTCATAATTATTTGGTTAATTTTTCTAAGGTGGTGTAGGTAAGGATTAATTAAGTTACTTAATTCATACCTTAACCTAATTAATACATAAAAATGGATCTAATTATCTAAAAATTAAACAAAAACATCAAACACATATGATAATGGGTTAGGAATAGCAAACTCAACTCACCTTTTCAAAATTAAATCAAACTCCAAACTAAATAAAAATCATAATGAATACACTTTGATTTATTTTAAACTTTCTTATTCTATAAGAATGTCTTTAAGATTTAAGTGAAGTGAATGTGTTTACATGCTTTCATTGCTTTGAATCTTTCCACAACATGTTAAATTTGTATGTCATGTGGTTTCATGCATTCATATTTTTCAAATTCAAGTTTAAAATGAAATTGTTTACTTTATGTCAAATTTGCATGTGTTGGCTAAAGTAGAAATATGAATGGCTATTATCACTACTAAATCCAAATTATTTTCAAAACATATAAATCAAATACCAAATTTGAAAGTATGATACTTATATTTTAATTATGAGTTTGCATGTGATAGATTATAAAGGCATGCTTAGCATATGTTTCCTTTCTCTTTTATGTTAGCATAGTTTTAAATAGGAGTTGGTAAGATGTAGGGTTCATTTGAAAAGAACCTAACACTTACTTATTTCCATATCTTATTCATCTCTATGCTACCACCTAAGAAGGGCTAGCTATATTTACATGCATAAATTGCATAAACAAAATGAATCCATTAATACAACTTTTGCATTCTTCTTTTCCATTTCATTTCTTTTATACATATGTTTGTATTTAAGGAAAGTGGTATATTAGTCTGGTTGCGGCTTTAAAAATAGCCTAAGTAGGTTTATACCTTACACCTCTGTTAACAATGGCTTTTGTACTCACTTATGCCTTTTCTACTTTCATGTGTGTATGTGAAATTTTGGATAAAGAAACCCTTTCTACTAAAAAATCATGCATCTTAATCTAAATTTCCTTAAATGGATTACTTAGCATGCATCATAAAGTGTGTTAAATACTCTCATTTGTATGTATAGATATGCTTAGGGTCTATCCATATGCATGTTATATATGTTGGGAAAGAAATAGAGTAATGTGTGTTATGTGAATTTTGATTCATTTTATTTATTATTAAAATGCCTTTCTTTTTTAATAAGGTTTGTTTAGAGTTCATCTAAACTTAGGATTAATTAAAAGATTTAATCAAAACGTTCACCTAAACAAAACTAAAATGTAAATCTACTGTAGAAATTACTTAGGTTAGGGAAGGAAAGAGAAGTTCTTTTCTTTCTCTCTTCATAACTTTAATTGTAGGATTCACTTAAACAAATCAAAACATGAAATAAAATCAACTTAAAATAATTAAACAACTTAAATGAAACCTTCCTCTAAGTTGAACATGTTCTTCACACTTATGAATTTCAAATGATTGATTAAAACCTTTACTGAATTAGAGGCAATATTCATGAAGAGGTTCATTAGTGCAACTGAGAAAATCACAATCGCTGACCTTGCCTTGCTAAAAAGGAGAAAAGATGAGTTAGTGATAAAAATTATAATTGCTGGCGTAACCTAAGTATGAAGTGCGAGCAACAATTGGAGGAAGAATATATGATCCAATTGCTAATGGGAAATATGGATGATAAAATAGCATCATTTCTATGTATAGCGTCGATTGCAACATTCCAGGACTTCCTCGATAAGGTGGCTAAATTGGAAAAGCTGAATCGCCATAAGTCTAAAATCTATACAGATAAATCAAAGAGAAACAAACCTTCAGACTCAAGAATAAATGAAATTCATGCCGCTTCCTATAGCTCAAATGGTGAAAAGCAGGTGATATACAATGTGGATAAATAAAAGCAGCCAATGTACAAATGATATAAGAAAGAAGCACATTTATTCTAATCCACCAAAATTAGTATTATGAGGCAATGATAAACCAAACTTTTTCAAGTGGTGGAGAGCATCCAAAATAAGCAAGAGATGATGAACGAATGCAGCCATCTCTTAAGGAAAAGATGAACAAAGATTATTCCTTTAGAAGGGATAGTATGGCTAAATTGTTTTGGCAAACAATTAACGTTGATTTATAATTACCAGAAATCAAAAGGCCTGAAGAAGCTGATCAAGTCAGTAATCCAAATTATTATCCCTATCATTGGATGATCAGTCATCCTATCGAAGATTGTTATGTCTTCAAAGATTGGCTAGAAAGGAAGTATCGATGAGGTGAATTTATACTATTCAATAGTATTCTAGTCAATCCTAAAAGAAAATCTACAAGGATGATTACATCCTCTTCCATATCATCCATCAAAGATAAAAGAAGGAGAAATCAGTTTAGACGGAAGAATGGGAAACAGTAATCTCCAAAAAGATTGTGAAAATGCTGAAGCAGCTAAAAAATATCCCTAGTGTTAAGTGGAAATCATCACTTGAACCTATATTGGACCTAAGAGAGATGCCTAAACTAAGTATTTGGGCTTCTCGTGATCGATAAGGCTACTTTGAGAAGCAATCTACTAAACGCAGACCTCATAAATCAAAGAAGTTGGTTAAGAAAAAGAAGATCAAGAAGATAACTTCAACTCAAAAGATCATTAACAATTTAGAAGTGTATCACCAGCCGGCAAGACAACCATTTAGGCTTACAAAATTTATGCCTAAACTTCGCATTGCTGAATCAGATGAAGAAGATAATGGTGAATATAGTTCAATAGAGACATGCTAGATCATCTATGTGATATCAAATATTCTTCAGCATCAGTTACTCCAAAATGATAAGGGTAGTCAGATAAACTCGACAGACCCATCAAAATTCTCATCAGAAAAGCAAGAAGAGCCTGAGGAGTTAACATCTAAATTTTATTTAATGACTCAACAAGGCGATAGTCAGGATAAAGATCATATTTTTTTTGATGGAGAAAGTCAGACTCATCGATATCATCACGAATGAAATGTATGAAGTTGAAAAATGAGTCTAACCCTTTTGGCCAAACCTCCAGAATAAGAAGAATTTGAAGAAACTACTTCTTGAGGAAGAATGAGCAAGATAAGGTGATTCAAGTTCAGTTGAGAAGTGGTAAAGTCTTACCACCTTCATCGAAGAGGGGAAATGCAAATAAAGACAAAGATAAATAAATTGAAGTCAACGAAGATATCATTCCCAAAAATTTCAAACTAAAGCCTAAATCAAGTGAAAAGATAAATTATAATATTCTATCGCATCTGAGAAAGATCCATGCACAACTGAGTGTGTATGAGGCTCTCTTGATGTCAAAAGAACTCTGAGAAACTTTGATACAGGCCCTCAAAGATCTGAAAAATTATGAAGCATACTTCGCTGAAAAATACATGACTAAAGCATTACAAACTCAAGATCTCCTAGTAATCAAATTTTCTGAAGAAGATCTTATATTGGGAACGGCTCTCCTCTATATATTGGAGAGTAATGACATCTCGATCAATAGAATATTGGTGATCCAGTTCTTCTTAATCTTATGAGTCTAAAGGTATTAAGAATATTATCACTTGATATCCAACATCTTGGGAGAGATAAGTTGATGGTTCATGGTTTCAATGAAAAAGGGCAAAAAACCCTAGGTTCATTTGTTCTCCCACTCAAGTTTTGAGATTTATATATAGAGGCCAAGTTTCATGTAATCGATGCTGATATGTCATTTAGAGCTCTTTTGGGTCGATCTTGGTTGCATTAGTATGGCATGGTCCCATCAACTATGCATTAGTGCATGAAGTATCTGAAAAATGAAGAAGAATTGAGAATTCCCGGTAGCCTACAACCATTCTCCGTCAATGAAGCAAAGATTTATGAAGATGCAAAGTACTTCATTCGTAAAGAGCCTGGGCCAATAGAGCCTCTTGAAGTGGTAGCATCCACTTTAGGAACTAAAAAATAATTTCACAAAGTGAAATAGCCGAAGCAAAGAGGAAGAAAGAAGGCAATGTCGACTCACCCTAAAGCACTTGATTTTGTACCTAAATCAAGAAAATTAGTTCCTCATTTGGGAAGTGACACCGAATAAGGAGAAGATATTTAAACCGAACTATGAGCTTATAAACAAGAAAAAGAGTATGAAATAAGTGATTGATTCATCTGACTTTGAATCTACTTATGGAAATAGAGTTCAGAAGGTTGCATCAAGGAGGATAGCTCATTTGACAGAGTCAGATGACTCCCTCAAAATTATACCCATCCCATAACAATACTTCAAAGAAATCACTCCATTGGAGGTTCATAGCATGAAGAATTAATAACCTTCTATGAACCGCCGTTGAGCGAGAGTGACGGAATAGGAACTCTATTCTACAAATTTGAAGAGTCTCAGCCTTATAACTTTGATCAGCCAGCTCAACATGAAAATTATAATAAGATAGTGCTAACAAGAATACCAATATATTATCCATATAAATTGCGAAGAATGATGCATAAGCTTGGAATTCATATTGGAACTACTAAACATAGAACTCAAATCTTTAACAAGATGTGGAGCTAAAAAAGTTCTCAATCGTCATGAAGAAGTGATAAGTTTATCGCTAAAGGTCTTAAGTTCATCCACAAATCTCATCAAAATAAAGCTTGTTATAATATAATAGAAGCTGAGGTTGAAATTAATAGTGCCGAAGAAGAGGATCTCCAAGAAATTCTTCTCGTAAATGATGAAGAAGTAGAAGCTGAGCCGGTGCTTGAAGAGCTCGAAGATGGTGGACAAATAACTACCATGGATGAACTCAAAGAAATCAACTCAGAGGCAAGATGATCCAGTCAACTTTAAATCGGTGACCTTTACGATGAAAGTTGAAGAGTTAAAAGTGCTACTTTATGAATTCAGATATTGCTGTGCCTGAACATATTCTGAAATATAAGGCTTATCCCCTGATGTAGTAGTTCATAAACTAGCTATTAACCCAAATGCAATGCCTATTAAGCAAGCTCTTAGGCAAATGAGGTTGGAGATTGAAGAATAGGTAATTACATAAAATAAGAAACTGATTGAAGTAGGATTTATCCGAGAGGAGAAGTATGCCGATTGGATAGCCAACATTGTCCTAGTTTGGAAGAAGAACGTCCAAATTCGTCTCTGCATTGACTTCCGGGACCTAAATAAAGCATGCCCAAAAATAACTTTATGCTTCCAATATCAGAATTACTAGTGGACAATACTTCCAACTTCGACATGTTCTCATTCATGGACAGATCATCGGGATATAATCAAATTAAGATGGCACCTGAAGATGAAAGACATACATCATTCAGAACACCTATTGGCATTTACGCTTACACAGTCATGCCCTTTGGTTTAAAAAATGCTGAACATACCAAGAGCCATGACACGTATTTTGGATGAGTTGATTCACTAGAAGGTGGAATGTTATGTTGATGACTTGGTTGTGAAAAGCTTAAATCGTGAGGATCACTTTGAAGACTTGAGAGTTATATTAGAAAGAATCAAAAAATATGATCTCAAGATGAATCCTCTAAAATGTGCATTCGGGATATCCTCAGAAAAATTTCTTGGATATATTGTACGTCATAGAGGTATTGAAATCGATCCTGCTAAAATCAAGGTAGTTGTGGAGATGCCTCCACCAAAGAGTTTGCGTCAGCTTTATTCTTTACAAGGATAGCTTGCATTCATCCGTCGATTTATATTAAACTTATCAGGACGCTGTCAACCATTTGCAAGGTTGATGAAGAAGGAAGCTCCATTCAAGTGGGATAAGGAGTGTCAAGAAGCCTTCAATAGCATTAAAAGCTACTTATTAAATTCTCCGATACTCTTAGGAAACCCCTCATTTTATACACAGCTATATTAGAAGAGTCCCTTGGAGCATTATTGGTACAACATAATGAAGAAAGCAAAGAGAATGCTCTTTATTATATCAGTCGAAGATTAATAGGAGCAGAAATGAGATATTCTTTAATAGAGAAGCACTGTTTGGCATTGATCTTTGTAGTCCAAAAGCCCTATCACTATAAGTTATCTCACAAGATTACCCTCATCTCAAGAATTGATCCGCTAAAGTACTTGATGACAAGACCAGCATTGACAGGTCACTTGGCAAGATGGGTAGTATTGCTTTTATAATTTGATATCACATACATTCTGGAGAAAGCAATGAAGGGACAAGTCTTAGTAGATTTTTGTAGTTTATATCCCCTAGACTCTTAACGATGATTTTTTGATGAGCAAATTATGCTCATTATTAAAAGAGAAAAATCACAAATTTGGGAAATGTACTTTAATGGAGTCTCATAGATCAAACAAGTCAAACTCTAAATTTTCCAAGGGTAAGATCAGGAATCAGCATCGTCTTCATAACACAAGAAGGAGGGATAATGAGATGATCATATGGATTGACTGAGCCAAGAACTAATAATGAAGTTGAATATGAAGCATTAGTGGGAGGTCTTGAAGAAGCTATTTTCATAGATATTCAAAATTTACATATTTTTGGCGATTCTCAGCTTATTATAAATCAAGTACTTGACATCTATAAAATCAACAAGCTTGAGTTAGCTTGTTATCACAAGCGAGTTCTCGAGCTTATGAAGCAGATACCAAGTATCAAACTAACTCGAGTCTCTCAATATGAGAATTGTAAAGCCGATTGCTTAGCAAAATTAGCTAAGAAAATGATAAGTATGAATGGTGATTATGTCATGATCGACGTATTTATGCGATGAGTTTTAGAGCCAGCAAAGTATCAATCCCGTAGGTGGAGGGGTTATCAAATTTGACCCAGGAGGATGTGACTCAAGTTGCTCCTCATACTCCACAAAATCAACAAGGAGTTATACCAAGAAGAGCTAAGAATGATTATTGGTAGAAAAATTTTTATAGAGTCGCCTTCAAATCTGTGGAGAAATAGGCAAGATTATAAAAAATTATCTTTTTGGGATGCCATGCAGATCCACAGATGTGCTTATTTAGGTGATTGGGTACGTCCTCAAGGAATAGTATACTATTTCAGGAGATAGAAATCATTACCCTTTAATGGACCTAATCACCTCAATAAGGACACCTAAGGACAACGGGTGTGCATATGTACTAGAGATTCTTCCCCTACTTACATGAAAAAATAAGGCAGGGTTTATTTTAAACTGGGTTCGTTAAGTTCCCTACAGTGGCAAGCCCCCATAGTTAATTACATCCTAAAGAATGGGGATTCTTTAGGAAAACTCTCGATTAAGGTAAATGATCATTATCTTCAAAGATTTTAATAGGAATGAACTATCAATTGATTGTTCATTTTTGAAGATCAAATGGGATTGATCAAAGAGGGGGAGTTATTATCAAGAAAGATAAGTAAGGAGATCCCGCGATAGGAAACTGGCGAGCAATCTCAAACTATTCTATAATTGGGCTTTACATTTTTGAAATTGATTTAGTTTATTTAAGTTGAATTTTTTATTAGAAATTTAAGACTTATGATTCCTTAACACAAGATTAAGGAAATGCCTAAGAGGTGAGGAACTATGCTTATGACCCACAGATGAGAGAAGTAACCTCAGAACCTAAATCTAGGGAGCTTTAGTGAGGGCCAAAAGCACAACCTAAATCTAAGGTGAAAATGAGTATTTGGTTTGCCTCTATAAGAGAGGACAAACTACCCACTGCTTGGACTTATAACTGCCTGGGGGGTGGCTGCCGACTAACTCCTCCTACGATTTTAAATATATGTAGGCAAGTTATATGCTTATGTAAGATAGCTAGGTTGTTGTTTATTTAAAAAGAGACTAAGTCTTTAAACTCACTTCCTAAGTAGACTAGATCATGAAAGGACATGCTTCAAATGACCAAAATCTAATGCAATTCAAATTTCATTTTTATTTTCATTTTCATTTTTGGACAATTATTTTAACTAAGGCTAATAGGATTCATATGCCTAATGCATGAGAAATAAAGTTATTGGCCAAAATCAGCGAGAAGGGAGGAGGTGTATTTCCACCATGGCTCTTAAAGGTCAAGCCAAGTTTCTCTAGAAAAGGTGCAAGCCCTCTAATCAAGAGTGAAATAAGATATTGTTGTACATGATATTACAAAAGAAATACTCATCAAGCTAAGGGGTTGTTAATTCTTTTATCTTGATTTTAAACCTAAGCTTTAGGTGAGGTTATGAGTTCTTTATTTTTAATTTTGAGTTATTAAGTTTGGTAAAAGATTTATTTTTTCCTAAAGAACCTAATCCACATCCAGGCCATACATAAGTAAGGAAGAAACCAGAAAAAATTGCCACTTAATTTACAAGCTAAACAAATCATCAATCAATTTATAAAATTGAAAAAAGAATAAAAGGTCGTTGTGGTCGGGAACCACCGTACAAACCCGAAAATAAGAAATTGGGTAGCTGAGCTCTACCCTTATACAACCCATATTACAAATGAATTAAATTACAATTAAGCAAAATTCATTATTATGGGGGTCTTCAAGCTTTATTCTTCATTCTTGTTTTCGTCTTTCTTCTTTTCTTCTTTCTTCTTTGGTTGCTTCTTTTTGATGGTTGGAAGGTAGATGCTTCAAGGCTTCACATGGTGCATAAGATAGGATCTTATGACCAATGCTCATCTTAATCCTCTTAACAATTATTCCAAAATCCTAATTGCACAAATTTACATGAAAAAAAGAAAAGAATGGAAATCTAATTAACACCTACAAAACATAGATTAGCTAAAATAAATCACACAAATCCCAAGTATGTATATTGGACTTATCACCCCATACATGGGTGACTAAGTCTACCTGGACTATTGTATTATGCTTAAGGGTATAAAGCATCTGCAAGCAAAAACATTAATATTTTTATTTATGATTGCATCCCTAAGCACAAACCACTGCAGAAAATAATGATTAGACTAAGAGCATCCTACCATTTATTCTATGAGCATACATCCTAACATCCAGACTAAAACATATATCACAAAATAAAATAAAATATCAAACCATGCACCACACTAACCTAAAGCTTGAAGTGTTTACTTAGCCTAATATGTGTGCTTTGGGAGGTTTGGGTGGTATGCTTAGCTATGGCTTTAAGTTAGAATTTTCTAAGTGTGAAAACATATTAAAATTAGAGGAGGGTTTCATTTAAGTTTTTTAATTATTTTGGATTGATTTTATTTCATGTTTTGATTAGGTTCAAATGAATCATACAATTAATTACTAAGTTATAAAGAGAGGGAAAGAGAAGAGAACTTCTCTTTCCTTCCGTAACCTAAGTAATTTCTAAAGTAGATTCATGTTTTTAGTTTTATTTATTGAATGTTTTGATTAAGTCTTTTAATTAATCCTAAGTATAGATGAACTCTAAACAAACCTATTCAAAAAGAAAAGCATTTTAAGATTAAATAAAATGAAACAAATTCACAAAACACACATTACTTCATTTCTTTCCCAACATATATAACATGCATATGAATAAATTCTAAGCATATATATATATACATATATGAGAATATTTAACACACTTTATGATGCATGCTAAGTGATTTGTTTAGGGAAATTTGGAAGTTTACTATGCATAATTTTTCTTAAGTAGAAAAGGGTTTCTTTATCCAATTTTTACATGCACACATGAAAGTGAGAAAGGCATAAGTGAGTACAGCGTTATTGTTAACTAGAGGTGTATGGTACAAGACCTACTTAGGGCTACTTAAAGCCTCGCAACCTCGATGTTGTCTAGACTAATATACACTTTCCTTAAATACAAACATGTGTACAAAAGAAATAAATTGGAAAGAAAGAATGCAAAAGTTGTATTAGTTAATTGATTTTGTTTATGCAATTTATGTGTGTAAGGATAGATTTCCTTCTCAAGAGGTAGTATAGGAATGAATAGGATATGGAATTAGGCAAGTGTAAGGTTCTTTTCAAATGAACCATACATCTTACCAACTCCTATTCAAAACTACTAACATAAAAAAAGAAGGAAACCTATGCTAAGCACATCTTTATATCTTCTTCACATGCAACCTTATAATTAAAATATAAGTAGCACACTTTTAATTTTGATAATTAATTCATATATTTTAAAAATAATTTGAATTTAATAGTGATAATAGCCACTCATATTATTACTTTAGCCAACACATGCAATTTTGACATAAAGTAAACAATTTCATTTTAAAATTTGGTTTTGAAAAATATGGATGCATGAAACCATATGACATACACATTTAACATGTTGGGGAAAGAATTAAAGCAAACAAAGCATGCAAACACATTCACTTTAATTAAATCCTAAAGACAATCTTATGAAATAAGAAATTTTAAAATAAATCAAAGTTTATTCAATGTGATTTTTTTTTTTGATTTAATTTTGAAAAAGTGAGTTAAGTTTGCTGTTCCTAACCCATCCCACATGTGTTTGATATTTTTGTTTAACTTTTTAGATGATTAGATTCATTTTTATATTTTAATTAGGTTAAGGTATGAATTAAGCAAGTTAATTAACCCTTACCTTAGTATAGTTAACCAAGTAATTATGAGCCAATGAGATGACATAAAAACTCACAAGAAATTTAAACTTGCAATGCACCTCGGAAGAAAATGGCCTAATGCAATTTGGCTCATGATTAATGGTTAATTAAGCTAAGGGGTTTAACTTAAGTAATTTCAAAATACCCCTTCACACATATGAATTTAGTTTTGATTTCCTTAACTGAACTTAGGCTCTTAAACACCTAAGCATCTACCCAAAGTAGATTAATTAAGTTCTGAAAGTTTATAAAATTTTTGAAATTAATTAAGGGGAAAATTAATAAATTAACCCTTAATTAAGAGAGGATTAAGGAAAGAAAAGGGGTTTAGGGAATAGCTTAGGGAAAATCCAAAATTATTTCCTAGTCTCCTATTCACTAGATCTAACCTTAATCAACCTTAATAATGGATTAAAACACTAATCCAACCTTAATTGTCCTTAATTATATAAGGAAGGTAATTAGGAAACATATTTTCAATTCCCCAAATTAAGCCTCAAATAAATTTCAAGAAAATTAAGAGAGGAAGAGGTCATCCCCTAAAACTTACCTAAGAAGTTTGGGATTAATCAGAGATTTAATGAAGAAGTAATTAGCAAAATTATATTTCCAATAAAACTAAAAATCAGTGAAAAGTATAATTCAAAATCTATTGAAATTATTTTTAAAATATTCTAGGTAGAATTATCTTTCCATAGAATTTTACCTTATATTTTTCTAAATTTTATTGAGGGAGATATGAATTTTTAAAATTTAGGAGATTAATTAAATTTAATTAGATCCCTAACTAATCCCATCAGCTCACAGCACGACACGCAGCAGCGGCGGTTAGCGCACTTTACACGCATCATGTGGTGAGCATCCCACTTAAATGTTGCATCAGGTGGCAGCGTGGCGGCGGGACGTGCTTTGATCTCAGCCGTCCGATCAAAGATCGGACGGCCAGGGATCTCCCTGAAGTTTTAAAAGAGATAAATCAAATTCTAAACATGGGAATTATCTCGGCCATCCATCCAAAATGCGTAGATGGATGACCAATATCTCCCCAGTTCTTTCCTTTAGATCAATAGAAGTCTTCCATGATCTAGGGGAAGATCCGAGCTCGATTAAGCTTGGATCGAAACCAAACTTTACCCACTCCATCTAAAGGCAATAAGCTACACATCCAACTGTGGGATTTACATGAATTGAAAATTTCTTTCACAAAGGACCAACACCTCCTATTCTAAAGTGGTCAAAATCTCATACTGGCGGTGATCACCGGCTCGAGATTGATGAGGTAGCTTAGATGCAGGGAGGCAAGCCTGTTCAAATTCTTAGCCCTTGGGGTTGAGTGACTTGCCCTATAGACCAACACCACTTCAACCTCCTTACAGCCTTGATCCAATTCCTCCTCTCCTTTCTATGGGAACTCCAATGGAAGCTTGAGTGTGTTCGGATTGGACCTTAGAAGAAGTGTGCAGGTGGAATTGGAATGATTTTTAGTGTGGAGAAAGTTGGAGATTGAATTGAGCTCCCCTATTTTCCACTGGAGAAAATCAAGAAGATGAAGTTTGATTTCACTCTAGGAAGCTTGGGGAGGCTGAGGAATTGCTCTCTCAGGTTCAATCATTAAGAATTATGGATTTGTTGAATTAGGGGAGTATATCTCCCCCCTGAAGGATCGGATAGCTATTTTGTCATTTTGATCCAATTGATCATATTGGAGAGTTTGTTTTTGCTGTTAGATGTTGGCACATGGTCGATTTGAGGCATTGAGTGGATTGCCAACCTCCCATGTGCTTGAAATTGAGTGGAAGAGGGAGTTTTAATTTGCCAATTTGACCCATGGGATAGGGATTAGCCTTGGGTCCATTTGGGCTGACCCAAACACATTGGGTTGGGTGCACCACTCTTCATTAGGTCCCCTTGAGCTATTAAGATAGCATCAAGCAGATATGAAGAGGGTATGACCAAATTACCTATGGATTAGGCTAAAATTTGTTCTATGGCCTAAGGTTAGAATGATCATTTTTCTAATTTTTCAGTTTGGATATGTTGGGTATGTGGAGAAGCTAGGTTTGGCCAAGTTTTATGAGATTGAAATTCATTTGATAAGGTTTGGCTCATGCTGACCCATTTAAGTCAAAATGGGTCAACTTGGGTCGAGTTGACAAATTGGTCAAATTTGGTCAAACCAAGGGTTGGGTCAAGTTCATATGACCATTTGAAATATTTTGGTGGCTTTGGTTTGATTCAATTTGATATAGTTTTTATTTTGTCTCATATGACTTTATTTAGGTCAAATGGGTCAAGTTGAACTATTTGACCCATTTGACCTATTTGGGCTAGGTCATGGGTAAGTTTAGGTTAGGTTAGTCATATGGAGTGGATTGGTATCTTTATTTCTAATCAATTTTGGTTATGTTCAAATTTGGCTCAATGACCCTTTAGGTCAAGTTGGGTCTATTCAATTGGGCTAGGTTGGGTCTAGTTGGAGAAGCTTTGGTCAAGTTCAACAAGTGATTTGGAATAAACTTGACCCATTGGTTTGGATCAATTTGTCTTAGATCAAGTTTTGACACATTTTGACCCTTTAGGTCAAGTTGGGTCAACTTGGGTCAAGTGGCCAATTGGGCTAGGTTAGACACAAAGGTTGACTTGGTCAAGTTCAAACATAGATCATGAGTGAACTTAGATCAATGGTTTCAATCAATTTATCCTTTGGTGGAATTTGGCTATGTTAAGTTTCATTTTGGGCTAAGTGTTGACTTGGTCAACCCTTAGGTTTGACTTAATTTGACTCAATTTGATTGATTGATCATCCCATGATGATTGTTCATCATGATGAGAGGGATATGTGAGTTTGATTCAATCAATTTGGTTATGATTAGAATTTGGCTCTTAAGGATACTTTATGTCACTTTGGGTCAAGTGAGCCTAAGTGGGTCAAATGGCTTGGTCAAAGCTTGATTTGAACTTGATTGAACTTGTTTATGGACTTATGATTGAAATATAAATCCATTTGTAAGTGGTTTGGAGTCAAATTAGTTTTGATTCATTTGACAATTTCATATTTAAAGAATATGAAAGGATTTAGGGTTTGATTTTTAATTGATTTTTGATTTGGTGATTGAAGTTTGGATTTATATATGGACTCATGATTATAGGTTTGATTGAATCATGAGAGAAAATCAAGAGTTTGGCCTGATTTGAAATTGATTTGGCTAAGTTCAAGATTTTGACTTGAAATGCTTAGATTGGATTTTGAGTGGATTTGAGATTGATTTTTGGAATTGGTTTTGATTGTTTGAATTTATATTTCATTTATATATGTGAATATAAATGGATCATGATAAAATTCCAAAGATTTGAAGTGGTTTAATCATGATTTGGGCTTAGTCCATTAAGAAGGATTTAAAGGACTTAGGAAAATTTTGGAGTTTGAAGTTTGATTATTATTATTTTTAATTTGGTTTGGTTGATTTATATTTATATTCCATTTATATATGTGAATATAAATGAGAATAAAAATGAATTATGAGAAAATCCCATGAATTTGAATTGATTTGATGATGATTTGGCTAAGTCCATTAATGGAAAATAAGTACTTAAGGAAGATTTTAGATTTGAAATTTAATCCGAAGATTTGATTTGATTGATTTATATTTATATTTCATTTATATATGTGAATATAAATGAGAATATAAATGAGTTTTGAGAAAATCCCATGAATTTGAATTGGTTTAGAGCTATGTCTTAGTGTCTAAGAGGAAGTTTATGTCTAAGATGGGGGTGTTGAGAGCTCATCCTAAAAATGAGGTCAACAAACGCTCCCAAGGTGTGGTGTGGGTGAACATGTATTAGTGTTGACCAAAATGATCACATGAAAATCATAAGCAGCCTATCTACTTGGGTGTGGGGAATCCAAAGCTTAGTGCAATGTGGACTGTAGACATAAGAGAGAATGAGGAATCCACTAAGGGATAGAGTAGGTGAACCTTCCACTAGGGAAGCAAGTTCAAGTCATCCATAAGGGGATGAGAGGTTTGATTTGATTCTCATTAGGGAGAAAAAAGATTTGTTTGAATTTCACTGGGGAAGAGGGTTGAGTTTGCTTTAGTTTGTTGTTTGTTGTTTAGCTCCACTAGGGAAGCAAATCCAAGTCATCCATAAGGGAGGGAGTATGAAATCCGCTGAGGGATTAGATTTATAAATCCGTTGGGGGGACTAGAAAGATTTGCATCTCACTGAGGAGAAGCAAAAGATTTGATTTAGATTAATTGATTATTTTATTTTGTCTATTTCTTTATATTTGTTTATTTCAAATTTTTAGATTTTAGATTTTGAGATGGACTCTGTTGGTTTGTGAGGGATCGCACTGAGCAGAAGCCACATAGGCCTAGACCTAACTCTAATTTACCAATCCAAAGGGGTAATGTACTAAACACATAGTAAGACTAGCCAACCAAAGAGATGTCTTCCGGTATATAACATCCATACTAGGAAGAAAGCGTGGTAGACTTATATCCTCCAAAGTAGGGACCAGCTGTTGGGGTAATCTATTGGCAAGGCAATAGATTAAACCCAACCTAAGGCTGACTATTGAGTGAATACCGCTGGGGAACTTAAATAAACTCAAAGATAGTCAAAGATAGATTTTATTTTTAAATTTATTTTGATTATGATGGATCCCATAGGTTTGTGATGAGCATTGTAGGGGTCATGGAGGCTGACTAACTTCAGTTTACCAATCCAAAGGGGTAGTCTATCAACCACAAGATAGGACTATCAAAGGGTGCCTTTCAGGTTTGCCATGGTCAAGTTAGGAAAAAGCTGAGGACTCACATCTTCCAAAATAAGAAACCACTCGGGTGATTGGCTGCTTTGGGCAACAAATCAAACCTGGCCTAGAGCTTACTATTGAGTGAATGCCGCTGGGAGACTTAAATTGACTTAAGGATAGTCACAGATTAGTTTCATTTTTTAAATTTGTTTATTTTGATTATGATGGATCCCATCGGTTTGCGATGAACTGCACTAAGTAAGGGACATGGAGGCCTAGACCTAATTCAGATTTATCAATTCAAAGGGAGTAATCTACCAACCACAATGTAGGACTATCCGACCATAAGGGGTGCCTTTCAGTTTGCAATGATCAAGTTAGGAAGAAAGCACGGGGACTCCCATCTTTCAAAATGAGGAACCACTGAGGTGATTAGTTACTTTGGGCAATAAATCGAACCCGACTTAGGGCTGACTATAGAGTGAATGTCACTGAGAGACTTAAATCAACTCAAAGGTAGTCAAAGATTAATTTCATTTTTAGATTTTTTTTGATGGATTCCGTTGGTTTGCGATGGATCGGATTGAGAAGGAACTCATATCAGCCTAGTCCTTTCTTAAATTTATTGAACCAAATAGAGTAGCTTCTCGACCGAAAGTTCAGGGACTTACATCTTCCACTACAAAAGACCACTGGGGTGATTAGTTTCTTTGGGCAACAAATGGAAGCCGACCTAGGGCTGCCCGTCGGTTTGCGATAGTCATGTTAGAAAGAATGCATCGTAGTCTTATAGCTTCCAAAGGAATAATTGGGGTAACTCATGGAAAAAATATTGAACCCGACCTAAAGGCGACTAGTGAGTACCAACAAGGATTTATCTCAACTCAGCTCAAGCAATTATAGGGAGTTATGACACGCCTAAAGATAGGATGACTGCTTGGGAGAAGCGCCCTTTGGGGGCTTGAATTCCTGTTAGTTTGTGAGGTATCAAACTGAGGAGGAGCTTATATCAGCCTAATATTAGTTAAGAAATCTCTTATAATGAGTCGCCTTTCAAATATATGGAGAAAAGAAAGAAGAGACCTTATAGAAATTCATCTTCAAATCTGTGAGTTATCCAATGCAGCAGTGTAGAGGATGAGTGGCCTGCCCATGATAGGGGCTGCGAGAATTGGTGGCTTCACCAAATACTGCTTGATGTCTTTGAAAGCATGCTGACACTTGTCATCCCACTTAAACTTGGCATCTTTTTTGACAAGTGTTGAGAATGATTTGCATCTCCCCGATAGGTTTGAGATAAAGCGTCTTAGATACGCCAACTGTCTTTGAAAGGATCTAAGTTGAGTTAAACTCCTAGGAGGTGGCATTTTTGAGATTTGATCTTTCGTGATCTATTTCTATTCCCTTCGAACAACAAACCCAAGAATTTTCCTACTCAATGCACACTTCGTGGATTCATTTTGAGGTTATATTATCTTAACCATTCAAAACTACTCAAGTCAAAGAGTGGTCTTCCTTTTCCGCTCTTGACTACTAGATCATCAACGTAGCACTCAACCCGATGATGGATGAGTTCATTGAAGATCGAAGTCATGGCCCGTTATGTAGCACCAATATTTTTAAGGCCAAAAGGCATGACCCTATAATGAAAGATTTTGATCGGGACTTGGAAAGTAGTGTTTCTTTCATCTTCAGGAGACATCTTGATTTGGTTATAGCCAGATGACCCATCCATGAAAGAGAAGACTGCATGAGATGAGGCAATGTCCACCATTAATTCTGGTATAGGAAGAGGAAACTCATCCTTAGGACATGCCTTATTTAAGTCCCTAAAATTGACACAAATACAAATTTGGCCATTCTTCTTCTTAACTGGGATGACATTAGCTAACCAAATAGGATGATGAAATATTTTGTTTAATTTCTAATCGCATGTTCTAGGAGCTTGCTTAATGGGGTAGCATTTAGGTCTATTTTAGCTTGGATTGCTACCGGAGATAATCAGCATCTCTTCATAACTCCATGCGCCTTTAAACTCAATCAATACTAACTAAGTCATTGGTTTCTTCTTCATTCAAAACAAACCGATGTATGTCGCGGATTTTCTTCTCAGAGGTTGATTTCTTTAAGCTTGTCTGATTATTGAATGAATCTCCTTCAAATTCTGGTGCCTCTTTGACTTGGAGATCATCTGGATCATCTAGATTTCTAAACACACATTCTCATAAGAGTTGGGATGTGTGAGAAGAACTATCGACTCCAAATGATTGGTAACAACTAGGCAATAATCTTCATCATCGACCCACTTCAATCCTAGTCCCGCTTTGATTGTGCTTCCTCGTATTGTTCCATAGTTTTCAAGTATTCTCAATTGCTTGGACCATGTGTGAGGAACTAAACCTTTGTATAAGATTTTGAACACAAGAGTAAAAGTCAAAAGGTAATTCCATTAATTCTTTAAAAGTATCTTCCTAAGCTCTACATCAACTTCGGCTTGAGGATGATGATCCCAAAAGAACTTCTCTACTTCATGTCACTGGAAGACTTAGGGACTTCTTAACTACTAAACCTTCAACTTTGAGATGTAAGTGAGGTAAGAGCTAAGGTTCCCAAATGCTGCCTAATAGTTTCACATAAATCATATTCGAATACTTTGCTTTGCTTGGAGGCCTGGTGTTCATCTCTGTATGGATCAAAAGTCACCTCCAATGGAACCCATTGAGAAGGGTTGGCTGGTATACTAATCACATTAGACTCATCCTCCGAGTTGATTCTAAGTCTATGTGAATAGTAGGGGTACTATGAACTGGAACATGACCTCTATTGGTTGAAGGCCAACTGGGGTCTCCACCTGGAACGCCTATTTCTACTCTCCTCTACTGGTGGAGGTTGAGCCATCCTACCCACATGTCCATATGATGGAATGAACTGTGGAATGTGATATGCGATCTATTTCTTCTTCTTCAATTCCCTTTCTTGTTCATTTGGACTTTATTTTCTTTTATCTTTTCTTTTGCTTCATTTTCTTTTTTTTGTATTTGCATTTGAATTTTGTCCAAGTTCATGAGAAAGGGTGTTTTGAGGAAGATAGTAGGTCGCATCCTCATAAATCTCAACCTCTCTAACTGAAAATGGCTTTTCATCTCCATTGACACCATTCAATTCCATCTTTGAACTTGATGCACCGATGAAGGGAGGATGGAATGATCTTGTTCGATGTATCCAAGGCCTACCAAGCAAAGTAGTGAATGAAGTATTTGAATCAATGATGTAGAACTTGGCAGTCTTCCAATCATTATCTCCAAAGGTAACACTATAGAACCTAAAGCTCACCTTGATCATTGAATCCTCTCAACATCATCCATCTCCTGGAGTGTGAGATGTCATCTTCAAATAGGCAAGGGTCTTTAGACTCATAATGTTCCGATGCACTAATCCATGAGAACCCGAAGTCAACTGTCCATGTTGACTGTGATGTAGAGGGGACGGTTGTTCACCAAGTCCCCCATAAGAAGGTCTTCATCTGTGAAGGTGATCCCTTAGGCTTCTTTCAGATAATGTGCTTCCTCACCTATAACAGTCAGCTGAGCTAAGCATATTTCAGGATCAAGGAGAGCCTTGATTAGTGATTCCCTCTTTTATTTGGATAAAATATGAGCATTATATATGCTTAGCTTAGATGGTAACTTTCTTAGATGAGAAATGATGTTGTAGTCCACCTTCTGGTCTTCCACAAGCATATCCAAGGGTGGAGCATCTGTGGAAGGGCTTCTTGATCTTCAGTACCAATGACTTGTTTCTATCTTGAGGTGCTTCCCTAGGAGGTAGAACCCACCACTATGGAGGTTGACTTGGTGATCTCTTGAGGCAAGGGTAAAGGTTCTACCTGCACTTGCTCACCTACAGCTCCTATGGGACCCTGAATCGGATGATTCCAAGTCTATCTCAAGAGGTGAACTCATAGTATTAGAGTTGGAAAGTCCAACTCAATGAAAGAGGAAGATTAAAATTATAATTATTTAGACTTGAAGAGTTATCATTAGAATAAGAAGATAACCCATTAAGTGACACAAATGTAATTCAAACTAGCTTTATTCTTCAATTTCTTGGAATTATTTGAGGTACAAAGTAAGTCAAGTAAAGTGAGTGGAGTAAGGGATTTGATCCTCTGAATACAAGAGTTCTACTAGTAGAAGAAATAAGAGCTAAAATGGAAGAAGTCACCGGTGGAAGGCAACAAGGTTGGAGGCTTGGTGGTGTGCTAAAGGGCTATCCCGGGCCAACACATGCTGTTGCTACTAAGCTCCGCCTTTCCTAGAGTTAGCATTATCAACTTGCAAACCTTTCTTTGTGTTGGAGGTTTGAGCTAACTCAGGCACCTACAAGGAAAGCTTCTTGATCTTCTGGACTATCTTCTTAGAAGTATGGAATAAAGAAATATCCCAACCTTCTTTGGTTTTGGTAGGATCACATGTATCCCCAAGGATTACCCTAATGGAACTGGAAGGTTGTTCCATAAGGTATTCCTTTGGGATAACTACAACACCGGTCTTGAAACTGTGTTCAAGCTAGTCCTTGAATGTGAAGCAATCCTCCAAAATGTGGCCTAGCATATGGTGGTAAGGGAAAAAGTTTGGATCATGACTTTTGCCTACTTCCTCCGGCCTCCTAGGCTCGTAGCGAAAAAATCAGTTTTTTTAAGAGATTCTTAAAGATTTTTCATATTACCTCCCTCTTAAAAGAATAAGGTTTGTTTAACTTATCTTAAAGAGTGGGTGGATCATAGCTACCTGGCGATGGAGATGCATGTTGCTTGTGGTGGTGGTATGGCTGAGGCGGTCCATGGGAGGCCAGGTGGAGGCCAGTGGCTACCCCTAATGGTGGCAAAGGAGGTGGAGGTCAGAGGTCATGGTCTCTTGACCGATCTCTAGCGCTTCCCTTATCAACCACTACTACTCCGCTTCTTCTCATAGACCTCTAGGCTAAGTAATTAATTTTGAAAAGGCAACTATTGGCCTCCTTGATTAGTCGCCTTGTTGATTAGCTTCAAATGTCTTGATAGTGAAGCCCTTAAGCATGAAGGCGACGCCATGGATATTCTTCAAGAGAATCTCAATGGCATGTCAGATTGTTTCACACTTCATACTGGTTATGCCATGAAGAATATAATCAACAAGGACTCACCGGTGTTGCTACAACGAGATCACCTAACCCTTTTGAAGCTCCAAAGAAATCTCTTGATGAAGAGTTGCTCTAACTTAGAAAATATCTTTACAGAACCATTGGGCAGTTCAACATATCAATCGAAAGCAATACCCGCTAGGCTACTAATGAAAAGAGAAAAGAAAGCATCGCCCCACATTGCAACAATCGCCTAAATGTGTTGTGTGCTTTTGATTTCCACCGCCATCAAAGATTTTGAAGGAAGGAGGCAAAACCCTTGGGATATTGGATATCAAATTCCTCCGGTAGGGTCTACCCTTTGGAACCGATGATCCTCCCCGGCTTGAGCCAAAGCTTCCTTCCTTGCTCAACCATGGATTTTATGTCTTTTTCTTGTATGGAGGTACTTTCCACTACCTTCTATACAAAGTGCTACCTTGCTCTGGAGGTAGAGTCTTGGGTCCAAGACATGCACTAACTCAGTCGACATGTGTAGTAGGAGATGAACTAAAGGGGCTTATCAAGCAAACATCGCTAACAAGTCCTAACCGTGCCATCATCTATCAATCTTTCATCCTTCTACCTTAATTGATGTCGAGGTGGGGTGATTCTATGGTCTTCCTTGATCAACCTCATCACCTTCCATGGCTTGTTGTTCCTAAGAAGAGATCCTCTAGTGTCAACCATGACTCCATCTCCTCCAACAAGTCATCTTCATTGGGATCAAGCTTTCTCTTCATCCACCATACCCAAGATCTCCTTCTTTCCATGAAATAATGTGCAACTATCTCATCTAAAGAATGATCAATTTAAACAAATAATATCGTCATGATCACTAATCGAGAGACCGACCTCCTATCATTGAGAGTCAATCTATGTGGACTACTCACGATGAATGACACTCTAATCCACTACTATGAGAGGGTAACAATCTAGATGTTCCACTCATGGTACTGATCATCTGGAATATCTCATAATGGTCACCATCTCCATCCTCAGGGTAAGTTGGTGAAGGGATGACCACGATGGTCGCCACTCCTTCACCACCAGGGTAGAAGGTCGAGAGAGCTCACCCCACCATAATGGGGTAGGGGGTAGGATCCCTCTGTATAGCCGGATCACCAACGGGGCGCTTTTCCCGGATATGGCCTTCATGGCCTGATGGAATGGAGATGTTGTAATGAACCGGCAATGAGGATGAGGGGTGGAGGGTGGAGACACCACCGACTCTATGCAGGGAGCCCTCATGATGGCTAGAGAAGATATAGGGCACATGGCTGGGTAGCACCAAAGGAAAATCAATAAAGTGGATGTCAGACTAACGGTGAACCTCCCTTCTACTAATGTGTAATGGGCCTCAGCCCTCTCTCTGAATGTGCTTCCCACGCTATGGGGATGATGATCAAGATCACTGACTGAATCCAGTATGCGCCTACCTACGTAAGATAATCGGAGGTCGGCGACCACCTCCTCTCTAAATTGTTGGTGAAAATGCACCACGAGGAGGTGATGTGGATCCTCGACATCCTCTCTGATCGAGAGAGGATGGAACTAGTTTAATGTAACGTGGTGAAGTAACAATGGGGACTCATCCAGGACGCTCCTCCATCTCTATCCTGGTGTGGTACCGCTTGATCATGTGGTTCTGTCCTGCACCGTATGGGTGGATGGGAGGAGTGCGAGCGACCCATACTCAAATGTGGGAGGCAAGCCCCGAGACTGGGGAGCCTTACCCCAGAGGGTACATGATGGTACCCCTCAGCAACTGAGAAACTCTAGGCATGAAGGCCGGTACTACCGCATCGCTATAACCAAGCCTATGGTAGCCACCAATTTCCTCTTCAGGAGACATAAATCGAGGGTAAATAGATCTGACGGCCGCCTACCACATGTGGTCACTAATGTAGTGAGGGGAGTGCCCTCACAAGTGATCTTGCTCCTCAATCCCCAACCAAAGTGAATCAGATGTGTATGGTCCAGACGAGGGAAGTCGACTTGATCCAAAGCCAGATCCATACCATGGGGGAAGGTAAAAATGAACTTTTGAGAATTAACCATTTCAACAACTATAAGAGACTAAAACTGAACTGCTACTACACTGACTGTAAGAATCTGCAATGAGAAATGAGCTTGTATGAGATTTTTGTCTTTATATATTTTTTTTGATTTTGAATTTGAAAATTTGAACCCACATCCAACAACTTGGAAGTGTTAAGTGGGGTTCAAATGGATTTGAGAAGATTGATTGAAAGAGGAATTTGAATATGAATCCAACTTCAACAAATTTGAGTATGTTGAAATATGGATTCAAAATTTTTGATAAGGATGCTTCCATAGGTTCATGTTTGTTTGAATTTGAATTTTTGATTTTGAGGACCCTTTCTTTTAACAAATTTGGGTATGTTAAAGTAAGGGTCAAATTGATTTTATTTTGATCAATTGATTTGGAATTTTATTTACTTAGCAAATTTAGTATGCTAAGTGAAGTATCTTGAAAGTGATTATTTATTTTTTTTGTGAATTTTGTTTTGATTTTCAAAATTTTGGAATTCTCACTTAGCAAATTTAAGTATGCTAAGTGAAGAGCCCAAGTGTGTTTTGTTTGATTTTTTGAAAATAGGATTCTTAGCAAATTTAGGTATGCTAAGAAAATCCTGAGTGTTCCATTTTTTATTTTGATGTTTTGATTTTTGAAAAGGTAGGATCCTTAGAAAATTTTGGTATGCTAAGGGAATCCTAAGTGTTTCATTTTATTTTGATGCGATTGAAAGTGGAGTCTTTACTTTAGCAAATTTGATATGCTAAAGATGAAGTCCCACTTAGTTTTGTGAAATGGAAATTTCACTTGGCAAATTTGGGTATGCTAAATGAAACTCCAAATGGTGTGTTCAAAATTTTTGATTGTATTTTGGTTTTGAAAATGAAAACTTCTCCTTAGAAAATTTGGTATGCTAAGGAAGGAAGTTCCAAAGGTGTTTTGAAAATTTTGGTTTTGACTTTTGAGACTTCACTTAGCAAATTTAAGTATGCTAGGTGAAGTTCTAAAATGTGTTTGAAAATGTTTGAATTTTGAATTTGGAAACTTCACTTAACAAATTTGAGTATGTTAAATGAAGTTCCAAAATGTGTTTGAAAATTTCAAAATATGATTGTTGATTTTGATTTTGATTTGGAAGCTTCACTTAGCAAATCTGAGTATGCTAAATGAAGTTCCAAAATGTGTTTGAAATTTTTTTTTTGATTTTGATTTGGAAACTTCACTTAACAAATTTGGGTATGTTAAATGAAGTTCCAAATATTGTTTGAAAAAATTTTTGGATTTGGATTTGGAGACTTTACCTAACAAATTTGGGTATGTTAAATAAAGTTCCAAATGTGCTTTGAAAATTTTGATTTTGGAAGTTGGATTTGGAGACTTCACTTAGCAAATTTGAGTATGCTAAATGAAGTTCCAAAATATGTTTAGAATTATGAAATATGATTATTTAAGTTTTAATTTTTGAAAAGAAGACTTTCATTCAACAAATTTAGGTATGTAGAATGGAAATCAATCTTATTTTTGAAATGTGAGATTTTTATTTTATGTGTGATTATTGCTTTTTGAAAGAGGGGAATTCTAACTTACTCATATGTGGAATATGTTTAAGTGGTTTCCCAAATGTTGTTTTATTTTTATTTGGGAATGAAATCTTCATTTAATAAATTTGAGTATATTGAATTGGGATGTTCATATGTGCTTTTGAAAAATTTAATTTTGTTTGGAAATAAAACTTTCATTCAATAAGTATGAGTATACTGAATGAAAAAATTCATATGTGATTTTTGAAAACTTTATTTTTAGATTTTGATTTTTGAAAAGATGATTATTCATTTTATTTTAAAAATAAAATCTCCATCAAAGTGAATTGAAAAGAAGATGTTCATTTGCGCTTTTGAAATTTTTTTGTTAATTTTATTTTTTAAAATCCCTACATGTAACAATTATGGGAATTGTTAAATGAGGGTGATAACATTTTTGTGGAAAATATTTTATTAAGTGCATTTTTGAAAAGGTTCTTTTTGAAAAGTAGAGTTCTTTATTAAGTGTTTTTTTGTGGAAGATTTATTTTATCTTTATTAATTTAGGATTAACCTTTCCTTACCATAAAATGATAAGGAGGAAGTCTTTAAATGTTTTCTTTTATTTTATTTTTTACCCATTGAGAATGGGGTTTTAAGACCAACAAGCATTGTGGTCCTAAAACCTAAAGATGTTTGCTAACTTAACTTAAGAATGAAATAAGCTAAGTACCAATGGAAAGAAGGATAGTCATAGATTCATACCAAAGTACAAACCCACTATCGATACTCAAAGACAATGATCATTTACCAAAGATGGAGAGAGGAACCATCCCGAGTAAAAAATTTGTGGTGAAAATTCTATAGGAGTCGCCTTTCAAATGGGAGAAATGAAGAGGAAGATATAAATTCATCTTTTTAGGATGCCATGTAGATCAGATATACTTATTGGTGATCGAGTCATCAAGGAATAGTGTACTATCTCAAAGATATAGAAGTACCCTAATGGACCTAATCACCTCAATAAGACTATGACAATGGGGTCGCATATGTAGAGAGATTCTTCCTACTTTACATAAAAAAAGTAATGAAGGATTTATTTTAAATGGTTCATTAAGTTCCCTACAGGGGCAAGCCCCCAGAGTTAATTACATCCTAAGGAATGGGGATTCCTTCGAAAAACTCTCGATTAAGGTAAAAGATCGTTGTATTTGAAGATTTCAATAGGAAAGGACTACCAATCAATTGATTTAATTTTTGAAGATCATATGGGATTGATCAAAGGGAGGGAGTTATTATCAAAGCCAAAATGAAAGATAAGTAGGAGATGCCCATGATACTAGGAAATCTAGCGAGCATCTCAAGCTATCTTATAGTTAGGCTTTATATTTTTGAAATTGATTTAGTTTATTTGAGTTGTATTTTTATTAGAAATTTAAGACTTATGATTCCTTAATATAATATTAAGAAAATGCCTAAGAGGTGAGGATTTAAACTTATGGCCCATAAAAGGAGAAGCAACCTTAGAACCTAAATCTAGGGAACTTTGGCCAGGGCCGAAAGCACAACCTAAATCTAAGACAAAAATGAGTATTTGGTTTATCTCCATAAGAGAAGACAAACCACCCGACAGCTTGGGCTTGCAATCGCCTGGGGTGGCTGCCAACTAACTCCTCCTATGATTTTAAATACATGTAAGCAAGTCATTATGCTTATGCAAGATAGCTAGGCTATTTTTGAATGAAATAAGATACATTTGTGCATGATATTAAAAAGAAATGCTCATCCATCTAAGGGGTTGCTAATCTTTTTCTTGATTTTAAACCTAAGCTTTAGAGGTTATGAGTTCTTTATTTTAATTTGAGTCATTAAGTTGGGTAAAAGATTTATTTTTCCTAAATAATCCACATCCACATACATAAAGCAAGGAAGAAACTAGAAAAAGCATGCCACTTAATGCAAAAGCTAAATAGATCATCAATCAATTTATAAAGCTAATCGCAAAAAAAATAAAAGGTCGTGGTTGGGCACCACCACACAAACTCAAAAATATCAAATGTGGGTAGCCGAGCTCTACCCTTATACAACCCGGATTATAAATGAATTAAATTACAATTAAGCAAGGAATTCATTGTTATGGGGATCTTCAAGCTTTCTTTTTCTTTATTCTTTTCTTCTTTTCTTCTTCTCTTCTTCTTCTTTTCTTTCTTTGGTTCCTTCTTTTGGATGGTTGGAAGGTAGATGCTCCAAGGCTTCACATGGTACATAAGATAAGATCTTATAATCAATGCTCATCCTGATCCCCATAATAATCATTTCAAAATCCTAATTGCACAAATTTATATGAAAAGGAAAAGGAAATCTAACACCTACAAAATAAAGGTTAGCTAAAATAAACCACACAATCCCAAGCATGTATATTGGACTTATCACACACATGGGTGACTAAGTCCACCGCCTATTGGATTATGCTTAGGGGTATAAAGGACCCAAGCAAAAGCATTTATATATATACAGCCTCAAGAAAAATGATTAGACTAAGAGCATCCTACCATTCATTCATGAGAATACATCCTAACATCTAGTCTAAAATATATATCACAAAATAAAATAAAATATCAAATCATGCACCGCCCTAACCTAAAGCTAGAAGTGGTGGCTTAGCTTAATGTGTGTGCTTTGAATGTTTGTGTAGTATGCTTTGTTATGGCTTTAGGTTCAAATTTTCTAAGTGTGAAAACATGTTCAACTTAGAGGAGGGTTTCATTTAAGTTGTTTAATTATTTTGGATTGATTTTATTTCATGTTTTGATTTGGATTTACTAAATCTTATAATTAATTACTAAGTTATGAAGAGAGGGAAAGAGAACAAAACTTATCTTTCCTTCCCTAACCTAAGCAATTTCTAAAGTAGATTCACATTTAGTTTTGTTTAGGTGAATGCTTTGATTAAATATTTTATTTAATCCTAAGTTTAGATGAACTCTAAACAAACCTATTCAAAAAGAAAGATATTTTAAGATTAAATAAAATGAACCAAATTTACATAACACACATCACTTCATTTCTTTCTCAACATGTATAACATGTATATGAATAAGTCTTAAGCATATCTATACATAAAAATGAGAATATTTAACACACTTTATGATGCATGCTAACTGATCCATTAAGAAAATTTAGGAGTTTAATATGCATAGTTTTCCTTTAAGTAGAAAAGGGTTTCTTTATCTAATTTTTCACATACACACATGAAAGTAAGAAAGGCATAAGTGAGTATAGCGCCATTGTTAACCAGAGGTGTAAGGTACAAGACCTACTTAAGGCTACTTAAAATCTTATAACCTTGGGGTTTTCCAGACTAATATACCACTTTTCTTAAGTACAGACATATGTATAAAAGAAATAAATGGAAAAGAAGAATGCAAAAGTTGTATTAATGGATTCATTTTATTTATGCAATTTATGTATGCAAGTATAGGTTGTCCTTCTTAGGTGATTGCATAGGGATGAATAGGATATGAAATTAGGTAAGTGTTAGGTTCTTTTCAAATGAACCCGACATCTTACCAACTCTTATTCAAAACTATACTAACATAAAAGAGAGGAGAAACCTATGTTAAGCACACATTTATATTCTTTCACATGCAAGCTCGTAATTAAAATATAAGTATCATACTTTCATATTTGATACTTGATTTATATATTTTGAAAATAATATGAATTTAGTAGTAATAATAGCCACTCATATTTCTACTTTAGCCAACACATGCAAATTTGACATAAAGTAAACAATTTTATTTTCAAATTTGAATTTGAAAAAAATATGACTGCATGAAACCATACGACATACCAATTTAATATGTTAGGGAAAGATTCAAAGCAATGAAAGTATGTAAACAAATTCACTTTAATTAAATCCTAAAGACATTCTTATGGAATAAGAAAGTTTAAAATAAATCAAAGTGTATTTAATGTGATTTTGTTTAGACTGAAGTTTGATTTAATTTTAAAAAGATGAGTTTAGTTTGCTGTTCCTAACTCATTCCCACATGTGTTTGATATTTTTGTTTAAGTTTTAGATGATTAGATTCATTTTTATGTATTAATTAGGTTAAGGTATGAATTAACCAAATTAATTAAACCTTACCTACACCACCTTAGCATAACTAATCAAATAATTATGAGCCAATGAGATGACATAAAAACTAACAAGGAATTTAAACTTGCAATGCACCTAGAAAGAAAAGGGCCTAATGTAATTTGGCTCATGATTAATGGTTAGTTAAGCTAAGGGGCTTAGCTTAAGTAATTTCAAAACACCCTTTCACACATATGAATTGGGTTCTGATTTTCTTAATTGAACTTAGGCTATTAAACACCTAAGCATCTATCCAAAGTAGATTAATTAAGTTCTGCAAGTTTTTTTTAGAATTTTTTATAAATTAATTATGGGGATAATTAATGAATTTGCTCTTAATTAAGAGAAGATTAATGAAAGAAAATGAGGATTAGGGAATAGCTTAAGGGAAATGCCTCGAAATTATTTCCTAAACCTCCTATCTACTAGATCTGACCTTAATCTACTCCAATCATGGATTAAAACCACTAGTCACACCTTAATTATCCTTAATTAAGTTAAGGGAGTAATTAGGAAACCCATATGCAATTCCCCTAATTACACTTTCAATAAATCTCAAGAAAATTAGGGGAGGCAGAAGTCATCCCCTAAAATATACCCAAGAAATTTGGATTTAATGAGAGGCTTAATTAAGAGGTAATTAATAAAATAACATTTCTAATAAAATCCAAAATTAGAGAAAACATAATTCAAAATCCATTAAAATTAATTTTAAAATATTCTAGGTTGAAGTATCTTTCCATAAGATTTTATTTCATATTTTTCTAAATTTTATTGAAGGAGATATAAATTTTAGAAGATATATAGATTAATTAGCATTAATTAAAGATCCTTAACTAATCCTCACCACAAAGACACATGGTCATGTGCGACTTTAACGTCAAAGAGCATCCCACTTAAACATCGTAGCAGGTGGCGGCGAGAAGCGTTTTGATCTCTGTCATCCGTTCAAAGATCAGATGGTCGGGGATCTCTGTCATCCGATCAAATTCTAAATGTGGGAATTATTTCGGTCGTCCATCCGAAAAGCGCGGATGGGTGGCCAAGATCTCCCCAGTTCTTCCCCTTAGATCAACAGAGGCCATCCATGATTTAGGGGAAGATCCAAGCTCGATTGAGCTCGGATCGAAACCAAACTTTACCCTCACCATCTAAAGGCAATAAGCACATCCAATGGTGGGATTTACATGAATTAAAAATTTTCTTCACAAATGACCAACACCTCCTATTCTAGTGGTCGGAAAATCCCATACCTCACCGGAGGTGATCATAATGATCCAATTGATCATATTGAAGAGTTTGTTTTTGTTGTTAGATGTTGGCACATGGTCCGGTTTGAGGCCTTGAGTGGATTTCCAACCTCTCATGTGCTTGAAATTGAGTGGAAGAGGGAGTTTGAATTTGCCAATTTGACCCATGGGATCGAGTTTGGCCTTGGGTCCATTTGGGCTGACCCAAATCCATTGGGTTGGGTGCACCACTCTTCATTATTTCCCCTTGAGTTATTAGGAAAGCATCAAGTTGATATGAAGAGGGTATGACCAAATTACCCATGGACTAGGCTAAAATTTGTTCTATGGCCTAGGGGTAGAATGGTCATTTTGTTTTTTTTTAATTTGGATATGTTGGGTATGTGGAGAAACTAGGTTTGGACAAGTTTCATGAGATTTGGAATTCATTTGATAAGGTTTGGCTCATGTTGACCCATTTAGGTCAAAATGGGTCAAATTGAGTCAAACCAAGGGTTGGGTCAAGTTCATATGATCATTTAAAATATTTTGGTGGCTTTGGTTTGACTCAATTTGGTATAGTTTTGATTTTGGCTCATAAGACTTTATTTATGTCAAATGAGTCAAGACCTATTTGCCACATTTGACCTATTTGGCTAGGTCTAAAGGTTTAGTTAGGTTAGTCATATGGAGTGGATTAGTATCTTTGTTTTCAATCAATTTTGATTCAAATTTGGCTCAACATGACCCCTTTAGTCAAGTTGGGTCTAAGGTCAATTGGCTAGGTTGGGCAATTACTTTTGGTCAAGTTCAACAAGTGATTTGAAATGAACTTGACCTATTGGTTTGGATCAATTTGGCTTAGATCAAGTTTTGACACATTTCGACCCTTTAGGTCCAGTTGGGTCAACTTGGGTCAGATGGCCAATTGGGCTAAGTTATACTCAAAGGTTGACTTGGTCAAGTTCAAACATAGGTCATGAGTGAACTTAGATCAATGGTTTCAATCAATTTGGCCTATGGTGGAATTATCATTTTGGGCTAAGTGTTGACTTGGTCAACTCTTGACTTGGTTTGCTCAATTTAATTGATTGATCATTCCATGATGATTGTTGATCATGATGAGAGGGATATGTTAGTTTGATTCAATCCAATTTTGTTAGGATTAGAATTTGGCTCATAAGGGTACTTTAGGTCACTTTGGGTCAAGTGAGTCTAAGTGGATCAAATAGCTTGGTCAAAGCTTGATTTGAACCTGATTAAACTTGTTTATGGACTTATGATTGAAATATAAGTCCATTTGCAAGTGTTTTGGAGTCAAATGGGTTTTGATTCATTTGACAATTTCATATTTAAAGGAAGAATATGAAAGGATTTAAGGTTTAGTTTTTGAATTTATTTTTGATTTGGTGATTGAAGTTTGGATTCATATATGGACTCATGATTGTAGGTTTGATTGAATCGTGAGAGAAAATCAAGAGTTTGGCTTGATTTGAAATTGATTTGGCTAAGTTCGAGATTTTGACTTGAAAGGCTTAAATTGGATTTTGAGTGGATTTGAGATTGATTTTTGGAATTGGTTTTGATTGCTTGAATTTATATTTCATTTATATATGTGAATATAAATGAGAATATAAATGGATCATGAGAAAATTTCAAGGACTTTAAGTGGTTTAATCATGATTTGGGCTAAGTTCGTTAAGAAGGATTTAAAGGACTTAAGAAATTTTGGAGTTTGAAGTTTGATTTTTTAAAAAAATTTGGTTTGATTGATTTATATTTATATTTCATTTATATATGTGAATATAAATGAGAATATAAATGAATTATCAAAAAATGTCATGAATTTTAATTGATTTGATGATGATTTAGGCTAAGTCCATTAATGAAAACTTAAGGACTTAAGAAAGATTTTAGATTTGGAATTTAATTTGAGGATTTGATTTGATTGCTTTATATTTATATTTCATTTATATATGTGAATATAAATGAGAATATAAATGAGTTTTAAGAAAATTCCATGAATTTGAGTTGGTTTAGAGTTGATTTTGGCTAAGTCCATTAATAGAAAATTAAGGACTTAAGAAAATTTTAGATGGAATTTAATTTGAGGATTTGATTTGATTGATTATATTTATATTTCATTTATATATATGAATATAAGTAAGAATATAAATTAGTTTTGAGAAAATCCTATGAGTTGGAATTGGTTTGATTAAGATTTTGGACAAGTCTTTTAAGGAAAATTTAAAGGACTTAGAAAAATTTCATGAATTGAGTTAGAATTTTGAGTTCAGTTTGATTGATTTGAACTTATATTTCATTTATATATATGAATATAAATATAAATATTAATGCATTATGAGAAAATCTCAAAGATTTGAATTGGTCTTTATCAAGATTTTGGTTAAGTCATTAAGAGGAAGATTGAGGACTTAGAAAGATTTAGACTTAGGAATTTTGATGGATTTTGATCATGGATTTCAATCATGGATTTTGATCATATGGAGTTGATTTGAGTTTGGAGAAAATCAATCAAGATTGATTTGTAGTTTGACTTGAAGGAAGGAAAGTGAGGGATGGTTCAAGCTAAGGATAGGCAAAATTTCCTAACACCCTCAAGGCATGACCTATTCCTATAGGTAACTCTTCTAACTCTCTAAGGCTAGGTTGGGTGTCCACCTAATCACTAGATGTGTCTTAAGATGAAAGATCTCTTAGTGTCTAAGAGGAAGTACTATGTCTAAGATGGAGGTGTTGAGCGCTCATCCTAAAATGAAACAATGGGTTTGATCGCCGCTCAATCAAGGATCTGAGATCATCCCACAATTTCTAAAGGATAAATTCTAAATGCGTTAATCTTGGTCCCATCCAAAACATGATAGATGACCAAGATCTAGTTCTTATGAGAATCAAGAGGCCGCCCATGATCTTGAAGATCAGCTCGATTGAGCTCCGATTGGAATGAGATTGTACCCACACCATCTAAAGCTAATGAGAAGCCTATCCAATGGTGGATTTCTCATGCCATGAAAATTGCTTTCACAAAAGACCAACACCTCCTAAGCTAAGTGGTCGAAAAATTCCATACCTCATTGGAGGTGATTACCGATGCTCGAGCTCGATGAGGTAGCGTTGTCTGGTGGAGACGAATCCCTGTTGAAAGTTTCAAGCCTTGGGGTTGAGTAGATCTCCCTATGGACCAACACCACTTCACCTTGCTTGCAGCTTTGATCGAATTCCACCTCTCCTTGCTTTGGGAACTAGAATGAGAGCTTGAGTGCACTCAACTTGATCCCCTGAGGGAGTGTGCAAGAGGAATTGGTGTAGTTTTGAGTGAAGTGGAAGTTGAGGATTCAATGGAGCTCCCTTATTTTTTAAGGAAGAAAATTGAGAAATGGCTATCTCAAATCCTTCTTAGAAAGCTTGGGATTGCTCTCTGAAGTTTCCTAACACTCACTAAGGCTCAATCAAATGTGGGAATGATGAATTCAAATTAAATTAGGGGGAGTATATCTCCCCCTATGGCAATCGGATGACCGACACATAGCTTGCCATTTTGATCAAATTGACCACATGAGAGGGGTTGTTAGAAAGATCTACATGGTCATAGGTCTTGCATTGGTAACATGAGTGAAAGGAGGATTTTGGAATGACCAATGTTGGGTTTTTGGGTCCATGTGACCCAAACCCATTGGGTTAGGTGCACCACTCTTCATTGGGCCTACTTGAGCTATTAGGAAGGTATCAAATTGATATGAAGAGGGCATGACAAAATTATCCATGGATTAGCTAAAATTTGTTCTATGGCCTATGGGTAGAATGGTCATTTTACTAATTTTTCAATTTGGATATGTTGGGTATGTGGAGAAATTAGGTTTGGCCAAGTTTCATGAGATTTTGAATTCATCTAATAAGGTTTGGCTCATGTTGACCCATTTAGGTCAAAATGGTCAACTTGACCAATTGGTCAAATTGGGTCAAACCAAGGGTTGGGTCAGTTCATATAACCATTTGAAATGTTTTGGTCGTTTTGGTTTGGTTCAATTTGGTTTAGTTTTGAATTTGGCTCATATGACTTCATTTAGATCAAATGGGTCAAGTTGATCAATTTGACCCATTTGACCTATTTGAGCTAGGTCAAAGATAGGTTTAGGTTTGGTTAGTCATATGGGGTGGATTGGTATCTTTGTTTCCAATTAATTTCGGTTAAGTTTGAATTTGGCTCAACATGACCCCTTTAGTCAAGTGGTCAAAGGTCAATGGGCTAGGTTAGTCTGGCCAATTAAGATTTTGGTCAAGTTCAACAAGTGATTTGGAATGAACTTGACCCATTAGTTTCAATCAATTTGGCTTAGATCAAGTTTTGACATGTTTTGACTTTTTAGATAAAGTTGGGTGAACTTCGGTCAAGTGGTCAATTGGGCTAGATTAGGCTCAAATGTTCAAATTCAAAAATAGTTCATGAATGAACTTAGATCAATGGTTTCAATTAATTTGGCCTATAGTAGATTTTGGCCATGTTAGGTTTCATTTTGGGCTAAGTGTTGACTTGGTTTGACCCAATTTGGTTGATTGATCATCCCATGATGATTGTTGATCATGATGAGAGGCATAGGTGAGTTTGGTTCAATCCAATTTGGTTAGGATTAGAATTTGTCTCATAAGGGTACTTTAGGTCACTTTGGGTCAAGTGAGCCTAAGTGGGTCAAATGGCTTGGTCAAAGCTTGATTTGAGTTTGATTGAACTTGTATATGGACTTATGATTGAAATATAAATCCATTTGCAAGTGGCTTGAAGTCAAATGGGTTTTGATTCATTTGATAATTTCATATTCAATGGAAGAATATGAAAGGATTTGGGGTTTAATATTTGAATTGGGTTTTGATCAAGTGTCTGAAGTTTGTATTTATATATGGATTCATGATTGTATGGATGATTGAATAATGAAGAAAAAAAAATCGGAGTTTGGCTTGGTTTGAAGTTGATTTGGCTAAGTTCAAAATTTTGAGTTGAAAAGTTAAGTGGATTTAAGTTTGATTTTTAGAATTTTTTTTGTTTGATTTATATTTATATTTTATTTATATATGTGAATATAAATGAGAATATAAATGAGTTATGAGAAAATCCCATGAATTTGAATTGATTTAGATCAGGATTTAGGCTAAGTCCATTAAAAGGAAAACTTAAAGGACTTAGAAAAATTTATGAATTGATTTTGAATTTTGAGTTTAGTTTGATTGGTTTGAATTTATATTTCATTTATATATGTGAATTTAAATGAGAATATAAATGAATTATGAGAAATTCTTAAGGATTTGAATTAGTTTTGATCATGATTTTGGCTAAGTCCTTAAGTGGAAGATTAAGGACTTAGGAAAGATTTGGACTTAGAAATTTCATGGATTTTGGTCATGGATTTCAATCACATGGAGTTGATTTGAGTTTGGAGAAAATCACTTAATATTGATTTGGTGTTTGACTTGAATGAAGGAAATTGAGGAATGGTTCAAGCTAAGAGTAGGCAAATTTTCCTAACACCCCTAAGACATGACCTATTCCTATGGCTAACTCTTCTAAGTCTCTAAAGCTAGGTTGAGTGTCCACCTAATCACTAGATGTGTCTTAAGACTAAGGAACTCTTAAAGTCTAAGAGAAGTCCTATGTCTAAAATGGAGGAGTTGAGAGCTCATTCTAAAAATGAGGTCAACAATAACATTACCTCGGAAAAGCAGTGTGAAGCCTTTATTGTAGAAGAGCCACATGATTGGAGGCGACCCTTCATCGACTACGTTAAAGAAGACAAATTACCAAATAATAAACCACTAGAAGCTCAAATCAAGAAGATAATTTGCGCTATGCTTTCGTCAATAACACTCTATATCGTAGATCATTTGAACAAATGTGGCTACGATGCCTAAATACAGATGAAAGATGAAGGTACCAAAGTGATGGTTGAAGTTCATGAAGGACTCGGTGCACACCCAGTCCCAAGATAAGAAGATCAAAAGGATGGGCTATTATTGGCCATCTGGTGAGAGACCGTATCACACTAAGAGGTGCAATGTCAAGTGCATGGGAATATAATCCATCAACCTCCAAATACACCCAATAATAGCATCTTGGCCATTCAAATGTCGGCGTAATGACCGATTGATCCACCGTCATCGGATACCGCTTCATCCTAAGAGGATCGATTATTCTAAGGGTCTACCCCATTTAAAGAAGTCATACCCGGGTGATCAATTTCTTTATAATATATAGTATAGATTTGGTGTGTAATAAATAATTTTAATAATGGCAATTTTAAGATTTATATTTATGATACACAAAATTGATTAGCGATACTCTTCAATATATAATCCAAGAGCCAATGATTTGGCAGAAGCCTTCAACAAGACATTAGTCAAGCTGCTCAAGAAAATCCTTACTAAAAATAAAAGAGAATGACATACCAAGCTAATAGAGGCACTATGGGCGTATCGAACCACATATAAAATATCGACTAAAGCCACTCCTTATTCTTTGGTATTTGGAACTGGAGCAGTTCTTTCGCTTGAAGTTGAGTTGCCTTCACTTCGAGTTGCCATCCAATACAATATAATTGAAGATCAAAATGCTAATTTGAGAATGGAGGAACTCGATGCGCTTGAAGAAGTTAGATTGCAAGCTCATCAAAATCTGAAAGTCTATCGAGCAAAGATGTCTAGGGCTTTTGACCATACCTGCAACCTCGAACATTCCAAAAGGAGAATTGGTCACAGACCAATTATCCCCAATCAAAAATTTAGTGGCAAATTTGAGCATAACTAGGAAGATTATTTTGTCATTGAAAAAGTATACTAAGGAGGGGCATACAAACTCATCGACCTAAAGGGTGAAAGACCAATGCCGCCAATTAATGGTCGATGCCTGAAGAAGTATTATACATGATGAATATATTCTTGAGGTACAATAGAAATCCCCCTGTAACATATAGGGCATTTTTTAGTATATCTATTTAGGTTGACATCGCCCTTTATGCCGAGATCCCTAAATAAATATATTCACTTCAGATGAAAAACTGTTTCTGTAAATATTCCCCAATTACACAGGGGGCATTTTAGATTTATATACATAGATGAAATCAATGTTGCATGTTAAAACCCTCTTAAGAGCGTATCTATTTAAATATTGATGTATTTGCATATTTCATCTTAAAGTTCTTCTAAAAGTGCTTTAGAATGTTTCCTGCAAGATAGGGAGCATTTTTAGTTTATGTTAAGTTTATTTGAGTTGACGTCGTGCTATAAGATGAGATCCTCGAATATATTATGATTCAGGTTGACATCGAGCTTGATGTCAAAATCCCTAAATACATCCCTAATTATTATTGTTAAGTTGCAGGTTCTTATAGAAATAAAAAAGGAATCTATTTCTACGCATGAAAAGACAACTTTAAATGTAAAAAATTTATCTCCTAGATTTGCCAAATTCTGGAGATCAAGTAAGAAGAACTCTCAATTTCGGAAGCTTTAATCAATTGAGTTGAAAAATATCAACCTCTACATCCTGAAGTCTAGGACACGGATGAGTTCTAAAGGTCGAACTCAATAAGCTCACAAATGGCCAAGTTGTTGATGCTCTCTCAACAAGCGTAAGAAAGGGCGTGAAAGCCCCGTTGTGCGATGACATGACAAATCAACCCACTCACATCTTAAGTTGAAGATTTAGAAGGTTATAAAGGTCAAACTCAACAAGCCCAAATGTATATGAGTTATTACGCTCTCTTCACTCAACAAAGCCGTAAGAAAAGGTCGCAGTGAAAGAGCCCCTAAATCCAATGATGATAGATGTTCAATCTCAAACCAGATCCAGCTTAGTGATTACAATCAACTAGGATCCAAGAGATATTTCTACTTGATCGATAGGTCAAGACAATCTGAGAAAATTCTCAATTCAGAGCTGCTCAAGTCAATCTTTATATTACCCACAGGATGATATCTCAATCTATTCTTAAATGATCTGATCAAACTTAAAGCACATATCAAAGCCAATCTCCTCATCAAGTCCGTCAAAGCAGAAAGCATAGGACTGAGAAAATCATACAAAGCTGATGGCTGAACTAAAGGAATTTCATGGTTATTCAGTCTGTTAAAACACATCACGTTGGATTGATAACTCAACATAGACCTAGTATAAGTTGGAAGGCTGGGTTATCTGTATGTACCCTTCAACGAGTCTGTCAAGGCAACAAGCATAGAATTCATGGCGTACATATACTTCCTGACAAGTCAATAAGGATAAATCAGGCCAGTCCTTCATTAAGTCCGTCAAGCTTAAGGCTAGATATAAGAAATTTCAAATTTGACCAAGCACAAATAAACCAATTCCATGGCGGAATCCTTCATCAAAATAAATAAACAAATTCTCCATCAAACCCAACCAAACACGAAGCTAGGGTTGGAGGCTCAAATCTGCAAGGACATAAAAGAAAGAGATCTTTAGCAAAGCCATTGAAGCAGAGAGTAGATGGTGTAAGAACTCTTATCTATCCAACAAGTCGATCCTAACAAATCGGTTAATCCCATCATTTAGCATGATCTAAATAAGGCATCATACTAATGACAAATCCTATCAAAGCACCGTAAGCTATTGCAATCGAAGCTGAAATGATCTAAGTTCTGTGGACTGCCCAAAGGGTCAACCAGTTTTCAACAAACATGACTCGCTTTATGCATGAATAATAATTGGGGGGCATTTATTGACCTCCACATATGTCTCATAAGTCGGGTCAAGCCCACGAGTCAAATTTGACTGTCTTCGAAAGTGACAGTGTGTAAATCAAAGCTCAAAATGCACTGTACGTCACCTAAAATAGTTGAAATGACCTCTGATCGATGAACAGACTTCGTCATCATGCTCAGAATGTTGAAATTGATTGGAATATAAATATTACATGACTTGATGATCAACGATTAGCGTCAATTGTCAACGCTACCGCATATCAGTCGGAAGCTGCGATGATATCCGAATGACCTCCATTCATGAAACTTATTATGTCATTAACTTCAAAATATTGAAAACTATCAAATGAGACTACTCGCGCTCAATTCAGATGAGTATGTGCAAATGTCAAATTATTGGAAGTGACAGTGCGTAAATCGATGATGAAATACACACGACGTCGCCAAAATTAACCCAAATGACCTCTGGTCGATGAACGGACTTCTCCATCACATTCAAAATGTTGAAACTAGTCACAATATAAATATTGTACAATTTGATGATCAATCGATCAAGCGATCGAGTCATCAATGCGCTTGCATGCATATCGATATCATGAGGCACTGACGCAAACCAAATGACCTCCGTTTATGAAATTGATTGCGTTGTTAGCTTCAAAATATCAAAATATATCAAGTAAAACTATTCGCACTCAATTCGGACATGTCTGTGTGGAAACCGAGTGGTTGAAATCAACGATGTGTATTTTGAGCTGAAATTGACTCAATTTGACGTCGACTTGAACCAAACGACATCCGATTATGAAACGGATTGTGCAGTTGTGTTCGGAACATCAAAATAACCTTAAATTGATATATATATTGACTATGTGATTTTATCAGCATAAAATTCACATCAAAGTCATTTAATCAATTTAAAATCGCTTAAATCCTAAACCTATTAAAAATTCGATTTTGAACTTAATTCACGCATGCAGTGGCGACTCCTCTCGTGACCCTCTCTTCTTATGCTTGATCGGTCGAAGGAAGTTCCTCTCCGCTCGTCTGATCCAAGACCTCCCTCCTTCATGCGCACAATCGTTCCCTCCAAGAGACAACTGTTCCCTCTTTTGGCCTTGCACATCCCTCAACCAAAAGGAGAAGGTAAGGCTCTCATTTTTTTACTTCCGCTCCCTTCTCCAAACCGCATGGCGCAAGGATCCTCCTCCTTCCCTCCCACTTTGGGTTTCTCTTCTTCTTCCTCTTTTCTCCAAAAAACAATAAGATCTCTCTCTCTTTTCTTTCCATCACTTCCTCCCCTCATCCAAAATCAGAAACCTCTCCCATTTCCTCTCCTCCAAAAAAAAAAAAAGTAAAGCAAGAATTCTCCTTCCTTCTTCTCCCTTCTTCCTCTTCTTCCTCTTCTTTCTTCACCCACTTTCTTTCTCCATTTTCTCCAAATTGCAGAAATGCCGATTGGTAAGATTTAAGTTAAATCCTAAATCATGTTCAAATCCTGCATTCTTTCTTAATTTCTTCTTTCTTTTCCACCACACTCTCTCAACACCAAAATTTCTTTTCCTTCAATCAAAATTTCCATTTTAAAACCATCATCATTAGGCTTCTTTTCATTTCCATTTTGTCCCTTCCGTTTGGGTTCCCTCTTGGTTTTGCATATCTAAGCCCGTTTTCTTTGCCGATCATTACACGCAGAAAAAAATGTGGATGAATGGATATATACATGCTTGTGTTTCTTTGCGGGTTTGAAAGCCTCGTGCTTATGAGGGCGAGATGATAAAAAATTTGTGTGTGTCGTGATAACTTGCCTGCTCATTAGGGCATCTGGGTAAGCCCGTTATTTAGATGTCGCCCTCTAGAATATTGCCAAAATTTTGTCAAATTTTTAGACTTAGAGAAACAAAGGGGATGAATATATATTACAATGTATGTCTTCTTTTTAGGTTTAAAGGCCTCATCATGCTCATTAGGGCATGACAAGATGAAAATCGACTGTGGTGTCGCAAGACGTCACTCGCTACGCTCATTAGGGAGTACCGAGAAAGTCAAAACACTCTCGATCGCCCCACTGGATGACGAGGGCTGCCAAAATTTTAACAATTTCTTTTGAAGACTTAAACTCAAAACTAATTGAATATTCAATTAATTATGAAACCTAAAATCCTAAAATAAAAATGAATCCAAATGAAATTTTAAGCTTAAAATTGAATTCAAAAACTGTCAACTTATGAGATAGATAGTTAACAAGAATTAAACTTAATTGAGATTAAAATAAGTTGAATGCTGACAAGTGAATATGGACAAAGTCGTTTACTAGATTTTTGGATCATTTTTGTAATCCATTTAGAAACAATTAAAAATAATAATTTCAATTGTCTATATGTTATTGAAGTGAAAGGGGAATATGAGATATAGGGGTGCTTAGTTTCGAAGCAAATGCAAAGAACTTGACAATCCATCAATAAACATAAGCTTAACTTTGTGATATATTATTTATATGTTTGAAAAATAAATCTCATTGAGTATATAATTGAATCATAGAGATTTATAGTAAAGTTAATAATCAACTTCAAATATGAAGAAATCAAATAAAGTTTATAGGAGATTCATAGCAAACTTAACGACTTATCAATGAGCATGTTTCATAACCTTTCTAATGAATGTTTAAACAATGTTATAACATGTGTTTGAGCAATAGAAGTAATTAAGTAAAATACATTGAGTTGTAAAATGTTAGCTTTCAAGTGATAATGGAATCCATATCAGATTTCAAATGAGATTATGTTCAATTCAATAGCTCATTAAGAACAAGAATCACTAATATGTATAAACATGGCTCTTTAAAGATAACTCAAATAGAGTTCATCATCACGATACATGAATTGAAAGCAAATTAAAAAAAAAGTTTAAAGAAATCTAATAATGAAGTTGAAAGTTCAACAACAAGCATGCAATGAATTTCAAAGAACATGACTGCACATGTTTCAAATCAATTTTTAGTTTCATGTCAAATTTGTGCAAGTTTTAAATGTAATGATGTGACACTTTCATACATTATGAGATATGTTCACATTCAACTAGTTGCATCAATATATATATATATATATATATGAAAAGCTTAGATATACGATGTGGTGTATATTTCAAGGCAAATTTTTTTGTTTCAAACTAGATATTTTAAAATCCACATAGCATTTTAAAAGAAACAAATATTCATGCATATGCTAAGGCAATCACTTTCTTGATTTAGATATCTTGAAATATATGTAAGAGCTTGAACAAGAGAATGAGATGTTTTGAAGTAATTATATGTCTTATCTAAGTGCTTCAAAGCTTATTAGAGTTTTCAATGAATGAATTGGATACTTGCAAGATATATTTATATTCAATTCATCAAATACCACTGGATCTGCAATTCTTTGTACAAGCAGAGTGAAAGCGACACTAAACTAAATGCTGCACAAATGAAGGAGCTTTCCTTCAATACAAAAATTAAGGAACTTTATTCTAAATTATGATGTTTAAAATCAATGAAATCATTAATTAGGTGAAATTAGCCAAGTATAAATTTTGTGCTTTGAAAGAGATTTCAAGTGCAAATTTTAATGTTTGAAAAGGCTGTGCAGGCTAAGTTGAAATTTAAAAAAAAATGAAATCAATCTCATAATTCAAAAATAAACACTATATAAAGTCTTAAATACACCCGTTTGGGCCCCGACACTGCACTGAATGTTTAAATTCAAGTGTCTGAGGATGTTGTGCGAGTTGTTTTCCGGTTTAGTCTTAGGATTAGGTCTAGGTTAACAAAACCTAAACATCTATTATAAGATTTTCAACTTACTAAAATATCTGGGATGCTAATTCTACCACGTGACAGTAGATCTGATCCTCTGTTATGAGCTAAACAGAGTCAGCAGGATCTAAAGTTCTCAAATATATCTGATTCAATCAATTAACTACCTTGATGATGGTTGTGTTGAATGATGATTTCAAGGGGATACTTTCATCAAAATGTGATTCTATTTTAAAATCAAATTCAACTCAAATTAAATATCAATCTCTTTTAAGTGAAATTCTATCATTAAAAACTTAAAGCAAAACACAATCTGTCCACCTTCCACAATTATTTATCGGAGGTGACAAATTAAGAAAACTATAGCTCACAAATGAGTCAATGTCAAATCAAATGTTCTGCTATGTTCAATCTCAACCAATCTCATGTCGATGGGGCGTGACCCTTGTCCTCCAACGTTGGCAGCAATAGGTTCCAGATGAAGCGATTCGTGAGTCCTCGACGGGTGGTTTGACCAAAGCTCTATTATATTACGATCATGGCCGTAGCCTGTATGCTCCCAATGGCTCTACCCTTTGAGTTGTGAATCATGGTACACCTGATAGGACAAACAATCTTCTGTCAATTAAGGTAAACTTAAGCCTGTCTCATTAGACAAACACCACCCCAGGTGACTACAAGGATTTCTTAGACGATGTAACCAATGTGTTACTGATAAGGATCTTTCGGTTAAGTTAGGTCGACTACCTCCTATGAGTAAGTAGACTAGGGACCACGGCAGCCTGAGATGACGGAACTATGGGATCTAAGTCGGGCACGTCATCATTTCCCCAACCATCCGGTTTAAGCTAAAATGGTGAATTTCATAATCTAAATTTTGAAATTTCACATGTTCTTGTATGATACGCATTAAACGACGACCTTTCAAAGTTCTCTCTCACTTATCGAGAGGGTAATTAACTATGGGCTTTCTAGGAAACTTGGAACCATATCTAAAGTTCTCACTAAATGAGGACGAAATCTCTGGATAATATCTTATTTACTATCTCATATGCCTTCTAAAAATTATATCGACACTCAATTTCATACTCTCTTCATTTAATTTATCGAGAGGTCGGTGACAAATTTCCGGAGCTCACAATGATAAAATATCTTTGAAGTGATAGTTGCATCATTTGAGTAATTGTCACAAAACACTTTTGATGTGGAAGTGAAAGTTGTTAAAGTGTCATAAATTGAGTGTGAAACTGTCATGAGCTCGAGAAAGTTTTGATTGGAAAGTACTCTGAGTAGATCGACTAATAAAGATGGGAGAAGTCAATCATATAAAGATGAATGGAGCCAAAAAAATAATGTTATTATAGTTATGCAATCTCTTTTGAATGCAACTAGAAGTGGTTAGTGGTTAATCTTCATTAAGGTATTATCTAGAAGCAACTTAACCATCTTAAGGCATTGGTTTGGACTTAGCTAGCTTGAAGCAACAAATCATCCATACCAGATTAGAAGATATGCTCTTATTGTGGTATCGATGATCTAGATGGTGCATAAGAAATGAGACGTCACTTCATTTAGAAAAATTTACATACATATCACATAATTTGTATGCATATATATATAATACCTAAACTTTGATTTGTATAAATATAGCACATTTTTTTATGTATGAATTAAAAATAAATGATAGTACTATTTTTGATTTAATATTAAATTTAGATGCTATTTATGTAAATACAAAAAAATATAGTTGTTATAAATATAAAAATATAATAATTTCAAGCTATGTATATAAATACTATCAAATTTAATGTTATATATTGTTTCTAGAAAACCTCCTAGAGTGAAAGTTAATTATATTAGTCAAAACACACACATGTAATTAAGAGAGAACGAGACACTGAGTTTTTAATTAAAACCAAAAGAGGAAAAACCACTTTAAAACTTATGTATTTTTAAGTACAAAGTCTTCGATAATTCTTTATGCATATGAGAAAATTGCTAACATGATCTTATGTCCTGATGGTGGAATCTTTAACCAATCAGGGCTGATTAGTCAGCCTGGCTGTTGGTTGTCGCTATCTTATCTTCATCTTGTTGATATCTCTTCCTCCCAGACCTCTTCTTCTCCTTCGACTCTTCCTTTTCTTCCCATTTCTTCTCCCTTATCTTCGGACTCTTCCCTCTTCTTCCCCTCGAACTCTTCCTCTTCTTCCTGCTTGGACTCTTCTTCGCTTCCTTCTTTGACTCTTTCTCTTCCTTGCTTGGACTCTTCCTTTTCTTCCTTCTTGATTCAGTGCAGGATCGATTGGCTCTGCCTGAGGTGATGACATCGGCGACTTCTCCTCTTCTTCTGCTTCCTCTTCTTTCATTTGGCCTCCTTTGGTGTGAGGAATCCTGTTATAGATGAGGAGCATTATATCACTCTCCCTTCGGATTTATGATTCGGATCATTTGATGTATTTTGAGCGTGCCCAAATGAAGTCTTATATGAGATCTTAGGCTCGTTAGATCCGCACGTCGAGATTTCGATTTATATAAACACTCCATTGAGGTTTGTTTGGGATTTAATTAATGAAGATTGAATATTTGTCTGCAGGGTTTTGACAATCATATGTTCATTAAGATTTGTCTTTATTGTGGGATTTTGAGGCTATATCATATATTTTTAAATTTTAGCTATTTTTTAAATACTCCTGCTTGAAATTAGAAATAATTATATTCTAAAAAAGAGGATGTATGCTAAATTTATTATTTAATTGATTATAGTTAGATATGAATATTTATATTAATCTTCATAAATCTTATAAAAAATTTTAAAAAATTAATATTATTTTTTAATTAACAAACAACCTAATTCTTTATAAAAAAATTGCTTGTCCATTGCTATATGTCCTCTCCGAAACGTGTTAACCCAATTTTCGTGCTGAGGTATCGCCGTTCAGCCTATTTCTGCCCTCTTTTTCTATTAAAATTTTGTTCCTGTCACCGTTCGATTTGCCATTCCTATTCCTGTTCCAATTCCAACTCCAGTTGATTAATAATTCCCTACTCCTCTTCCACCGTGGTCTCCCAATCTCTTCGCGCGCCATGGCGGCGATCTCAGGTCCTCTCCCCGCTTCAGGTAATGTTTCCATTACCTTCCCTGATTCCGTCATGCTCCTTCTCTTATCTCGTTTTCATTAGGCGCATTTCTTCTTTTTCCTCTCTCGTTTTCAGAGGCCGTGCAGGTGTTGGTCTCGTCGCTTGCAGACGAATCCACGATTGTTCGCGAGGCTTCCGTCTCTGCCCTCAAGGAAATCGCACCACTGTAATAGCCCCTTACTATTCAAACATCCTCTCTGCACGACATTACCATTATATCACTTGCTTTCTCAATGCTTTTCGGTCGATTTCGTGGAACGGACCGCGCAGGAATCCTCTTATCGTCCTCGACTGCTGCTGTGCTGTATCCAGAGGTGCACGCCGGGTAATTGTAGGTTTTAATGTTGCATCGTTCTGCCTTACTGGGTTTCTATCTTAATTCTGCCGAGCGTGCTGTTCCAGCGGTTTGCAAATATGGCGGGTGTGTTTTCAGTGATGGCTTTTGCTGCGCGTGCCATGGACAAGAGAGACGTGGATCCGGCTCTAATGGCAAAGCTCGCAAAGATTGCAACGGCTGAGATAATCACCTCAAAGGTGTTGTTTATGTTCGTTTTACATCATGTTGAATCTTTAGTTTGAAATCTAGCACTTTGGCGTAATACGAACCGCATTCTTATGACTTTCTGAAGCTAGCATGTCAAACTTTGGTTTATTGCTCTGTAGAGCGTAGCTCCAGCTCCAATTAAATTATTTATCTTCTTAAAAAATTGCTCTTCATAGTGGTTACTAGAGGTAACTAATCAATCCACCTCATCTTTACGTCTAGTTGAGTTACCAATTAAAGTTTGCATAGTTATGAGGTTTATTTGAGTTAAATGGTTATAAATATTTTTAGTGAAATCCAAAGACCAAGATTGATGTCTAATGATTGCAGAAAAAATATTTTAATATCAATAATTAAAAATAAAGGACTTACTTATTTTGGTAATACTGATTAATCTTAGAAGTCACGTAGTGAAGTTACTATAGCAAGTAATGGAATAAAGGCTGTGAAAAATCTGAGTAATATTAAAGAACCAATTTAGTTTACAATAAGTATCGATTATGGAAGAGAATGTTGTACTTAGAATAAAGGAACAATCTTGTTATGATTTTATTGATATTGAAATACGATTGAGCATTAGAAGAACTAATTTGTTGGTAAGTTGTTTCTGATGTGCATTATAAATAGGTGTAATTTAAATAGTTAGTGTTCAAAATGTTTTTAGTTACAGTAGGAGACTAGGAGTACATCAATGATCATCACTATGCTTATATCATTTTTTTTTCTTATGATTGTTCTTACAAAATTGGCCTGCTTTTTTAAGATAATATAGTTAAGATAGGTGGATTATTTCTAAAGCATGTGGAAAATTAGAATTATATAGAAAATTTTATAACACAAGGAGCTTAAGATTAATATACTAAATGTAGTACATGCTATGTAATCATAGTGGATGTGAAGTTACTCATCGCTAGAGTAATGTCGAGGATCAAATATTACTTAATCTTTATTAGGTTATTAGGTTTAGCTATCTTAAATATATGCCACAAAGAGTGAGGTTGTATAGAATAAGTTATATGGTTAAAGTTAAAAATGAAGAAATGATGGATAAATATTATATAATAGGAGAATAAGATGGATACTTAAAGGTTAATTTTTTTAAAATTATGATTGACTATGATGTATGAATTTTGGTGTTAAGTAGTAAAGATGTTACTACCAAGTAAATTTACTGTGGTAGAATGAGAGTATTAAAATGAATTTGTGGCGAAGCAAAGATATATTAGGAAAATTATTTAAACATTATATAAATACAAATTACTTGTATCCATTAAGATCGTTGAGCCTTGCAAACCTTCTTCTTCAAGCACAAATATTCAATTTTTTTAATGATAGGTGACTACTTGAGTCACCCTCACAAATTCACCCTCTAAACTCTTAGATTTTTTAGTTGCTAGCACAATAGTGATTAACCAATTATGTTAACATTTGTTTTGTTTTCATTCACGAGTAAGAACTCCTATTTATATGGATAAAGGGTTTGAATACCAAATTTGTTCATGGGATGTGGAACTAAGTAATTAATGCTCATCTATGTGGAGCATAATTGAATTTAAAAAAATTTAAAGTCATGCTCTTCCACCATCTCTACTTCAAACACATGGGTTGTCAAATTCGTTTTTCATTTCCATCATAACGGGGAGTAGCTCTTGCAACCAATAAGAGCAAAAAATGATGAGAAACCAATTTAGTTTACATCTTTACCATAACTGGGAGTAGCTATTGGAACCATATATATATATATATGCATATAGTGAGCTAAGTAGTTTACATCTTGATATGATTTTGAAACAAGACATTACTTGGCAGAAATAGTCCAATTTTTTACTAAACAAACCATAAATAACACTTCCATAATTTATATTCAAGTCTTACATAAACATGAATTTTAACTATAATGCTTATTTTGTTGATGATTCCCTTCTTCACAGTGCATGCTATAGAAAGTCATTATGCATTTGTTTACTATTATTGAATAGCAATAACCAGTCTGGTTCTTTCAGCTATCGTGATACTCTTAAAATGCATATGCAATTCATATTGTTATGTCTTTTTAATCGGGAATGCATACACATGCTAATAGTTGAGTTTGCTAAATGTTTGAATCCATTTTAAGTAAGAAGAAAAAAACCATAATATGCTATTTCTTATTTGAACTTGATATTCATTTCTTTTTTGCCAAATTTTCTTTATTTATTTGCCCAATGTGGATTTGCATAAATGTCTGGCAGAATTAGAGAAGACAGGGATGCCTTGACATGAACTAAAAAAATGTATCATTAACGTAGTTATCTCTTAGAAGCCTTACAAAGAGTTTGGTTGAACCTGCATCGTGTACAGCTGATATAACACTGACCAGCAAGTTAGACTCTAGGTTTCTGTTTATTTTTTTAAATAGCAGCTCTTATGGGTTTGGATTTGTTCTCGTCCATTCTCTTATGGTTTTTACTCTTTATCATGATTAATGCTGATTGCTGTACATTTAGAAATTATTCCCGACTTGTCATGATTTAATTGCAGTTCATTTATTTGTGCCTTATATATTACACAATTTTAGGTAAGTTGATTCTTTACTTGTTTTTTTGTCATGTTAAATCTGTGAGTGCTTAAGGACATTTGCCATTGGTTAGGAATAATAAACTTTTTTATTCTTTCGGTAATATTTATGGAGTTGATAGCTAACTTTTTAACTGTGTTGTCTTTACCCTTTCCAGGAGCTGAATGCTGAGTGGCAAAGAGCTGCAGCTAGTTTACTTGTTTCGATAGGATCCCATGTGCCTGATTTGGTAATTACACTTGAAATTTATAGCCTTTGCTGGATGAAATGGAGCTTGATCTTTTGTGCTATGATTTATTGCTTGGTCTTCCATTAATCTTTGAAGGTTTATAAGAATCAACATGGAGTATTGTTTTAGAGTCATTGTATCACAACGTCATGGTATGTATTTTTGAAGTTATTACTAACTTGATGTTGAAACTAAGATTTAGGTTCCATTTTGTAATTTTTTCTGTTGCTTGATGTTCTATTCAGAACAACATAATCAGTATTTAGGTGTTTGGTAATGAGGCATGCCAGTTGATGAGAGTAAAATGCCTTGCTTTTATATAAGCCTGAAAATAATTTTTTATAACGATGGATTGGGCTGACATTCTAGTAAAGTGTTTTTTGATTCCAGTTTTTCTATTTTTATGAATAAAATGCCCTGGTTGACTCTATAATAATGGTTTAGCTGAAAAGTAGTTATTAAATTAGGCAAACTAAATGATTATTTGAAGATTAATGAGTTTGATTAATTTATTATTAATTAATACTTTAATATTGATTAAATTGATTAATTAGACTAATTGTGTTAATGATGTTATTGTTAGCTAGTCATTAATTAATACCTAGACTAATTACTTAATTGTTGAATAATGGTATGGTATTAGTGTATTCTAATATAATCATATATAATTATTATCAAATTAAATAAAATAGTTCATTTGGTATTAATTAATGATTATATATTAAAATAGTATAATTACTACAACAACAACAACAAGCCTTTATCCCACTATGTGGGGGCGGCTACATGAATCCTTTGTCTCCATTGTGTCCTATTAAATGTTAAATTCTCATTTAATTCTAATAAACTAAAGTCATTTTTTATACGTTATATCCAAGTCGTATAGCATCTCACTCTTCTTAAAAGTGTCATTATCTCTGCTTTGTCATTTGGATGGCCGACGTTTTATGTGGCCAAATCATTTAAGGTGATTTTCTCTAATCTTATCTGTCATTGGAGTCACTCTACCTTTTCTTGAACATATTCATTTTGCATTTTATCTCTAAGAGTAAAGCCACCCATCCACCTGAGCATCCTTCTGCAACACTTAACTTAGTTTTATGCTTCTCTTTTATTGGCCAATATTCTGCACCATCATTGCAGGTCTTACCACCATCTTATAAAAACTTTCCTTGAGTTTAAGCGGTACTTTTCTATCTCACAACAGGCTAGATGCATTCCTCCACTTCAACCATCCAACTCGAATTCTACTAATAATAGCCTCATTTATTTCACCATCATTTTGAACAATAAACCAGAGATATCTAAAATGTTTACTCTTTTTAATGACTTGATCATCCAATGTCACAACCCCACCTTCAGATCTTTTGCAACTAAAATTACACTCCATGTGTTCAATTTTAGATCAACTTAAACGAAAATCTTTTGACTCTATCAACATGAAGAATATCATCAATAAAAAATCATGCATCAAGGTAAATCCTCCTATAAATGCTTAGTAAGAACATCCATAACTAAAGAAAAAAGATACGGCCTTAAAGTTGATCCTTGATGTAATCTAACTGAAATGGGAAAATATTTGGTCAATTCTCCTTGTGTTTGAACACAAGTAACAACCCTAGTATACATATCCTTAATGACTTAAATATAACCAATATTAATTCATTTCTTTTCTTGAACTTCCCAAAACACTTCTCTTGGAACTTTGTCGTATGCTTTTTTTAAATCAACAAATATCATGTAGATCCTCTTTACTTTCTCTATACTTCTCCATCAAACCTTTTCAACAAATGTATAACATCTATAGTAGACCTATTCAGCATGAAACTAAACTGGTTTTGAGACATTTTTGTATCGCACCATAATTTTAATGTATGGCCAATTAACTTAATTTCTCTATAATTTGCAAATTCTTGTGCATCACCTTTATTCTTAAAAATAGAAACTAACAAACTCTTTCTCCACTCATCCGACATATTTTTAGTATTTAAAATAATATAAAAAGATTAGTAAGACAATAAATTTCTTGATCTCCTAAGCATTTTTACACTAATATTAGAATATCATCAGATCCTACTACTTTTTCACACTTCATTTTCTTTAAAGCCTCTTCAATTTTAATTTTTTTAATACGATGATAAAAATAAATTTATCTATTTTCATTTAGGGTACTAAGATCGCTAAAGTTAATCGTACTGTCATAATTTTAATTGAAAAGTTTATCAAAATATTTCATTCACCTATGTTTAATATCCTCTTCTAAGAAGATCATTATGATTTTCATTGTTAATGCATCTCACTTTAATTAAATATTTACTTCTCTCATCTATTTACTTGGCTAATTTATACATACATCTTTCACTCTCTTTGACATCCAATCTATTATATAAATCCCTAAAAGTTGACTTTATTGCATCACATGTTGCTTTCTTAGAATATTTACGGTTCACTTTATATCTTTCCTAATTTTACGAGTTTTTACATTTAAAGCAAGTTTTATAATAAAACTTCTTATTTTTATATTCTTACATATTTTGACTCCACCATCAGCTATTTTTATTAAAAGAATTTTTAAAAAAATTTTTAAGCGCATTTTTTAGAGTTTGCTTAATCTCACTTGCTATTTTTTCGCACATAATATTAGCATTTTCATAAACATCCAAAATTCTAAGATCTTGTAGCTTATTTCTTAAAAATATTTTTATTAGTATTTTTTAAATATCATCAATCCAAGGGCAATCTTTTGATTTATTTTTTCAAACCTTCTTCAAAATTAAGTAGTCGATCTTTCTATCTTAAAACTGTGAATGACTTCTGATCTTTACAATAAATGATCTATTTTTTTAGAAAATAATCAGTCGATGTTTTTCATTCTTATAAGTAATAATATACTATCTCTTTTCTTAAATAAAATATTAGTAGCTACAAAATTATAAGCTAAAATAAAATCTAATATACTCTTATTTTCTTCATCAGTCACTCCAAACTTATAGCGGCTATGAATGCTTTTAAAATCTTCTACCACTCTACTAGCATATTCATTTAAATCTTCTCCAATAAATATTATTTCTTTAATATGTATTATTTGTATTAATCTCTAAATAAATTCAAATTTTCTTTGAGTCTACGTAAAACGACACAATAACATTAATAATCATATTATCAATAACAATCTTTCAAGTTATAATTCTATCTCTAATCTTATTAATATTTACAATATTATCGTTCAAACTTTTATCTATAATCACACCTACACCATTTCTAGTTTGACTTCTATTTGAATATCAAAGTTTAAAATCTAAAATATCAATCACCTTAGCCTTTCTCCCAACTCATTTAGTTTCTTAAATACATAAGATATTTATCTTTCTATTAATCATAATATTTATTAATTTTATTAATTTACCTGTATGAGTACTTATATTTGAAGTTCCTAATCTAATTGTAGTTTCATGGAGTAACTTCTTTGCTCGCATTCGTCCATAATGTGAGAACGTTTGCTTATTTAACATTGCACGGTGTCGATCTGGCATACTTTCATTATATTCGATATGAGCGTCGTTTTTAGGGAACGCCCTATCATTAACATAATGTATTAAAGGATTCATGTCATGATTTTTTCGAGAAGTTTTACGCCCGCTGTCGACTACCTAATACAACCCACCACTTTTCTCATCCAGGATTTGGGACTTGACAAAGGCAGTGTATAAAATATTATAATTAGTAAGGCTAAGTAATTTTGGTTAGTTGTTAAAATATGGTAAGGAAATCTAATTAGTCATATGTTAATTCATTACAAATTTAAGAGTGGAAGAGTTCATTTGATAATGCACTAATGCTTCTTATTTATTGCTTCTGCTTAGTTGAAAAACTGAAAACACCTTTTTTATGATGGTGTTTTAGATGGTTCCCAGAATAGCGATTTCATGAAATTTAACTATTCTATTTCATAATTAAAGAAAATTTTATTTAAATTAGTTATATAGTGTTTATGATTAGTTTATTATATTATAATGATGTACAATATATACGATATTTATTTCAATTATTTAGTCACTCATATCACTGCACAATACTTTTTTTCAAAGTACTACAACTTTTACAATGCTTTAGATGTAACTCCTTTACTTCACAACAGCAACACAGCACAAGACAACATTGCTTATCACATCACAAGCTAGTTACATTCCCATAATAATTAAGCTAGAGATTAATTATTCTAAATGGTCGTTATCTAATTGTTTATTTCATTAAAAATTAATAGTATAATTGCTAACTTGTTAATTTATAATTAGATTATTAAATTATTAAATTAATTCTTTTAGTCAAGGGATGAATTAGACTAATAAATTGATTTGCTTCTTAACCTGACTAATTAGGTCCCATTTGGTTGGGCTTTTGATTTTGTAAAATTTAGTTTAAAAGCTGCTTTTAAACAAGTAGTGTTAAAAGCTATGTCAAAATGACGGTCCAGTAAGAGAGAGAAATGGCGTTTTATCAAAAATGCTTTTATAAATAATAAAACCAAACAGACTTCAGACATTCTTAACAGTGTTTTCAAATAAGTAGAAAAAAGTTTTCTTAAACGAGACCTAAGTCAATAATATATGATCATGATAAATTTTTGAAATCAGAAATGCATTAATTAAACAAAGTTTAATTGGTTTATGCTGTTATAGTAGTTAGGATGATAAACTAGTTTTATATAAATCTTTTCCTTTTTGATTATTCAATGAAGTTACATCCATCTCATAATAGTTTTTACCAAACTATTGCAGCTCTTACATCACTCCACATAGCCAGATAACAGGCTTGAATGTTAATTTTACCAAACAATCATTAGCTTTACTCTTACACCAAAAGCAACACAGTACAACACATAGCAGCATTGGTAAATAGAACTTCAGTATGAGATACGGGCATGGCATCTTAATGTCCTCACATTTTACCGCATCTACATGCTGCCAGGCATATTGTTTTGTAATTGTATCTTGTATTTTTTCGTATTGGCTAGAAGAGTTGTAGTGATTTCTACTGTTTTCATAGTTGTGCATGACTGTGCCTTTTTTTTCTAACATTTCCATGATAGATGATGGAGGAAATATTTTTTCATCTGTCTGGACCTAATTCGGCTTTGCCAGCCATGGTCCAAATCCTTGCAGATTTTGCTTCTGCTGAAGGTTTTGTTTCAGTTGCTCTTATTTACTTCTATTTTTTTTCATCAATTACAGCTATTGTTATCAGAACAACTGAGATTCTTATTTGTTCTTTTGAAGCTTTGAAGTTCACTCCCCGCCTGAAAGATGTGCTTTTACGGGTCTTACCCATACTCGGAAGTGTAAAGGATAGCCAAAAACCAATTTTCGCAAATGGTACCATTTATTTGCAGTTAATTTTTTTAATGCAAATGATAACCCTTTCTTTTATGGGTTTACAAAATCATGGAAAGTAATGTATCTTTTGGAATTTGCATCATCATACACCATCATCATTACCTTATGATCCTACATCAATTTCATAGTTGCAATCTCGTAATTAATTCATGCTATTATTCCATAATTACCCTCCTATTTGATGATATTATGGGTGCAACCTTCTGAGATGTGGATACCAATGTCCCGCATCAACCTCTCCCCCAACCTGCATTGGAGGGAAGACTTTTGTAGTATATATGCAATTTACTCTGTCATAATTCTTGTCGGAACTTAGTTTGTTGTTGATAAATTGTATGAACATTTCCTTCCAGCATTTAAATGCTGGAGTGAGGCTGCTTGGCAGTATATTGGCGACTTCCCTTCACATCCACTTCTTGATGGCGATGTAATGTAAGGTTTCTTGTTTCTTATACCAATCATATTTTATGACATCAGATTACACCTTTAGATTGAAATCAGGATTCTTTTGCAGATCATTTCTGAATTCTGTTTTTGAATTATTGCTAAGGGTTTGGGCGAGCTCCAGGGACCTGAAGGTATATCATATCATTTTGATGTATGCCAACCCACTTATATTCTCATTCATTTGACCTTTTCCCTTGTTCCACTTTGAAGACTGAAATGAAGATATGATATATTTCATCATGGCCGAACTGACCTTCTAATTATCTTAGTAGGTGCATGGCTGTGATGGGACTAAATTAAAAAAATATCTTGCTCTCCCATGGTTGGCCCTCATTTATAATTGGGCCAAAATTGGAGCATATAAATATTTTGAATTCATGCAACAACATTCGACAACTGTTTTTAATAGCACATAATCCTAATTTACGGCAGCAACTCAATTCTCGTTTTAGTTTCTTGTCCTATAAAAACAGCAAGTTGAGAAATGACATATGGTCATCACTAATAACGCCTGTCATTATTTCAACAGTAGTAGCTCCAAACGATATATGATGCACCTTGGAGCATAAGTTGCAGCTCACCTGATCAAGTTGCAGAACAAACTCCAATCCAAAATCATTCAATGAAAAGTTGATTTTCTTTTCTCCATGGTCTGAGAAATCTAAATAATTTCGAAGACAAATGAAAAATAGAACACTTAATATACATGCCAAGTTTCTAACCAAAAGATTTGACTGGTGGATATTGAAAGATGATCCAATAGCTTGTAAAGGATGTAAAACACTATTCAGAATCATATATTCAAATTTAGTCGCATGTTGATTTCAGGAGGCATCAAAACTAATGCCTCGTTCACAATAAATATTATAATCAAAGTACATTTTATTCAATTTTTACAGTCAAATAAACCTAAAACACGTCACACTGGTAGATATGCTCAGCAATGCCCATCACATCGTAGGGCCACAGATCTCACTGATCGTTCTGTTTACCCAGCTATCACAAAATATCATCTATAATATAGCTTTAAACAGCCAACCTTTCACAGCTACTAGTTATAGTTTAACTTACATTTCTAATTGAACTTACAAGAAAAATAATTTCTCGTATTACTCGAAAAGGTAACTCTGAACCTAACATGCAATGAATAGCACAATGCTAGGTGAAGCTCGAAGTCAAGTGTCCAACAAATGCAGAACAATTTAAACTACTTGGAATTTATACATGTATAACCAGACAATGTATTACCTGATGCAGTCATTTTTTCTATTTGTCTGCAGCCAGCCATGCCTTTTTTATCTTTATCCATTTATGAACCTTTCTTTTGTGTATTTTATTAATATTCAACATTAGACTGCAATTCATGCACTTTTTTGACAGTGCCTTAGTGCTTGGTCAATCCTCATAGCAAACACAAATACAGGCAGAAGTGCTGGACCACATAAAGTGAACATCAATTCTGTATTACAAGCTTTCAATATTTTTGTGTACAGGTGCGCCTATCCTCTGTAGAGGCCTTAGGGCAAATGGTTGGTCTTATCTCAAGGTCACAACTAAAGGCAGCATTACCAAAACTTGTTCCTACAATACTGGACCTGTGAGCGCACATTTTTTGGATAAGTAGATGAGAATTTGAGCAATCATTGCTAGTTTTTTTGTATCAGTTTTATTTTTTGGATGATGTATAAATACAAAGTAGGCTATTAATTTTTTTTGCCTTCTGGCTCAGATATCGGAAAGATCTAGAGATGGCATATCTAGTCTCATGCAGTCTACATAATCTTCTAAATGCCTGCTTATTGTCAGACAATGGTCCTCCTTTGCTTGATTTTGAGGTATTCAGAAAAAATATCCTTAATTTTCCTCTTGATTTAATATCACCTCGTTTTTTATTGTTTTTATTTTTATAACTTCTTACATGCTACTTGGGCTTTATTTGTCCAGTGTTGTCTTGAGGTATGCTATCAACTAAAGCCGATGACTGTTTAGTAAAATCATGTCAAAATTGCTATTTAAAGCATTTTTAAGAGTTATGGATGTTTGATAAAAACTGTTGTGGCAGTGGGTCAAGTTGATTGAATAATTGAAATAAATATTATTTGTATTTTATATAATTGTAATATAATGTCATAATTTTATTAAAATGTAAATATCTAATTACGTGGTAGTATGTGAAACCTAATGTCATAATTCAATATCTAATTGTTTTTTTGAGAAACTACCCATAGAACCGCTTCAAGAAACCTTTTTTTTCAACTTAGTTTTACGTAGAACCGGAATATTTCACGTGAAAACTGTGATCTTATTCAATTTATGAAGATTTTGAATTGTGAATTTATTATTAAAAAAATGAAGGAATTGCATGTTCAATCTTTCTGTTTCAGAATCTATATTAAATATTTTCCTTGGACTTAACTTAGGTTTGAATGTCTTGTTACAAAAATGCATGTTGGAGTTTCAAATGCTTAGAACTTACACTGGTCACCTATTGTTATACTTTTAAATATCTCCACCTTGAGCTCATAGCCCTATTGGCTTCCAATGCAAACAACAACAACAACAACAACAAGCCTTAATCCCACAGCTCTTCACCTTCCAATGCAAACACCAAATAAAAAAATTATAATGCTTGTATATCTGCTTATATTTTGCTTATTACTTCTTTTAAGAGAAACATCTACAAATGAGAGGAGCATTTTGTTATTTTTAAAAGTGGAGTTACTGACACCATTTTTGAATAACGAGAAGGTGAAGAGCTGTGGCTACAGACAAAACCTGAAAATAAGAGGATTTTCTTTTAATTGGCTGTTGCAACACTTGCAGTTCCTTTTTTCTGACCAAACTAATGTGTGAAGGAAGTATAGCCACTGATTATGGGAGTGGACATCAACTAATGAGTTGAAAGTCACTCCCTTACTGCACTACGACTCAAGTGAAGCCCATACTCCGGAATACTGGAACGTTGCTGCCTGGATTGAAACAGAGGGATATATGTCCTGGAATAGCAGTTGTTTGGAAGAAAAACCAGAAAACGGTGCAGGAAGAATAAATTGGAAAGGAAAATTCAGAGTAGGGGTGATTCTGGATTAGCATTGATTCGATCAAGATACATGTACATCACTTCTTTGAATTGATAAATTGGTCTCCAAAAGGAGGAAAATAGAGAAACAATCTTCTCAAATCTCAAAACAACAAAATTTGATCTTAAGGCACATAAAAATTTATTTATACTAAACAAAATCCTAATTAGAAAAGATAAGTGAACGGTTATTAGGGAGGGATTGAACCGGCCTTGGTTCAATTTAAACCGACCCAAGCACTTCGACGGACAATGTGAACTGGCCTTCATTGAAGTTGGGCATATCCCATACCGCTTCCAAGCTTTGCCCTGCATCATTCTTCTCAGGCTGGGGTGACGTCACCTTTGTTCATTGGGATTTGGGTCTTCATAATATGGCTACAAATCTGATACATTGAAAGTGGCTGAAATACTATAATCACTAGACAGGTAACCATTTATGCATTATTGTTGATTTGTTTGACAACTTAGAACGGGCCATCAGCTTGTGGTTTGAGCTTGCCAAATGCATTTATAGAAAATCTCTCCTTTAACTTGATCCATATTGAGTCTCCTTCCTTAAAGTCATGACCTTCTTGGACTTGTTTGCCTGCTTATGATTTTTGGAGTTCTTTTTGACAATTTCGTTCTTCACTTGCTCATGTAACTTCTATGTCTCTTGGGCCCTATTCTTTGCATCAATACTGGACTCAATAGTAGGAAGAATAAGAATTAACTCTGAAAGTGTGGGTGTGCTTCTGCCATAAACAACCTCAAAAGGAGTGCTTCATGTAGACTTATTAGTAGTTTTGTTGTAGGTGAATTCAATTTGAGGGAGGATTAAATCCCACTGCTTGATATTTTTGCCCACAAAATATCTAAGAAGATTACTCAAATTATGGTTTTTCACTTTCGTTTGTGGATGGGCTGCTGAGCTGAATTGTAGTTTTGTGCTCATCTTTCTCTAAAGAGTCCTCCAAAATGGCTCAAAAATTTCATATCCGGTATAAGTGATAGTCCTGAGCACTCATGACGACGAGTCACCTTCTGAAATAAAGATCAGCTATATGTGAGGCATTCATCGTTTTGTGGTTATGTATAAAATTTGTAATTTTGGAGAAGCGATCCACTATCATCTTAACAATATTCTTGTGCCGTTGGGTTCGTGATAGAGATACAGTGAAATCCATGCTTACATTTAACCATGGTTACTCAGCACTAGAAGAGGAGTGTATAAGCTTGTGTTTTGTCCCTGAAACACCCTGCACTGTTGACGTGTTTGTTAACATTCTGAATAAACTTGGGTCAACATTCTTGATCAACTGCTTTTTATACTCCGTAATTAATTTTTTTAGAACCATAATTGTCTTTGTGGCATATTTTCTATATCAATATATTTTTCTTATCCCAAAGTTTATTATTTTTTCATATAACTTTATGAGTCATAATTTTGATTTCTTGATAATTACACATTCTTGGAAATTCTCCTTATTCTTAAAATTCTGCTTTAATCATTAAACCTTTTTATTATTCTTTGGAATTTCATGAAAAAGTCATCCTAAATAAACCTGTGCAATATTATTTATTATAATCTATATCTTAATAGGTAATTCATTCAGTTCTAATCACATTTTCTTAAGGCTAATTTTAATTAACTTTTTTGGATTAATTTTTGATATACTTTATTATTTTGATAATTGTGGTGTTCCTTGATAATATTTCTTTAACTTTTAATGATTTTACAAAGTAGCATTTCTATCTTTAAGCCAATCTCCAAATAGTTTGGATGAGGATAATAATAATGATGATGGAACATTTTCAAATTTTTATGGTATATTTATTTTTAACTATGATTTGATATTGGCATTTTATGAGCTTAACTTAGTTTAAGTCTTTAGATCCCTTATCTCATGCCTTTGCTATTTATATTTTACTTTCTCTTTCCTTTAACCCTAACTTACTGTATAAATCATCAGAAGTTCTCACACCTTGGCTGTTTTGTATGTTAAGTTTTTTTTCCTTCTTTTATTCCTTACTTTATAAATCGTCAAAAGCTGTGGCATTGTATGCTTTGTTTAATACCTCCTTTACAACACTTTTTACTTCTTTATAACCATTATAATTGTTTGTTGTATTCAACTATTATCACTCTTTAAAACAACTTTTATTTTTTTTAAGGACTTTTTCTACTATCACATTATGCTCAGATGTACCATCTATTTGTAAACATTTCTAAAACTTCTGTGGAAATTTTTTAAATAAGCTAGTCTTATCTAAAATAGCTAATGAAAAAAGAAAGTATGTCTAGAGATTTAGCAAGGACAAATGAATGTAATTTGAGCGATGATAATAGGATTTAGTTAAAGATGAAACATTGAAGGATGAAGATGTCTTGAGAAAATATTTAGTTTTAAGAAAGAAGTTTTTTTTTTTACTTAACAAAATCCTGAACTATATTGTAGATTGATTTAAAAACTATAGTCCTCATTTTTTGATTAAGATGAATAAAGCTTAAGATTTGGATCCTGTGTGAGGTAATTATGGAGATTTAGAAATTTTTGGGATTCTTGGAGTAGCTTGTTATTGACTACATCAAAAGTCTTATCATATGTTCTCTTGATTCACTCAACAGTCAATTAGACAATTTGGCTAATTTTGATACACTACAAGAATATTGCTACATAACCACTTGCATAATAAATCGCTAGTGGTTATTTTCTGTCACGATTCGGCCCTGGGCTTGGAATTTCCAAGATCGGAATGGAATATGTTTTACAATTGCTAACATTAACTAACGACTAATTAAGAAATTGAAAGAGCCACTAAAAGTTGAAAAAGAAAAATAAGAAAATTTAAATGTGCTTTTCTCTACTTTGGATTATCTTTAATAGATATTTTCTCCTCTATTATTCATTTCTATGTCAAGATTTCAATCTTGTAAGTGTTAGATTTAAAATCACGATAAGTTATAGCCAGTAAATACTCATGTCTCTAATCTATATTAATGCAATGAAAAAGAAATATTATGTATGACAGTTAAATAAAATAAGTCAATAAACAATCAAGTAACATTTTATATTCAATTATGAGTCTTTCAAGAAGGTTAAATCATACTCTATATTATTGTATAATATCCTATCTTATCTATAATATTTACATTCATTACAAGAGCCATCATCTAAAATTATATTATTTAAGGTACTCAATATGAATAACCTTTTCCATATACCGTATCTTAGCATCAATTATAAGATTGTGAAATTAAAATCATTTACATAGAAGCATTCTATCTAATTCATAATAATTGCTTTTTTCATTTCATACAATGTTTAACTATAATAGGTAAAACTTAAACATTTGAACAATTTGATCAATTCTTAAGAACAGATAAATCAGGAAACATTGCAATAACAACATTACACAATATTTATCCATGATACTACAAACAAATAGTTTAGAAGAAATCAAAATTTACTATAAATTAGAAACATAAGTACTCACATTAAGAGTTCACAAGCCTTGATTTTTCAACCTTCTCACTATATTTTGCCTCTTAAATTTGAACCCTATTAAAAAAAAGACTCGTTAATTAAACTATACTTATTTCCTTTATATATATATAAATTGATCTCCTTTAATTAACTAAATTAGTATTTTCTCTTGGTCAATTATATTAACCATAACTAGGTCATGAATCACCTAATTTATTTATTAAATTACTAAATTTAACATTCTTTCTTTAAGATCATATAAGACTATAATTATTGCTTCTTTCTCTCTCTTTATAGACAATTGTATGTCTTTAAGGACATAAATCTTCTCTTTTAAACTTATATTATTTTACTTAATAAGCATAAATTACTATATAGCCAGGTATTAGAGTTAAACTACTTATTCTATAAATAATCATTTACAAATTCATATTTTAGCCTCATATTTATAACTCTTATAAATTTTCTTTTATATAGTCCTGTTTTCAATGATATAATAGTTGTTCTTGCTAAGTAATTATATTTTCTTTACCTTATAAATTATTTTATTTCATACTTGCTTAAATAAATCTCAGAATTCTTTAATGCATATATATAACTTAAATAAAATTTTAATAACTTAATAGAAAATTTTCTATAACTTATGCTTAGAAAATTTAAAATATTACATCTTCAATAACATACAATAAATCTTAATTTATTTTATAACATAATGATAAATTTTAACATAGAGTTTATTTCTAATATTAAATTTCATTTAACCTTATTTACAAAATTTATTCTTAAATATCATTAACTTCTAAATTACCTTAATTCAAATCTATTACCTAAAATTCTATTTTCTCAATAGTAAAATCAAATATATTGCATAAGAAAAATTAATATTTTCATGATTATAGAAAATCTCTTACATGCATAAAGAGAAACCTTAACCTCTCTCTCCTTCAAAGGTTCGACCTGATACCCTTGTTCACATGACAATCAAGCACGGTTCGGCAACACTCAACTTCGCCGGCCCTAAGCTTGCCAGCCTTTCTCGCATGCTCGCTTGACACTTACTCCCTTGTCATCGCCGTTGATTCCTCGTCTCTCCCTCACTTGCTCTCGTTTGGCTTACTCCCCCCTCTGTCTTCTGCGTTTAGTAATTCATGGGGAAATAGCCCCCCGTTCGTATCAATAAATGAACCGGCCGGTGTCGATTCGGTTGAACCCACATCAGCCGGTTCATTTCCCCTGTTTTTTTTACAGGATATTACAGTCTTATGCTGCATTATGAATAAATTGATCGTTCCTTACCTTATTAGGATCATACCTAACGATCCACATGAAGCCTTTTTTCTTAAATTCTGCATCTTTTTTCCTTCTAGCATGCAGTTCATCCATCTAAAATTTGTACATCATAGCATGAGTTCACAGTGATCAAGATACTTTTTTCATTGGTAGTCGTAATTCTTTTGCTTGATTTTCTGTACTTTTTAGTTATTTCTTGTTTTCATAACGTTATATTTTTTTTTTCAGGATTTAAATAGTATTTTGTCCACACTTGTTCCTATGGTATACATTGGCAATAACAATGATGAACGTCCAAGTTTTTCGAAAGGACTGAAGGTTATTTCTGTATCAAGCACTTTCAGCTTTACTAATGGCATTTATCATTTTCAGATTGGTTCTTTCATTTGATCAATCTTTTATCTTCTCATTTATTTTGAGTTCTTGGTTCTATTCTTAAATTATCCCTAGCTGTCAGAGGATGGTTTGTATGTGCTGTCAACAGTTTAATTTACTATTGTAATTTGTGGTGGTAATTCCTGTGCGATCTACGCAACAAATTTTTGAACTATCAAAGGTGGTTTCTAATTGTTTGAGCATTGCGGGTGGTTCATACTCTAGTGTTCCTTTATCAAGTTATCATGTTCCATTTTTTTAAAAAAAATTGAGGTGTCTTTGAAGATTGCATTTTAAACTTTAAAGCTTGCAACTGCAAATGTTCTAGCGATTGATGCAGTTGCTTTTATTCATAAGCATGATGTCATGAATTAAATTTTATCTCTTGACTGATGTGTATTATCAGTGATTCAACTTTGTATGGTCATTCTGTTTTTCCCTTTACTGATAATTTGTATTTGGAAGTACTTGTATTGTTGTTTTAAATCAGTCTTTTGACATACTTATAGAAAGTTCATTTCATTTGGCCGGTCTTAGTTTAATTTTGGTGATTTTAATTAAGATTCAGGAGCCTTGGTCTAATTTCTCAATGTTTGGGTACCCATTTGCAGCTTTTGGAATGTTTTGGAGTGGATGGTTAATCGGAATAATTGTTCAATTTTTCTATTAATTGGTAAATTAAGTGATGATATGTGTTTTTTTTTTCTTATGGCAGGCATATAATGAGATTCAGCATTGTTTTCTTGTTATTGGTTCAGTTTATCCAGAGGATCTGTATGCCTTCCTTCTGAGTGTGAGTGCTATTTTGTGTATAGAAGCAAAAACATTGTAATTAGAATGCATGTTATCATACTTACAACTGCAAAATTCATTCTTCTTTCTTGAAATTCAGTATTTGATGTTAGTAATTTTCTTCCAGAAATGTCAGTCAAATGATGAGCATTTTATAGTTGGAGCACTCTGCGCCATTAAACATCTTTTGCCCAGGTTCTAATATACTCAATTAAATGAATAAAATTTTTGTTAAATCTTTTTGAATCGATTTTTTGTTTCTAACTACAGCTTTTCGTTTTAGCAAGGTTGTTAGAAGCTTGGTATGCTAAAAGGAATTTACTTATTGAAGTTGTGAAGTCTCTTTTAATTGAGCAGAGCCTAGGTGTGCGAAAGGCACTTGCTGAGGTTCCATTGTGATTTTCTCGTCAGTTTCTATAATTTTTGTTTTTTATCCATGGTTCTTAACCTTAGTCTGCATTTGGCAATACTTGTGTTCTCGTAGTGGTGTTGTCTCAAGGTTTTGTTTGTAAGGCATTTATGATGTGCTATGAGTAGAACTAAGGTTGATTGGTAAATTTTTTTTTTTTTTTGATAAACTAGTAATAAATACAAAATATTAGATGGAACTGTTATGGCACTGTTGTGAGCTGTTAAAATGACCAACGAGGAAATTAGTGGTGACGTTTTAATGGATTTATTAATGATATAACTGTAACTTGGTGTGGTGGTGGTAGGAGAGGGGGTTGAGGATTGTAGAGGTTGGTGGTGACGGCACAGGTGGAAGTGCATTGAATGAGCTGCAATGTTTGATCAGTTGACTTTTTTGGTTTCTTAAGACTGGACATTATGCCTACTATGGCTTTTTATCAAGTGTATTTTTGTCTTGTAAAAGCTTAAAGACACATGGTTTTTGGCAGTAGCAACTTAGACAATTTGCCAAAACTTTATTTTTTGATGTTGAGCTAGAGTAGCTTCGTGCTATAACTTTTTTAATATATGTACCAAGCACTTAAAATTGAAAATTGTGGTAAAAAGTCAGCATTTTCATGAACTTGACATCTACCAAATGAATTTTATTTTTTTGAGACTGAACGGGATATAAAAGGCTATCATTTTTGTTCATTCTCTGAATTGATGCTTTTTCCATTTATTGTCAGTTATTTCTTGTTATGGCTTCGCATTGCTACTTTGGCGGGACTTCTACAGAGTTGTTTATCGAATATCTTGTTCGCCATTGTGCTATATCAGATGATGAGAAATATTTGAAGCCTTCAAATGAGATCATTTGGAAGGGAAATCCCTTTCAGCCCTTCTATTGGAAAATTGAGGTCTGTCTTGATATGTCATTCTTAACCAAATCTTGGGAACGGCAACATGTTTGTCATAAGTTGATTTTTCTGATCAGGCCAATATATCTGCTGTAAGCCCAGCCAAGTTGAAAGCTATCTGTGAAAAAGGCCTTCTTTTACTGGCTGTTACCATTCCGGAAATGGAGGTAGGACTTCAATAAGTTATTCAGAGTTAATGCCTTACTCCTTCCCTCTGTACAAGTATATGCTAATATTGTATAGATTAATTTATATTCATTATAAATATTCATTACAGTGACTCAGTCATTTTAATTAGGCTTTATTCTTTCTTTTTTTTGCAGCACATCCTTTGGCCTTTCCTGTTAAAGATGATTATTCCCAGGGAGTATACTGGAGCAGTTGCAATTGTAAGATTTCGTTTAATAATGTATATCCTTTTATATTTATTTTTTACAGTATAAGTTTAGAGAAAATTGGAATACATAATGGACTTAAAAACCCTCGGCATGATGCTTTCGCTCTACTCTATTGCCTTCTTGCTTCTTGTGCTGCTGTGTGTCCACCATTTTTGAGAATTTGCATTTGGTTGTGATTGTTTATGCACACTTGCATATTCATGTGCAGTATGCTCCATCTCGACTTTTTTCTTCGTGGTTTCAACAATGTGCATTGTGCTCGTTTGACTGGTCTTTAAAGTTGATGCCTCTTGATGTAGGTGTCTTTCTTTTCCTACACTCCCGGTTGGATTGGGATTTTAATCTCGTTCCTTCTATATGTAGGGCCTTTCTGTAGCCTTCTTCTGCCACTCTCCGACCTCCTATGGATTTTCCCTCTTCCTCCCGCCTTAGATATTTTTTCTACCTTCCTTTTTTGCTTTTCTATTTGTGGCCATAGTTTTTTATTTTTATATATTTTTAATATATTTTTTGTGGCCATAGTGTTGGTTGAATTTGATTTTACTTCTCAGTTAGAAAAGGTGTAGATGGACTCTTCAATTTGTGGATATTGGTACAGGCTTGAATTTGAAGGCATTCCAGCATCTTGTTCATCTTGAAAAACTTTTTGGCATGATTTTTGATAAAACTTTGAGTCTCATCCAGATCTGAAAAAATATTTAATTATCAAGTACAAGAGATAACAATTAAATGATCATATCCTACCCTTCATCATTTTTGGTTGCTTCAACACCTACAAGCGTTACCATTGATTCAAATCTATCTATTACTGCACATCTTATCTGCCTTCAATTTATGACTCAATGATGATCAAGATGCTTAGCTACTTTATGATTCAAATGAGAGTACTCAAAGTGAGTCCCTTTGTTGGATAAGTGGCTTCAATTTCTATTAATCAGATGAAGCATGAATGAAAAACAAAAGTATCTTTCTTATTTTATCAAGCCTCAAACAAGGTTGTCTAAATGAATCTATTTCTAGTTTTCATGTTCTTCATATCCTATGCTATTATGTCATCTCTATCTTGTCTTATGTAGTTTTTTTTAGTGGCAATTTTTTGTAATTACTTTTAATATAGTCATAAGGTTTTAGTTATATATTTTGCTTTAGAAAAGGTACAGAAAAATTGGAATATCCACCAACATGAATATTTAAACTTATGCATACGTGTTTACAATCACATGATCATAAATACTTTTTTGTTTGTTTGCTCTTATGCATATAAAGTATAATATGAAATATAACATTCATTTTTTTCTCAGTGGACTCATAAAAATGCAACCCATCAAAGTACGTAAACTAACGTGCATAAGCACATATATGTTCAGTAATGTAGTACATTCATTTGATTCACACATGCAAATATGAATGGCTGAAATCATTTGTGCATGCTTAGAATGGCAAGTGTTAGATAATGGTTGATAGTTTTTTTGAATTATTAATTAGTTTAAATTATGGGGAATATCATTATAAACTGCATTTCTTATCATCTATGATTTTTTTTGGTTATTCACAAGTCAGATTCTAAGCTAATTTGAAGTGCTTATAAATGAAAAAAAGTAGTTGAGATTTTGTTGCTCAATATGTTTGCTACTTTTGGCAGGTCTGCAAATGCATATCTGAATTGCACAAACATCGGTCTTCTCTTTGCAGCATGATGTTTAATGGATTTAGTTCATCAGATCAAATTCCAGACCCTGTGGTAGGTAGTTTGCTAATGCCGCAATTGTAATTATTTTCTTTTTAAGGATTAATGATTAGTTTGCATGATGATTTAATTGATATTCCAGGATCTTCTTGCACGTTTGATTGTCCTACTTTGTGACCCCTTAGCTCGGGAGCAGTTGGCAACTCAGATTCTAACGGTCTCTGCTAATGATTTTTTGTTGTTTCTATGTTTTAAAGTTTATTTTTTTATTCCTACTTCACTCACATAATCCTATAACTAAAATTATATGTGGAGAATGTTTATTGAGTAGCTATTTTTCTATCAATTATTGGTGATTATATGCTATTTGTGTTGAGCATGCCTAAAGTATTGGTGATTACATCATCATCATCAGCCTTATATTGGCTATTTGAGGTTATCTTTATGAGTCATTATAGTCCATTTTTATGCAATACACACAACATTTGGTGGATTTATTAATAAAGAAAATATAAAAAAGTAGTGCTGTGGGAGAGCAGGTTAGCGTTGGAAAGGTACATAGTAATTCCTCAAATGATTGATGTTGAATCCTCCAAGCATCATGTTGTTGAATGACCAAGGTATGATGCTTTACACCCCGTGACGACTTCATGCAGTCAATTAAATGTATCGGATGACGACGATCGACACGATTACCCAACACGCTCCACCGCAAGCAAGTGAAAGGTGTATCTAATCAAATCATCACTAAATTATTTGCATATATACTACTTTAACTTAATTCATATCACAAATACGCAAAGACGTAAATCTTTAAATTTGAAAATAAATACAGAAAGAACTAAAGACATTTAATTTGTATCGCACCAAAAAAAAGCCTTTAAGCTTTTCCCAAAACTATAATTCAACAAAACGTGACTAGCTTGGGAATCTGCCTCTGTTCAGGGTAAGTAAATGCACTTTGCAATCATCCACAACAACCCATATACTATCAATGACCTCGGCCAGATCAGGAAATCCTATAACAAAATCCATAGCAATTTCTTCTTCCCACTTCCACTCCCAGAAAGATGGTGAATGAATAATGACCGGTTCGATGCTCGCCTTTAATAATCGACAACTGACATTTATAGACATATTCAAATACGCTTTTCTTTCTTCATACCCCACCACCAAAATGTTTTTAAATCTTTATATATTAACTACTGATGAATAAGAGATATCCCGCCTCATCCTCCCGTAAAATCTTGCCTCAACACCATCACCGCAGTGCATCAATTGTAAATTCTTCCTCAATAACACCCTCTCGATCTACAAGAAAATCGTCACTCCGGATTTGTTATGAATTCTATCCACGATCCAGCTGCAGCTTTGATTCTATCAAATAAAGTATCGCGACTATCAATCTATATAATGCCCAATATCATCAATTTTCTAACTTTCACAGCCTCTAATTCTCTAATTCCATTCGAGTAATAAAATCAACCCAAGATTTTACATTTAATATTTAAATCATAATCCACCATAAATGCTTCCTACAATTTTTTTTGTAAAAGATTTAAAGATCATAATCCTCTCTAAACCCCAAATTTTCTTTCGTTAATTCAATTCTTTTTTTCTAAATATAACCTGGGCATCTTTTTCAATAAGTAATAAAACCTTTCAGATTTTACCTCTATATGAATCCTTTGGGCCGTCACAAAATTGAAGCAATACGTCTGACAAAGGGCTTCTCAATACAAAGATATCTGGCGATAAGAATAAATTTTATGAGATAATATTCGCCTAAATTCGCTTTTTTACTTCGGATCAACAATTAACTTTAATAATGCACATGATCCAAAATTCACATTTTGATATAATCATTTTGCTTAACAATTTAAAACAATCCTCGAATGATTTCAGACGTTTCTTCATCGCTTTAGAATAAATCGTAATATCATCAAAAAAGATGATAACAAACTCACCACCAAGGCTGAAAACACATTCATTAAGTTCATAAAGATCAAGAGATTAGTTAAACCAAATGGCATAACAAGAAATTCATCCATACCTTTGCTCCAAAAGTCGCTTTTAAAAAATATCAAAGATCTTTAACTCTAACCTCGACGATATCCATCTCTCAAATCCCTGAAAATACAAATCTTCCAACTCATCAAATAAATCATCAATCCTCTAGAATGATACTGTTTCGATTGTCACTTTATTTAACCCCTCAACACATCAATCGATGTAATCTATTCTTTTCTTAACAAATAATAATACAAGACTCCACTGCCGAATAAATCTCTGCACAATCTCTGAATCGACACTTCAATTCGCAATTCTTAGAGCCATCCAGAAGGAGATGATGATGTAAGTGTTCGTGCATCAATCCCAAACTCTACTTCTCGTGCGTGTCCCCTGTAATTCCTAAAACACTTCGAGAAATTTCAAACAACTAATGTTTTTTTCGCTCAACCACCCTCCTTATTTAACACATCTAATTTGCTAAAAATACAATTTCACCGCTTCAAATATTTACTCAACTTCACCAATTAATCAAAGTAAACGCGATTCTTATCACAAAAAAATAAAATGATTTTTCACCGCATGCAAAATTTCACCTCCTCTTCCAAAGATTCAATTGTTGCAAATATTGATCAACCAATCCATACCTAAGATAACGCCAAAATTGACGATTGAAGATAATTCGTAGAAAGTGTTTATCTGAATGTTAATGCCAATAACACATTTCATTTCAGATTCAAACTATCACCAAGATACCACATTCAATACATAAAATAAAAGATCAACCAGAACTAAAAAAGGAATCGAAATGAACGAACGCTGTAATCAAATGTAATCAACCCAAATGACCAAATTTTAAGAGATACCGACACCACTTCATTTGATTCCTTCGCTTTGTTTATAAAGAAAAACTCGCTTTTACCTGAGGGTTTTTTTCGCTCAAGTTTCTCCTTTTCAATTCCGCTTTCCCAAAATCAGTTACATTGCTTCCAAAATTTTCTTTGTTGACTGCCCGAGTAATGTATTTATGTCCTTCTTCTTCTCCATCGCAAGCCTAGCGCATCATGTCCAACCTCAGAAGATCTCAACATTCTCCCCGATCCAAACATAAAAAATTTTTTTCCACACTTATCACAAATGTGCTTTCTCCAATCAATTGTTTCGCCTATCATCAAACTTAAATTTCATAGTAAATCTGCCTTCTTTCAAAGTTTTGATTTGCCCTACCAGAATCCCACTTGCTTTGGAAAATTCAACTCATTTTCAATTTTTCAAATTTTCAACTAACACTCAGAACTCATCGATATCAAAGGAAAGCAAGGTTAATCTTAATTGATTGAGGCTGTAAATCTACATTTCTTCCTCGCATCGAAGATATAGTTTAATCCCCATTTCATATCGCTTTCAACTGAGTTGATTGAAAAATTTGTCTTCAGAAAGCAAATCTCATTAATAATCTAATAATATAAATTCTCCCACTGATTCCTGGAAATCCTTCCCTCGAAGCTCGCCACCACCTTTCGCTTCTTAATAATAAGATACTCTTCTCTGCTTTCGTGCAAATCATCCCATCCAAAATTTTTCCAATTTTAAACAATCGCCACTATGATCACTGCCCTCAATTTGGTTTGAACGCCGAAAGATCCTCAAATGTTTCAACTAACCGATCTATCTGCCCGCCGTAGATTTTTCCAGGATGCTTTTATCAACAACCTGAAATCAAATCAACTACCCCTCAGAATTCATCGATCTACCTTCACCACTTCTTTCAGATTTCACCTCATAATTATCTTCAAGCAGAAGCCTTCAGATTTAGGATGAACCCTCTAACCTTTCTGCATTTCTTCAAAAGAAATTAATCAAATTATAAAAGATATGATACATATTATTAAATATCATACATGCATGAAATTAAGAACATATGGATTCCTAACCCAAAAAAATTAAACCCCCCATACTTGACATCAATTCAACACTTATCCCTAAATCCAAATCATGCCTCATTACTTGCCATCAATCTTTTCGTTATCAACCTTATCGATATTATCTTCACACCGTATTTACCCCTCTCATTAGTAGGGCTGAATTGTATATTATCGATTGACACGATCATTCCAACACGCTCCAAAACTGTCATGAACGAAGCGAAAGCGTCTAATCAAATCATCACTAAACTATTTGAATTCATACTACTTAACTTAATTCATATCACAAATACCCAAGATTTAAATCTTTAAATAAAATAAATATAAAAGACATTTAATTCAGACGCATTCAAAAAAGCCTTTAAGTTTCCCAAAACTATACATTCAACAAAATACTTTCTACCCAAACTGCCTTTTTTCCCGAAATTATCAACAGAAGATCATAAGCTAAAAGATTACAGACAAGAACGCTAAAAGTTCTCAAGATACAAGCATAAAAACAATCGCATGATACTGTAAATTTACAAACTGGTAAAACTGTAGTAAACCTGACGCAAAGAATGTAACATCAGAATCGAACAATACGTCAGAGGCTGGCGTAGAAGAATATAACTCAACAATACGTCAGAGTATCAGGACATACGTATGTACATCAGACAACGCTGAAAGAATAATTTTCATTAAATCATTCGCTTTATATCAAATCATTTTCTAAATGCCATTTATAATCAGATGATTTTGACTTCATATAAAAGCGTTGTCATTCTACTTTTACCAAAAAGTAGAGAAGCGTGGAACTATACTCACATACAATAACTCTCGACACCCATAAATTTCTAACGATTCCAACCTCAATGTGGTTGGATACTAAGATCCTCTAATCACGGCCATCTCTCATTCACGTGAATCTCCATTCCTCCCCAGAATATGCCTTTCCTATCACAATTTTCCTCGACATTTCCCTTATCACATTATCCATTTAACACGTTTCAAACCTTTCTATACGTTCAACAAATTTAACCAAATTTGGCCAGAATCATCAGAAATCATTATCCGCAAGGCCGCCAAGTAATCAACATTTATATACGATTCACATGTAAATATCTACACGCTATTCATACAATTTATAATGTCGTAAACAAGTAAGAATCAATTTACATTAAGAGATGTCTCATCTCAAATAAGTTTGTGTCAAGTGCTTACGCCTCCTCGATTCTCCTCGAAGACACAACCTATCATTAAATAACTCTTCTAAATACTTCTAATACTAAACTCATAAACGAAACTCATAACTAACACCAATCTTACCAAATTGATATCTCCTCATGTTTTCAAATACTGAGATACTCAAAGTATCTATTAACGCCAATATTACCGCTTCAATCAACAAAAACTAAAATTAACAAACAACGCCAATCCTAAATCCCCATTTTAATGCACACAATAACTCTACAACTCACCCAAGAAATAAGTTCGATTTCCAATCAATGATTTCACGATTTCAACCCCTGAAGGCCATAATGAAAGAAAAGGATATAAAAAAATTAATTTACAAAATTCTAAATTTCCCCGATCGGTTGTAGAACAAGAAATCTAATCGAAGCCGACGGCTCACTCTGATTTCCGACTGAGCAAATTACTTGATTTTCCAACCCGTCGACCAGGCGCTTCCGCCGATATGTAGCGCAATGGCATGAGTCCAGCAGTGACGCCGATTTCAGCCGAAAGCACGCAGGTCACAAGAAAGGAGGCGAGACGCCTTTGTTGACGCCGGATGAGGGAAGGACGGCTGCTCGGCTGCTCATGCACAGAGCCGGTCGGTCGCGGGCCGAACGAGCGAAATCGTCGATATCGGCCTGGGGAATCGGGGAAAGGAGGAGAAGAACTCGCAGCTGGAAGGAAATGAAATAGGCCGCTAGCGAAATAAAATTACCTTCGATCGATCCCTACCATACACGCCAGTGCTTTAATCCTACGACGCTAAGACTCCTACAAGAATCGCTACGAAACGGTTAATTAGCTAAAACAAATTTAATTAGGCATTAAATTAATGGATATTACAATGCTAAATCCTTATAAGAACCCAATGGAGTTGCCAAGTCCCAAGCATCGATCAAGGGACTATAATTTTAAAGAGCTAGAACAAATGTTTCTTTCATCATCATTCAAAATTACATGAGTCTAAACATTGTAATAAGAAACTTTAATCAAATGACAACTAATTATAAAGAACGATGAAATGCCAAACTAGTCTTAAATGATAAATAGCTGACTAATAATTGACTATAAACTTTAGACAGATAATGATAAAACATGAAAAATTAATCATGACATAAATTTTGTTAATGACACACTGATTGAAATCCTAGAATAATTATTCCTTGTCCTTCAATTCTTTAGGTTTGAGTACCTCTTACTAGAGAGTAAAGAGTTGAAGTGCCACAGAAGGAAAACCTGAAATTTTTTTATTGTATTATTAAGATGTCGAGTTATATCTCAAGGGTAATCTATCTCACAGATGAAGTAAAGGTGATGCGAAATCAATTCCTTGGGAAATCTATGTTGAGTAAGAAGAGATAAATGCAAAATCCATTCCAAAATGAGAGATAAAGGGGAAGAATTGCCTTGTTTATCACAATATTAGAACAATGGTCACGCCGTTGATCTTGTTAAACACTAGTAATTATTTATAAAAAGTTTTCTTATCTTTGGGTTGAATCAATTGGATTAAGAAAGAATTTTGAAAAATAAAATGATTTTAAATTCAAATAGCAAGGGTAGGTTCAATTTGAATAGGTTTGACTTTATGTAGATAGGTAAAATTTTGTAAGAAGTTATTTTCTTAATGTTAATAAGAAATGATGCGTGAGAGTGTTTTGCAAGTTTACAGGTTTCATAATTATAATTTGTAATATTCAATCTTTTAAAAAGAGAGGGAAACATTATATTTTGATTTTTAAACGATGCGTGATCATGGCGAAAGTTGTGAAGTCTAATGCCATCTTTATTTGAAGAAACTAAGAAATGACAATGACATTATTTTTGACTCTATTTGAAATGCTCATGATTTCCAGATGGTAGAGTGCATCGCTTTTTAGACATCTAATATTCTTTCTTGAATCTTGATTTTGAAAAACGCAATCAGAATGATGAAAAATTGCACAACATTTTAGGTCTTCCATAAGATTTTGATCGAAGCAAGATTTGTTAAGAATTTTTTATAGACGTGAAATTTTATCAGGAGAAAATGAAATGAGCACAACAAGGGCAATTTATAAGCATTGCCATTGAAAAAGAGAAGTACATGAGAACAAATACAGATAATATGAAAGTTTTTGACATAAAAACTTTAAAAGCAAGAAAATTAAAAAATAATTCATTTGAATGTCTTTGCTTGAAGCATAATTAAAATAGGAAAATTTTGATAGATTTTTTCTAATTCGTGCCAGATCTTGTGAGTAGAATTTGATATCTTTTATCCAGGAGAGAGCTAACAGTTTGTGTGCTCTTATTTGAGTCATAGAGCTAAAAAGGATCCTAATTGTCATTCTGTTTATTGATTATTTGTTCAAAATACGTTTTGCTAGTAATTTAGGAACATGAAGGATATTTTTAAGTGTCAAAGCAGGTGTATCATGAATATCTTCAACTTTTGCAATAATAACAAGAGAACAATTGGCAATTATGATTTTCTTACTTGTAAGGGATATAATATAAGAGTTGAAATCCTGGAAGGAATGAGTTATGTGTTTTTTTGCATTTGACTTAATTACCTAATAGCTATTCAAACACTTTTCTGTGTCATTGTGTTGAGTGAAATGAAAACTTACGTGATAGTGGTAATGAACATGCACTTGAAGGTTTCTTCTCAATGGATTCAACATTCTCATGATGTCTCCAAGTTTTTTCAAATACTTTACTATTGAGTTCTTTTTTCTCATCTTCCAATGCGTTTGATTTGCTCTATCGGATGAGCCTTACATTGAGGTGTTCTTTTGCCACCTTAGTTTCCTTTTTTTGATGGGTACATATCTGAGATCAGAGAACATGATGGTGAAAGAATATAGAATTATGAGTCTATGGATTCTTGGAGATAAGAGGTGGTTGCATTTTCTTGAAAAAAAATCTATTGTTTGATAAACTCATAGATGGGGTAATTTGTGTTAGAGATATTGCAACAATGAGTGTTGTAATTGATCAAAAACAGAGAAAAAACTGTTACAAGATGCTTCATTGCAGAGAAGGAACAATGATAGTAAGGACTGCAGTTTGAATCAGCGAAGGCTTTTAAAAGCACTGTGATTGTTAGAAATGCAGCATTTTTGGAAGGACGTAGGAACAATGAAGAGAGGGTACTAGCAACTATGATAGTTGGGCTTAAAGAGTATGCCTACAACAATGTAAGGCTGTGGTAGAAACCCATGCTTAGGGCTCTAATACCGTTTGGAGAGTATAAGTGCTTTAATGTATGCTTCTTCTTCCTTAGAGTGTTTGTTACAAGCCAATATATAAACTGATATAGGATGAAAATAAGGAAATTAATCCACTAAAATATGAGAATATCTACAGCTACACAAATATGTACAATGTTTGATTCCAGAACTTCCTATCATACTTTTTATTTCCAAACAATTTCTAGATTTTCTTCGTTGGCATGAATCTATGGGATTACAATTCTCTTGGCGATAAGTCCTTGGGATCCTTTTTTATGCCACGAATCCATGGGTTCCAACAAAGTTTTATATATTATCATATAATTTATTATACTTGATATGGCTCTCAAAATACCACTACCAAACAAGAATCTTGAAAGCGATATGATTTTGAGTCAAAACCGTCGAGATCAATTTGAAATATCATTGGAATCTTTGGGACAAATCCCAAACGACTCAAAATATGGAGTCAATCGAAGTCTCGACGAATGATCTAACGAGCCTAAGATCTCGTAATTGACTTCATTTGGGCATCCAAATGCTCAAAATACATCAAATGATCGAATAATCATCAGCCGTCCGATCGAGGTATAATGCTTTTACATGACAAGAATGCTCCTCCTTCCATCTATAAATAACTTCATTCCTCGAGATGAAGGCTGAAGTGAAAGAAGAAGAAGAGGAAATAAGAAAAGAAAGAACAAGAATAAAGAAAGGAGGAGTAAACAAAAGAAGGAGGTGAAAGCAAGGAAGAAGAAGAAGTCCAAAGGAAGAAGAGGAAGAGTTCAGAGGAAGAAGAAGAGGAAGAGTCAAACAAGGAAGAAGAGGAACCCAAACAAGGAAGAAGAGGAAGAGCGAAAGGGGAAGAGGAAGAAGAAGAGGAAGAAGAAGCTCAGGAGGGATCCTCAGCAAGTCACCGACGGCCATCAACCACCATCACCGACCACCTTCATCGCTATTCCTGATCTCCACTCTTACCAGAACTATTACAACTCGATCGTTATATAGTTTTCCTCCCTCATATGCAATTAATCCGTTATCGGGAAGACTTTGTACTCAAACGATACATATGAAAGCTTTTCTTGTGGTTTCCCTCTTTTGAGGTTTTCCACGTTAAAATTCTGAAGATTCACGTCGCTTTTAATACACTAATCGACAAGGCTAAGGCGTGCTTTCATTTACACGGTTTTCAAGACGGTTTAGCCACCGTCTCATGGGAATCGATTTCCATTATATCTTATGGTGACCAAGTTTCCAACAAGATCAAAGCCACCATTGAGATGGAGCAATTCATGCTTTTAAGTGGCGAAGAATGAAGATTCATCAAACTCCATTCCTTGATTTTGTCGAACCTGGGCAAATCTTAATTAAGACTATCCAAATCAATATTTTGATATCTAATCGATTATCGGGTAGCAGCAAGCATGAAGAACCGGCTACAACCACAAATGGATGTTTTAATCGATCTCTTCCACACGTTAACGCCATCTTAACACCGACAAACAACCTCGATAAAAATCCTCCGGATTCAATTCAACCTTCTTGCTTAACGCCATCGTAACACCGACGAACAACCCTGATGTCAAAATCCTGGATCAATTGACTCTTCCATACGAGTTAACGCCGTCGGTAACACTGACAAACAACCTGATAGTGAAATCTCACGGATTCAATTCCCTCTTCCATACGAACGCCATCGTAACGAAACAACCTCGATAGTCAAAATCCTACGGATACAATTCGACCTCTTCCATAGTTAACGCTCGTAACCCTCGACAAACAACCCTGGATAGTCGAAATCAATTCAACCTCTTCCATGTTAACGCCATCGAACAGACAAACAACCCAGATAGGTCAAACGCCCCTGGACTTCCCACTTATAATGGGTTGATGTCATCAAGAAAAGCTCACAAACAACCCAAGAAAGGTCAAAACGCCCTCGGATCTCCCACTTTCTTCCATACGGGTTAATGTCATCGAGCAAAGTCGACAAACAACCCGGGATAGTCAAAATGTTCACTTCACTTCTTCCTTTCGTGTTAGCCGACGAATAATATTCTACAAAGAACAGAAAGGTCAAACTTTACACTCCACAGTTAATGCCATCTGAGATAACACTCGACAAACAACCTCGATAGTCAAAATGTAATATCCAATTAATTATTTCCTAATTAATTTTGTTTAAGCTAATTAACCTGTTATCTAAGCACAATGTAGAATCCACTTTACTTTGCATGCAACGGCGGATTAAAGCTCGACGCTGTGCTCTGGATCAAAGGTAAATTCATTTCTTCCTTCCTCGCGCCGATCGAGACCGCCTCTGCTCTTCGGCTGACGGCTTTCTCCCGTGACAGAACCTCCATGACGAACGACGCGACGATCCGTTCGCGCCGGCTTCACCGTGAACCGCCGCTTCTCTTCATCGCTTCGCCGTCACTTCGCTGACTCGCCGACGACTTCGGCGAAGCGCCGCACTGAGCCCGCCGGATTGGGAAATCCCGTGAACTGACGGGTTGGAAAATCCCGTAGCCGCCGCCTGGGAAATCCGCGAACCGACGTTGCCGGATTTCCGCCGACGGAAACTGCGGAAACTGTAAGTTGCTAATTTCTTTCCCTATCCCTTTTCTTTCACCACCTTCCTCGACAAAATGCGTGATCGGGGAGTTTTGAACCGTTGCCGCATGAGTTGTAATTATTGAGTGGGGTTTTTGCTAATTTTAGTTTTTTTAATTTTGGGTAATTAATATGACGTTAGAGATTTCTTTGGAGATTACTGAGTCGCATCTGCTTTCCAAAGTTTTACGAGAAGAGATCAATTTCGCGTAAGATTTAATATGTTTCATTTACGAGTCAGATGTTATAATCGCTAAGAAAGTTATTTCATTAAAGCATGCACTATCTTTCGCATCAACATCCACCTGTATAATCGGTGAGCATAATCGCTAATGAATTCAATTTCTATGCTACGATGCCAATGCTTTACCGCCAGATAAATCAGATGACATTTATTTCATTGAATGATCATTATCGTAATCGTAAATACAACGCTTATTATTCGACTCAGATGACATCGATTTACAACATTATGTGCCTATTTCAAAGATACGATTTCATCGCAAGATATAAATGCTTTTAATACATTGCCAGAAAAGAATGCGATAAAACAGGAAATGTCGTAAAATCGCGATGAAGGCATGTTACGCGACCGCGCAGAGAGAAAAGCTTCATAGACGAGCCGACAGTGATCAGATCACTGATTGAGGTACGGTCGCAGTCGTCTAACCTGTCGTCATTGTTAGAGAAAATTTGCCCTACCGCCTACCCATGCTTTAAATGACGACGCACTTTACGAATGAAAGTCAAAACCTATAAAACGACATTTCTAAAAATGATTTGATATGTAATAAATAAAACGAAAATCAGCTCTTCATCGATCATAGATTTAACTTAAAGATATTATTCGCTATATATATTTTCAAAGACCTACAAAGATATCAGTTGAAGTTACAATTACACATTCTAAGATGCTTTACCTACGCTTACAAATTTATATATACACGCACATTGTTTCTACCGCTCAGATCTTGTTTTAGATTCTTGTCTCACTTTTACGATGCTACCGTTGAAAATTCTCGTGAAAAGACGAGTGGCATTGTATTGTCACGTGATGAAAGCACTCTCCTCAAAGCTCTTGGGGTACACCTCCATCATCGGGACAAAGACACAGTTGAACTCAAGCTATGCTACACTTCGAGCGAGCATCAAGCATGGATGTTAGAGTATAGGTCTCATATGGAAGGAGACAATGCCTCTGATTGACTTCCTCCAAAGAACGACTTCCGATGACATGGAAGACCGTATTCACCATCTATCCTTCCTCACAGACTTCCATCAAGTGCTTTTACACATGTGAAGAGGGATCGCAAATGAGTCACGACCGGCTGCTTGCTACTTAATTTCTTGTGGCCTAGTCCTTCTAATTACACTATTCCTCCATCTTTTCACCCTTACTGAGGAGGAGAGAGTGTCACGTTTTCTTAAGATGTTTTGTATCAAGCACTTCAGGCTATAAATTTTGTTATTTCTCATTAATGCAAATATACTATTTCAAAAAAAGACGGTAGTTTCCGCTATTAATCAGATAGCTTTGTTTTAAGATCGCGCATAAATTAAACGCCTTTAATGCTCAGATTTATTTACAAACTTAAGATTTCACTCAAAGAATCGATTTAATTAAGCTAAGAATATATTCAGAATAGCTTAATGACGATTGACAGATACACGCTTCGCCCGCAGAGAAGACGCGGAACGTCTGAATCAGGTCCAATCGAAGTATCCTATTCTATCTCGACGACCCAAGATAAGGGTCATCCTGCGTGTGCAGTTTCGAGCAATAAGGCCGATAGAGTAAAAAAGATCGGACAGAAAGACGATTTTGATTTGGATAAGAGTTGAATCGATTAATACGAGCTATGACGATTAATGGTAGAATCCATATGTATTACGAATATTTAATTTCATGCATGTATGATATTTAATAAATATGATCATATAAATACTTTTATAATTTCATTAATTTGCCCTCAAGAAATGCCGAGGTTGAGGGTCGGCCCTCTGACTAAATGCACTCGAACCGTCAAGATAATTCTAACAGAGTGAAATACAACCTGAAAGCAAGTTGAAGTAGACCATGAATTGCAGGTAGTTCACTGATTTCCCGTGTTGATAAGCTAAATCTATGGAAAAATCAAGGACGATGACCAGTATGGTTCGTGGGACCAACATTTGAGGATATTTCAAACGCTCAAACCACCAAAGATTCGAGTGATCCCATAAGAAGATTGTCGCTTAAAATTGGAAAAATTTTGATGGATGATTTGCCCCAAAACAAGAAAGAAGATCGGCTACTTTTGTAGAAGGAGGCGGTGGCAGAAGCTCAACAGGGAAAGATTTGACGACACCATTACTCGATCAAATGGGATGAATTTGTCAAAGATTCAAAGATTGATTTATTCCTCCATCGCCTGACCGCTTTACAAGACAAATTTTTCAATCTAACTCGCTCAAAACTATAATGCAATATGAAGTAGTTCACTTCTCTTCTAGATACGCTCCACATTATATCGCAAGCGAAGAGAAATGTCATGATTTCAGGTACCGAGATCAATTAAGATCGGCACCAAGACCCTTCGATATCGAGCTCGGCTACTGAAAGGGCTAAGAATCAAAATGAGTTGAATTTTTCCAACAACGGATAGCAAACCAAAAGCTTTGAAAGAAGGCCGACCCAAGAAGAAATTTAAGTTCGATGACAAAACAAATTCGAGAAACCTATTTGTGATAAGCGTGGAAAAGACATTTTGGTCAATGACGGGATCGGAGATGCTGATGGTCGACGACATCGTGCACTGGGACCGCCTAACGGAAGAAGACATGCCATACAATTATCGCGACAGGTCAACAAAGAAAATTTTTGGAAGCCGTGCAGAACACACAATTTTGGGAAGACCTTCAATTCAAGAAAAGGGAGAACTTTAACTAAAACCAACCCTCCAAGAAAAGCCGTAGCTTTTGCTATCACCCACAAGAAGCAAAAGGAATCAAACGTTTGTCGTATGCTTAAAATTCGTGATCATTCTGCCCGCCTTGTTGATTCCTGTCAGACTGCTCATTTCGATTCCTTTTCGCCAGCTTGCCAAATGACGCTATTTATTTCATACACCAGATTAACGCAGAATGCCTTTCCATGATAATAATACAATAGAACGTTATTAGACATTAACATTCAAGATAAACACTTTCCTGTAATTATCTTACCAATCGTGACATCGCCATACTCAGTTGATCTGATCAAATATTTGCAACAATCAACGCTCAAGAGGAGAGTGAAATTTGCATGCCCGGTGAAAAATCATTTTATTTTTCTCATAAGAACGCCGCTTTCTTCTTTAGCCAGAAAGTCATAATATTTAAGAAGTGTGAAATTTATTTCACAAGATTGGTTAATAATATGAGCTGTTAAAAATATTCCCCAAATTTGCGGTTTCGAGGAATTACTGTGCCACCAACCGGTAAGAGAAGTGATCGGATGTACAACCCTGACAACTTCTATACATAAATCTCTTACGTGATCCTAAAGAATTGCAGGACCAGTTCGCCAATTGCAAGAATCGACAGACAAAGCGATTATTCGCCCAAAGAACTCACCGCGGAGTGCACTGATTATTTGTTAAGAAAAAAGACTGCCTACGCGACATATTGACATGTAGAGTTAAATAAAAGCCAATCAAAATAAGTATCCACTACCGGTGATTGATGATTTATTTGATTAATCGGAGAGCCACCAGATTTTCCGTAATTGATTTCAGATCCAATATCATCGTTAGAAGTTAAAGATGCCGATATTGTTAAAACAGCCTTTAACCGCGATATTATGAATTTCGTTACGCCATTTGGTTTAACTAACGCCTCAGCCTTTTATGGGATTTAATGAATCGTTTTCGTTCTCAAGCGAGCCATATCATCTTTATGATATTTCGATTTATTCTAAAACTGACAATACATGCAAATCATTTGATTGTTTAAATGTTAAGACAAAATCAATTATACGCCAAATTGTCAAAATGTGAGTTTGACGATACGCATTTCGGCCACATTATAAGTTACGAAGCCATTTCGCTGATCCTCAAAAGTAAAAGCAATTTTAGAATGGTCCGCACTGTTAACGTTATGTAGCAGTCGCGCGCTTAGCTAAGAAGTTTGTCAAGAGATTTTCATATCAGAATGCTCGACGAGAAGCGATATCAAATTCCAATGGACAACCGGAATCGCGAGCAGTAGTTTTCAAGAATCAAAAGATTCGACCACCGCCCCTGCTACGGTATTCCATCGTTAACGCCATCGAGCAAAGACTGGCGACAACCCTGATAGTCAATCATAACGACGCTAGCCGCTGCCGACTACTGCCGCATTGCCACCGCCGACAACACCGGCCGCTAACCCAGTCGGACACCGCTGCTGACTACTGCCGCTTGGCCATCACACCATCGCTGGTAATTCGCAAGCCATTCCGGCTGGATTATGACGCTTAATCACTTGCCGACTATTTGCCGCTATTGCCGCTGACCACTCCTGCCGGCCGCTAACCTTTATCGCCGGCCACCGCTGCTGATTACTGGCTGCCGGTTACCACTGCTGACTACTCATGCCGCCGGCTGCCGCACCATCGCCGGCAACCTTTCGCCGGCTACCACCATCGTCGATGGTTATCCTCGCTGACTACCGACGCGGCGCCATCATCACTACTGCCGCCAATTGTCGCGTGCCATAGGGATTCTCACGACTCTTCTTCCATACGGCATCGCTATCGTAAAACTTCGACAACCTGGATAGTCAAACATCCTGTGGACTTCTCGCACCTTTCTTTCCATACGGCATCGCCATCGAAGCAAAGCATAAAACAACCTGTGATAGTCAAAACGTTTTGTGGACTTCCCACTCTTCCATACGGCATCGCCATCAAGAAAAACTCGACAAACAACTCGTGAAGGTCACAGTGTCCTCGTGACTTCCCACCTGCTTCTTCCATACAATACGACGAATAATATTCACCAATAACTTGTGAAAGGTCAAAACTTTGTACCTACTCCACACTGTTAACGCCATCGCAACACCGACAAACAACTCCTGATAGTCAAAAATCCGCGGATTCAATCTGACCTCTTCCATACAGTAACGCCATCGTAACACCGACAAACAACCCTGACGGTCAAAGATCCTCATAATTCAATTCCCTTCCATACAGTTAACGCCATCGAAGTCACACTGATAAACAACCTTGATAGTAAAGATCCTCACGGCCGCCAACCACCTCGCCAATTGTTGCCGCTGATTACCCTTGCCGGCCTACCACTGCTGCCGGCCACGCCGCTTAATCATCTGCTGACATCGCTGATAATCGCTGGTTATCCTCGCGATTATCGACACTGTTGCACTGTTGACTATCTGCCGCTATTGCCAGCCGCTGACACCCCTTCGTTTGCCGCTAACCGCGCAGGAGCCGGTTACCGCTGCTGACCATCGTTTGCCGGTTACCGCTGCCACTATCGCCGGCACTCATGGTTACCACTTATCTTTGCTTTATTACCTCACCGTGGAGTTGACATTGGCGGCATTGCCGTGCTATTGCTGCTGACCACTTCGTTTGCCGCTAACCGCGAGGTATACTGTTGCTGACGTTGCTGCTGTTCATCGCCACACTATCGCCGGTGAATTCATGGTTACCACTATTTCCGGCCATTACCTCTGGATTACCGATTACTGCTGGCTACATTGCTGACTACGTTGCTGCTGCTGACCTCTGCTTGGCCGCTTAAGAGGCTGGCCATGCTGATCATTGCTGACCGATTACTGACATTGCCGCTGAATTATCGTTTCATGGTTACTACACTATCTTTTGGCATCTCGCCGGACTATCGACACTAATCGCTATCGCTGATTACCGTTGCGACCCACTACCTCACGGCCGCTAACTATCATGCCGAATACACTACTGCTGCCATCGCCCGACCGCCGGCAATCCTCGCTGATTCACTCACCATCGTTGCTGGTTATCCTCGCCGCCACCATCATCAGCATTTTCTTAACCCCGCTCTCCTGATCGCCCAACTTGACGGCCCGACGAGGTTTGAATCGAACCACGACGAGATACCGCTGGCCTTTGATCGCTCTAACCGGACGGTCCGACGGTCGAACCAACCACGACGATACCGTCCTGATCGCTCCTAACCTGACGGTCGACGAGCCGGAACCGGAACCACGACGATATAACATGGGCCTTTGAACGACGGTCCGACGAGCAAGAACCGGACCGGAAGAACCGGAATAACGACGATGTACCGCCTGATCGGCCCTAACCCGGACGGTCCGACGAGGTTGCAAAACCTGACGAAAGTCGGAACCGAATCACGACGATGTATCGCGGGTCTTGATCCTCCTAACCCGGACGGCCCGACGAGGTGAATCGGACGAGGTTTGAAACCGGAATCCACGACGATGATACCGGCCTTTGATCGCCTAACCCGGACACCGACGTACCGTCCAACCACGTATACCGCCTTGATACCTTTAACTCGACGGCCGACGAGGCCGAACGGAACCACGACGATACCGTAGCTCGCCTTCCTAACCCGACGGCCCGACGGGGAAACGACGGTCGAACCGGAATCACGACGATATCATGGGCCTTGATCGCCTCTAACCCGACGGTCCGACGAGGTGAACCGACGAATGCAGAACCGGAACCACGACGATCGGCCTTGATCGCCAACCTAACCGACGAGGCCAAGACGAGAGAACCGGAACCACGACGATACCTGGGCCTTGATCGCTTGACCTCTCCCTCCCCTCAACGCTTGACGCTTCGATTGCCTCCAAAGGACCCTCACTCAAGAAGAAAGGGAGAGGGAAAGTGTGCCTCTCCTCTCGCCTCTGAATAGTTTCCACAAGGGGTAAAACCCTCAAAATGGCTCAAAACTTCTCAATGCTCAAACTGGCTCGCTGCCAAACTATAAACAAGGCTACGCAGACGCTCACGGACGCCAAGACAAGGCTGGCTGCTGGGCTCAGATTCGCCTGTGGTCGTTTCACTAACTGTCAGACCAACTGCTTGCGCCTGAACTGTCACACGGATATCACATGACGCCTCGCATCCAACCGGCTGACGCTAACGGTTCAGGGCGAACCCACCATTGCCACCCACGCCTAAGCTCACGCAGACGGCCTCGCCGCCAGTAATCGCGTTCGCCGGCCGGCCCGATTTGACGGGGCTGCCCATCGGTAAGATCACAAGGCTACAAGACGCTACAGGCGCATGCGCTACCATACAATACACGGCTCGGTCCCCTAAACGCCTAAAACTTCCGCAGTATCCAAATAGATCCAGACCTCAAAATCTCATACCTACGCCACATCTACCATAATAATTTTATATTTTTATGATAATTTATTCTCTCAAAATGTATAATTCATGGGTCAAGACGCTTTCGTTGAAGAATTCATTATTTTCGAAGCACACATATATTTTGGATGATTAAGCTAATGTCATCCAAAATAGGCAACCGATATTTCAAAATACCACTACAAAAGCACAAATCTCTTCGAAATGAGCATTTTGAGTCAAACCGACGAGATCAAACACTTAAATATCATGGAATCTGACATTTTAAATTCCAAAACATCTCAAATATGGAGTGTTTATAATAAATCGAAGGCTTGACGAAATGATCTAACGAGCCTAAGATCTCATAATTCGACTTCATTTGGGCATCCAAATGCTCAAAATACATCAAATGATCAATGGAATCATCCTGAGCAGTCCGATCGAGGGGAGTGGTACGGGCTTTACATGAATTTACAAGAATGCCCCTCCTCCCATCTATAAAATAGACCTTCATTCCTCACATGAAGGGGGGTCCCAGCAAGAAGAGGAAGAGTTCGAAAGCAAGAAGGCGAACCAAACAAGGATATAACCCAAACAAGGAATAAGGAAGAAAGTAAGAAGATAAAAGCCTCCAAGCAGACTCTGTTCTGATCCCATCACCGCCTCGCAAAGAACTATTACAACAACCTCGATCGTTGTTATACTGCTTTTCCTCCTCATACGCACTGTAATCCCGTTATCGTGAAGACTTTGTACTCAGCACATAGTGGAAGCTTTTTTTGGCTAGCAGTGGTTTTTCCCCTCTTTCAGATTTTTCACGCTAAAATTCGGAGTCATTTTTAATTACTTCACATGCCAAAGGCTAAGAACTTTCACTTCCATCATGCTTTTCAAAGCGAACAATACTAATACATTTTATAATATTATGTAACTTATATTTTAGTATTTTATCATAAAATTTGTTTAATGATATTTTAATTTTTTGATGAAATTTACATAAATGATTAAATCCTAAAATACCAATCATTCTTCTTGTTTTAATTTTTTATATTCATTTATTTCTTCCAAATGTTATAGATTTTTATTTTGGTTTAGTGGTTAAGTGCCATGTGTTCTTTTATGCGATCTAAGTTCAAAACATGGTACTTGTTGAAATCTAAAGGCTATTTCAAAACTTATAAAAATACTTTAAAATGTGTTTTCTAAAATTTAGAATAATTTAATTTATTTCAAAAAAAAAAAACAACTTGTGTATTTAAGATTGCTTTTGTTGTTCATTTTTATATAAAATGTCAAAGAAATAATAATGCATGCTTAACATGTTAAAATATATTATAAGATATTTTGACAAGTTTTTATTTTTATTTTTCAAAATAGGTTGACCTATTTTAGTATTTAGAAAATGCATTTATTTATTTTTAATTTTACAAAACATATTTTTCGGATTCAAGTTAGCAGCATATTTTGAACTTTGGTCAATTGGGAGGCACATAAAGCACTTAATCATGTGGCCAAATAAAAATTTTAATTTCTAGTGGTAATAAGTTTATATAAACTAGATCAAAATAAGAAGAGGGATTATTATTTTAAGATTGAATTTTTTATTTTATTTTTTTAATTTCATTCAGAAATTTAAAATATTGTTATTTAATATGATTAATCATAACAATAAAACATTAAAAATATTAAGTTCATGATACTTTAGATTTATCAATACAAACACGTGTTATATGTTTCTTGAATTTAGTCATACAATCTATTTTAAAAATTAAATAAATCAATGTTTACATCTGTGGTTAAATGAACTAAATACTTAATATACCTACACAAAAATGAGAAGCAACAATGGATTGTGTACAAAAAAAAAATGTTGGAGAATATATTGAAATCTTTGCAAGTCTTTTCAAATAACCTCTAAAGGTCATGATATTTTTGCACGAGGTGATGATGGATTGAGGGGGTTGTACGATTCACTTGAAAGTGGAGGGCAACAGGCTTTGACAAGGAATTGGGATCTTTGGTTTGGTTTAAGGATGGATGTGTTGGTTCTATTTTTTAAAGTGATTGTAACACCAGCTACTATGAGCTGACATAGCTGTTGACAATCTCATATCAATGTAAAAGTGCCAACTGAATTCTCACATTGCTGACAAGCTGTTGTCGACATTATTCAACTCACTGTTATGCGTGCAAAGGGTGGTAGGTTTTTATGAAACCATGGTATACATACTTGGGTTTTATAAAAGAATCATGGTCTTCTAGAAATCCTTGTACATATGCCAGGGTATTAAGAAAACCAAAGATGCATGTAAGGGTTTTAAGAAATTTGAGTGCCTACCTAATGTAAGGTAAATTGTTGTCCTTGTGAGTATTTGTTAAGTTTAAGAATTATAGTGTGTGTGAATATTTTAATTACTACTATATATTCATTTTTTGATTAAAACTGTCTTGCAGGTCTTGTGTTGCTTAGGACCACTATTTCCCAAGAATCTCAGTTTATTTTGGCAAGATGAGGTATTGCAATTGTAAGGTATTTTTTTAGAGTTAAGGAAGCATATTCATTTGATTTATCCTTTCTCAGAGCAGATGCTGTTCAGATTAATCAATGTTTTTGGCCTTGATTTACTGTTCAAACTTTATTTTTCTCAAGCTCATGTTTAACGAGAAATTATTTTTATGGGTGTAGATGGTTTCTAAAAGTTCCTGTGTTTTTAGCAGTTTGATGGTTCACATTGTTCCTAAAGTATGCTAAGTTTGAAGAGATTGATTTCTGTCCTTAGAAATGGTCCCTGTGATCCTAGTATTTGCTTCAGTTGAAAATTCAATTGTATAGAATGTTGTTGCAATACATTTTGTTGGTGGATTTTTTTTTTTTGAGTGAAATGATTGTACTTACGAAATTATTTGAAATAATCTCAATTTTCATTGATAGATCGTTTTACTAGTTTTGGTATTCTTTCAAAACTTTAGGTGCTTTCTTTCATGGTAGAATTATAGTTCTGTTTATCTTATATTTCCTTCTGCAAGAACAGGTACCCAAATTGAAGGCATATATCAGTGACCCGGAAGACCTAAAGCAGGATCTGTCATACCAGGAGACGTGGGATGATATGATTATCAATGCAAGTATTATCATGAAAATCCTAATGCTATTTCATGAGTATGACAATGCAGCAATTGTTTTGTTTTTTCACCAGAAAATTTTGTTTCACTAAATGTTTTGAGCTCTTCAAACACAAATTTATTTGATAGCTGACCTTACTAGTATACCCCTGTATAACTTCTATTAATATTTGCTTTTTGTTACAACTTTTTGTTTAATATATTATTGATATTTTCATAGCATAGATGTTAAATGATTTGCCATTGCAGTTCATATCGGAATCTTTAGATGTCGTACAAGACACTGAATGGGTCATCTCATTGGGCAATGCTTTTACAAGTCAATATGTGCTATATGTTGGTGATGATGAACATGCTGCAATGCTTCACAGGTACTATGATTTTTTGAACAAGTTCCTATTATATGCTCCAACATTTGGTATTTCTATGTCATAGTATGAAATCCCTTTTACATTAAGCATGATCTCCAGAAACGAAAAAAATATATATATTTTAAATTGCAAATGCCAATAACCTTCTTTGTTTGTCAAAATTACATTGATACTATGATTCTGACGAGTTTTATGTTTGTTTTACTTTTTAAATTATCAAATAACATGCCTGGAAATCTAATTTTTATTTCTCTGTGCAATGAAAATTTTTTAGCTGAATCTTTCTTGGCCATAAACCTTGGAAAAGAAAATCAATGATAATAGAAAGAAAAAGCATTGTTCACACGAAGAATGCAATTATATGATTTTGATTTATTGATAGCATATTTGTTGCTGATGGCATGATTAATAATGTCTTATATTGTCTGTTGCATCTATGGGTTAGATTGCAATAATCAACTGATAGGCTGATAGGTCTGAGATCAGATCAGGTGGGTTAGTTATTATATTCACGAATTAGAAGGCTATGAATATGAAATTTTTTTGTATCAACTTAGCCTGTTAGATAGGAGAGTCTCTTTGGTCATCCTGAATAATGGCTCAATAGGTGTGATTTAAAATAGGAGTGAAGTCATCATGGCCTACTGTAATGTCTTCAAAGTTTAAATCAACATTCTCAATCGCTTCAACAAAAAGATAGCATTACTGCTGTAGTATCCGATTCAGAGATAAAGCTTACATTAGTTTCATGTGGATTTCAAGCACTGTTAGATTAGCAATATTAAGAGACAACTGAAACTTTAATCTTGGGCACTTCAGAAAGCCAAGAACCTTTCCTTCTTTGCTTCTGAATATCTTATAGTAAACTCTACTTTTGATATCTTTTGTCAGGAGTGATAGTAGTTGGAGCTGCTTAACACTTGATTTATATCTCCAAAATTCTTCTTTCATATCAATTCTGAAAGCAATTCAGCATTGGCCTTATGCAATTTTAGTGTACTCTTCGTGCTACCAGACAATTGGAGTAAGAGTTCAAAATTGTTGGCTTTTTATTCTGTTGCTTCGATATTTGAAACCAGGATTGAATAAAGCAATGAGATTTATCCAGTTTATGGTCTTTACTAATCTTCCTTTTATGCCCTGAAAGGTTTAACTAATTGAATTGCAGTTTTGAAGCTAATTCTTTAATGCTTTCCATTCCATGATGCCTCAACATAAAAGACGAGAAATATGAAGCTGGTTCATACAAACTTTTCTTCCTGTAACATTAAGCTTACATCTCGCTGGATTTTTCTCGTGGCTGAAGTTGCTTGATATTTTTCTATTGGGGTTGTGAGTTTATGGCCATCTATTATTGATGGTTTAGAAATGTTAGAGTTCAGCTTGATCTTAGACTCTAGTCAAGCTCAAATAGTTGTGTTAAGGCCAATTATGATGGTTATGAACTATGTATTGGACGCTCCGAGTATTGACATATACTGATACACACAGAAGTATAAGGGTGCGTGTTCATGAAAACCAAATGGAAATTAGCTACAGATCTCATATACTATTTCATCTCCTCTTTTGGTGGTCCTTATCTAAACTGAAGCTTCATTTAATGCTATCTTTCTTTATAAGTTCTTATCATAATCTGTTCTATGTTTTTTAGTTGAGGAGAGAATTAAGATCCCATTTACCGTAATTTTTATCCTCATGCAGGTGCCTTGGCATACTTCTTCAGAAAGTGGATGATGGACTCTATGTACATGAAAAGATTGAATGGATGTATAGACATGCGAATATATCAGTCCCTGTGAATAGGTTGGGACTTGCTAAAGGCATGGGATTGGTATGTTGGTCGGAGTAGCGGGGCAATATTTTTTTAAATAAAAAAGATGAAAATGTTTATGGACTATTTATGGTAGACTATTTTAGTGTCAGATGTCTAATGCGTTCAGTTTAGTTTCTTGATTTCTTGAATCTGATCTGAAATAATTCCTAGACTTTTTAAGTATGATTCAGATAATCCAATAAGGAGATTATTTTGGATCATATTTAAGGAATCAAGGGACTAAATTGAACATTTTAACTAGTTGGGTTTAAAATGACCTCATGAAAATAGTTTGGTGGTTATTTTTATCTTTTTCTCATTTTTTAATCTGTTTTTGTTAGTTTTATAGCCTGCTGCCTGCAGGTTGCTGCTTCTCATTTGGATACTGTATTGGAAAAGCTGAAAACAATCCTAGATAATGTTGGGCAGTATAGGTTCCAAAGGTAATTTACTGGATTCTTCTAACTAGGGAATTTTCTCTTTCCAAGCATGATATAACCACCTAAGATAAATAACTGTTTAGTCTCTCTTTGTCTTCATATCTTATTGTAACTTGAATTTTTGTAATAAAAACTCGATGCTATAATCCCTGTTGATAGCGAATCTCAATTTAATTGGGTCTTATTATCAATGTACCCTTAAATTTTCAAAGCAAACCACTTTGGGTTCAAATCTTGATGATAACATATTCAAATGATATCACAGTCTAAGGGAACTCCATCTAAATCTATTACCCATAAAATAGAAAAAAATATAAAAATTATAAAATCTAAAAATGCTCAAGTAGCTTAGAGTAGTAAATTATCGAATTATCCATCTTTCAAGCCAGTTTGCCCAAGATGACAAATTTAAGTATGACTAAAGTTCATAAAATGCTAATGTCATTTCCATTACATGTATGTGACTGCTTTCAAATATCTCTTACAATTAGGATATGTCATGTGCCTTATGATCACATGATTTGCCACAAAATAACAACACTATATTACAATTATGACTAAAGTTTTTATATTCACCATTGGTTTTGTACATATGTTGTGAAATATAATGTGCACTTAATATGACATGAAGCTTTTTGTTATTGAAGATCGACTTGAAATTGCCACCCCGCCCTCCACGCGTTGTCATACATCCACCTCATGCCGTGAGGTCACTTTAGCGATGCAACTTATGATTGATGGCAATGATTCTTCAGTTAGATTGACTACTTTCACTTATTAAGTAGACCAAGATCCATGACAATATAGATAACAAAATAATAGGAACTTGATTTGATTTATCTTCATTTTCCCGCCATTTGTTTTAAACTAGTAATGCTATTTTTTTCCTTTTATGGCAAATTGTTGTTACTAGAAGTTAAGTATTTAGAGCCTATCAAGTATCTTTTATTGAAAGTTTTTTTTTCACGATCGAAGGATAATTAACTATAGGGGTTGCGCTTATGGGAAATCTTGAACCATATCATATAATTCTTAAAAATGATGACAAAATTTTTGAGTAGTCTTATTTAATATTCATTTTACTGATTCAAGTCATAATCTATATTTATTAAAAGAGCATGATGAGAATTTTCAGAGTCCACACTGCCTTATTGATTATGAATACTTATTTAATGTGCATGGTATTTGTTTATTTTGTGAGTATTATCTTTGTTTCTCATGTGTAGGGGCGGAACTAGCCTCTCTTTTCGAGGGACAAATTTATTGAAATAGATAATTAAAAAAAGAGCTTTATATTTCATTATCATCAATACATAGAGCAACGATTACAAGCTTTTCAATCTATTTTGCATTGACTAATAATTTTGCATAATAGTTTCATTTGGAATCAAGTAAAATACTTCTTTCTCAATATAAGGAAGAAGACAATCATTAAGCCAATCATCATTCTTTTGAATGTGCAATTGATGTTTGATAATTTTATTACGTGTTTCTACTCAGTAAAGTAAAGTTAAGATCAATGTGATAAGTTTATAAATTAAAGGATACACACCATCTTTCTTTGTCTTCATAAGTTGTTTAGCAATATCAGCAATGCTTCTTAAAGATGAAAAATCATTATTACTGCGCATATCGATGATGTTAGTGGATAGCTGAGGCCTAAGAACCACAAGCTCAACTGTAAAAAAATCTCTAAGATATAACTCACCAAGACAATTAGTTTCCCCTTATCAAAAATAGAGAATAAATTACTTAGGTTTAAGCATGCTACAGTAAGTAATTTAGTATTTACTTTAGAGAAACGACTATTCAATTTTTGAAGTTGCATATCAACAACAGTATAAAACAACTCAACACGGTAATGATATAAATTGCCATTACCTCTTTGTATAGATCGTCGATGAGTTTTGAAGATAGAATTCATATCTGGAACATTATTGTCAAAAATATTACAAAAATGAGACACTTCATTTAATAAAGATTCCCATCCTTTATCCTTTAGTATTTAACTTTTGTTGGATATTTGTACCAATTTCTCGTAGAGATTGTGATAACTCATTTGTAATCCCTAATATGTAATCATTAAATGCATTGTGAATACAAAATCAAAAGATTTCATTACACTAATTAAACACCAACTTCAATTGACTATTGATCATGCACCTCCATCTTCTTTTACTATTTCAAGAACTTCAAGTACAAATACATATATTTTCATAAGACTAATTAAAATTTGAAAATGTGAGCTCCATTAAGTGTTACCAGCTCGTAAATTAGTTTCTTGATTCAAACTACTCCCACTAAGTAAATCTCTAGTTTTCAAGTTGAAATAATATTTTCATGTTGAATAATTTTTAGAGTATCACTTACAAGAAGCTCCATTGGTGTTCAAAATTCTAAAAGTAAACTCAAAAAAATGTTTTACTTGCCAATGATTTTTTGCTACAGACATTAAACATATTTGAAGTTGATGAGCAAATCAATGAACATAAAATGCTTAAGGATTATTATTAAGGATAAGTGCCTTTAAACCATTAAACTCACCGTATATTAGATGCTTCATCATAACTTTGACCTCATGTCCTATGTATGGATAATGAATTTTGCAAGTATAAATTAAAGAGTTGCCTTAAGTGTAGGTGCAATTGTTGATGAAATATATTTAATACTAATAAATCTTTTAATAATTTGTTCTTTCTTATCAACAAATCTCAGTAACAACCAATTTTTCTTTTGTTGCCACATCACGAGACTCATCTACTATGATGGAAAAATAAGAATCACTCATATCTTTTATGATGTAAACTAAAGTCTCAAATGCTGTAGCATGACATTTTTTTTTTTTTTAGTGGAATCAATTGTAATTTTGTACTAGCATTTTCAAATGTAACCTTTTTATTTTTTCATTATAATTTGCAAGAAAATGAAATAATTTTATATAATTTCCTTGGTTAACTAATTCTGAAGATTCATCATGACTGTGAAATGATCAACCCTATCGTAGAAGAAATCGAACACAATCAATTGCTGCTGTCAACATAATCCTATATTCTTTTTTATTTCTCTCATCCTTAGTCAATCACATAGTTTGAACACTCTATACTTGAGGCTTCATTAGATCCTACATTTTTGTCTTGTCTTATTATGAGCACTATTGTGGTCACCAACATGAGCTAAAATGTTTTTTTTTCAATCCTGAAATCCTTCACTAACAAAAGAATCGCCACCTCTTTGCTAGTGCTAATTTGTTCTTGTGGCTTAAATACATAGTAATATAGACAATATACTGCATCTTTTTGAATGCTATACTCCTGCCAATTTGGATATTCCTCACTATTTTGTAACAAATCTTCTTGCAATATTGTCTATCACTGTTTGGGAGAAATTATGGTTTTGGGATGATGTGGTCCTTTCACCAAAAATATTCTTTCTTTATCTCTATCATTAACATCATAATTCCAAATAGGAGGATGAAGTTCAGGATCAACCGAAGATTTTCAATGTGTATATCAACTCGTTTTTTTCTCTTCAAATAACTATCCATTTATTAAATCTTAAATATGAAAAAAACCTTATAATCAATGAAAATAATTTAAATTTTTTAATTAAATATCTATGATATAAATACTGAAAAGATATAAAAAAATTATGCATATGTAAATAAATGAGAATGTTATAAGAAATGTTGGCACATCAATCATTTTATAAAATATAAGACACACTTTCGAACAGTTTTTAAAAAAAACTAAAAAATTTCTTAAAATTTTTTAAATTCACTCTTTAAAGGCACTTTTTATAAAATTTTAATAAAAATCATCAAATTTTCAAAAAGTTCAAAAAAAAAGGCATTCTTAAAAGAAAATACATATTAAAAAGAAAAGTTAACAAAAAATGAATAAATCTTTTTGATTTTAATTATAAAGTTTTCTCAAATGGATGTGATTGCAATTAGAACATATGGTATTCAAATAAGTTTTAGTCACAACTACTGTATAGCAATTTATTTCTATTTATATTATATCATTTTTTAATGTGCTTTATATCATATACAGATTGATTATTGATATATATTTTAAAAAAAGTAAATATGTTCCTTCAAATAGGACGTTGCCTCATTTTGGAGGCTAGGGCTCTCTGTTCAAACAAAAATAATTTAAAAAATTTCAAAATGAGAAAAAAAATATAGTTGTAACTAAAACAGTGAAAAAACATACTGCATCTTTTTTTTATTTTTTTATTTTGCCTTCTTCAATACCTCTGGTTTAGACTTTTATACACTCTACTTTTTTGTTTTCAATGCTCATTTATGAACAAATCGTGACAATAAATTCATGCACATATCAGTATATATATTAACTTAAACGGGCTAAATAATCATGTTCTATTGGTTTCCATATGCAAAAATATTCTTCATTGATTCTATTGTTTATTTAAAAAAATACTTGTAAGTTTTCATAAATTTAAACAAATGTAAAACACTAATATTTTAGCATTGCAATGATTTAATGCACAATAAATTAAAAATCCTATAGGAATATGTAATCAATATAAAGCTTCAAATTACAGGTTTCATTAGGGATTGGTGCAAGGAGCCCATAGCCACACTAATGAAACTGGAACCTGATTAGCTTCAGTTGCTACAAATAAAACTGAGAATAGTGTGAGGAAGAACTGAGCAAGCTAGCAAGAAGAGAAAAGGGCCAAAGGGGGCTGTCGGCAAGGGGTTTGTGCGGCAAAATAAAGAAGAAATCACTCAATTTAAGGCAAAACCAAGGAGAAACCAGTGAACTTCCGTTACCTTGAGGTTTAGTGAGGCAAGTTGGCAACCTCAACTAATCTTCTGAGTTGACTGGGCTTACAAAGGCCGGTGTCTCGTTGCAAGTTGGCAAGAACCAGTAATAGTGTTGCGATGCCATTTTTTTTCTGAGTTTGGGCCTACTATTTTGTTTACCTTTCATTGTCCAAAACCTGTGGGGTATATCCAAAATCTGTGGATTAGAGTGTGTTAGATGGTTTGTGTAACTAATTGCAATATAGGATTTATGGATTGGTTCTTCCTGAATCCTGGACAGCTGGAAGAGTTTCAACAATACTGAACTTTCTGCAGCAAAATAATTGCATATCCAGAACTCACATGTCTAGTTCCAAAATAGAAATTAGGTGGACATTATTTGCTGGAATTTACACCTAGATTTTGTATGTATAGAGCGGGAATTGTTGGCGCAGAATGGTACTGTGTTCCTTGGTAGCATGAGGTATTCATTAACTATGTTTTCAAAGAATATGTGAAAATGATAAAGTGACAAGTCAACTTTGTTATTATGTTTAAACGTTCATGCTGCTTCATTTTAATGTGAGCTATTACTGGTTCATATTTTAGGTGATCGTTCCTGTATGATTTATTATTTTATAAACTGGGCTGATGTATTGACAATTTCATTTCCTACAGGCTATTTTTATTCTTTTCCAATAGAGCTAAGGTTGAAGATGCTGACAATATACATGCTGCGCTAGCATTGATGTATGGATATGCTGCAAGATATGCTCCGTCAACAGTCATTGAAGCTAGAATTGATGCACTTGTGGTATCATCTATATTCTCCACGCACACCTTTTGTAGATCTTCCATATATATATATATATATATATAAAGTTTATACCTTTCTTTTAATAATTTTGTTTCCTTCTGCTTACCAAAATATTTGTTATAACAAGTAGTACTTTTTGTGCCAAAATTTCAGGTTTGGTCATTTAGGATACTTACAAAGTCATGCTTCACTTGGCATCTACAGGGATTTATTAGATACAGTTCAAATGGATTAATTGCATACCTGACATAAGTCATGGTCTTCTTTTATTTTGAATTTCTTTTACAATTATAGCGTTTAAAGGCTTTCTATTCTAAAACTAGAATGGGTCATTTCAGATATTGTTATTCTCCAATCAAATCTATTCTTCTCGGCAGGATAGATCAATTAATTAGTCCAGTGAATCGTATGTAAATGCATGAATTCAATTTTAGTAAGGTTGATCCCTGAGGTTGGGGAAGATAATTTTTAGAGCTTCAAGAGTAAATTATAGTTTTCATTATCATTAGGGATTCTAATCAGCTCTGATCAACGTGGCTTACCTATTAGACATCAGCATGACCTCGTAAGATTATTGAGAGCTGGAATAAATCTAATTGAACATTTTTTGGGATAGATCTATGAAGTTTATTAGGAGCTCTGTAGTTCGTTTTGGTAATTTCAAGTATGCTGCTCCTGCATTAATGATTATAATATATTTATCAGAGGATTTTGTTATATAGTTTAGATTTTTGTGATAGTCTAAGCAGATTAATTTTTAATCATTTTGATGGATGTTTTTGAGAATCATGTTTGATTGGATTATTGTCTGTTAAAGCTTATGTTTGATTGGAGAGACGTGACAAGTGTCATAATAACATGTTGGTAGTTTTGCAAAAGCTGTTGATAGTCCTATAGGCCTCAACTACTTTACGAGTGTTGACGATTGGATGGTAGGATAATTTTTGTAATTGATAGCATGTTGGAAATGAATACGAAGGATATAGATAATGAGTGCGGGGGCTTTTAATTTATGATAAATGCAACTTGATAGACTTGATGGTAGATAAGGAAGTCATACAAATAATTATTCCTTTGTATGTCTTTGATTCCACATGCTTCTTTCAAATAACACATCCTTTGTTTTGTAAGTTGTGCTTGCCACGAAATATTATGATCTTAATGGATTATTCTTAGTGTAAATGCTCCTTGTCACTCTTCATGATTTATTTTCTTGAGATTTTGTTTTGGGCTTCAAAAATTCAAGTCCAGCCCTTTTAAAAGAGAATGTAATTTTGCATCAAGTTTTTAATAGGTAGATTAGATTTTAGATATGAAAAATATTTTTTTAGTTTTACAACAACAACAAAGCTTTGCCCCACTATGTGGAGTCAGCTACATGAATCCTTCTTCTTGAATGCATCCTATTAAGTGTCAAATTCTCATTTCAGTTTAATGAAATAAGGCCATTTTTTATACTTTTAACTTTTGTAGTTTTAGATTGAGAAAATTTATTTCTTTTAGAGTGGTAGGTGAATGATGATGAACCCAAACAAGATCCCTTCGTTTTATCGTACTAATCATTGATCCTATTCTACTTAGTTGGAGGAAGTAATTGATCAAACTTAACTTAAGAATTCTTAATAGCAACAAAGGTAGCATCATCTAAGGTGACTATTATGACCTAGGATGGTGATACTTGTCTAAGGGGATGATTTCAATTCAACCTTTATAGAGGGCTTTACTCCTTGTTAAGTGTAGTCCATTATTCACCACTTAGGGGATTTGAGTCATCGAGGAACTTATAAACAATTATGCTGACCACTTGATCAGAAGGCCTCGATAGCTGTTTCTTTTTATGGTACCCTTTGGTGACAAAATTATTCTATTAGCGGATACATGCCATGTTCTTATTGGGACAAGTTCTTAGAGAGTGATCATAAAATCACACCAGATATAAGGTCAAATCTCAAAATGGTCCCCAACTATATGCATGTAGCCAATTTAATTCAAAGTATCAAATGCTCCAATTTAGTTTTTGACTATATAAAATTGTTCTAAAATGATTTCTTAAGGACTATATTGGGATCATTTTTTGGATTGTTAATAGATTAAACTAGGGTCAATATTCTATTTCTACACTAGGGATCATTTTGGATCAATTTTGTATAGTCAGGGATGAAATTGGAGCAATTTGATACTTAGAGACTAAATTAACCATGTGCAAATAATCAGGGGATCATTTTGGATTTATTTTTCCCTATATAACATTGACTCTTTTCACTTTATATTAATATTAAATATCACCTTGATAAATTATTATAGAGGGTGGATATTTAATTTGTTTAAGCTTAAGGAAATAGATTTAACATGAGCTTTTTTACATTTTGTATATTTTTTTTAATTTTTATATTTTATTGGGATTTAATCCCAAAATGATTAGCATTAAGATTTGGGGCATTTTGATGATAGTATTATAGATTTAGAGCCTTGATATTCACCTTATGTTCATTTGCATGTTTGTATTGTGGATTCAATTGTGAATGGTGTGAGTTAGAATCTTCTTGTCATTTGTAAAGAAGTGTGTTTTATCCTCACACGGTTTGTATCTCGATTGGCCGGTTCCTGTTAAATATTCATTTTCTTTAGCTATAAATTTGGGGGTCCCTTTGTTCTTTTTCTTTCCCATTTGAATTTCATATTGAGCAAGTTGCTAAGTTTTCTTCATGTCTTGTTCATGTTCAACTCATGTTCGATCTAGCTTGTTAGTGTTTTCCATACACTTTTCAATGTTTGTTTGTTATTAATGAGGGTTTGCACTTTCATTTGATTTAGTCTAATAGGGTCATTTTACTTTTGTTCTTTGGAGTTTATTCAATGTCCATTTTGGCAGAATTTCAATATATTTCTTGTATAGGTGGTATTTGAGGGAACAATCAGCAATGCCTATTGTGCTTATTAAAGCATGTTTGGTTGACATTACTACACAGCGGTCGGAGGTCTTTAAACTTTCCATACTTAATAAAGCATACATAGGTCTTTGCGTTAAGAATAAATTATATTATTCGTGTGCAATAGTATTGTAGATGAATCTGAGGTGTTGCTGCAGACAAATGTTGTTGTAATGATTGCTATTGTAGTTGATGGTAAGGTGACAGTTAAATGTGTACAATACTTTTTTCTTCTTCCCCCTTTTTTAAGTTTTTAGTTTCTATTAATTTTTTGTTTTGTTTTTGTTAACACTTATCATGTAAATTTCAGAACTTTTTTTACACATATTAGAAGTCTTTTCTTACATCATGTATATTTTTCATGTATGATATATCTGAAATTGTACATTAAAATTTTAATATGAAGGACAAAACTAGTTTATCTTATTAAGGCCCAACTTGCTCAACTTGCTCCTTTTCTTATTTGAAACAACAATTATATTAATAGTTGTTGTGCTAGAAGTTCAGTGAAATAAGTAATTCAAAATAAAGGTTGAGTTATATGAATAAAACAAAATATGTATGTTGACTTTTTGAACTAGCATGCGTATTAATGTTATTCATAAATAGAACTAGTTTAGCGTAATAAACTTAAAATTGAGATATGCTTTGATAATTATATAAAATACACAATCATGAATAATATACATTAATTTCTACAAAGAATGAAATGCCATTGTCATTTGTCAATTCATTTAATGTACTGTGCTAATTAGATGCTAGAATCAAATTACTTATTTTATTTTATATTATATTTTTATTCTTCCTGGACATAGTTTTAGAAGTGTCATATAATGTTTATACAGGATTTGACATTTTATATTATGTAATTATCGCCTAGCCTGTTGGGTCACTAACACCATTGATAAGAGTTGAATTTATTCCAATATAGCATTTATCAACAATCTTTGATGAAGGTTAGGTTACTTCAACGTCACAATTATTGATAATTAGGAACTTTTTTTTGGCCTCTATTAGGCTCATATTTGAAGTACTTTTGCTATTACATGTGCAATTCATCATAATTTGCTAACTTGACCTGCATGACATGATCCTTCATAAACTTTTTTTAGCATTAATATCATAAGCATTTTAAAATATTTTAAAGATTTTTACACACATGCTATCATCAACATTTATCAATTATCTGACAAAGATATAAATATTTAATAGGTAAAGTAGAATGAATTATTGAATATGCATGATAGGCCATAAGATTTGCATAAAATATTAATAAAATATTATTTTTTTTAACGATGGATATATACAATGCATCAGACTTATTGATCACATTAATTTTTTTACTCGCATGCACATAATAATTCAATATAATAGTAAAAATTAACGATCGTTAGGCCTATGTTTAATTTATTCTTGTTATTTGAGATTGAGTATCTCAATATAAATATTGTATTCTTCATAGTCCAAGTTATTTCTATCACCTCAAAATCTTTTCTTAAACATTAATAAACAACAATTCCAAAAATTAAATATCAAGTTTTAAATTAAATATGCAATCTATTTCACTAACTTCAAAATAATTTCTCATCATATAGGCTTCAAAGGCTAATAACGCTAGTACAAACTTGATTTATAGAAGGAAATTTGAAAAATTGAAAATTTTCTTTGAAATTATAGTTCTCCCCTTTCTTTTTTATTTATTTATTTTCTTCTTCACTTTTCCCCTTTCCCTTAATTACCTTCCACGAGATGCAACTCTCTATTTTGCCTCTTGCTAGATTTTGGGAAAATGAAATGAAATAGCAAGCTTTGATGTTTTACATATATCATAAACTTGATTTAACAAGTCATTTATTTGTGGCTTGATGTCATTTTATTGACAACTTTGCAGTGAATGTACATATGCTAAAATCATCTTTTTTGGGTAACACAAGGACTAATGCTCTCATGTACCAATCCTTTAAATATTAGGACCCTAACTTGTCTATTTGGGTCCTCATACTCTCTTGGTCACTTCTTGTAAGTAGATTTGTTGGGGAGGATCGATTTTGGGATAAAATCTATCTTATGTTGTATATCTCTCAAGGGTTGTAATTTGGCTAGTAGGCATGTCCTGAAACTCTTTCAATAATTTGGTATTGGCTCTTCATTCTCAGTGTCCTCAAGTATTATTAGTATTAATGTCACAGGTGCCTCCGTCATGGTCGGCAAAAAAATAGCTTGAGATTTTAACTTTGATTTTGTCTGATCATTAATCATCTTGGTTTTTTTGTAGGAGTACAATGCATTTTCTATCCTTCGTGAATGTATTGGCGTTCTTGTAACCATCATGAACTATCATTCTATTGTAATGCTAAGGTTTGCTTAAGAGGAATTGACAAGCATCCGTAGGCATGATGTCACACCATACTTGTTATAGTAGTTTGTCTTTAATGGATTATTCCACTAAACATCTATTATCAACACAAATCTCATTTTCCTTATTCACCAAGTCATGGAGTATGGCTAGGAGTGTCTCTATGTGGAGAGATTTCACCTTCTAGGTAGAGACAACATTCTCATAGCTGTCTCCATGAATAATAAGAGTGCACACTGAAAGCATATTTTTTTCTTTTGTTGGTACTTATATTTAGGCCTATCATTTCCTGAATCCTTAGTATTCTCTTGAACGAGGCTCTGCTTAGTGAAAGAAATCTTTTCTTTGTTTGAGCAATTGGAGGCAATATGCCAATACCCGTGGTATTTGTAACACTTTATACAAGAAGGGTATTAGGAGAGCCGATCTTTTCAATCCTTTCTCTTGATATTGACTTCTCTCATATGGTTGATTTTACACTCTTCGAATGAGTGCTCTTGCTATTTGATCCCATGGCAGTTCCATGCTTAAAGGGAGGGGTGGTCATGAAGTTCCTGTGTGGCTTCACCTTCAAGGCTAGTGTTTGTACATTTAATAGGGACTAGTAAGGTTGCAATTGCACCACGTTGCTAATGGATGATTTTAATCCTAATCCTCCTAGGTATTGAGCTATTGTGTTCTTCTCAAGCTCTACCAACTCACAATTCAACATAATTATTCAAATTATGCTGTGTAGTCTTCACTGACATGTCTCGTTGCAATTTCCATTATGCTGATACACGTGCTTCAAGTTTTCCATCATAGGAAAGCGCTCCTTTTGACTTTGATTGACATTAGATTGACCGTCCTGCTTTGTGGAATGCCTCTGTATTCAAAGATATGCTCTACTGTTTGGAGCTACTCAATGAATTCATTTGGATTCATACGTCCTTTAAAATTTGTCAAATCATTTTTCATTCCAAGATCGTTGTATCTTCTCTTATTCTTAATGCTAAATCGTTGCAGCATTTGTTCTTCATCATTGAAAATTTCTTGGTGAAAATGGTTCTCTTCTCTTTTTGGTAGGTCACCGTTATGATTATATGTGACTTCCTTATATTGTCTTCTCTCCAATTTAGTGAGCCTATAATTATAGGATTTCTTGCTCATTTCTTTCATGGTGAGCTCCTCAAATCCTCTTTTATTATATCTTTTTGGTGGCATTTTGAGTATTTTCTTAATAGGCTTTGTGTTTTAGATTTGGCCTAAATTTGGGTTAGGGTGAGGCTAGTTGAATATTTAGAGAGGGTTTTGGATTGGATTTTGATTAGGTGTATTGGATTTGGAGGAAAGGTATACTCAAGATAGATCTAGGGTTAATCTAGCTTTGATATCAATTGACACCATTTTTGAATTGACAATAAGGTATAAAAGGTGTAAACAAGATCTAGGGAAGAAAGAAACCTAAAATTGGGAAAGGTTTTCTTGGTCGGTTGCTGTTGGGATGGCTGAAAACTGCTTATTTTGCTACATTGTGGGTTCCAAACATCAACAAAGGTGCGGAGGCAGACTGGTGGTTAGCTGAGGCAAAATGGGATGAAAGTGGGCAGGAACAATGGTTGTGTTGACTGGAACGGAGGTGTCAAGTGCAGGGAGAACAGTTTGGATGGTTGGTCAGTGTGGAAGTGGATCCTTGATGGAGGAGAAAGTTATTTAATGCCTCAATTCAACCAAGATACAATCACATCACTTGATTGAAATGAAATTACATCTCCAAAAGATGGAAACTATGGGGAATACAATTTCAATCTTCATAACAGTAAAACTTCAGTCTAATACACTTAAAAATTTAGTCATGTTAAGAAACCAAACCTTAAATTTGAGATAATTGAACCCCTGCAGTTGAGATTCCTAGATTGGTCGGTTTAGGGGCCTTTGGATTGGTTCGGGGGAATAGGTCCAGCGGCCCTTTCATGTGAGATGCTCTCGTGTCTTTCCAACTGTTGCTCATGGGGGCCCTACCTTTACATCCTGCTCCATTGCTCCTTGAACAAGTGAGTTGTGTGTTCTTCCTTCTCCTTTAGGTTTTGTTAGGTTGTTATGTGCTAGGTGGTATACTCTATGCTAATTGAGTAATGTTTGGTAGGTTCTGGTATTTCTTGAAGAGCTCAACTTTTGGTCTATGACATTTGTCCACGCTCACCACACTAATGAGGATGTTGGATTTTGATCTATCCGTGGGTTGACACTATACTTTATTTGCAAGTTTTGCTAGTAGTAGGGAATAAAGAGAAAGAGAGAGAATACATGTCCACTGTGCTATGAAAATGATTGGTACCACAATAAATTTAAGTGCAAAGGCTATAAAGAGATCTTAGCCACAAGAAGTCTCTAAAACTTGAGAAAAAGATTAAAGAGAGGGGAAAAAGGTCCCTAGTATGCCTCTAGAATCTTATTGATAGATAAGAGGACTACATAAAAAGGTTACAAGAAGATCATAAATAATAAATGAAAATATGTAGATTCTAAAAATATGTGTACAGTAATCTGATGTAGTTGAAGTATGGCCTCTCGTATAAGTCTACTCTCTTGGTGCCAAATATGGGGTAGGTTGGCTGTTTGGGTCCCTATCGAATCATGATGTTGGTTAGTGGCTGATGAGTTTTATATGGTGGTTGCTTGTCTGTTTGGTCTCCTTAGGCGAGTTTGATGAGCAAATCTGGTATTTCGATTGACTTGATGGAGAATCTCTTACTATGGCTTGACTTGCTACATCTCGTTGGTTGTAGAGTTGATGGCAGGCCAGTGGGTGGTCAATCTCTGAGTTGGTTTGATCATGCTAACTATTTTTTTTATGGGTGTAAACGAGCTGAACATGATTGAATTTTGCTCCTGTTCGTGTTCGGCTCGAGTTCGAATTAGGTTTGTAAGGAGTTTGTTCGTGTTTGGCTCGATATTGCTCGTATTCTACTCATGTTTGAATAAACTAAAAATTTTGAAAAATGTGGAGGCTCTAAGATTTGAACTTGAGTCTCATTTTTGCATGGTAAAAGCTCCAACCACTAAGCTATAATTATTGTTGTTGTTGTGTGTGTGTGTATATATATATTAATTTTGAGCTAAAACAAGTAGAACATGATCGAAAATGGTTGTTAGGTGTTTATTTATAACCGAAACTTAAAATATTTGTTGTCTTATTTAACATTCAAACGATTAATTATTAAAACCAGTGCATTGGATCAACAAACTTTTTTGACACTTTTCTCTTAGGTGAATCCATTGCATCTAGTATACACAACAATAATACACAATACTAATACTATAGTAACATATTATAGTAACGTGCTATAATAAGTTTGCTATAGTGCAGTAGTTTTGGTGAACAATAAATTTAATAAATACTTTAAGAAAATGATTTTTGTATATAATTATTATTGAACCCATTTATTTATAAAAGGATCTATAAATTGAAGTGAGTGTAGAATTTAAAAAAAATGTATTTGGTCATTTTCAAGATATGCGATAAGTAGAGAATAAATTTTGGGAAATGTTTTAATTCCACTTTTTGAAATTTTTGGTATTATACAAAACCCAAGAGTTGTTGGAGCTTTTCCAGCCATCATGAAAACAAAATGCAAGCATACTAGCTAGCCAATTGTTTAAGAACATGAAATTTAATTCAGCTAATGATTGAACAACAAAGAATCTTGTTTTTGAAGATCTTCTTGATTCAAGAAGACAATAGTCTAAGAGCTTGTCTTAGCCTTGACCCCACCATGCCCTTATTGATACCAAGCTAGGTAAGACAAAAATCCCACAATGTGGGTCTACAACATGAATCCTTTTTCCCCATTGCATTTTATTAAGTGTCAAATTTTCATTTAATTCTAATAAACTAAGATCATTTTTATACATTATAACCAAGTATTTTTAGGTTTAACTCTTGTTGACCTCCACGCATGCGCCATAAGTCAAGTCGAGCTCACAAGGTGAATTGAGCCAAAAGTTGAAATATAGTGACATCGAAAATCTAAAACGATCTCCGATCAACCAACCGACTTCGCCGCGTTGAGCCGAAATTGATCATAATGCATTGGCGGTTGGCCGTCAGGAGGGTCGATGCCGCGATACGCATATCGAGATCGGGAAGCTGTAACGATGCCCAAATGACATTCGTTCGCAAAATTAATCTTGCCGTTAGCGCGTCAAAACCTATCAGATGAGACTGTTTGTGCTCAATTCGGACGAGTATGCGTGAGTATTGAGCAATCGGATACAACAACACGCAAATTGGAGTTGAAATACACTCGACGATGTTGAAAATCAGTTGAAACGATCTTCGGTCGACCGACGACATTGTGCGTTCAAAACGCGGCCGAAATTGACGAGATATACATATTGCGGTCGGCCGTCGATCAAGAAGTGGTCGCTTCTGGCGCATATCGACGTCGAGAAATCACGATGTTGCCCAAATGACCTCCGTTCGCAAAATTGATCGTGCGTCAGCCGCCAAATGAGCATTGCCGATTGAGTCTGCGAATATCGAAGCGATCAGGCGATGACGCACAAATTTAAATTGAAATTGACCGATTCGTCGACGACCCGGCGATCTGCGAAATGAATGCCCGTCAGGAATATCGAGAATAACTTAAGATCGATATATATATTGTATATGATAATATCGGCGCAAAAACTCAAATTATACCTAATTAAAAAATTAAATAAAATATATCTTATAAATACCCCCCTTATAACCCTAACCCTAAGCTATTGTCACGTAAAAAATCCCCTCAACCGACCTCTCTTGTCCATCTCTTGCAGCAGTTGAAGGAGTCGAGCTCCCGCCCGTTCGTCCCGCAGCCTATTGCGAACGACACTAGTGTTAGTCTCTCGCAGGTGAAACCCTCCGTCCCATTACTGTTCACTCACGCGGCCAGCGATCTCCCGTCACGGCCTCGGCCAGCCTGCCCTGCCCCATGTCATGGCGCTCCGTCGCCTGTGGCGCCTGCGCCGGAAGCTCCCTGCCTCACACTTTCAGGCCATCGTAACATCCGTGGCGCCAACGCCGGCTTCTGGAATGTTAATATAGTCAGACCTGCGCCTTTCTTGGCGGATCATCTGTGGCATAAGGTGCCGTGCTTTGGTGTGGCGGAAATCTTTGTTTTAGGTATTTTAGAGCTATACACTTTCTTTGTGCGATATCAAATACCCCTGCGACGTTGGGATGTTAAATCGCCAAACTTTTACAACGACAGGAGGGCCTACATAGCTTAACATAAAGCCATGCCGCAATATAAAATTGCTGTTTAAACTAATATATAGGTGTGTAAGTATATGTACACATCTTTCTTGGTGTGACAGAGAATCTGTTTCAACATGTACCTCAGAGCCATACATACCTTTCTTTGGCGGGGTGACGATTCGTGGTTTACTACCCATACATCTTTGTTGGCATGATCCCACTCAAGTAGCCCTTATATGGGGGCGTCGGGATGTTTCAAATCTTGTCAAACTTTTACATTAAAAGCTTAAGAAAAATTCAACTGCAAAGCTAAAATTAATATTTTAACTTGACATTATATAAGTTCAGACACGCGCCTTTGACCGGCGGAAAGTGTTACATGTAGATCATTCAGAGACCCATACATATCTTTCTTGGCATGGTGGAATGACGCATTCGACTGTGGTGTTTACACCACCGATACATGCTTTTTTTGGCATGGTGGGCACAGTAGTATGTGGGACGATCAGGGAAGTTGTAAAAATTTTATCTAAAGTTATAAACTTGTAATGAAACTCAATCAAAGTAAGCAACACTATTCAAATCTCTAAAGTTAAATCAATTTTAAATTAAATAACCCGCGGGCACCTAATCTTAAACTTAAGATCTCTTGAAGTTGCTCCCGGTTGGGTAGGATCAGTGTTAACAAAATTTAAAATTCAAATAATGATATTATCAGGATTTCAACTCAATAAGACTAGGTAATTTTATCACGTGACATAGATTTAATCATATTATTAAATGAAATTGGCATGATAAATAATAAACTAAATAACCAAGCGATTTATACTTGATGATGTACGTTGAATAGAGATAGGAGGATCTTATCATCAGTATATGTTCAAAATTTCAAGTCAAGTTAATATAAATTAAGTATTAATCTAAATGAAAAATCTGATGAATTATTAAGCTCAAAATTATTAAATGAAAATCATCAAGTTAAATAAAATTTAAAGCTAAATCCAACCCATCTTCTGTAATTGTTTGTCGGAGATGATAAATTAAGAAAACTCACAGAAAGCGATGTCAAATCAAGCAATTATATTTACTCAATTAATCTCGGTATGATATGACCCGTGTCCTCGATTGTGACGGTTAGCTCCTGATTACACCATTCGGGTAGTAGTTGCCGCCAAATGACACGATTATATTACGGTCACGACTGTAGCTTGTATACTCCCTAATGGCTCTGTCATTTGAGTTGTGAACCATATGGTATACTTGATAGGGCGGAAAGCTCCATGTTAGCTAAGGTAGACTTAAGCTTGTTGTCTGCAAACAAAACCCCGTCTACAAGATTTTTTTGGATGCGCAAGTTCTTAGGATCCCTTGGTTAAGTTACTACTCTCATAGATATCAGAAAGTATAGCTTGGGATAACCACATGAGATCTAGGCTCGTCGTCGTTCCCCAACCATCCGCTTTAAATAAATGATGAATTTCATAAATTCAAATTCTAAAACTCCACATGCTGCTGCTATACACTAAATAATTAGCGATCTAACGACTAGTTTTAGTCGAAAGTTCTCTCTCAGCATTGAGATGGGTAATTAACTATAGGTGCTTGCGTTTATAGAAAACCTAGGATCAGATCTAAAGTCCTCACAAAATGAGGGCGAAATCTCTGGGTAGTGTCTTATCTACTATTCCATCTGTCTTCTGAAAATTTAACATTATATCATATTCTCTTAATCGAGAGGTTGGTGGTGAATTTTCGGAGCCTACAACTACTTTCTTAACATAAGTCACATTTAATACATCTACTCTCCTAGGTCATTGGACAACGACATTTTATATGGCCAAACCATCTAAGGCGACACTCTCTAATCTTATCTGTCACTGGAGCTACTCCAACATTATTACGTGTATATTTATTTCACATTTAATCTCTAAGAATAAAACCACTCATCCACCTAACCATCCTCATCTCAACAACACTTAACTTAAATTTAAAATAAAGAAACTTAGCTCACTTAGCATGTCTCCTTTTGAGTTTTTTTAGTCGTGCAATTATTTTAATGATTCATGATTCAAGAATAAGTCAAATTCATCGGGTAATAAGTAATGATTCTGATATTCTAAGGCTTGGACAATTACATAAAATTATTGATCATGAAATATTTATGTCATGTCATTTAACTTTTCATTAAAATAGATAATTGGATGTTCATTTTAACTTAATATTGTGCCAATACTCATAGCCGAAGCATTACAGTCAAATTCAAAAATTGTATTGAAATTAGATGTATTAAGAACTAATGCATTAGTCACCATTTGTTTTAATTTGTCAAAAACTAGATTGTGTTGTGAGATATCAAGTAAAATTTTCAACTTTAAGAATTTCAGTCAACAGAGCTGCTATAGAACTAATTTTTTTAATGAATTTGTTGTAAAAAGACACTAACCCATGAAAGGTTCGAATGCCCCTAAAAGATTAGGGTCTATGCCAATCTAAGATGGCTTGGACCTATTTGAGATTTATTTCTATTCCAACACTAGAAATGATGTATCATAACAAGTTTATCTTATTAGCTGAAAATTTACATTTATCAGGATTATTAAATGGCTTTTTTATTTTAAAACTTCAAATAGTTATCGTAAATGTTGTAAATATTCTTCTAACGTAGTGTTGTAAACTAGGATATCATCAAAGTAAACTACTATAAATTTTATAAATTTTCTCAAGAAGAGTTTACAAAATTGCATTATTAAATACATAAAGGTGCTGGGTGCTTTTTATAACCCAAAAGGTATCATCATTCATTCATATAGTCCATCATGGATTTTAAATCCAATTTTCATTCGTCACTAGGTTTCACTTTGATTTGGTGATATCCACTATGCTAGTCAACCTCTAAAAAAACGGAAGCTCCATGTATCGTGGAATGCAAAATCAATATTGAAATATTATTTTATTATTGTCCTGACTATCAATGCACATTAGTCAGGTGCCACTTCTTTTTGAACCAATAGGATGAGGAACATATAAGGGCTAGCACCATCTTGAATTACCCTCAGCAAGGAGTTCTTCTAAATGATGTTGTAATTCTTTGCACTCCTTGGGTCTCATTCGATAAGTAGGGCAATGAAAAATTACTACTCCAGTGTTAAATTCATTTGTATGTTATACATCTCTGAATGGAGGTGAAATTGGAGGTTAAACTTTCTATAATTGTTTATGTTTGTTTAACTTCATCAAGAATGTTTTTCTATTTTTGGTTGGTAAAAGTATTTTAAATTCTTCGAGCCACCAATAGCTATGCTTTCATTAACATATAATAATTGTTCATTTTCATTTGGGTCTAAGGTATCCTCAATTTTAGTTTCATTTTTGGGTGGGATCTCTTCTACTAAGGACACAACTTTTTTGTTTGGGCAATTAGAGGCAATGTGTCCAATTCTTAAATATCAAAATCATTTAATTAATGAATTCTTAGAATTTGTTATACTAGCCATATTGCTTCATAAGGTACATGAACGAGTAGATGAGTTAGTTTTATTATGTCTGTGAGATGTCTTTTCTTGGGTTTCCTCGCCTATTCTCCTAAAATCTTGTCTTATATTAGAGGAAGCAATTTTGTGTGACTCTATTGACGTTTAACCTAGAGAGCTAATTTAATATATCTCTTAATAGGTTCCGTCCTACAATAGACTAAAATGCCATCTTCCTCGGATGATTCTATACAATCTTGATGACAATGGATCTCCATCTCACTCTCAATATGATGTTCATTCAAATGAATATATTGTCATTCCCTTTCACATCATTCATAGGTTAACCTAGTGTGAAATATTTTATTTCCCTAAGAAGTTCTTCCATAGCTAAATCTTGATTTTGGTAGAGTTATTTTCTCCTAAGGGTATTTTTTTCCTAAAGTTCTGATACCACAAATTGACACTGAATAATAATTGAAATTTAGAAACAATATAATTAAGATTCTCCCCCCAAATATACTCCCAGATGAAGAACTACAAATTCTTACAACTAGGATTCACAAACAAGTGCAATGTATATTAGTTACAAACACCATTAATTTTCAGATTCAGGATAACATAAAGAGGTTTTGAAAGAACTGACCATTGTTGTGTTGCGTTAAATTTTAGCTTCCAAACAGTTAGTACCTGATCTTTTGAATGAGGTGATGATTTGCCCACACTTCCCTCCTTCCTATGCTATTTAACAGTGAGCTCCTCTTTTAGGAAGGAAAAAGGATATTACACCAACGTAGCTAAAAATTTCAACTTTGTATGACAACCAAAAAATAAAAGGGGATAAAATGTTCAACAAAAATCATGAAAGTAATTAACTAAAGATGGACAACAGAAACCTAGTTGGAGACTTTAGGGAATCTAGAAATGGGATTATCTTGTCATTCACAGTGTGCTTCAATTGGTTTTCACAAAAGCTTAGCCCTTGCATCATTCCAAATTTCTCCTTTTGTGTTTACAATGCTGATTCAAGAAGCAAAATAGTAGTTAACTGCACTCTTAAAATAACAGTAAGTACAAACTGTTGCTGGAGACACAAGAAATCCAAGAGATATGCTTCTAAAATCTATTGTGTGGAATGCCTGCTATAGTGATTCGTGGACTTCCCTGCAAAGATTCTTCCTGCCCTGTTGTAGTTGCTGGAAAATTCTTCCAGCTGCTAAATTCGGTGGCATCCTACCTTGGACAGCAACCAAGGAAGGTACTTGAAGCTCTGGTGATCGATCTTGGCAGAATCTTAGACTCCACTACAATCTCCTTCCCTTCTCATCTATCCAAACTTGGGGAATCCACCCCAAAGAACTTGGGAAGTCCACCCTAAAACTCTCTTAAAACTAAACCCAACCAAAAAAAAAAAAACTTCTAATTTTTAATAAGGTGCATTTATAGACTTCTTAAGACAAGACACCCCCTCTAAAAATTACAAATATATCTCTATGTGAGAAATTAATAAATAAGGGCTGAAATAAAAAAAGAATAAATACATCCACCTATAAAAGGGACACTTTGTGTCAAGCATATTTAGGTTGTTCAACTTTGGATTATATCTGAATCTGACCCATCAATCCTAATTGATACCCTACTGTTGATATGTAAATCTTAAGTCAATATGTTTTATTACTTTTCCTGTAGGGTACGAACATGCTGTCGCGGCTTCTTCATGTGCAGCATCCTACATCAAAGCAGGCAGTCATCACAGCAATTGAGCTGCTTGGTACTTCTTTGTCCTAGAATCATGTGAAATGTTTTTACCTGCATTTTATGTTTATTGTTCCGTTTGATAAATTTATGCTTTGTAGAAATATTTACTTCTTGTACATATTTTGGCTCCAATTTTTTGACTTCCTTGTTGATATAAACACCTTACTAGATCCAACGTTTATGTCAAGCTGCTAAGCTAATTATCTCAAGATATTTGCTGCCTTTGCATGATTATCTGTATGAATTGTGCTGTGTCAGACATGCTTGCATTCTGTTGTTTATTGCAGCCCATTGATTTTTAGTTCTAGGTCAAACGTGTTCATTATTTGGAGCTTCAGTCAGTGGTTACACTGTTTGTTTCAAAAATGCCTGTCATAATATTTGTAATGTCTCTTGTTAAACTGATATGGATAGATGAAGGGGTGAGTAAAATATAAGTGGGAAATCGTGGTGATTTTATCATCCTTTTTTACTCACAGTATAAAACAATCATGAATGTACATGTTGTGCATTCCTAGTAATGTGAAGTTCTTATGAATTTTTAATTCATTCGGATGACTGATATCCTTGTCTCATGTTGATTAATATGGAAAGTAGGAATGATTTTGTTGAGCTCTTTCTTTTATCCATAATAATCATCATCTACTTTTGCCATCTAATTCGTTTGTCTATATGAATTCAGAATTCTCCTTAGATAATTCTTGAAGTGCTAAATGAGATGTTTACTCCAGTTCATGTAACGTTTTTATACACTTTCTAGTCTTGTTATCTTTGGTCTATATTTTTTTTTGTTTGTCCTCATCACATTAGTTAACTGCTCTTTTGCCTTATTAATGCATTTTTTTATTTTTGTGCATGGGCAAATCCTTTTTTCACCATCTTATTCCATATTCACCACTTCTTTATTCTACTTTGATATTAATGATTTCATTGTTTCCCAGTTGTCAAATTCATAAACATAACCTAGCTGATATTTTAATTTAGCCTTTTATGTCTTAATATAATTCTTCTATTGATATTGTTGTTAAGTACTTCTCTATTTTAATAAAATTTGTATCATCGTCTATGTTTTTGTTTTAAAAATAAATCTTAGATGCTTAAACTTATCACACCTAGCTATCTAGTAAGTCTTTATGTATATTAATGATCTTCAAGCATTAATGACTTACAATCTTTCACATTAATTGCTTAGTATGTCTTTACTCCATGTAAACAAGTCCATCCTTTATGTTGACAGGAGTTGATATTGATTGAATTATCAGGGGCTGCTTTTATATTTGAAATTTATGTAACATGATTATTCAGAAACAAACAAGCACAATTTCAAGTGAACTTACGCCAAAATAGAAATTATATCATCATCATCTTCACCAAAATACATATTTACAAATTTTAATTCATAATTATTGCAAGTAAATATCTGCACTATTAGATTGTACAGCGTAATTTTCCTTATTCGATGAAGCACAAAGCTAGCTGCCATGATTTGACATGATCATTAATCTTAACTATTTGGGGGCAGCCTTTATGAATCTTCATCACTGTTCATACAACATATTTAACTGCATGTCCTTGTGCAGTGAAAAATGGTCTTGTAACTTTTCACTCCAGGGAGCTTTGTCGCAATAAGAAACAACCTTGAATTGATCGACCTAATAAATATTGCACTTCTTGTATCACCAGCACACTACTGCTTTATGGAGTTTATCTTCTGTTTGTGACAGTTTTGATTTCTCTAAAAATAAATTTTGTGTTTCCCTTTCCTTGAAATTTTGCATTTTACATTAATAAAAATAAAGGTAGGTACAAAATATAGTCCAAAAAGAGAAAATCTGAGAAAAAGCTACATTTTTCATATCATTTCTCCAAAATGTCAAAAAGTGAGGAGGAATAATATGTTTATCACTATCATTCCAAACAAAATTAAAGTGTAAAGCAGAGAAAGCACAGAAGGCAGTGTTTTTTGTGCTTTTCTTTCCACATTGTTGACTGTGCAGATGTTGTATCCTTTGGTAGGCCGTGCGGTCATTAATGCTGCTGAGATAGGCATTTGCTTCCCACTAAAGCGAAGGGACCAGCTACTTGATTATGTGCTGACCTTGATGGGTACTGAAGAAACTAATAGTTTTAATGATTCAAGTGATGAACTTCTCCATACTCAAGTATGCTGATGATTTTATTTGTGTAGTTGATTACATCAGTGCTGGTCAAGATATCTAAAAGTTTATGGCCGCTTATTTGATATACTGCTATGTTATTGTGAATTTGCAGAGCCTTGCTTTAAGTGCATGTACGACTTTGGTTTCTATAGAACCGAGGTTACCATTGGAAACAAGAAATCGTGTTTTGAAGGTAATTTATTATACATCTCATTGGAACAGCTTGATGTTTATTTGACCATATGACTTTCTGTTAATCTTAAGTACTATTTTTTCAGGCCACATTAGGATTTTTTACATTGCCTAATGAACCCTCTGACAAAGTTGATCCGCTAATAAAAAACCTCATTATTCTGTTATGTGCCATTCTGCAAACAAGGTAAGTCTGCATCTTATGAAATATGTGCTTGTGTTTACTTAATGTTAAATTCATTAAATGTTTTGAGTTTTTTTTGTGAGCTTATTTTCTGTCCTTTTAGTTTATGACAGGAAACTAATCCTGCAAGCATTAATATATATGTGAAATTTACGTGCAATTGATCTCCCAAAATTCTAATTAATGTTTCTCCATGTAATGCCTAATTACGTTAGTTTCTCTTAAGTATGAGAGAGAAGAGCCGATCTAAATGTAGTGCTTTCAGAAACGTAGACTGGTTTCGAGTCTTCCTATACCTTAAGGACTCAGATTTTAATTTACCGAAGACAATTCAACCTCTAGATTGGATGTTTTAATTACTCATATCTTCGATATATTCATCAGTAGGAGTGTGCATTCGGTCCGATTGGACGGATCGGTTTTCTAATTTGCTAATCCGTTTGGTTTGAAATTCAGAATCCGAAAATCCGATCCGTATAAGATTTAATATAATCCGAACCAATCCAATCCGAAAAAAAGTATGGATTTTCGGTTTGGTTTTTAAAATACCGAAAATATGTAATGTGACTTACTTAACAAATCTTTCTTTTATTTATGGATTTTTTTTTTTGCTTGTTAGGCTCAATAATTGCATCCAATTTCAGCCTAAATCTCGATTCAGGTGCTATTTGATTATAAGTAGGATTTAATTGAAGAAATATTTAGCACATATTTTAAATTCAGAGTTAAGAAATCTTGCAGATGTTCAATCTTCATAATTATTTGAGATAAATTATATCAACTCTGATCAAATTCTTAAAAAATTACAAAAAATAAATATTGAGATTGGTTATATCATCTGAATTTATTCAGAAAATGTGGCACCGAACAAGCTTGCATGATTGTAATAAATATCTGACAAATTTAAACATATATACAAAAATGCTTGATACATCACTGATTAATGCTATGTAATATGAATATCAGAGAGACTAATCTGCAATTAGCCAATTACTCAAAATCAAGTCTCCGGAGGCAGAATTTAGAGAAAAAAATCAGATGACAAATGCTATAGCACTGTTCATTGTGAAATTGTAGTAAACCACTGACCACAAGCCAATTTCATTGAACTCGGTTGAATTATAATAATAAACGAGTGGAAAAAACGAGTAGAATCGTAAATAATAATTTTGCTACTACAAATTAAGCTACTAGAAATAATAAATTTCAGATTCCACAAGTTACAAGCTACTAGAAGCAAAATGATTATTTCAGTGGAATCAGAAGCTGAAATTATTACTAGTAGAAAAATTATAAACGAGTGGAATCAGAAGCAAAAATCAGAAGGAAGAGATAGAAAAAAACAAGCTCGGCTTGTAACTTGTAACTTGTAAGTAAATTTTACAATTTGCGGTTCAAGCTGCAAGGCAGAGATAGAAAAAAATCGGATGCGCTAAACTTGTAACTTCTAAGTAAATTTACAGTTCAAGCTTCAAAGTCAAGGATTCCTCCTCAACAGTTCAACCCCTCCAATAATTTTTATAAAATCTCTAGTCGGAGTTCATCAATTTCATTATTGTAGCAATCGTTTATAGGATCCCAACTACAACCCATCTGAATCCCAGCGAAGGTGAATAGAAGAAAAGATAAACTTCTTTGCATTGATAGAACCTCTGAGTCATGAGAGGTGAGCCACGAGAGAAAAACTTAGAGAAGAGAATGAAGAGATTCAGAGTTTCAGTCTTTTAGACTATAAAGATTACCGGATTAGGGTTGCCTTGCAGATTGGCGGCTGAAATCCAAATGCGTCGGGGTCACCAGGTCAGACTTCAAAGAGACAGAGACTCAAAGAGGCAAAGTGCAAAGAAAAAGCAGCGGTCAGCGGATACTAGAGGCGAGAAGCCGAGAACAGATGAACAAAACGAAAATGTCGAAAAGTGGAAATTGAAAACGAAGAGTCGAAGTCGAAGAGAACCAGCCACAGGCCCACGGGGGATTGCCTTTTGCCCTTTTGCTTTTAGGTTTTAAGCTTTTTACTTTTACGCATGGGCACGGTCCATGTCCACGACCAGATCCGCACGACTCACGGTTCGCATAAGTATACAAAATTTGATTGCACTGCAAAATTTCGGCTAATCGGTTTTTTGGATTACAAAATTTTAGATCCGATCCATAGTCCAAAAACCGAATTTTACTCAAATTAAATCTGAAATCCAAAATAAAGTTATAAAACCGATCCAAATTAAAAATTTCGGTTCGGTTTTAATTCGATTTTCGGTTTAAACCGAATTATGCACAACCCTACTCATCAGAAAATTACAGATATGATTTTTTTTAATTTAACCCATTTGTTATGTTTTTCATTAGCAGATCTTGTATTATATCATTATTTATGTCATTCTTGAAATCAATGTTGACTTATTTAAAAAAAACAAAAATTAAAAAAAGAGAGGTCTCACTTCCCCCTCCCCATCCTCACTCGCCCAACACACATACCTCATCAAGGTGTGAGAGCCTCCAGGCCTTTAATGAATAGAAAAATAATAATTTATGATAATAAAACAATATTACACCTTAACCTATTCATACGCACAAACCCTCCCAATATTTTGGCCTACACTATCCTGCTCTAATTTTGCTTGTTTTCTCTCTTGTTCTGTTTTGCACTCTCGTTTTCTTCCGCCCTCGTCTTCTTTCCATCCACTCTAACCCAATTCCTGCAAACTCTCAATGACAAGGAAGTGAGGACACTGCGATGAGAGCACCTGATAGATGAAATGAGATTTAAAGTTGTCATTTTGGTGTTTGATAGAATTTTGGTTAAATCTTGCTTGGACTTTATTCTCAAATCAACCCATCTCATGCTACACCTCTCTTTCTCTCTCCCCTTCTTTTTCTTTTCTCTTTTCTCTCCCTCCCTATGTTCCCCTCTTTCTCTTTCTTACTATCTTTTCATTTCTCTTTTTAAATTAAAAGAGAAACAAAGAAAATCTCTCTTATCATCACCATCTTCCTTTCTATCTAGCTCTCTTTCTCTCTAAACCAAAAAAAATGGAAAAACTTTCACTCTCTCTTACTTTGTTCCTCTGTCTTTCGCTCTCTTGTTATCTCTCTCTCAAGAAGTAAGAAATTGAAACAAAAGAAGAAAATCAAAAAAAGAAAAAAAAGAATGAAAAGAAAAAAAGGAGAAAAAGAACAGAATTTTTTTGTGTGTATTACCTCTTCGACGTCTTGTTACCTCATTGTCGAGACACCTTTTGCATCGGTATAATGCAATAGCAAGTTGCTTGCTTGATTTACGTACCTACGTGCATCATTTCGATGTAGTGGGGAAATTCTATATCTCGTGTAACATTCCTGTGTAGGCAACTATTTATGTCTTTCTTGAAAGGAGGAGAGAAAACTCATACACGTCTTTCTTAGTAAGACAGAAGTTGAAGATTTCTATTGACATAAATAAATACTTCTACACTTCTTGATGCGGTGTGAAAATCCTATGCTTCAAATTTCTATTAAAGTACAATGATCATTACGTACTTTTTTGGCATGTGTTGAGTAGAAGATATAGTCATGTTATTCTACACACCACTCATATATATCCTTCTGGCTGTGGTGAGTGGTCCCAAACTTCTCATAGATGCTCCCTATGCAATGGGATGTTGAGAGGCTACTGAAATTCATCCTATCAGGAAACTTAATCAGAACAAAATGAGACAGACTTTGAGCATAAATGCAACATAAGAATGCAAATATTTGAAAATAAATTTGCAAAATGAATTTAAATGCTATCCAAAATGAAAAAGAAGCTATGTTGAAATATTTGAAGAGAACTAGAATAGAACACAAAATTAGAACTTGAATTGAATTCACAAGGGACATAGTTGCTCTCTTGCGAGTAGGAATAAAATCCTTGCATTGATATTAAAATCTCAAAGCTTTTGAACTTTGCTTGTTGAAAATGAACCCAAATAATGCGCTTATTTATAAATGGAAGAGAAGTTTCTTGTGAGGCTCACTTGAACAAAATAAGAGTTAAATGAAAATTACTTTAATTGGATTCTCAAACCAATGTATGCGAGTAGATAAAATTCGAGTGCTAATGGACTTAAAATGAAAATCACATGTGCGAGAAAGCACCATATCAGGTTCTCACATTCTAAATAATTGTATGACTATGTAAATAGTTTTCAAGTGAAACAAAAGTGGCCTGATTCACATGTCATGGGTTGCATAGTTGCTCTAGACAATGTGTAAGTGAATTGCTAAAGGCAATCCATACATGCATCAAACAGCAGTAGAGTGAAAATATTTGAATAAGAGAAGCAATACATTGTTGTGTTTCATAGGTTTTGTGATATTTTTCAAAAGGCATGTACGACACATCAAATCATCGATAGCAATTTATCTTCATGCGCTCTGACATATATTTTCAATGCTTAATTTTAATATCTAAGAATATTACATGGACTAAATTGGACTAAATAAACTTATAATTGGTTTGCTCTGAGAGGCGTGCAACCACTCTAAAAGGATTGATGATTTCTAATGCATGTAATCTTTTTTTTAAACTCAAAACTAATAATATGTTGTATTGTATGATGTTTTTGAGTGAGCCACTTTGTTCATATGACAGGGTTGTAGGTTTGATTTATTGAGTTCAATCCTCTCCTTATAGGAGCTAGAGTTAATGAGACCAATGCTTTTTGTGATATTCGAGTAACAAATTCCAACTAAACTGCGGATGAAAAATAACCTTAACTTTTGTTCTCAATTTGATCAAATAAATTGACATTATAAATACCCATAAATTTCACTAGAATATTGACGCAGAGAGTCCTGCGTTTGTCCTTGATGTGGGGTAAAAACCCGGGGCTGGGTAAGGAGCTTGCCTAGACTGGTTCAACCTTGAAGCTAGGCTAGGTTTAGGCTCTTTTAAATCACGGGTTCAGCCTCTTTTAGTTTAGGTTTTATCTTATTTAATATAAATAATCACTTATAGGGTTTAGTTTTTGATATTTTGCTGTTAGAGATTGGATTTCTCTGTTTTCCTCCTTTTGGAGATGAATTTTCGATTCAAATATGTGGAGTAACTGTATTTTGATCTAATTGAGACATCGATTTATCTTTCTACACATCAATGAGCGCAGTCACCCTCCTGCTACATTTATGCTCTTGAAATCCCCGTTTTTGCCATCAAGATTGCTGTTGCTAGCATCCTGCAGTCCGTCCAACCCCTATCAGCCATCTACTTGCTACAGATTTCTCTTTCTGTTGCTATTTGATCTATCCTGCAGTAGTTATATAGGCTTCCAGCCATCTTTATTTTGCTGTCTAAATTTTGAACCGCCCCAATCCGCTGCAGTACAATGAGCTGAGCCACCCATTCTTCCCTACATCAGGTTCCGTTCCTTCCTAGCTTGTGTTTTTACCTTCTTACACCTTGCCTGCATAAGAGCAGTGTCAATTATTTTAGTTTTTTAATTTGCATCTGACTTTAAGGCCTTTTATGAACAATATTTATTTTTGAAAATGACATCTCTCAGGCCACCCCTAACCATAGTGCAGAGTCGTAAGTCCTATCTTTTGAAGTTCAATCACCTGTTTGCCTAGATTCAGAGTTGACAAAACTTCCACCTTTAAAGAAATATTGTAAGATATGCAAGAGTGGGTTCTCTAGTTAAGTGAATTTGTAGTCGAACACAACCATTAAATGATTAAAAACCATTTTAATTTTCCATATATAAAGGGTTTCAAGACCTTTTATGAGGAAATTAATTAAAAAAATATTTGTGTATGTTTATACTTGTAATAATGAGTTTGTTATGCAGACTTAATTCTTTATATATAGATATAGAGATGACAAGGTCTTTATCATGATGAATTTCAAACTACATTCAAATGTTATTCAAATCGTGAACTCGATCCATTGCAAGCAACCTAACAAAGTTGATAAGTTCTAAATTAATCAAACTTATTCATGCATTATAGCACGATGATAGTTGTGTTGACTAAAAATTTTAATTGGAGGGGATACTGTTTATGAAATTAGGTTCTAATGGAAACTACTTCAGGCTTAAACCTTAACAAAAAAATATATGAGAACTCAAAAAAATCGTGAATTTTGAAAATTTTCAAGTAAAATCTTATAACTTGAAAGTTTTAAGAAATAGCTCATCTGTTCTTCACAATCGTTTGAAGAGCATGAAAAATCTAAGACTAACTTGCGATTAAAAGAGCTTATATGATACTATGTGTACTTCTATGATAACTTTCAAAAGTTTGATACTAGTAAAGATTTAGCATGTCTTTGTTGCTATCAAATGGCACAAAAAAGAGGTGGTTATGACTTAAGTTGTTTGATTGTGTGGTTTATTGTGAAATAACATCATTAAATTACATTTATAATGAAAGCCTTTATATTCTCTAATGGCCTAAATCTTCTGAGCAATGAATTGTAGATTGCACTTGGTAGAGCATAAAGCTTTCTATTAGCTAATGTTAACTTGAAACTATTCTCTTTCACAAGCATCTACTTTAGGTCTATGAAGTTTCATTGGCTATTGATAAGGATCATTTGATTAGGTTAGTCTATTACCTTTTCTAACTAGTAGATCAGTGTACATAATAGCCCAAGATGATAGAACCATGAGATTTTGATCAGATTCATCATTATCCTATCGGATTCGCTCTAGGCTAGAGATGTTAGATTATAAAGACCTCATAAAATGACTTCAAAGTTTCTAAGTTGTGTCTTGTTTCAAAATTAATCTTTCTTTTGAAAATTTAACTAGAAACCACTTTTTAGAGCCCATAATAGGTTTGCCAATTGACATTAAGAGGGTGATCATGGTTGATTGTATAGTTTTTGTACCTAAGTCTATATTTAGTGTCATATACTAGAGTGGCAATTGTATGATATGCCTTTTAAATTGGTGGATCCATCTATTAGCTTAAGAGTGCACATGCACCATGAGAACCTTCAGAAATTTCTTTTTTGATAAATTCTTTCAATATGTCCCTCAAGGTTCAAATTTGTGCAATCGGGTGATCAAACAGTTTCTTTTTGTGTGTGTGTGTGTAAAGTGATGTGTAAGCTTCAAAGTATTTTCAAGCAGAAGCCTCAAAATAAAAATACTAAAAAGCTGTAGTTTTAAATCATGGTATAACATAATAAAAAAATCATAGAAGCACTCAATAATAATTGGAGAGCAACTAAATATAAACAAATAGTTTCAAATGAAAATTATGACTTAGGACTTCAATTTCAAAAGCTACTCCATCTCCAATCACCTAAAGGGATTTCATTATATTCATTAACAAGGGAAGAATCAAATTCTTTCTTGAGAGTGGGAAAAATTATTTAAATTTTATTTTCTTAAATGTTGGAAAAAAAGATTTATTAGGGGGTGGGGAAGCCAATATTACTAGATTGCTTAAACTATATAGGAAAAAATTATAAAGAGCTTGTTGGGATCAATTTTATGTTGTGCTTTTTGTTTTTATTTTTATAATATATTTAAAAACTTTTTGTTTATGGTGTTATTTAGGATCACATTTATTTTTTATTTTATTTTGTTTATATTTTGATTCAAAATAAAACATATTTGGTATTGATAATTATTTTTATAAACACTCGAATCATCTAAATGTTGTTTTGAGTATTTTAAAAAATATTGTAATTTATTTTTGAAAACAAAAATAACAAAAATATGCTAAACAAACTTGTTTTTAAAAATTACATATAACCATAAGTAAAAAACATAACAAAATTGATCCCAAAGAAGCCCTAAAAGTTTCTACTTCTATAGGAAAATTTTAAATTTCAGGATGGATAATTGCTCACTTTGGGGTTAACCTAGCTTTGCCTCTGATCATCAACATAGTTGATTGCCTTCTTACCGCCATCATTACTTGTATCAGCATCCTATTAGTCTTCTTCATCATTTTCATTCTTCTTTATCTTTTTTGTTTATTTAAAAATAACTTCAAATAAGAATGATATTTAAAACAAAATTATATTTACTTTTAAAAATATATATCATGTAAAATTTTATGCTAACTTTTTTGGTTACTTGTTGACTTCTTTTGTTGTTATTCTTTTTCTATCAAATAATTTATATTGTGATCTTTTTCATGTGCTTTTGATAGTGAAACTCAATTTTCACATTTGATAATCATTTATTATTCAATAACATGTCATGGATAATCAATGGATCATTAGCCCTCTCTAAGGTTTTCTTCTTGTAATGTCTCTTTTAATCTTTTATTATATATTATGTAAACCGATGCGTCCATCCTTAAATTAGTCAAGTAATTTTTTCTTATGGTATGAACTTGATTATTAAGTGCTTTAATTTCACTCAGTATTTGATGGTGAGTATATACGATTCAATACTTTTGATTGCAAATCTTTGTAATTCTGATGCATAAAGATAAGGTTCAGAATTATATAATTAGATATTGAGGTTTAAATCATTGTGTTAATCCTTTAATTAGTCAAGCAATTTCTTCTCGTGATATGAACTTGATATAAGTGTTATAATTTCGCTCACAATTCGATTGTGAGTATATATGATTTAATACTTTTGATTACAAATCGTTGTAATTCTGATGCATCAAATAAGGCTTAGAATTATGCAGTTAGATATCAAAGGTGGGAGAAATTGTTTAACTATCTTAATGGAGAAATTGTTTAACTATGATTTAATACTTTGTCAATTTCACACACTTGCTTCTAAAGGATTAGGCTCATAACTTACGTAGTATTTTAATTTATTTTAATTTTCATCGCACTACATATCTTATTAACTTTATTTTATATGCAGAAGTTTGGGTCTGTAATTAATGATAGTGCTTATAAATTTCAAACTAAGTGTTTACATTTGAACTTATGTTAATAAAAATATTGTTCCAAAAAGTCTTAGTCTCATCAACCTCATTCTTTTAGGGAGAAGGATCACATTAAATGAAACTTATGATGATATCTTGTTCAAGGATATATACAACTTGATGGAATTTGAGTTTAATCTTGAAATAAAGTTTATTATTTCAAAATAGTTGTAAGTATCTTAAAATAGTTGCATGCTTCTTTGAAACAAGAAAAATTTAATTTAAAGTTTTATTTTATCTCAAGCAACATTCTTAGACACTTTATTCTAATGTTTTAATATATTGGTTGGAGAATATACGAGTATTCTCTCTTAATGTGCCTACACTTGTTTTGACTTGCTTATGTAGTATGCTTACATGACTTTCAATGTATCTATGCATTGCACCTGTAAGCTTTTCAACGCATTACTACAACACACTTGCACGTTTTCAATTCATTTATATCATATGCTTACATACTTTTTTAGAGTATGTGCACTTGTGTTAATTTTAATATATTTACACATCTTATTTGTATAAACTCTTGGCATAATTACATAATATATGTGTGCACTTTTTCATAATACTTGTATTTGAGACAATTTGTTTGAGTTGGATAATGCTTCATAAAACATATTCATGATTTAAAACTACCTCATCTTTACTAATTGCACAAATATTTTTTCATTGTAATGTGTATCACATTTCATTTTGTGATTTCTGAAAGGTCACCTTCTGTCCACTTGCTTAAAATTGTGGATTCGGTGGCAACTATGTATGACTATATTTTTTTTGTATTCTTGAAATAATGCATTTCTATTTGGATTTAGTTTGCCTTAATATTTGAATAAACCCGTAGTGATGATCTTTTTCTTCATCTTTGAATTGATGTTCTCACTAAAGGTATTTTTTAATGGAATTGAACTCTTTAGTTTCATTTATTCTTCAAGTCAATGAGATGTCATTTATATTTATGAGCGAGATTCCAATTTCATCACATTTCCATTCAAGTTTATTATTATTATTATTATTATTATTATTATTATTATTATTATTATTATTATTATCATCTAAGTGCTCAATAGAATGTCCTGTTTGTATTCATTAATAAATTATTAAATCTCTTTCCAATCTTGTTTTCAACTTTATGTTCAACATTAGTTCTATTCAATCTTTCCAACACATCTACATCATCTGAAAGTTTGATTTATTCATAATTTATGTTAATGATAAAACCTAGTATTCATTTTTACCACTGTTATTTGCAAGCTTGTTCTTTCAAAAAGTTGACAAATTTTTGACAACTTTCTAGCGTCTCCCCCTTATATGGGGTGTCATCAGGAGTGCTGAGTTTTCCCATCATGCCTAAAAAGGCGTGCATGTGCATAGTTTGTGTCATGCGACACTGTGGCCGAAAGATATCTTCATACTCACCGCACTTATAAGAAGCGTACATAGGCTTTTAGTACTTAAGTGAGCAAATACAACATAAAATTTTTTCCACCGTGCTGGAATAATATGCACGAGTACTTAATTCTTATAATTTTTCTTGCCACATTGTAAGAACGTGCACCGACATTTAATTCTTACAAATTTTCTCTGCCACGTCAGAATAATGTACACTGGTACTTAGTTTTATTCAATTTTCTACCGCATTGAAATAATGTAAACGAGTGCTTGCATCTTAGGTTATTTTTATGATTTTACCTTCTCAATATAATCGATGAAAGTGTTCAGCGAGATAATATTAGATAGATGGGGGGATTTTCTCTCTATTTATTATTATTATTATTATTTTGGGTTTTTTTTTTAAATTTCTAGTGAGAAAATGTGGGTGAGATTTTTTTTACTATTTGGAGAGGAAAAAAGACAGGAGGATTGGCTTAATGAGTAGAGGGTGACAAGAATAGGGCTATTGCTAGGGAAATAGAGGCTCATGTGAAGTGGAGATGGGATATAGGGAGAGACTGAGACGTTGGGACAACGTGTGTGTGGATTTATTTGTGTGTGCAGGGAAGATGATGAATAAGGGAGATGGTTGATGATTGCAACCAAGATGTGAGGGAGATGAGCGATTGGGGAGTTCTGCAGCTCGAGTCATGTGTGTGAAGTGTAAATGACGGTGTGCGTGTCTACCATTTTTGGGAGGTGTAATTGGAGGAGATGAGAAAGGAAAATGGAGACGGGGTCGATGACTTGTTGGATCGCTGAAGGCATAGGGATCGAAGGAGATGGGTTTTGTGTGAGAGGCTGCATGTGGATTGGATTGATCGATTTCTGGGATATGGAAGAGGATAGAGATGACATATGTGTTGGGTGGAGTGTGCGAAAACCAAAGAGAAGAATTTTGTGCTGCTTTTGGGGATGACATGCAAACATAGAAAGAAGAAGGAAGATGGGTTGAGTCGTGTGAAGTAGCAACTGTATAGGATGTGGGTTTTATTTTATTTTATTTTATTACGTTAAAAATAACGGGTCAACTAGGATGACCATTTAAGACTTCATACTTTAGTGGGGAATTGCTATAGCTCCAATATGTCATCACCAAATTAAATCCACCATTCAACTAAATTTGAGAAAATATAATTAAAATTTGAAGAATCCTTCCTTTTTTCAATTAATAAATTTTAAAAATCACTCAAAGAACATTTTTGCAATGGCATCTTTAGCTTTTAATCTAGATCTAAATGCCGCAAGTTACATATTAACTTTCAACCTCTTAGATGAAGCTGAAGCTCTCACTTGTCAATAGTTTCTCAAATTTTCTTGTAGTTGGACTCTTCTTCTTCTACCATTTTATATGCTATCATCTTTTTATCCTCTATTGTATTATAAGTGAAACTCATAGCTTATTTTTTATTTGCATCAACTTTCCTTAATATTTGAACTAATACTTTTGTTGTTATTATTGCATAACTAACATTTAACCTAACTCCTTATTTCTCAATAATTTTCATAGCTTCTTTCCTTTCAGAGTTCTTTACCTAAGCACTATTAAGTATCGTGTCGAGGCGAATAAAACCTCCAAGGGTTGCCTTCCAATATGATCTGTAGAGTTAAGTAGGGTGTAAGAAATTTAGTTATAGCAAACCATAATTATCCCTTTTTATTTTTTATTTTTTTTGCATAAAAGCTAAAACTCATTAATTATTGTAGATGAATTTGTTGATCTTCATTTTTCTTAAAGCATTCTCATGTTAGGACAAGCCTCCAAGTTTTTCATGTATCAAGTCTATGCAGTGTGCTTCATATGATGTCCAATAAAAATGATTCCCCTTTTCCATCAACTTATTTCTACCCGCCTTATGAGCTCTAACATTATCCATGATTATTTTAATTATGTGTTACTCTCCAATCTCCTCTTTGACTCTATAGAGAAGTTCAAAAATATACTCCGAGGCCTTCACCTGAACTAATTTCATGAAAATTGTATCGTAGGGATTGTTAATCAATGCTTACAAACTATTTTTCATGATGAAAATGGAGTTGTGTGCCTCTTTAAACATGCCGCATGCTATGCCTCACTAGTTTGAGGCACATACTTTTTCCCCACATGAGGCTATAGCTTCGAGCTGCTTTGCACGCTCATCTCTCTAATGTGCACCTCAAGGCATATAATTTACTATACGATTTTAAACATGACACCCCATTAAAAGTTTTTATTTGTCATGTATTTCAAATGAATTGGTCTTTATATCATCATTATTAGACGAGCTTTATGAGTCTTCATTCTTCATTTTTTTTTTGTTAAGTATTATTTGAGATTTTAAATCTATTTTAAGTGAATCATTTGCTTAGGTTTCATCCATGTTACCCAAATCTACCCTTTTTCGTTGCTAATTCTTTCACATTATGTATTTCTACCTATCATATTAGTACTTCTTCTATCCACCATTGTACATGTCCCCACTCTCTTGAGGTCTAATTTACACTTTTATATCTTCAATGGAAACTTATCATCCAGTTCATCTCAAGTTATCATTTCTAAATATATTCTAATTCAGCTAAACATTAATCTTAATATTCTCATATTTTTGCTAAACATAGCTTGACTAGTAGTGGCTTTATTAATTGCCCAATACTTTGGTCAATATCACATAGTTGTGTAATTGAAATTTTATGAAATTTATTTATTAAGTTTATATCATCATATCATCCTGTAGACTCAACATACTTTGCTATTTGCTATTTTGACCACCCAACATATCTTGTTTTTAAGGACATTTTATATGGACTTAACGCTTTATAATATTTTTTCAATGCTAAGCCCACTTAATTTTTTTGGATAAATCTATGATATACTTCTTGGTTTTGTTATGTATGTTGTTTTAAAAATATCCATTCTTTAAAACTCTTGTAATATTCTTAAAAGATATTTTCATTCTTTAGTGCTTTTATTTTAAACTAAAATCCTTTACTCTTTGCAGCTAATATATCACACACACGCACTCATATAGTATTACCAAAAAAAAAAAAAGAAGCAACGACAATGCTGCATTAAAATTGTCTAACTTGGAGCTTAATATATTTTGGAGAATGACAATATATTTTGACATTCTTGCCTCTCACCATATAGGACTTGAAAATTTTTATTTTTTTCCAGGAACTCCTTCATGCAAGTTTATAAACTCCTTTATGCTAGAAATGCCAGTAATAGATGTGATATATTTAGTTTGGATCACCAATATCACTAGCATCAATAAGATCCATATGAACACAAATCTTATGAGGGACTAAATCAGTAATCATGATAGTAGTTGTGAGAAGTGGGCTAGCAACCTACGAAGGCATTGATTTCAAGGAAATATCCAAAATAGATCCCACATTTTGAGTACAAACTACATAAAAAATAGTTGGAATTACCACCATTTTATTAGTATATAGGATTTTATTAGATGAAGGATCCATATTGTCATGATTACGTTTTCATAGTTTACAGTATGCCCTAAAGCATTTTGGGATGTTGTGCTTAAATATTTTACAAATGCCTTCAAGCTCAAGTCTTTATCAATAGCCATTTGATGAGAAGTTGATCTAATTTTTTTTTTTTAATTGAGAGGGAAGAAGGCATCCAACTCAATCAGACCCCTTGCCATTGTTAGCTTAGATGATCTAGCATTATTAGCATCCACTTGAAAAGTTTTTTAAGAAAAATTTAGCTAAATTAGTACAAATTGGATTGGTTGAAATAGTGAAGTTGTAGTTGTGAGAAAATAACACAAACTAGAGTGATAGCAAGTTCCATTGGACAGTCAAATTGGGAAGACCTTTTAAGTATATGTTTGGAAATCCATCTACATAATATTGCTCTCCAAGAGAAATGTCTCGAGTAGTTTGATATTTGAGAGAGATTGATAAGAACATGACAAGAATAAGTAAGACCCACATTATAACTTTTAATCAAATGTAGATTGGCTAATAATCTAAGAATAATCTCTATATTTGGACGTCACCAAGAAAATTTGCTAATAAAAGAAGTAAAAAGGAAAAGCTACTCAGGGATCTACTCTATAGACAAAATGAGAGTTGGTTTGCCTTGAAATGAGGATGTTTACTACTTGTGAGAAGTTATAGATCCTCATTGAAAATGTGTTGGGAAAATGGGGATTTAGTAGAGTTGTCCTTGATCCACTTGACAGCTTCTACAAAAGATCAAGGAGTGCACGACAAAGGAGATTCCATAAAGAGAGAAGTCTTATGAATGGGAGCAACCATAAGAGGAGCACCACAGTGCGATCTAATCAAAATAGTTGTTGATATGGAGTGGAATGTAATGGCCTTTGAGCAAGATAGAGCATGGTGCCATGGCACTATAATTGAGATGTGGAGTAGAAATTGATAAGTGGCAAGCCAGATTGAAATAAGGGTTTAGGACTAAATGGGTCCCTCAACTATTTATGAAAGGCATTTAGTCGATATGAGGACCAATTTAGTCTCTTGATTTATTTGTCGGGAGTTGGTCCTTCCATTTAGAATTTAATGGAAAGTTGTAGAGAAATAATGAATATTGCAGGGCATTTTCAGAATAACAAAAAAATAAAAAGAAGTAGATAACTAATAAATCCTACTCTCTTCTCATTTTCATTCGCACCGCACCACGGAAGGATCAACTTGGTCCCTAATTAAATAGTTAAGGGATCAAATTGATCCTATTTAGTCTGAGACTAAATTGGTCCTTCATAAATAGTTGAGGATCAATTTGATCTTAAACCCCTAAATAATAATGCCACCACACTATTAATCAAGATCGGAGACAACATAGTTGGTAATGCCAAAACCTCGTAGTAGAGGTGCTATGGAAAAAACAACACTCAAATGCAAGAGTAGGGTAATGTATTACAGGTTGCATGTCAAGGGAGGTACAAAGGCATGATGGTAGTACCCACAAATAAGTTGCATGCATAGAAGCGATGCTAGGAAACACCGGGTTCCTATAGACAATATACATGTTGTTAGTGTGTAGGAATCACACATAAGAAGGTAGGAGGCCCCGACAATGATTGCATGGAATGTGTGAGGGAGTTTGGAGGCCGGTATGTTACTTGACTAAAATCTTTTTAATGATGTTGTAGCTATTTATATATTTCAGCTTCTCCTTAATAAATAGTTCATTATGTAAATAAGAAAATAGCATTTAATACATCTAACACATCTATGTAGCATATATATGCACGCTTTAAAAAGTCTCTTGTGCTTAGTCTCTTTCCCTATATTAAACCATGCAACTGTGAGCTATTAATATTGTCGGTTTGCAATGCTTTCCATTTCACCTTTTATTAAGTGTATATTAATTTTTTTTGGCAATTTTAATTGCATTAAGTTTGATTTGCATCATTTTTTTGGTTTTAATTTTATTTTATTTTCTCCATCTTATGATCTTGTTTGCCAGTGGTGAGGATGGCAAGAGTCGAGCAGAACAGCTCCTGCATATTCTCAGACAGATAGACATATATGTTTTATCTGCTGTGGAGCATCAGAGAAGAAGAGGCTGTCTTACTGTGCATGAGATGCTTCTCAAGTTCCGTGCTCTTTGTTCTGGTGGAATATGTGGACTTGGGTGTCATTCCATCTGCACACACAATGTGCAAAATCAAAGGCCAATGCAAAGAAGCTTTTCATCTTTTCCATGTTAGCACATAGCATGATAAATTGACTAATCAATTAATATATGAATTTATTTTAGCTGTATTTGGTTTTGTCCAGCTGCATATCTATTGCCAAGTCGGGGCTCGTTAAATATTGGGGAAAGGGTTATAACTTATCTTCCAAGGTGTGCAGATGGGAGTTCAGAGGTCAGAAAAGTTGCTGTTCAGGTGTGTGGATGAGCTTATTTATAATTTTATAGGTTTATGCTATATTTACCCCAATAATTGGGAAAGTTTTTGCGCTCTTATGTCAGCCTTGGTGATTCTGTAGATCATAGGTCTTCTTTTCAGTATATCCTTATCGCTTCCTTTATTAGCTGGGAGTGATCTTGATCTGGAATCATCATACAGCGCTTTATCTTCTCTTGAAGATGTCATTTCCATACTTCGAAGGGTAAGATTTATTTAATTTTATTTTCTATATATATATATATATATTACACACACACACACACACATATATATATATATATATATATATATATATATTAAACAAACTGTTTTAACTCTAATTATACAGGATGAATCCATTGATCAGTCAGAAGTCTTCAATAGGATTGTGTCGTCTGTTTGTGTTTTGCTAACAAAAGATGAGGTGTGGTGTCATATTTCCCTGCTTCTTTACTGCACTAGTTTATTCAATGTCCTGTAAGCCTGACGTGCTGAATAATTTATTGGACAGCTTGTTGTCACATTGCATATGTGTACACCTGCAGTATGTGATAAGATCAAACAATCAGCTGATGGAGCTATTCAAGCTGTGATTGAGTTCATCACTAGGAGAGGCAGTGAGTTAAATGAAGCTGATGTTACGAGGTTGAAAATCATAATCTGACATCAATTTTTTATGTTAGTTTTTAAGGAATTAAAATAAAAAGTTCTCTTCGCAGGACAACTCAATCATTACTTTTGGCTGCTTCATTTGTAACTGATAAGCATTCACGTCAAGAAATCCTTCAAGCGGTATTCATCTTTATCTGATAATTTATCACTTTGAAAGAAATCAAATGCTGGCTTGGGCTAATTGTAATTACTTTGGAAGGCATCATGTTTGGCGGAGTGCACTGCTTCACATGTTGTCTTCACTGAGGTCTTGATTACGTCTGCTCGGGACATCATTACAAAAGATGTATCAAGGCTCCGAGGTGGTTGGCCTATGCAAGATGCATTCTATGTGAGTTACTGCAGCATGTTTCATTGGTTTGCCGAGCATTCTATAGAGGGAAAAAATATATATATTTTCTTTCCAATTCTTCTATAACATCATATTCAATTTAACTGCTCACCACCCTTTAAGTGTTAATTTTACTATTCATCATTCACACCCATATAACCATATAATTCATGTGCATTTATGTTTCTAACCTCTTAAGTTTCATATTTACATATATATATATATATATAAACACTTTCTTATGTATGTAAAAGTGTACTTCCCTTAAAGTTAATTATAGTACTATTTTTGATGTGATATTAAAGATTTAAATGATGCATATAAATATTAAAATGTAGATGGTAGACTAGTAAACACATAAGAACTGTGTGGTATGTTTATAAATCCTTTGAAAGATTCTCCCATTGAGTTTTTATATTTGCCAACCAAATTTTAGATATTGATGAACTTTGTGGTGCTACAGCTAGACTTAATTAATGTCTTTATGAGTCCAATATGATAATTGCCATAATATTTGTGCAACTCCTGAACCTTTTTAAGATTCACTTAAGTGAGGGTTCAAATGAGGTTGTAATTATAGGATTTAGGATAAATCCTTAATGCTATTATGAGAATTAAGATAAGTACTCCTTGTATATTAAATCAAATACAGTCCTTCTATTATTTGTGTGGTTATAAATGATTGATCAAAGATTTTGATTCTAAGAATTTCTATCATTATCTCTAATCCAATAAATTCGCCACTAAACCTAGTTTTCTTATTTTTCATTCAACTTAATTTTTGTTACATATTAATCTTTCTCTACAAATATATTTTTTCTTAGCAATATAAATTTTATTCCAATAATTTTAACAATAACTAAATTGATAAAATTGAATTACAAATTATATAAATAATGAAACATTCAACCACTATCTAGTGAATGTACTTTTCCTGCTCTAAAATGGTGATAAATGACTTTAACTTCCTTTTTCTCTCTCTCACAGTGAAATCTGAATTAAATAAGATGAAAGAAAGCTAATTTCTTCCACGTTTTCTATGAACTTGATGAATGACGTCTAATGAGTTGTTGGTGGCAAAGCTACGAATAGAGAGAGCCACAAGGGATAAGGGAGCAAACTGTGAAATAGTCCTGTGTGTGTTTGTAGCTGTTGGGATGACTAAGGTAGTGAGAATTGAGCATGGGCTAAGAGTTTAATAAAAAATTTTCTATAATTTATTTTACTTGGCTGGCTACAATAGTGAGGGAACCGGCCCCAAGTGCCCCCATTGTAATTTTATCTATGGTTAAGGGCTTTGGCAGTTGTTGCCATAGTCTAAAGATTGATCCATGCCTACACAAAGACTCTTACCTTGTGGATTTTCGGGTGGGGAAAAAAATTGTTTGCATGAGCAATTAAACACAACCCCTAAACCCTAAATTGAAATAATTTTTTTATGTAAATAATTATGAATATCAGTTAGTGATTATCTGATGAAAATAGTGTCAATGACCTATAAATAATTTTTTTGGTTTTGTAATCTGCATTAACTGACATGAAGTTGCTATTAAATGCTAAGTTATTAATTAGCTTCATTTACCTTGAAATCATTGTATTCCTACGAAATTATTCAGCAACTTTACTGAATTTGAAATATGTTTAGAAGTTTCGTGATACTCATGATGGGTTGTTCTATTTTGGCAAGCATGTATCATGTTCTAGCGATTCCATTAACTTATGGTCTTTTTCTTGGAAGTCTTATTTGGTATTGACCTTTTTTTACTTTTTTATTTCTTTATTTGAGATAGACATTTTCCCAGCATGCGGTACTTTCAAGCCTATTTCTGGAGTACATCATATCTGCGCTTGGTCGTTCTCCTGCCCTATAGTTGATATAGAAAAGGGTGAAAGCGGTAACCATTCACTTGATTCTCTGGTTGATGGGGACTTGGTGCAAGCAGCCCTACTTGCCCTTACTGCTTTCTTCAGGTTTGCATCATTTTGATTAACATGGGACAATTTAGAAATTTTTTTCTAATAGGATTTTATTATGAGTCAACACAGAGGAGGTGGCAAGACTGGGAAGAAAGCAGTGGAACAAAGTTATTCTTCTGTTCTTTGTGCGCTTACACTTCAACTGGGAAGTTGCCATGGCCTAGCTTGTTTGGGTCAGCCAGAACATTTGCGGTATTTTTAATTAATTTATAGGTTTTTTAACTATTGCTAGCTAACACACTTTTATCAGTTTTTCTCATACTGTTTTTGTTTTGCAGTGTTTTATTAACAGCTTTTCACTCCTTTTGTGATTGCGTTGGTGATTTTGAAATGGGCAAGGTAGTAAATACAAATTGGATTTTGCTTTATTATGCATACTTCTCTATAAGTGAATATCAGATAATGTTGGGTGATTTGGGCCTATTACTTTGTTAGAATGTATAGTCAAGCTAATACTTTTCAGCATGCAGATATTGGCCAGGCATGGAGAAAATAATGACAGGGAGAAATGGATTGACGTAATTCGTGATATTGCTTCTTGCATCTCTCTAAAGAGACCTAAGGAGGTAACTGTTCACCAAGATTCTGGCATGAAAATATACAAAGATTTATCCTCATGACCGTAAATGGACATTCTAGATGAATACAAACAATGTTCTACCTTGAGACATAATTTCCATGCATGTGTTTCTATTGCACCAACATCTACATGTTCATAGAGATGGTGATAAGATTGGACTTGATATATCATCCTAAAATCTGTCAGATCAAGTTTAAATCTCGAGACAATATATGAGTGAAATTTTTTCAAAATTAAATTCGAGATCATCTAAATATCGATTTTAACAAACTTATAATCAAAGTGAAGAGATGAACTCATTGACCCTAAAAGTGGATTTGAGTTGGATCCAAATTAGCTCAATTTAAGCCTTAGAGAAGTATAATTACAAATTTCAAAGTATTATTTGAAGAATCAAACGATCTCTCAATCCAACATACTTACAATCATATCAAATGAATCGATGAGTGGAATCTCATTACCTTAAGATCGCAATTCTAAGATCATTATAATACTTAAATTCTAAATGAAAGATTTATACTCAAAGGAATCAACACAAACTGTTCAATGGAGTGTTTTAGGATTTGAACTAAAATTATCGAATTGCCCTTACCAAAAACATTAAAATAGGCCATCATTTTTTACATCAAGGAAGGAGATTGAGCTAAGAGCTTAATTTAAGGTTGTGAAAAAAGCTTGAAGTTGACGATTACTGACAACCACCAAAAAATACTATATTCTATTTATTTATTTATGTTGTTGTTGTCAATTCTCTACTTTGTAAAACCACATTCTTCAATGAAGGAGAAGAATGAAATCTTATAATTTCAATTACATAGTGAACTATTTTTACTGGGCAAGGTTTGTGCTTTTTGCTGATGACATTCTTCTTGTTGATAAGACTAGAGAGGGAGTCCAACAGAAACTTGAATTATGGAGGTCAACTTTAGATTCTAAAGGTTTTAAGTAGATCTAAAATTGAATATAGTGTAAATTTTAGGTTGTAGAAGTTAATTTTAGATGATCAAGTCATTAATAAGAGAGTGATTTATATTTAGATTGTTCAAAATGATGAAATAGATGAAGTAGAATGAGAAAATGGGATGAGAATGCATCCGCCTATTATGAGAAAAGTTCCACTTAAACTAAAAATTTTATAAGATGGTGGTAAGATCAATGACTTATGGTAATGCCAATAAAAGCAGAAGATAAGACTAAGTTACAGAGATGAGGATGCTTAGGTGGATGAGTGGCTTTACTCTTAGAGATAGAATGCAAAATGAGTATGGGAAAAAGTCGGAGAAATGGTAGATAAGATTGGGGAGAGTCGCCTTAGATGTTTTGGCCACATAAAGCTCTCGTCAGATGACCATTGGAGAGTAGATGACCGATCTTGTTAAGAAAAGGTAGAGGTAGACCTAAAAGACTTGGTTAAGATGTATAAAAATGATCTTAGTATACTTGAATTAAATGAGAATTTGACACATAATGGGACATCAATGGAGACGAAGGATTCATAGCACCCCACCTAGTGGGTTAAGAACTGTTGTTGTTGTTGTTGAGTTTTCATGTAAAAAAAATTTATTGTCTCTATCTGTATATGTGCTGGATATTTTGTGAGCTAAGACTTAATTTCTCTGTTTTTGAGAATTTTCAATCAAGTAATAGATTGACATCGTCTTCAAAAGCTGAATCCCATAATCACATGCTCTACAAGCACCTGTCTTTTGGCCAATAGACTTGATACCCACAACAATGGAGTCTCCCACTCCAACACCCATCATTCTCGAGCCCATTCCTTAAACCGAAGATGCCAGATTTTTACCCTTTTTTCTCCAGATAGGTGTTATCTTGTTGGTGATGGTGCAATAAAACTCTCTTTCTATGATCATGTTCATAGGATGAAAGAGTCTCAAAATAAGATCATTCAACTTTTATAGAAAACTCAACAGCTGTCAATGTAGCATGTGGGAACGCATCTCCCACAAGATTGATTGCTAGTGAGGAGAGGTCAATTTGAAAATCCTCATCTCAGGCCTTCCTGTCATCAATTTGGAGTTCTCCTAGTTCCAGAATGTGATGCGGATCTTCTTAACACTGTTAGTTCTACCCATCCATCTCATATGGCCCAATCAATTACCGATCTACCAATGATTTTGTTAGACTAGGCCCATCCTTACACATCTAACCCTTCCCTTCCCCCCCAATGTTTTACGTAATGAACTGATGTAAGAAGTTTTCTTTGAGGGACAAAAATTATCTTCTCTTTCATCGCGACTGTTAGGTGTCTTCACCCCAACTGAAGCAATCCTTTAGCACCCTATTCCGATGGATTAAAGCTTCAAAAGTATCGGCTCCTATGACGAGACCCCTGATCTTTATGAACACGTTGATCATTATTGGACTGTCATGCATATTAATAGCCACCGATACACTCCTTTGCCAAGTCTTCCCTATCACCCTCAATGGTCAAGGCTATATTTGGTTCTACTATCTCTCAATGGGAACTATTCATACCTTTGATGAACTTACCAAACTCTTTGTGGAGCAGTTCATTATAAATAGAAGGATTGTTAAAAATTCCTCTCATATATCAAGAATTCATCAAAATGAGAGAGAGTCACTAAAAGAGTTCTTTCAAAGATTTTCCTCTGAAGCTCTCGCTAGATACCAAGGGGATCCTAAATTACTGAGAAGAGTCCTTTTGCTCTTCACTAATGCAAGAGATAGTCCACTATTATACTAACCTCATCCATCGAGTAGAATCACAAATTATTACAGATGAGGCCATCGATGCACATTGAAGACATTTGAACTCAATTCTAATAAATATAAGTATACACAAGACATTATTATAGTAATATCACATTCAAAAAAGAATAGATATTTGAGAGATCAACGATCCAGGATTAATATTATAATGGAGATTCAAAATTTTGAATATCTCAAGTGCCAAAATCATTAAAGAATCCAAATGGAGAGACCAATTTCAATATTACCACTTTCATCATTTAAGAGAGTATTCAACAGAAAAATGTGTTCATTTGAAAGAATAAAGTAAACATTTGGTTAGTCAAGGAAATATTGGTTGTTATTTATTAGATCAACATATAAATCATCAACTTTTAAATGGGTGAGGGGGTTCATTTCCATAGGGGATGCCTCAGTTCAAAAAAAAAAAAATCCAAAAGATATCAATGTTTAAACGTCCCGCCCATTCTGTCCTCACATACTTATATAATATATATACAGATATATAATAAAAATATTAAAAAAAATGATAGAAATAGGGTGAAATGCTGCCACCTGTATGATTCACACATAGAACCATTTAAGAAAAATAAATAAATATAATAATGATATAATATAATATAATATAATATACATAGATTCATAAAATAAATAAAATAAATGAATAGTCAAATAAACATATATTTTTAGAAATTTTGATTTCATGTAGGTTTAACATATTTTTTTACAACATGAGAGCGACGTTCAAAAGTAGGGCATATTCTTACAATGCAATTCCAATGGCTATAAACACAAGAACAACTAGGAAATTGTTCGGCGGCTTTAGAGAGGTGATGAAGGGACCCACCGCCGAATCTACACAAAATATAGCTTTTGACGCCACTTGTGAGGCTTGGATACAATCAGATGGGGAGAAAGCAGAGAAAATAATCTCAAATCTTCAATCAAGCAAAAAGTTACCCTAATACGCATAAAAAAGTATTTAAACCAAAAGAACCCTAACTAAGATAATTGAACCAGGTTTATGAAAGGAGCCTGAATCGGCCTGTTCTTTGTTCATTTGAACCAATTCAAGTTCACGGGGATGGAATCCTTACGCGGGTTCTCCCACAATGCTCGCCACTCGTGCGTCAATGGGACTAGCCAAGACTTGGTTTGCACTTTGGATGTGTTCCGTCTTACTTGATTAATAATAATATTGATGGAACTTAATAAGTATTTTGGTGGTCTGTTGCTTCAGAGCTAATGATATAAACCCAATCCTCAAAAAAGACAAAAACAAATTCAGCTTGCTGAGTCAAGGGTATGCCTATTTAGTCACAAGTGTACTGCTCTTCAAATATTTATACAAAGTCTTCAATACAATTTTTTAAATTGAGTGTTTTACATTATTTTTTATATTGAAATGGCTAGGCCATTGTCAGTTTGTGTATTTATTAGAATTAACAATTTGATTTATATTTGTGTTAATTTTTTTTTGTTTTATGTTTTCATTGTTATCATTCCTATTTATTAATATCATACAGGTCCAACCTATATGCACAATTTTAATCAAGGATTTGAAGAGGTACCAAAAATTGCAGAGGGAAGCTGCTGCTGCGGCATTGTCAGAATATATTCGCCACAGGTATGTAGTGATCTGTTTTCGGTACAAAAGGTGTTAATGGAGGTTAGGATGGGTGAGGAGATCTAGGATTAGGCTATGAGACTTCTTATAGGTGGATTCAAAAGGTGTTAAAAGTGATTTGGGAGGCTTGGATTAGGGTTTGGTGGGAGGGATTTAAACGAAAACTCATATTATGGGATGGTCGAGCAAGGTGAGAGTCAAAACCTAAAAACACAAACTCTAACTTTAAGTTTTTAGTGCGGATGATATAGGTGACTCTGGGATTTGAAACCACTTGAAAATTGTAGGAAGATGTGTTTAAATATGTTCTGAAAAAATTCATAATTTTTGGAGGCCTTTTGATATATATATTTTTAAATTTAGAACAACACTAGGTCAAGCAAAACCTATGTTTGGTTGATAGCCGAAGGTGAGATGTTTGGCTTCGGGAAAGAGGTTTACATAAAATAGATAAAACTCTCTCTCCAAAGAGTTAGGTTGGGGAAGTCTCCTCCACACCTTAGAAGAATTTATAATTTCAATTTCCAAGGGCAATAATTTTCATTCATTATGCAAAATAACAAATAAATCTCTGATAAACTTTAATGCCAAATAGGCACAAAATACAATGGGGTGGGTCCACCCATTGTTTTGAATTGAGGGAGATTCCTATTTCCTTGGCCAACGTAAAGAGGATTAATTTAACTAATTTTAATTAATAATTAATAGTTAAATTAATTATTTTTATTGAAATTAATTAATTCTAGCATGATTTGGTATTTTTCTTTTAAATTTAAATTTTTAATTTTTTTTCACATGCTCTTATGAAAAATAAAACACAGAGTCTTACAATCAGAAAATTATACAAATTAAAATACTAAAATGTAAGTAATAAAATCTAAAGCAAGATCTTCATCATGTCTTCATTATACTCCTTATGATGGATCTGTCTCTCTTTTTCTCTTGACTTCTTGTGATGCTTCCATTATCTCTTTATGCTACATGTTTTGCTAGTACTCTTAATTTTCTTCAAGAAATGGACGTCAAAAATCTTATTTGTTGAAATGAATTCAATTTACTCATTAAATTTTTTTCTAAGCTCTTGTTGAAATTCTCAGATATTGTTGGTCATTTATCACCAATTGATCTAAAACTCTAGTATTTTCATTTAAAGAGTTGTTAGATTAATTTGTAATTTGTGATATATGAATCCTTAATTTTTCTTTGCATGAAAGCATATATACATATCATGTTCATCTTTGGCTATTATAATATTTATATTTTGTCTTATGTAACTATTTTTCTTGGACATGTTTTGTTATTGTCATTGTTGTTCTCATATCATTTTCTAGTTATAAAAATATGCACTAAAAAATAGTTATGCATCATATTAGTTGCATTAAGAAATCCTAATATTGAGTCATCTTCGAGTCTTGGGTTGTGTGAAGTGTGGCTAATTATCATGATAAAACATATTGTAAATTAGTTGAAATTTTAACCATTTTTACAACAACAATGGAATGAGTTGGTAAATATAGAACATCAAATCTATGATAACTTTAATTTCACTAAAACAAGGGTTGTTATTTTGGGAGTGAAACAATGGTTTGGTCTAGCGTTAAGTTCTTAGGGTTCAACATGGGTTAGCTCAACTTGGTAATATTTAATTAATTTTCTATGTATTTTATATACTTTTTAAGACCATTTGATTGTCAAACTAGCTCACTGACAATGCATTATCATCAAGGTGGACTTATGTTGAATATTGTAGGTGAAAGCCTTCAAAGTAATTCTAGATTTAAGAAATTCTGGCCTTTCTAACCTGTGATTGTAAAATAAGAGAAGATATATATTAAGTCAAAACAATGCCAATCTTTGAAGGTGGATTGTTTTATAAGAAAAAGCCCAAGTTGTCCCCTTAGTGGTGTCCCTTTGCTTGCTTATGCTCGTTCAATATCATGATTTCCCACTCTTGCAACAGTTCTCTCTCATTGTCATGCTCTACTCATTGTTGTCTCTTAGTTGTTGATGCCCCATGCATGCGTCATGATTTGACTCGATCTTCACTCCTATTGTTATACCTACTCATTTACTGCCTATGGTAATCTTGATCGTCATAGCTCATGGCTTGCCATGTCGGTGACCAAACCCATTCTTGTCCATTCCTCTTGTAGAACCTCGCTCCACTTTTCTATATTTTAACTAAAATGTCAATCCATCTCATGTGTTGTTGATGTCTTTGATTGTGGCTTACCTCCACCTTCGTGGCCTTCTTATTAGTCTGACATTAATTTTGTTTCCTAGGCCTTACTGTACCTCCCTTTACCCTACTTTCATTTTGCTTTTGGTTTTTCCTCTCTTGTCTCTACCAACTTGTATTAAAAATGTTCTTTAGTTATGCAATGATGTAGTGGCCCTACGTAGTACCTGCTTGTGAAGCACAAGCTCACAATAAGCATTTTCCTTGCTCTACATTGCTGCATCACATTTTAGTGCTATGCACCCGGCTCCGGATGATAGAGAAATCTTAGTTTAAATTTTATGATTTGGTTTAGCATTGTCGCAACAACTAGGCATGAGTATTTGTTTCTTCTCACAATTTCTCACAATCATGTAGTCGTTGTTCATTGATTTACCATTCTCTTCTACTAGAGCTATTTTCTTAGTGGTATGTCTCGTTATTCCCTCTTGGTTTCTTGTTTTCTTATGAGCTTTTCATTGGTTCTTGTTGCTGGTGCTAATAAACTTCTTACTCATAAGCTTCTTGATAAGGCTTCTTAATGCCTCATATATTTACTCTCTTGTTTCACATTTTGATCACCTCTTGGTCTCTAATTGTTGCTCAATCTCACAATTAATCTTGATTTTTAAGTTTTTTTCATCACTTATTTGTCTTTATTTATTTTAGTTAGTTAAAAACTATTCTTATTTAATGTATCATTATATTTGTTAAAAATTGTTATATGATGTGATCTAATTTTGGTAGATTATGCATATAATGTTGTATATATATATGATATGCAACTCATGAAATCTCTAGGTCATAAAGTGCTGCTTCTGTTGGGAGTCATTCATATTATGTGAAAGGTCTATTCAGTATTGATATGCATGTTGAAATGGTCTCTTTATTTTTATACTTATGAGAGGCCTCATATTACACATGTATGCTTTTTTTTTCTCGTTTTGGTGTCAATTACCTTAATCAATTTATACTAATTAGAATCAATTCTTAGCAAACCAATACAATTGGATGCTGCCACCATTAGCTATCATGATCATCCGTAATCCATGCTCTTGTTAAATTAGACATTTTTTCATTCTTTGGCGAGGGATATATAGATTGCCACTTCTTCACGTGGTTGTTGACAACATGTGAAATATAAGGTTTTGCATTTTGCAAAATTTTAAGTCATGCTTATGTTGATTGCTTCAAGGATCCTTGCATTTGGTTTGATCCTGGCAAACCAAGAGAATGCCCCCTTCTATGAGCTCCTAGTCTTCTCTAATGCTTAGATAATGAATAAGCTATACATTACAAATGTAAAAAAAGATGAGATTATAAAACATTTATTTTTTATTGTTAAATTTGGGAAACAAAAAGGTGATCTATTTATTATTGAATTTGGTAAAAAAGTGATTTAACTGCTTCAAGTTTTCTGTTCCTGTGAATGATATTCTGTAAATGTTCAATTTGGTATTGCTTATTCTCACTCTAGAAGCAATATATCTACATAAGGTGACTTATTTATTAACTTTCTGCATTTGTATGTGCAGTGATGGTGTTCCTGTCTTATTGGAACAGATGGTTGAGGGGATGTGTTTGCATGTGTCTGATGAATCACCAATTGTAAGAAGCCTCTGTTTGCGTGCGCTTGTCCAGGTTGCTGTTCATCTTTTAGTACTTAAGTTTAGCTGTTTAGGTGTTTGACAATTTCATATTTGTTAAAAGGTTTGAATTCTTAATTACATCTCATGTTTATTGTCCTGATTGCTGTTGTTTGTCAATTATTGTTGTCAGATTAGAAATTTTTGCCACGAGTTTGTTTTCCATTTATGTTTATTGTTGTAATTGTATTTTCAACAAACATTATATTAGAATCCAATTGTATTGTCGAGAACACCCAAATTATAGCATATGTTGTTCTTGGTGAAATTTTGGAACTCACAGAAAGATTCGGATGCATTTACCTCCCGTACATATCTCATAGTTATGAACACACTTAGTGTGGTTGGTGTCCACGTCTACCTCTTAGCATATATTTGCAGTTGTAATCAGAAGTCAGCTTCTTTCCTTGTGATTCTGAGATTTACAAAACTTATGGCTATGCATTACTTTTTGTACGTTGTTGTATATACCAAAATGTCAAATGCCTCGTTACATTTCACGAGTGCTTCGGTTTATCATGCTGACTGGCACTTATTGGTTGTTGTAATAAGAAATCAGCTAAGGTTAAAATTTTATTTTCTTTTAATTATCATATCTTGAAAAATTATGGCCATGAATTACTTTTTTTCTACATTTTTTTAGATACCAAAATCTCAAATGCCTCATTACATTCCACAAGTGCTTGCGGTTATTATAGCCTTGCTTGAAGATCATGATGAATTAGTACAACTGACTGCTGTACAAGGCTTATTAGCAGTGAGCTCTTAGAACCTATCCAAAACTATGAGCAAGTACTTCATGGACCCTTTTCCATGGTTTGATTTTGTATTTGTAATCCTCATTCAGGTTCTTGAGTTATCACCTAAAGATGCTGTGGACCCTATTTTGATAAATCTGTCCATACGGTTGCGAAATCTCCAGGTGATTATCCATATTCCCTTAAATTAGTTGCTTATCTAATCACACAGAAAAAAAAAGAATTTGTACTGATAAATATTTCAACATATGATCACAAATCATTCAGAGTTTTTCTATTAGTTAAACATGCCTTTTTATTGATGTTGAAGGAATATATCTTGGCTGTTACCAGTAAGTAGTTCTGATGACATTTTTGATTGATGATTAGGTGGATAAGCATAACATGTGCTTCTACTTGCAAAACATGCTTTATTGTGGTTATTGTGCTACTTGTGCATAAAAATAGCACATTACCATGAGCAACAGCTGTATTATTCTAAATAGATGATGCTGAATTTGTGAACCTTCAATGTCTTTGGTATTCTGGTAATCATCATTTTATAACCTAGTAATGAAAGAACTCTACTGCAGTTTATCCATATTCATTGCCAATCCTCTGATGATGTGCTGCTCCACTCGTTACAATGGAAATGGGAAGTGTTATTTGAGATAAGATTCACTGTTTGGTAGAATTTTAATCCCCTCAAATTGCTATTGAAAAATCCTCCACGTGGCATATAAGGACTAAGCGTCTGTTTGGGACAACTGTAGCTGTCTGAAAAAGCATTGGTGGAGGTGTGCTATTTAGAAAGCTGCAACGGGGCTTACAATTTTTATTTTTATTTTTAGAAAGTCAAATTGCTTTCACGGCCCTGTGTCGTTAAACACAACTTTTTTTAGATTCTTCAAAATATAGGCAGACCGCAGTGCCCTAAACGACATTATGGTGAGGTGCAGCACCACACCACACCCTAAGATCAATCACCTCTCGAAAATCTCAAGTAATTATCAAAAATATAGGCAACATTAGACACAATAAAAAGACTAGCACTTACAACCTCTAACTCTTAATAACCTGGATTAAGGTATACATGTTTTTTCTGCAGAGTATTTAGAAACCCAAACTTTCTCTCATTCCCAAAAAGTAAGGACAACTTTTCTTGTTGTTGGTTCACTTCCCAATGAGTTTTGCCAACTCCCTATTGTCACCCTTTCTCCTTTTGGTTTCTTAACAGTCATCTCTCTCTCTCTCTCTCTATGTGTGTGTGTGTGTAGAGAGAGAGAGAGAGATAGGGAGGGAGAACCATTAAAAATATTTAGGGTTTGAGCATAATTATAATATAATAGTATTATTTTGTGATAAACAACCCAATCTGAGGCCCCTTGTCATATCCTCTTATTTTTATTATGCCATTTGACATAAAATTACATGTTCAAAAGGCATGTGCTACATGATTGGTTGTGTGAGATATTTGGAGAGCAATCAAGATGTACATTTTATGTGACATTGGCTCTTTGTGAGCATAAGTTAGTTTACAATTATAGTATTAATCAAATGGTTGTACAGTGTGGATGGATTGTTTGCTCTCAATTTAAATGGTAGATTTTATAGTTTTTCCTTGAAATTTTTTTGTATTTTCTTTTGAGTTTGTGCCCAAAATGATTTATTTTAAGATTTGGAGGCATTTAAAAAAATATGATTTTTTATTGAGATTTTTTTTTCAACGCAATTATCATTTTGGTGTTTTAAATAATATGTTTTATTATTTTGAACCTTGTTGACCTTATTTGCTTGCTTATAGAGGATCGAATTTGTAGCCTGTATATTACTTTAGTTTCTTTAAACCTTCTTTGCTCTACAACAAAGTTTAAAATTGAGCAATTGAGTATTAAGGCATTTTTTGTCTATAAGGCGAGACGTGAGCTCAAAGTTGAGGTGAGGTGGGCCTTGAAACGTAAGCCTCACATAACATTAACGAGGTGTTAACCTCATTGCAATTTTTTCAAAAAATAAAAAATAAAAAATTGTCGAGGCATTTTTTTATTGCGCAATTTTAAACAAGGCTCTATAAAGTATGTTGACTCTATTGTCGTATATTAAGGATTAGGTTTAGGGGTTAGAATTTGTGATTATATTTTATAAATCCAACATTGAGCAAGTAAAATTTCTTTATAAGTTTTAAACATAAAAAAATGATTTGATGAAGTCTATGAGTTTTCGATTCTCAACCTTATGATAATATCAATTTATTTGGTTAGTCCATGAACAAGAATTAAGATTATCTTTTATTTGTAATTTGGTTGAGTTTGTTAACTAAATTTTATCAAAAACATTAGCCTCATAATTCCAGTCTTTATGGGGAAAAGGTTTGGATTGGCTAAATTGGATTTATGATTCTGCCCTACAAGACGACCCAATTAAGAATATCGTGCAACCTGATGAGTTAAAGTCTAAATGTTAAAGAGAATCATATGAATTTCAAGCCTAACATCTAAGAATGTTGTGTGAACTAAAATAAGTTTGAAGTTAAAGTTTGTTGTCTCGAAAAGCGTTCAAGTTCTTCAACTTATACCTAAATCTTTTAATATTGAAACAATCTACATGTGCTTCAATAAATATATTAAACACTCAAATTTAAGGTCTATGAATGTTGCACGGGCAAATGTAAAATAAACTAGCACTGTCTTATTCCGAAGAACATGCAAATTCTCTAAATTGCATCTTGACCTTAAAATTGAAATTGTCTATATGGGCTCCAATGAATGTGCTAAGTGCTCAAACTTAATATCTGAGATTATTGTATGGATTAGACATAAAAGGAATTAATAAATTCAAAAATTTTCATTTTGAGGATAGTGAAATCATTTTTGAAAACATCCAACCACTTTGAAACTTGTATAGATTCTCTGTTTCAAAAAATTAAACTTATAATCATGTCGTATGAATCTCTCAAACAAGCTGCATGTCTAATTCTCCATATTGCAGGTGTTGAAATTGGCAAGACTTGCATCATGGAATGATATCTAAACTCATATTCTCGATCTAGTATAGCGAATTTATCATTATGAATCGAGAATCAAATGCTCTACTACAAACCTCATACATGCTATTTTACTTTTCATTTGCATACGCCCCTTTAAATCCTTTTTCAAAAGAATCATCTCAAAATTGAAAATTCTTAATATCATTAAACTCATGAAATAAAAGAATGAGTTTGTCATATAGAGCTGATCTTCTATGTTCAAAGATAGAGTTGATAAAGTTTATGGCGTGATAATATTTTGAACAAAATGAAAATCATATGCAAAATTGTAGACCTGATCTTTTTTGTTTGAGATAGAGTTGACAATTTTTATAACATGATTAATTTCTAAAATAAATACAAATGAGAGTTTAAAGCAATTAAGTTTAACTATATAAACACCCCGATGATAACTATTGATAAAAAATGTCAATTGGAGGGGTTGCCTTCAAAAAAATATTTTAAATCTCTATTGTGAATCATTTCATGCTCTTATTAAGTTAAAATGTCCCAAGTCCGGATGCAAAAAGTGGAGGGTTGCGTTAGGTAGTCGGCAGTAAAGTAAAATTGTAAAAAATACATGAATCCTTTAAATCATTGTGTTAATCTTGGGCGTCCCACAGGAAGCGGCTATGAAACGAATCTGATGAAAAATGTGTCTAGAAGCGCCAGGCGGTGTTAAATAAGCAAGGGTTCCCACATTTTGGGCGGATGGGCAAAGAAGTTAGTCCATGAAACTAGAATTAGGTTAGGATCTTGGAATATAGGTACTCTTCTGTAAATTAATGGAATTAATAGATATTATGGTCATAGAAAGATAAATATTTTATGTGTTCAAGAAACTAAATGGGTTGGTGAGAAGGAGGAGATTGATAGTTTAGGTTTTAAACTTTGGTATTGGTAAAAGTAGAAGAAATGGTGTAGGTGTGATTATAGATAAAAGTTTGAAGGATAATGTTATAAGTATTAATAGATGTGGAGATAGAATTATAGCTTTAAAGATTATTGTTGATCTTAAGATTATCATGTTATAAGTGTTATACTCTCAGTAGGCAGAGGTAAGCGTAAAAGAAAAATTTTGGAATGAATTAGAGGGATTAATACAGATATCTTGAAGAAAAAATATTTGGAGGAGATTTAAATGGACATGTTGGTAGAGTAGTAAGATTTTAAAAGTATTCATGGTGGTTATGGATTTGGAGTTACTAATGAAGAGAAGGGGATATTAGATTTTCTTTTTTTATGATTTTGTAGTTCTTACTTTTTTAAGAAAAGAGATGAACATATTATTACTTATAAAATGGATCTAGTAAAAACAGATTGATTATTTTAAGAAAAATAGATCGTTTAAATTAAAGATTGTAGGTCATCAAGTGAAATTTTAAGTACCCATCGTATTAGTTTTAGATTTTAAGATGAAAGGTTGTAAGAGAAAAAATAAACTAAATTATTGTCTAGGATTAGATGGGGACACTTAAGAAACATAAATAAAATATTTTTAAAGAAAACTACAAGATATTAGAATTTGGGGTGTTCATAAAGATCTTAACGTTATGTGGGAAAAATATCAAGTGAAATTAAGCAAGTTCTTAAAGATGCTTGGAGAATCAAAGGAAAAGCTTCTTTTAATAAGAATAGTTGGTGGTGGAGTCGAGTGTCTGAAAAGATAAAAATAAGAAGCGTTGTTATAAAACTTGGTTTAGATGTAAAAATTGGATAATTGGGAAAGATATAAAGTGGCTAGAGAGATTCTAAGAAAGCGATATATGTTACAAAAAATTTAGCTTTTAGTGATTTATACATAGATTAGATACAAAGAAGGTGAAAGATGTATGTATAAGTTAGCAGAAAGAGAGAGGAGAAGTAAAGACATAGTTGGTCGAGGGTAAGGATGAAAATAATAAAGTGCTTTTCTTAGAAAAGATATGAAAATAGGTGGATGAGATATTTTGATAAACTTTTCAATGAAGGATCTGAAATTGATTTTAGCAACCTTAATACCTAAAATAATAGAATTTCATTTCTATCGTAGTATTAGTAAATCGAAGTTAGTGAAGCTTTAAAGAAAATGAAATGTGGAAAAGTAGGGGCCGGATAATATTCAATAGATGTGTGGAAATGTTTAGGAGATCAAGGAATTTCTTGGCTTACAAATCTTTTTAATGTTATTTTAAAGACTAAAAGATGCGGATGAGTGGAGAAAAGTATTGGTTCTATCTTTAAGAATAAAGGTGATGCAAGAGTGTGCAAATTATAGAGGAATTAAGTTAATGTATACATTAAAATTATGGGAGAGAGTAATTGAGCATAGGTTACGATGTGATACTGAAGTTTCGACAATAGTTTGGTTTCATGCGGTAGATCTACTATGGATGTTATACATTTGTTAAGAGGGTTGATAGAGAAGCATAGAAAGTAAGAAGGATCTACATATGATATTTATTGATTTAGAAAGCTTATGATAAAGTCTCGAGATGTTCTTTGGAGAGTTCTAGAAAAAGAGTTAATATTGGTTATATTCAAGTTATTAAGGATATGTATACTAGAGCATTACTTGTGTCCAAACACAAGGAGGATTGACAAAATATTTTCCTATTTGGTTGGATTACATCAAGGATCAACATTAAGCCCTTATCTTTTTTACTTTAGTTATGGATGTTCTTACGAGGCATTTACAAGAAGATGTTCCTTGGTGTATGCTTTTTTTTTGATGACATTCTTCTTGTTGATAAGACTAGGAGGGAGTCCAACGAAACTTGAATTATGGAGGTCAACTTTAGAGTCTAAAGGTTTTCGTTTAAGTAGATCTAAAGCGAATATATGGAGTGTAATTTTAGTTGTAGAAGTTTTAGTGATAGTGTTGTGACTTTTGGGTGATCGTCATTAATAAGAGTGGCGATTGAGATATTTAGGCTCTATTGTCCAAAATGATGGTGAAATAGATGGAGATGTTATTAGTAGAATTCAAGTTGGATGGTTGAAGTGGAGGAATGCATCGGCTATTATGTGATAGAAAAGTTCCACTTAAGGGAAAATTTTATAAGATGGTGGTAAGACACGTGACTTATGGTGCGAATGTTGGCCAATAAAAAAGCATAAGACTAAGTTAAGTGTTCTGAGATGAGGATGCTTAGGTGGATGAGTGGCTTTACTCTTAGAGATAGAATGCAAAATGAGTATGTTTGGAAAAAAGTTAGTAGCTCGTGGTAGATAAGATTAGGGAGAGTAGATCGATGGTTTGGCCACATAAGCGTCGTAGTCAGATGACATTAGGAGAGTAGATGCATTAGATTTCCTTATGTTAAGAAAGGTAGAGGTAGACCTAAAAGACTTGGTTAAGATGTATAAATAATGATCTTAGTATACTTGAATTAGATGAGAATTTGACACATAATAGGACACAATGGAGAAGGATTCATGTAGACCCACTAGTGGGATTAAGGCTTGTTGTTGTTGTTGTTGTTGTATTAAGTTAAAATGTAAAATTACCCAAACTTTATGAAATTGAAAAATGTTAAAGTTAAATCCGATTTAAACTTCAATCAAACTTTTAGCCATTCTTTGCAATAGTTTGTTAAGAGTGATAAATATATGATAAATTTCAAATTGAAAAGAGCTAATTTTTTATCAAGTGTATTACTATGATCACTCTAAACATCTCATGTTATTAAGGACATGACATGTACAACTGAATACCCTTAAAGTTAAAGTCAATCAAGAATTAATGTGTATGGCCAAAAAATCCATGTAAATGCTAACCAATCGAGGGATATTGAACAAGTCAATTCGACAATCACTATTTTGATACTCATTATAGCTTTTACTAATCTCTTGCAGTAATGACATGCTTGTGTCATTTTTCATAGTTTTGCGCCAAATGACACTACATAAATTGTGGTTACGGCCAAAACTCTTTAACCGGTGGTTCATTGCCAATATTAAATTATCTGGCTGTAGCTATGTTCTCTACTTTGCTTCTTGCGTGAATTATATGTTAAGATTGAAAAAAAAGCTCTCAATTAGTTAAGGTTGACTTCGATTTGTCTTCTTTCCTTGGACTCCATGGTTGATGATCCCCTCGGTTGGTACTCTCTTAGACTAGGATCACGACTGCAAAGATGATGGAAGTGTGATCATTCATTTCAACCATCCGTGCTAAAAGATGGTGAATTTAATAATTTTAAACTCCAAAACTTCACATGCTGCTATTATATGCTAAATAATTAGCAACCTAACGACTGACCTTAATCGAAAGTTCTCTCTCAGTATTATGAGTGATAATTGACTATAGGTACTTGCGTATAGAAAACCTAAAACCATATCTAAAATCCTCGCAAAATAAGGGTGAAATCTTAGGGTAGTGTCTTATTTACAAATGCCTCTGTATTTTGAAAATTTGACCGACATTAGTCAAACTCTCTTCATTGAGAGGTAGGTGGCAATTTTTCAGAGCCCGCAATTTATATATATGTGAGGGTTGAAATCCTCATGCATGATGTGGCATGACAACATTATAAGGTGCTAGAGATTAGTAAAGGATGCTTGCTCATGGCATGGGCAAATATTTATATGTACGTACGTACATACATATAAGGAAGGTAGATTTTTGTGAACCTTTTTCATGAATTTTTTCTTAATTCGCATGAGTGTTTTCTTAGTGCGAGAAATTTGCTAATGCGGTAGTCATAATGACTATTGATCATTTTCACTATGGGTGAAATTTGTAGGACTAGGTTTGTGTGATGTTGCATCTATCATTCGTCATCTTCGTCTTATTTACTTGAGTTTGGCTTTAGTGGAAATGTGGATGTCAATTGTATTTGGTGACACTTGTGTTTCTTTACTTGAGATTGTGATGATCTTATAATTCATATGATAGAGTGAAATTTTCAAAATCTAAATACGCCATGCTGACTTCTCTAAATTATTTATGTAGTATTGTAGGCCAAGTACAGAAACCTAATTTGTCTTTCCATAGAATGGATAAGCTAATACATCGCCAAGGTATTGTTGGTAACCACATTGCAAAAATGAAGGGTCAATCATTTTAAGTTGAAGGATGGTACTGTTTAGGTATTCAATTTTTCTTCTTTCTTGAATTACCATTTGAATCATGTAAGATCATTAGAAGTTCTTTTCATTAATGCTCAGAATGATGGTGTGGCTTGATAAGGTGGAAGAAGAGCCTATCTGATCATGTTAGGACCCTCTTGAAGTCAGTCATTGATTGGTCAGAACCATCTTTAGATACCATGTCAGAAAGAAAAGATGCAGAAGAGAAGAAAGATAAAGTAGTAAAATTCTTTATTGCTAAACTAGGTTGAAACCTAGCCCTATAACCAAACTGATATGAAGATGAACAATAAGAAGTCGATTTAACTTAGTATGAAAGGAAATAGTTAAAAATTTATTAAATACACAGAATTGAATCCATAGAAACTATCCTCTAATTAGTCCCAATCCAACAGCCTTCCAAGCAGGGACAAACCATGAGCTGGAAGAGGGCAACCGTAGGAAACATGCAGATAGGGAGGCCAGCCAGCTACTTGATTTCACCAGCAGGAAATTCTGATCAAGGGATGGCTGCCAGCTGCCAGAAAACTACTAACCCTTCTTGCCATATGTTGGAATCAATCATAGAGGAGACTCTGAGTAAACCAGATGATAAGTTTGCATTAGTCATTTTCCTTTATGGAAAGGCGAGGCACCATTGGGCACAAACTAATGTTTTTTTTAAATATTTTTCAACTTCATGGCCTCTATATTGTTTTGCATCAACTTGTTATAATTATTTTTCTATTTGCTTTAAAACATTCTATAAAATGGTTCTTATCTTTATTTAATTAACAGATTTCCATGAATGCAAAGATGCGTTCTAATGCCTTTGCTGCATATGGCGCATTAAGTGAATGTGTCACAAGTACTCAACATCCGGCTTTCCTTGAGCAGGTATATAAGTATTAGAACTCTTTTCATTGATTAAAAATATGCCATGTTTAGTAATTACTCAAATCATAACTACAATATGGCTTACAATATTTGGCAAACCGTTTAATTTAAAATCTATTTGATGAGTTCCACTTCTTTTTTCCGCAGCAAGAGGAACAATCACTTTAGGTTTCTCATCATTCATGTTAGATTTACTGGTTGTGATCATTTTTCCTTGCAGAATTATCTTTAGGTTAAACCCAGACTCTGATTAATGATTAAAACTTCCTTAAATTGTTACGAACTGTCCTTTTTTTAAGTTCATGTTCCATAATTTTGAAACTTCATGATTAAAACTTCCATTTAAATTGTTACGAACTGTCCTTTTTTTAAGTTCATGTTCTATAATTTTGAAATTAGTTATGTAGTATTTCTTTTAACATCAGCAATTTTTTTAAATTAAGTATCATTAAAACCTCAATTACGTAATTAAGTATTGCTTAAAAAAATTTTAAAAATAGGTATAATTGCTTAATTAGGCATTATGTCGATAAGGCTGGCTGGCTTGCGTTAATCGATCGCTCAATTGCTTGCCTTGGGTGGGACTAATCAGATGTTTTTTTTTTTACATGATTAAGAATACTTTTAGAGCTACTTTAGCTCTTGCCCAATTCAAAGAAGTTTAGCTTATTCTCTACCTTGGGTTAGATTATGTTAGCTCTAGGTATAGGTTTTGATCGAGCTGCTTTCTTTCATTTGATCAACCATACCTATTCTAAAGCTTTCTTGTTTTTGGGATCCATTCTTCATTCAATTGAACCTTATGGGGGGTTTCACAATAATGACAAAAACTAGTTTTTTTATTTACAAGTTTTTTTATTTACAAGTTTTCATTCCAAGAAGTGAGTACAAGTATTTACATAAATTGATGATAAATAAAATGAAATAGATAAGAACAAATGTAAATAGACGCAAATAAACTATCCTAAACATTTAACGCTATAAATATGTGTGAAATCACCACTCCCTGTGTGGTGAGTGCGGGATGCGATCCGCGCGGTGATGGTGGTCCTCCAATGCAAGATCTTCGACAGTCTGCGTCGGATCATCTTGTGAATTTTGGAAGCTTCAATCGCTAAGTTGGAAAAATATCAACCTCTACATATTCAAGTCTAAGACACGAATGGGTTAAATCGAACTCAACAGCAAATGGTGAGTTCTTGATGCTCTTCTCAACAAGTCACAAAAAAAAGACTATAGTGAAAGGGCCCCCGTTCGTCAGTCTAATGGCAAGACCTCCAAGCCATCACAGCTTATGTCAAAAAACTTGAGTAGGTTCTAAAGGTCGGACTCAATTAGCTCACAAATGGGCTCGGCGTTTTTCTCCACAACGCAGAAAAGGTCATGTGAAACAACCGCTTTGTTAGTCGATGATGATAGTTGTCGTCTCAGATTTAGCTTAGTGACTACAAGCAACCACAATCCAAGAAATCTTTCCGGTCGATGACGGACGACAATCGAGAAACTCTTCTGCCTTATCAATCTATATATTCTACTGGTGATACAATCTCTTTTCAAATGATCTAATCAAGCACAAAGCACAGATCAAAGTCAATTCCTTTATCAAGTCCGCAAAAGCAGAAAGCACAGGATCGAGGAAGCGATTTCATAGTTCACACAAAGGCAATGGCCGAACTAAAGGAATTTCATAATTATTCAGTCTATTAAAACACACATTGCTAGATTGATAACTCAACATTGACTTGATATGAGGAAGGTAGGGTGTTGTATGCACTTCAACTCAAAGCGGCGCATGACTTAAAGGCGTATACACTTCCGATAAGTCAATATAGACAAATCGGTCAATCCTTCATCAAAGTCGCTTAAAGCTGGGGCGGAATTAATCTCAAATCAAACAAACCATTCTTCCATCAAATCAAGCATGGTAGAATTGGGAGAAAGCCAATTCAGTGAAAAGAAAGAGACTTTCAAAGAAAGCAGAGAATAGATGGTGGAAGAAGCTCTTCAGTGAGCCCATGGAAGTTGAAAACTGAAGTAATCCAAGATTCAGGGCCAGCCCAAAGGGTCAATCAGTTCTCAACAAATATGACTCGCTCTATGCACGAATCATATTTATTGGGGGACATTTGTTGACCTTCATGCATGCGTCATAAGTCAAGTCGAGCTCGAGGTGACAAAATGAAATAAATCAGCGAAATACACTCGATGTTGTTGAAATTGGTTGAGATAACCGATCGATGGTGACTTCTTTGTCGTTGAGCATTAATTGATCAATATACATATTGTACAATTCAGATCGATGTCGATCAGAAAAGAAGTTCGGCGCCGGCATCGTATCAGGTCGAAGGCTGCGATGATACTCAAATGACCTCTGTTCACGAAATTAATCACATCGTTAGCGTCAAAACATCAAAACCTATCAAATGAAATTGGCCGAATTCGAAGTTACGTGAGCGTCGAAGTGATAATACTCATTTTGAGCGACTTCGACGTCGACTTGAAACGACCTCCGATTGCGAAGCGAGCATCCGGAATGCAAAATTATCTAGAATATATATAATTTGATTAAGGTTCGCATTTAAAATGGAATTAAGACGCATTTGAGATAAATCTACTGATTATCTCTTTACATTCAATCAGCGGAACTCCTGCCCATTCCCATGCTTTTGCCATCCCATTTGGCCAAGGAGTTGCCACATCACCTTCCCCATACCACCCCATTTAATTAAGCCTTATCCCTCACTCCTAGCAAACGGCGGCTTCAGTTCATCCATCTCTTTCGCTCTCTCGGCGATACTCTCGAGCCTAGTTGAGCGGCGAAACGGATGAGCTTCATCTCCCATTCGTCTGTTCCCTCACTGCGCGTGCGAGAGGTCTCCAGCCTCCTCTACAAGGCTAAGCTGCGGCTTACCACCCTCTGATGGCCAAGAGGTTGTCATCTGAATGGAGGCCCATCACTCACCGAGATGCTATCATCACTACCTGACCCGCGATTTATGTTACCGCGGTGGCGCCTCTTCAAGGTCTTTGAACTCATGGGTCACCGTGGATGCTCTCTAAGGAAAGGCGGATCTATGCACCTCTACAAGAAGGATGCATCGTTTAATGGCCATGGAATCATCTCCCCATGTCCCCTGGTTGTGGATCGCTCAGGTGTATTCCAAGGAAGAGGCAGCCTTTGTGCTTTATGGCGATGGTGCCGCTAAGCCGGCCTCTAGTCTCAACATGGCGGTGCTTTGGAATTTGCCTATTGTTCACTCTGAGAATAACCACTATGGAATGGGGGCCGAGTGGAGGGCATCGAAGATTATAATGCTTGCTATGTCCCTGGTCTCAAGGTTGATTGAATGAATGTTCTGGCCGTAAAACAAGCTTGCAAATTCGCCAAAGAATATGTTCTACATAATGGCCCAAATGTGGATCCATGACAACACTGGCGACTATTTCACCCAGTTCATCTAGTCAACTTCAATCTGGTCAACAACATAAATCATTGGCTACTATACTTGTGGAGAGTATCATGAAGCAGTTTATTGCTCTTACGATGATATTGCTTGGTTGTACAGAGAAGATGGTTTGTTAGCAATGGGAATAATGGAGCACAACAATGATTGGTTGGCACTCCAATAGCACTTTCTTCCGTGTAAATCTACTCATCAGATTTTTGTCAGACAGAAGAATCGCAGCTCTTCCAAAGCTCCTGAAAATCCAATAAAATATTCTGGTGTTGAAGGCCTGCCTTTTAAGCGTGGTGGGTTTAAGACTTCTTAAGCGTCTCACCCTATATATTATGGTGGAAAAGAGAAGAAAAAGAAAAGAGAGAGAAATTCTCCTTATACTATTAACTTAAATCAGTATTTGAAGATTATTCGTAGGTATCTGCGTGCTTGCCATGTTTTTTTTTTTAGCATGGTAGGAAGGCTCTCACTCCGCGACCTCTTTTGAGAAGCCAGGAGGCTAGAATTTTGGGCGGCGACTTAAACTAGAACAAATTAAAGCGTTGATGAGTTTAAATTGAACTTATTTGAGTATGATAAATTAAAGAATAAATCTACATATAAAATTCTAAAAGTCTTTAAATAAGAATGATCTTACAGGGGACTCGATAACTTGTTGATGATCATAAATAAGATTTTTAACGAACTTGAGAATTAGTCTCCTAACAAGAATAAAATTCAAAGTAAAGCTTCTGATTATCTTGATTGTTTACTACAAACAAAATTTATGAAAAAGTCCTTCAATCAGAATAAGGATCAAATATAACCGTTTAGAGCAAAAAAGAATTTGAATAAGACTTGTGATGAGCTTTTAAACTTCTTAGCGATCACGAAAGTTTGAAACTTAAACTAAGAATGTATGAACTAAATGCATACAAATGGATATTAATCTAAATAATTGAATAAAAGAAACAAATAAGCATAATCTGCACAAAATTAGAAGCGAATTGGCTTAAATTCTAAATATTAATTTTGCATAAATTATGAACTATCACTCAATTCAAGCGCTTCAAAACTTGTGTCATTTGAAAGAGGCAATTCGTACAAAATATAAAACAATCTTCAATTTAATATGATCTTTATAGTATCTAAATACACAGGCACATCTTGAATCTTTAAATTTATTGTCGAGGATCTGGCGTTCTCGGTTTTGGTCTTTGGGGCCAATGCAGGTTAATAAAAAAAGTTAATTATTATATAATCTAATAAAATCTCTAAGAGGGTAATTATGTCGTATGATAGATGATCATATTATTAAATTAATAGAGTCGACAGATCTGAAATAATAAACTAAGTGATCAACACCCCGATGATGGCTATATTGAATGAATATTTCAACTGGAGGGGATACTTTCATCAAAACGTGATTGCTATTTCAAATCAAATCACTATAAGTTAAATATCAATTCAAATAAAAAATCTGACGAATTATTAAGTTTAGAACGATTAAATGAAACTCAATCATTAAAAATTTAAGCCAAAAAAATTCCTTCAGATTATTTATCGAAGGTGACAAATTAAGAAAATCTTAGCACATGAGGAGTCATCAAATTACCTATGTTTCTTCAAACAATCTCATATAAGAGCGTGACCACTGGCCTCTGACGTGTAGCTTGGTGATGGCTACATGATGTAGCTTATAATCTAAGATGAGCCCTGTTAAAGATATACTTAACGTGTCTCTGACAAACATCGTAGACTGATTTTTTGGACGACGTAACCATGTGTTGTTGATAAGGATCCTTGTCGTTGGGTCGACTCTTCTTACTAAGTGGTAGGGATGGCGACGGGATGGAACCATGGGATCTAGATCGGTATCGTCGTTCTCCCAACCATCCGCTTTAAGTTAAATATAATGAATTTCATAAATTCTAAATTAAAACTCCAGCATCTTCTTCTTATTATACGCATTAAGCGATCTAACATTGAGAGGGTAATTAACTATAGTGCTGCACATAGAAACCTAGAACAAATATAAAGTCCTCACAAAATGAGGAAAATTTTTGGTAGTGTCTTATCTTATTATCTCATTCCTTACACTTTCTCACTCTCATCGAGGATTTTCAATTACCTCAATTGTAAATTCTACTTCTCTTTCAAGTGACAACCCAGCAAATTTTTCAAAGAACAAATCAATAAATTCATTTATGACTAGAATAGTCTAGATGTCATTGATTGCATCTTTAATAGCTTTTAACTTGGCCAAAAATATCAAATCACCATTTTCATGGATTTATTAATTTTGAGTAAATTTATCAAGGAGGCTATCACTCTCTTTTCATATTGAAAGTACAATGGCCTTTCACCAGGCAAATCAAATCCAACATTTTTCTTCCAATACTCAATTATAGCAAAATATTTCATTCCCACATAATGTGCTTTTTCACATTATGTGAATAGATGTTTGAGACATTCACTCAACTAAATCTGTCTTTTTTATTTCTTTCTGCTTTGATGGGTTGTAGGATATCGTTGCGTGAAAAAAATAGTTAATTGTATTTTGTCAGTTTGCATTGAAAATCTAATCTATATTGTTTCCACTGACATCCTCTTTCATATAACTTACATGCAAATATTCTACAATCGGCATCATTATTCTATGTAAATATCTCAGCAATTGTGGTGATTGCTCAGGTGCTTGGATCAATATCAAATGAGCTTTAGGTATCATTGGATAACAATTGAATCTGAATGAATGCATGATATAATTATATTGTAAATATAGACTGCTATAAATTGAACATAATATTTTAAATATGATTAAGTGGAGCTCACTATTTCGAAAAGAATGATCTTGTGAGTGATTTGAGAGGTAGTCATAGAAGAGCCATATGATATTTTTTATTTCAACAACTAAAAATGTTCAATGTATATTATTAATAATTAAGATGACAACAAATGATGTTTTCATCACATTGTTTTTATTTATATGTTGTACATATATTTTGTTTTCTTCCTGTAAATCGAACTTATAATAACTATGATCAAATTAATTTTTATCAGTTAAATTGAATCATACGTTGATATATAAATAAACAGGCTTATTTGTTTACCTAGTGTAAACACGATATGTACAAAAAGGAAGGCTCCAAGGCAAGTTTCTCTGACATCAAAAAAGTGTATACTTTTATGTGTGAGTACATAGCTCCCTATCTGTCAAAAAATCATTAATATGACTCTTAGTGATAAGAATATACATGTTATCATTATTGTGTCTCCTCTACATTGAAATATCATAAGCATACATACAAATAATATTAAACAAGCATTGAAAGTAAGTTATGTGCACCTACTTGTTGTAATGGCTAAGACTATCATCAATAAAAACCCTTCTCTTCTTTTATCAAAGATTTGGTTGTGTATTTTATTATGGAGCGGGCAACATTTGGTTACATTGAGAAGATACAATAAAAATAAACAAAAGAAATAAAAAATGTAATGTACACATTAATTAATATACGCGAATACTATGCTATACACAGTTATGTACCTACAACATATGTGTGCACAACAATACACTGTGAATGTGTACACAACAATATACAATTATTTAACTATAGCAGTTGTGCATACAACAATACACAACAACTATGTCCACATCAATACACAATGACTGTGTGCACAACTTCTATATAAACAACTATGTATACAACAACTACACACAATTGTTACACAATAGCTATGTGCATAATTATGGGCTTAGCTCTGTACAACTAAAATTGCATACATAACAATATAGAGAAGCTGTAAACATAGTTATAGCAGTTGTGCGTACAACAATACACAACAATTGTATATGCAACAATACACAACAATTGTGTATGCAACAATACACAACAATTGTGTATGCAACAAGAGACAATAACTATATACATAACAATACACAATGACTGTGTAGACAACTTCTATATAAACAATTGTGTATACAACAACTATGCACATAGTTGTTACACAATAGCTATGTGCATAATTGTGGACATAGCTTTGTACATAATTGTGGATATTGCTACACTCTTTTTAATCACTTGATTACCCAATATTATAACTCCACCACTAGATCTTTAACAACTTAACTTACACTTCATATATTCAGTTTTAAATCTACTTAAACGAAAGCCTATAGACTTTAAGGTTCACCTCCATAACTCAAGTTTCTCTTCAACTCCCTCTCTAGTCTTATCAAAAGAAGAATATCATCAACAAAAAGCGTACACCAAGGTACATCCTCCTGTAAATGTCTAGTAAGAATTTCCCATGGTTTGGAACATACTTAAATGGAAACTATTAGATATTAATTCTTAAAATTCTACTACATGCTAAATATTCACAATAGATATTTTCTTACTATAAGTAGAGTCATCTATCCATTCATATAACTGACAGCTTTGCCTACTAAAATCTTATTTGACAGATCATCAAACTAGGACACGAAAAATCTACAAATAACTTCTACCTAATTATACTGATTGAACTCATCATTGATCTTCTCATTCGTGAGCAAATTCTTATGATTTTTAAAATTGTGTAATGGAAAAAGGTTTGATAGCAATAACTCTATATACAACTTAACAAATTGAGAACTATATTGTGATGACTTAAAGTTTTTTATTTTGAATTTTTTAAATCTATAACGGTGTGTGGGGGGAACAATTCTCTAGTCAATATAATTTCTTTCCAGTGATTTGACAACCTTATTAAGAGAGCGGCCTTATTGGCAATAAAGTACAGTCTATATCCACAAATAAAGAAATAATTGACGATCAACATTCTAGCAAGTTAGTAATTGATATGTAATCAATATGTATTAATGGATAGGAGGCATTCTCATAAAATGGTTGATTTTTAGCTTTATGATTGCTCAAGAAAAATATTTTTAAATCTCCACCATCCTAGAATATTAGGGAGTGTTCATCATGAGATTAATTTTTATTCAAACAAATTTCCCCCAACACCATGTTAGGATTTATTTAGAATCGAGTTATACCTCCTATGAATGCAAGCATCCATAGTTAATTGCCCCTCTTATCACAATAGAATAGCGCTCTCGATAAAGGTATACAATAAGCATTAATCTCTACTATTAATCGGTGCTTAGTGATGTATGGATGACTGTTTGAGGTAGAGGAGGGTAGTCTCGATCAAGATCTCATAGTTCTATCACCCCAAGACTATCGTTATTCCAATCTAACAACATCAAAGAACCATTAGTCAATGTCTAAGGAGTTTAATTAGCAGTTATGAGTTGTCTCATTCTAGAAATCTAGAGTAGGCTAGAGTCTTTATATATATGTTATTGTGCAAATGTTTGTTAAAATATTTAATCCAAACTTAATTTGTAAGTTTGCTCAATTATGTCTTATGACTTAGTCTTTGGACAAAAATGATTTGAGAATTTTGTCAATTAAGTAAGGTCATTAAGTAAAGTTTGCATTGCATATATGAAGTGAGTTTACATCCATTGGAATGTCGAGTTAGATATAATTGAGATATGCTTTGCATTCACACATTGGGCTTACATCTATTGGAATGCCAAGTTAGATATGATTGAGATCCGCTTTGAAGCCACACATTGGGCTTACATTTATTGGAATGCTAGTGTTAAATATATGATTTGATTTTTACACATATAGGTTGGACCATATTGAAGATATGAATTAGACCGATATTTATTTGAAAGTCTAATCATAAGTCAAGTCTACTTTGCAGATAATGAATGGACTTATATCTATTGGAAGGCCATTTATTTAGTATAAGACTTTATATGCATATGACTTACATCCCTTGAAATGTTGTATGTTTATGTGAGTGAAATATGTCTTGCAAACATGCATATGACTTACATCCATTGGAATGTTGTATACTTATGTGAGTCAAGTTTGCCACGTTGACATGCATAGGGCTTACATCCATTGAGATGTCGTATGTTTATGTAAGTGAAGTTTGTCTCGCAGACATGTATAGGGATCACATCCATTGAAATGTCGTATGTTTGCAAGTAATTTTTTTGTGCACATTTATTGGACTTCCATCACTTCGGAATGCTATATTGGATCGATTTATTTTATGAATGCATCTATGCCGAACTTACATCTCTTTTGGAATGTCATAGTTTAAAATGATTTCACCTCATTTTATATTTTAGATAAATATTTGATTCAATTTTTTTATTGTTTGAAATAAATCCTTAATTCAATCTCTTTTATATTTGAGGAATTTTTGATTTAAACTCTTTAATATTTAAGATGAATTTTTGATTTAATCTCTTTTATATTTGAGATGAATCTTTGATTCAGTCTTTATTATCATTAAACTCTTGATTCAATCCCTTTTTGTTTAGATGAATCTTTGATTCAACTTTATTTATGTTTGAGATAAATCATTGATTTTAATCTCATTTATGTTTGAAATAAATCTTTGATTTTAATCTCATTTATATTTTGAGATGAATCCTTAATTCAATCTAATTTATATTTTAAGATGAATCTTTGATTCAATCTCATTTATATTTTATTTGAGATGAATTTTAATTTTATTATAACTGATTGTGTTGTATTTTGACCTTCAATATTTTGTTTAATTAAATGAGCAATCGATAATTGCTCTTGATCAAGAATATTGTCCTAAACCTTAAATCATTGATAATGCCTTGTGATGTAGTTATTATAAATTTTTATGGATTAAAAAAACTTGTGAATGAAATAACATTTAATTATCAAAATATAATTTGATAATTAAGCCTTGCAAGTACACTTGAAGACCCATTTGTCGCTTCTTATAAACACGATGAGTTTGAAGACCTTGTAGCACGGTATACATAATGCGCTTATTATAAGTGTGATGGGAAGATGAAGTAGCCTAAGCCCTTATGATATCGGGCTGTCAAAGTTTTATCAAAATTATTGACTTGTGCAAAATTGAAATAAAATAAAACACATGAATTGAATCTAGATGGACTTATAGCGAATGAATTGCTCGCTAGTGAATACTACTGATGTGTCATAATGAATATTCAAGCTATTTGTACCACATAATTAAATAGCTAAGAGACCTTAATCTAAATGCAAGTAAGATCTGAAATTTATAAAAGATGCTTGAATGATTTTCACTAGGCTTGAAAGCCAACTTTCAAGTTAGAATAAGGCTCAAGTCGAACTTAAAAGATCGACTCATATAAGGACTTGATAGTTTGCTCAAATTTGATCATGAATACAAACAAGTTCTTCCACCATATATATATATATATATATGCAACTAATTGAAGACCACATATAAGCAACCAAACATTGGTGTGAATATGTGATCAAATATTGAATGACTTCAATGCCTTCAAATTTACAGCACCAATTGGCAAGTAGACATGAGACATTAATGAAAGATTTTGAATGAACCTTCATGTGTACGATGAAGTGTCTCTTCCATTTGACATAAGTTAGTGAAATACATGCAAACACTTATATGAAGTCCTTGCCCATAAAAAAAATAAGCTAAATAGCATGCTCATTAATAAAAATTATACCTCTACAACAACAACAAGCATTTATCCCACTAAATGGTTACTACATGAATCCTTCGCTCTGTGTCCATTATGTGTCAAATTCTCATTTAATTCAAGTATACTAAGGTCATTTTTATACATCTTAACCAAGTCTTTTAGGTCTTCTACCTTTCTTAACATAAAGGCAATGTATCTACTCTCTTAACTCATCGAACGGCCGACGCTATGTATAAACCATTTAAGGCGACTCTCTAATCTTCCCACCTGAGTTACTCCAACTTTTTCCCGAATGTACTCATTTCGCATTTTATCTCTAAGAGTAAAGCCACTCATCCATCTGAGCATCCTCATCTCTATAACACATAACTTAGTCTTATGTTTCTCTTTTATTGATCAACATTCTGCATCATAAGTCATTGCATGTCTTACCACCATCTTATAAAATTTTCCCTTAAGTTTAAGTGGAACTTTTCTATCACACAACAGACCAGATGCATTCCTCCACTTCAACCATCCAACTTGAATTCTACTAATAACATCTTCATCTATTTCACCATCATTTTGAACAATAGAGCCTAAATATCTAAATCACTCACTCTTATTAATGACTTGTTCACCTATCATCACTACTAAACTTCTACAACTAAAATTACACTCCATATATTCGCTTTAGATCTACTTAAATGAAAACCTTTAGACTCTAATGTTGAACTCCATAATTCAAGTTTCTCTTGGACTCCTCTCTCTTATCAACAAGAAGAATGTCATCAGCAAAAAACATACACCAAGGTACATCTTCCTGTAAATGCCTAGTAAGAACATTCATAACTAAGGCAAAAAGTTAAGGGCTTAAAGCTGATCCTTGATGTAATCCAACTGAAATAAGAAAATATTTTGTCAATCCTCCTTGTGTTTGGACACAAGTACTCTATACATATCTTTAATGACTTGAATATAACCAATATTAACTCATTTCTGTTCTAGAACTCTCCAAAGAACATCTCTTAAAATTTTATCATAAGTTTTCTAATGATAAAAATTATACCTCTCATTAATAAAAATTATACCTCTTAATTGGCGATTAAATTGCATTGTGGTTTCGATTGCATGCTTGAAGATAAGAAAAAGAACCTATATGAATCAATAATGAGTTTGATGACATGTTAACTAGTACAAATTGGATTTAAGGAACATTCAAAGTTTAATGAAATTGAGAGCTAATTATAGGGATTGAATCGTCTCACCACCAAATTTGTAATATGAATCTAAGAGCAGACAGATGTTGATAAGAAGCTTCAAATAAATATTTTCATATATTATGAAGTAGCCATTTGGTCAATTTAAATGCTTCATAATTCATGCAAATATATAAAGACATTAAATCATTGCTTGCATTTTGAGGCAACAATCCCCCCAACTCAAATATTTTGAAATACATGTAAGCACTCAAAAGATATAGATTCATTGCAGGTATTTTGAACTGATTTCCTATCCTATTCAGATGCTTTATGTAGTTTTCAAATAAATTAGTAAGATGCATTTTGCACATACTTCAAGGCAATCTTCCATCTAAGCTAAATGCATTGAAGTTCATATAAGCAATCTAAATTGAGGCATGTGCCATGAGGCAATTATATTTTCAAATAGCAATAGCAAAGTGCATGCAAAAGGTTTGAAAGATTTTGCATGTTATGAAATAAAATCAAGATTTAAATGTAATGGCTTGACAAGCATGCAATCAATCTTAAATAACTCGCATGGACACTGTTGCAAATCCTAAACTATGTGTCTAAGGATGTTGCATGGGATAATAATGGATAAACTCGTCTTATCTTACCTTAAAGAATGTGCATTCTACAAATTAATAATTGCTTAAAAAATATATGCATCTCTCATAAATTTGATGTATATGCACACTATTAATGGGCGACTTAACCTATAAGGTGAAGTTGTAAGCCCCATTCAACCAATCTAATCATCCTTACAAAGATGGGAGTTGACAAGACTGGTTGCAAGTTAATTGCTCGATTACAAGAAGAAAATTTGATTTATACATTTACATACGACCATCAAGGATACTAACAAAGAAATTTCATATTCAAAATATGAACTATCAGCATCAAGTCTAAAATGTGATTATAGGTTTCAACTATAAACTCAATCCTTTGTAATCAAACAATCATAGTTGACAAAGTATATCCTGATGATAGTTATGTTGAATGGAGATTTCAACCAAAGGGAGATACTGCTATCAAAATATGTTTAAAATTTTTAAATCAAATTAATGTAAATGCAAGAATTCATTAAATTACTAAGCTCAAAAAACTCAAATGATATCCATCATTCAAATACTTAAAGCAAAAATTCATTTAATCCATCTTCTGTAATTATTTGTCGGAAGTGACAAATTAGAAAAATTATAGCTCACAAAAGAGTCAATGTCGTGTATTTCTATTTTTACTCAATCAATTCTATGTCAATAAAGACGTGGTCCATGTCCTCTGTTCGCATGATTTGACAAGTATTCATCACATATATTAAGATTATGACCGAAGTCCTCTAACCAAGTGGCTTGATCCTCATAATGGCCCCATGGTCCAATTTTAGCCTCAGAGCATTCTAACGACTGTCCTTATTTTGAACCATATAATGATTCTGATAGGACGAAAAGCATCTATCAGTGGATTTAAAATTGTCTTCTTAGATAAACAATAGGTGCCCATATGTTTCGTAATGACTCATGTCAAATTTAAAGTCCTCACAATATGAGGGAGAAAACTTTGGGCAGTATCTTATTTACTATTACATCTGCCTTCTAAAAATTTGACTGATCAATCTGGATTATCTTAATCGAGAGGTCAGATGCAAATTTTCATAGCTCATCATTAGAATTCAAACTAAAGACAAGTCAGACATAATTCAATTTCAACATAATTCATAGAATTGTTTTACTTTTCTATTAGCTAATTAGTAAATATAAAACGAGATTGAACAAGAGCCTATTTTTATTTGATTTTTTAAAAATTGAGCTTTTATCTTAATGGCGTTCAGCTTGTTTATCTATCGAACATATCAAATATGAGCTTCTACCTAAAGTACCCATCTAATTTCTATTGAACATATTAACCTTTCTTATTTTCCCATTGGTAGTCTCTCTGCACCAAATTGCTTGTGTTAAATTTTATTGTTTCGGTATATTGTTCTATTTTTTTATATCGATATCCGATTTAGGTGCATGCCAATTTACCCCGTCTTATTCTCCATCTTCATGATGATGACTTGAGTGTTCGTCAAGCTTGCCGGGTAACATTCTTTTTATTATTATTATTTTTTTATTTTTTATTCTAAATCAATTTTTTCTAAGGCTTTTGCTTAATATTCGTTCGAGCAGAGTACCTTCAAAAAACTTGCACCATTGATAGGAGTGGACAGCTTGTCTTCTCTCTACACCAAACAATTTTTTAACTCGGATTGCCGGTGCGTTTTTCTCAGTTAACTGTGAACCAGTCCAGATTTAATAATCTATCCTATTTACTGCAATTTGCATGTCTCAGGAATGACTACGAGGATTTTTTGAGGGAGTTGACCAGACAGATAGGCCAGTTTTTAGCCTCTAAAGCTGGCACCTACCTAGCAACAGTGATTCAGGTGATAGAGACTTCGTATTCTGTTAAAGAAGAACTATATACATTTTAAGCTAATTCAATGCTATTACTGTAGGCTTTTGATGCACCATGGCCTGTTATTCAAGCAAATGCCATATATTTTTCCAGTTGCATTCTCACTCTATTGGAGGATCAACGTTCATTGGCACATTATCATTTGCAGGTCCAAAATACATTTGTATGAAAAGAAATATTTGCTGATTCGACTTGGAAGGAAAAAAAAAAACTAATCTGTTGTACCCTCTTTCTTCAGGTACTTACGCTTCTCGTTGGGAAAATGAGTCAGTCCCATGATACACTTGTGCGAGCAACTTGTTCATTTTCCATGGGACTTCTACTTAAGTCCTCTTTTCCCCATATGTGGACTTTACCTTCAGATCTTGATAGAGATGATTCCTCAAGAAGTTTACAAGATTGAAGCTCCTTTAATTTCTAACTTGTTTTTCTAAGTCCCACAAAGTGCAAGGAAACTCTTTCTATACTATGAAGAGTCTTTTTAATGGAGAAGATGGAAGAAATGTTCCATTCCCGAAAGTAACTGACCTCTGATCCTAATGGAGGAATGGAAAGTGGTTGGGAGATGTAGGCCATTTGTACATATGATTGCAACCAAACTCTGCGTGGTGATGTATTTACCCTCAGTTGCGATTTAATGTAATTTGTTGTATTGAGGTGTATATTTACTCGGAATGTAAAAAATGATACTGCTAAAAAAGAGATGAAAGAATGTCATGGCCATGGGCGGGCGCGAGCTGGTCAACTTTTTCATGTTACATCATCGTATAAAGGATTTATTTATTTATCTTTTAAATGTTCAATCATATTTGTTGTGTGATTCTTAACGTTCTCTTTAATCGGCGGAGATCTTTTCATCATTGTTATCTATTTTCATGCCTTATATTATCTTTTTGAACTACTATGCGATTTAAGGTCGACTCTTCTCCAATTCTCTAATGCCAAATTCTAAACCAGTTCGCTTTAATTACCTAACTTTTAAATTACCTGTTGGCAAAAATACCAAATAATAAAATAATTATTTTAAGAGCTGCTTTAAAAAAAATTCTGTTATTGCCATTATAATTTTTTTTATTAAAAAAATTAACTCTCTTAGTCTAAAATTTTTTTTCACAATTTTTTAAAAGCCACGATGAAATTTCAAATAGAGCCAATGTCTTTTTCACAATGTTAGTCTAATTTATGTATCGATATTTAATCAAGGCAAAATTTTTGGAATAAATATGATTTAAAATATAATTAATAATTTAAGTATCTTTAAAAAATTTAAATATAGATATAATTGTTCATTTAATGGATTAGCATTGATTGGAATTAGAGTTAGTCATCCTTTTATTGGGAGATTAGTTCTGTAACATCGAGAGTTAGTTGTCTATTAAATGGGTGATTAGCTTAAGTTATGAAAAGAGGTTGATTGAATCGATCGGCTTCATTTGCGAGTCATTTTGTGATTTCATATGTGGTTTTGTTTTCCTGTGATCTTCTCACCTTTAGCCAACACTCTAACCACCCTTCTTGTGCTATGCCAAAGCTTCGATTGCAGGCCATTGTCGGACAACTAAGCTCCCTTGGTCGACATGCAAAGCCCTTCCAAGCCTTTCTATTCGATAGTCGATCCCCGCTACTTCATCTTCATCCGAAAGCCCGAGAGTGGCTCCATTGCTTTAGGGAAGTTTTCGATAATGCTTCCGGTGGCTCCGTTGTTTTTAGGTGAGTTTTCGACGGCTATTTCTGTGGATCGCAATGCACATTGATGCCGATCTTCGTAAACACACGATAAATATCTGATTTTTTTTTCATTTGTAATTGATTAAGTTGTATGCATTGTTAGAATTTGATTTAGAATTTTAGTTTAAGGATTAGGCTTGTGGTCTAGAGATTTGTGTTGTAATTTTGTGTGATCACGTCATTAAAAAGTGTGAGGTTTAAGATATGTCGAGTCTATTATTCAAAATGATTGTGAAATATTTTGGGATGATATTAGTAGGATTCAAGTTGGATGGTTGAAGTGAAGGAATGCAGTAGGCCTATTGCGTACAAAAATATTCCAATACAATAGCATTTGGCCTATTGCTTAGGTGGATGATTGGCTTAAGTCTTATAGATAAAATGCAAAATGAATATATTCGTGAAAATATTTATTTGTGCAGGCTATTTTTAAATTTATGTAATCTTAATATGGTTGATTACATTTTAGATATTTAATTCACCTCAACTTATCTTGTCAAGAATGAGTAGAGTTGATTTTGTTGATCTTATTTTACGGAGACGAACTAAGTATCAATGACCAGTTCATTCCAAGTTATATGGGTAATCTAAATTATCCAATTAAGATTCTGAGGCACAACACCTTATTAAATTTAAAATAAAGAATTATGAGATCACTGCATATTGATTCAGAGCGTCACACAGTTAATCTAACATGTTGTTATATGGTGGGTAACAAATTTATAGCGTATGTTATTTCTGATGATGAAATTTGTGACGTTATCGACGAAGCTTCTCGTTAGACAATAGTAATGTATGTGGAGTCGAAAATGCTAAGGTTGCATCCATATTAGCTGATCCAGTGTTGAGGCCAGTCGATATACCATCAACCCATACACAGGATTTCATCACACCTTCTCCTTTGATGACACAGAGCAGCTTTGACGAAATGATTCTCAAGAAATACATTGCTTATCTATCCCTACTTACATTGTTAATTTTTCATGGTGATGTGTGTCGTGTTACTGATGTATGTCGTGGAATTACAGATCCAGCGATAATGTTATTTATCAATCAAAGAAACTATATGTGTCTTAGAGTGCTGCAGGTGATGATGTGTACGAGACTATGAGCAATGGCTCAAGTAGTGACTCCGGGTGTCGCGAATGATGATTGTGCACAAGCTATGGTAATGTAGCTAGTCAGGATCTGTTAAAGAACCATTCATTCTAAAATATTGAGAGTGAATGTGAAATGTTTACTAATAATGAGTACGTTCAGATGTGTCAAACCACTAGAGAATGGGACAAAAATATTTACTTCGATGGTGCATCTGATAAAAATGTCCTAACAAATGATGTTGAAATCTCATGTGATCTTGTTGAAGGAATATGTTTCACAAGTAAAAGGAGCATTTAGTTTGCTATTATTGGATGGTGTATAGTTAATAATGTTCAATTCCAAACAATCACCTCAAACCAGAAGAACTATACTCTGATATGTGTACATCACGATAGTTCTAACAGAGCATGTAATGCTCAGATTGTAGCGAAGAAGCATCTAGGGGTCCGGAGAATCTCCAGAGTTAGGGATGACCACAAATGTATCAATGCAGTGATCAACAGTGCAATTCTAAATTCATAACTTACTTCATTATACCTGTAATCAGGCATCAAATTAATTTGAAACTTAGGGAGATTATAGTTAGAATGAAATCAAAGTTTAATATAAAAGTATCTTACATGAAGGCCTGAGATGCTTGTAAAGTAATAAAAATAATTTTTGGTAGTTGGGAAGAGTCTTATAGGACTCTCAACCTCTTCATGGAAGCAATTTCTTCTACTTTACCTGATACATTATACAAAATACAATCTAGCAATACACAATGATTCCATAAACTATTATAGACATTTGGTCCTTCTATTTTGGGTTGGGGCAATTGCCACCCTATCCTCAGCTTAGATGATATATTTTTGTTGGGCAAGTACCGTGATACATTACTGACTGCAGTTGGAATAGATAAAAACAACGATTTATTTCCTGTCTGCTATCGTTGAGTCTGAGTCGAATAATTCCTAGTTGTGATTCTTAATGTATTACATGAGATATTATATGTGGTGTCAGCTAGACGCGATTTGTGCATAATGTCGACATACGCTTCTTTTGCGGTGAGAGACATTTTTCCCGCTCTGTTATTGCTTACATCTGCGTGGGAATTTCAAAAAAGTTATACGTAAATTAGGAATTGGTGATAAGGAGTTTCTTTGCCAAAAAATATGTATGGCTGGAAACACTGATGATATGCGTGAGTTTAACGTTATATTATAGATATAAAAAATATGAAAGAAGAAGCCCACAAATGGCTAGTGAAGCGAGACCATGTTAAATGGTCACTAGTGCATGATAGTGGAATACATTATGGTACTATGACGATGCATCTGAATATTTCAATAGTGTTCTTAAACGTGCATGAGATTTGTCAATTCATGCACTAATCACTGTTATTTATTATAATTTAGTTGCACTATTTATGAGAAGATTTGACACTGCAACTCAGTAACAGAAAGCCAATTTATCTATATTAACCAAACGGGTATCAACCATGTTACAGAGTAATGAAAGGGAAGCTAGACGTTCCCAGAACCGGACATCAACCCTAGGGAGATGCAAGTGTTTGATAGGTCAAGTCGATCATTTAGAGTTGATTTATTAGATAATGGTTAGTGTAGCTGCAGTTGTAATAAGACAGTTATATATCATTTGTCATGCTCTCATGTTATTGCCGCATTGGGGTTCAGAAGATTGAATCACTTGACGGGTGTTTCACAGTATTGCACTTTGCATATGTAAAGCTCACATATTCAGCTGAGTTCCATACATTGCTTGACTATTCTGACTGGCCAGCTTACAGTGATGAGCAAGGTATTATCGAATTGTTGCCACCTAATTTTCATAGAAGGTCAGGTAGACCACACATCAATAGGTTCAAAAATACAATGGATGAAAATAAAGCTAGTAGTAGCAGATCATATAGTCTATGCAAGATAGTTGGCCACTAAAGGTCATCGTGCACATATAATGTCAACAGTTGAAGGTATGTTGTAGTTACAATAGTTACACATTTATATGTACTATGCTCCTTATTAGAATTTTTAGGTAAGTTGTAATACTCTTTTTTAATTTACTTTATGCTACAATTTTTCATTTAAAATTTATAATTGCCTGACATTAACTACTACATATGTTTATTTCAATAGGTACGATGGTTGAGGAGATCCTCCCAGTTAGATGGGGCCATGCTATGGAGGACATCACACAGTCAGAGCAGCCTCCTCTAGAGGTCCACCCTAGCATAGCATCCCTATGTGGTCACAGTCGCCACCCCAATGTAGTGTAATTTCAGCTTCTACGCTACATGCACTGGTTTGACTAATGCTTAATCCCTTTTTTTTATTGTAGAGCACTGTTTTAGAGGCCGCTTCCCACTTGCTTATGTTGAAGGAGTGGTCCATCACTTGTAGGAGATTCATCTCGCCCGCATGCGAGCCTTGTGTTAATCAACCACGCTTCATTCACTTGGATCATCATCTACTTGCGCTTGAGAGATGATCTACATGATCAATACCTTCCCCCATCAAGTGAGATGCGACGCCGCGACGTGATGATTCGATTTATGCGTTGATGGGCCTCATGTTATTGGCCCAATTATGGTTGGTGAGAGGAAGAGGTGGCTTAGCTAGCAAGACTATGCGATGAGTTATTGGGTCGACATCCCCTCCCATATGTGGTGTATCATAACCCGATCAACTCACACATCACATTGACATTCAGGATGGGTCAGGCACAAGCGCAAACGTGCATGCTGCTGAGGTGACATAAGTGATCTTTCTATAGAGAGTTATGCCCATCTAAGCGTCGAGGAGTTCAGCAGACATCTGTGTGCCTACATTTTGTTTCTTATTGAGCGCTTCTTACTACGAGACACGTCAGGATATGAGGTTCATATACAGTATCTTCCACTACTTGAGAATCTAGATACATTCAGTACACTGTCTATAGGGGGAGCAGTTATGACGCATATGTACAGAGAATTGTATGAGTCTACTAGGCCCAGCAGGGCCAATATGACTGGCTACCTACACCTTCTACAGATATGATCTTGGGAGCATCTTCATGTGGGGAGGTCGACCCTACATGTGTCATATCCGAGTGATCTCGATGGGCTAAGCATTGGATTGAGGTATATTTTAATTTCTGCAATTTCAAATTTTTGCTTATATATTTATTTCTAATGTGTTGTGTGAACAGGTGGAACAAGCGATATGTTCGCCAGATGCCAATGGCGAACGTGGCATTATATAGGAATGAGCTGGATGGTTTACTGCATACACATGTATGACTTGCAGAGTAGTTATTCAGTTTATTTTCTATAATGTTTATTCAGGTGGAACGAGATATATTCGCCAGATGCCAATGGCGAACATGACATTATATAGGAATGAGCTGGATGGTTTACTACATACACATGTATGACTTGCAGAGTAGTTATTCAGTTTATTTTCTATAATGTGTATATCAATTTAATATAATTTTTAATATGTGCAAGTAAATTGGGAGTCATACATTGAGCAGATCACACAACGTCTATCAGGTACATGCTCAACAGGCTTTGATATTTGGTTGGCACGAGTCCCGCTCATCAACTAGAAGAGGGTAGAGTGACACGTACCTGATCGAATGTTGAGGCAGTTTGGACTCATACCCAGAATTGAAGTGGCACCTGTAAACCCTACTTTCAAAAGGGTCGACGATCGCGATAAAGTAAATGTAGATTGGGTTGATTATCATTAGTGCACATTACCGCTTAGGAGAGGTGGAGGGATTACGTAGTTGAAAGCTTGGACGAATATGAGGATAGACTGATGGCTATCAATCAATACATATGCTGATTCAAATCTTAGGTTTCTCTCTATTTACTGGCCGCCCAGACAGATCCTTCCACTACTTACTATCCTAGAGCACATGTAGAGCGCATATATGTAAGTATTAACATAAGTATTCTGTTAAATTCAATATTTTACATACCTAATTTCAAACACTATTTTTTCATGAGCATCTCGATTTAATCAGACATTTTTCAACCGACTTCCCGCATGATGAACACGAGTTATGTAGAGTCGTAGACATGTGTTTTGAGAGTACTTAAGATTGCGATACATATCAACACGCATAATCGCAAAGATGTCCCACATGATTACAACCATCTACATATGTTGATTCAGGTCCTTCTATGTACCAACCTACCTATTAGTCACAGCTGTCTTTCTTCCCATCACAGAACTATCCTATACAGACTTCTGAATATCATGCATTGGAGGATCACCATCAACTGCATGATCGTCCACCACGTGCACCTGATTAGTATACACCTGTGAGTGATACGATTTCACACAGACAATAAAAACAATAGCTATTTCAAATAGTTTGACATGTGTCTGTAGTACATGTATTCATTTATATTTCATTTCTCTGTATATATCTTAAAATTTTATTGTATTGAACTATTTTGATAATCCTCTATGTGTTTGAGCACAAGTAATAGCTCTAATATACATATCATTGATGACTTGAATATGCTAAATATTAACTCCTCTCTTTTCTACAACTCCAAAAAACTTCTCATGAAACTTTCACATGATTTCCCTAAATCAACAAATATCATATTTAGATCCTCCTTCCTCCCTCTATAATATTCTATCAAACCTCTTAATAAATGTATTACATACATAGTAAGAACATACATAACATAAAGCAAAAAATATAATGGATTAAAACTAATCCTTTATGTAATCCAATTGAAATAGGAAAATATATTGTTAATCCTCTGTGTTTTGGACACAAGTAATATCTCTAGTATACCTATCATTGATGACTTGAATATGCCCAATATTAACTATTCTCTTTTCTACAACTCTCCAAAAAACTTCTCTTGAAACTTTATCACATGTTTTTTCTAAATAAATAAATATCATATATAAATCCTCTATACTTCCCCCTAAACCTCTTCACAATCAACCAAAAAAAAAAAAAAATGCTCCATAGCTAGTCGTTTGTTTAACGCAACTAGCCTGAACACATTCTGAGTTGTCGTAGATTGGGTGACTAGTCATAGATGTTTAGTCGCTGACTAGCTCCCTTCCAAAATACGCCGAGTGCTTTGCAACGTCAATTTTGATGTAGCAAGTTAATCGCCCCTTAAATGAGCGACTATATTTATATTTAATTTTTTTTAATACTTAATTATTAATTATATTTTAAACCATACTTATTTTAAAATTTTGCCCCTTAATCAATTACACTATAATGGTCACCTACTTTGTTTGAAGCTGTCAACTAAGAAGTCAAAAGTTGACATAAAATCCAAGACCGTATAGAAAAGGCATACATTGTACAAAACACAGCCTTTATATACAATTTCATTCTTTCAAGTTTTACACAACATTACAGATAATGATGAAAGGAACAGCTTACCATAATGACCCTTTTTTTAACTACTCAAAGCATGTACAAAATTACAGTGCCCTAACGAGCTATAGAGGAGCTAAACACAACTATTCTCGATATTTCCTAAAAATAAAAAATAAAACTGATGCCTACCTGACCTGATCTCCAAGCCTTGTACAGCATCTCAGATTCATTAACGCAAGCGCACCACTGAGATACAAAGGGCAGTATTAGCTATTATTATAGTAAATAAAGTTTTATTAATTAATAAACTAAACAATAGGGTAGAGGTGAATACCTTTTCTATACGAAACAGGAGCTGACCGAAGGGAAGATCCATCCAGACATCGTCCCTGAGATTTCAAGCTTAGAAATTCGAAACTGGAATCTATATCATCACCTTTCCTATTACAAAAATACTGTGACATATAGGTTTATTTACAAACAAATAATCTACAGTGTAGATAGACTACAAGAGGACTGATCTCCTCCTCCCGGTATCAGTTCTAGTTCTTTTCACAGGTCTGGCCCATCGCAACACTTCCATGCTGGAAGCACCAGCACCATAACCTCCCTGTTGAGCAGCGGAAAAGACTCGGCCAGCCATCTGCTGTGTTGGTGAACTGACAGCCTGACTTGCATCTGTCAGCGATATCGGTCTCATCTTAGGCCTCACTGATGATTTGTCCCTATCCTTCCTCTTCTTCTTGCATATAACAAGTTCACCAGGGTGAGTTAGCAATGGCCCAAGCAAAGAGCCATCAGCGACAGTCTGTTCTAGGCTGCTTCCATTGCTTGGCTTTGTATCCTTCTCAAACCTCCTCAAGGCATTTACTCGACCACGTCCCTCAACAGAAGGGAATGGATTGGATTGGAAAATTAGTGTTCGACTTGCAGGCCTAAGAGGGTCGGTGTCTACATCCTCCCTAACCATCTTCTGCAGTTTGCTAGATTTTATAATATATGGTCTCATGCTCTGCTTGGCTACTGTTCCGCCCTGACCTGGACTTGAAAATGTGAGTGCCATCTTAGCCTCCCTGAATCTAGGAAAGCCATCTTCATGATATGGAAGAAGATGTCATGGAGCTTTCTTGCTTCATGTTTTACCTGTTACCGTTGAAATAATGTTAAACAAAAGTGTTAAAAAAGTTTGATATTAGCAAACAACTGAGAGTCAAGTCAATGTTCATTTCTTAAGAGAGACAAATTTGAACGATTTTTCAGTTTGTTTATTAAATAAACCAAACTCAAAAAAAGAGCAAACTTCATTTATGTTCAGTTTGATAAGACATCAATATATAAAAATATATTTACATAATATGCATAGATTTATATTGTTTTCGTTTGTGGCACCACTAAATATAATAGAATATACTCACATGAGCAACATATATTTTATGATAAATATCATGCAAATCTTTGAGATTTAGACCAAAATAAATGTAGTTTAACATTTTTAAAAATCCTCAAATTACTACCTTCCGAGATTTTACTACAGGAGTCCCTTTTAACTAAAAATGTTAAAATTTGCATTAGTTGCTCGAGGAGGATCTCAAGAAAACCCTTACAAGGGTGGAAGTGCAAATAAAAAGAGGGAAATGTTTTGCAAAATTCAATTTAAAATTCAAAATTTGATGTGGCAGCCAAATTAGGATAAGAGAGATTTATGTAGAGCAGTAATTAAGGTAACTAGTCGATATTTTCTCTACCCATTTCTAATGGTCGCCCTTTTAAAGAGAGATACAAGGGAATACCCCTCATCTAAGCTATAGTTATCAATATTCTCAATGGTTGTAGAATATTTAAAACGACTCTTCCTAAGTTTATGCAACAAGTTCAATTTCTATGAGGCATGCATCACGAGGCAATTCAATATACTAAAGAGCATAACTACTAGGAGAGTAGTAAGATTGTCAGCAACTTTCTCTCTGTTTTCAGGTAGTTAACAGCATATTCCTCTCATTTCTTTCATAGAAATCCTATCTTGATGTCCCAAGTAATTCCTACCAACTCTACAAGTTTTTCACCCTATCTCCAAATTAGTTAGTATCAAAGTGCTAGCTCAAATCTTTAAGCTTTATGTGATATTAAGGAAAAATCCAGAAAATTTCAGAGTCAAAAACACATTGATCAACAGATGAAAGAATTAAGAAAAGCTTAAAAGGAATTTAAAGTGTTTTTTCCCCAAATTTCACAACCAAATGTCCAACCAAATAGTTAACAGAATGGCTACCATTTAGACGCACTTAAAAATTGTCGTTAAATTAGTACCACCAATATAGTACACAGAAGATGGTCTATCAAAAACAAAAGAAATAAAACAAAAGATATAAGAAGAATATTAAGAAGCACGTTTTATTAATATAACAAAAGAATCCACAGTTGATATCTAACAAGAGGACATGAATATGACCAAAGAGGACCACAAAGTAAAAACCAAATATACCACAAGGTGAGCACCTAAGCAGTAGGGAGCCAGGCAGATGCAAGGCCAATTGGAAAGAATTTTTTTTCCAATTTGACAAAGTAAATATCCAACCAAATAGGTAACTGGAGAACAATCATTTAGTCACCCTTAAAATATTATTGCCGAATTGATATGATCAATATAGTATTAAGAAAGATGAAAGTCTACCAAAAGAGAAAAAAGAAAAACCTAAAGAAGAATAATTAGAAGCACTTTTATTGATACAATAAAGGAGTTGACACGGTCGTTGCATAAGTCCAACAAGAGGGCGTAGATATTACGCAAGAGAACCACAAAGCAAAAACCAAATAGACTACAAAGCGAGCATCTAAGTAGTTCTACTATAAACCTGGGAGCCAGTTAGATGCTCTGCAATGACTAATTTGGTAAGAGTTATTTTATACTTATTTGTTTTTTTTAATAAGAAATAAAATCTTTGGTTTATTCACTGATTTTTCATGATTTTATAAAGAAAAATTATGCTATTTTGAAATTGCCTTACTGCATTCAATTAATATTTTGTAGCTGTTCTATATCTGATTTAAAAATTAATTTCACCACATTATAGAACATTCTAAATTCTAATTTAAATATATTTTTAGCTATTTTTAAAAGAATCATAGATATGAAAAATAAGTAGTGGCTTATTTGATTTTAATTCTTTAAGGAATTTTCGTACGTTAGTGCAAATGAATTTTCTAAAGACCATTTAGTATCAATTTTATAAACCATTTTCATGGGAATGTTCTAAAGGTGTTTTAATATCTAATGACTATTTTTCATAAATTTTGGAGTTATGGATTTCAAGATTTAAATGAGTTTATATTAATTTTTTTTAGAAAATTAAAATTTTAAATAATTATAATTATATCCTTTTTATATATTAAATAAAAAAATTTATATAAATATCAAAACTAGCTTACTAAAATCTTCATTCTCTCATTTTTTTTTCAAAAATTTATAAAGAAAGAGGAAGAGGAAAAAGGGCCTTAAAGAGAGAAAGTATGGTTCAGAGATTGTAAAACTGATTTTATCAGTCATACTAGTTAAGAAAATTATCTGGCTCAAGGTAAACTATTATTTTTTATTTCAAATTTCAATTTATCACCTTTGTGTATATTTTTAATATTTTATTTGGTTAAATTTCACTAAGTTAAATCTAGGATAATCTAGAAAGTTTTCACTGCCTCAATTTTGACATACAACAACAACAAGCTTTTATCCCAAGATGTGGGATCAGCTACATGAATCATTTTTCTCCATTATATCCTATTAAGTGTCAAATTCTCATTTACTTCAAATAAACTAAGGATATTTTTTATATATCATAACCAAGTCTTTTTAGGTATACCTCTACCTTTCTTAACATAAGTTTACATCTAATACATCTACTCAACTGAGTCATCAGACGGCCAAAGCTTTATGTGATCAAACTATCTAAGACGACTCTCTCTAATCTTATCTGTCACTAGAGCTACTCCAAACTTATCACGTATATATACATCTCTAGAAGTAAAGCCACTTATCCACCTAAGCATCCTCATCTCAACAACACCTAACTTAATTTTATGTTTCTCTTTTACTGGCTAACATTTTGCGTTATAAATCGTTGCAGGTCTTACCGCCATCTTATAAAATTTTCCCTCAAGACTAAGCGGCACTTTTATATCACACAATAAACCAGATGCATTTCTCTGTTTCAACCATCCAACTTGAATTCTACTAACAACATCCCCATCTATTTCACCATCATTTTGAACAATGCACCTGAGATATCTAAAACGTTCACTCTTTTAATGACTCAATCACCTAACATTACAATCAACCCCAGATCTTCGACAACTAAAATTACACTCTATATATTCAATTTGATCTACTAAAACGAAAACCTTTTAACTCTAAGGTTGACCTCTATAATTCAAGTTTACCTTAAACTCCCTCTTTAGACTTATCAACAAGAAGAATATCATCAGCAAAAAACATACACCAAGATACATCCTTCTATAAATACCTAGTAAGAACATCCATAGCTAAAGCAAAAATATATAGTCTCAAAGCCGATCCTCAATGTAATCCAACTAAAATAGAAAAATATTTGGTCAATCCTCCTTGTGTTTGAACACAAGTAACATAATATCCTTGATGACTTGAATATAGCTAATACTAACTCATTTCTTTTCTAGAACTCTCCAAAGCATTTCTCTCGAAACTTTATCATATGTTTTCTCTAAAGGGTTTAGGCCTAATTAGTCCTCCAACTATTTATGAAGAATCAATTTAGTCTCAAACTTATTCAACAATAACAACAAGCCTTTATCCCACTAAGTGGTCGGCATGAATCCCTCTCCATTCGTCCATTATGTGTCAAATTCTCATTTAATTCAAGTACACTAATGTCATTTTTTATACATCTTAACCAAGTCTTTTTTGGGTCTACATCTACCTTCTTAACAAGCAAATCTAATGCATCTACTCTCTAATCGTAAACGGCCGCTTTATGTGGTCAAATAAGGACTCTCTAATCTTATCGCCACTGGAGCTACTCCAACTTTTTTCCATACTCATTTCACATTTTATCTTTTAAGAGTAAAGTCACTCATCCACCGATCCTCATCTCGTAACACTTAACTTAGTCTTATGCTTCTTTTTATTGGCCAACATTCGCACTATAAGTCATTGTAAGTCTACCATCTTATAAAATTTTCCTTAAGTTTAAGTGAAACTTTTCTATCACACGCCGATGCATTCATCCACTTCAACCATCCAACTTGAATTCTACTAATAACATCTCCATCTATTTCACCATCATTTTGAACAATAGAGCTTAAATATCAATCTCAGTTATTAATGACTTGTTCTAATGTCACTTCTACCAACTTCTACAACTAAAATTACACTCCATATATTCAGTTTTAGATCTACTTAAACGAAAACCTTTAGACTCTAATATTGGCCTCCATAATTCAAGTCTCTTGGACTCCCTCTCTAGTCTTATCAATAAGAAGAATGTCATCAGCAAAAAGCATACACCAAGGTACATCTTCCTTTAAATGCCTACTAAGAACATCCATAACTAAAGCTAAAAGATAGGGGCTTAAAGCTGATCCTTGATGCAATCCAATTGAAATAGAAAAATATTTTGTCAATCCTCCTTGTGTTTGGACACAAGTAACAGCTCTAGTATACATATCCTTAATGACTTGAATATAACCAATATTAACTCCTTTCTATTCTAGAACTCTCCAAAAAATATTTATTGAAACTTTATCATAGGCTTTCTCTAAATCAATAAATATCATATGTAGATCCTCCTTACTTTCTCTATACTTCTCCGTCAAGCCTCTTAAAAAATGTATACCATCCATAGTAGATCTACCTGGCATGAAACCAAACTGATTGTGAGAAATTTTTGTATCACATCGTAACATATGCTCAATTACTCTCTCGCATAATTTTAATGTATGACACATTAACTTAATTCCTCTATAATTTGCACACTCTTGTGCATCACATTTATTCTTAAATATGAGAACCAACAAACTTTTTCTCCACTCATCTGACATCTTTTTAATCTTTAAAATAATATTAAAAAGATTTTTAAGCCAAGAAATTCCTTGAACTCCTAAATATTTCCACACTTCTATTAAAATATCATCAGGTCCTACTGTTTTTCCACATTTCATTTTCTTTAAAGCTTTCTAACTTCAAATTTACTAATAATGATGATAAAAATAAAATTATTTTTTTTTAGGTATTAAGGTTGCTAAAATCAATCGTACTTTCGTGATCATTAATGAAAAGTTTATCAAAATACCTCATCCACTGCTTTTCAATATCTTTTCTAAGAAAAACACTTTATTATTTTCATCCTTAATACACCTCCAACTCTTTACTTTCTTATCTTTTTGGCTAACTTATACATACATCTTTTCAATTGTTGCAGATCTAATATATTATATAAATCACTAAAAACTAAATTTTCAGATCATATACTTTCTTAATCTCTACAGGCCACTTTATATCTTTCCCCAATTCTCCAAATTTTACATTTAAACCAAATTTTATAACAATGTTTTATTTCTTATCTTTTCAGACACTCGACTCACCACCGCTATTTTATTAAAATAAGCTTTTCCTTGATTCTTTTAAGACATTTACTTTTTAATTTCACTTGCTACTTTTTCCCACATAACATTAAATTTTCCTTATGAACATCCTAAATTCTAAACTCTTGTAGCTTTAAAATATATTTTATTTGTGTTCTTTAAGTGTCCCATCTAATCCTGTAACAATAATTGATTTATTTTTTCCTTACAATCTTTCATCTTAAAATTTAAAACTAACAATCAATATCGTAATTAAACTTTAATGACCTTACAATCTTTACAATCTAAACGATATATTTTTCTTATCGTAAAATAATCGGTTTTTACTAGATTTTTTATAACTAATAATATGTTCATCTCTTTCTTAAATAAAGATAAGAACTATAAAATCATATAAAATCAAAACAAATCTAATATAGCCTTACCTTCTTCATTACTCCAAATTCATAACCACCATAAATACTTTTAAAATATTCTACCACTCTATCAACATAATCATTTAAATCTCCTCCAATAAATATTTTCTTCAAGCAAGATCTTTTAATCCCTTTAATTCATTTCAAAATTTTCTTTACATCCAAACCTACTGAGGAGCATACATAAACACTTATAACATGATAATCTAAGATCAAAATAACCTTTAAAGCTATAATTCTATCTCCACATCTATTAATATTTATAATATTATCCTTCAAACTTTTAACTATAATCACACATACACCATTTGACCCCTTAACTATTTGAAAGCGAATCAATTTGGTCCTACCTTTCAAACTAACAGTATGGTGTGCTAAAAGTATGGGCATTATTAAAATTTTATTATTTTTTTAATTTATGAAACATCTTACTTTTTATCAAATTTTTTTTTTTATGCGTAATAAATAGAATCATATTCAAGGAGATTAGATTAATATCATACAGATTTTTTAGCAAATAAATTTTTTGACATAAATTTTATGTATTTTTAATTATATTAATGTCATTATAATGAAAGAGTTTAAATTATTTTTATTTTAGTATTATAAATGTAAAATTATTACATTGATTTATTGAACATATTTTAATTAGAATTTTTTATTTCATTAGAATTATTTTAAAAGATAGAATCATACAATTATTTTTTTTTATTTTGTAAATCCAATATTACACCATCTTTTTCATTATATATCTACTCATTTCCATCCAAATCCAAACAGTATGACTAAATTGATCCATTTTCAAATAGTCAAAGGACCAAATTGATCTTTTTCTTAAGTCTGGAATTAAATTTGTCTTCTATAAATAACTAAGAGACAAATTTAGTCCTAAACCCTTTCTCTAAATTAACAAGTATCACATCCATAGTAGACCTACCTGGCATGAAACCAAATTGATTTTGAGAAACTTTTGTATCACATCAAACATATGCTTAATTACACTCTCATAATTTTAATGTATAGCATATTAATTAATTCATCTATAATTTGCACACTCTTGTGCATCACCTTTATTAATAAAAATAAGAGCCAACAAACTCTTTCTTCTCTCATCTGATATTTTTTTAATCTTTAAAATAATATCAAAAAGATTACTAAGTTAAAAAATACCTTAATCTCCTAAGTATTACCACACTTCTGCTAGAATATTATCAGGTATTACTGGTTTTTCACACTTTGTTTCCTTTAAAGTCTCTCCATTTCAATTTTACTAATATAATAATAAAAATAAAATTCTATATTTTTGTTTAGAATATTAAAGTATTTGAAGTCAATCGTATTCTCACGACTTTCATTGATAAGCTTATCAAAATATCTCATCCACTTATGTTTAATATCATCTTCTAAGAAAAATACTTTATGATTTTCACCATTAATGCATCACACTTGAACTAAATCTTTACTTCACATATATATATATATATATATATATATATATATATATATATATATATATATATATATATATATATATATATATTTCACCTCTTTGATATCCAATTTATTGTATAAATCATAAAAAATTAAATTTTTTACATCACATATTGCTTTCACCCAACCCATTTAATTTCTTGAATACATAAAATATTTATTTTCTATAATCCATAATATCTACTAATTTCATTAATTTACTTGTAAAAGTACATAATTCTAATTTCATAGACTAACTTCTTCACCCACATACATCCATAATGTGCGAACCCTTGCTTATTTAACATTGCACTCAAGCTCATGCGCTCGCACACTTTTCACAAGATTCGCACGACGGCCGCCGGGAACAACTAGAATTAACACAATGTATTAAAGATTCATATCATGATTTTTTCTACAAATTTTTATACTAGCTATCAATTACCTAACGCAACCCTCCACTTTTCTCATCTAAGACTTGGGACCTGACAAAGACATGCACAAATTAAATTTTTTCTCAAGGTACTTTATGTTGAGTGGCATTTTAATGTATTTTAACGAATATATTGAATCTAATAGAAATTGATATATAACAATAAAAGTTTCAAAATGATGATGTGAATATTACACAAATGATTTTGTGAATTATGATTGTCAATTTATGCATATCCTTTTATCCAATTAATATTGTTATTTAATGTACATGTTATCTTTTCATCAATCATATAACATGTGAAATAGTATGTAATTATGTTAAGATTATTAATATTTAAGTGCTTATGTATGAAAAATATATGAACTAAATGAAAAAAAGAGTGAAAAGGTAGGTTGCAAGTTGGTTATACTTTTGTGCATATAAGTAAAAGATATAAGAGTTTGTGTACTTATATTATTATCCACATGTGCATATAATATGTTTAACAAATGTGACTAAGTGGAGATATAAATGTAAGTGGTGGTATAAAAGGTGAAAAGAAAAAATATAAAATATATTAAATAAAAAAGTAAATCATTATTTCTTGTTATGTTATCTTATTCTTGATATCATGTTAAAAGAAATGTTAACTTGTTATTTCGAATGCAAGCTTATTATTAATATTAGTTCTAATGCTGACATTATATTAAATAAACATTACACGTAAAAGGTTAAGACATTATATCAATCTATTGAAAGAAATCTCATTGTTCATGTAATGTTAGACTAGTATGTGTGTGTGTGCATCGAAGAATTTTTTAAAATAAGTATTAAATAAATACTTATTATAATTTTATGAACATATAAAAAAAATTTTAGTTTAAAATCATAAGTAGACCACCTCATCACGAGTGAAGAGTCACGCCCACTGGACGATGCTATTACTGTCGCTCGATAATCATTATCCGGTTTTAGGTGTCGACCAATTATCAGCGACCGCCTTAATAATTAGGGGTTGTGGTAGACCCCGCAACTTTTTTCCCAACCCACTTGACGACAGAGTTCTTCCCACGCGAATCGCTCGGTCTCAGCTCCACCTTCAGATTTCGGCTCCACCACCAAGTCCCGGCTCCACCGCGCACTAAAAGTTCACATAGGACTCTCGGCTCCAGCTCGCATGACCCGTCCCGCAAGATATATTTTTGGTTTCCCTAGTATTCCAATTTTTTGGGTGGTGTAAAAGAGGAAGTTAATCTTTGATTTGGTGATTGTGTATGTGCTTCGAATCTGGAGAATGAGTAAGGTCGAAGTTATTCTTTCTCTGTTAGAGTTTTTGTGGTGATTTTGCTGAGTGATGAGTTAATTTTTAGGATGGGTAAGAAATGGGTTAATTTTTGTGATGCAATAAATTTAATGAGTTATGAGTTTGAAAAATATTTTAAGATGCGTTAGAAATTGAGTAGATAATTTTTGAGATTAGTAAAATATCAATTTTGCATTTTGTTCATTCAACACTATGGTTCGGTTTGAATATATTGGGATGAGTCGAAACTCATTTCCTTGATCCTCTTCTACCTGACAACCAATGTTGATGATTTATTCCAAGTTATGTCGATGGAAAAATCATCCAATGCGAGTCTCGCATCATGCAGTTTAGAAAATTTAAAACAAAGTGCTTAAATCTCTACGTTATGACGTTGATAACTTCATGGGAGCTAACGTGTCATTTCGTCGCGGATACATAGCATTCGATTTCTAATAAAGCCCGCAAGAATGTAAAAAGCTTCCGTCACATTAGTTCTTTATGGAAGTCAAGCCACAATGTACGCTTCACTACAACTCATACCGATCTCATGCATAATGTTTCATCGATTACGCATTACGATTTCACTTTGTCAACAACTGCTGTACCACAACACTACTACGACAATCAGAAGTAAGGTTAGCAATTACCTCAACAGTAGTGTTAGTATCTTCATTTAATGGTTCATCATATTTTTATTTTTTTTAAGAATATTGACTTTATTGACACGTAACTCAATGTTGAAGCGATTCGAGAAAACCCTCGCATTTATGAGATCGATGATGACGAAAATAACACAATGAATAGCGAATCAAGCAATGCATTTGATGAAAGCGATGCTGAAGAAGATTCTTTCCTTGGTAATACTAACTTATGTGACACCAATGTTGGTCACGAGCTTAATCGAAATCATTCAATCTGGAATTCTTCAATTGACGATGCTATGATATGCAATAACGACTATGTTCGCACATGCCAAACCACAAAAGATTGGGATGCAAACATTGATGATCCATCTGATAGTACAAGTTTTTCGAGATACCGTTAAGCTATATGAAGTTTCAATAAGAAAGAGCTTCTTTGGTGAATCTTCAATACTCATAATGTTCTTTTACCATCACTTCAATCAAAAATTTTATCGTTATATATGCACAACATAAGACGGCGATCATGGATTCGGGAACCAATCGATGAATTCACATTCTCCTGAGCATAAAGCTCAGATTCGCAAGGCCGTGCACTATCCACAACCAGTCAATATTAATGCTAATAAAGTGGAAGTGTTCGACATGGGTTGTCGATCCTTCAGAGTTGACTTTACAGTTGAGCAGTTCAGTTCAATGATCTTGGGATTGCGCGTAGATGGACCACCGATCGTTGGGCCTATCGTAGTTGGAGAGGGGAAGTGGTGGCAGAGTTGGCTTGACTGTTGCAATGAGCTACTGGGTGGGCACCCCATTGCAGGACTATATATCATGAACCCGGCCCATTCATTCTATTCATGGGGGCAAACACACGCCGCACTCAGATGCGCCAGTGGCTACCCGGACATTTTGGGAGTCCCACACACCTCGCAGATATGGACACAGATATTTACAGCGTATGCTATTCCTTTGGGAGTTTCTATACTGAGGTCAAAGATGCACTTGCATACCTTCGTTGTTAAGATCTAGATACATTCAACACATTCTCAAGGCAGTTGTTATACGCACCTATGGGAGCATGAGTCTACTGCAGAGGAGGCCAACACATGGGTGGTTGTCGCCCAGATCCGGTCTTGAGCACTTCATATAGGGAGACCAACATTATATATCCCCTACCCTAAGGATCTTGATGGGCTAAGCATCGATTTCAGGTCAGAAAACTAAATTGTTTTTCAATTGCTTTAATATACTAAGTTGCAAGTAACTGATTTGCATATGAAAACTAGTTTACTCAGGTGGAACGAACGGTATGTGCGGCAAATGCCCTTTGAAAATATCAAAATTTTCGGGATGAGCTTGATGGACTACTATTGAGCCAAGTAAACTCTTAAATGTTAAAACATATTTTCTCTAAATTTTACCATACGATATCCTGTGTAACAACCATTCAAATATGCAGGTGACTTGGGAGCCGTACGATATTCTGATAAGGGCTCGTCCAAATATTTGTCGGAGGATGTATGGCTAGACGTGTTCCTCGATCACCGGAAGAGGGTGGAGTAGACCTTCCCGGCGTTTTTCACTTACCACGCGATGTCGCCTCATGGATCCTGCCAAAAAAGAGTTGATGGCGAGGGAAAGTCGATACCGGGTTCAATACTATCGCAAGACATCGCTACTGGAGGCTCAAAGATCACATTGCCATGGTAGATGACACTTATGTCGACGCCAGAAGCCCTCCAACACATGTTATGGTTGTGTCATAGTTTCATTGTATTTGCTTGCGCTATTGATCCATACATACCCCCGAGCACCGTCGAGCATATGTTAAAATAATACTACAATCTATAAATTTTCTTAGCTACTTTGCTCACGATTTTCATATTTTAAACTTGTTTCATATAGTGAGTATATGATGGAGGATATTTTTCACCGCTCTTTGGATGTTCAGGTGACTCGGACTTCCAGTTAGCTATAAATAAGAATGAGAAGATATGTCATGATCTGAGATTGCGCACACATTATACGCTCCAATACGTCACAGCAGAGCATGTCACATGGCAATAATTCAGCTCTAATTACACAGGCGGCAGACATGGATGCGGGCCCATCTACTTATGCTGATCCAGGGTCTTCCACTTTTCAAGAGAGCTCTCAGTCTCAGCATCATATGGACGATTGCACTTTCACAAGATTGGGTGTCTTTAGGAGACTGTGGCAACTTCCAAAAGTTGTAGAGGTAGGATCGGGGCTAGATGTCTCATCAGTATTATCGTCTCGCATTACCTGCCGCCTTACAACTCCAGGGTAGTCTTTGCGATAAGCGATATAGACGTCGTCGTAGGCGATAGTATATAGAGATGTATTTATATTGTGCATTTGTGACTGGCTCTTTCTATAGTTCTGTATTTTCTGTATTTGTAATTGGGTTTACTTAAGATATGAAAAAAAAAATTTATATAATTTATTTAATAGTACAACTACTTCATATAAAGTAGTTTTAATTTGATGCTAGTAGATATCTGGTTGAGTTTATATTTGCAAACTGCAGACAAATACAACTCTTGTAAAAAACATTTCTCCTTTTTCAAAAAAAAATATAGGAAGAAAGCCCCGAGCGGCCTCACGATTAAAATCGGTCGTCAGATGTCGATCGTTGGCTTTACTAAAGTCGATCGAGATTATCATGCGCAAGCTCAAACGATGAGATGACCAATCGTACTAATGAGAACGTACTAAACTAAATTTTTTTTTAAATGTACTTAAAATTATAATTAGTATTTATTTAATACTAATTTTAAAAAATTATATATATATATATATATATATATATATATATATATATATATATATATATTATTTATTTATTTATGTATTAAAAATTGTAATAAATTTCACACACTTTTGTTTTACTTACATATGTTATTTTAAGAAAGGATGAAAAACTCAGGTTGAGTAAGATTGAGTAAAAGTTGTTACGTACAATTGAAATCTTAATAGGAATATCTATGAATATAGATCTATTCTTCGGACAATCCTAGTGATATATATATTTTTTTGTTAGGAGAGATTATATAGTGATTGTTTTGTATATCTCTTCTATTGCATAATTTAATGATAGGAATGAAAAGTTATTGATGTTTCAAATTATTATGTATTTGATGATATAAAATGACTATGTTTGCAAATATTGAAAAAAATGCTTTTCAAATAGATCATGGGCAATATATCCGCTATCACCATCTTGATATGATATGACTTACCTTGATTTAACTAGCTGCATCAAATCTGATTGTGATAGTTTAGTGGTATCAAAACAATGAATTTAAAAGAATTGATTTGTAACTAGATCCACAAAAACAACTAGTCGATAGGTGATTGTAAGTTAAGTATATTATATTAACTTATGGCATGTGTATGTGAAGTATGAGTAAAAAATAATCATAAAACCCCAAGATCAAGATGTGACAAATAGGCAGGGTGCTAGTCAAATTTATGTAGCATAGAGCACAAATAGAGCTATGACATCAAAATTTATAGCATAATTCGTTGGTTTGGTAGCTTAATTAATGGATGATGCTCAAAGTAAAATGTTCACTTCAAGAGTGAAAGAGAGAAATAGGTACTTAAAATTATTTTTTAACTAAAGTCACCTTATTTCTAAGGGCTTGTGGAGCATCAAATAGTTGAAGATTGGTTATTCAGATTAAATAAGTCTTTCGATACTATGCAGTACCCATGAAATCATAAGGCACCTTAACAGTGTTCATACTTCATGATGAGGTCAAGCGCTAGTGGTTAGGCCAGTAGAGAAATAAGTTTTTAACATAGATTGGATCTCTAAATTACATGAGTAATTCCCTGAAACTTTTAGAGAGTAGTTGTACCACCATTAGACAGTCAACAAATGCGGAGTCTCTTCTGAGATCGATTCAAGGGAGTAGATGTAATATGAGATTGAGTTTATTGTTTTTATTAGATATGTCCCTCAACTAGTTAGTACTTCCGAGAAAAAGTGTTACGTTTTTGAGAAGATTGAGAGACAATTTAAAGCATTCATTGATTCTATTTCATATCAGATAGGTCACTAAGCTGGTTGAGAGAGTAAGACTAAAAGAAAATGATTTAATAACAATTCAACAACAATGAGATATGACCGAAAAGATTTGTAGGGGAGTCTTCTAAAAGTGGCATCAATTGGATGATGAGTCGGTTTGGACCATCCGGCTCTAGAAGAAATTCTACAATTTCTAGGAGTAGTGGAACTTCTATTTCTATGGGTAGTGTTCCAGTATGATCTTATCATCTTTGATATCATGATCGTTGTTACTTATTTTTATGAAAGTACTTCAAGTATGATCAATACCGTCATAAGATAACACATTGTCCAGAAAGAGTATCTAAAAATAGATCAAGTGTTCAAGTGGAGTAGAAACATGAAAAGCAACAAAGGACAGCCTCACCAAAAGTTTTAATAAGAGATCATTGAGTAGGAGTGATGGGAGATTCACTAAGAAACAAGTAAAAAAAAAGATAGAGAGTGTTGTTCAAGTTGTTACTATTCCAGCTGAACTTAGAATATAAAGTTTGACTCAACAAGAGGCTAAAGATGCACCTAGTGTTGTGGTAAGTACAGCTTCTATTTTTACACAACCATGCAAAATTTTATTTGATTATGGAGCTAGTCATTCTTTTATATCTAAAAGATTTCTTGTTTATTTAAGTTTATTACATGTTGCTTCATCATCTAGTTTGTCTATTCTTTTGCTTACTAAAAATTGTTTGGTTGTTAGCCAAATCTGCATTTATGATATTGAAATCTCTTATAGAAAGTTAGAGTCTAGCTAATTATATTGTCTTTAATAGCATTATTTTAGATATAGATTGATTAAGAATAGAACTCATATTGAATGCAGTCGAAAGAAGGTAATATTATGTGTTGGTAGTGAGGTATTTCATTTTCAGGGTGTTAGAAGCGTATTAGACGGCACCAAACTATTGCGTGTAAAAACTTCACAACGGTAGAGTGGACTTTACGCCTTAACTTTGCACAAGAGTCCAACACATATATAGATAGTAGAGAATAAAATAAGAGACACCAAAATTTTTACGTGAAAACCAAAAAAAAGGAAAAAAACACCACGAGGCCCAACCCAACTAAAATGTTTCACTATATAAATAAATATATATATATATATATATATATATGCTTTGAATTACAAAATTTCAATCTTCCCGATTATGGGATTACATGGTTGTATTTGAGAAATTATAAAGATGGGAGTTCCAGAAAATGGCTATGTAAAAAAGTTGGTACAGTTATGTCATGGTGGTGACTAGTAGGCATTGGTTAGCGGCAGCTTGAAGATGACTTCTTGCTTCTCTATAGTTCTCTCCCGGCTTTCTCTCAAATTCTCTTCTAGCTTCCTCTCTCTCTCATGACAAGAATGAGGTCTTATTTATACGATTATGAGCGGGGCATTTTAATAATTATAGCTAAAATCCTAAAACACTCCATCGAACAATTCATATTGATTCTTTTGATCGTAGATAATTTTGTGATGATTTAACCATCCAAATAATTCAAATTGATTCTACTTTACAAGGAACTTCGTGACATAAAAATCCAAGACGATTATATCAAACTCAAAAACAACACCTTCTACTCTGGAACAAGTCTGCCCATTTCAAAAGAAACTCAATGGAAATAGTATCTACTATGTTACAAGTAGCATCTCTACAATGCGATTGAATAACCATAACTAATTAAAGCCTCCCCTATCTCCTAACTGTAACTTCTTCTATTTTTCCTTAAAACAAAAGTTCAGAATGCATTGGCCACTAAAGATTTTAGATGGATTATCTTATTAATCTAGGCTAAAGTTAAAGATTGATTAATGAAACTTTCTCTACAACTTCCACTTCAGTATAGTTGGGATGGAATGTTTAGTTTATTTGTTTCAGAAAACTCTAAAGTTATTACAGAATTGAATATTCTATTTCTCAAATTTAGTTAAAAAGCAAAAGATAGATGTGTTGATTGGTTATCAAACATGGGGCTCATCTTGTTAATTTTATTGAATATAATAGTTTTAACTTACCCAAGTAACTTAAAGGTCTAAATAATCTTGACAAGCTGCGTTTCCCTTATCTTAGAAAATAAACTACCTTTTTTGTTGAGTGCTTTTCTTTATGAAACCATATTATCTTATTGTTGATTGTTAATTGATTATTATCGGTTTGTATGGCTATTACTACGCTTGGTTCTTGAAACACAAGGATGGCAGGGTGGAAACAATAAATGCATTAGATAAGCTGGTAGTAGATGAGTATGATAATATTATGACATTGTTTGTCCTTATTACATGTATGTTGATTGTTTTTTATAGTTGTATAGATCTCATTATATTATTTTTTGATCCTAGCCTTCAACTTTTTCCAACACAGGCCATGATTTTTGGTATCTGTGAAGTTGTTTTACATTGGCATTTTCTTGATGGATTCTTGGTGCTTAATTTTATTTACTGTTTTGTTGAATCTGATGAGTATCATGCTTTTCTTTTGTGGGTTTATTCATTTAATCTAGATATGATTTCTAAACCCTTGGTGTGATAATTACTCGAAAGGATTTAACAGCAGGAGATTTCTTGCTGGTTTGACAATTGATGATGGAGTTTCTTTTGTGTTGCTGCACTTGTTCTGCATATGTATATGCTTGGCTGAAGCTATTTCTTTATAGACATTCATAAGCATTTTAGTTTCCATGAGAACCATAACGGTAAGGATGGCGAGGATGATGTGATAAATTCATATTTGGGGTTGGTAGCAACCATTTGGTGCTGTTGCCCTTCATATATGATTGGTGATCATATATATGAGATACTACACTTGACTCATACTATTTCTCTTTATGCTGAGCCTGAGCTCTCTATGGTATCTTTCCTCTTGAATGTTTAGTGAATCCTTTCTACATTTACGTGTTTCTCTTGATCAACTTAATATATAGATAAATGGCTCCTCACATGAAAATTTAAAAGTTCAAGATGATCAGCCCTTTCCCCAACTATAACCCAAATGAAGAACAAGACATTTATAAGAACATACTTTCAGCCAAGTAATGCTTTCTTCAATTATCTATATTTCTCATGGCATCTTTAATTGCGCTGATTGCTTTCTCTACAAATGCCCCTATTATTTAAGGATGCAGGTTCGACAAAACTATTTTTGAGAAAGATCAGAGGAAGACATGGGTGCTAAATGCAAGGGGAGGTACTATAAAGAGGAATTTACTAAAGAAAAGTATCAAGGATCTGCACAAGACTTGGTTTATCAAGATCACTACCACTTAGGAAGAATATTTTTGATGACATGTAGCATTTTAGATATCATTTCTTTATTTCTAGGGACTTATTTTATCGTTATTTTCAACTCCTCCATCTAAATTTTTTGATAGATTGCCTTCAATCCCTTTTAGGTACTATAAAATTTGATGTAATGCTCTCTTGGAGTTTTAGGTTTTTGAGTGATTGGATGCATCTTTTTTTTGGGGCTTTTGCATTTTTTGTGGCCTTTGAACTCTAGTTTTATTTTGCTATTAAAGAATATTTAAGAGTTTTGCTTCAAAAAAAAAAAAAAAAAACAATTGTGAGGGAATGTTCGTTAAAATATGCAAGTACAAAACTAGCAACTAAAATGTGATGCTTATCCGTAGTTGTTCTTTCAACATCATGTATAACGAATAGATGAATTCTGTTTTCAATATTAATTGGCAAAGAGCTAAGGGCTTAAAGTTGCAGTAGTGCATTGGAAACTTTTGAATCTAATAGAATAATTATTATACACCCATCTTAGAACAAATTAAGTGAATGGAAGACGGCATACCTCTTGTGAGTGTTTGAAAAACCGAACAACATTTTTTAACATTGACTGCACGTCAGCAATGAAGTCTGCCACTTCAGCATACTCTAAACTCTCCACTCGCTGATCAATACACCGTAAATTAAAAGGGTTGCTGGTTCTGGAAAATTTTCTTGTTGAGTTTGAGAAATCATTTTTCTTCCACAAATCATATAACATAGGAATAAGTTGACAACCTTCTTTATCTATCCTCCTCTTTAACTTGCTAATTACATTCTTGCACTGAAACATAAATAACACAATGTTAGATGGAGATAAGTTAAACGTGAGCAGCCATGACAAGGATATAACAATTTAAGAAACTTTATGGATTTTAAATTAATGATTTATTTTCATAAAATCAAGTCCAAACAAAATAGATCGAATTCAGTTTAAATTGTCAGAAAATAAAATAAAATCTATCCTACTAATGATATATAAGAATTAGTATGGTAGAAACTTAAGAAGAGGGCTTTCCATTTCTTCATGTCAAGCAAAGCTACGTAAAAGATTCTGATAAATGAACAAAGGATTCTGCATTTCTATGCCAACCAAACAATTGCGTGCAACGTCAATGTCAAGCAGCATCTAAGTTGTGAACGAGAGGGTTAATTCATTCCTCATATAAGGACAACACGATTCAGTTTAAATAAAAAAAAAGGTGAGAATATAAAAGATGTGAAATATTCCTCAGTCTGCAACCATTCAGTTCTATATATTCAAATGTGAGAATAACAATGAGTTAAATCATTGTATTCCATTTTTTAAACGAAACATATAGACAGGTTTGAGACTCTTCTGCATCTTTTGTTCCAAAATAAAATAAATATAATTGGACGGCCATTCATATCAATCTCAACCACCACAAATTAACTGAAAAACAACCCATGACACTAGAAGTTTCGTATATGCCAAAAATTAACTAAAGAATAAAACGAAGAAGCACCCATAAAAAAAATATAAAAGAGTATTCTTAGTTCATGAAGATCCAATTAAAATAGGGTTCCAGAGTGGGTTAACGCATGTAAACTTCACCATCCATTGCAGAAATGTTGCTTTAATGATTCAAGCTGCTCGTGACCTCCAAGCCGCAGTGAAGGCAACCTAACAAGTGCTCCCAGGCTCACCCTCATAAAAGTGAAGATACTCGTGAAAACACTCCTTTATTGTAAGCTTTTGACTGTTTTGCATTTCAAAATGCAAAGATTTATGTAGAAATGAAGGTAAAAAATCAATAATTTATTTAAAAGATCAACAATAACGTTAATTATGCGATTTAATTTTATTTAATGATAGGATAAATTATATTCATTTTTTATTGAAAAGGTCCGGAAAAAGTCATATGGTCTATATTTCTACTGAAATATTAGGCTAAAGTATGCCTTTTGACTGGAATCATTGTTTCAAACATTGAAAAAGTGATGCAACCAAGACGGGCTCCAACATTTTAAAATGTAACTTGATGACCACACAAAGCATTTTAGAAGTGAATACAAATGAGGTGTTTCACAAGTTTTCAAAAAGTAAAGAAAAAAAGGTGGGGAGAAAGCGAGTCATAAGCTGGTTTTCTATTTATAAAGAACAGAACAATGCATGGATGCCTTATACTTTATCATGTACATGATGTTTAGTCAGAATTCTACAAATTAATTTAATTTTGCCTTCCAAGACAAGTTGACTTTCCATATGATGTGATTCTCATTTTTCCTTCCATTAATACTTCTTAACCAACAGTATCAGTCATCCAGAAGAATCTACAGAAAGAAACAAACGAAAGCTGGTTTCACAAGTTTTCAAAAAGTAAAGAAAAAATGGTGGGGAGAAAGTGAGTCATAAGCTGGTTTTCTATTTATAAAGAACAGAACAATGCATGGATGCCTTACACTTTATCATGTACATGGTGTTTAATCAGAATTCTACAAATTAATTTAATTTTGCCTTCCAAGACAAGTTGACTTTCCAGATGATGTGATTCTCATTTTTCCTTCCATTAATATTTCTTAACCAACAGTATCAGTCATCCAGAAGAATCTACAGAAAGAAACAAACGAAAGCTGGTTTCACAAGTTTTCAAAAAGTAAAGAAAAAATGGTGGGGAGAAAGTGAGTCATAAGCTGGTTTTCTATTTATAAAGAACAGAACAATGCATGGATGCCTTACACTTTATCATGTACATGATGTTTAGTCAGAATTCTACAAATTAATTTAATTTTGCCTTCCAAGACAAGTTGACCTTCCATATGATGTGATTCTCATTTTTCCTTCCATTAATATTTCTTAACCAACAGTATCAGTCATCCAGAAGAATCTACAGAAAGAAACAAACGAAAGCAGGCTTGCTGAGGTATTGAATTAGAGATGGGAAGTACACACGCAAAAATCCAACGTAGCATAGTTTAACATTTCAAATAATTGCAAAACATGCTTAAATGTTTTTCATGCACCGACTATTAGGTACAAGCTTTACCTCTATTAACCACTAAATACCAGCTTTACAAATAATTCACTATTAAAGCTCATTACAAGTATTAGGTGATTCAAATTTAGCGACACATCAGAAAAACATCTAACCATGTTAGATTTTTTTTTCATGTCCAAACCAAAAGAAACCCTTTTTTTTTCATATTTCATATAAACGCTATTGAAACTCTACCACTGTATAAAAAGTTGAAACTTTCATCATCTAGAAAGGCAAACTCCACCAACGTAGTATTTTGTTTTTAATTTCCATAGAAATGAATAATTTTGGTCAGCATTCTTTACACCCTACACTAAGAACCATAAAAACATTGCTGCTCATATGGCTATTAATGATTTCGTTGTTTCATACCATCACATACGCTAGAATGTGCATTATAAGAGCCTTACCTTCCTCTGCATGCTGCCAGACATTTTTCTTTTGATAAGGCCAGGGCCAGTATTATGCTTGGCCTGGCCATTCCAATTCCCCCTAGAATGATCCAGGGCATCTTCTTCACATCCAATCAAGCAGCTAGATTCTCCAGACTTCTGCTTATTGATACTTGGAGCAATTTGAGTTGGGAAGTAACTTCTCTGTTTCAAAGATGACGGTGATATGCCATGACTGATCAAAAAAGGGTCATTGAATTCCCCAATCCTTCCATCCATCCTTGAAAGCATACCATTGTCATGTGCAAGAAGAGGACAGCAATGCTGAGAAAAAGTCCTGTAACTACTGGACTTTTCTTCCAATCTTTCTAGAGTATGCTTAGGGTGAAACCGCTTACTACGTTTGCGCTTTAGTTTAGGCTGTATAACCTGCTCATCTTCACCATCATTGTGGTCATGATTCCAACTACCAGACTGTTGAATCTCTACGTGAGAATCACCAGATACAGCAATTTCACCTTCCTCCAGCTCATTTAGCTGCAACATACAAAAGCTTCATTTCACATGGCAATTAAAAGAAAAAAAAAATAACCAGCTTCCTTTGAGCCGCTCATTTAGCTGCAATAAGACCAAAAAATACAATTCACATGGCAATTAAGAGAAAAATTTTGTCAAAGATACATTTCACAAATATGGCACCTTGGTTGAAAATACACCAGGCCGAGCATCTAATTCAGACAGAGATCCAAATTTACGTAAAGATATGGAAGGGGTGATAAGCTGCTGCGATCTTCTGTTTCCAAAAGAAGATCCAGTTGAGCCAGCTTCCTCACATATACGAGTACGTGTGTTTTCCTCTATGGCATCTGAGAATTCATAACCACCACCATCACAAACCAGTCCCTCCTCTTCCAAAGGATATTTAATGTTTCCTTGTAGATCAGCAGTAAAACATAAATCATCATCATCAATATATCTTATTTCTCTATCTTCCTCTCGTGAGGAATACACATTCCCTTCCTCTGAACAAGTATCAGAATCTTCCCCAAATTCATCATCAAATTCTGCATAAGATGAATAATTCTGGGTTATTAATCCTTTTGGTCTACCCCTTTTTCTCTCTGTTTTGCTAAGGGATAAGCCAGGTATCACCTCACTGGATTCCAAGTCAACAACACTACCTAAGATGTTCTTTGATGGCCTCTTATATAGTCTTTCAATAAAAGCATTTAATTCCTTGGAGTCAGCCCGTAGCCACATTGGAACCTGATTGTGCTTAGTCATCTCTCCAGTCCAATCAAGCTCCTCATCCATTTGATCAAATAGCTCAACTTCTTCTTCACTACGAGCTATCATACGATTTACCTCTAAGGGGGATGGAACATCATGGACTGTTTCTTGATATCTTTCTTCATCATGTAACAATGTCTCCAACGTCATTCTCCTTTCTTCATGTGTTGTCCTCTGATCAAAACGACCAGCATTTATAATCTCATCAGCCATGTCAATTTTATACTGTTGAATGTTATTCCGTATAAGGCTTTCAATTGAACCCATGTATCGATGTTTACCAACAAGAAGATCATCTTCAGAATCTCCACTTCCACCATTTCTTAAGTCACCCTCTTTCTGATAGCTTGAGATTTTGTCAACAACTGCTTCCATATATATGACTTTGACCTCCCTCTTTTGGCCAATGCGATGAGCTCTAGCTATTGCTTGCTCTTCATTCTGAGGATTTGGATCCGGATCATAAATAATAACTGTGTCAGCAGTTTGGAGATTCAGACCTCTTCCTGCAGCACGTATGCTAAGCAAAAAGATAAAACTTTCAGAAACAGGACTATTGAAATCAATGATAGCTGATTCACGATCTTCTAAGCTAGTTGTTCCATCAATTCTTCTATAGACCAGTTGGCGCCATTGTAAATATTCCTCTAGTATATCGAGGAGTTTAGTCATAGTACTAAAAAGAAGAACACGATGCCCTGCTCTATGAAGTTTTAGGAGAATCCTATCAAGGATCCAGAGTTTCCCACATGACTTAACAAGAAACTCTTTTGAATAATCATTGAAATAAGGGTAGTTGAGCAGAGGATGATTACAAGCTTTTCGCAACTCCATACATTTGTTATTAAGATTCTTATACATCTTAATCTGGTAATTTGGATTCCTCTCAGCCCTTCGTAACTCATCATCAGGATCCAACTTGATGGTGCCAGTCGATTTAATCCAGTCGTATATGGCACCCTGTAAAGCTGACATTCTACACCTCAAAACAACTGAGACCTGTGATCATGCACAAAGTGAAATTACTATCATCCATACAAGAAACTGAAGGATAAAATAATTACCTTGGGAGGAAGTGACCCTTCCACATCTTCAACACGTCGCCTGAGCATGAAAGGTTCCAGAATTTGATGAAGTCTGTGGATGACAATCACCTTCTTTTCAGTTTCAAGCCAATCATCCTCCTCTTGGTTATGTGATGGGCCATCTTTCTGAAAAGGCTTTGAAAACCAATCATGAAATGCTTTTTGATTGTCAAATACTTCAGGTAGAAGTAGATTTAAGAGTGACCAAAGTTCCTTCAAATCATTCTGACAGGAGATTGACACGATCAAAAAGTAAAAGATGTAAGATTTCTCTTTTGTGATGTTACAGTAAAATAAAGTCAGACTAAATTAGTCTTATAACATCTCACCATGAATGACGCATTAAAAAGAAATGGAGATGAACTTTTTTCATCCATGAAAATCTAATGTGAACTACATGCATGAATCAATGCTGAATATATGAAACATCAAATCAGAAAGTATATAATAAATATACACCTCATTCTGCAAGGAAAAGTTAGTAAACCCGGCTCTACAACAAGAAGTTATTGATGTACCAGATATTAAGTCTGAGAATATATAACTATAGTACCACTGTCTTGTACACATAAGTGAACATGAATATTCGATCTGCAGCCATACCTGTAAAGGTGTACCAGTAAGTAGCAATCTGCTTTGGCAATGATACCTATCAAGATCCCGAGCTAAAACAGACTCCCTATCCTTCATTCGTTGGGCTTCATCAATAATTATATACTTCCAATCAATTCTTGATAACTTGGACCGATCATACATGACGAACTCATAGGTAGTCACAAGTACATTAAATTTTAAAGAACAAACCTCCTAAGCAGTAAAAAAAGAAATGTATCAGTTCATCTCAAAATAGCATACAGGTAGAAATTGTGCAAATTATGAAAAAAAAAAAAAATTCTTGCCCGAGACAATGACTTGCATTGATCATCATGAGAAATTTGTAAGAATGCATTCATTGGCCTCTGCATAATGTAGAAATTTGTAAAAACACTTATCCTCAATCTCTTCTCTCAGAATACATCTCTTAAGCACATCATATGCACATATGTTTCAGAAAAAAGGAAATACATAAATGCACACAAATATGTTTTCGAGTGATGGCAACAACAGAGGAATTAAATCTTCTCAATGTTAAATATTATTGATGTGAAAAAGAAGCCCTAATGAGATTGTGTGTTGAGAGAAGGGATTAAGAGATGAACTCGGTTACCGTACTATGTGGAACTGTATCTTCCACTTTTTGTCTATGAGCTTGGCAACATCTTTTGCATCAATTTTTGAGACTCAAATTCTCCTATCCTAGAGCAAACTTCTTATCCTATTTGGTATTTATATGTGTAATTCAGACATGTGAAAAACAATTTTGAAGTTCAAAAAATTCCTTTGGATGCTCAAACAAGAGTAGTTCCGCATCCCCTATTCAATTACTTGATCAAATGAGAATATTGAAGTTTTCAAACGGGTGCTGGGAGATAAAGTTTAGTTAAGGAAGAAAGAGAGCTTATGGGATTGAGGCTGCTGTGCCATCTATATTTTACCATGATGTTGGCACTTCCTTCAGCATCTGTCGAAGGAGATTTGTGGATCTGTTACTAGATTATTTCAAGTTGTGGCTTCAAGACTATAACTAGGCATATGACTTCTTCTCCCATGTAACAAGATTTCTATAGCTAGAGACCTTATAACACAGATGGTTAATGTGCCGTACCATGTGGAACTGTAGCTTCCTCTTTTTTTCTATCAGCTTGGCAACATCTTTTTCATCAATTTTTTACTCTCTGATATACCCAATTTTGATAAGGTATCATTATAAAATACCCCAAATAAATTATATCCCAAAATTTTAGCTTTCACAAAAAACATCAGAAATCATTCTATGGCATTCTACTCTTCAAAATGATCATTTTGATATATAGAACTATATGTAATTCTTAAGGACGAGAAAGATATTGAATTAGTTTAGTTTATGAAAATTTCCCAGAGTTTAAAATTGTATATATATATATATATATATAATAAATGAGATTGAAGGATAAATCCCTTATTCCTGTTTCATTACTGTGAAACTGCTGCCATACCGAGTGAACATGGAGATCTGAGAGGAAAATTGAGAACAGCTACCATAAGAAGAATGAAGGAAAGGAAGAAGAAAAAGAGAAGGGGAGGAAGAGAAGGAGAAGAGGAGAGTAAAAAAAATAGAATAGAAGTGTGTATTTTATTTTAAATAAGAATTTTTTGAAATTTTTTTTAATTGATCAATCTTAATGGGATTACAAATTATTTTTTATGAGGAGAAGTCATATCAAAATCATTTTTATAAGGAGAAGGCTTCAAGAAGCTCAATTAGCAAGCTAAATAGTCAGTTGAGTAATAATGCAAATTGTAACACATAAAGCAAATCTTTTCTATACATTTGCATTTATATTTATACGTTAATTAGCTTGAAATTTTGTAAGATAGTGAAATTTCTTCGTATTGTGATAAGTATTTTTACAGTCTCCTATTCATGTGCAAACAATCATGTAAAATACAACATTGCAATTAAACTCATGTTGATCATATAAATATTTTTTTTCTAGTTGGTGACAACATTAAATGAAAGTATGTGATACTATACATTGCTTATTTGCATTGACAGGTACTTTGCATATTTAAAATAAGAATTATATGCTTAATGAATTGTCTGGTTTTACAAACATACATGACTAAGAAATGTCATGTGATATGAACCAAGTTGATAATATAATATTTATGTTACCTGCACAAGTGGAGCAAAAGGTCCCCAATGAGGCAAAAGAGTCTCTAGTGAGGCAAAATAGTCTTTAAATCATATAAAATGAGACAAAAAGAGTCATCTAAAGAGGTAAAAATGTCCTCAATATAACTTTCGAGCTTGTTTATGACAGTCAATAACCTTGACAACCATACATAACACATTCTAAAGTTGAATTAATGACATATAAATTACACTTAAAAGTATATTATGTTTTCTTATAAAAGTGTTATAAAGTAAAGTTTAAAATTACAAGTTGGTACAATCATGTTGATCATATGCCAACAATTCTATTTTAAACACTTATGGCTGACATGCATAATAATTTCTACTCTTTCGTATTTGAATTTTGTATTAGACTTGCTTATCTTGTTGAGTCTTGTGACTCATTAGACAATTATAATTATTTTTATAGGAAAAGAAAATGATAAAGTTGAGGCTTAGATTTTTGACCCTTTTTGGAGGAATTTTTGACGGGGATGGTTTTAGTTAATAAGGTTATGAGGTAAGTTCCAATTGATTTTAAGTTTTCAATTCAGAAAATTGATGTTTTAAATGTTATGTAATTTAATTTAAAAGGTATATTTTAATTTGCTTCTGGTCATGATGTATGGTTGATTTTAGTAGATTATTTTACGGATAATATTTTGTTTGTATTGTTGGGCAAATTAGGTTGATTGAATATTTATCCTGCACTATTTTATGGCAAAAAAAATTTAGAATGAATGTTTGAGAAGCATTCAGCCAGCTAGATTTACCAACTTTTGTTACATCTTGCTTCGATTGGTTGTAAGGTCTCGTAGCGGGGTGTGACACTTACAATTTCCCCTTCTATGGATGCTTCCTAGAGTAAACTTGTACTTATCCTATCTGGTATTTACATGTGTAATAGAGACATGTGAAAAACAATTTTGAAGTTAAAATATTTGTTTTAGATGCTCAAACAAGAGTAGTTCCCCATCCCCTATTCAATTACTTCATCGAATGAGAATAATGAAACTTTCAAAAGAGGTTATCTCCTTGTACAAAGAGACTTTATTTCGGAAAACTTTTCTCCTTTCTCTATTGAAATCATTTTCTTTAACGATTGGCACAATTGAATTTTGTCATCTACACTCTGATTTTCTCTTATGCATTAAATTTCAATAATTCATATGATCTTATGATCTTAGTTTTCTTCTTGTCAAATTTGAAATATGGACGAGAAGTCATAAGTCTTTCATCTAAATTATATTTTTACCATCCCAGATTTTTTTATAAAGATAAAAAATAATTATTTTAAGATTTCTAGTTTGTTTCTCATAAATTACATTTTGGTTGCATTGATAGATTTCATCTCTTTATAAAGCATATGTTAAATATGCATTAATGTATTGGACCTAATCTTATTCCTAGTCATATACCAATTTCTCCAACTTCTATTATGGGATCCTTATGGTTAAAACTTCCTTAACACAAAGCCGGAGCCAAAGCACGCTAAATTCAACGTGCGAGAGACAAGGGCAATCCCCTGTCTTCATGAACCAATTCAATTTGAAGTAAATGGGGCCAATTTAGGCTTTTTAGGAGCTGGTTTAGTTATCTTAGATTAAGGTTTATTTATGTTTTGGTAAAAATAGATTTTTTTTGTGTCTAGCGTTTAATTCTTACTATTTTGTATAGGAGAGTTATAAGATTCCTGGATCGAAACTTTTTGTATCCTTCAACATTGAGTGGTAAATTTGTATCACAATCATAGTTAGTAATGGTTGCATATTTTCCCTTTTGATTATTATTTTCTATAGCATGTTGTCCGACCCTCTAGCCACCTACTCGCCATCCAACTGCATAAGTTCTTGCTCTCCAAAAAACCGGCCAATTGATGTTTTCCTAGTCCCCCACCTATCCAAAGACCTACTATCAACTGAACTTCTTGGTGCAAAAAGGAGCCTATCTGAAAGACATTTTGGAGAACCCAAGCACTACTATGGGCTTTCCCGTTCAAAATTCCATCCACTTCCAATAGCACAATCAACCGAGACACCCCATCCTTTCCTTCTCAAGTTTCCTCCCACCCTAATTCTTGCTCTCCATCTTTCTACATCTTATTGGCTTCTCAAGAACAATGTCATTTGGTATCAAAGCTATATCTACCCTAGATCTATCTTGGTTAGCTTTTTCTCCTTCAAAATCACACCAACCAATCCACAACAACTCCAAAATCTTCCCTGAATTTTTTTGACAACAAACCCCTTTTTTGTCCAATCAACCCTTAACCATATCCTCCATTCCAAACCTAATCTTACCTTCCCATACCCCCCACCCTATAATTTTTTTCTAACATAAAACCGACCCTATTTCCCCTTAGTTGATCCTCTTCAGCCACCTCCAAACCCTACCCGTGAGCTACTCCAAAGAATAACCAACAAGCAGCCAAGGACGAATTTACAAGAAGATTTCCAACTGATGACTTTGGAAGACATGCACTGGGAGATCCACCATTTGTAACATAAACTTGATGATTATGACAAGAAGCAACAAGGAAAGATCACTCATAACCAAGATAATGCTCCTCAAGATGAAGAAAAAAGAGAAAATTTGAACTCTTTCCACAAAGAGGATTCAAGTGAAGAACCAGTCCCACACAAATTTGATATTGTACACAAAAGAAAAGGATGTAGATAAGGGTGTCAAAATTTACTTATCTAAGTTTGAAGGGCAGATGGATCCAATTGAGTTTATTGGGTGGTTGCAGACAGTTGAGAGCTTTTGAATACAAAGACATCCCATAAGACTGAGGAGTGAAGTTGACAACCATTAAGCTCAAGGAGAATGCCAAAATTCCATCAACTCACAATAGTGCAATTAACTGAGACAATCCATCCTCTTCTTCTTAGGTTTCCTCCAACTCTAGATCTTTCTCTTCATCTTTCTACACCTTCTCAGTGTCTCAAAAATGGTGTCATTCCTTTTGTCTTTTGCAAATGATTACATATATATTGTGGGATAATTGTTGGACACAACTTTGTTTTAAATTATAGCTCGGCTTGTGACTTCTTTTCATACGATACTAAAGTCCAATTTATGTTACATAGTCCTTCAATCAGATGGCACCCAACATCGACTATTAGTTTTAAGTTTTATGATGAAGGATTGGAAGATGAAAAATAAATCAAATTATTATCCTATGATTAAATGAGGGCACTTAAAAAACACTAATAAAAATATTTTTAAGAGCAAATTACAAAAGCTTAGAATTTGGGATGTTCATAAACAAATTAATATTATGTGGGAAAAAATAGCAAGTGAAATTAACCAAGTTGTAAAAAATGAGCTTGGAGAATCAAAAGGAAAACTTTCTTTTAATAAAAATAGTTGATGGTGGAGTCAGAATGTGCAAAAAAAGTTAAAAAATAAAAACATTATTATGAAACTAAGTTTAGATGTAAAAACTTGAAGAATTGGGAAAGATATAAAGTGGTCAATAGAGATTATAATAAAGCAATATATAATACAAAAAATTTAGCATTTAGTGATTTATATAATAGATTGGATACCAAAGAAGGTGAAAGATGTATGTATAAATTAGCCAACCAAAGATATAGAACAAGTAAGGATTTAGTTCAAGTGAGGTGTATTAAGGATGAAAATCATAAAGTATTTTTTCTTAGAAAAGAATATTGAAATAAGTGGATGAGGTATTTTGATAAACTTTTCAATGAAGGATCTGAAAATACGATTGATTTTAACAACCTTAATACCCTAAACAAAAATAGATAATTTTATTTTTATCGTCGTATTAGTAAATTTGAAGTTAGAAAAGCTTTAAAGAAAATCAAAAGTGAAAAAACAGTATGACCTGATAATATTCCAATAGAACTGTGGAGATGCTTCGGAGATCAAAAAATTTCTTGGTTTACAAATATTTTTAATGTTATTTTAAAAACTTAAAAATGCCATATGACTGGAGAAAAAGTTTTGTTGGTTCTTATATTTAAGAATAAAGGTGATGCACAAGAGTGTGCAAATTATAGAGGAATTAAATTAATGTCATACATTAAAATTATGAGAGAAATTGAGCATAGGTTACGATGTGATATAAAAGTTTCTCATAATCAGTTTGGTTTCATGTCGGGTGGATCTACTATGGATGCTATACATTTGTTAAGAGGTTTGATGGAGAAGTATAGAGAAAGTAAGGAGGATCTACATATGATATTTGTTGATTTAGAGAAAGCTTGTGATAAAGTTTCAAGAGATGTTCTTTGGAGAGTTCTAAAAAAGAAAGGAGTTTAATATTAATTATATTCAAGTCATTAAGGATATGTATACTAGAGCTGTTACTTGTTTCCAAACAAAAGGAGGATTGACAAAATATTTTCCTATTTCAATTGGATTACATCAAAGATCAACTTTAAGCCCTTATCTTTTTGCTTTAGTTATGAATGTTCTTACTAGGCATTTACACGAAGGTGAGCCTTGGTGTATGCTTTTTGCTGATGACATTCTTCTTGTTGATAAGATTAGAGGGGGAGACCAAGAGATTGAATTATAGAGGTCAACCTTAGAGTCTAAAGGTTTTCGCTAAGTAGATCTAAAACTAAATATATAGTGTGATTTTAATTGTAAAAGTTCTAGTGGTAGTGTTGTGACATTGGGTGAACAAGTCATTAAAAAGAGTGAGCGTTTCAGATATCTCGAGTTTTTTGTTCAAAATGATAATGAAATAGATGAGGATGTTATTAGTAGAATTCAAGTTGGATTATTGAAGTGGAGGAATGCAACTGGCATATTGTGTGATATAAAAGTACTGCTTAAACTTAAGGAAAAATTTTATAAGATGGTGGTAAGACTTGCAATGATTTATAGTGTAGAATGTTGGCCAATAAAAGAGAAGCATAAGACTAAGTTTTAAGTGTTACAGAGATGAGGATGCTCAAGTGGATGAGTGGCTTTACTCTTAGAGATAAAATGCGAAATGAATATGTTCAGGAAAAAGTTGGAGTAGCTCCAGTGGCAGATAAGAATAGAGAGAATCGCCTTAGATGGTTTGACCACTTAAAGCATCAGCTGTCTGATGATCCGGTTAGGAGAGTAGATGCATTAGATTTGCCTTATGTTAAAAAAGGTAGAGCTAGACCTAAAAAGACTTGGTTAAGATATATAAAAAATGACGTTAGTATACTTGAATTAAATGAGAATTTGACATAAAATAGAACACAACGGAGAAAAAAGATTTATGCAGCCGACCCCACATAGTGGGATAAAGGCTTGTTGTTGTTGTTGTATTCCTTCAATCAAATTAGCTATTGTGCCTTCATACAAGTATATACCATCTTTGTTATTATAAATTCAATAACTTCTTTATGTTGCAATTGATGTGGACTTCACATTCACTTTTAATGGGAGCTTCCTTGTCCAAATTTACCATATCCTACTAAATGTTTATAAGTAGATGTATTTGAAGAATGTAAAAGACAAATCTATGATCAATGGAATTTGCCTTAAAGTGCAAATGTTTTTGACACGAAAGTTCCATACTTGTGATAGGGGGGTCTGGTTCACATTGGCTTTCCTTTTTCCTAGGACGATTCACCCCTCAAACCAAAACCGGTCTAAAGCTCCTTTTATTATGGGTTCAAACATCTTTAGTATTAGGGGTAGTATTTTGTTGGTTGAAGTTTCAGGTTGTATTCTCCCCATTTTCTCTCTTTTAAAACCGTGAATTCAATCCTATCAAGTGGTGTGATTGTATCTTGGTTGAATCATAGCATTGACCTTCCTTCTCATCCATCAAGGATTGACACAATTGTTATTTTGCATCACAGGTTAATATTCCTGTCTCAATTGTTCCATTTCAACAGTATCGCCGCTACTTCACCCGTCCTCGTTCAAGAACCCACTGTCTAGTTGTAGTCCAACAAAATCCTAGTGCTAACCTATCATCCACCAACCTCTAATTGCATGAATTAATTTCCATGTTGTTATTCCAGTGCTTCTAGCCCTCTATCGTGGCCAATCTCTTCTAAACATTCTCCTACTCTTCCTATTTGCTATCTGAGAATGTTAAAGCAATTGATCAGAAATAATTATGAGCTCCTTTCTATGATTTTTCAGGTTCTATTTTTATCCATGCTCTTGTCTATCCACTTTGTCACCTTCTCACAATTCAATAATAGTGTCATTTGATATTAAAACTAAATCTATTTTGGGTACACTCTTCCCCTCCAAATTCATTTTACCTAACACAAATTCTATCTAAAACACAACAACAATAACAACAACAACAACAAAATAATCCCACTAGGGTGGGGTCATTTCATGAATCCTTCGTCTCCATTGTGTCCCATTATGTGTCAAATTCTCATCTAATTCAAGTATCTAAGATCATTTTTTATACATCTTAAGTCTTTTGGGTCTACCTCTCTTTCTTAACATAAGGCAAATCTAATGCATCTCTCTCTGTCATCTGAGGACTGACGCTTTATGTGGCTCCCAAGGCAACTCTCCCTAATCTTATCTACCACTGGAGCTACTCCAACTTTTCCCAATACTCATTTTGCATTCTATCTCTCGAGTAAAGCACTCATCCAGCATCCTCATCTACGTAACACTTAACTTAGTCTTATGCTTCTCTTTATTAGCCAACATTCTCATAAATCATTCTGGTCTTACCATCTTATAAAATTTTCCAGTTTAAGTGAAACTTTTCTATCACATAATAGGCGGATGCATTCCTCCACTTCAACCATCCAACTTGAATTCTACTAATAACATCTCCATCTATTTCACCATCATTTTGAACAATAGAGCCTAAATATTTGAATCGCTCACTCTTATTAATGACTTGATCACCTAAAGTTACATATCACTAAAAAACTATTACACTCCATATATTAGGTTTAGATCTACTTAAGCGAAAACTTTTAGACTCAAGTTGACCTCCATAATTCAAGTTTGGTTGGACTCCCTCTAGTCTTATCAACAAGAAGAATGTCATCAAAAGCATACACCAAGGTACATCTTCTTGTAAATGCCTCTGTAAGAACATCCATAACTAAAGTAAAAAGATAAGGGCTTAATGTTGATCTTTGATATAATCCAACGAAATAGGAAAATATTTTGTCAATCCTCCTTGTGTTTGGACAAGTAACGACTCAGTATACATATCCTTAATGACTTGAATATAACCAATATTAACTCTCGCTACGTTACAGAACTCTCGAAGAACGTCTCTTGAGACTTTATCATAAGCTTTCTCTAAATCAATAAATATCATATGTAGATCCTTCTTACTTTCTCATGCTTCTCTATTAAACCTCTTAACAAATGTATAGCATCCATAGTAGATCTACGGCATGAAATCAAAGCGATTGTGAGAAACTTACGTATCACATCGTAACTATGCTCAATTACTCTCTCCCATAATTTTAATATATGGCACATTAACTTAATTCTCTATAATTTGCACACTCTTGTGCATCACCTTTATTCTTAAATATAGGAACCAATGACTCTTTCTCCACTCATCGGCATCTTTTTTGGTCTTTAAAATAACATTAAAAAATTTGTAAGCCGAGAAATTCCTTGATCTCCTAAACATTTCCACATCTTGGAATATTATCAGGTCTCTTGCTTTTCCACATTTCATTTTCTTTAAAACTTCACTAACCAGTTACTATCTGACGATAGAAATGAAATTCTCATTTTGTTTAGAGTATTAAGGTTCTAAAATCAATCGTCTTTCGGATCCTTCCGTTGAAAAGTTTATCAAAATATCTGTCATTTTATTTTGATATCTTTTAAGAAAAAACTTTATTATTTTCATCCTTATCTCACCTATGTCTTTCTTATCATCTCTTTTCTTGCTAACTTATACATACATCTTTCACCTTCTCTGTCTATTATATAAATCATAAAATTTTTCGTCGTATATTCTTTCTTAGAATCTCTGGTACTTTATATCTTTCCCCGATTCTCAGAATTTTACATCTAAACCGTTTTATAACAATCTTCTTTATTCTTTATCTTTTCTTTGCACGCTCGACTCCATACTATTCTTATTAAAGAGAACTTCCTTTTGATTCTCCGAGCGTCTTTGTATTTGCTTAATTTCACGATATTTTTTCATGCGTTAGCAACTTTATGAACACAATTCTAATATCTTTGTTAAAATATTTTTATTTGTATTCTTTAAATGTCATCTAATCACAGGATAATAATTTAGTTTATTTTTTCTCTTCTGATCTTTTCGTAAAATCTAAACTAATAAGTCGATGTTGGGTCTTAAAATTTCACTTGGTATGGCCTTCTGATCTTTCTGATTTAAGCGATCTATTTTATCGAAAATAATCAATCGTGTTTCTTAGATCCATTTTATAAGTAATAATATTTTCATCTCTTTTCTTAAAAAAGTATTATATTCTAATCGTAAAATTTAAAGAAATCTACTTATAATCTTTCATGCTTCATTTAATTCAGAATCATATAGTAAATCTTTAAAATCTTCTTGGTCTACAGCGTGTCTTTAAATCTCCGATAAATATTTTTCTTTGAGGTTATGTTGTATTAATCATAATTCATTCCAAAATTTTTTCTTTGCTACTCCAAAACTGCGGGGAGCGTAGGCACTTATAGTTGATAATCTTAGTATCAATGATAATCTTTAAAGTATAATTATATCTATTAATCTTATAACGTTATCTTCAAACTTTTATCTATAATCACACCATTTCTAGTTTTAGTCTATCAACACATCTCAATTTTTTTTCCCACCACTCAAATCCACACAAACCTAAACCAAAAGCCTATTTGAAAAAAAATATATCAAAATACCACCAAGGAGAAACAATCAAAGAAAAGTGTTAAGAGCTTACTATGGAAGGAATGCAACAAAAAATCCTACAACCACAAATATAGTCTCATTGAATTTGAAAGGAGACAACAAGGGGAAAATACCAATAGCCACAATAGTGACGATATAAAAAAAATGAATCAAAGAAAAATAATGCATGGAAGAGCTTAAAATTTTGAAAACCTGAAATTTATTTTCCCTAAAATTTAGCTTGGTTTTAAAAAAGCTATATAAAGCTACAACAGTGGTCAAACAAAAAGAAAAGATGGAAAGAACTCTTTTTACCAAGATGTATTCAGTGACGAAAAATTAATGCCACGTCGATTAGCATTGAATATAAAGAAGGAGAAATAACGATCTTGTGGTGAAGATTGACTTGCCAGAATTTAAAGGCCATATAGATCCCGATGAGTTCATTGAGTTGCTCCAAATAGTGAAGTGAATCTTTTACTAAAAAAAACATATAGTGAGATAAAAGGGTCAAGATAGTGCCTATTAAAATCAAGAAGAGTGCTTTTTTTGTGGTGGAAAATTTTAAAGCCTATGCACTAGCACAATGATGAAGTCGGTCATCACCATGTATTGCTTCTCATTATCCCCCCAAATTATGGAGAAAGTGATTATTCATTTAGGTTCTCTCCTTTCTCTTGAGAATCCAAATAATAGTCCTCTTGTAAGGGCGAGCTTGGGAACTTGAAAGCCAATTCATCAAAAATAGATTTGAAGATAATGTTGACTAAGCGCTCTGTATCGATCAATATACCTCTAATTTGGTAATTGACAATCAATGTCATGACAACGATTGCGTTATTATAAGAGTTCCCCATGGAAGATCACTCTCTTTATGAGAAAATCAAGGGCACTATGGAGGTGTGACGCACATGCCATAGTCATTGAGTTGATGTCTCCAGAACATACTCATTTAAGACTCGCCCATCGTGAAGACTCCTCACAAGAAGATGGCAGGTACTACTCATGCGATATGGATGACACATGCTGAGGCAAGTTCATTACCCGTCTCAACCTTCTTGTCCTTCCTTCTGGTGAACTCTTTGAACTTCTCAGCTTTTATCAACTCTTCGACCAGGCTTCTTAAATGGCAGCATTCCTCCATGTCATGTTCATAGTCTTTATAGTAGGCCCAATATCTAGAGCGATCACGAACACCATCAATCCTCATCGACATGGTATTTTGAAGAAATCTTTATTTTGGATGGCATATAGCAACTCAACCAACAATACCCTTAGTGGAGTCGCTACAGCGGACTGCAAGTACTAATTCCCTTAGTAGCAAGTCGCGGGGTTCCTGAAGTCTCACTTAGATGCGAGTGTTTTTGGCCTTCTTTTGTCTGGTCTCTATGCAAGAAATTTGCCTCGAGCAATCGTCCCAAATGCAATCTCGACAAGTCATTAGCATGAGTCAACGGAGTTGACTAAGCAACTTCATTATCTTCTCGACGTTCGTATGATTGTTTGTCATCTCAAATAATTCAGTAAGTGTTTTTGGCTGTTGGAGCCCAAAAGCAAACCTAAATGGCCCTTATTTCAATCCTTGAATGAGCTTGAGCTACTGCGAGTTTCAGATCCTTACCTTCCAGCATCTCACGCTACAAATAAGTGATAAATCTCCTCAATGACTCACCAGGCTCTTGTCTCAATCGAATTGTGTGACGAACATCTTCTTGAAACTGTAGAAAGAGATGATGACCTCTAATGGGAGGCACAAAAACTACCTCAAGACCGATTCTTTAAAGGTAATAAAAAAAGTCAATATTTCATCGCATTGTCCAGGTCCAACAGCAATGTTGTCAACTCAAGATAGGCAATGTGATCCATTGGGTTTGTCCAATCTCGATAAGATTCCAAATCGGAAATTTTGAACCTGTGAGAGGCGATCTTGAGTGATCTTCATAAAGAAAGCGTTAGTATGAGTCGCTCTCTCTCTAGGTGCGTCTTCTACTTTGCTAGAATAATAAGACTCATCATCTAAACTAAGAGTTCTATATACTTCTAGATAATTCCCTTCTTGGTTGACGAGTTTTGCCTGTCACTGATCCTGATGATCCTTCGTTCTCCACAACCCTTGGCTTGTAATTGGCCCTCTCGACATCCGCCTGCACCATACAAGTAATTCTATTCTCTATGTCATTTAAGTCTCGTTGGGTGGCAAATCGTTGGGCATTTGCTCCATTTCTTTGGGTGATTATGGGTTGAATGTCTTATTTTGCTTTGTATTTAACTCATAGTTCTTGACCTCATCTGTGTTCACCGCACCTAAAAGGATGTTGGATTCAAATATGTCCATAGGTTGAAGAAGAACCTCGGGAGACACCTGAGAAGTAAAGTTAGTGAAAAGAGAAACAACAGGTAACAAAAAGGATGTGAGGAAGCCTAATTTTATTATCTTTAAAGTAATCTTAGTACAAGATGGGAGAATTCCCTTGTTTTAGAGGGAAAGAAAGAACAAATTTTGGGAGGAGAGAGTCTTGGGTCAAAATTCCATCTAATCCTTATTGAACTGAATTGAAACCCTAAAAAGGGGACCCTCCACCCCTTTTTATAATGTTTGGGGGGAGTAGAAAAGACAAGTATAAATAAAGCTAGTTGAGTACACAAAAAGGGGCTCCGTGACTTGAGATGAGTGTTCATTGGCAAGTGATGAGCCCTGTAGCTTCTGATTTGATTTAGAGCAACAATTCTCTCCTTTAGGGGATCTGGGACTTGAGTCGTTCTAAGCTGGTCATTCTTCCCTGAACACTCGCCTTTTATGATCGAATCTGTGTCCATGTAATCGACACCCATGCTACTTCCTCTAACTTTCTTCCATGCTTGCATTGCACGTGGCGAGTCTTTAGCATTTAAAAAGCTTACTTATTTTAGATATATAATATAATAGCTAGAATTTTCTAGAATTTAACTATTGTAATGACTAATTTAACTTTTGATTGATAAATGTTGACGCTTATAAATATCCCTTAGAACACTTAGGGATGACAACCCAAAATCATCACTAGTTACTCTCATTGCTATTCTTCCTCTTAAAACATCCACTTGTAATTTTCTTGAGTGTTACGTGAGCTAATACAATTTGGTGTTGGATTCCCATCCTTCCACTAGTTCATCATTATATGCCAGGTTGTTCTAGAAGTGGCATTGCTTGTCTTAGAAGTTGTTGAGTTTCTCCACCCGATGAAGAAAGTTGTAAAGGAGGTATCTCATTTTAAAGATTTCAGAGGAATAATTAGTGGAACTCTCAACGAGGAGATCTCAAAGTGGATGTAAGTTGACAGGATTTGAACCATTATAAATTTGGTTTTTCTTATTCACAATTTAAATTCCATATGTTTTATTCATAGCTCACTATTTTTCTTACCATTTTTATTTCCATAGCAAAGCCACCCTTATTACCCATCTCCACCAATCAACACCCCTCCTCACTTCCTCAACCAAGGGAACTACCCCAGAATCTTACTCATGTTATGCACCTAAAGGGCTTAGAGTGGAGCTGTCCAAAGTTGTCTCTCTTTATGGAAGCCTCCAACCCTCTATCCAGCACCTCTACTAATAGCAACACCACCCAATTATTCCCATCATCAAAAAAAGAACCAACGAGAAGTGATAACATCATTTGAAGATGCCAACAAATGGCATCCACTAAAATGGTTGTTATCACCAACTCAATTACAATCAGCATCCTCAAAGTCCCCTTATTGACTCTCACTGCCTCCACCTTCCACTTCTTCCTCAATAGGGAGCAAACTTCATCATCTCCAAGGTAAGAAGTGTTTTGAAGTTTGCTGAAAATTGGTTGCATCTATCATTTCAAATGTTAATATTATAGAGTTCAAAATAAGGGTAAAACTATGTCCCACACTATCTGATTGAAAGATTCCCTTCAAACCTTACTTTAACATCATATGATAGAGAACAACTAATCTTTCAGCTCCTATATTGACGACTTCCACCATGATGTGTACTAATTAGGTTTCATCCAGCACCTTCAACTTCAAAACAACCTCATCTTCCAATCAGCATCCCCAAATAACTCCCATTTGTCCCTAGATAAAGCTTCCTTCAATTCCTTGATGAATGGTTCTAACATAATCGACACATTCATTCCTATCAACTCCTTTATTGACATCCATATATATTCCATAAGTTGAATTGAGAAATATTTCAAAAGACAAAAATTGAGAATTAAGGCATTTTATCATAGTGAGGAGAGGCGGCAAGCCTCGAGGTAGATCGAGATGTAAGCATCAAAGCAAAAAATAAAATAAAAAACTAAATTACAAATAATTTAAAAATATGAGAGACTATTAACATATTCACTATCATAAAGACAAAAACCATAACTCATAATCTCAAAGGTTAAAATAAAAAATAAAATTGAAATGTGATTTCATGTAAGCACTCAAAATTTAAATGCGCCATAAAAATTAAGACCTAGAGCAACCTCATCATCATTTTTAGAAGAATCATTAAATATAACAGTTGTCATCCTCAAAAGATGTTTCATAAATAGCTATGATTTATAAGATTTTCTTGAAATGTTCTTATGACAATGACAATGATGTTGTGCAACCCACACAAATATTTCATAGTTAAAACTTCGTGACACCATTTGAGAGACCAAATAATCTCTAAATATTATGTGATTATAGGCAAACATAATTTTAAATAAAACAATATATTAATAACACGAATAAAGATGGAGGCATTGCTCATTTCATTGCATATCGAAAAGCTTTTTCCTGCTTGGAGGAGAAGAGCAGCACTGGCTCGCATGATTTAGGAAATACAAACTGCTCAAAATCAAGAATTTTAACTCTTATGAGACGATGAGATATAGATAAATAGATATAATAATTTAAATTTTATATTAATATTATAATAAATTAATTATAATTATTATTTATAAAAAAAGTGAAGTGCCTGCCTCAAAGTGCCTCAAGGCATTAAGCCTTGTGGCTCACTTGAAAAAAGCATAAGCCACACTAAATTGAGTGAGGCTTTAAGTCTTGAAGCACTTTTCATGCACCTCAATTCAAGGCACGTCTCAAAGCGCACACCTCAAACGTCACTTTATATAATGGAATTAACCGGATAAGACGAGACCAATGAATAATAAACATTATGTCATGCAAACTAAGTTCCAAACATCATAATTGCAATTGAAATTGATCGAAATATCCTCCATTTGCAAAAACAAACTGTGTTGAAGCATTTGACATATAAAAATTGGCTAAAAGAGGCTTCTTACATCATCTAATTGTCACTCGATAGAAAAAAATGAGTTATAGGTGTAGCATCTCGTAAATCAAATTCAGATGGCCTCAACTCTGCCCAAACATGTTTCATTCATGAATAGACTACATCGTTGCCATCAAAATGTCAAAATCATTTAAAATAGCCCATTCGCAATCAAATTGATCGTGCATCATGCAAATAGTGAACCGTGGAAGCGACATACAAATCACGCCAAAGTCTCTTCAAGCATAGCTAAAACTACTCAAATGACGCGTTAGATTGTAACCGTTATCTTGTCATACCGAAATTACCTAAAAATGAGACATATATTCCAAGAGTACTAGCAGATACATAAATGATAAAACATAAATTTACTTACATGTGCAAGGCTGACATCACTAAATTTGAGGCGTCTGACGACACTTGTGAGGAAAAAAAATTATTATCATAAAAATTACTACTATTTCATAAATTAATGTAATTTAAATTAAAATTAAATTAGATCAAATCAAATAAATGTTTAAAATAATCATTATTTAATAATTAGGTATAGGAATATATATATTAATAAAAGTAACTATTTTATTAATCTAAATTAATCAACTAATAAATACAAATATATTGCTAATAAATTAGGTTATTATAAATTAAATCATTTTTTATCTTCCTTCAAATCATGCACCAAACAAAAAATAATATTTTTTATGCACAAATATACATTCTTATATAATAATAATAATGAAATCAAATTATATTAAATACAATTAAATTAAATAGATTTACATATCTACCCTTTTCTCTTTATGAACTTTATCTTAAAAAATTATTATTAAATCAAAATTTTGTTTCGTTAGCTGTACTGTGAGTCTCCACTACCCAGAATCCAATTCTCAAGCTATTGAGGGGTACCTTGTTTGGCCTGACTACCATGATTAAGAGTCTTCAAACCTATCATGCTCTTCTAAGTATAGCAAAATCTTAAAACTCGTCATGCTCACTATCACCCGTAGAGTATCACTACCCACACCTCCCCTATTGTAGCCATACCAATCATTGACCATCGTCTAATGCATATCACCACTTACAATCTTATTTTACTTTATATTATTTTACTTAACTACAACAACAACAACAACAAACAAGCCTTAATCCCACTAGGTGGGGAATTATGATCAAGTCTCCATTTGTGTCTATTATGTGTCAAATTCTCATTAAGTATCAAGATCTTTTTATACATCTTAAAGTCTACCTTTCTTAACATAAGGCAAATCTAATGCATCTACTCTCTGTCGGGTCATGGACGGTAGGCTTTATGTGACCAAACCATCTAAGGCGACTCTCCCAAATCTTATCTACCACTTCGACTTTTCCCAACATACTCATTTTGCATTCTATCTCTAAAGGTAAACCACTCATCCACTGAGCATCCTTCTCTCAGCTTAACTTAGTCTTATGTTTCTCTTTTATTTGACATTGCATATAAGTCATTCGGTCTTACCACCATCTTATAAAATTTTCCTTAAGTTTAAATGGAACTTTTTACATCATAATAGGCGGATTCCTCCACTTTCAACAACCACTAATAATCTCCATCTATTTCACCATCATTTTGAACAATGAGCCTAAATATATAAACTCTTATTAATGACTTGATCAAAAGTCACAACACTGAAAACTTACAACTAAAATTACACTCCATATAGGTTTAGATCTACTTCACCTTTAACTTCTAAAGTTGACCTCCATAATTCAAGTTTTGTTGGACTCTCTCAGTCTTATCAACAAGAAGAATGTGAAAACATACAACAAGGTACATCTTCTTGTAAATGTCTCGTAAGAACATCCATAACTAAAGTAAAAGATAAGGGCTTAAGGTTGATCCTTGATGTAATTCAACCAGGAAAATATTTTGTCAATCCTCCTTGTGTTTGGACACAATGCTCAGTATACATATCCTTAATGACTTAAATATAATATTAACTTTCCTCTCCAAAGAACATCTCTTGAGACTTTATCATAAAACTTTCTCTAAATCAATAAATATTATATGTAGATCCTTCTTATTTTCTCTATGCTTTTCCATCAAACCTCTTAACAAATGTATAGCATCCATATTAGATCTACGGCATGAAACCAGTGACTTATCATCGTAGCACATCTATAATTCTCTCTATAATTTTAATGTATGGCATTAACTTAATTCTCTATAATTTGCACTCTTGTGTCAAATATTCTTAAATATAGGAACCAACAAACTCTTTCTCCACTCATGCATCTTTTAGTCCTTAAAATAACATTAAAAGATTTGTAAAGAAATTCCTTGATCTCTAAACATTTCCACATTGGAATATTATCCAGGTCTCTTGCTTCCACATTTCATTTTCTTTCAAAACTTCGATTTATTAATCTGACGATAAAATTAAATTCTATTTTGTTTAGGGTATTAAGGTTCTTAAATCGAATCTTTCGGATCTTTCGTTGAAAAGTTTATTAAAATACCTCATCCACCTATTTTGATATCTTTTAAAGCTTTATTATTTTAAATTTTCATCACTTCAACTATGTCTTTCTTCTCTTTGGTTAACTTATACATATCTTTATATCTTTTTCTATCTATCATTGTATAAATCATTTAAAATTTTTTCAGATCTTATATTGTTTTCTTAGAATCTCTATGGGTCGTTTATATCTTTCTCTCACTTTACATCTAAACCAAATTTATAACAACTTCTTATTTATCTTTTTTCATGACTCCATCCATGCTATTCTTAAAGAGTTTTCCTTGATTCATTGCGTCTTTCTAATTTCACTGATATTTTTTTAATAACGTTAAGCGTCATGAACATCTAATTTTTTTGTAGTTTCTCTTAAAATATTTTTATTTGTGTTCTTTAAGTGTCAATCACAGATGATAATTTAGTTTATTTTTTTTTACAATCTTTCATCTTAAAATCTAAAACTAATAATTCGATGTTGGGTAAAATTTCACTTGGAATGGCCTTCAATCTTTCTGATCTAAGCGATTTTTATAAAAATAATCAATCGTGTTTTCTTAGATCCATTTTATAAGTAATAATATCGTCATCTCTTTTAGCATTCTAAAATCGTAAAATAAAATCAATATAGTCTCATTATTTAATTAAACAAATGTAAATCTTTAAAATCTTCATTATAGACATGTTGTGGGATCAGAAAATTTCGACCTCTTGGGAAAAAAAAAAGTTGTTTAAGTGTGGGTGATAATTTGAAAAGAGCGGATGAATAGTAGATGCAGAGATTTTGTTACCGTTTGGTGAGAACTTTTATATCTGTTCGGGTTTCTATGGCACATATAATTACCTCAATCTTGAGGAAGACTTTCGATTAAATTTGGTCGATGAATCGTTAAAGAAGTATATAATTGCAGTGAGTGGAGTTTAGAGCTTTATGAAATTTATTATTTTAATTTAAAACTTTTGTGGGGACGATGGCGTGCGTCCGATCTATTAGTTCCCGGTGCGTGTATGGTGCAGTCGGAAGTTAGTCCCGACCTGGCAGAATCGCCTTGAATACTGGGTTCACATTCGTCAGATATCGCTTGACGCAGGGGGGAGTTTGTCAGGGGAGAAATATAAGTTAATCTTAATAACGGGGCTTTTGCGGCCACGTTCTACGTTTAGACTCGAAAAAAAGCGTTAAGAACATAACCTGGCCAAATAATTAATTAGCGTATAAAGTCCAGAGGGCTGTGTGAATTATGTGATATATGCGGCATGAAGAGCCGACAACGTCTGAGCTTTAGGAATATTGAGTGTGAAGGTGGTTATGTATTTAATTTGTTCTTTGTGCGAAGTTTTAAATTTGAAAGACAAACAATTGCGGAGGGTGGATTGATTTTATTTTATTATTTTTTTTTAGTTTTAATTTAAATAATTCATTTCATTTTTTTTATATATTTTGTATTTTCTTTGAATTTTGATCATTTTATGATTGACTTTAGATTTGAATATATATGATCATTTATCTGAAATCTTAATTATAATTACTTCGATCAGGGTTAATATCGATTGATAGGCGCTACTACCAGGTTTTACGAGGATGGGCCATTCATTGTCTGAAGTATAATCCTTGGCAAAACTGTCTAGTTTGAGCAACATGAGGATTGGGTTGAGATTTTCTTCGCGAGAATTTGAATTTTAAAGTATGTCGATTGATTCATCTTGTATTATGAAAGAAAACTACCCGATATTATTAATTTGAAATTCTTATAATATCAATTTTTTGTTATTAGCAGGGGTCAGAAGACAAGCGGGATGATGTAATCTGATGCTGTATTTGTTTTAGTATTTCTTTCCCACATGCATCTGGATATATGTTCTTTGGAATTATATGGACATTAGAATGTCAAGTTGACTATATATGTAATTTTGATTTAATTTTGTTAACCGGCAGAAACCAAGGAAGTATATCATCATTCTTTTGTTTTATACTAACTTGCGTGTCACTGTGTTTGAGCAACTTCAACATACATCTGATATCTGATTCTTTAAAATGTTGTATGGACGTTGAATGTATAGTTGAAATGTAGGTTTAATTTGAGTTTAAATTTGATATACATTTTGGGTTTTGTTAACGGCGGTCAAACCGGCGGAAGGATAGATAAACTCATTATTTTCTTTGAGGAGGATCTAGATTATTATTTCAAGATCGTTCTCCAGCGACTCTGATTATGCTTGAGGATCGGGTTTGAGACTCTTCTATGAATTTGAGGATACATTATGATGATCTAGATAGATTTATCTTTAATTCGTTAAAAATTAACTTCTAAGATTTGATAAATTAAATTTTTAGGTTTTGTTAACTTGACCGGTCAGAAACCGGAAGTATAACATCCATTCTTTTGTTTTGACTTGATTGTAATGCATGAGTTTTGATCTGGGATTTTAGGTTTTTAACGGATCAGAACTAGCAGGATTATGTAGCATCTGATATATGACTTGCATTATTTTGGCCAAACCTTTTACTAAATCAAGAATTAGGGAATAAATAAATTTTGGAGCTGTTTATTGATCAATATAGTAATGAACAAATGAATTTAGGCTTGATTTTTAGGAGCTCTTTATATAATAAATCAATATAAAAATTTAAATAAATCATTTAAAGATATGATCATCATAAAGGCTAAAATGAATTTGACACTGATTTAAGCGCTTTCTTTATATGTAAATCATTGATATAAAGGAAATTTAAAATAAATCATTTGAAGGCTATATGATCGATCATAAAATAATGTACTAAAATGAATTGTGATTTGACGACATAAATTTAACGTAAAGGTAAAATAAAGGCTAAAATAAATCATTTTGAAGGCATATGATCAGATAAGGTAATGAAACAAATGAATTCGATTTGATTTGGGCTAAAACCCTTTCTTTATGTGGCAAATCAACATAAAGGTAAAATAAATCATTTTGAAGGCTCATATGATCAATCATAAAGTAATATGGGCTAAAATAAATTTAGGCGTTGATTTTAAAACTCTTTCTTTATGTGAAATCAACAAAAATGAAATAAATCATTTTAAAGGCCAATATGATCAATACATTTATTTTATTTCTGATAAGGGGAGGGAATATAAAAATATGAGTAGATATCATATTTCATTTAAAAGAGTGGATTAATTAAAATCACATGTCTCTCATGAGTGACAAATCTTTTAAATTTATTAAGAAGATATGGCGAAAACTTTATTTTCCTTAGAAAGTGATAAGGATCTGAGAGCGTCTCATGTCCTGTCATCTGAAATGATAAAATGGCATTAAACTAGATGGTCTCTTACATGCTTATATGACGGCGTGCGCCATAAGAATAAATAATAAAGGAGAGAATTTAAGGAAGAGAGGATTCCTTTCACAAAATACCTACATTTCTACTCTCCTTTCTCCATAAGTTTAGGTTCTTTCGATCTTGCGTAAAGGGTTAAGTTGTATACGTCTTTTTTTTTTCTAACTCAAAACTTTTTTTTTGATTTCTTGATATATGTCATGTATGGTAGATTTAACTTATTTCGTATGTGTTTCTTGAGTCTTCACCATATCTCATGTATGTATCAAATCATTAATTGAGATGAAAGTAAAAGGAGGTATTTATGTTTGATATGTCAATGTGTATTTCACGAAATAAATAAATTAAGGTGTATTACATATGTCATAATGATCAAACATGAAAAATAACTGCGTGATATAGAAATTCAATAAAGCGTTTATATTTGAGATAAAGAAAATTTTAATAACTTAAGCATTTCATCCTTTATTTTCTCTCCCTTTTTTTTTTTTTTTAGAAAATTTTTTACGTCATCGCGTAAGAACTTGGGTAGGCAGCATGCAGAAGGCGTCATGGTGGTGAACGGTAGAAAATTTATTTGCACCATGAGAAAGGCGGGGTTAATCTTATAAGACGATTTTTTTAGATCCTTATCTCCGTGCTTATCAAAGTTCTGACTCCCAGGTCAGTGGATTCTGTGAGAGGTAGAAAGGTGCATGGGTGTGTCGTGGAAACTTTGATGGTTAATACTGTTAATAAGATATCGCGTCAGTTCATTTTATATATATTTGTCACACTTTGATCATGTTAGATATGTAAATTTGCAAACATCAATCTTACCAATCAACAAGAAATTAAAGCGTAATAAGAAAGAAAGGATTTTGAATATTGCATGATTAATTCATCTTAGAAAGATTCAAGCGTTCATTAAAGTAGCGTGAATAATTATAATATCTTTTCAAACACTTATAAAATTTTACTTTTGTTTAAATTTTGAAACCTCATCCATAGAGGCGCAGAGATTCCGCCAAGAGGCGTGCAGGTAGTGTCGTGAGACACCTTTAGAAAATTTGTGTCACACCAGAAAGGCGTGGGTTCATAACCAGATTCCTTCGCGCGTTGGAACAACGTGAGCAATCTTATCATCGTCAGTTCCGCGTTGGAACAAGCGTGAAACGGTATTATCAAGTTTTCGTAGCGTTGGAACAATGTGAGCAGACTTATGCATATTTCCGCGTTAATATTGCGAGAGTATAGCGATGAAATACGCATTTATCTCCGTCTTGCTCAAGTTTATAATAGCCTCTCCCCTGTTCTTGTGGCGAGTCTGTCCACCGCCGAAAAGGCGTGTGTGGTGTTGTGAAACGATAGCTTTGATTTCCTGTTAATATTGAGAGTATAAAGATGAATTTTACGAATCCTTATCTCGTCTTATCAAAGTTTATAACTTGGCTCCCAGTGGATTCTTAATGAGATTGAGCGCCACCAGAAAGGCGTGCATGGGTGGTCGTGAGACACCCGTACGAAACTTTGATAGTAGCATTCCTGCAGATATCAAATAATGAAATGAGCAGTATCGTAGGATTAAACTCAAAAGCCAATCATTCCTTTCTTCCTTTCACAAGATTTTGCATAATGTATCATCAAGAATTGATTTAAGCAAAGTAAAGCCCAATGAAAAGGAAAGTAAACAAATTTGATTTTATCATTTTCTTTGTAGGCAAGAAAGACAATTTTAACACTAACTCCTCCATATGATAAGAACATAGGGTTGAAGATAGGAAATACTTGCATTTAGCTTAGGAATTCTATCTTCTATCCCAAGAAGGAATTATTTTCAGAGATAAAAGTATAGATATCCATAGAAACAACCGAATCATGACACTTGGGGAGATTTAAACCATGCAATATTTAAAATCCCTCTTTCTAATTTGATTTGATTTGTATATGAAAGAGACATGATATATATATATAGTTCATTCAGAAATCAATTGAAGCAAAGTAGAAGCATGAAATTTATAGAAGAACAGATCATATATCATCATGGCAAATAATTAATTTTTCCTTAGATAAGAAAGTTTAGCAAGCCTCATACTCATCAAATAACATATTAGCTGATTTCCTTAGATGAAAATGAAAATTTTCAGCAAGCACCACACTCACTTACTTAATAAAACAATGCAATTTCTTAGATAAAAGAAATTTCAAGCTTTATGCCTTTAGGGATAAGAAATATTTGCATAAATTTCGTTTATCATATCCGAAATTTTTCAGCAAAGGAAACACATAGGGTCCACAAGCAAACAACACAATATTTGGCCATACATCATCCCAAATCATTTTTTAGTAAGCTAAGCATCACAAAATCCGTGAATAATGGCAATAAGAGATGAGATTTGGGTACATCATCCCAAATCCCTAAAGGAAACTCTTAGCATAATCCAATAAGATATAGCATATTTAGCAAAACCCTAACTTCCAAAGAAACTCAAATGCATAAGAACAAAGGTTAGAGAACAACACCGGAGGTTTGAATGCTAAGAGGAGAAGAAGAGAAGGGATTTCAGTAGCTAGGGTTCAGTAACCCTCAGTTTCGATTCGAAGCTTCCCACACCGATCGGAAAGAAGAGAAAGAGGAGATCGCCTGAGGGGAAGCTAAACTTCAATGAGTGAAAGCTGTGGGGAGTTCGCCAGAGCAAAGAGGGAGAATCGAATCAGCAGAAAGTTTCAATGAGCCCATGAGCGAAGAGGAGAGTCGAATCAGGAGGAAAGCAAATGGAGAGAAACGGAAAGGAAGAAACGATCGAAGGATAGGATAGTCGAGCAATAGGAGATCCGAGAAACTTCAATGAAAACCGAGAAAGAGGAGAAGTCGAAATGAGGGTAGAGAAGCGTGAAATGAGGGTCAACGCGCTTCGATCTTTAGAGGCAGCTCTTGATTGGTGAAACGGCGGAGTTAGGTAGACTTAAGAGGTTTAAGGGATTAAGCACCATTAGTCCTTTAATTATAATTTAATATTATTTTATGTGATATTAATTTATCACTACAAGATATATGTCAATTTTAGGTGGTTGATTGTCGAACATAGCGATCAATTTGGTGATGGAGAGACAACGTCGGCGGGCGAAGTGTTAGGTCTAAATTATGCGGCGTCGCATTGACGATGTCCGCACTTGCGAATCGATCTGAAGGCGTTGTTTGGCAATTGACGTTTGGCCTTGATCAATTTATGAGCGGAAATTGGACGTTGTCGCTTCCCGATATCGCGTAATTTCATTAAAATTGATTTTAATTATTTGATTGATCCTTAATTGATTCGATATTTTCTATTTAATTAATTTTGATCTTTATTATGAAGTCAATTTTCAAATTGAATCGAATTTAATTGATGTGATTAGGGGTGTTAAACTTCATGTCATTTATTTAAGTTTAAATGGATAGTTAGGTCAACACATGTTTAAATCTCACAATAAATACTTTTCTTTAGAGATATCTTTTGTATTAATAATTCTAATTCACAAAATTTTTTTCTTTTGAGACCTCCAAACCTACTTGAGGAGCATAGACACTTATAACATTGATAATCTTAGTATCACAATAATCTTTAAAATTTATAATTTTATCTCCACATCTATTAATACTTATAACATTATCCTTCAAACTTTTATCTATAATCATTTCTCATTTCTAAATTTAATAGAAAAATAAATAAATGCATTAATAGAGTTTTAAACCAAACAACCAAAAATATTTTGAATATATACTTTTACTTTACATTGCATTACTTTTATGGTTCATCTCTTCTCCATCAACCAAATAGCCCATAAATCAATCAAATAAAGAACCCAAAATAATGAGATTAAAGCTATGATAATTTATTTTGCAAACATCCCTTTTGAAGCATTTATATTCGGCACTTATTTTATAATCAAACTGGTACTAGGATAGAAACAAACCATGCATGAGTTATTGCGAGCCCTTTCATCATTTCAAGAAGTCAAGCACATTAACTAGAAGTAAGAGGAAATTGATGATAGGCATTCATGCCTTTATGAATCAAACCTTTGCCCTTTTAAAGGGCATTTTACAAAGAAAATTATAGAACTGTCATGAAATGTTTAGATCATGATTCAAAAAGATAAATAAATAAAAGTATCCCCTATATATCTAAATTAAAAGCACTGCATAAATATCTTACATGAGAAAACAATCTTGATCGCTCTTCCTTCGAACCAACATAGAAAATACATAATACCGATGGCAGCCAATTGTGCAGTTCGCTCTGAACAAAAAAGTTGTCAAAATCAAAATTTCTAAAAATCGAAAATATAAGAGCTAGTAAGTATAAAGAGAAATTTATGGACCTTCCAATTCAGTAAGACAGCATTCGGAACTATAATGAGATGAGGCCCATAATTTCCTTTGAACTCCATTAAATAAGCAATTAATGCCAGGACCTGAGTAGACAAAAAATCTATAGATTTTAAAATCCAAATGCTGAACAGCTAGTAGTAGTGGTGCAACTCAACAACTAGAAAATGTAATACATTCCTGAAATCAGGTATGATTATAACGATAAACTATAAAATATAAATCATATTGCTTTGTGTGGGCCCTAGTTTCAACTTCACCAAAGTTTTGCTCCAAAATACAAAACAGATCATAATCCAAAAGATGTAATCAGTATTAGGATGAAACAAAAAGGAATATGAAAATAAACTAATTGCGAGCCACCTGTACGGTTTTTCCAAGACCCATCTCATCTGCTAGAATACCATTTAACTTGTTGTTGTACAAAGAAAGCATCCATTGAAGCCCAATCTGGGAAATAACAAAGGCATGATAATTTGTATCTGCATTCAAAACCATTTTAAGATAAGAACTTGGATGCAACCTACAAGTTGATAGTCCCTCAAGGTTCCAGCTCTTAACATTGATGGTTGTCTTATAACTTTTTCATTGACAGCATGTGCCAGATTATAGTACCTAGGTAAGTATGAAAAGCTTTCTTTCAGCCATTATTAAGTAATAACATCCATAAACGATTTCCTGCTATGTAATGCAACAAGCCTACAAATATACAAGAGTCACTGTACGGCGCACACAAAAAAGGTAACTAAATTTACTTGCTAACTGAAGACCCATCTCTCGGTGCATTAATCTCCAAGAATGCGTTCCTTATCATTACCTCCTCTCGAGCACATGCTACAGCAGCTTTAACTTCTTCTTCTGGAAGGCCCTGTCAAAAAAAGTTTAATTTACTTGACAATAGACTTGAACAAAACAAAGGGAAATCAAAAGAATGCAATCCTTCGTTACCTGGGATCGTGCAGTTGCAGCAGCAACATTTGCAGCCTCTTCTACACCATGTTGTTTCTTTGATGTTGTTATCTTGGTTCCAAGTTTGTGAAGATACTCTTCTGTCTGAGACAAGAAGGATGACAGGACAGTATATCGATGAGCTGCATCTCCAGGAATACTTGTTTGTTGTTCTAGAAGCATTTCTTGATATCTATTGACATCATTGTTTTTCAAAGCCTCAAACCTTTTACAGCGATCATCATCATTCCTCTTGAAGAACTCCCTTAGCATTCTCTCATGATACTTAGCTACACCCTTATTAAGAGTAGTTCGTGCATCCCGGATTGCCCAGTGAGTTTCAAGGAGCTTCTTGCGCCATTGGAATATGGACTTCAGTTGTTTCTCCTTTGTCACCTTCTGTAACTGCTGCACTTGCCTGATAAGTTCCAACCTGTGGCGCTCGCACTGTTTAACAAATTTCCGGTATGACCTGTCTGGCATGGCCATTATCTCCTGCTGCTGTTCATCTACTTCATCCCTAAGGCGCGCCTGAATATCTAAAAGACGAAGCTTTTTCTCCTCAATTTGAAGCCTCAAGACAAGATCAGGTTTAATTGTTTTCCTCCCCAAGTTAAAAGCAAGTATATTGCCAAGTTTTTTCAAGTAAACAGTCCTTTTCTTTTTCAGTGCTTCCTTGCCTTCCTCGTAAAGCAATTCTGTTATGTCATAAGCTAATGTAAAATTATTTGAGTTGATTGTTGTTGTTAAACCAAAAGCTTCATATTTTCTTGTATAGAAAGGCAAATCAAAAAGTGGTCCATGATCCTTTTTGGCATTTGACGGTACACAAACACTTGTTGCAGAAATCTTCGTTTCTTGCCCAACATCCACTGAAAAACAAGTTGAAGGAACAGATTTTCCCTTTTCAGCATGACTATCTCCCTTAAAAGAACTGTCATGATCAATATCTTGCTCAGACTTTACAGAAACAGGGTAAATCTGTGGTACCTTCCCAGTAGTAATTGCTCCTGCGTTTTCCATTGGTGCTCTCTCCACACCAGTAGACAACTTCTTTGGAAGAATGTGATCTTTACTCGGAGTAGCAGGCTGGGGGATGTGGTTGTTTTCAGGATGCATCCCATGCTCCGCAACATCTTGTCCCATAAAATTTTCCTGTTTAGACATCTTTGGAGAAAGTAGAGCTACTTGAGGGTGTGAATCAAGAGGAGGAGGTACAATTGATTGAAGAAGTTCGGGTGGAAGAGAATTTTCACCACGCTGCAAAGGGCAACACAAGAACAATTAATTAGTTTGAACAAGCATCCTTTGATGAAATAAGGGCATGGCCGAGCAGCAACTTTGTCATGCATGTGGAACAAAACATCCATTCATTAATTCATACAAACATGCAAATAAGTTCCATGCGTGAGGTGCTGCTCTTTCAGAATATTTTTGGGGAAGCGTGTGGCACTCTGAGTTTGAGTGTTGGAGGGATTGGTGTTGGTGAGCTGGGTGGAGAAAAGAGTTGGATTCATGCATGACTGGGTATAGCAAGTGATGTGGAACTAATCACTACCTTGAGTCTCCTAAAAGCAAATATTTGTGCTTTAAGAACAAGTAGTTGTTGCTTGGTAAATCCAACATGCTGCCATGCGATCTGCTCTGACCCTCCGGCAAGCACATGAATCCCAGCAACTTCACTTGACAACAACACAGACGGTGGAGTTGGATGTCGGATGTTCTGAGACTTCTTAAAAAACTGCATTTCTAACAAATCGGTTGCTGCTGATTTCTTTCCATTTGAAAGATCAAAACTTTGGCTAGAACTTGTAGAACCCTGCGGCAGATGCACAACTGATCCAGTAATATCAGCTGCTACTACATCACCCTTCTCATTTTGAGTAACACGGGTCTGAACAGGTTGAAGCTGTCCCATATGCATATTCTTGGAATTTGATAGAATGGTACCCACACCACTTCTTACCAACCCAGGCTGACCAGAAAAATCATTCATTGAATTTCCATGAGTAAAATTTTCATTGGCAACAGTTGATGAGATAATCTGTGGCTTCAATGTAGACAAGCTTGATTGCTGTGCCAGTGTGCTGCTGACATTTGGGTTTTGCATTGCAGCCAATCTATGTGACTGTAAAATAGGTAGAAACTGAGCTATCAGATTAGCATTGGCAGTATGTGAAAGATCAACATTGTGATCCATCGCCCAAGTTTGCATAGCTTGCAACTGAGCCATCATCAATTTCTGGCTTGCAATGTTTTCCATGCTTCCTTGTGCTTGCAGCGATTGAATTGGCCTAACCATGTTCGTTGGAGTAAACTGTCCAGTTGCAGTTTGGGGAAACTTCAGCTCATTATTCTGACCATCAGAAATATGGTCCAGTTCATTCTGTTTCTCACCACATCTGGTAAAATCAGCAGAATTAGTAAGCCTCAAAAGTTGGTTTTGGTTTCCTTCTTTAACAAACATTTCCTGCATTTTCAGATTGCCAACAAGTATCTCTTGACCACCAGCAGTTGGTCCCATCACACCAAAGCCACCTTGTTGAACTGGAATGTTGCCATGAGCTTTCTGCTGCTGTTGAGCAGCTTGCATGGCAAACTGGGCATAAGCTTGGTGCATTGAGTTCTGTGGCTGTTCTAGGGCATTCCCACCCAGCTTTTTTTCATGAAGTTGCCTTGCATAGTCGTTAGGCAAGTTCCTAGAAAGTTTTGATGCAGGTACACCAGAAGATGATGGGAAGCTGCTGCCACTGATGACTCCATACATGGCATCTAATTTATAATTTAAACGATTCTCTTGATCAGGTTTCCTTAGTTGTTGTAGCTGCTGATGCTGTTGCTGTGGTGATTACATGAAATTTAAAATATAGAGTTAAGTAAAATGACTAAAATCCATGTGCATGAGCCATTACTATCTTATTAAAAGGGATCAAGTTAACAGATTGTAGATAACATGTTTCTTATAATTATCCAACTGTTCAAAATTTCATGTCCAAACATTGAACAAAAAGCTCGTGGATGTACAGGGACACATGATACACAATTGACTAGACAGAAAGCAACTACTTGTACTTCCAAGATGAAGAAAACCCAAAGCAGAAACGTTTGGAGTCTCCTTGACATTTGAACAGTAAATTAACTGAGGATATGGATGTCAAATTTGCATACAATAACAAGTAGAGATAGAAGCAAGCTACTCGTTATTCATAAAAAAGTTGAATTAAGCTTCATCTAAAACTCAATTCCTTACATAATAGCCATTTCAAACACTTATGTCAAAATAAATGGTGATTCCCTTGTTTTGACAATTCGTGCCTCACAGGAACTCTAGCATCCCCATTGTTACCATGATCTTTTGATAAACTTGCCAAAAGATAGCTAGTTCCCCAACTGTGGCTGTTGTTGGGCTTGTTAACAGGTTAGCAATTGTACTTAAATTTCCTTAGACTTTGCATCTATTGAATTGGTGACTTCCTCTGCATGACCAACTATCACTGTTGCAATCCATAAATTGTGTTTCTTTTTCTTTCTTTTTTTTTTGTTGGCAGATCTTTCTTTTATCACCTTCCATTCATTTGCCAGTGTCTTCAAATCTAGTTAATCAGATTTGTTGACAGTAGGCATAAAAAAGTAAGACAAAAGACTTTATCATTCTAAAAGAATGTAAATCTCTATGTATGTATCTAGATGGGGGATTTACATTCATGGCACACAATTCTCATATAATTATATATCTAACATCTAAACTTTAATATGTACTTATATAATACTGAAATATTTAATAAACATTAAAAAATACCATTAGATATGTAAATACATAAGAATTGTATGGTATATATGTAATCAATTTATATGTATGATTGTGCACATACACCATTTTGGTTCTTTAAAAACCACCATTATCAATCTTAAGCCTAGAAAAGAAAATATGAGGTTTGTTGCTAGACTAGCAACCAGTAATAAAAATTCATCTCATGAATTGAAGCAAATTTTGAATTTTTCCAGATTTAGCAATGTGCCACATTCTAACCAGATATTGGTGAGTAGGCAAGAGTTTTCTAGGAGTCACACCCAAATAACCTAATATAACTTACCTAATCATATCCAATAAGTAAGAGAGTGTTAGCTAGGACATAAATACATCACCGCATAAGTGATGCACCATAACCTGATTTTGGAGAAAAATATGAAAGAGTTAAATGTCTAAATATATGATTAAATTTGTTAAATAAAATTTAGAGATTTTGAATGAAAAAATATAAAAATAGGCGGACAAAATGATTAGAAAACAATTCCAAACTCGGCTAGTCTCTAAGATATGGAAGGGATAAGTTGTTAAAGAAGCCAACTTAAAATTATTTAGTTGAGCCAAATTTAATTGAAGATAAGATAGCTCCATTAAAAAGATTATCACAAAAGTTCTAGATGATTCAAAAAAAAGATCATACAATAATAAACAAACTAGGTGGTGAGTAAAGTGGCCTAAAATGTCATTAAGAAAAAGAAATGCTCTTTGACAAAAATTAAATACAACTGCAGCTTAAAATAATTATTAAAAACCTAAATCTTACAAAGAGTATAGTTAGCAAACATAATACAACTTTTGATGACTATTGTAATAACTTGGTTCTAAAGAGGAAGAATATATATATACATATATATATATATATATATATATATATATATATATATATATATATATATATATATATATATATATATATATATATATATAGAATAGCCCACAGAAAATATAAGAATATAAAGACTTTAATCAAATTAGTTGCATTAGAAGCAAAGAAAATACATCAAAAAGATGGAAAAATCTTTTGAGAAATTACTAAATGAGAGTTTTAAGAAAGAAATCAACTTAGACAAGCATCATGAATTATTAAAGAGTAGAGTTAGCTCTGAAGATGTGCAAAAGGTAGGCGTTGGGTCTAGTGAGAGTCTGTTAAGCTTTAGAGAGTTTCAAGGGGTGCCAGCATGGTTTGATTAATAATTTTTTTACTAAAATTTTGAAGGCTAATAGAATGCCAAATGATCAAAGAAGAAGGCACCAATATTTACAAACAAATAGGATATTCAAGAATGTGCTAACTATGGCGGAATCAAACATATGATTCATACACATGTTTCATACAATGACGTTATATGAGGGGTAATGGAGCATAAAATTGAAAATATTATATTAATCTTGGAGAATAATGCCAAGAAGATCAACTATTAAAGCAACTTTCAAGTTATAACAATCAATGGAAAATTATAGAAAGCAAAGACATGATTTTCTTATGATTTGTATGGATCTTAAAAGGCATATGATCAAGTATCACAAGAAATTATTTGATATGCAGCAGTAACAATAACAAGCCTTTATCCCACTATGTGGGTCCGCTACATGAATCATTCCTCTCTATTGTATCCTATTATGTATCAAATTTCATTTAATTCTAATAAATTAAAGTCATTTTTTAAACAACTTAACCAAGTCTTTTTAGGTCTACCTCCTAACATAAGGCAAATCTAATACATCTACTCTCCTAACCGGATCATCAAATGAACGACGCTTTATATAGCCAAACAATCTAAGGCTACTCCATCTAATATTATCTGCCACTGGAGCTACTCCAACCTTTTCCCAAACATATTCATTTCGGATTTTATCTCTAAGAGTAACGCCACTCACCCACCTGAGCATCCTCATCTCTACAACACTTAACTTAGTTTTACGCTTTATCTTTACGCAGTAAATTATTGCAAACCTTACCACCATCTTATAAAATTTTTCCTTAAGTTTAAGTGATACTTTTCTATCACACGACAAGCCAGATGCATTCCTCCACTTCAACCATCCAACTTGAATTCTACTAATAACATCTTCATCTATTTCACCATCATTTTGAACAATAAACCCGAGATATCTGAAACGCTCACTCCTTCTAATGACTTAATAACCCAATGTTACAACACCACCATTAGAATTTCTACAACTAAAATTACACTCAATATATTCAATTTTAGATCTACTCAAACAAAAATCTTTAGACCCTAAGGTTGACCACTATAATTCAAGTTTCTCTTGGACTCCCTCTCTAGTCTTATCAACAAGAATAATGTCATCAGCAAAAAGCATACACCAAGGTACATCCTCCTATGAATGCCTAGTAAGAACATCCATAACTAAAGCAAAAAGATATAGGCTTAAAGTCAATCCTTGATGTAATACAACTGAAATAGAAAAATATTTTATCAATTCTTGTATTTGGACACAAGTAACAGCTATAGTATACATATCCTTAATGACTTGAATATAACCAATATTAACTCCTTTCTTTTCTAGAACTCTCCAAATGACTTCTCTTGGAACTTTATCATATGTTTTCTCTAAATCAACAAATATCATATGTAGATCCTCCTTACCTTATCTATACTTCTCCATCAAACCTCTCAGCAAATGTATAGCATCCATAGTAGATCTACCCGGTATGAAATCAAATTAATTTTGAGAAACTTTTGCATCACATCATAACCTATGCTCAATTACCCTCTTCCATAATTTTAATGTATGACACATTAACTTAAATCTTCTATAATTTGCACACTCTTGTGCATCACCTTTATTTTCAAATATAGTAAACCAACAAACCCTTCCTCCACTCATCTGACATCTTTTTTGTTTTTCAAATAACAATAAAAAAATTCATAAGCCAAGAAATTTCTTGATCTCCTAAGCATTTTTCACGCTTCTATTGAAATATCATCAAATCCTACTGTTTTTCCACACTTCATGATTTGATATGCATTAAGACAAAAAAAATGTTGTGCCAAAAGTATATTGTAGTCAAAGTAACAGAGTAACCAAAGAGTTTGCACTTACAATAGAATTACATCAAGAATCAACAATAAGTTCATATTTTTTTTATATTATGCTTATAAAGGATATTCACAATGAGGTTCCTTAGTGTATGCCCTTGTTTAAAATTGCACAATAAAAATCCACAGTGCTTTTTTAAAAAATTGCAATGAGTTTTACACCTCATTGGTGTTACCTGAAGCAAAGTTTAAAAATGCGCAATTAGATATTGAGGTGTTTTTCGTCCGTGGCGCAAGGCATAAACCTCGTGAAATTTTGAGGCATACGCCACCGAATCAATAAATTATGCAAAATATACATATCAAAGTTCAAAGCAAAACAGAAAAATATTATTATTCTAACTTATTAACATAGTAAAATGCAATACATTAATATCATGATATAATAGTAAATAATAAATCGCACAAAATATAAAGTAACATATTAAATATCTAATCAAGAAGTAAAAAGTGTTATGCTAATATCTAAGTAACATAAGATATCAAATAAACAATTAATGACATAACAATTCAAAATAAATTTAAAATAATAAGTTTTTCTTTCTCACTCTAATTATTCAATCTCTAAGTGCATCACAAGTAAGGACGGTTACAACGGTGGTCAACACTGTGCATAAGAAGCAAATAGAGAACGAGAGGAGAGACACTTGCATAATATTTATCTCAAGATCGACTGCGTGTATATTAAGACGTGTGTATTGCTTGGATAATTATAATTTATATTTAATTTTTTAAGCCTGAATCTATAAGCATAAGTCTGACAAAAATGAGGCTAGGCGAGCCTTAAATCATGTGTGGCATAAGACTCATTGTGATTTTTTAAAAAAGTGCTAAGGCAGGTTTTGTGACCGGTTTTTTATTGCACGATTTTAAATAAAGATCTAAGGCTTAAACCTCACATGATGTGAGGCTTGCCTGAAGATGCCCCTCACCATAAGTTTTGTGAGGAGTATATTTTTAAATCTAGACTTAAAAAAAAATTTAAATACAAGTTTTAATTATCAAAATAACACACCCTAATAAACATGCAGTCGATCTCAAGATAAATATTTCTCAAGTGCCTCTCTTCCCACTCCCAACCCCACTCTGCTCATGCACAATGCTAGCCATTATCGGCACCATCCTTACTTTTGATAATCTTATTTGGATATTAAACAACTGAGTGGGAGAGGAAAAAAAAAATCTTATTATTTTAAAATTACTTTGAATTGTTTTGTCATTAGTTTTTTACTTTGATATTAGTATAACACTCTTATTTCAAGATTTGATATCAAGATATTAATATGTTACTTGCATGTTTTATTACTTACTATATGAGGATGTTATTGTATTGCATTTTAATATCTTAATATGTGAATTTTGAAGTCAGTACGATATTTTTTTATTTTGCATAATTTATTGATTTTGAGTCTTACACATCAAAATGCCTGGAAGATAAAGCTCCCCTCGTAGACGAAAAATACCTCAAAACCCGATTGCACAATTTAAACTTTGATGTATGCTTTTTGCCTATAGCATAGTTCTAATAGATGAGACATCCATTAAAATAATTAACAATTTACAATAATAGCAAAAATGTTTAAAAGATAAAGGGATTACAATTAGTAGAACAAACACTGAGCATATGAAATGCAATTTAAGTACGATGTTAATAATTGTCCAATATTACTAAAAAAATTAATTATTATTTATGTGTGATATGATAGGTTTAAGCATCGAAGACTATATCATAGAATAATGGGAGTATAGATATGATTACAACTTTTTGAGTTAAAGTAATGTGATTAAAATAGAAAAATGCCTTAGAATTATTTTATAATCAAAAGATATCAACCCTAAATACAATCATCCCATAAATATTATGAGATGAGCATGGGACACAATATTAATCATTGTGTCTAAGTTGAGAATGGTAAAAATGTGAATGATAAGATGGATTTATTGCAAAATTATAAATGTTATATTTAAAAATGATAATGTTAGATGAAATCTTTTAGTATCTTCTATTAAAGATAGCTGATTGATACAGTGTAATGAGGGTAGAGAATGAACTCATTAGATGAGTAGATAAAATTAATGTTTGAGAATTAGTAAGAAAAAAGTGAGATTAAAGGTAATATGACAAAAGTTGTTCAAAAGGATTAGTAAAGAACATGTTTAACACTTTAGTCAATAGTCAACAAGAAAAATACATAATATGCAATACTCAATAAGGAAGAATGAAAAATAAGAATTCATTGAGCCCACCAAAAAATATTTGGGAATCGGATAAGGCTAATGAAAAAGGTAATTATGCATTCTTGTTTCAATGTACATTAGTTAAGTTGAAAAGACGCGACAAAGCAATTATAAATACAATAGACATAAAAGTTAATCTAACGTTCAAGGGATCAAGGGATCCTGGCGTTCTCTCAGAAGAAAGCACTGGCGGTGTCTAGGGCATCAAGGGATCCTGGCGTTCTCTTAGGCGGCGTCTCCCTAGGTAACATTCTGAAGAAAGGTTTGTGCTCGGATCTCGCTCTTCTCGCTCCCCTCTCCCTTGGCCTCCGGCTCACTGCCGGGGACCCCCTGACTCTTTTTCCCCTTCATGGAGTCAGTCTTCCCGCTTGGCAAACTTCCCCATGCTTTCTTCTTCTTCTTCCCCTAACGGCTCCATCCTTGGTGTCTCGCCCAAGGTAGTACCTTCTACTATTTCTAATCCTTCTGCCTCCCGTAACTGGAAGGATCTTCTTACCTCCCAGAACATTAAGAGCAACTCCTTCTCTCTCTCCTTCATCCCCTCCGAATCGAATGAAGTAATCTTTACTGAGGATGAACTAAATCTCGGCCAGAGAGAATGGAATCTCTCTCTCGTCGGTTATGCTATAGGTAAGCCCCTACTATGGTTCGTTGTTAGCAGCGGTCAAGAAAAAATGGCAATTCAAATGTGGTATTGATCTACTCACATTAGAGGGAGATTTCTTCCTCTTCAAATTCTCGTGTCAAGAAGATTATGATCTTGTCTGGGATAATGGCCCTGTTTCTTGAACGGCAGACCTTTCATTTTCCAGAAATTGACTTGGAATTTTCAGCCGTCGAAGGAACATGTATCTGGGATTCCGCTGTGGATTAAGTTGCCTAACTTTCCCCTCTGTTGCTGGAATGAGAAGGGATTCTCTAAAGTCGCGAGTAGAGTAGGGATCCCGTTGGCCGTGGATAGTCTTACTCTCTGAAATCCGAGTTTCTTTGCTGGGTTCGTGTCCAGATCAACACCTCATCTCCTCTTCCGGATTCCCTCTCCATGAACTCGAATGGGTTCAAATTTGAGTAGGATATTCTCTATGATTGGAAGCCTTCTGCTTGTCAGAATTGTTGTTCTTTTTCACATGAGCCATCTTCTTGCCCTCTTAATCCTGCTAGCTCTGCGGGCAGGGTAGGCAGAGTTCGAGCTCCCAGGTCCTTTGCCAAAGGTCCAAGTACCTCCCTCAAGACCGGCCAGCTTTACGGCTGAGCCCACTGTTAACCTCTCTTTACAAGAGGCATAAACCTCTAAGCAAACCCCTTGTGAGCACTGAGCAAAATCCTTCTATTCCCCCCTCTTCCTCAACAATAAGTTATCTGAATCAATTACCTGCTTACTCTCCCCCTCTTGAGGAAGGTTTAGAAAATGCTCCTTCTTCCTTACAAAATATATTCCAAGCTGATAACACCAACACCTCCTCTTCTTCTTATGGTGTGTTGACCATGTCGGCAGCCACTTCCCCGAATCGGTTTGCCTCAACCAAAATCCCTGAAAGCTTCTCTTCCCCAGGAAAGGGCACCCAGGACTATAATCATGGTAAAGCGGCTAATTATCTCCAGAACACTAATCAGAAAAACAACCAAAAGAAAAAGGGCAAGAAACCCACTAGTTCGTCCAATTCCCAATGACTAACGTCTCTTTCGGTTGTTGGAATGTAAGGGGTCTGTTGGCAACAGGCAGACTAGCAGATTGTGTATGGCTCATCAAGGAAAACAAGTTGATGATGATGTGCTTATTAGAGACTAAGTTGTCATTGGATTCTCTCAATGATAAGTATCTGGTAAATCGTGCTAAACTCTTCCCAGGTGAGGAGAATTTTCATAACTTTGATTGTCTTAGTGGTGGTCGAATTTGGCTCAAATGGAACCCCTCTGTCATCCACTTTAAGCCGCTGAATTGGTCTCCTCAATTCATTCACGAGGAAGTCACAATTCTCGGTGCCTCTTCTTTCTATGTAACCTGGATTTATGCCTTTAATGATGCAAGAGATCGACTATCTTTGTGGGACTCTTTGAGGTGTATAGCGACTAATCTTTCTTCACCTTGGATTGTGATGGGTGACTTTAATAGTGTACTTTACAGAAAGGAGAAAAGTGGAGGGAACTCTATTCCTTTTAACCGAATCCTGGACTTTAAGGAGTGTGTGCAAGACTACGAATTGTTGGACCTCCCAAGCACAGGCCTCTTCTTCGCTTGGTCAAACCAGCAACTTGACAACCCAATTTCCTCTAGAATTGATAGAGTCCTTTGTAACTCACTCTGGTTAGACCATTTCCCCTCTTCTTTCTATAATGTGGTTAACCCCCTTTCCTTAGATCACTCCCCCCTTATCACCAACCTCTCCAAACCGATTATGGCTAGACCCCGTTTCATGTTCAGGAACTACTGGACCAATTATGACAACCTAAGGGAGGTGGTCCATAGTGTTTGGGCTAGTTATATCCCTGGGGACCCTCTATCTGTCTTTTCCAAAAAACTTCAATTGACTAGATTGTCTCTAAAAAACCAAGTTTGGGAAATTTGTCCAATTAAGGAGCAATTGGCTGACATTAAGCTGGAGCAGGACTTCCTCCTCAAGGAACTTGATAAAGACCCTACTAATCTCACTCTGGCAAGTGCGGCTAAGGATCTGAAGGAAAGATATCTTAATCTTTTAACTAAGGAGCAATTGTGGGTTAGGCAAAGGGCTAAAGCCCACTGGTTATCCAACTCTGATGATGATCTGAAGTTTCTTTACGGGTTCATTAGGGAGAGGAAGAGTTCTAATCTGATTCGTTCCATTCAATCCTCCAATGGCATAAGTGATCCTCAAGAAATTGTGGAAGAGATTAGCAGCACTTATGCCTCTCTTTTCAACTCTGGTCATGTTGTTGACCCGGACTCAATTGATATTGCAATTGGTAACACCCTCTCTCAGGACCAAATCAAGGAGTTGGACTCTGAGATTAGTGATGCAGAAATTATCCAAGCTCTTCACAACATAAATGAGAACAAAACTCCTGGGCCTGATGGGTTTAATACAAAATTTTTCACTCAATATTGGGACATTGTGGGAGGACATTTCCTTAAAGCTGCTCATTTCTTTTTCAGATCTAGGATGATGCCGAATATCTACAAACATAGCCTTATCACTTTAGTACCTAAGAAAAAGCACTCCAATTCTATCTCTGACTTTAGGCCAATTTCTCTCTGCAACACCTTTTACAAGGTCATAGCAAAGGTGCTGGCCAGTCGGCTGAGTAAGGTTCTCCCCCACATCATTCATAAATCACAATCAGCATTCATCAAAGAAAGGATATTACAGAAAATATTGTTCTTGCTCAAGAAATTTGTAATGATTTTCATCTACCCAATTCGGAAGAAAGATTTATTGCAGTTTGATCTCAAGAAAGCATTTGACATGGTAAATCGTGCTTCTCTCTTGCAAAGGCTTAAGTCCAAAGGGTTCCCTCCCTCTTACCTTCAGTGTATTGAGGCTTGCATCACTAATGTGCCTTACTCTTTTGTCTTTAATGGAGAGATCAAAGGGTATTTTCAATCTTCTAATGGTCTAAGGTAGGGATGTCCTTTATCCCCCTACCTTTTCTCTGTGGTCATGGACTCATTTTCCTGCTTTCTTGATAGAGAAGTGCAACTTCATAGGTACTCCCCCTTACTCTCGAGTAACTGTGGTGTTTCTCACCTTTTGTTTACAGATGATTTGTTGGCCGTGGGCAGAGCTAATTACTCAACAGTGGCATCTCTGAAATATGCACTAGACTTTCTCTATTCTCTCATGGGGCTCTCTGTAAATGGGGAGAAATCTCAAATATGCTTCTCCAAGAAGTGTAGGCAGGTGGATTCTCTTTGTAATCTATTGCAAGTCAATTCTATCAATCTTCCTTTTCACTATTTGGGACTCCCTTTGGTGTCTGGATCTCTCAAATCGATCCATTTTACTCCCCTATTAGATAAGCTGTATAAATGGTTAGCTGGATGGAAGAGTAAGCTTCTATCATTTGGTGGTAGGTATCAACTAATTAGATCTTCTATTAATAGCCTCTTATCTTACTGGTTTCGATCTATGGCATGCCCTAAAGGAGTTCTCAAAAAGAAAAATTCTATCACTTCAAATTTCTTCTTTCATAGTGGAGAAAGCAACAAACTCCATACTATATCTTGGAATACGACCAATCTCCCTAGGGACTGTGGAGGAATAGGTCTCACTCCATGCACCACATTATATACCATCTGCAAGGTTAAGCTAATTGGGAGGTTACTAAATGGATCTTCTTTTTTAGCTTCATGGCTTTTTAACAAATATGGTTCCTTATGGATCAAAGTCACCTCTCGGTCTTCCCCTCATTGGAAAGACTTAAAATCTATTGCTGCAAGGTTCAGAGTTTGCCTCCATCTCATTATAGGAACTAACTCTTCTTTTTCTCTCTTTTTGGACCCCTGGTGTGAGGGACTCTCCCTATTTGAAATTATGGGTCAGGATTGTTTTACTATTTTCAACAAGTCCCCCTATACACAACTTGAGAACTCCTTCGCAATGGGAGTTGGGTCCTTCCTGATGTGCTGAAATCCAAAGCCCCCCATTGTTATGATCGTATAAGTAGATTGTCTGTTACTTCAGGCAAAGTTGGTGTTTTTTGGAAGGATAAAATGGCCATCACAACACACTTGATTAAGTCAACAATTTTTTATCAGATTCCTAAAGTTAATTGGCATGGGAAATATGGATTTAAGGGTATGGCCATCAACCAAGCCTTGTTTTGTTGGATGGCCATGTTAGGTGATCTCAAAACCTCTAATGTGCTAAGCATTAGATTGGGATCTAATATTAGCTGCTGTTTTTGTAAAGAGGCAAATGAAACTCATCCTCACCTTTTTTTTGAATGTAACCACTCTATGATCTTGATCAGGAAACTTCTTCCTAATGGTGCTTTTTTTTGTTAAACATGACATTGGCGCAAGTGTTAAGCTCCTTCTCAACCTTGGAGCACAAGGCTTTAATGCGTCTAAGCTACCTAATTATTGTCACTGCTGTCTACCATATCTAGAATGAGAGAAATAGGAGATTGCATCAACAGGGAGAGTCCCCTTCCTCGGGACTTATTACACGCATTAAAGCTCAGATTGGTTTCAAACTCAGGAGATGGAAATTCAAGTCCAAATGGCCTGATTCAGTTCATGCTTTATTGGAGAAATGGAGGAATACTGAAAATGAATAGCTTTGTTATACTGCAGGCGGTGGATTGCTTGGAAGTTTTTTCTTTCACTCTCTTTTTTCCTTTGTTTGCTGCTTCACCTGCTAACAATTTGTTTTGGTGGTCTCCTTTTGGTAATACCTGGACGATGATGAATGCTGAAACTCTGAATTCCCTTTTGTTGTTGTTGTCGGAGCTTGCCCAGTTGGTTCCTCTCCAGGGTGGCCTCTCTGCAACCTCGTCTTCTTATATTGATTTAGTCTGCTGGGATCCTGGGTTATGCTTTGTGCTTAATGGACGATTGGATGGCAGGGATGGATGCCGTTGAGGAATCAATTTTGTCATCTGGGTCCCATTTAATAGACATCCTTTGGACGTTCTAGCGGGTTGTGTTTGCTTTCTCCCCTTTTCTGAGTCCAGGAGAGTCTTCTCTAGAATCAATGGTTCCTTTGTGTTTCTTCAATCTTTGTATAATGTTCCAGTTCTTTTTTTCTCCATCACTCTGTAACCTTTTATTACATTTGGAATAAATTGGGCTACTGCTCTTAACCTTTTCCAAAAAATAAATAAAATAAATAAAAAAAAACACACATGATCGAGTCTAAACCGTACAAACCAAAGCCGAACACCTAACAATAATATAAAAATAGAAAAAAGAATCCGCCAGAATTTACAAGTCTACAGCCGCTGTGACAGCGGCTCCTAAATTCGGAACGCATTCAGCACCATGTTTGCTCACGTCCCCATGCAACTAACTCCGGCGAGGATAACGGAAACCTGAAGATGGCGCGAAATCGCACTCACCTGCCTGAGCGCTAGCTGCTGCTGCAGTGACTCGAGCCCCAGGGGCCTCGAAGCAGATACCGCGGATGAAGACGACGAAGGAGACGCGCTTGCCGAAGAGGACGACACCGTTGGGCCTCGTCCTCGCCCCACGGCTCCGCCTGCGGGTTGCATACGGTTGACTTTTTTTCCTGAAACCAATAGGCGATGGCTCTAAAAATCCGCCAGCTCCACAGTCTACATACGGTCACCCTTTTTTCTCTCTACAGCCCCCATCCAACTAAAGATGAATCGAACCTTCTTTGATTTCTCCTCGCCTCAAGTACGGAGCGATTGCAAATCGGATAAGGAGACAGGATCGCCGGAAGGTGGCCAAAGGAGACGGTGATTCAACTCCGAACAATAAGCCTAGCCGCTTTTCCTCGTCAAACCCTAGAAGAAGGCCTTGCTTCCCAGGTCTCTCCCACCATTTTGCCCCTTTTTTTTATTTTTCAAAGGATTCATATTAAAAAATTCTGTACATTTGTCGTAGCCTACACTTCGCATAAACCCATCTGAAGTCTGAACTTTCCTTCACCGCGGTTAATGTGTTCTCGTTAAAATTTGCACTCCACGTGCTCTGCTGAGAGAAAAACAGAATTACGAGAGTAGGCCATAATATTTACTCTTATCCAAAAATATTATTTTTATTTAAAAATTCGAAATTAATTTCTATAATAAAAAGTTACATACATAACACATAAGTTGACTAGAATCATATGAATTTGTGCTATTTAAAACCCCGAAATGAAGGGAAATGAGGGAAGAAAATTATATGATCTCATCCCTTCTTCTATTGCAACATATTGCATTTCCGAGGCTTTTTATTATGAGATTTGATTATAATTGTCGACGAAAATTGCTCTTTTACGTTTTGTTTTGTTGCATTCCTTAGTTTCGATTCGTCGAGATAATCTTAGAGTAAAAGGCGCATCACTAGGTTGGAAATTATTCATTATTTAATTGTTTGAATCGTGTTAAATAGGATATAATTTTTTTTATAAAAAACTAATGTAATCAAGATGTTAGAAAATTTAGATTGCGTTATTTTTTTGTTTGTATAATGTTTAGGTTATTATTATTTCACTATTACTATTATTATTATTATTATTATTAATAGAATAGATGTACCACAGGATATGGATCCAACTGAAATAGTGGGTCATGACTTACTTCGAACACACTCTATGGTTAATGTAGAAAATCTATAAGCTAAGATGACTTCCAACTAGTATATACAGACTTGTCGTACCATCAAGAAATGGGATAAGGACGTTAATGTTGATAGTGTGCTAAGAGATTTAAACATATCATCTAAAGGACTTATTCCTACATAATTGGTAGAGAATATGGTATTCCAAACTAAATCTGATTTATTCCAACATAATTAGTAAATAATGTTAGATATTGTTATATTAATTCAAATGAAACTCATTTTTTTCGTTAAATGTGTTCACCACAATCACTCATATAGACCTTGTCAATGACATTTACATGTCAGTAGAACTAAGAGGCTAGTGGAATCATGAAAGATTTCAATGTTTAGTGGCCTACACATTTGTGCACATAGTTGGTAGGTGGTCACCGATAGTGCACTTCCAAATTCATATGATATTACATTCTACCGATCATTCGTCGTCAGATAGACCTGAAGCTTAGGGAGATAATAGGACAAGTAGAAGTTAAAATTAACACACATATTTCATGTATGAAAGATTGAGATGCAAGGAGGAAAGCTATGTGAACTATTTTTGATAGTTGGGAAAAATCATATCATTCACTACATATGTTGATGAATGTTATTTATTATGCAATGAGGGGTTCAATATATCAGATATAATATGATAACACAAATTATTTTTAATGATTATTTTGGTTCTTCGATCCATCCATAGAGGGTTGGAGTTACTATAGGCCAGCACTCACTCTAGATGGGACATTTCTCTTAGAAAAATATCATGGACATTGCTTAGTGTTATTAGAGTCAATGCAAATAACGATCTATTCCCATTAGTTTTTGCAATAATAGAGTCAAAATGTAATGAGTCGTTGAGATGATTTTTGACAACTCTATCTAAGTTATTACCCATTATTGCATCATATCTGGATCTATGTATAGTATTTGACCGCCATGCCAAGATTATGGTTGTAGGGTCATATTTTTGTGGGCAGCACATAGATATTGTTTGAGGCATCTTAAGGAGAACTTTTAAAAAACAATTAAGCAAATGAGAGTGAGTGATGTGAAAACCATGCATTAGAAGATGTATTGGGCTAGAAACACCAATGACATTTGTGTTTTCAACCAACACATGCATGACATTAGGAATGTAAAGTAAGAAGCATATGGTTGATTGATCGCCCGATATGTCACTAGGTGGACTCTATCACAGGATAGTGGATTTTGATATGGGTTAATGACAACCAACGCAATAGAATGCTTTAAACATTAGTCGAGCTAGAGGCGTACCCATAGAAGCCCTAATTTGTTTGACTTATTATAACATTGTATCACTATTTCCTAGACGATACACTATTACAAAAGAGCAAATTGCATCAAATGAGTCACCCATCGATATGCAGAGTGGACATACCTTATAGAGATTTGAGAGTGAGGCGAGGAGATTTCCTGTTCCAACTTATATTAACTCCCATGAGGATGAACTTTAATTGTCAATCATTATGAGTAGACCTATCACTAGATGGGAGTTATGTATGTGCTTGTAGCAAAGTGTAATAATATCATATGTCATGTACACACGTCATAGTTGTGTTTGGTCTATGACATATCGATCACCTCCCATTTGTTTCACAATATTACTTTGTAAAGGCCTTTAAGAACACATATGTAGTTGAGTTTCGTGTCATTCATATGTCTATGGTTTAGGATTTATTACAACATTTGTGATTTTTTTCATAGGCATGATGGCAAACAAGCGGGTTAGATGGCGACATCGTCATGCACCACAGATGTTTGAGGAGGTTGACCTGGGCCCACCACTACTAAAGGTACATCATAGCATAGCTTCACTATGAGGGTTGCATAGAGCGACACATCCGGATAAGGTATGCAATTTATTTTGATTTCATGCTTATGTCACTTTATATGTACTCATGTAATTCATGCTTAAATTTGTGTATGGTAAAATACTCTAGTCAAGCACATCTTTATATATGGTTAGAGATTGACCTTGCATTTGTCCATGGTTGATAGAGGGTATTCAAGTTGTAGGCTTAGATTGTATTAGACATATATAGTATGTTAGATTAGATCCCTACCTGTTGACTGCTTCAGCTGAGCGTTGGTCATCATAGACAACACTTTCCATCTGCATGTAGATGAGATGACTGTCATATTACAGGATGTAGCCATGCTTTTAGGGGTTAGAGTTTATGGCTCAGCACTTATAGGACCCACAGTGATAGGTGTAGTTAGGAGGTGAGAGTCATTACCAAACTATTGTGATTATTTAAGGCACCCAACCCATTCTAGATAGAGTGTATTGTCATCCTGTTGACCCCATAATTAACACCACATTTCGTATGGGCTAGGCGAAGGCACAAACTTACGCACCATTCAGATGGCTTAGGTAGATATTTATACATGAGTCATATGTAGATTTAGATAAGATCACCTTTTGGAGGCATGTCCAAGCATACATTTTATTTCTTCTAGGATATTTCCTTATTCTGGACACATCAGGATCAGAGATTCATTTACAATATCTACCCATCATGGAGGACTTGACTGATTTCTCCTATTATTTATAGGATAAGTGATATTATGAAATTTATACAGGGAGTTGAAGGAGATGACAATGCAAAGAGAGTAAACATGACATGTTATCTACATTTGCTGCATCTGTGGTGCTAAGAGAGATTTCACGTCGATAGACTCATTATTTGAGTCCCATATCTAACTGACATCGATGTTAAGAGTGTTGGATTCAAGTATATTCTTTTTCTATAAATTTAAATTTTATTGTTATCTTTCATTGCTAACATGATAATTATTACATTAATTATAGGTGCAATGAGTGTCACATACGCAAGCAACCAGCCAATCATGTACACATCTATATATATGAGTTTGATGGGCTATGATGGAGTCATGTATATTTTCTTTTTCTTTTTCAGATAATTTCTTCGTTGTACTTCTATAACTTTCTTCTATTGGTCTTAAGGTTGTATATTTTTGTGTAGGTGATTTAACAGTCATACGATCATCATATATTCTTACGTGTTGCCTACTTGTGGACTGCTGGTTCTGGGGTTTGGGAGGCTAAAGTGCCAGTGATATGTTGGCTCCGAGTTGAGTGGTACTTGCCTAAGTGAGTAGTCAAATAATTTAGTTGGGTGCCCAGAATAGACATGGAGCCCATGGAGGTAGGTTTCCAGCACGTTGATGGTTATGGGAAGGGTGGCATTGACCAATTAGACTATTATCGACAGTTGTTGACCTTCATATACCATGAGTGAATTAGCATAAGCCAACTTTGAAGAACGGATGTGTGAGCAAATCTAAAATCTGACTTCATTGAAATCAGTTGAAATGACATACGATCAATGAACAAACTTTGTCATTGCATTTATAACATCGAAATTGATCAGAATATAAATATTGCACAATCTAACGGTAAATTGATCAAGAATCATATCATGTGTATTCGCGCTCGATCTTCTGATGATGTATGTACAACCTCCGCTTATAAAATTGATAATGTTGTTCAAATATCAAATCATCATGAAAGTGATGATTCGTGATGAATTACGCGAAAAGCGGTTGGAAGTGATACACATTTTGAGCTATTAAATCAATTCATGATTTAAATCAAATCCGATTGAACTTGCTCTTGTAAACGTCAAAATAATCTAAAATTGACATATATTTTAGTTATATAATAATGTCATTGTAAAATCTATATTGGGGTTAATTAAACACTAAAAAATTTTTAATTAATAATACTTATATCCTATCTAGCCCTAACCATCCCGTCTCTCTATTCGCATCACGACCCGAGCCGGATCGAGCCACAAGCACTCACATGCACGACTTTCCTCTCCTCACATGCAGGCACAATCCGAAGGCTCTCTCTCCCGACCTCCGGCATTCGATCGACATGATCTCGCCTCCCTTCAAACCTCAAGCCACGCACAATCGCTCACCCGTTCCCTCTCTTTCTCCTGTTCATTGGTGTCAAACTGCAAGCTCTTGATCATGTTTTTCTTCTTCAAGCCGAAAACTCTCCGTGGTCATTCGATTCCTTCAAGTCATAAGGATTTCGTTCTCCTCATTTCCAATCGAGCCTCAAGTCGTAAACGACAAACTCCCCTATTTCACTCATCTGGTTCTCCTAATTCCTTTGAACTGTATGTCCCTCAATCCGTGAAACCCCTCTCTTCCACTCTAGTCTCAATTTTCTTCAAACCGAATGCTCTCTTCCGTTTCCTCAACCGCAAACCCCAACCCGTCATTCCCTTTTCACTACATGGAATCCTATTTCATAATATCAAACCCCAAACCGAAGGCATTTCTCTTTAGTTGTCATCTCCAATGTCTCATCATTTACAAATCCATGGCTTCCACCTTCAAGTGTTGCCCCCTTTTTATTTCCTAAATCTAGTTCATACCCATAACAGCAAATCATCTTCCCCTTTGTTCGCTCCTACATACTGACCCACTCTCCCAACAAGCTTCATCGATGGCTTCTATTCACAACAGCTACTTCGCGAGTTTGCCTAAAAAAATCCTTGATTAATTATTCAAGTTCATTTCAACTTCCAATTCTCACAATCTAAGTGAAGTTTACTCATTTTTGATCATCACCTATTCAATCCAAATGTTCTCTCCTATTCAATTCCTTCGAGCTGAACTCATGCAAAATTATTAGTGTTGTTGATTATGAATGTATGGAAATATGTGAAATATATATGTATATGTATATGTATTTTTTTTATGCAGGTTTGAATACTCTTACGATTACATGAGATGAAAATTGGCGTGTTTCATACCATCGTCATCGAGACGAAAAAAGATCTTGCTCACATGTAAATCTAAAATTTTGACTAAATTTTGGACTTAGAAACAAAAAACGGGGAAGAACCAAGATTCATTTAAAAAGAAATCAATCACACCAAAAATAAACAATCTAAAATGAAATTTGAATGAATATAAATTGCATATATATTTGTTTTTATGTAGGCGATTGAATGTCTCGTTATGCTCATCGTAAGAATTAAAATTCGATGAAGTCTTCAAAATACAATTATCATGCTAAAGATGGATAATTAGATGTAGCCTAATACGATGATGCAAATACCGAAATCATCAAAATTTTATCAAATTTTTGGGACTTAAATTTAAAATTAATTGGATATTAAATTAATGATGAAACATAAATTCTTAAAACAAAATAAATTCATGAAAATTGAATCTAAACAAGCTCAATAAATATTAATATTAAATAAGAATGAGCTAAGTGAGAATGATTATTAATAAAAATATATATGCTAAATATGAGATTGAAACATGATAATAATTGAGCAACACAAGATTAAATAACTCACATGCTATAACAATGGTTAGTTGGCTAAAAAGAACTAATTGAACTTTGTAGCTTACGTCATATCATGCATGAATATGGTTGAAAGAGAATAAGCCAAATTCAAACATGATTTTGAATTCATGTCAAACTTATAAGAAGGTTGTACGAAGCTATAAGGTTAATTTTCAAATGGGGTAGAGCCCAAATCAAACACTAGAGTGAGGTTCACAAAGAACATGCCTTCTTACATGACAATGTATATTTAAAAATGAATTGAAGAAGGCTCTCAATGGACATAAAACACATAGGATTTGTTGAGTGTTATTTTCAAACTAAAGTGAAAAACAAGTAAAATTCATAAGAGGCTTTCATTATAACTAAATAGCCTATTAGCAAGCATGATCGAGACTTCTTACTGAATAGTCAACTTGTATTCAAAAGAAACTTCAATTCAAATAAGCTCGCTTAAAAAAAATATATAACTCGTATGAGTGAATATCAAATTTGAATGTTGATTTTACAAAGATCTAATAGGTCTTTAATGAGCATAAGCCAACCATTGAAGTTTAGAAATTCTATGAATAAATAAGTTAAATGCAAGCAAAGATACAACCTTTTTAGTGCAAATACAAACCTAATTTTACGATACAATACATCACCGGATTTGTAATTCTTCATACAAGCAGACAAAAGGTGATGCTATTGAAGTCTCCATGAATTATGGGGCTCATTTCAATCCAAAAAATAAAAATTTCATTCTAATTATGATTTTCAAAATCAATGATTTCAGTAATTAGATAAAATTATTTAAGCTATAAATGCCTACATGTGCTCAGATATAGAAATTTAGATTGCAAATTTTAATGTCTGAAAAGGCTGCGTAAGCTAAGTTAGAATTAAACGAAAATATAAAATCAATCTCATAATTGGGAAGTAAAATTACCCAAATTACTAAATACTTGCATAGGCCCCGACACTATCGCTGAATGCTTAAATTTAGTGTTTGAGGATCTTGCGGGTTACTTCGGTTTGGCCTTGGGTGATTAGTTTACAAAACATAAAAATCTAATTATTATAAAAATTTAAACTTATTAAAATATATGAGAAGTTAATTCAGTCATATGATAGTAGATCTGATCCTCTATAACTAAACTAATAGAGTCGATAGGATCTGAAATAATGAATTAAATGATCAATCAATACATCCACCGATGATTATTATGTTGAATGAAAATTTCAACTGGAGGGGATACTTTATTAAAATGTGATTGTAATTTCAAATCAAATTAATGTAAATTAAATATCAATCCAAATGCAAAATCTAATATGTCATTAAGTGTTAAATACTTAATTAAAATTCAATATTTAAAAAACTTAAAGCAAAAACCCAATCCACCTTCCACAATTATTTATTGAAGGTGACAAATTAAGAAAACTCAACTACAAGTTAAATCAAAATTGTATTTTTATATTCACTCAATCTCATGTCGGTAAAGATGTGTCCTTTCATTGCGCCACATGATTGATTCGCCAGTCCTCATGGGTGGTTGCCGCTAAATGGCACAATTATATTACAATCATGATTGTAGCTCATATGCTCTCCAATGGCTCTGTACATTGAGATATGAATCATAGGGTACACTTGATAGGGCAAAAAGCTATTTGTTAGCTAAAGTAGACTTAAGCTTGTCTCCTTAGATAAACGCCGCCCCAAGTCTACAAAAATTACATTTACGATGCAATACATGACTACTGCGGTGATTCTTGATCAGTTGTTCTTCCTCTCTTAAGTAGGGACCAGGGTCGATGATGGAACCATGGGATCTAGATCGAGCACATCATCATTCCACCAACCATATGCTTTAAGTTAAATAATGGTGAATTTCATAAACTCTAAATTCCTAAATTTTAAACTCCGCATGTTGCTACTATACACTATGCATTCATCGACCTAATGACTAGTCTTAATTGAAAGTTCTCTCTCAGCATTAAGAAGGGTAATTAACTATAGGTGCTTGCGCCCATAAGAAACCAGGAACCAGTTCTAAAGTCCTCACAAAATGAGGGTGAAATCTCTGGGTAGTATCTTATATACTATTTCATCTGCCTTTTGAAAATTTCACCGACAAACAAATCATACTCTCTTCAATGTGAGGGATTGGTGGTAAATTTTCAGAGCTCACAGATTTCTATCGACTTCGTTGACAAGTTTATCTTTCCATCTTTGAGTAATCATATACATTCTATAGTAATAACAAAATATATAAAAATTTTAAATAAAAAATCGGTGATTTAAATGTGTAATAAATTCAAATTATTAACAATGGATCTGCAGAGCACTCGTTTACTATTCAACTAGGGCATGGTGCAAACATCTGCTTAGCTAACGCCATCATCAACACAGGAGATGTTGGAGATACCATTCAATTCGATAGCGTGGATAGGCACACTGGTACCACCGTGGTGCACTTGTCGGTCGCTAGAAGGCCTCAATTCAAGCTCCTACTCATGTTATGCTAACCAATTCAGAAATCAACTGCTATTAAGGAGTTCTTCCGACATAGAACTTCAATTTTTGAAAGACGAGGTCAATCTAAAGCCCTTATGATGAAGAGTCTCGTCATTAGACATATTGTATCTTTGATGCCTCATGGTACAACTGCTTCGTCAACTGCAACCTTTATACTTAGAAGACATGATTTTGAGGCTTCTTTATGAGCTTAGGAAGCAAAGAAGAAGAAAAAATAAATGATGAGGGCTCCGAAATCCCATTTAAATAACCTAGTGAATAAGCAATACTATCATGATAAGCGAGTATTTCTACCCATAACAACTTTGACAATCTAAAATGGGTAAAAAATAGCTCTCGGTGAGGGTAGCGGTCTTTCTTGACTCAACAATCAAGCTCCACCAGAGAGATAAGACACAAACGTCCATATAATACATGTCCTTAAAGTAGCCAAAGAAAGAGGCTTAATGAAAAGAAATTTTTAGAGGCTTGTGATGATTGAAGATACTGAGATTCCACCAAGAAGGCTGTCATCCCTTATGATGACAAGTTATCAAGCCAAGTATGTTTCGCACGATGAGCATTAGAGCATGACACTTGGACCACGTGGCCAAGAATCCGCTACCGAAAGGTCCTGACAAAAGGGTAAGCATATACGGAGGCCAAGGCCCCATGATGAAATTCTGAAGAAAGAAAGAGGTGTGACATCTGATGCACATATTCATACACTCAAAAATAATCCATCGGAGGTGGATACCTAAAAGAAGAGATATCATTGATAAAAGATATAATGGTCGACACCATGGAGAATTCTTTAGGGGATCTCGTCATTAATCATATTCACCCCCGTAGGAGAAAGTTGATTATGATTGTAGTCCCCCAATGGAAGAAATGTCTGTTCCTCATAATGAGCTAGAGATCCATTGGAAGTGTTGATCAAAAATTCATGTACAAGAAGAAGTTGATGATGAGCATGACATTATGGAAGTAGAAGTCATCTATATGGTGAGACATATAGATGAACTTTCTGCTCAGCATCATCAACAACATGAATCGAGTGAGCTTGAACCTGAATTTGATGCTTACGAAGGAGAGTCATCATGATCGAGAATAGAAGATTGATCTTCAATCTCTGCTGAAGAGGAAAAAGAAGAAGATCAAAATGAAAAGGAGGTCATGGGAGTTGAAGATGTTTATATGGTTGAACCAAAAAATGATCAACCTGGTACACTATTTTATAATCAGTGTCATCGTTCAGCCCCAACAATAATTGTCCCTACAAACGCACAAGGAGAAGGATAGTCAAGCTCTTCCCCTGAAGGTGAGGAGTGGGGAGAACAACAAAAGAAATAGAAAGAAGAAGAGCCTGTATTGGTTGACATCGTGGAGCTAGCTAAAGAGCAAAGCAAATGCAATGTCAAATGGAAGCCAAAGATAAGAAAATTTACAACTTGGTACCAGGATGAATGACATGATTGTGCAAATGAATATCATGATGGATATGTTGGAGAAGAATATCACATCAAATGTAACACCTGTTTCATCTACTAATTAATATGTAGCTAATAATACAATCTCTATACCACCAGTCACTCTGATACCTCAAGCTCCTACAGTACATGATATGCTTGAAGGGAGGAGTGAAGTTAATTAACTAGCACTTCAACTATAATTCAGAATGTGACTAGTGCATCAGGAATAATAATAGCTACTCAACTAGAAATAATAATTAATGAAAAGATAAAAGTAATTATAGCTTTAGAGTAGGCTAAAAAGCTGGTGAGTAAGGGTCGCCCTTACCCAGCTGAATTTGATCAAGTGTCATACCTAAAAGGTTACTCAGTACCAAAATTTAATATTTTTAGTGGGCATGGTAATCCAAAATAACATCTAGCCTAATTCAAGACTACTTGTGGTAACATAGAGGAGAAAATGATGCTTTTCAGTTCTTGACGACGATCTCCGCTTTTAGAGTGCGATTATCGAATAATTTGGTCAAAACCTTCACTGAGCTAGAGACAATGTTCGTGAAAAGGTTCGATAGTACAACCAAGAAAATAACAATCGCTGACCTTGCCTTGCTAAATAGAAGAAAATATGAGTTAATGATAAAATTCGTAACTCATTGGCGTAACCTAAGCATGAAATGTGAATATCAATTAGAGGAAGAACGTGCGATCCAACTATTAATGGAAATATGGATGATAAAATGACACCATTTTTATGTAGGATGTTAATTATAATATTCCAGGACTTGCTCGATAAGGTGGCCAAATTTGAAAAATAAATCGCCCTAAGTCTGAAATCTATACAGATAAATAAAAAAAATAAGCCTTCAGACTCAAGAAATGAAACTCATGCAGCTTCATATAGCTCAAGTGGTGAAAAATGAGTAATCTATAGTATAGATAAAAAATAGTCAATGTACAATGATGATAAGGGAAAGAAGCTTGTTCATCATGATCCACAACCAAAATTAGTATTAGGAGGCAATGATAAACCTTGGACTTTTCGAGGTGGTGAAGAGCGTCCAAAATAAACAATAAAAGATGATGAAAATTCATCCATCTCTTAAGAAAAAGATGAACAAATAATAAATATTGGCTAAAAATTATTTCAGTCAAAGCAGGCTATAATTACCAAAAAATTAAAAGCTTGAAGAAGCTGATCAAGCCAATAATTCAAATTACCGTCCCTATCATCGGGTGATCAGTCATCCTATTGAAGATTATTATGTCTTCAAAGATTGGCTTGAAAGAAAGTATCAATGAGGTAAATTTACATTATCAGATAGTGTTATAGTCAACCCAAAAAGAGAATCTACAAGGATGATTACATCCTCTTTTGCATCATCTATTAAAGGTAAAAATAAAGAAAAACTAGTTAGATTGAAGAGTGGGAAATGACAATTTCTAAAAAGACTACAAAGATGTTGAAGCAACTTGAAGGAGTTCTAGTGCTAGTTGGAAATCACTTCTTGAACCAGTGATTGATCTGAAAATGGTATCGAGATTGTATGCGTCAACCTCCATGTCATCGACTCAAAGGCACCACAACATTGCCAACTCATCCAAAAGAGAAAAGCAACTGGCACAAATTTTACTAGATCTCTCAAAAAAGCCTATCAAACTAATTAAAACAAAGAAAAAGAAGAATAAGACTATAACTCAAAAGATTATTAACAATTTAGAGGAGTATCATCAGCCAACTAGATAGCCAGTTAGGCTTACAGACTTTATGCCTAAACTCTATATTGTTGAATTGGATGAAGAAGATAATGGTGAATTTTCCATTAGAGACATGCCAAATTATTTACGTAATGCCGTATGTTCTTCAGCATAAGTTACTCCAATATGACAATGGTAGTCAAACAAACACAATCAACCCATCAAAATTCTAATCAAAAAAGAAAGAAGAGCATGAGGAATTAACATTTGAATTTTGTCTAATGACTCAATAAAAGGATAATGATTCAGATGAAGATTTATATTTTCCAGATGGAGAAGAGTCTGACTCATCAACAATATCACATATAAAATGTATGAAGTTGAAATGTGAGTTTAACTCTTTTGATCAATCCCTAGAATAAAAAGTGAATTTGAAGAAACTACCTCTTCAGAAGAATCTGAGCACGATAAGGTGATTCAAGTTTAGTTGAGAAATGGTAAAATCTTAACACCATCATCAAAGAAGGGGAATTCAAATAAAGATAAAGGCAAACAAATTGAAGTCAAGGAAGATATCGTTCACAAAAATCCTAAAATAAAGCTTAAATCAAGCAAAATGATAGATTATAATATTCTATCACATCTAAGAAAGATTGTTACACAATTAATTGTGTATGAGGCTCTCTTAATGTCAAAAGACATCTAAGAAACTTTAATACAGGCTCTCAAAGTTTTGGAGAGTTATGAAGATTACTTTATCGAAAAATGTATGATGAATCATTGTAAACTCAAGATCTCCTAGTAATCCTATTTTTTAAAGAAGATCTTATGTTAGGAACACCATATCACAATCTTCATCTATATGTTACCGCAAAGAGTGATGACATCCTGATCAACTGAATATTGATTGATCTAGGTTCTGCTATCAATCTTATGAGTTTAAAAGTATTAAGATTATCACTTGATATCCAACATCTTGGGAGGGATAAGTTGATGGTTCATGATTTCAGTGAGAAATGGCAAAAAACCTTAGGTTCTTTTATTCTCTCACTCAAGTTTCAAAATTTATATACAAAAGCCAAGTTTCATGTAAACGATGCTTATACATCTTTAAGAGCTCTCTTGGGTCGGTCATGGCTTCATGAGTATGGATGGTCTCGTCAACAATGCATCAGTGTATGAAGTACCTAAAAGATGGAGAAGAGTTCAGAATTCTTGGCAACCTACAACCATTCTCCATCCATGAAGTAAAGATTTATGAAGATGCAAAGTACTTCATTCCTAAAGAGCCTAGGCCAATAGAGCCTCTTGAGGTAGTAGCATCCACTACAGGGTTTAAAAAGCAACCTCATAAGGTGAAAGAGCATAATCAAAAAGGAAGAAAGAAGATAATGTTGACTCTCCCTAAAGCACTTGATTCTACACCTAAATTAAGAAGATCAGTTCCTCATTTGGCAAGTGACACACAAGAAGAATAAAATATTCCTATCAAACCTAAGGGAAATTATAAGCTTTCAAGAAAGACAAAGTATAAAATAAGTAATTCTGATTCAGACTATGACTTTGAATCTACTTATGAAAATAGGGTTCAAAGGGTCGCTTTAAGAATGATAGCTCACTTGGCAGGGTTAGATGACTCCTGCAAAATTATACCTATCCCTCAATAGTACTTCAAAGAATCACTCCATTGGAGGTCCATGATATTGAAGAATTGATACCAAATGTGCCGCCGTTGAGTGAGAGTGGCAGATAATAAACTTTATTTTACAAATCTGAAGAGTCTCAACCTCACAATTTTGATTGGCCTACTCAACATAAAATTTTTGATGAGATAGTGCCAACAAGAATACCAATATACTATCCACCAAAATTACGAAGAATGATGCATAAGCTTGGAATTCATATTGGAACTACTAAACATAGAACTTAAATCTTTAACAAGGTGTGGAGCCAAAGAAATCCTCAAGCATTACAAAGAAGTGAAAAGTTTATCACTAAAGGCCTTGGGTTCATCTATAAATCTCATTAAAATAAAGTTTGTTATAATATAATAGAAGTTGAGATCGAGATTAATAGTGACGAAGAAGATGATCTCTATGAAATTCTTCTTACAAATGATAAAGAAATAGAAGCCAAGCTTTCACTTGAAGAACTTGAAGATGGTGGAAAAATAGCTACTATGAATGAACTCAAAGAAATCAATCAAGGAGCTGAGTATGATCCCCGTCCAACTTTCATCAACATCCTTCTACCTGATAAGAAAGTTGAATAGCTAAAAGTACTACTTTGTGAATTCAGGGATTGCAATACTTGGATAAATGCTAAAATGCCAAGCTTATCCCCTGATGTGGTAGTTCATAAATTGATAATCAAGCTAGAGACAACACCCGTTAAACAAGCTCTGAGGTGAATGAGATTAAAAATTTAAGAACAGGTGATCATTGAAACTAAAAAGCTAATTGAAGCATGGTTCATACACGAAGAAAAGTATCGATTGGATAGCTAATATAGTGCATGTGAAGAAGAAAAATGGTCAAATTCTTATCTATATCAACTTCCAAGATCTTAATAAAACTTGCCCAAAAGACGACTTCCCACTTCCTATATCAGAATTGTTGGTTGATAATACATCAAACTATGATATGTTTTCTTTCATCGATGTATCATCAAGATATAATCAGATCAAGATGGCACTTGAAGATGAAAGACATACAACATTTAGAACACCTATTGACATCTATTACTACACAACCATGTCTTTTGGTTTGAAGAATGCTCGAGTTACATACCAAAGAACCATGATGCATATTTTTGATGAGTTAATTTACTAGAAGTTAGAATGACAAGTTGATGATTTGGTGGTGAAGAGCTTAAATCGTAAAAATCACTTTTAAGACATGAGAATTATAATGGAGAGAATCAAAAAATATGATCTTAAGATGAATCATCTAAAATGCATAATCAGGGTGTCATCTGGAAAATTTATCATGTACATTGTACGTCATAGAGGAATTGAGATCAATCCTGCTAAAATCAAGACAATTGTGGAGATTCCTCTGCCAAAAAGTTTATGTCAGCTCCGTTCTTTACAATAACAACTTGTTGTGGTGAAAATATTCATGATTGATTGATTTTCTAAAGAAGTGAGGTATATACTTCCATCTTCACTCTATGCGAGATAAAATGAAGATAGAAATATACATCTCTTCTTTTTATGCATTTTTGACACCATGTAGATCCTCATATATATTCTTGAGTGTGATGATGACATTGAGGAGGTGTACTATCGAAAGATAGAAGTCACCACCATACAATGGACTAATCACGTCAATAAGGACTCTAAGGATAATGGTGCATGTAAAGATTCTTCCCTACTTTACATGAAAAAGTAAAGTAAGATTTATTTTAAGCTGGGTTCGTTAAGTTTCCTACAAGGGCAAGCCCCCATAGTTAATTACATCCTAAGAAATGAGATTCCTTAGGAATACTCTCGATTAATGTAAATGATCATTGTCTCCAAAGATTTTAATAAGTAGGACTATCAATCGATTAGTTTATTTTGGAAGATTAAATAGAATTGATCAAAGAGAGGGAGTTATTATAGAAACCAAAGGAAGATAAGTAGGAGATACTCACGATGCTAAAAAACCTAGCGAGCATCTTAAGTTATCCTATGGTTAGGCTTTACATTTTTGAAATTGAATTATTTATTTGAGTTGACTTTTTATTAGAAGTTTAGGGTTTATAATTCCACAACACAAGGTTATGAAAATGCCTAAGAGGTGAGGATTTATGCTTATGGCTCCTGAAGGGAGAATCGACCTAAATCTAAGCTTTGGAGGGCGAGCATGACCTAAATCTAAGTGACAATGTATTTGGTTTGCCTCTATAAGAGGACAAACCACCCTTCTTGGACTTACAACCACAGGGGTGGCCATAACTCCTCCTATGATTTTAAATTCATGTAGGAGTTATGCGATGTTATTTAGAAAGAGACTAAGTCTTAAACTCACTCCCAAGAGACTAGATCATGTAAGGGCATGCTTCAAATAACCTAAATCTAATGCAAATCATATTACATATTATTTTTATTTTTGGACAATCATTTGACTCAAGCTTATAGAATTCATATGCCTAATGCATGAGAAGTAAGATTATTGGCCAAAATTAGCAAGAAGGGAGGAGGTGTGTTTCCACCATGGTTCTTAAAGGTCAAGCCAAGTTTCTCTCGTAAAGGTGGAAGCCCTCAAATCAATAGTAAAAATAATATGCATTTGTGCATAATGTTACAAAAGAAATACTCATCCAATAAGAGGGTTGCTAATTCTTTTATCTTGATTTTTAGCCTAAGCTTTAGGTGAGATTATGGATTCTTTATTTTAATTTTGAATAGTTAAATTTGGTAGAAGATTTATTTTTTTTCTAAGAGCCTAATCCACATCCATGCCATACATCAAGTAAGTAAGAAACTAAGAAAAAGATGTCATCTTAATGCATGAGCTAAACAAATCGTCAATTAATTTATAAAGCTGACACAAAAGAATAAGAGGTCATTTGTGGTCATGCACCACCGCACAAACCCAAAAATAAATTGGATAGCCGAACTCTACCATTATACAACCCGGATTATAAAATGAATAAATTTACAATTAAGTAAGGAATTCATGTTATGGCGGGTCTTCATTTCTTCTTTCTTCTTTCTTCTTCTTTTCTTCTTTCTTTTTCTTTTCTTCTTTCTTTTTGATGGTTGGAAGGTAGATGCTCCAAGGCTTCACATGGTACATGATAGGATCTTATGACCAATCATCATCTTAATCCCCATAACAATCATTCCAAAATCCTAATTACACAAATTTACATGATAAGAAAAGGAATGAAAATCTAACTAACACGTGCAAAATAGAGATTAGCTAAAATAAACCACATAAATCTCAAGCATGTATATTAGACTTATCACCCCACACATGGGTGACTAAGTCCACCTGGCCTATTAGATTATGCTTAGGGGTAGAAGCACCTGCAAGCAAAAACATTTATATTTTTATTTATGATACCAATTTTGGGTTGATTTTATTTCATAATTTGATTTGGTTCAAGTGAATCATATATTTAATTACTAAGTTATAAAGAGAGGAAAAGAAAAGAGAAGTTCTCTTTCCTTCCCTAACCTAAGTAATTTCTAAAGTAGATTCACATTTTAGTTTTGTTTAAGGAATATATTGATTAAATCTTTTAATTAATCCTAAGTTTAGATAAACTCTAAACAAACCCATTCAAAGAGAAAGACATTTTAAGATTAAATAAAATGAACCAAATTTCACAAAACACACATTAAGGATGCTTCCATAGGTTCATGTTTGTTTGAATTTAGACTTTTGATTTGAAGACCCTTTCCTTTAACAAATTTGGGTATGTTAAAGTAGAATTTAATTGATTTTATTTTTTTGATTTGAGTTTTACAAAGCAAATTAATTCTAAGAAGTGTTTTAAAATAATTATTTTTTTTTGTAAATTGTTGTTTGATTTTAAATTAAATTCTAATTTCAAATTTTTATACTAAAAAGAACTCAAGTGTGTTATAACATGCATATGAATAAATCCTAAGTATATATATACACGAAAATGAGAATATTTAACACACTTTATGATGCATGCTAAGAAATTCACTTAAGAAATTTTGGAAGTTTAGGATGCATGATTTTTATTAAGTAGAAAAGAGTTTCTTTATCCAACTTTTCACATATACATATGAAAGTAAGAAAGACATAAGTGAGTAAATGCCATTGTTAACCGAGGTGTACAAGACCTACTTAGGCTACTTAAAGCCTCAACCCTGGTTGTGACTAATATACCACTTTCTTTAAATACAAGCATATGTACAAAAAAAAAATTAAAAATAAAGAATGCAAAAGTTGCATTAATTGATTCATTTTGTTTATGCAACTTATGTGTGCAAGTATAGGTAACCCTTCTTAAGTGATAGCATAGGAATGAATAGGGTATGAAATTATGTAAGTGTTAGGTCATTTTCAAATGAACCATACATATTACCAAATTCTTATTCAAAACTATGCTAACATAAAGAGAGAAGGAAACCTATGCTAAGCAAACCTTTATATCCTACTCACATGCAAGCTTATAATTAAAATATAAGTAGCACACTTTCAATTTTGGATATTTGATTCATATATATTGAAAATAAATTTAAATTTAATAGTGATAATAGCCACTCATATTATTACTTTAGCCAACACATGCAAATTTGACATAAAGTAAATAATTTCATTTTTTAAATTTGAATTTGAAAAATATGGATGCATGAAACCACATGACATACAAATTTAACATGTTGGGGAAAGAACTAAAGTAATGAAAGCATGTAAACACATTCACTTTAATTAAATCCTAAAGACATTCTTATGGAATAAGAAAGTTTAAAATAAATCAAAGTTTATTCAATGTGATTTTGTTTAGTTTAAGTTTGATTTAATTTTAAAAAGGTGAGTTGAGTTTGCTTTCTAACCCATTCCCACATGTGTTTGATATTTTGTTTAATTTTAGATGATTAGATTCATTTTATATAATTAGGTTAAGGTATGAATTAAGCAAGTTAATTAACCCTACACCTTAGCATAGTTAACCAAATAATTATGAGCCAATGAGATGACATAAAATCTCACAAGAATTTAAACTTGCAATGCACCTAGGAAGAAGAAAAGGCCTAATGCAATTTGGCTCATGATTAATGGTTAATTAAGCTAAGGGTTTAACTTAAGTAATTTCAAAACACCCTTCACACATATGAATTGAGTTTTGATTTCTTAATTGAACTTAGGCTTTAACACCTAAGCATCTACCCAAAGTAGATTAATTAAGTTATGAAGTTTTAGAATTTTAAATTAATTAAGAGGATAATTAATGAATTAACCCTCTTAATTAAGAGAAGATTAAGGAAAGAAAAGGGGTTTAGGAATAGCTTAGGAAATACCCCAAAATTATTCCTAAGCCTCTATTCACTATCTTCAACCCAATAATGGATTAAAACATTAATCAAACCCAATTATCCTTACATAAAGAGGTAATTAGGAATCATATTTGTAATTCCCCCAATCAATAAATTCCAAGAAAATTAGTGGAGGCATAAGTCATCCCCTAAACATATCGAGGAAGTTTAGGATAAATCAGAGGTTTAATTAAGAGGTAATTAGCAAAATATGATTTCTAATAAAACCCAAAATTGAAGAAAAGAATAATTCAAAATCTATTATTTTTAAAATATTTTAGGTTGAATTATCTTTCCACAATATTTTAGCTCATATTTTTTGAATTTTATTGAAAGAGATATGATTTTTAGAATATCATGAGAATAATTAATCATTAATTAAATTCTCTAACTAATCCCATAGCTCACAAAGACGCATGCGGCGAAGGCTTTTTTACATGCGGCATGAGCCTCCACTTAAACGCTCATCAAGTGATGCACCAATGCATTTTAATCCTCTATTCAATCAAAGATGTTCGTGAGATCATCCTGAGTAATAAAAGGATAAAGAATTTTCTAAACTTGAGAATAATCATGGCCGTCCATCCAAAATGTATGGATGGATGGCTACGATCATCCGAGTTCTTTCCTTACGATTAATAGAGGTCATCCATGATCTTAGGGAAGATCTGAGGTTGATTAGCTGAAACAAGATTGTTCCCACACCATCTAAAGCTAATGGAGCATATCCAATGGATTTTACATGACTGAAAATTTCTTTCACAAAGACCAACACCACTAAGCTGTCAAAATTCATACCTCAGGAGGTGATCACCGATGCTGAGATGAGGTAGCCCGTCTAGTGGAGATGAAGCCCCGCTTGAAAGTTTCAAGCCTTGAGAGTGATCTTCTATGGACCAACACCACTCCCTTTGTGGTTTGATTCCTCTCCTCCTTGCTTTGGGAACTCAAATGAGCTTGGGTGCACTCAATTGATCCAGGGAGTGTGTGCAAGGAATGAGTTTTGAGTGTGAGGAAGTTGAAGGTTCAAGAGCTCCCTATTTTCTCAATGGAGAAAATGAGAAGTTTTAAATCCTTCTTAGAAGCTAGATGGCTCTTTGATCTTTCCTAACACTTGCTTCAATCAATGAGGGATGAGAATTCAAATTGAATTGGGGAGTATATCTCCCATGGCAATCGACACACCTCCTTACCATTTTGATCCAAACATGGAGGGTTGATCTATTTGCATTGGTGAGATTTTAAATGAATTGCCAACCTCCCATGTGTATCAAATTGAGTGGAAGAAGGATTTGGAATGAGCCAATTTGACCCACGGGGTTGGGTTTGGCTTTGGGTCCATTTGGGTTGACCCACACCCATTGGGTTGGGTGCACCACTCTTTATTAGGTCAAAATGGGTCAACTTGGGTCAAGTTGACCAACTGGTCAAATTGGGTCAAACTAAGGGTTGGGTCAAGTTCATATGACCATTTGAAATATTTTGGTGGCTTTGGTTTGATTCAATTTGGGTTAGTTTGAATTTAGCTCATATGAATTCATTTAGGTTAAATGGGTCAAGTTGACCTACTTGACTCACTTGACCTATTTGGGCTAGGTCAGGGGTATGTTTAGGTTTGGTTAGTCATGTGGAGTGGATTGATATCTTTATTTTCAATTAATTTTGGTTAAATTCAAATTTGGCTAAACATAACCCCTTTAGGTCAAGTTGGGTCTAAGGTCAATTGGGCTAGGTTAGGCTCAACTATTGTTTTGGTCAAGTTCATATAGCCATGAGTTTGATCAATGGTTTCATCAATTTGGCCTATAGAATTTGGCTATTAGGTTTCATTTTGGGCTTGTTGACTTGGTTAACTAGGTTTGACCCAATTTGATTATTGATCATCTCATGATGATTTTTGATCATGATAAGAGTCAAGTTGATTTCAATCCAATTTGGTTAATTGAAGGGCTCATGTAATTTGGTCACTTTGGGTCAAGTGAGTGGAGTCAAATGGTCAAAGCTGATTTGATGACTTGTATTTTGGACTTATGATTGAAATATAAATCCATTTGCATGTGATTTGAAGCCAAATGGGTTTTGATTCATTTGACAATTTCATATTTAAAGGAAGAACATGAATGGATTTTGGCTTTAATTTTTGAATTATATTTTAATTTAGTGATTGAGGTTTGTATTTATATATGGATTCATGATTGTAGGGTTGATTGAATTATGAAGGAAAATCAAGAGTTTGGCTTGATTTGAAGTTGATTTGTAAGTTCAAGATTTTGACTTAAAAGGCTTAGGAGTGGATTTGAGTTTGATTTTTTGAAGTTGTTTTGATTGTTTGAATTTATATTTCATTTATATATGAATATAAATGAGAATATAAATGATCTTTGAGAAAATTTCAAGGATTTGAAGTGATTTGATCATGATTTAGGCTAAGTCCATTAAAAAGGATTTTAAAGAACTTAGGAAAATTTTTGGAGTTTAAAGCTTGAATTTTGAGTTTATATTTGATTTATTTATATTTATATTTCATTTATATATGTGAATATAAATGAGAATATAAATGAGTTATGAGAAATCATGAGTTTGAATTGATTTGATCATAATTTAGGCTAATTCCATTAAAAAGGAATTTAAGGACTTGGGGAATTTTGGAGTTTTGGATTTGAATTTTTGAGTTTGGTTTGATTGATTTAAATTTATATTTCATTTATATATATGAATATAAATGAGTTATGAGAAAATCCCATGATTTTGAATTGATTTGATCATGATTTAGGCTAAGTCCATTAAAAGAAATTTTAAGGACTTAAGAAATTTTATGAATTGATTTTGAATTTTGAGTTTTGATATTTGAATTTATATTTCATTTATATATGATAAAATGATAATATAAATGAATTATGAGAAAATCTCAGTTTGATTTGATTTAGATCATGATTGGCTAAGTAAAGGAAATTAAGGACTTAGAAATTTGATTTAGAATTTCATGGATTTTGATCATGATTTCAATCATGGATTCAATTACATGGAATTGATTGGAGAAAATCAAATAAAATTGATTTGACTTGAAGGAAGGAAGGTGAGAATGGTTCTGAAGGTAAGGGTGGGTAAATTTTCCTAACACCCATAAGGATTATTCCTAAACTCTTCTAAGTCTTATAGTGGTCCACCTAATCACTAGATGTGTCTTAAGACTAAGGAACTCTTGAAGTCAAGAGAAATCCTATGTCTAAGATGGATTGAGAACTCATTCTAAAATGAGGTCAACAAAGGTGAATAGTGGTGACCTAACAAGGAACAGCAGTATTGTGTTGATCAAAATGATCAATAACACCTAATCATAAGCAATGTAAATAATCTATCAACCCAAGGTGTAAAAAAGAATCCAGAGCTATCAAGAATGAGGCTCACTTATGTCCAAGACATAAGAGAGAGGGAAGAATCCACTAGGGGCTAGAGTATGAACCTTCCACTAGGGAAGCATGTTCAAGCCATCCACAAGGGGATGAGCGGTTTGATTCGATATGAGTCTTTAAGTTTGAGTTTCACTGGAGAAGAGAGTTGAATTTGTTTTAATTTGGTTAGATTTGAATTTTTGAGATGAGCCCTATTTATGACAATGAGGTAGCACGAGGTCAAACCTAACTCATTTACTTAATCCAAAGGGGTTGTCTACTAAACACAAGTAGGACTAGCCAACCAAAGGGATGCCTTTGGTATGCAAGAAGGAAGAAAGCATAGAAGACTTACATCCTTCAAAGTAGACCATGGGGGTAATATATTGGTCAAGACAATGATTGAACCCAACCTAGGCTAAATATTGAGTGAATTTTGGGGACTTAGATCTCAAAGATAGAAGGCAATTTCATTTTCTTCAAATTTTTTTATTTTGATTAAGATGGTTCCAATTGGTTTGCGATGAACTGTGCTGAGTAAGAGCCATGAAGGCCTAGACCTGACTCAGATTTACTAATTCAAAGGGAGTAGTCTACTAAACACAGTGTAGGACTATCCAACCAAAGGGGAAAATGCCTTTTGGTATACAATGGTCAAGTCTTAATAAGAAAGTATGGGGACTCACATCTTTTAGAAATAAGAAATCACCGGGTAATCTACAAGGCAGATCAAACCCAACCTAGTAAACTATTGAGTGAATGCCGATGGGGGACTTAAATCAGCTCAAGGATAGTCAACGATTAGTTTCATTGTTAGATTTATTTATTTTTAGGGATTTTGTTGGTTTGCGATAGATAAAATTGAGGAGGAGCTTGTAGAATCCTAGACCTATCTCAGATTTATTGAACCAAAGGGAATAGCTTCCCGGCCAATGGGAGAACTATCCAACCAAAGGAATGTCTTTTGATTTGCAATGATTAATTGAAGGGAAGAAAGCTCGAGGACTCACATCTTCCACTAGAAAAGACCACTAGGGTGATTGATTATTTTGGGCAACAAATCAAACCCGACCTGGGTTGCCCATCGATTTGACAATCATGCTAGAAAGAATGCATCATAGTTACATCTTCCAAAGCGAATGACCGCTAGTAACCTACTGTGGAAAAAATAGATTGAACCCGACCTAAGGGCGACTATGAAGTGAGTACCAACCTGGGATTTATCTCAACTCGTAAGCAATTCTATGGGGAGTTCTACCGACACCGCCTAAAGATATGATGTCTGCTTGGGAAAAGGGGCCCTTTGGGGGCTTCAATTCCTAATCCACAAGCAAAAATTTTATTTGTTTTGTTTTTTTATCATGGACCCTATTAGTTTGTAAGGGATCAAACTGAGAAGGAGCTTATATCAGCCTAGACATATCTCACATTTACTGAACCAAGGGAGAGAATCTGCATCCAACAAATTCTCCAACCAGGGGTGGCTACTAGAAAGGGGAACTGCCCATTCCAAAAGTAACCCGTAGTGTCTAAATGGGGTCAAAGGATGATCCAAATAAAGTGCCCATGGGATGGGCATCTAAGGGCTTAATCCAACACTAGAGAAGATGACATGGCTAGTCATATATCCAATGTATTCTGTCCAACTCAAGAGAATGCTTGGACTCATACCGCCAAGAGTGGTGTACGGTGAGTCGATGTCAGCATAAACATCAACCAACCTAAGGTGATCGGTGAATAACAGCTCAGAAGAAAGCTCGGGGACTCACATCCTCATATAGAATGACTGATAGATTCTTCTGACAGTGTTATCCACCTAGATGATTATGAATGCCACTAGGACTTATGAAAGGAAAGGAGCCTCTGGGGGACTTATCCTAAACCTCTAATATACTCAACCTAGTTAGTGCATGATGGATAGTTCAAGAAGAAAGCTCGGGAACTTAGATCTTGTTAAATAAAATCAACATGAGGTAGCTTACTGATTGAGTAGTGAAGAATTCCAAACTAACAAGACGCTTGTTGGTTTGGAATGGTCAAGTTAGAAAGAAAGCTCAGGGACTTATATTATCAAAATAAGTGACCACTAGGGTGACATACTAGTGAAGATGGACTACCTAGAGCGCCTAATGAGTGAGTGCCATGGGGGCTTGCTCACATCAAAATAGCTCAAGATAAAAGATTTATGTTTATTTTGTGCATGTGTTAAAAGGAATAGGATGCCTCTGGGGATCTCTTTACACCTATTCTAATAGCGTCAGGAGATTGTCTTTATGTTGTGAAAGAGGGATAGGATGCCACTAGGGGACTCTTACACTTACCCTAAACACATCACGGTGAATTCATAAGACAAGTAAACAACGCTTTGAAAGAAGAGAAGATTTGATGAATGGAATCATATTTTTATTCTTTTTATTAATGATTATTCTCAAACATGATTTATTTCATGGGTAATATTTCTTTAGATAGATCCTATTAATTGGAAGCATCATGTGTCCCCTTTACAATCAAAAGTTAATAAGATCCTCCTAGGCCTTCTATGACATGGGCCTTCCCAAGTGGGTTCAAACTTGCCCCCATCTTTTGGACAACAATTGGTCTCCTGACTAACACAAGTTCTCCTACTAAAGACCTAGCACTAGCTTATTGAGCTTGAATCATTTTGGCCTTGTACAACTCAAGGTTCTCGCGCATTGACTCTCTCCAAACCTTCAAAGCTCTTCTAACCGCAACTTTGCATTTCTATAGTGATCTTTACCCAATGCTATCCTTAGTGATGTTGAACTTCTAAAGGTAGAACAACTTGACCCATACACTAAGGAAAATGGGGTAAAGTTGAGTTCGGTATGTGCAGCACAAGGCTCTCAACTAACTACGCTTTCACCATTTATTGTCATCAAGAGTCTTCTTCAGATGAGAGTTTTGTTGAATGCTTCTACTAAGCCATTTGCTCGGGTAGTAGATGGTGAGTATCTCCAATCTATATGTCTCCAGCAAGTTGATCTTCATACTTTTGAATGCAATATCATTATCAGATATAATTCATCGAGGCACCTCGAACTTATATATGATATGGTTTTTGAAAAATTGAAGCACATGCTGAGCTATGACCTCTCTAAGTGGGATGGCTACCACTTGGAAAAGTGGCGTGCCTAAGATGAACCAATGCCCCTTGAAAGAAGGAGGATTGATCGGACCCACAATGTCGGTACCTTAACACTCGAATGGCCATGAGGCTAATGTAGGGTGTAGAATATTGAGTGGTTGGTGGAGGACCACACCATGTACCTGACACTGATAACATCTCCTAGTTATATTAATGCAGTCTGTAATCATTGAAGGCTAGTAGTATCCAAGTCACTTGATCTTCATCTTCATCTTCAGACTGGATTGATGTTCTCTACATAGACCTTAGTGTACCTCAGTTACAATAGCACAAGCTTCGTGTCTAAACAGTGTAACCAAAATTGGTCAAAGGACCAGTGGTATAGGGTGCCATCAACAAGAGCGTAGGAGAGAGCTCTCTATTTCACCTGGCATGTGACTTTTCTTAAGATAGTTTGTTGGATGTTCAAGTAATCTATGAACGGTTGCCTCCAATCCAACTCCTTGTCCATTTTGGCAACGACAATCTCCCCTTCAAGAGAAAGTCTCTCCATGATTTCAACATCAATAAGGGATAAGACTTGTCTATTTTGGACCATTATTAGAATGGAATCATCTTCCGGACATGCTAATTCTTTGACAAGTTTGGCCAAAGCATATGAAACTATGTTCTCTACTCGAGAAAGCTTGTAGATGGTGACTTTGAGAATCTGCCAACAGCTTCATGGTGTACTTGTAATAATGACGAAGCTTGGGTTTGAGAATCCCCAAAGAACCCGACAATCTGGTTGATGACCGACTGAGAATCCCCAAAGATATTGATGCTCTTGACACTGATAGTGATGGCTAACTCTGCACGCAATCAAAGCCTCATACTCGCTTCATTGTTGGTGTAGGGTTGGAAAGATAGTATAAGAATCTCATCACATCGCTTAGAGTTAGAAGAACTATTCCTACCCTGCCTTTCCTGGGAGAATAGATCGTGGTGCTTCACCTTTAAGAAAAGAAGTAACACCATCAAAATATATCTTCCATCGATGGTTGCTGGCCTCCCCTAAGTTCATGATTTGTTTATCAGGGAGATCATCACTAAGCAGAGAATCAGCAGGAAGTGGATGTGCTGCTAAGAAATGCTAGTTTATCCTTTACTCTGAGGGTAATATGATATCAAATGCGGAGAATCATGGACCATGCCAAACATAGAATTGGTCATGAGATGATTTTATGAGATCAAGTTCACCTTATGAGAAAGCATATAATGTTGTAACTTCTGAGATGCAAAGATCAAACCTAGGCAATGTTTCTCAATATGTGGATAGTTTGTTTCAGAAAGATGATTGAGGTAGTAGAGAGCGTTCTTCTTCCTTTCATCATTGGCTTGGGCCAATGCACGAGAGAGTCATCCATACAGAAGGTAGAGATGAGTGGCCCGCCGGATAGGCGCTAGAGAGGCTTAAAATACTACTTGATATTTTCTTCAAAGGCCACTTATCATCCCACTTGAACTTGGCATCCTTTTGACAAGTGCTGAAAAATGGCTTGCATCTCCTCGATAGGTTTGAAAGTGCTTAGATATGTCATCAAAGGATCTGAGTTGAGTTAAACTCTAGAGGTGGCATTTCTAAGATAGTTTTAATCTTTTAGGATCTATTTTATTTCCCAATGTTGAACAACAAACCCAAGGAATTTCTCCTCAAGCCACTCAATGCACACTTTGGGATTCATTTTGAGGTTATATTATTTTAACCGTTCGAAAACTACTCTCAAGTTAAAGAGGTGGTCTTCCTTTTCTCTACTCTTGATTATTAGATCATCAACGTAGCCCTCAACCTGATGATGGATGAGTTCATTGAAGATCTGAGTCGTGGCCCGTTGGTATGTAGCACCAACATTTTTAAGACCGAAAAGCATGACCCTATAATAGAAGATTCTGATCGGAGTTTGAAAAGTAGTGTTTCTTTCATCTTCAAGAAACATCTTGATTTGGTTATAGCTAATGACCCATCTATGAAAGAGAAGACTGCATGAGATGAGGTGATGTCCACCATTAATTCTGATATAGGAGAAGGAAACTCGTCCTTAGGACATGTCTTGTTTAAGTCCTTAAAATTGGCGCATATGTGAATCAGCCATTCTTCTTCTTAACTAGGATGATATTAGCTAACCATATAGGATATTTTTCTTCCCTAATGAAACTAGCATCGATCAATTTCTTAACTTTAGAAATGACTTGTTGTTCAATTTCTAATTGCATGCATCTAGGAGCTTGCTTAATAGGGGGTAATGTAAGGATATATTGCTAGCTTGTGGACTACTACGTCAGGAAATAATCTGGGAATTTCTTCATAACTCCATGTGAAGCAATCTTTAAACTCAATCAATAGTCTAACTAAGTCATTATTTTCTTATTCATTCAACAATGAATTGATATATATCGGGTGTGGATTTTCTTTTATCTTGAGATTGATTTCTTTAAGCTTGTCTATTATTGAATGAATCTCCTCTTCAAATTCTGGTGATACCTCTTTGACTTAGAGATCATCTGGATCATCTGAGGTTTCTAAACATATATTCTCATAAGAGTTGGTGTTGTGTGAGAAGAACCTATCAGACTCTAAATGATTGGTAACAACTAAGCAGTAATCTTTATCATTGACTGGACCCACTGTACTGAATCCTAATACTACACTTGATTGTGCTTCCCTGCCTATATTATTCCATAGCTTTTCAAAGTACATTGACTATGCTTGGACCATGTCATTAGGATTCCAAATCTATGTGAATAGTAGGGGTACTCCTACGAACTGGAACATAACACTAGTTGGTTGATGACCACTGTGGGGTCTTCCACCTAAATTGCCTCCCTCGCCTACCGGTGAAGTCATTCTACCCACATGTCCATATGATGGAATAAAATGTGGGTGAAATGTATGCGGATCTATTTCTTCTTCAATTCCTCTTTCTTATTCACTTGGATTTCCTTTTTCTTCTCTTTTTTTGCCTTTTCTTTTTCTTCATTTTCTTTTTCTTTTGAATTTGAGTTTTGTCCAAGTTCACAAGAAAGGGTATTTTGAGAAAGATAGTAGGTCACATCCTCATAAATCTCAACCTCTCTAACTGAAAATGGCTTTTCATCTTCATTGACATGACATTCAATTCCATCTTTTTTGAACTTGATGCACTGATGGAAGGAGGATGAAATTATATTATTCTAATGTATTTAAGGCCTACCGAGCAAAGCAGTGAACAAAGTGTTCGAATTAATGATGTAAAACTTAGCTTCAATCTTTCAATCACCTATCTCCAAAGGTAACACTATGGAACCTAAAGCCCACTCACCTTGTTCATTGAATCCTTTCAATATCATCTAATATCCTCAGAGTACGGAGATGTTGATCCTTAAATAAACAAGGGTATTTAGACTCATTATGTTCAACGATGCACTTGGATCAATGAGAACTAGCAAGTCGAATCGCCATGTTAATTGTGTGATGGGGACATTGTGCTCCAAGTCCCCTAAGAAAGTCTTCATAAAGTGTAATCCCTAAACTTTTTTGTGCAATGTGCCTCCTCACCAATAATAAGCTAAACCATATTCTGTGATCAAGGAGAGCCTTGATTAATGATTCCCTCATCTCTTTGGATAAGACAAAGGCATCGTATATGCTTAGCTTAGATGACAACTTTCTTAGATGAGAGATGACCTTGTAGTCCATCTTGGGTTGATCCTCATAAGCATATCCAAGGGTGGAGCATCCTATGGAGGGGCTTCTCGATCATCTATACTAATGACTTATTTTCCTCTATCTGAGGTGTAGCTCTAGGAGGTAGAACCTTGCCATTATGAAGGTTGACTGATCTCAGGTGGTAGTACTACCGCATCAAAGCTCACCCCAGCCTTCCTCATGTGACCCTCAAAATTGGATGATTCTAAGTCTATCTCAGGAGGTGAACCCGTAGCATGCAGAGTAGGAAAGTCCAACTCTGAATAAGAAAGAGGAAGATCAAAATTATTATAGTTATTTTGACTTGAAATGTTATCATTAGGAATAGAAGTAGACAACCCATTACAAGTGACACAGATGTAATTCAAACTAGCTTTATTCTTTAATTTCTTGGATTTGATAGGAGGTACAAAGGAGAAATTAAGTAAAGTAAGTGGGGTAAAAGATTTGATGCCCTTATCCGATGATATAAGAGTTCTACTAGTAGAAGAAGAAGAGCTAGTCAAGTAAGAGGCACCGATGTGGTAGCTAACCAGAGGACGGAGGTCTGGTGGTTGGGTTCTTGGGCTATGTCGCCTTTGCTGAGCTCCCACTTTCCCTGAGTTGGCACTAGCAACTTGCAAACCTTCTTTGATATTGGAGGTATGAGCTGACTCAGGCACCTGCAAGGAAAGTTTCTTGATCTTCTGGACAATCTTTTTAGAGGTTTTGGATAAGGAGATAACCCAACCTTCTTTGGTTTTGGAAGGATCACAAGTATCCCCAAGGATTACCCTAATGGAACTAGATGATTGTTCCATAAGGTATTCCTTCAAGATAACTACAGCACCGATCTTGAAGCTATGTTCACTCTAGTCCTTGAATGTGAAGCAGCCCTCCAAAACATGACCGCATACATGGGGGAAAAAAAAAGTTAGATCATGACTTTGCCCACTTCCTACGGCCTCCCAGCTCTAGCTAAAAAACTTCTTTAAGAGATTCTTAAAGATCTTCTGATTACCTTCCTCTTAAATGAATAAGGCTTGTTTATCTAAAAGAGTAGGTGGACCATACTACCGCAAGGTATGTGTCGCCATCGATGATATGGTATGAGAGGCGGTGGGCTCAAAGGTCAGCTGGAGGCCTGGTAGGAGGTGGAACAAAGGTCGTGGTCTCTCAAACTGATCTCTAGCTAGTTGCTTCCCCTTATTTACCGCTATCACTGTTCCCAGCTTCTTCTCATAGACCTTCTATGGCTTTGCTTTGGGCAATTGATCTTGAAAAGGCAAATGTTTGGCCTCTCCTTGTAGACTAGTCGTCTTGTTAATTAACTTCTCAAAGGTTTTGATGGTGAAACCCTTAAGCATGAAGGTGACCGGGCCATGGATATTCTTTAGAAGAATCTCAATGGCATGCTATTCGGATAGTTGTAGCTCACATTTCATACTCAGGTTATGCCATCTGAGAATATAGTCAATAATGGACTCACCTGGGTGTTGTTGTGCTGAAATAAGATCACCAATAGTAATCCTTTGTTGAGCTACAACAAATCTCTTAATAAAGAGTTGCTCCAACTCAACAAATGTCTTTACTGAACCGTTGGGAAGTTCAACATACCAATCAAAAGCTATTCCTGCTAGGCTACTAACGAAGAGGAGGAATAACAAAGCATCGTTGCCACCGGCGTTGCAACAACTAGACCTGAAGTGTGCAATATGCTACCTCAGGTTTCCACTGCCATCAAAACTCTTGAACGAAGGTGGTACAAAACCCTTGGGAAATTGGATTGCATCAAATTCCTCTGGGTAGGGTCTACCCTTTGGAACTGATGATCCTCCCTGGGCTTAAGCCAACGGTTCCTTCACCTGCTGCTCAACCATAGATTTGATACCTTTCTCCTATATGGAGGTACTTTCCACTACCTTATTATACATGCTAGTGTTATCTTACTCGATCGGGAGGTAAGGTCTTGGCTGGGTCCAAGACATGCAGTAACTCTGGCTGACTAGTCTCAATTGTAGTAAGATGAACTATTGAGGCTTATTTTTAAAGTATTGAGACTATTGTTAATAAGTCCTCAAGCTACCTCACCACGTATCTATTTGTTCATCTTTCTAGTTTAATTAATATCGAAGGTGTTGGGCTGATTGGGATGTGTCTGCCTGCTCAACCTGATCACCTTCCATAGCCTGCTGCTCTTTAACGAGGGATCCCCTAGTATCTACCATGCAAACCCTAGCTGAGTATCCCAATAAATCATCTTTGTTGGGATCAAAGCTGATCTTCTCTTCATCAGACCAGTCATATCCTAGGATCTCCTTCTTTTCCATAAAATAGTTGGCTACTATATCATCTAAAGGACGATCAATCAGGACAAATGTCTTTGACGGTAATCAATCAGCCATGTATAGACGCATACGCCGGAGAATCAATCCTGTGAGGATAGTACTCACTAGAAGAAATGCACTCCTGACTATCACTAGCTTTGAAATGGGTGACACTCCTAGGAGGCTCTACTATCATGGGTGCAACTGGGTTGTCATTTGCTTCCTCTACAACCATCTCTATGTCCTGCTGAACTGGTGGTGTTGGTGAAGGGATGATCACTATGCTTTGGGGTCATCATTCCTTCCTCACCACAATTAGGAAAAAAGGTCAAGTAGGAGAGCTCAGCCTCGCCATAGTAGGTGGTGTAGATGGAATGGGATCCTTTGGCCATAGCCGGATCACCAACGGGTTCTCTTCTCCCCGGATGTGGCCTTCAGTGGAACTTGAGATACTGCAACTTGAACGTGGACTAGAGTGGTGGAGACACCACCGACTCTCTCAAAACAAGGACCCTCTTTCAATGATGGGTCATCCCTGTAAGAAAAATACCATCTATGTGATCGACATGGGTAGCACGCTGATCAAAAAAATTAATGAGTGAGGCGATTGTCACCAAACCTCTCCCTAGTGATCAATTGAAGTGGCCCTCGTTGTAGATGTTTCCCGCCATGGGGATAACATATCTCAAGTTGAATTGAGCTCCGAACTCAGAACATTCGTAAGCTCCGCCAACCCGGAACCAACTGAGGCGCATACGACCTCCTCCTTAAACCTATTGAACCATGTGGAGGTGAAGTATGGATCCTCCTAGCATCCTCTCTGTTAGACCTAAAGAGAGGATGAAATGGGTTCATTGTAACCAGCAGGGAAATTAGAGTGGGCACCTCCTCCATAACCATGTCCATCTCCTGTGATATATGGTACCACTTAATCATGCAGTTTATGTTCCTCCTCTGAGTCCTGGTAGGTTGAGTGGAATAAGAACTAGACCCAACCTCAAAATTCAGGGAGGCAATCTCTGGGATCAGAGGAGCCTTACCCTTAGAGGGTTCTAATGAATGGGTGCTAGCCTTGTTCAGAACAAAACCACGTCACCTGACCGGTGTTGATGTTGAACACACTATATCTTCAAAGAGGGGATATCAGAGTTTGATGGAAAATCAATCTGAATGAACGGCTTCTTCCTGGCCACTGCTGTCTTGCTAACAGTCATGAGAAGAGTGCCCTCACAGGTGATCCTTGCCCCTTTGAAACCTCTACCGAAATGGATGAGATGGGTGTAATCAGCTCGGTGGAGATTGGCCTGATCCAAGGCCAAGTCCATGCCGTAGGGGAAAGTAAACATATATTTCTATGAAGCTGCCATTATAGTCAACTGAAAATTGAACTATAGCTACAAATGAGACTGATGCTGAGAATCTGCAATATTGAAAACAAACTTGGATCAAATTTTATTTTGTTAACTTCTGAATTTGAATTTAAAATTTGAACCCAGATCCAACATCTTGGAAGTGTTAAGTGGGTTCAAATGGATTTAGTGAGAATTTAAAGATTTGATTGGAAAGAGGAATTTTTGAATATGAATCCAATTTCAACAAATTTGGGTATGTTGAAAATGGGTTCAAATATTTTTAGAAAGATGCTTCCATAGGTTCATGTTTAAAATTAGATTTTGATATGAGGACACATTCCTTTAACAAATTTGAGTATGTTAAAGTAAGGGTCAATTGGTTTTATTTTTGATTTGGTATTTTGGAATTCACTTACTTAGCAAATTTGGGCATGTTAAGTGAGGTGTTTAAAAATAATTTTTGGTTTCTTTCTTTACTTTGTTTTGTGAATCTTTCTGTGATATTGAAAATTAGAATTCCCACTTAGCAAATTTGGGTATGCTAAGTGAAGAACCCAAGTGTGTTCTATTTTTGGAAGATCTTTGAAAATAGAATTCCTAGCAAATTTGAGTATGCTAAGAGAATCATAAAGTGTTTCATTTATTTTGGATATTTTTATTTTTGAAAAGTAGGATACTTAACAAATTTAAGTATGCTAAGAGAATCCTAATATGTTTCTTTTTTATTTTGATTTATTTTTGAAAAGTATGATCCTTAGCAAATTTAAGTATGCTAAAAGAATCCTAATCTCTTTCTTTTTTTTATTTTGATTTGTTTTTGAAAAGTAGGTTGCTTAGCAAATTTAAGTATGCTAAGGGAATCCTAATGTGTTTCTTTTTGGTTTTTATTTATTTTTGAAAAGTAAGATCCTTAGCAAATTTAAGTATGCTGAGAGAATCCTAATGTATTTTTTTTTGTTTTGATTTATTTTTGAAGTAGGATCCTTAGCAAACTTAAGTATGCTAAGGGAATCCTAGTATGTTTCTTTTTGAGTTTTGATTTATGTTTGATTGAAAGTGGAGAATACACTTTAGCAAATATGGTATGCTAAAAAAAATGAAGTTCCACTTAATTTTATGAAATGAAAATTTCACTTAGCAAATTTGAGTATGCTAAATGAAATTCCAAAAGATGTGTTTAAAATTTTTTGTGTTTGAGTTTTATTTTGAAAATGAAAGCTTCACTTTAGCAAATTTGGTATGCTAAAGAGTGAAGTTCCAAAAGTGCTTTTGGAAATTTTGTGAAGTGGAAATTTCATTTAGCAAATTTGAATATGCTAAATGAAATTCCAAATGTGTTTCAAATTTTTGTTTTGAAGAGAGAAACTTCACTTTAGCAAATGGGGCATGCTGGAATGAAGTCCCAAATATGTTTTGAAAAATTTTGTTTTTGTTGATTTTTAAAAAGAGATTTCTATTTAACACATTTGGGTATGTAAGATGAAATTAATTATGTTTCATTTTCCAAAGAAGTATATTTTGTGTGTGATTGTTGCTTTTTGAAAGAGGAAATCCCAACATAATCATATGTGGAATATGTTGAGTTGGATTTCAAAGTGATGTAATTTTATTTGGAAATAAAATTTACATTCAATAAATTTGGGTATATTGAATGGAGATGTTCATATGTGCTTTTGAAAATTTTAGTTTTGTTTGAAAATGAAACTTCCATTCAATAAATATGGGTATATTGAATGGAAAGGTTCATATGTACTTTTTAAAAATTTATTTTTGATTTTGTTTGAAAGTGAGACCTCCAACCAATTAGTGTGGTTATATTGAATGGAGAGGTTTCATATGTGCTTTTTGAAAATATGAAAATCCTAACCTAAGACATGTGGAATGTGTTGAGTGGAAGTTCAAGGTTATGATTCCACTTGAAGAGGTAATATCCATTCAACACATTTGGATGTATTGAATGGAAAGGCCTATCTTTAAATTTTATGCTTTTGAAAATATGATTGTTGGAATTTTTTTTGAAAATGATGTCTTCATTAGAAATGAATTGAGTGTAGAAACTCATTTGTATTTTTAGAAAATGTAATTGCTGGAATTTTATTTTTGTAAAGATGATCCTTCATATAACAATCATAAAGATTTCTAGATGAAGATGATTTAGGAAAAATTTTGTGCAAAATATTTTATTATGTGCATTTTTGAAAGAGTGCTTTTGAAAAACATGATTTTTGATAAGGATTTATTTTATCTTTATTATTTTTGTATGAACCTTTCCTTACTATAGAAATGATAAGGAGGAAGTCTTTAAATATTTTTTTTTTATTAGATTTTTATTTTTACCCATTGGGAAACTCAACGGGGGGTTTTAAAACCAACATGGGGTGAAGTCCTAAAACCTAAAGATGTTGGCTAGCTTAACTTAAGAATGAAATAAGTTAAGTGCCAACGGGATGAAAGATAGTCTTAGATTCATACCAAAGTACAAACCCGCTATCGATATTTAGAGACAATGATAATTTACTAAAAATGGAGAGAGGAACCTTCCCCAGCGGACTCGCCAAAAAAATCTGTGGTGAAAATTTTCATGATTGATTGAATTTATAAATAAGTGAGGTATATACTTCCATCTTCACTCTATGCGAGATAAAATGAAGATAAAAATATACATCTCTTCTTTTTATGCATTTTTGACACAACGTAGATGCGCATATATGTTTTTATTGAGGGTGATCGGGTACTACATTGAGGAGAGGTGTACTTTCTTGAAAGATAGAAGTCACCACCCTACAATGGAGCTAATCACCTCAATTAGGACTCCTAAGGACACTGGGTCTGCATGTGTACCAAAGATTCTTCCCCTATTTTATATGAATAAGTAAAGTAAGGTTTATTTTAAACTGAGTTTGTTAAGTTCCCTATAGGGGCAAGCCCCTATGATTAATTACATCATAAGGAATGAGATTCTTTAGGAATACTCTCGATTAAGGTAAATGATCATTGTCTCCAAAGATTTCAATAAGTAGGACTATCAATCGATTAGTTTATTTTGGAATATCGAATAGGATTGATCAAAGAGAGGGAGCTATTATCGAAACCAAAGGAAGATAATTAGAGATGCTCACGATGCTAGGAAACCTAGCTAGCATCTCAAACTATCTTATGGTTGGGCTTTACATTTTTAAAATTGAATTATTCATCTGAGTTGACTTTTTATTAGAAGTTTAGGGCTTATAATTTTGCAACACAAGGTTATGAAAATGCATAAGAGGTGAGAATTTATGCTTATAGCCCATAGAAGGGAGAAGCAACCTCAGAACCTAAATCTAGGGAGCTTTAGCGAGGGCCGAAAGCATGACCTAAATCTAAGACGATAATGGATATTTGGTTTGCCTCCACAAGGGAGGACAAATCACCCTACTGCTTGGACTTATAACCACCTGGGGATGGCCGTCAACTAACTCCTCCTATGATGTTAAATTCATGTAGGCAAGTCATATGCTTTATGCAAGATAGCTAGGCTAATATTTATTTAGAAAGAGATAAGTCCTTAAACTTACTTCCTAAAGAGACTGGATCATGTAAGGGCATGCTTCAAATGACCTAAATCTGATGTAAATCATATTACATATTACTTTCATTTTTGGATAATCATTTGAGTTAGGCTTAAAGGATTCATATGCCTAACGCATGAGAAGTAAGATTATTGGCCAAAATCAGAAGGGAGGAGGTGTGTTTCCACCATGTCCCTCGAAGGTTAAGTCAAGTTTCTTTGAAAAATGTGGAAGCCCTCCAATCAAGAGTGAAAATAATATGCATTTATGCACGATGTTACAAAAGAAATACTCATGCAACTAAGGGATTGCTAATTCTTTTATCTTGATTTTTAGCCTAAGCTCTAGGTGAGGTTATGAATTCTTTATTTTAATTTTGAATTGTTAAATTTGGTAGAAGATTTATTTTTTCGAGAGCATAATCTACATCCAGCCATACATCAAGCAAGAAAGAAATTAGGAAAAGGATGTCATCTTAATGCACAATCTAAATAAATTATCAATCAATTTATAAAGCTAACGCAAAAGAATAAGAGGCCATTTATGGTCGGGCATCACCGCATAAACCCGAAAATAAATTTGGTAGCTAAGCTCTACCCTTATACAACCTGGATTATAAAAATGAATAAATTTACAATTAAGTGAATTCATGGGGAGGGTTCTTCATTATGTCCACTTGCCTATTGGATTATGCTTAGGGGTATAAGCACCTACACAGCAAAAGCAGTTATATTTTAATTACATTACCCCTTAAGCACAATCCCTTGCAGAAAATAATAATTAGACTAAATCATCCTACCATTCATTCTACGTACATTTACTCTGACATTCAGACTAAAACATATATCATAAAATAAAAATAAATATCAAACCGCCCTAACCTAAAGCTAGAAGTGGTGGTTTAATCTAATGTGTGCTCTTTAAAAGGTTTGTGTGGATATGCTTAACTATGGATTTAGGATTAGTTTTTTATCAGTATGAAAGTATTCAACTTAGGGGATGGTTTCATTTAAGTTATTTTACTGATTTGGGTAGATTTTATTTTGTATTTTTATTTAGTTTGAATGAATCATACAATTAATTACTAAGTGTTGTAAAGAGAGAAAAGAGAAGAGAACTTCTCTTTCTTTGTATCTTAAGTAATTTTTAAAGTAGATTCATGTTTGGTTTCATTTAGTGAATAATTTATTATGTGTTTTAATTAATCTTAAGTTTAGATGAACTCTAAACAAACTTACTCAAAAAGAAATGCATTTTAAGATTAAGTAAAGTGAATTAATATCATAAACATACATCACTTCATTTATTTCCCAATCATGTATAACATGCATACGAATGAATCCTAAGCATATCTATACACACAAATGAGAATGTTTAACACACTTTATAATGAATGCTAAGTGATTTACTTACAAAAATTTGAATACTTTATGATGCATGATTTTCATTAAGTAGGAAAGAGATTTTCTTATCCATTCTTCACATGCACACATCACAAATGTATGTATGAAAGACATAAGTGAGTATGACACTATTATTAACCAGGGGTGTAAGGTATAAGACCTACTTAGGACTACTTAAAGCCTCACAACCCTGGGATTGTCGACTAATATACCACTTTCCTTAGATACAAGCATATGTACAAAAGAAATGAAGGGAAAAGAAAGGATGCAAAAAAGTTATACTTGATTGTTTGACTTGTTTATGAAATTTATATGCATGAATATGAAGATCCTTCTTAAGTTATAACATGAAAGGGGATAAGAGTAGATTTGAGCAAGTGTTATGTTCTTTTAAAAGAACTATACACTCTGCAAATCTTATTCAAATACATGTTAAGAGGAAAGAAAGGAAGAAAACATAAAATACATTTTTATACTCACATGCAAACTTATAAATAAAATATAAGTAACACACTTTCAGTTTTGGAAATTGATCCATATATTATAAAAATAATAATTTAAAATTTAATAGTGATAATAGCCATTCATATTTTTTTACTTTAGCCAAAACATGCAATTTGACATAAAGAAAATATTTCACTTTCATTTTGATTTTTGAAAAGAATGAATGCATGAAATTCATATGGCATACACATTTAGCATGTTGGAAAGGAACTAAAATGATGAAAGCATGTAAGTACATTTACCCCAATTAATTTCTAAAGATAATCTTATGAAATAAGAAAGCTTAAAGCAAATAAAATTATTTTTTTTAAAGAAGGTTTGATTTTTTTTGAGTTTGATTTAATTTGAGAAATGTGAGGTGAGTTTACTTTTCCCATTCCACATATGTTGGTTATTTTATTTTAATTTTTTTAGATGATTAGATGATTTTTATATGTTGCTTATGTTAAGGTATAAATTAAGCATGTTAATTACCCCTTACCTATACCACCTTAGCATAGTTAAATGAACAATTATGAGTCAATGAGATGACATGAAATCTCATAAGGAATTCAAATTTGTAATACACTTAAGAAGAAAAGGGCCTAATACAATTTGGCTCATGATTAATCATTAATTAAACTAAGGGGGTTTTAACTTAAGTAATTTCATAACCCCTCTCACACATGTGAGTTGAGTTTTGATTTCCTTAATGTACTTAAACTCTTGAACACCTAAGGATCTACCCAAGATGGATTAATTGAGTTTTTGGAAAGTTTTAGAATTTTATGAAATTAATTAAGGGGGTAATTAGTGAATTAACCCTTAATTAAGGATGGATTAAGGAAGAAAAGGGGGTTTAGGGAACATCTCAAGGAAAGTATCCCAAAATTATTCCCTAAACATCATACTCACTCAATCAAAACTTAATTGAATCAATCAGAGGGTTAAATCACTAATTATGTCCTTATTTAAGCTTAATTATATTAAGAGAGTGATTAAGGAATGAACTAGAAATTTCCCTAATAAAGCTGCCAATAAATTCCAAGAAAATTAGGAGAGGCAGAGGTCATCCCATTAATTATTTACAAAAAGTTTAGGATTAATAAATTGAGTAATTAAAGGGTAATTAATAAAATAATATTCTCAATACCTAATTTCAGAGAAAAATACTATTTAAAATCAATTGGAATCAATTTTAAAATATTTTATATTCAATTATCTATACAGTGCAATTTATTTCATATTTTCTAATTTTTCTAGGCTTAGATATGAATTTAGGAAGGTCTCATGATTAATTAGTAATTAAATAATGCCTAATTATATTATTAATTCTATCAGCGCCACGTGTGCCGCTGACGCGACATGCGCTTTCCACGTGGCATGATGGGATTGGCTCTTTAACCTGTCACATCGTAGTGCCATGGTGGCGGAACTACGCGCTTTCTCCTCTGCCATCCGATCAAGGATTGGATGATTGAGATTAAAGCCACATAACAGAGGGAAGAATCATGGGAGGCTATGTGTTCTAATCTCGACTCGTCCATCCAAAACACACGGATGGACGACCAGAGATTCATCCCTGCCACTCTTTGTGTAAAATGGAGATCGTCCATCTTTGAGGCCATGATCCAGATCGATTGAGCTCAGATTGGAATGAAAATTAATCCACACCATCTAAGCATGAGTACAGGCACATCTAATGGATAGATCAACATAAGATTAAAATCCACATCATAAAGGACCAACATACATTGAACTTAAGCTCAGAAAAATGGCATACCTCGCCAGAAATGGTCACCAGTGCTCGAATCCCTTAAAGAATCTTCGTCTAGTTGAGATGAAGCTTTGCTCAAAGTTTGAGCTCTTGAGATTGGGTGGCTGCTTCTAGAGACCAACTCCCCTTTGAACTCCTTGTGGCTTTGATTGAATTAGATCCTCTCTTGCCTTTGGAGCCTGGGAAATAGCTTAGATGAACTCGACTTGGTCCTATGATGAAGCTTGAAGAAGGAATTGGGTTGATGTTGAGTGTTGAGTAAGTTGGCTTTTCAATAGAGCTCCCCTATTTTCAAGCTCTGAAAATCGAGAATGGAGAATTCAAACCCTCTCTAGGAAGCTTAAGAAGACTCTCTAAAGCTTGCTCTGAGTTCTCATGCTTCAATCGACTGAGGGAGAGTCAAAATTTTGTTGAATTAGGGGGAGTATATCTCCCCCTTTGGCAATTGGACAACCGAGAAGGATTGTGGCATTTTGATCTAATTGAGCTCATTGAATCAATTTATTAGGCCGTTTAGGGTGTCCTTGAATTCGACTTTGGCTAGGGAGTGGAATGTTGAAGTGGCCATGTGCTTGAATTGGGTGTAAGGAGGATTTCCATGTGGCCATTTCAATGGGAGTGGTCGGTTTGGCCATTGGGCTAAGTTGGGCTGACCCAAACCTGTTGGGTTGGGTGCACACACTTCCTAGTGTTCACTTGATCCATTAAAAGAGTGCCAAGTGGTTATGGAGAGAATTTGACCAAATATGGCCTAGGGCTAAAATGGTCATTTGACCTTAATTTTAGTTTGTGTATGTTTGATATGATGAGAAAATAGGTTTGGCCAAGTTTCATTGAATTTGGAGTTAGTTTGATGTGATTTGGCTCATGTTGACCCATTTAAGTCAAAATGGGTCAACTTGGGTCAACTTGACCAAATGGTTAAATTGGGTCAAACCAAGGGTTGGGTCAAGTTCATATGACCATTTGAAATGTTTTGGTGGCTTTGGTTTGATTTAATTTGGTTTAGGTTTGAATTTGGTTCATTTAGGTCAAATGGGTCAAGTTGAACAATTTGACCCATTTGACCTATTTAAGCTAGGTCATGGGTAGGTTTAGATGGTTGGTTATATGAAATGGATTTGTATCTTTGTTTTCAATCAATTTTAGTTAATTTGAATAATTTGACCCTTTAGTTAAGTTGTGTTCAAGGTCAATGGCCTATTTAGTTTTAATCAAGTTCAACAATCATTTTACAATGAACTTGACCTAATTAATTTGGCTTAGATCAATTTTGACACATTTTGACTTTTAGGTCAAGTTGGGTCAACTTGGGTCAGGTTGACCAATTGGTAAAATTGGGTTAGGTTAGGCTCAAATGTTGACTTGGTCAAGTTCAAACATTGATCATGAATTAACTTAGATCATTGGTTTCAATCAATTTGGCCTATGGTAGATTTTAGCTATGTTGGGTTTCATTTTGGCTAAGTGTTGACTTGGTCAACCCTTAGGTTTTGACACATTTTGACTTTTTAGGTCAAGTTGGGTCAACTTGGGTCAAGTGACCAATTGGGCTAGGTTAGGCTCAAATGTTGACTTGGTCAAGTTCAAACATTGATCATGAATGAACTTAGATCATTGGTTTCAATCAATTTGCCCTATGGTGGATTTTGGTTATGTTGAGTTTCATTTTGGCTAAGTGTTGACTTGGTCAACCCTTAGGTTTGACTTGGCTTGACCCAATTTGAGTGATTGGTCATCTCATGATGATTGTTCATCATGATGAGAGGTTTAGCGGTTCAATCCAATTATTAGAATTTGGCTCATAAGGGTACTTTAGGTCACTTTGGGTTAGGTGAGCCTAAGTGGGTCAAATGACTTGTCAAAGCTTGATTTGAGTTTGATTGAACTTACATATGGACTTATGATTGAAGTATAAATTCATTTGCAAGTGGTTTGACGTCAAATGAGTTTTGATTCATTTGACAATTTCAAGTTCAAAAGGGTGAACATGAAATGGATTTTGGCTTGATTTTTGAATTGAGTTTTGGTTAAGTAATTGAAGTTTGTATTTATATTTGGGTTCATGATTATAGGATTGATTGAATCATGAAGAGAAATCAAGGATTTGGCTTGATTTGAAATGATTAGGCTAAGTTCAAAATTTTGACTTGAAAGGCTTAGGTTGAATTTTGGTTGAATTTGGATTTGATTTTTGAAGTTAGTTTTGGTTGTTTGAATTTATATCTCATTCATATATGTGAATATAAATGAGAATATAAATGGGTAATGAGAAAAATTCAAAGATTTGAAGTGATTTGAACATGATCTAGGCTAAGTCCTTAAGAGAAAATCAAAGTGATTTAGGAGAGATTTATGAATTTGGATTTAACTTTTGAGTTTAATTTGATTGATTTGAATTTATATTTAATTTATATTTAATTTATATATGTGTTGAACTCATTTTTAGAATGAATTCTCAACCCCTCCATCTTAGGCATAGGATTTCTCTTAAATTTTAAGAGTTCCTTAATCTTAAGACACATCTAGTGATTAGGTGGACACTCAAAGTAGTCTTATAGACTTAGAAGACTTAGCCATATGAATAGGTCATGCCTTAACGATGTTAGAAAAATTTACCTACCCTTAGCTTGAACCATTCCTCACCTTACTTCCTTCAAGTCAAACTCCAAATCATTCTTATTTAATTTTCTCCAATCAACTCCATGTAATTGAAGTCCATGATTGAAATCCATGATCAAAATCCATGAAATTCTTAAGTTCAAAAATTTTCTAAGTCCTTAAATTTACCTTTAAGGACTTAACCTATATCATGATCTAAATCAAATCAAACTTATAAGATTTTTTCATAATTCATTTATATTCTCATTTATACTCACATATATAAATAATATATAAATTCAAACCAATCAAATTAAACTCAAAATTCAAAATCAATTCATAAAATTTTCTAAGTCCTTTAAAATTCCTTTTAATGGACTTAGCCTAAATCATGATCAAATCAATTCAAACTCATGGGATTTTCTCATAACTCATTTATATTCACATAAACAAATGAAATTTAAATTTAAATCAATCAAACCAAACTAAAAATTCAAATCCAAAATTCCAAAATTCCCTAAGTCCTTCAATTCCCTTTTAATGGACTTAGCCTAAATCATGATCAAATCAATTCAAACTCATGGGATTTTCTCATAACTCATTTATATTCTCATTTATATTCACATATGTAAATGAAATATAAATATAAATCAATCAAATATAAACTCAAAATTCAAGTTTCAATCTCCAAAAATTTTCCTAAGTCCTTTAAAATCCCTTTTAATGGACTTAGCCTAAATCATGATCAAATTACTTCAAATCCTTGAAATTTTCTCATGATCCATTTATATTCTCATTTATATTCACATATATAAATGAAATATAAATTCAAACAATCAAAACAAATTCCAAAAAATCAAAGTCAAATCCACTCAAAATCCAACTTAAGCCTTTTAAGTCAAAATCATGAACTTAGCCAAATCAACTTCAAATCAAGCCAAACTCTTGATTTTCCTTCATGATTCAATCAACCCTATAATCATGAATCCATATATAAATACAAACTTCAATCACTAAATCAAAATCCAATTCAAATCAAAGCCAAAATTCTTTCATGTTCTTCCTTTGAATATGAAATTGTCAAATGAACCAAAACTCATTTGGATTCAAACCACATGCAAATGGATTTATATTTCAATCATAAGTTCATGTTAAAGATCAATCAAACTCAAATCAAGAATTGACCAAGCCATTTGACCCACTTAGGCTCACTTGACCCAAAGTGACCAAAATTACCCTTATGAGCCAAATTTTAATCCTAACCAAATTGGATTGAATCAAACTCAACTTTGTCTCTCATCATGATCAACAATCATCATGAGATGATCAATCAATCAAATTGGGTCAAACCAAGTCAAACCTAAGGGTTCAACAAGTCAACACTTAGCCCAAAATGAAACCTAACATAGCCAAATTCTTCCATAGGTCAAATTGATTTAAATCATTGATCTAAGTTCACTCATGACCTATGTCTGAACTTGACCAAGCCAACATTTGAGGCTAACCTAGCCCAATTAACCTTAGACCCAACTTGACCTAAAGGGATTATGTTGAGCCAAATTTGAACTTAACCAAAATTGATTGAAAATAAAGATACCAATTCACTCCACATGACTAACCAAACTTAAACTTACCCTTGACCTAACCTAATAGGTCAAATGGGTCAAATAGGTCAACTTGACCCATTTGACCTAAATGAAGTCATATGAGCCAAATTCAAACCTAACCCAAATTGAATCAAACAAAAGCCACCAAAATATTTCAAATGATCATATAAACTTGACCCAACCCTTTGTTTGACCCAATTTGTGGTCAACTTGACCCAAGTTGGCCCATTTTGACCAAAATGTGTCAACATGAGATAAACCTTATCAAATAAAATCAAATCTCATGAAACTTGGCCAAACCTAGTTTCTCTTCATACCCAACATATCCAAATTTAAAAATCAGCAAAATGACCATTCTACCCCAAGGCCATAGAACAAATTATGGACTAATCCATGGTAATTTTGTCATACCCTCTTCATATCAACTCGATACCTTCCTAATACCTCAAGGGGACCTAATGAAGAGTGGTGCACCCAACCCAATGGGTTTGGGCCAACCCAAACGGACCCAAGGCCAAACCCGACCCCATGGGTCAAATTGGCTCATTCTAAATCCTTCTTCCACTCAATTTGATGCACATGGGAGGTTGGCAATCAACTCAAAGCCTCAAACCAATCATGTGCAAAGAGCTAACAGATCAAACAACCCCTCCAATGTGGTCAATTGGATCAAAATGATAAGGGAGGTGTCGGCAGTCCGATTGCCATAGAGGGAGATATACTCCCCTTAATTTAATTTGAAATTATCATTCCCTCATTTGATTGAAGCCTACAGAGTGTTAGGAAAGATCAGAGAGCCATCCTAAGCTTTCTAAGAGGGATTTGAAAAGTGATCTTCTCAGTTTTCTCCATTGAAAAATAGGGAGCTCACTTGAACCTTCAACTTCCTCCACACTCAAAATTACTTCAATTCCTCTTGTACACTCCCTCAGAGGATCAATTCGAGTGCACTAAAGCATCCATTTGAGTTACCAAAGCAAGGAGAGGAAAAATTGAATCAAAGCCGCAAGGGAGATCAAGTGGTGTTGGTCCATTGGAAGATACACTCAACCCCAAGGCTTGAAACTTTCAACAGGGTTCCGTCTCTACTAAATGAAGTTACCTCATCGAGCTTGAGCGCTGGTGATCACCTCCGACGAGGTATGGAATTTTTTGACCACTTATCTTAGGGGGTGTTGATCTTTTGTGAAAGGAATCTTCTAGTCATGTAAAATCCACCGTTGGATATACTCTTTATTAGCTTTAGATGGCGTGGGAACAATCTTGTTTCAGTCTAAGCTCAATCGAGCTTAGATTTTCCCTTGGATCATGGATGGCCTCTATTAATCCTAAGGGAAGAACTTGGGTGATCGTAGCCATCCTTTCATCATTTTGGATGGACGACCATGATTATTCCCATGTTTAGAAAATCCTTTATCCTTTTATAAACTACGGGATGATCCTTGGTCGCTCGATCTTTGATCAAATGGTAGGGATCAAAGCATGTCCCGCCGTTGCGCTGCCACTTGGATGGGATGTTTTAGTGGGAGGCTCACTACGCGATGCGTGTAAAGCGCGCTGATCACTACCACCGCATGTCGCGTTGTGTGCTGAGGGATTAATTAGGGAATTTAATTAATAATTAATTAATCTCCCGATCTACTAAAAATCATATGTTTTTCAATAAAATCTAAAAAAAATATGAGATAAAATCCTATGGAAAGATAATTTAACCTAGAGTATTTTCAAAATAATTTCAATGGATTTTGAATTATCCTCTTCTCTAATTTTGGGTTTTATTGGAAATCATATTTTGCTAATTACCTCTTAATGAAACCACTGATCAATCCCAAACTTTTTGGGTATGTTTTAGGGGATGACCTCTACCTCCCTTAATTTTTTTGGGATTTATTGAAGGCTTAATTGGAAGAATTGCAAAAGTGATTCCTAATTACCTTCATTATGTAATTAAGGATAATTAAGGTTTGGATCAGTGTTTTAATCCCTTATTAAGATTGATTAAGGTTAGATCCAATGAATATGAGGCTTAGGGAATAATTTTGGGGTATTTCTCCTAAGCTATTCTCTAAACCCCCTTTTCTTTTCTTAATATTTTCTTAATTAAGGGTTAATTCATTAATTATCCCCTTAATTAATTTCTAAAAATTCTAAAATCTTCTAGAACTTAATTAATCTACTTTGGGTAGATGCTTAGGTGTTGAATAGCTTAAGCTTAATTAAGAAAATCAAAACCTAATTCATATGTGTGAAGGGGTGTTTTGAAATTACTTAAGCTAAACCCCTTTGCTTAATTAACCATTAATCATGAGCCAAATTGCATTAGGCCCCTTTTCTTCCTAGGTGCATTGCAAGTTTAAATTCCTTATGAGATTTTATATCATATCATTGGCTCATAATTACTTAGTTAAATATGTTAAGGTGATGTAGGTAAGGGTTAATTAACATGCTTAATTTATACCTTAACCTAATTAATACATAAAAATGAATCTAATCATCTAAAAATTAAAAAAATATCAAACACATGTGAGAATGGGTTAAGAACAGCAAACTTAATTCACCTTTATAAAATTAAATCAAACTTAAAACTAAACAAAAATCACATTGAATAAACTTTGACTTATTTTAAGCCTTCTTATTTCATAAAAATGTCTTTAGGATTTAATTAAAGTTAATATTTTTACATGCTTTCATTGCTCTAATTCTTTCCTCAACATGTTAAATTTGTATGTCATGTGGTTTCATGCATCCATATTTTTCAAATTCAAATTTAAAAAAATAAAATTGTTTATTTTTTGTCAAATTTGCATGTGTTGGCCAAAGTAAAAATATGAGTGGCTATTAACACTATTAAATTCAAATTTATTTTCAAGATATATGAATCAAATGCCCAAAACTAAAAGTGTGCTTATACTTTAATTATAAGCTTACATGTGAGTAGGATATAAAGGTTAGCTTAGCATAGGTTTCCCTTCTCTTTCATGTTAGCATAGTTTTGAATAGGAATTTGGTAAGATGTATGGTTCATTTGAAAAGGACCTAACACTTACCTAATTATATACCCTATTCATTTTTATGCTATCACTTAAGAAGGGTTACATATACTTGCACACATTAATTGCATAAACAAAATGAATCAACTAATGCAACCTTTCCATTCTTTCTTTCCAATTTATTTATTTTGTACATATGCTTGTATTTAAGGAAAGTGGTATATTAGTCTGGACAACCCAGATTAGGGCTTTAAGTAACCCTAAGTAGGTCTTGTAACACCTGTTAACAATGTACTCACTTATGCCTTTCTTACTTTCATATGTATATGTGAAAAATTAGATAAAGAAACCCTTTTCCACTTAATGAAAATCATGCATCCTAAACTTCCAAAATTCCTTAAGTGAATTACTTAGCATGCATCATAAAGTTTATTAAATATTCTAATTTTTGTATATAGATATGCTTAAGATTTATTCATATGCATGTTATACATGTTGGGAAAGAAATGGAGTAATGTGTGTTTTATGAATGTGGTTCATTTTATTTAATCTTAAAATGCCATTCTCTTTGAATGGGTTTCTTTAGAGTTTATCTAAACTTAGGATTAATTAAAAGATTTAATTAGAACATTCACTAAATGAAACTAAAATATGAATCTACTTTAGAAATTACTTAGGTTAGGGAAGGAAAGAGAACTTATCTTCTCTTTCCCTCTCTTTATAACTTAGTAATTAAATGTAAGATTCACTTGAACCAAATCAAAACATGAAATAAAATAAACCCAAAATAATTAAACAACTTAAATGAAACTCTCCCATAAGTTGAACATGTCTTCTCACATAGAAAATTCTAACTTAAAGCCATAGTTAGACATACAACACAAACCTTCAAAGCACACACATTAGCCTAAGTCATCACTTCTAGCTTTAAGTTAAGACGGTGCATGGTTTGATGTTTGTTTTGTTTTGTGATATATATTTTAGACTGGATGTTAGGGTGTATACTCGTAGAATGATTTGTAGGGTGATCTTAGTCTAACCATTATTCTCTATAGGGGATTATGCTCAAGGGGCCCTATCATAAATAAAAATATAAATACTTTTACTTGTAGGTGCTTATACTCTTAAGCATAATCTAATAGGTCGGGTGGACTTAATCACCCATGTGTGGGGTGATAAGTCCAATATTTATGCTTGGGATTTGCGTGATTTGTTTTAACTAATCTCTATTTTATAGGTATTAGTTAGATTTTCATTCTTTTCTTTTTCATGTAAATTTGTGTAATTAGGATTTTGGAATGATTGTTATGGGATTTTATGTACCATGTGAAGCCTTGGAGCATCCACCTTCCAACCATCCAAAAGATAGAAGAAAAGAAGAAGAAAGAAGAAATGAAGCTTGAGACCCCCCATAACAATGAATTTCTTACTTAATTATAATTTAATTCATTTATAATCTAGGTTGTATAAGGTAGAGCTCGGCTACCCACATTTGTCTTTTCAAGTTTGTGCGATAGTGTCCGACCACAATGACCTTTTATTCTTTTTGTGATTAGCTTTATAAATTGATTGATGATTTATTTAGCTTTTGCATTAAGTGGTATCTTTTACTAGTTTCTTCCTTGCTTTATGTATGACCTGGATGTGGATTAGACTTTAGAGAAAAATAAATCTTTTACCCAACTTAACAACTCAAAACTAAAAATAAAGAACTCATAACCTCACCTAAAGCTTAGGTTTAATATCAAGATAAAAGAATTAGAAACCTCTTAGCTGGATGAGTATTTCTTTTACAATATCATACACAAATGCATTTTATTTCACTTTTGATTGGAGGGCTTTCACCTTACTAGAGAAATTTGGCTTGACCTTTGAGAGCCATAGTGAACACACACCTCCTCCCTTCTCGCTAATTTTGGCCAATAACTTGATTTCTCATGCATTAGTCATATGAATCCTATTACCCTGAGTCAAAATAATTGTCCAAAAATGAAAATAAAATTAAATTTGAATTACATTTAATTTAAGTCATTTGAAGCATGCCCTTACATGATCTAGTCTCTTTAGGGAGTGAGTTTAAGGACTTAGTCTTTTTCAAAATAAATAACATCCTAGCTATCTTACATAAGCATAAGATTGACTGCATGTATTTAAAATTATAGGAGTAGTTAGTTGGAGACCACCCCCAGGTGGTTGTAAGTCCAAGCAGTCGGGTGATTTGCCCTCTCTTGTAGAGACAAACCAAATACCCATTTCTACCTTAGATTTAGGTTATGCTTTCAGCCTTTGCCAAAGCTCCATAAATTTAGGTTCTAAGATTGCTTCTCCCCTTTGTGGTCCATAAGCATAAATCCTCATCTCTTAGGCATTTCCTTAATAATGTAAAGGAATCATAAGTCCTAAATTTCTAATGAAAATTTTAACTCAAATAAACTACATCAATTTCAAAAATATAAACCCCAACTATAAGATAGTTTGAGATGCTCGCTAGGATTTCTAGCATCGTGGAAATCTCCTACTTATCTTTCTTTGGCTTTACTAATAACTCCCCCTCTTTGATCAATCCCATTTGATCTTCAAAAATGAACTGATCGATTGATAATCCTTTCCTATTGAAATCTTTGAAGACAATGATCATTTACCTTAATCGAGAGTATTCCTAAGGGATCTCATCCCTTAGGATGTAATTAACTATGGGGGCTTTCCCCTGGGAACTTAATGAACCCGATTTAAAATAAATCCTAATTTATTTTTTCATGTAAAGTAGGGGAAGAATCTCTGGTGCATATGCAGACCCATCATCTTTAGGAGTCTTTATGGAGGTGATTAGGTCCATTAAAGGGTAGTGACTTCTATCTTTCGAGATAGTATACTATTCCTTGATGACGTACCCAATCACCTGAATAAACACATCTATGGATCTGCGTGGCATCCCAAAAGAATAATTTTTATATTCTTGCCCCCTTCATTTCTCTAACCCAACAGATTTGAAGGCGAACTCTATAGAAATTTTTAATCACCACAATATATGAATATAAATGAGTTATGAGAAAATTTCATAAATTTGAATCGATTTAGATTTGATTTAGGCTAAGTCCATGAAGGGAAATCAAAGGACTTGGGCAAGATTTGGAATTTGGCATTTGAATTTTGGATTTAGTTTGATTGATTTAAATCTATATTTCAATTATATATGTGAATATAAATGAGAATATAAATGAGTTGTGAGAAAATTTTATGAGTTTGAATTGATTTGAAGATGATTTAAGCCAAGTCCTTAAGAGGGAATTAAGGACTTAGGAAAAATTTAGAATTTGGAATTTCAACTTGGAATTTGATTTGATTGATTTGAATTTATATTTCCTTTATATATATATGAATATAAATGAGAATATAAATGAGTTATGAGAAAATTCCATGAATTTGAATTGATTTAGATTTGATTTAAGCTAAGTCCATGAAGGGAAATCAAAGGACTTAGCAAAATTTGGAATTTGGAATTTCAATTATAAACTTCAATCATAGATTTCAATCATGGGTTTCAATTATGGATTTTAATCATGGATTTCAATCATGTGGAATTGATTTGAGTTTGAAAATCGATTAAGCTAGAATTGCTTTAAGTTTGACTTGAAGGAAGGAAGTGAGGAGTTTTGGTTCAAGCTTAGGGTAGGCAAAGTTTCCTAACACCCCAAGGCATAACCTATTCATATGGCTAACTCTTCTAAGTCTCTAGGGTTAAGCTGAGTGTCCACCTAATCACTAGATGTGTCTTAAGACTAAGGATCTCTTAAAGTCTAAGAAAAATCTTATGTCTAAGATGGAGGGGTTGAGAGCTCATCTTAAAAATGAGGTCAACACTTGCATTCATCTGACGATTTATATTAAACCTATCAGGACGCTGCCAACCATTTGCAAAGTTGATAAAAAAGAATGCTCCATTTAGATGGGACAAGGAGTGCCAAGAACCCTTCAATAGCATTAAAAGCAACTTGTTAAATCCACCAATCCTTGTAGTGTCTACTCTTAGAAGCTACTCATTATATACACAGCTACATTAAAAGAGTCCCTTAGAGTATTATTGGCACAACACAATGAAGAGAACAAAAAAATGTTCTTTATTATATCAGTCGGAGGTTAATAAGAGCAGAAATGAGATACTCTCTGATAGAGAAGCGCTGTTTGGAATTGATCTTTACAGTCTAAAATCTCTGTCATTATATGTTATCTCACAAAATTACCCTCATCTCAATGATTGTTTCGCTGAAGTACTTGATGATAAGGCCAACGTTGACAGGTCGCTTGGAAAGATGGATAATATTGATTTTACAATTTAATATCACATACGTTTCATAGAAAATAGTAAAGGGGAAAATCTTAGCAGATTTTTTTGCTGCACATCCCATCCCTGCAGACTCTTCTCTTAACAATGATTTTCTTGATGAGCAAATTATGCTCATTCATGAAAGAAAAAAATCACAAATTTGAGAAATATACTTTGATGGAACCTCATCGATCAAACAAGTCAAACCTCTAAATTTCTCAATGGCAGGAGCAGGAATCAACATCTTCTTCATAACACTAGAGGGAGGAATAATGAGACGATCATATGGATTGACTAAACCAAAAACTAATAATGAAGCTGAGTATAAAAGATTCATATCATATTTTGAAGAAGCTATTTTCATAGGCATTTAAAACTTGCATATATTTGACAACTCGCCTTGTTATAAATCAAGTACTTGGAGCTATAAAATTAGAAAGCTTGAGTTAGCTTTCTATGATAAACAAGTTCTTGAGCTTATGAAGCAAATATCAAATGCCACATTAACGCAAGTCCTCGATCCGAGAATAGAAAAATAAATAACTTATCAAAATTAGCTAAAGAGATGACAAGTATGAATAACGATTATGTCATGATCAGGATATTTACTCGATGAGTTATAGAGCCAACAAAATATCACTCCCCGCAGGTAGAGGGGCTATCAAATTTTACGCAGTAGGAAGCGACTCAGGTTGCTTCTCATACTCCTCAAAATCAATAAGAAATTATACCAAGAAAAGCTAAGCATGACATTGCTTCAGAAAAGTAATGTGAAGCCTTTATAGTAGAAGAGCTGCAAGATTGGAGGCAACCCTTCATTGACTACTTTAAAGAAGGAAAATTACCAAGCAATAAATTACTGGTAGCTCAAATTGAGAACATAATGTTACGCTATGATTTTGTTAATAACACTTTATATCATAGATCCTTTGAACAAATGTGGCTATGATGCCTAAATACAAATGAAGCTACCAAAGTGATAGTTGAAGTTCATGAAATACTTTATGGGGCACATCGATCAGGTCCCAAGATGACAGTAAAAATCAAAAGGAAGGTTATTATTAGCCATCTATGATAAGAGATTCTATCAATCATGCAAGAAGTGCCACGAATGTCAAGTACATGAGAATATAATCCACCAACCTCTAAATTCACTACACCTAATAATAGCATCATGACCTTTTAAATGTCAAATATGTAATTGATGATCCACCATAATCGGTCACCGCTTTATCCCAAGTAGGACTAATTATTTCTTTGGGGTGCTACCCCATTTAAAGAAGTTACTGCCGATCAAGTGATCAACTTCTTTATGCATAATATGGTCTATAAATTTGGAGTGTTGCGCCGAATAATTTTTGATAATGGTACAGCTTTCAGAAGTACAAAGATTTATATATTCATCGATCGACACAAAATTGATTGATGATATTCTTCAATATATAATCTAATGGAAAATGGTTTGGCAAAAGATTTTAACAAAATATTGGTTAAAATACTCAAGAAGATCCTCACTAAAACTAAGAGAGAATGACATACCAAACTGATAGAGACATTATGAGCATATCAAACTACTTACAAGATGCCGACTAAATCCACTATTTATTCACTAGTATTTAGAATCGAATCGGTCCTTCCGTTTGAAGCTGAGTTGCCTTCACTTCAAGTAGCCATCCCAATACAACCTAACTGAAGATCAAAATGCTTATTTGAAAATGGAGAAACTTGACGCGCTTGTTGAAATTAGATTGCAAGCTTATCAAAATCTAGAGATTTACCGAGCAAAGATGTCTACGGCTTTTGACCATATAATGTGGCCTTGAACATTTTAAAAGGGAATTAATCTTCGCGCTGAGAAGACTAATTATTCCTAATCAAAAATTCGGTAGCAAATTTAAGCTAATTGGGAGGGTCCTTTTGTGATGTAGAACACGAGTGCTTTTTATGATATGTTATTTATTACACGATAATTCTTAAATCCTCACGAAAGAGTAATGATAAATGCACACTACTATTGAGCACATTCATAATATTATGAATTTAGTGAAGTTGAAAAGATTTTGATTAAAGTTATGTACACTGAGATCCAATCACAAGTGCAAAGAAATAACGAAAAGTTATGAATGATCTAACTGAAATGATTTAAAATAACTAACAACGGCAGAATAAGTTGAAGTCACTTACAATAGTCATTGTGTAGATCGTGTTCCTTCCTTAGAAGTCATTCTTTAATGGTTGTGATCTCACACACTCAAGTAGTCTGTCACTCAAGAGAAAAATACACAAAATAGTAAAAGAAATTTAAGAAGGTGTCTTTTATTCCAAATTCAAGTACCAAGCATTACAAGAGTCTCCCTATTTATATGATTGAAAGAGAGAGTTAAGAATACTCAAACCTAACTCCAAACTCAAACCTAACACCATCATAACTACACCTACCACCACTATCAAACCTACCACTCATTCCATACCTACCCAAAGTGTCATACCTACTACAATGACTCATGGGCCATGACATATGAATAGCCAATACATATAAGCTCAAGACATACAAAATATAAAAGCTCAATAATACATAATTATAACAAAAGGCTCAATCATGGATTTAAGCTTTATGATGATGACGTCGATGATGGTGACGATGATGCCTTGCATCATTTTGTCATTGAGAAAGTGTATCAAGGATGGACATACCAACAAATGGAGAATGACCAATGTTCAATTAATGGTCGATACTTGAAAAAGTATTATATATGATAAATACATTCTCAAGGTACAATAAAAATTCCCCTGCAAGATAGGGACATTTTTTAGTATATTTATTTAGGTTGACATCGTGCTTCTTGTCGAGGTCCCCAAATAAATATACATACTCTAGATGAGAAAAAAAATACTACGTGAAAATACCCCTGTTACACAAGGGACACTTTTTTTTTTAGATTTTGTATATAGATGAAATCAATATTGTGTGTTAAGATCTCTTAAGAGCAAATATATCAACTCAAATATCGATGTATTTGCTTAATTTCATCTTAAAATACTTTCAAATGTGTTTTAGAATTCTTCATGCAAGACAGGAGGTATTTGTTTATTTTTATATGGTAGATATCGTGCCATAAAATGAGATCCTTGAATATGATTTGAGTAGACATCGTACTTTGAGTTGAGATCTCCATTTGATTACTTTAATATTTTGGTAGTAAAGATACTTTCAGTTATTTGAATAGTAAAAAAATGTATCATTTAAATAAGTTGCATAATATAATTTTACAATTGAAAGATTAATCTTCTATGATTGTAATAGTTTAAAAAGTCAAATAAGACAAGTTTGAATTTGTAAACTTTGATATTGTTAAGTTGGGGAAGCACAAGTCTATTCAGAGCTCAAGTCTAGGACTTAAGCGGTCCCGCTATCAGACTCAATAAGCCCAAGTGTGGTTGAGTGCTGACCACTCTTCTCACTCAACAAGCTGTAAGAAAAGGTTGTAGTGAAAGTGCCCCCGTTCTTTAGTCTAATAATAAAACCATCAATCCATCACATCTTAAGTTGAAGATTTGAGTAAGTTATAAATGTCGACTCAACAAGCCTATAAATGGCCGAGTTACTGATGCTCTTGTCACTCAACAAGCGTAAGAAAAGGCCATAGTGAAAGAGCCCCTGCTTGTCAGTCCAATGATGATAGTTGTTCAATCCCAAACTAAATCCAGCTTAGTGATTACAAGCAACTATAATTCAAGAGGTATTTTACTTGATTAGTGAACCAAAACCTTCTGAAGAAATAACTCTCAATTTAGAGTTACCTCAAATCAATCCTTATATTGCGCAAGGTGATATCCCAATCTTTTCAAACAGTCTGATCAAGCACAAAGCTAGGGTCGGATGAAATTCAAATCCACGAAGGCACAAAAGAAAGAGATCTTTAGCAAACCCATTGAAGCAAAATAGATGGTAGAAGAAGCTCTTAATCCGACAAGTCAATCAAGACAAATTGATCAATCTCGTTGTTTAGCTCATCTAAGCATAAGGCATCACACCGATGATGAATTCCGTCAAAGCTTCATAAGCTATTGAACTTAATGCTGCAATGATTCAAGATCTTTGGTCAATTCAAAAGCTCAGTTAGTTTTCAACAAACATGATCCGCTCTATGCGCGAATCACATTTGTTGGAGAGAATTTGTTGACCTTCATATATGCTACATTAGTCGAGTAAAGTCTATAAGCCAAATTTGAATAACTTCAAATATAATAGTGTGTAAATCAAAGCTGAAATTCACTGGACTTCATTGAAATCAATTTAAATGAAATTTGATCGACGAATAGACTTCTCCATTGCATTCAGAATATCAAAATTGATGAGAATATAAATATTACACAATCGAATGGTAAATCGATCAAGATCAAAATAATATGCCAACGCACATGCCAGATGTGGATGATATACATAACTCCATTTATAAAATTGATGATATCGTACTTTGAAATATCAAAATCATCAAAATCAGCTGAGGATGATGAGTCTACATGAACGCCGTTGGGTGATACGCGTATTTTGAAATTGATCCGATTTGACGCTGACTCAAATCAAACGGCATTCGATCACGAAATGAGCTGCTTCGTTGCGTCCAAAATATTAGAATAATCTAAAATCAATATATATTAATTATATAATAATATCATCATAAAATCTATATTGAGGTTAATTAAAACACTAAAAAAAATTTAATTAATAATACCTACATCCTATTTAGCCCTAATCGTCCCTAATTCACAGCTTGATCCGAGCTGAATCGAGCCACAAGCACTCACTCTTACGGTCTTTCCCTTCTCCTCACACTCAAGCACGATCCGAAGGCTCTCTCTCTCGATCTCCCGTATTCGCTCGACACGATCTCACCTCCCTTCAAACCGCAAGCCACGCACAATCGCTCACCCGTTCCCTCTCTTTCTCCCATTCATCGGCGTCAAACTGCAAGCTCTTGATCCCATTTTTCTTCTTCAAGCCGAAAGCTCTCCGTGGTCATTCGATACCTTCAAGCCGTAAGGATTTAGTTCTCTTCGTTTCTGATCGAGCCTCAAGTCGCAAGCGGCAAACTCCCCTATTTCGTTCATCTGGTTCTCCCGATTCCTTCAAACTGTAAGTTCCTCAATCCGTGAAACCCCTCTCTTCCGCTCTAGTCCAGATTTTCTTCAAACCGAAGGTTCTCTTCTGTTTCCTCAACCGCAAACCCCAACTCATCATTCCCTTTTCACTATATGGAATCCTATTTCATAATATCAAACACAACACATAACATTTCCCTATTTTGTTGTCATCTTGAATGTCTCATCATTTACAAATCCTTAGCTTCCACCTTCAAATGTTGCCCCCTTTTTATTTCCTGAATCCAGTTCCTACCCACAACAGCAAATCATCTTCCCCTTAGTTCACTCCTACATATTGACCCACTCTCCCAACAAGCTTCATCGATGGCTTCTATTCACAACAGCTAATTCGCGAGTTTACCTAAAAAAATCCCTGATCAAATATTCAAATATTCGATTTCATTTCAACTTCCAATTTTCGCAATCTAAGGTGAAGTTTACTCATTTATGATCTTTACCTATTCAATCCAAATAATCACCCAATAATTTCTCCTATTTAATTCCTTTTAGCCAAACTCATGCAAAATTATTAGTGTTTTGATGATTTAAAAATATGTAAAAAATATAGCATATGTATATCTATTTCTTTACGCAGATTTGAAGACCTTTATCTCATCGTAAAGTGACAAAAATAAAATTGTGGTGTTTCAAAAATAGACCTCATCGCCATCGTATGCTGACGCGAAAAATTATTATGTAGTTATTTAACGCTACCAAAATTTTGGATTTAGAAAAGGGGGGAGGGAGAATCAAGATTCATTTAAAAAGAAATTAATCACACAAAAAATAAACAATTTAAAATAAAATTTGAATGCTAAATCGATATATTTACTTTATACATTGATAATTGTTATCATTAGAGCATAACGATCAAATTGACCAAAAGTCTTTGATCAACCGTCACGCCATGTAAGGACGATGTAACAAAATAGTTACGTAGCCTCCTACGGGGATGACGTTAAATCGGCAAATTTTATCAAAATTTTTAGACTTAAATTTAAAATCAATTGGATATTAAACTAATGGTGAAACATAAAATCTTAAAACAAAATAAATTCATGAAGATTGAATCTAAACGAGCTCAATGAATATTAATATTAAATAAGAATGAACTAAATGAGAATGATTATGAATAAAATATATATGTTAAATATGAGATTGAAACATGATAATAATTGAGCAATATAAGATTAAATAACTCACATGCTATAACAACGATTAGTTGGCTAAGAACTAATTGAACTTTGTAGCTTACATTATATCATGCATAAATATGGTTGAAAGAGAATAAGCCAAATTCAAACATGATTTTGAATTCATGTTGAACTTATAGGAAGGTTATATGAAGCTAAAAAGGAAAATTTTCAAATGGGGCAGAGTCCGAATCAAACTTTAGAGTGAGGTTCACAAAGAACAAGCCTTCTTACATGGAAATGCCTATTTTAAAATGAATTGAAGAAGGCTCTCAAAGGACATGAAAGCACATAGGATTTGTTGAGTGCTATTTTCAAACTGAAGTGAAAATCAAGTAAAATTCATAAAAGACTTTCATTATAACTAAATAGCTTATTAGCAAGCATGATCGAGATTTCTTACTGAATAGTCGACTTGTATTCAAAAGAAGCTTGAATTCAAATAAGCTCGCTTAAAAAAATATATAACAGCTCGTATGAGTGAATATCAAATTTGAATATTGAATTTACAAAGATCTAATAGGTCTTTAATGAGTATAAGCCAACCATTGAAGTTTAGAAATTCTATGAATAAATAAGTTAAATGCAAGCAAAGATACAAACCAAATTCTACAATATAATATGTCATCGGATCTGCAATTCTTCGTACAAGTTGACAAAAGGCAATGCTATTAAAGTCTCTAGAATTATGGGGCTCATTTCAATTCAAAAATTAAGAAATTTCATTCTAATTATGATTATCAAAATCAATGATTTCATTAATTAGATGAAGTTATCTAATCTATAAATGTCTGCATGTGCTTAGATATAAAAATTTAGAGTACAAATTTTAATGCTAAAAAGGTTGCCCAGGCTAAGTTGGATTAAATGAAAATATAAAATCAATCTCATAATTCAGAAATAAAATTACCTAAATTACGAAATACCCGCATGGGCCTTGACACTACGCTGAATGCTTAAATTTAGTGTCTGAGGATGCTGCACAGGTTGCTTCCTGGTTTGGTCTTAGAATGAGGTTCAGGTTAACAAAACTTAAAAATCTAATTATTATAAGATTTTTAACTTATTAAAATATATGAGAGCTAATTCTCTCATATGACAATATATCTGATTCTCTATTATTAAACTAATAGAGTCGATAGAATCTGAAACAAAAAATTAAATGACCAAATAATACATCCATGATGGTTGTGTTGAATGAAGATTTCAACCGGAGGGGATACTTTTTATTAAAATATGGTTATAATTTTAAATCAAATTAATGTAAATTAAATATCAATTCAAATGCAAAATCTAATATATCATTAAGTGTTAAATGCTTAAATGAAATTCAATCTTTAAAGAACTTAAAGCTAAAACCCAATCCATCTTTTGTAATTGTTTGTTGAAGGCGATAAATTAAGAAAACTCTGGCTCACAAAAGAGCCAAAGTTAAATCAAGTGTATTTCTATATTCACTCTCAATCATTCTCATGTCGCCAGGATGATGGCTCGTTCCTCACCACGGTAGAAGACTTTACATACGACGCATTACACTGAGTCCTTGATCGTATTTGCCAAATGATACTATTATATTACGACACGATCATGCCAGATGCTCCCAATACTCAGACTTGAGATGTGAATCATATGATACACTTGATAAGTTAAAAAGTCCTCTGTCAGCTAAGACAAACTTAAGCTTGTCTTCTTAGACAAACACTACTCTAGGTCTATAAGGATTACTTGGACGACCCAGGGTTCCTTCGGTCAGGTTGGGTTGACTACCTCCTCTGACTAAGTAGATTAGGGAGCGTGACAGCCCGGGATAATGGAACCATAAGATCTAGATCGAACACATCATCATTCTAACAACCATATGCTTTAAGTTAAATAATGGTGAATTTCATAAATTATAAACCCCAAATTTTAAACTTCATATGATGCTACTATACGCTACACATTTAGCGATCTAACGACTAGTCTTAATTGAAAATTCTCTCTCAGCATTGAGAGGGGTAATTAATTATAGGTGCTTGCGCCTATAGGAAACGTGGAACCAGATATAAAGTCCTCACAAAATGAGGGCAAATCTGGGTAGTGTCTTATCTACTATTCCATCCACTTTTTGAAAATTTGGTCGAGAAACAAATCATACTCTTTTCAATGTGAGAGGTCAGTGGCGAATTTTCGGAACCCATGACGGTATATACATATTTGGTATGACAGTAAAGCCTATGTTGTTGCTCACGTTGACTCAGGGATAGATGTTGAGAGAGCAGTCTCTCATTACATGATAGGGTATAGATCATGGGTGACACTATACTTACCTTAGGCTTTTACAAATCCGCCAGATACATATTATTGAGGTCACTTGCAGAGCGATTCATGACATGTTTAAAAATTTTGTTTATTTTTGAACAATAATTTAGCTTATAATTAATTACTTTATTGATCTCGATGACATTTCTCGTTGCAACACGAGTGAATTTTGGAGATAGAGGACGTGTTGCAGCCTACTTCGCAGATCAGAATGATAGCTCAAAGCATGGGGCCATTGTACTGGATTCCCATTACCACTCCACCGCCTTATGTACAACAGTTTTGGGGAGCTTCGACTAGTTCACATCCGTAGGTGCAGTTGTTCATGACTTATAATGTACAACAATCATTAGTAGTGGAAGAAACCCAACCGAAGAACCCAGATGAGCTACATCATGACTTGCGAGAGAGAGTATGCCTTGCACCTGACCAGTACACTCTAAGTAATGGAGCCATACTGCCTAGACACTGACTTAGGTTGCATGACATTTATTGTACCCTTTTACTTTTTTTTTTTGCATATTTGAGTATGTTGTACTAGACTTTATTCTCAATTATTATATTTTTATATGTGATAATGATTTCAAGTTAGTAATTTGAGTGTTTTTTCTACAACCTCTTCTTAGATATTTTCTTCTTAAAATATGTAAACAAAATCATAATTTTTAGTTAATGATATTTAGATTAATATATGCAACTATTTCAAATAAATTTAATATCAATAATTAAAATTATACTAATATCTTTAAATATTTTAAATAATAATAATATTAACATTATAAATAAACAAAACTTAGAAAATAATTTTAACTTTATCTCATTTTTTTAAACCTTCTAACATAATCAACAATTTTAATTCAACCAAGCATGACAAATTTTAGGGCTCTCAAAATATATATATATGTATATGCCATTAAATAATTATTATTTAGTTTAATTGTAATCTAAGATTCTTATTATTATTTATTTTAAATGAAATTCATTTTATAAAATAAGAGTTTTAAATAATAATTAACTATTTAAACTTTAAATTTTATTACTTATATTAATTATAATAATTAAATTGTATAATCATATAACACATATTATAAAATTTATATTTAAAAAATATATAATATAATGTCTCAAATATATTATAATACTTAATAGATAAATAATAATAAATAAATTGTATAAATTTAATATTAATATTTATAATATATAGTAAACTAATAGATAAATATTAATAAATTATCTTTTTTAACATATAAATAATTAAACTTAATACTTAATCTAGCTTAGAATTGTTTTCTTTTTGGCCTTTAGTTTGAGCTTATTATTTTATAGTAATAATCAAGTTAAGCATAAACCTTAAACCCAAACTTTCTTTTAGCACCAATAATCCAAGCATCTCATTTTAAAGGTTAGAATTGAAACTCTAGCCTAAAAAAAAAAACATTATATTTAATATTCAGTTCAGGAGAGCCTTATAGTGTTGCTAAAGTAAACAATTCATGTCAAATTTGGTCGAAATACAAGAGAAAAGTTACCCTCTTAAATTCAAACTTTCTATATAATGTATCTCAATATCTTCTTCCTCTTTTAAAACTTCATCGTAATAGAAGAAATTGATATAAGGAGCCTTGTGGCCCTCTTTCTATATAATGCTCATAATTTTATGTACATATATTCTACATAATTTTTATGTATTTATTTTAGATATTTATTTATCTAAAATTTTTTATGCTTTAAATATTATTTTTGAGGAGATATTGAAAATTAGAGTGATTAGAATAGGACTTTCCTATTGAGATATTTACATATCTACAACGCCTATTGAGATATTTAACTTGCCTCGCCCGTATGCAATTCGCAGGCGGAGCCGTGGGGCGAGGACGAGGCCCAGCGGTGTCGTCCTCTTCGGCAAGCCCGTCTCCTTCGTCGTCTTCATCCGCGGTATCTGCTTCGAGGCCCCTAGGGCTCGAGTCACTGCAGCAGCAGCTAGCGCTCAGACAGGTGAGTGCGATTTCGCGCCATTTTTAAGGTTTCCGTTATCCTCGCTGGAGTTAGTTGCATGGGGATGAGAGCAAACATGGTGCTAAATGCGTTCCGAATTTAGGGGTCTCTGTGACGGCGGCTGTAGACTTGTAAATTCTGGCGGTTATATTATTGTTAGGTGTTCGGCTTTGGTTTCTACGGTTTAGACTCGATCATGTGCTTTTCATTTCCTTTGCTTAGTTGTCCTCTCCTTGTCATGATCATTAAATTTCTTTAATGGGCTTAAAAGTACACTTTTGTCACACCCCGGGTCCGGAAGGCGGTACACCCCGGCTACATGAGATGTGATGAAGTTATATGAAAACCTGTTTTGTACTAAGAGAAAATTCACATATAATAAAAGTAAAGATAGACTTATAGCAACAAGATAAATGAATTACACTTTACCTATCAATAAATATCATACAATTATCCAACTGGAAAGTAGAAAAGCAATCAAAATACAATATAAAATAACATTCAACAATAACATAACAATATCTAAACAAAATACCGAAAGAACATTAATAAGAAATAGTTCACTCAGACTCAAAATATATAAAAAGAGAAACTACATATACTCAAATACCAAAGATCCTAATTCTGATAAAGAGTTAGCTCTTGTGGTGAAGATCCTCCAACTATGCTAGTAGAACCTCTAAGAGAAAATTTTACAACAATGAGTTTGACTAATCAAACTCAACAAATAATCATCATTTATTAAAAATATAAATGACAAAGGAATGGGTTATGCAACATGAACAAGGGAAATGTTCCATGGTCACAATCAATAGAAATTGATGTCTCAAGTTATTATTTTCAAGGTAGAAGTGAATCAATAAATAAGATATAAATGATTATGTAATTTGAATACTTATGCTCCTATGAGTATACAAAGAAAATCTGCACTAAACATTTGTATGCCAGAACAAATATTATCACCATAGATATGCTCAATTATATCTATATAATATCTCATGCATTATTAATTTTCGTATGACAATATGTAATTATAAGTGAGCATATGCAATGATAGTTATTTATGCATCTATTTAGTCGATTTTCTACGACACCCTGAACAAGGAAATGTAGTCACCAATCCCATGGAAATCCAGAGATTTCTCCAAGGACCCGTCGGTACGGGTAGCCATTAACAAAGGGTTTTAATACCGACATATATTATATATTACTTCCATTTCTATTTCACATACCACTAATAAATGACTATTAATGATATTTAAATAGTATGACCAACATTAATTGTATACAGATATGTGATGCCAAAATTAAATCTAAACCAAATGTAATATGCATAGACAACAAATGCTGCAAGTATAAAATCACCTGGATGTGTAAGAAGCTATGCACTATAAATCAAGACGAACATTTAATAAAACCCATTATGAGCATGACAAGTAAATGTCTCCAAACATGTAGAATAATGAGCAATAGAATCTCAGTGGTAGGATTGACAAATCTATACAATACTAAGAAATCTAATACAATAATAAGGTTAACGCCCCTAACAATGAAGGGTACGCTTATTCATTAATAAATATAGGTTACTTACCTCTAATTGTAGTGCTCAAACCCCTGGTTCCCCAAAGTCAAAAGTGACACATTAACTTTAAATCCCTAGGTGATATAACTTTTGATTAATCATAGGCACTCAACATAAGATAATAAAAGTTAACAACTATTAAGATGAATATAACTTATTTTTCTTATATTGCAACACAAGTAAATTATGCACTATTAAATAACTATACTCCAAAAAGAGAATTAACACACATACATAGAGCTAAAACCTAGATTATGAAGTTAACTTTGTAATATAACATAGTATATATATAACTCAAAGGAATAAAACACTTGTACTCATATGAAAGAAATGAGAAATAAAAGAAACTTACTTTTGTCAATAGCATTTTTGATAGGTGATAGCCTTAGGTCGAAAGAAGAGGAAGAGAAAGAGGAATCTCGGCTAGGGTTTTCAGAGAAGAAGAAGAAGATGAAGAAGAAGAAGTGGAAGAGAAGGAAGAAGAAGCTTCGAGGCTGAAGCTTGCAGATGGAGTGGCTAGGTCATCGGGAAAGAAGAGGGGAAGGAGGCTCGGATAGCATTATTGTCCTTTTTTTATTTGCTTTGACTAAACAATAGCCTTCTTTTAGGATCTACGTCCATTGACGTGTCACACGATTGCATATTTGATGCTGGCAGGTCATTTTACTGCATGCGGATCAATTTGTATTCTTGTCGCAGATGGCAAATTCGGTTTTTAATATTTAAGAGTTTTCATCTGGAGCAAGCTAAAGTTAGAAAGCAATGCTCTTTTACACACTTTCATCATTGTTTTCTATGTTTAAAGCGCATCCTTCTCGGACATATTTCGCTCGTCAATATTCTTTTGCATCCTTTTTCCTTTTATTTTCTGGTTCATGATTCTTCTATTCATTCTGGTTTCCCGTAGGTGATGTACCAACATGTACTGTACTTTTTTTTTCTCTCTTTTGCACATTTTATTCCACTCCACCAAATTTAAAATACTTGTTTTCAGTGAGTTTGATAGAATTTTTAACTTTTTTTCACCGTTAGTTTGTTATAGATGCAAATATGTTCATGTTACACATTTTGTTTTGATGAAAACAGAGTGTAAGTGGGCTGTACAATGTTGGTTTCTCCACATGCTGTTTAACTCAAAGAGTTGCTTAAACTGGGTGCAAATCAATTTTAAGGGTTTCATAGCTGGGATAAAAGATCACCTTAAATTTGCACAAATTGTATTGTATTTGGACATAAAACTACTTTCTAATGGTTTTGGCCATAGGCAAATTTTCAAATTTTTTTTAATGTTTATTTTCTGTTCGCATATGGATGAAAGACTTCTATAGAAAGAAAGGAGTTTGAATGAGTAGATTCACGGTTGCAGTATAGAATGTGTCTAGTTAATATTTAGTAGGTGAAAGATTTCTATATTGATTTTTGAGTTCAGTGATTACAAAATAAATGATTTTATATTAAAAAAAACAGCTCGCTTGAGGAAGTAGCTTGGTAGTTAACTATATATAGCCATTTTGAACTGCATTTGGCATGGAACGGATAGGCCATAAGTTGCCACCTCTTATACTATCAATTCACAGGGCGGATGATTATCCCTTAATTCTGTCTCTGCTTTACAAGATGCACATGTTAGATAAGATGTAAAAATAATTGAAAATACTGACCCTTCTATGGTGCAGATGATGTCATATCCTATTGGGAAACAGTCGAATGATAAACTCAATGGGTAGCATTATGAGTCTGATTGAATTTTTAAAGGATTAACTATTTGAACCATTATGTAGTTAATTTAGTTGTATTTAATGTATTCATCTCTAGATAGTTAGCAACTCTTTTCAATAGGACCTTAATTTTTTTCATGAATGCCATTCTTATTAATGTCTTTGATAACAATATTTGTGCTGTATGCTCTATTCTATATGCTTTTCATTTGAACAATGGGTTTATCTATAAGAATCCAATATGTCTGCATAAGGTTTAGGTTTTAGGGTATTTGAACAATGACCATGTGATTGCGAATTTGCATTCTTCATTCATCTGAAGCAATCGAGATCACTTGCTCCATATAGTTTGACATCTGTTCCATCTTGTTGTTGGTGCTTAGAGCAGAAAGTGGGGATGAATGTTAGATTAGCTTTTATTTCTATTGTATTTAGAATTGCTTTGTCGCATCTTTTCAACTGAAGTTGTATGCATTGAAACAATAATGCATAACTACCTTTTTCATTAGCCTTATCCGATTCCCAAATATTTTTCGGTGGGCTCAATGAATTCTTATTTTTCATTCTTCCCTATTGAGTGTTGCATATTATATATATATTTTTTGTTGAGTATTGACTAAGGTGTTAAACTTGTTCTTTACTAATCTGTTTGAACAACTTTTATCATATTACCTTTAAACTCACTTTTTTCTTACTAATTCTCAAACATTAATTTTATCTACTCATCTAATGGGTTCATGCTCTACCCTCATTACACATTTCAAACTGTATCAATCACCTATCTTTAATAGAAGATACTAAAAGATTTCATCTGATATTAACATTTTTAATAAAACATTTATAATTTTGCAATAAATCCATCTTATCATTCACATTTTTACCATACTCAACTTAGATACAATGATTAATATAGTGTTCCATGCTCATCTCATATAACATTGCTGGGATAATTGTATCTAGGGCTGATATCTTTTGATTATAAAATAATTCTAGGGCATTTTTCCATTTTAATCACATAACTTTAACTCAAAAAGTTGTAATCATATCTATACCCCCATTATTCTATGTAATAGTCTTCGATGCTTATCACACATAAATAGTAATTAATTTTTTTAATAATATTGATTACCAATTATTAAATATGCTCAGTGTTTGTTCTACTAATTGTAATCCCTTTATCTTTTAAACATTCTTGCTATTATTGTAATTTGTTAATTATTTTAATGGATGTCTCATCTATTAAAACTATGCTATATGCAAAAAGCATGCATCAAAGTTTAAATTGCACAATCGGGTATTGAGGTATTTTTCATCTATGAGGGGAGGCTTTATCTTCCAAGCATTTTGATGTGTAAGATTCAAAATCAATAAACTATGCAAAATAAAAAATATCGTACACACATCAAAATCACATATTAAGATATTAAAATGCAATAGAATAATATCCTCATATAGTAAATAATAAATATGGAAGTAACATATTAATATCTTGACATCAAATCTTGAAATAGGAGTGTTATACTAATATCAAAGTAAAAACTAATGACAGAACAATTCAAAATAATTTTAAATAATAAGATTTTTTTTTTGGCTCTCCCACTCATTTGTTTAATATCCAAGTAAGATTATCACAAGTAAGGATGGTGGCGACAATGCTAGCATTGTGCATGAGCGGAGTGGGAGTGGGAGTGGGAGTGGGAGGAGACGCACTTGAGAAATATTTATCTTGAGATCGACTGCATGTTTATTAGGCTGTGTTATTTTGATAATTAAAACTTGTAATTGATTTTTTTTTTAAGTCTAGATTTAATAATACGCTCCTCACAAAAGGGCGTCTTGAGGCAGGCCTCACATCATGTGAGGTTTAAGCCTCAAATCTTTATTTAAAATTGCACAATAAAAAATCGGCCTCAAAACCTGCCTTAGCACTTTTTTGAAAAAATCACAATGAGGCTTACGTCACACGTATGTGAGGCCGCCTAGCCTCATTTTTGTGAGACTTATGCTTCTAGATTTAGGTTTACAAAATCAAATATAAATTTTAATTATCCAAATAATTCAGACGTCTTAATATACACGCAGCCAATCTCAAGATAAATATTATCCAAGTGTCTCTCCTCTCGTTCTCTATTCTCTTCTTATGCACAGTGTTGACCATCGTTGTCACCATCGTTACTTGTGATGCACTTAGAGATTGAATAATTAGAGTGGGAGAGAAAAACTTATTATTTTAAATTTATTTTGAATTATTATATCATTAATTGTTAATTTGATATCTTATGTTACTTAGTTATTAGCATAACACTTTTTACTTCATGATTAGATATTTAATATGCTACTTTATATTTTGCACAATTTATTACTTACTATTATATTAGGATTAACTTGAGTTTCAATGTAGTTAACTTAACTATTTAGGATCAATTTTATTTTCTAGTTATCTTTATTTTTATATTGTTTTTAAAAATATGTTTGCTTGATAAATTTTGTGTTTTTCTTTTTTTATAAATAAATCGCTTTTTTAAAAATATTCAAAATAATCTTTGGATATTTTATGTGTTTTAAAAAATAATTATCACCACCATTCAATTGCCATTACCTCTCGTTACCACCAACCATCGCAATTATTACTCACTGACATATGTTGCTGCCCACCACCGTAGTTGCTGCTTGGTGCCATCACTACCGGTCACTGCTGCTAAGTACCACCGCCACCGTCATTGTTAGTCACCTTTGCTATTGGTCACTATCACCGTTGGTCACCGCCGCCATTGTTGATGGTCTCCGCTAGCCACCACTGCTATCGTTGGTCGTCGTTGCCGATGATGTTGTCATTCCTAGCCATTGCCGTAGTTGGCAACCACTGTCGTCACAATATAAAAATAAAAATAACATGTTTTTAAGGTATTAAAATGTTTCATTTCAAATCAAAGCATATACATAATAAAAAAAAATAAAATAAAAGTGATCTCATATGGTCCCGTAGTTATTGATGTTTCAAGCTGTTTTTTATGTTGTATAAATTTTTTATTTAAATTTCTAAAAATACAATTTTTTGGCATAGCTGAACCATTCAAATGATTTTTTTTGTCAAAAAAAATGGAAAGAAGAATGAAAATATTTAACAATCTTGAAGGTAACAAGATTAATTTAGGCGCACATAATTCATACAATGGAAAGTGATATGAAGAACTAGGGTCAACTTGATGTACTATTGTCTCTTTTAGCTGTCAAACACAAGTTTTCAATCAATTTGGTATGGTCTAATGTAGAGACACATAAGAATATGTAGTTAAGTCCCACAAATTGGATAATTGACAAATATGTTGGTATAGATATGCCAACACCTATTGACTTTAGCCTTGGGTTAAAAAGGGTTAGTCTAAGCTCAAGTTTGAATCCCTTTGTATCACTAAGTGCTATTTGAATGTTTTTGTAAATCAGTTTTAATACTTGCTTCATTTATGTTAAATAGTAATTTATTTGAGCGAGTTCCCTAATGTATAAAAATACAATCTATGAGAAGTTTAACCATTGGTACTTTTAAGTTGATCTCAGGAAAAAAGTAAATTTTAGCGGATATAGACGTACAATTGCATACACTCTGCTCAGCAAATATGCATTCCCTATGATTAGTTTGTTTGTAGATTATACATCTTACACAAAACATTACTATTCTTAAAAGTACCTTCTAAGTAACACAAATGTGATGCTAAAACTCGCTTTATTCATCAATTATACTGATCTAACGCTGGGCATTGATAAATCCTTTTTATATTTCTCTGTATGGTTATTTTGTATTGAATACTCATTTAAGCTGTCATTCTGCAGACTGAAAAGTTAGAGGCAATGCATAAAGAAAACAATGTTGGTGTTCCTTCGTCAATTTCGACAACTCGGCTTCGACATCGTAAACGTGCTAATGAGGTGAGTTTTGTGTCTTCTTTTCAGTGCATTCTGTTAAATTATCTATGTTATTAGTGGCATATTAAGAATTATCATTTTTGACTTAAAATAGTTTGACTTTAGTCTCAAGCCATATGATCCTAATAAATTTGGCTGGATTTGATGTCATTGTCATCATTGCTTATTGTTTATTGTAATAAAATTGCAGCTATATGCTCTTAGTCAGCAAGAAGGCTCAAGTTGATTGGTTTTTCCTTGTTCAGTCTCTGTGCATTGACCTTCCTTCTTCATTTGGCTCGACTATTATGAAATTTTCACAACAGTTTGTCTTTCTTTAGCTAACTCTTCCTGTCACTTCCCCTTGGTTCTTTCATCTAAGAAATCTTCCTGTCACTTGCTAGAACCTGGCTTCAGCCAACCTTCTTCCAATTCTCATTCTTTACGGCAAGAGGATGCAGCACCACCGTTCCACCTTTCTTCAAAAGCCACGAGACAATAACTTAATGCCTTCAGCAGACACCATCAGCGCACTTAACAACAGCTTCTAAGTGATAGGAATTATTGTTGCTCACTGTTATTTGTTCTGAAGCTGATAGCCAGCACAAGAGGAAAAGAGGGAGAAGGAAAGGGAGTAAACGAGAAAAGAAATGCTTTACTATGGTGGGGAATTAAATTTTAGTGTATTTACATCAAAGGGTCAGGGTGTATTTATAGCCACACCTCAAGGCAATTGTATGAACTAAAAATTACGCAAATAACAGCTTACTATAAGAAAATAAAAACAACTTTCACATAAAGAATTGAAGGACCAATACAATAGACAGTGGTTATGATCGCACTTAGTTTCTGTTTTCTGGCGGATGGTTTATAAGTTTTCAGTCCAAGTGGGTTGTCTCTAATTTCTTGCCTGATTTTGAAATATTGGTTGTTAAATTTCACGTTGTGTTATATTAATGAAACATGTATCTGCCTTGGTGTGTTGCACGTTGGATGTTATTTACGAAGATGAAATTCTTGCTGGATATTAAAAAAGTTAAATGCCCAAGTATTTTGAGCTGGTTTAGTCATTGATTGCTGGTCAAACTTGGGGTTTTTTGGTTGTATTTCGTTCTTGGATTGGTTTTCATTTGTTGACTGATGATTTAACTTGATGCTTGGTAATGACCAAAATTGGATGGCAAATTACAGTATTTCTTTGTCTTCAGGCTCCAGCAGAGGCCCTCAAATCTGATGGATCTCAGTTTCTTGTCAACGATCCAAAAAAGTACAAGTCAATGCTCATTAGGACATATTCATCCATTTGGATGATAGGAGGCTTCATTCTTATTATCTACATGGGACATCTGTACATTTGGGCAATGATTGTTGTCATCCAAATCTTTATGGCAAGGGAGTTGTTTAATCTGCTCAGAAGAGCTAATGAAGATAGACAGCTTCCAGGATTCAGGCTTTTGAACTGGTATTATCTGCTGCTTCTGTGGTTATAATTTAATGTTTAACATATTTATATTTTCCATCAACATTTTTAACTTCTTAGTCATGTATTTTTACTGAATTTCAATATACGTTTTGGATTATATCTTTGGATTCCATCTCTGCTTTGCAGGCATTTCTTCTTCACTGCTATGTTGTTCACCTATGGACGATTTCTTGGCCAACATCTTGTTAACACCGTAACTACAGATAAATTGCTATATAGGCTCGTGAGCTGGATTGTCAAATATCAGATGTTTATCTGCTACTTTCTTTATATTGCAGGTGTGATAATCAGTTAGTCTTACTTTCCTTAATTATTTATATCAACTGACTCCGTGTAGGATGAGAAATTAAGAACTAAAGTGCATAGTTATCTTTATCTTCATAGAGTATATGTTCTGTTTTTGGTGATCACGCCCTCATGAATAAGATTTAATGTGCCTAGAAACGATTTTGTAATTTTCATTATTCTTTGTAACGTGGGAATTCACCATCCTCATTTACTTTCCAATCTTGTATTTGCTCCAGAAAATGATTTGTTATGAAGTGGTCATTGCAAGAAGCTGAAGCTAAAGCAAAATTTGCAAGTTGTGAACCTGACTAAGGGAATATTTATTAAACATTTGAGAAGTCCTTTGTTTTTTGTAATAAAAACATGACATCGCATAGCAGATTGCAGTTGACGAGGTGAATGCTGGTGCCTTTTGTGAATGTAATATCTGTGAAGTTGAAAGGATCATCATATGATGCATTGAATCCTATGATGATGATTCGAGTTTATTTTTTATGCCAAAAAATGTCCCAGTGCATCAAACAGCCAGCTGAAACTCCAGTTCAACAACATACTTTTTACATTTTGCACTGTTTGTTCAGTTCTGTTGAGAGGAAATGAATTTCTATGTTAATTGACTGCATATGGTAAGTTTATAAATAGGCATACATGATAATATAAAAGGGTAGCAAATAAAGAAGAATATGTCTCCCAAGTATGATGAAATCAAATTATATCTATAAATACTTTCCCATAGGTAACCCACATAATATACTAACATTTCCCTTCTATGCTATAGCATATATACCTGAGATTTTCAATCTGTTGCATAAACGAGATAATGTTAGGTATCGAAAGATTTGGATCGGATATCCACCACTTGTTCTGAATCAGAACTTTGAAGAAGTGCACTTTTCTTGGAAAACATAGCATATTGTATAACATGACATTATGCTTCATATGTTTTAGTTTGTTCATTAGAAATTGGATTGCTTGCAATGTCTATGGCAATTTGATTGTCAGAATAATGTGTTATGTATCCGCTTACTGAAAGACCAACTCTCCTAACAAGTTATTTTGCTTACATAATTTCACACATGCATGAGTCATTATCTATTGAATTTTAACACTTGATCTAGCCATGATAGTCTCTGTCTTGATATCCTGAGCTGGAATTCTTGTCTTCAACTAAACCAGTATAGTTAGCTTTAGATAATGCATAATACTTCAATATTAACGTATTCATTTTTAGTATACAGCCACCTTTTTTGAGATTTTTTGATGCAATTGATACTATGTACAACAATTTTGCATTGTTCCCTTTTGGATATTGCACGTGTTGAATCACCACTCCAACACATAAAATTTTACCACCTTTTTTTTTATATTTTTATAAAGCACATTTGAAAGTTGTGTTTTACCTCAACATTGTAGTTATGGTCACAACAATGAGTAAGATGTTGTCAACTTAAGTAACTAGTGTGAAGCAGGTTATAGAAGTATACTTGCTAGAGATTGAGTAATTTGTAGTGCTACTATAAAGATCAATTTCAACTTGAAGTTTATAAAATTTGTTAAATCATGCTTGTGGACTTTATTTGATGCTATAAATAGCCTTTTGGAGTTGACATATTTGATTCTCCATCCGAGTAATATACTTAAGAGGTTACTTCATGTAAACTATTTCTTTATATCACCATGAAGGAAGGAATCACTTGTATTCATTTTTAGCATTGTCTAATCTTGATTAATGGGCACAGACAAAAGAATTCTAATGGAGTTTAGTTGCCCAACTAGGGAGGTGGTGTCAAATAGTCTATGCCTAGAAATAGGTAGATCCTTTAGCAATAAATGATGCTTTGTAGAAATCTATTGATCCATTACACTGAAATTTGACAGTGAACGCCCATTAATAGATGATTTGTTTGACCCTAATAGGGGAACAATCATATACTAGGTACGTCAATTGAGCAGGCCTTCATGTCAACATCTATAATGTGTTTTCATAAAGGGCTATGTAACATATCTTGTTATGCCATGGGAATGGATATAGATGACATAAAAAAGGAAAAAACATGAAATGACATGGATAAATGATCAAATGAAATAATGAGTGAGCAGTATGCTACAATTACCTCTTTGGAGAGCAATAAGTAAATGTTGGTGAAATAGTTGATCAACTAGTAGAAGTTCAGTTGAATTTGATAATGTGGTTGGAGGTCAAGGGTGGAGATTGAGACTATCAAGAGTATAATTGTAGAGGTAGGAAAATGAGCTTTTGGAATTAGAGGAATTGATGACAATGAGACCTTAAAAGGGGAAATGATATAAAAGGTGTAGTCTCATGAAAGGTTACATTGATGTAAGCATATAGTCATCATGTGAGGGGATTATAGCATCAATAACCTTTATGAGTGTGAGAATATCCAAGTAAGATATTAAATAATATGAGAGGATAAGTAATCTTACAAGTGAAATGCTTGATACAATCAAAGACTCATGGTGTATGTGGAATGATAACTTGACTAGAATAAAGAGTGGAGAGGGTTGAGATGTAGTCAGGAGTTATAGAAGGGATTTGATTGATGAGATTACGGACAATTAAGACAACATTCCTCCGTAATTGATAAGGAACATTCATGTGAAACATCAATGTCCTCACAACATTAGGGAGGTGGTTTTTTTACATTTAATAATACTTTCTTTTAAGAGCTATAGAGGAAGTTTGATGAATGATATTATTGAAAGAGTAGAAGTCGCTAAACTAAGATTACATAATTGTTAAATCATTATTGATATATATGATTTTGATTAAGGTGGAAAACTAAAATTTTATTTTATATGTGGTTGATTTATAAGTGACATTTAATAAGTAAATTCAAATAACCCTTGAGGTCATTGAAGGTGATTAATAATATATGCCTAGATGAGTAAGAATGTAGTTATGACCTCAAATGTATGAGTGAATTAATTTAAAAAGGGTACAACAACAACAACAACAACAACAATAACAAGCCTTTATCCCACTGTGGGGTTGGCTACATGAATCCTTCTTCTCTATTATGTCATATTATGAGTCAAATTCTCATTTAATTCAAGTATACTAAGGTCATTTTTTATACATCTTAACCATGTCTTTTTAGGTCTACATCTACCTTTCTTAACATAAGACAAATCTAATGTATTACTCTCCTAATCGGGTCATCGGACTGCCAATGCTTATGTGGCCAAACCATCTAAAGTGACTCTCTCTAATCTTATCAGCCACTGGAGCTACTCCAACTTTTTCTCGAATATACTCATTTTGCATTTTATCTTTATGAGTAAAGCCACCATCCACTTGAGCATCCTCATCTCTGCAACACTTAACTTAGTCTTATGCTTCTCTTTTATTGGCCAACATTCTGCACCATAAATCATTGCAGGCCTTATCACCATCTTATAAAATTTTTCCTTAAGTTTAAGCGGTATTTTTTTATCACACAACAGGTCGGATGCATTCCTCCACTTCAACCGTCCAACTTGAATTCTACTAATAACATCTCCATCTATTTCACCATCATTTTGAACAATAGAGCCTAGATATCTGAACGACTCACTCTTTGTTAATAACTTGTTCACCTAATGTTACAACACTACCATTAAAATTTCTACAACTAAAATTATACTACATATATTTAGTTTTAGATCTACTTAATTGAAAACCTTTAGACTCTAAGGTTTACCTCCATAATTCAAGCTTCTCTTGGACTCCCTCTCTAGTCTTATCAACAAGAAGAATGTCATCAGCAAAAAGCATACACCAAGGTACATCTTCCTTTAAATGCCTAGTAAGAACATCCGTAACTAAAGCTAAAAGATAGGGGCTTAAAGCTGATCCTTGATGCAATCCAACTGAAATAGAAAAATATTTTGTCAATCCTCCTAGTGTTTAGACACAAGTAATAGCTCTAGTATACATATCCTTAATGACATGAATATAACCAATATTAACTCCTTTCTTTTCTAGAACTCTCCAAAGAACATCTCTTGAAACTTTATCACAAGCTTTCTCTAAATCAATAAATATCATATGTAGATCCTCCTTACTTTCTCTATACTTCTCCATCAAACCTCTCAACAAATGTATAACATCTATATTAGATCTACTTGGCATGAAACCAAACTACTTGTGAGAAACTTTTGTATCACATCGTAACCTATGCTCAATTACTCTCTCCCATAATTTTAATTTATGACACATTAACTTAATTCCTCTATAATTTGCACACGCTTGTGCACCACCTTTATTCTTAAATATAGGAACCAACAAACTCTTTCTCCACTCATCTGACATTTTTTAGTCATTAAAATAACATTAAAAAGATTTGTAAGCCAATAAATTTCTTGATCTCCTAAACATTTCCACACTTCTATTGGAATATCATCGGCCCTTACTGTTTTTCCATATTTCATTTTCTTTAAAGTTTCTCTAACTTCAAATTTATTAATATGACGGTAAAAATAAAATTATCTATTTTTGTTTAGGGTATTAAGGTTGCTAAAATCAATCGTATTTTCAGATCTTTCATTGAAAAATTTATCAAAATACCTCATCCACCTATTTTCAATATCATTTTCAAAGAAAAATAATTTATGATTTTCATCCTTAATACACCTTACTTGAACTTAAGGGCTGTAAACGAACTGAGCCGAGCTGAGCATGTATGTGTTCAAGCTTGAGCTTGTTTAATATTATCGAGTTTGAGCTCGATTCGAGCTTTTAAGAATAGTGTTCAAACTTGACCTTGTTTACCATAGCTCGATTCGAGTTTGTTCACAAGCTCAGTTCAAATTGGATTATCGAGCTTGTTAATGAGCAGCTCGTTTAATAAAATAAATGAGCTTTAATCAATCCTTAATCGAGCTTGTTCACAAGCAGCTTATTGAGAAATATACATGAGCTGTATCAAATAAAGCTTATTAAGCCTAAAAAATAATAACTTGAACAATACTGTTCACAAACAAGCCTTAATCGAGCTGTAATCGAGCCATAATCAAGCTGTAATCGAGGCATAATCGAGCCATAATCGAGCTCCTTAGCGAGCTTATTCACGAGCTTTAAATGATAATGTTCATGAACATAAATGAATCGAAGGACAAACTATTCAAGCTTGTTCATCTAGCAATCGAGTATCTCAAAAAATGTTCAAGCCTAATCAAACGAACATGAACGAACTATAATCGAGCCGAGCTATGAGTAGCTTGTCGAACGCTTGGTTCATTTGCAGCCCTACTTGAACTAGATCTTTACCTCTCTTATCTCTTTGGTTGACTAACTTATACATACATTTTTAACCTTCTTTGATATTCAATTTATTGTATAAATCACTAAAAACTAATTTTTTGCATCATATGTTATTTTCTTAGAATCTCTATAGGCCACTTTATATCTCTCCCAATTCTCCGAGTTTTTATATCTAAACCAAATTTTATAATAATGATTCTTATTTCTTATCTTTTCTTATACATTTTGACTCCACCACCAACTATTTTTATTAAAATAGTTTTTTCTTTTTGCTTCTCCAAGCACATATTTTACAACTTGCTTAATTTTACTTATTTTTTTTCCATATAATATTAATATCCTTATGAACAACCCAAATTCTAAGTTCTTGTAGCTTCTAAAATATTTTTGTTTTAAGTGCCACATCTAATTGCGACAATAATTTGATTTATTTTTCATCTTCTAATCTTTCATCTTAAAATCTGAAACTAACAATTAATGTTGGGTACTTAAATTTTCACTTGGAATGACCTTATAATCTTTACAATTTAAACGATCTATTTTTCTTATTAGAAAATAATCAATTTGTGTTTCACTAGATCTATTTTTATAAATAATAATATCTTTTCTTAAATAAAGATAAGAATTACAAAATCAAAGCAAAGAAAATCTAATATAATCCTACCTTCTTTATTAGTCACTCCAAATTTATAATCACTATGAATACTTTTAAAATTTTCTACCTCTCTACTAATATGCCCATTTAAATTTTCTCTAATAAATATTTTTTCTTCAAGATGTATTTTTTATATTAATCTCTCTAATTCATTTCAAAATTTTTCTTTTGAGCCTACATCCAAACCTACTTGAGGAGCATAAACGCTTATAACATTGATAATCTTAGTATCAACAATAATCTTTAAAGTTATAATTCTATCTCTAAATCTATTAATATTTATAACATTATCCTTCAAACTTTTATTTATCACATCTACGTCATTTCTAATTCGACTTCTACCTGAATACTAAAATTTAAAACCTAAACTATCAAACTCATTTGCCTTCTCCCCAACATATTTAGTTTCTTGAATACATAAAATATTTATTTTCATATGAACCATAATATCTATTAATTCCATTAATTTACCTGTAAGAGTATCTATATTTCAAGTTCATAACCTAATTCTAATTTCATGGGTTAACTTCTTTGCTTTCATCCATCCACAATGTGGGAACCCTTGCTTATTTAACATTGCACCCAGGCACCGATGCAGCGGCTCTTGCATACTTTTCACTGTATTCAAGCCATACAACACGTCGCTTCCAAGGGACGCTCTAGCATTAACACAATGTTTTAAAGGATTTATGTCATGATTATTTCGACAAGTTTTACGCTGACTGTTGACTGCCTATCCCAACCCTCCACTTTTGACATCCGGACTTGGGACCAACAAAGATAGTGTTTAAATCACATGTATTATAGTAGTAGATGATGGAAAGGATAGCCAATAATGTTTTTACCTAAATCACTTGTATTATAGTCAAATTTAAGTACAAATGAAGAATCAAAGACAAAGTTTTGAAGTTCTTAGGTATGCAGATTGAGAGGAGTATCCATTTCAACGTCCATATCATATTTCTATGAAAGGGTTTTGTATGACATCTAGATATATTTTTGGAATAGATATGAATTATGAAGATAGAGTGAAAGACAATGATTAAAAGAAACGTTGGACTAAATAGGATGAACTACATTACCTTTTACCTCTTCATAGAAAAATTGGTTAGTGCATCTTGGATGACTATTAGCTGAATCAATTTGGCTGGAGTTGTTGTCATGGGTGGATATCAAGGTTATAGAGAGAATATCTGTAGAGGTGCAGAGGTATGAAAATGAACTTATGTAAGAAGAGAATTCGATAACTTAGAGTGCTTAATGATATAGTTGTCAATGTAAGGGGATCAATTCAATAACCTGTATGAGTGCGATAATACCCATGGAAAATAACACTGAATAACACAAGAAGGAAGTTGGGCTTTCTAGCTATATGCATGACTAAATGAGTACAACCAAAGATGCGTGATGTAAGGAGAATGATAACCTGGCTTTGATAATCAATAAAGAGGTGTGAGAGAAAGCATTTGATTGATGAGATAATAAAAGATCAAGATAACATCCTTCTAGAATTGATGAGGAATGTTTTTGTGAAACATCATTGTTTATCAAGGTCAATGAGATGGAGATTTTATTAAGGTAGATTTTTTTTTGATAAATAGTACATATGAATAATTTGATGAATAATATCATTGAAAAATCATCATAAATTCTAAAGTTTAGTATGCATGGATTTTTTTATTAAGGTAGAAAACTAATTTTTTGATAAAAGTTTGAAATATAGATGGAGCTTTGAATGATATGCATAAGAAATCAAGGCTTGTGAGAAATCATCATGAACATGACAAAATAAATTTGGAGATGAAGAGAACAATTTAAAATATAAAGAATAATATTATAGATAGGAAAAGAATGAGGGACATACTAGGGCAAATGCAGGTAGTGGAAAATGAGGTTATAATGTATGCTGGAGGAGGTGGTATGAGGAGGGGGTAAGCATTGTGGGTGTGGATAGTATATGCAGGGAGTGGCATGAGCACAATGCATAAGCACATGAATGCATACACATCAAGTGCGCAAGTAGTAAAGTAGCAAGCTATAATAGGTAAGCAGCAGTTTGCCATGCGTGTAAGTCACAATATGCTTGGGATGTGAGCACAAAAAAAAAAAAACCCCACCTCCCTCCCATCCCATGATCGAACGAACACCAAACACCCCTCTATCTTATGCTCGAACCAATGTCAAATTCCTCTTCCCCATCTTGTTCCCCCTTCCAACATATCTATGTCCTAGATTGTCACAACCCCTCTTCCCCTTCGTCTTCTTTGCTTGTAATGAACTTCTCCTCTCTTTTAATAATTGATTGAAGCCTAGTGAGCCTGTAACGCCTTCTGTCTATTTTGGTGCTCTAATCGTGTGAAGACGTGCCTCTTCCCTAGTTTGTCATCTACTATAAAGATATTAATATTTCATATTCAAATCTTATGCTTAGGTTTAATGAAAGAATTTCTATTAATATGATCTTTTATTTATCTTATTTTTGGTTGATGTTTATAAAAAACCATTTTTATAGTTAATGTCTAATGTATTTGTCTTATTTAAGTTTGATGTTCTTAGTTTATTTATCTTGTTTTTACAATTGTTCAGATTATAGGGCTCTTGATGTCAATCTTTATTATGTTTTATTCATGATATTCTTCTAACACAATTTTTTATATTTATGAATAGGATTTAACTATGGAAAGTTTTCAAGAAGATATCATAATCAAACTTATCAACAAATTTAGATGAGACAAATGAATACAATGAAGAATGAAATTTAAAACGTCCTATTAAGCTTGAATCATTAAAAAAATGTGGAATAGGTTTACAAAATCTTTCCTTAGATTCTGGCTTATACATTATAATTTGTGAGTATAATCTAATATTTTACATCAAGTTCAACGATTGTATTTATAAAAAGATCCATGTTAGCCGTTAGCCTCAGAATCACGACTTTCCTTAAATAAAATTTTGGATCAAAGATCGATGATTCAATGCCAATTATTTTGATCGGTACTCTAATTGGCTAGAGCATAGTGTGTCTTTGGACGAAGCATATTATTTTTGTTATGTTTTTAAAATATAATGGCGAAGAAAAGAGAACGATGAAGTGTTTTATAAAAAGAAACATTTAAACTATAAAAAAACTTGATAGATTTGAATTTCATATTGGCGCCATAACATTGCTCATAATAATACACGATGAAATTGTGAGAACTTAATGAAACATAATGAATATATTATTTATGCTTTGTAAAAGCAATCTGATCATACTACAATTGAATATTGTACTTGTTTAAATATTTCTGTTGATTATGTGAGGTTCTTTCTAAGGCAATGATAGGCTTTTCAAGGGCATGATGAGTCTGATAAATAAAGAAATTAACAAAATTTTCTCAACGTTATATAATTTTTATTTGAACTTGATGAAAATATAGATAGTGTGGTAATAAAGATTGCCCCAAAGAATTTAAAATTAATGTCTCTAGACATTTAAAAGATATTACTAGATTTGCATATATTGCAATAACAAATTTTATTATTGAAGAGCTTGGAGATGGTTTCTTTTTAATTTTAGTTGATGAATCCCATGATATATTGGCAAAAGTGTAAATGACTAATACATTGATTTTTTTGATATTGTATATGTTCATGACACATTTGCTATATCTATTAAAGCAACAATTGAATAACTTTTCTCAACTTATGGTTTAGGTATTTCAAGGTTTTATTGACGGGTTATATATGAGGGGATGGTTTAATAGGCTAAAGGCATAATTCCTTAATAAAAACAAGTCAACATTTTATCCATTATTTCTCACACCAGCCTCAATTAGATTAGGTATTTGTTGCAAAAAATATATGTTTAAATCGCCTTCAATATAATTTTAAATTTGATGAATATAGTTGGTGTTTCATGCAAAGTTTGTTATCAACTTAGAGAAAAAACAATGGGAGAAGATTGTAAGTATATTAGTAAATGAAGAACTTATTATAGGAGAAGATTTAAACTTGATATAACTCTTAGACGTGTTTGGGATATATGACGGGGTTCACATACGAGTTTCTTGTAAGATTAATTATAAGATTTTTTTTTAAGTAATTGATGTATTAGAAATTGTGATGAAAGATAACATAAATTATGAACAAATAGGCATAGCTAAGGTCTTATTAGAATCAATATAATCTTTTAAATTTCTTTTTTGCTTGCATCATTATTGAATTGTCACAAGTATTGCAGAAAAATGAACAAATATTATGAATGCTATGTCTTTAGCTCAAATATCAATTGGGAAGATTTTATTAACAAATATCTTTATTTTGTGATCAACAAAAGATAGTTATTCCTTTTATGGACAATAAATGTGTAGCTTGTGGACGTCCTTGTCATAAAGTCTAAGGCATAATAAATTTATATCATTTTTATGTTTAAATATTCTGCATAACCATTGATATGCGATCTTAAGAGTTGAATATTTATTTTAATAAGGTAAATATTGAATTGCTTTTGTTTGTGGCATTTTTGAATTTAATTAATTCATTGCATGCATTCAATAAATATAAGTTAATTAGAATGACACACCTTTATTTAAATGATTTTACTACACTTGGAAATGACTAAACACTATTGTTACTAGGTTCTAAGTCACGGATGAGAAAAGTGGAGGGTTGCGTTAGGTAGTCGACATCCATCATAAAACTTATCGAAAAATCATGACATGAATCCTTTACTATATTGTGTTAATGCTAGGGCATTCCTTGAAAGTGAGGTACTGCATGACCTGAATATAGTGAAAATTGTGCAGGCTGCGTCGGTGCTCGGGTGTAATATTAAATAAGGGTTCCCACATTATGGATGGATGCGGGCAAAAATGGTTGTCCATAAAACTAGAATTAAGATATAAACTTAAAATATATGTACTCTTATAGGTAAATTAGTGAAATTAATAGATATTATGGTTTATAAGAAGATAAATATTTTATATATTCATGAAATTAAATGGATTGGGAAGAAATCAAGGAAATTGATAATTTAGGCTTTAAATTTTAGTATTCAGGTAGGATTAGAAATAATATAGGTGTAATTATAGATAAGAGATTGAAGGATAATATTATGAAAATTAATAGACTTATGATAAAATTATAATTTTTGAGGTTATTGTTGATGCTAAGATTATTAATGTTATAAGTGTTATGCCTCTCAAGTAGGTTTAGATGTATACTCTAAATAAAAATTTTGGAACGACTTAGAAGAATTAATATAAATGATACATTTAGAAGAAAGTGCATTTTTTTGGAGGAGATTTAAATGGAGATGTTGATAGAATTATAGAACATGTTAGAAGTATTTATGGTGGCTATGAGTATGGAGTGATTAATGAAGAATGTATGATCATTTTAGATTTTATCTTAACTTATAATTTTATAATTGTTAATATTTAATTTGAAAAATAAATGAACTTATTATCACCTATAATAATAGAATTAGTAAAACACAGATTGATTATTTTTTTATAAGAAAAATAAATTATTTCGATTATAAAGATTGTTAGGTCATTCGGGTGAAAGTTTAAATATCCAGCATTGACTATTGGTTTTGAATTTTAAGATGAAATATTGAAAGATGATAAATAAATTTAAATATTGTCTCAGGATTAGATGAGGGTACTTAAAAGAATGTTAAGAAAATTATTTTTAAGAGTAATCTACAATATCTTAGGATTTGGGATATTCATGAGGAAGCTAATGTTATGTGAGAAAAAGTAGCAATTGATATTAAGCAAGTTCTGAAAAATGTACTTGAAGAATAAGAATGAAAGCTCTTATTAGTAAAAATAGTTGGCGGTGAAGTCAAAATGTGTAAAATAAACACCAAAAATTGAAAATTTTATTATGAAAATTGGATTATATGTAAAAGCTTCGAGAATTGGGAATGAGATAGAGTGACCCATAGATCTAAGAAGTAATATGTGATGTAAAATTAGTATTTAGTGATCTATATAATAAATTGATTACTAAAGGGGGCTAAAAATGTTTGTATAAATTAGGCAAGCAAAGAGATTAGTTCAAGTGAAATACATTAACGATGAAGATCAAAAGTACTTTTCTTAGAAGAGAATATTCAACATAAGTGAATGAGATATTTTTGTTAAACTTTTTAATGAAGATTATGAGAATATGATTGACTTTAGCGAAAATGAAAATAGAGATTTTTATTTTTATTATCGTATTAGTAAAATCAAAGTTAGAGAGACTTTAAATAATATGATTTGTGGAAAAGCAGTAGGATCTGATGATATTCAATAGAAGTGGAAATGTTTAGGAGATCTAGGAATTTTTTGGTTTATTAATCTTTTTAATATTCTTTTAAAGAATAAAAAAACTGTTAGATGAGTGGAGAAAGATTTTGTTGGTACTCATTTTTAAGAATAAAGGTGGTGCACAAGAATAAAAGCACTACCTTTGCCGGTCCCAAGTCCGAATGTGAAAAGTGGTGGGTTGCGATAGGCAGTCGACAGCTAACGTAAAACTTGTCGAAATAATCATGACATTAATCCTTTAAAATATTGTGTTAATGCTAGGGCATTCCCTGGAAGCAACGCGCTATATGACCTGAGTACAATGAAAAGTGTGTAAGAGCCGCTGCATCGGCGCCTGGTTGTAGTGTTAAATGAGCAAGTGTTCCCATATTATGGATGGATGCGGGTAAAGAAGTTAGTCCATGAAATTAGAATTAGGTTATGAACTTGAAATATAGGTACTCTTACAGGTAAATTAATGTAATTAATAGATATTATAGTTTATAGGAAGATAAATATTTTATATATTCAAGAAACTAAATGGGTTGGGGAGAAGGCCAAGGAGATTGATAGTTTAGGTTTTAAATTTGGTATTCAGGTAAAAATCGAATTAGAAATGACGTAGGTGCCATTATAGATAAAAGTTTGAATGATAATATTATAAATATTAATAGATTTGGAGATAAAATATACTTTTAAAATGTTGATGGATGTAAAAAAAATTTTCAATTATGATTAATATAAAAGATGTAAGAAAAATTATTTAATTTATTTTGAAATATCATTTGATTAATTAATATGACTATTTTATTTTGCATAGTTAATATTTTATTTTAAAAAAATGAGAGTATATTATTACTTATAAAAATGGATTTAGTAAAACACAGATTATTTATTTTCTATTAAGAAAAATAGATAGTTTAGATTGTAAAGATTGTAAGGTCATTCCAAGTAAGTTTAAGTACCCAACATCGACTGTTAGTTTTAGATTTTAGATGAAAAATTGAAAAATGAAAAATAAATCAAATTATTATCCTAGGATTAGATGTGAGCACTTAAAGAACACTAATAAAAATATTTTTAAGAGCAAGCTACAAGAGCTTAGAATTTAGGATGCTCATAAGGATATTAATATTATGTGAGAAAAAGTAGCAAGTAAAATTAAACAAGTTGTATGTTGACCTCAATGTCTACTACATAAGTTGAGTTGGACTCACAAGCCAAAGTTGATGAACTTTGGATGTAACAGTGCGCAAATCGGAGCTGAAATACACTCGACGCTGGTAAAATCAATCGAAACGATCTACAATCAACGAACGGACTTCGCCATCACGTCTAGAACATCGAATTTGATCAGAATATACATATTGCACAATTCGACGGTCAATTGATCAAGAAAGAGGGCCGCCGATGCGTTAACACGCATATTGAGGTCAGGATGCCGCGACGTTGTCCAAACAACCTCCGTTCGTGAAATTGATTGTTGTTAGCGTCGAAATGTCAAAACCTATCAAATGAGACTGTCTGTGCTCAATCCGGACGAGTCTGCGTGAATGTCGAGCGATCAGAAGCAACAACGCACAATTTTGAACTGAAATTGATCCGATTCGGCGCCGACTTGAACCAAACGTTATCCGATCGTGAAACGGACCGCACCATTGCGTCTGGAACATCGGAATAACTTACAATCAATATATATATATATTAATTATATAATTGAATCGTCATAAAAATTAAAATTAGGGGTTGATTTTATTCAAATAAATTAATGCTCTTATAAGTGCTCCTATAAGACCCAACCCTAAGGACTCCACGATTCACTGCCTTGACTTTTATTCCCAGCCGCAACCTGCTTAACTCTCCCATAGCCGCAAGCCTCTCTCTCTCGCTCGGACGAACTCTTCCCTTCCGTCCTTCTGGAGCAGCCAATCGAACGACACCTCTCCATTCGCTACCTCCCGGCTGGACGCACACGAAACGGGAGCCGAACTCCTTCCTCCCTGCTCTCCGTCCATTGCGGCTTCAAATCAAATGAATGTTCGGCCTTCCTCTCTCACTCACTCCTGTTCGTCCAACCGAGCAGCAGTCGAGCGACATTCCCTATACCACTTCCTATTCACGACAGCAGCCATCCGTCCTTTGCAAAGCCTGCCCGAAGCTCTCTTGTAGTTCGCTTCTTTCTCGTCTGTGCTACAGTACCCGACCCCCCTTCCCTTCCTAGGCAGCACTCCAACTCCACTACAATTCAGCTGGCTCCTGTTGCTGTTCGCATAATTGAAACTCTCTATCATTCCATTCCTCCCACTTTCCTTTCCCTATCGGCTCCCTCATAGAAAACCCAAGAGCATCCCATTTCATCCTTCTTAGCCTCCTATTCACACAGTAGCCCAAGTCCAGCCTTCTTCACACCTGCAACTTTTGCTTTGCCTCATTTTTCATTCCTTGTTGTCTTCCTTTATTTGCTTGTTGTATGAAGGTAAAGCCCATATAAGAGTTTGAGTTAGGTTGGCCCAATACTCAGATTATTTTTCAGAGCCAGGATCCAAGGTAAGATATGATAGGAATAAATGTTTTGTATGGTTTATATCATATTGCTGTAGAAAAACTAAAGACCTATCTATTTCCTGTTATCGGATGGCCATCGCAGAAGGAAATCATGAGTTTGATTTTCATGTCCATTCAATCATGTTGTCCTAGGAATTCTCATTTTTAACATTTGATATAAAAGCAATGAGATAAAATCATGATATGTTGGGTATCCATGTTGTCATTCGTTGTTTGATGTACTCAAAAGGTAGGAGGCGATTGAAACAATAATAGGAATCATGATGTGGAGTAGTTTTACTGGTACTTGCATACATAAAAATGAAATTATAACGAATGTCAAAAGCCTTAAGTACCTGCTCATTGCTCCAGCACAATAGGGAAATTTGCTAGATATAAGTACTCGTGCATGTTGCTTCAACATGTCGAGAAAATCGGGATGTTTTTTACACAGGTTTGAAGGCCTATGCGGTGCTTTTCATTAGCGTGGTAGGTCTGAAAATCACTCGTCAGCGGTCAGAAGACACTACTTTACGCCTTCCCATAAGCTTGGTAAGAACTTTTCTCAAGCTCCCTGCGAATGGCCGGAGGTTGTCGAATTTCATTCCAAACACAGATATTGAAGTCCTATGCACGCTTTCTTAAGCGTGGTGGGTTTAGAAGACTCTTTAAGCATGTCGACTCTCGACACTCCTGCAGTCCCATGTGGGGATGGCGTCGGAGGTTTAAATTTTATCAAAATAGAGATTAATAATTAATGAAAATGAAAGTCAAAGAATAATATTTGAATCTTAAATGAGTAATAAGGTCAATAATTGAACTAAATACAATAACTAAGCTGTTGAGATAAAATTGAGTTTACAATCTTCTAACTGACAATAATCTACAACAAATTAGATGTCTAACCAACACAAGCAAATACTTGAATGATTAAGAAATACATTGTGCAATGAAATATTCAAAAGAGTTGAAGTCGAATATGAACGAAACGCCAACTTATCGCAATTTGCATCATAAATTAAGCTTTTAAAACTGATTAACAAACACATTATAAAACATGATCAATTCAATACCTTAAAAATCTAAAAATGTACGCGTGACGTCTAATCGTAAACTTAGTGTAATGATGTTGCGTGGGTTGCTTCCAGGTTGTGTCTTAGGATCGGGTCCGAGTTAAAAACCTAAAAATTCAATAATAATATCATAACAACTTCATCTCAGTAAAATATCTGAGAAGCTAATTCTGTTATATGATAGTAGATCTGATCCTCTGTTGTTAAATTAATAGAGTCGATAGGATCTAAAATAATAAACTAAAAGATCAAGCAAATTTATATACCCTGATGATGACTGTGGTGAATGAAGATTTCAATCGGAGGAGATACTTTCATCAAAATGTGATTGCTATTTCAAATCAAATCAATATAAGTTAAATATTAATCCAAATGAGAAATTTGATGAATTATTAAACTCAAAACGATAAAATGAAAATCATCAAGTTAAAAGACTTAAAGCAAAATTCAATTAATCCACCTTCCACAACTGTTTGCCGGAGGTGACAAATTAAGAAAACTTTAGCTCATAAATGAGCCAATGTCAAATCAAGTACACAATTATGTTTACTCTCAAATAATCTTATGCGAACGTACTGTGTCCTCGAGTCGTGGCTTGGCCAAAAGGCTCCACGATCGATTCTGACGAGTCCTTTGACCGGATGGTTGTTGCCAAATGATTCCACTATATCACACGGTCACGGCCGTAGATATGCTCTCCAGCTCGCTCTTTGAATTGTCTATATAGACTTGATAGGGCAAAAGCCCTCTGTTAGCTAAGGTAGATTTAAGCCTGTCTCCATAGACAAACACCACCTCAAGTCTACAAAAATTTCTTGGACAACACAACCCATGACTGTTGACAATGATCTTTCGGTCAGGTTGGGTCGACTACCTCCTCTGATTAAGTAGACTAGGGACCGCGACATCCCGTGATGACGGAACCATAGGATCTAGATCGGACACGCCATTATTCTCCCAACCATCCACTTTAAGCTAAAATGATGAATTTCATAAATTCTAAACCCTAAATTCTATAACTCCGTATGCTCTTCTTATACATTACGCGTTAAGCGTAACATTGCCTTGTCGAAAGTTCTCTCATTGAGAGAGTAATTATAGGTGCTTGCGTTTATAGGAAGCCTGGAACCAGATCTAAAGTCCTCATAAAATCAGGGCGAAATCTCTGGGTAATGTCTTATCTACTATTCCATCTGCCTTCTGAAAATTACACCGATACATTTAATTTACTCTCTTTATTGAGAGGTCGGTGACAAATTTTCGGAGCTCTCATTGTAAAATATGTACTTGGAGAAGCAAAAAGAAAAAACTTCTTTTAATAAAAATAGTTAGTGGTAGAGTCAAAATGTGTAAGAAAAGATAAGAAATAAAAATCATTATTATAAAACTTGATTTAAATATAAAAATTCGGAGAATTGAGAAAGATATAAAGTGGCCCGTAGAGATTCTAAGAAAGCAATATATGATACAAAAAATTTAATTTTATTGATTTATATGTTAAATTGGATACCAAAGAAGATGAAAGATGTATGTGTAAGTTGGCCAACCAAAGTGATATGAGAAGTAAAGATCTAGTTTAAGGGTGGTGTAAGGATGAAAATTATAAAGTGCATTTCTTAGAAAAGGATATTGAAAATAGGTGGATGATGTATTTTGATAAACTTTTCAATGAAAGATCTGAAAATACGATTGATTTTAGCAATCTTAATAGCCTACACAAAAATAGAGAGAGAATTTTGTTTTTATCGTCGTATTCGTAAATTTGAAGTTAGAGAAGTTTTAAAGAAAATGAAATGTGAAAAAACAGTAGGACCTGATGATATTCCAATAGAAGTATGAAAATGTTTAGGAGATCAAGGAATTTCTTGGCTTATAAATCTTTTTAATATTATTTTAAAGACTTAAACGATGCCAAATGAGTTGAGAAAGAGTTTGTTGGTTCCTATATTTAAGAATAAAGGTGATGCACAAGAGTGTGCAAATTATAGAGGAATTAAGTTAATGTGTTCTACGTTAAAATTATGGGAGAGAGTAATTGAGCATAGGTTACAATGTGATACAAATATTGCTCACAATCATTTTAGTTTTATGCAAGGTAGATCTACTATCAATGCTATACATTTGTTAATAGGCTTGATGGAGAAGTATAGAGAAAGTAAGGAAGATCTACATATGATATTTATTGATTTAGAGAAAGCTTATGATAAAGTTTCAAGAGATGTTCTTTGGAGAGTTCTAGAAAAGAAAGGAGTTAGTTTTGGTTATATTTAAGTCATTAAGGATATGTATACTAGAGTTGTTACTTGTGTCCAAACACAAGGAGGATTGACAAAATATTTTCCTATTTTAGTTGGATTATATCAAGGATCAGCTTTAAGCCCTTATCTTTTTGCTTTAGTTATGGATGTTCTTACTAGGCATTTACAGGAAGATGTACCTTGGTGTATGCTTTTTTCGATGACATTCTTTTGTTGATAAGACTAGAGAGGGAGTCCAAGAGATACTTGAATTATGGAGGTCAATCTTAGAGTCTAAAGGTTTTCATTTAAGTAGATCTAAAACTGAATATATGGAGTGTAATTTTAGTTGTAGAAGTTCTTGTGGTAGTGTTGTGACATTGGGTGAACAAATCATTAAAAAGAGTGAGCGATTCAGATATCTAGGCTATATTGTTCAAAATGATGGTGAAATAGATGGAGATGTTATTAGTAGAATTCAAGTTGAGTGGTTGAAGTGGAGGAATGCATCTGACCTGTTGTGTGATAGAAAAGTACCGCTTAAACTTGAGGAAAATTTTATAAGATCATGGTAAGACCTGCAATGATTTATGGTGCAGAATATTGGCTAATTAAAGAGAAGCATGAGACTAAGTTAAGTGTTGCAGAGATGAGGATGCTCAAGTGGATGAGTGGCTTTACTCTTAGAGATAAAATGCAAAATGGGTATGTTCGGGAAAAAGTTGGAGTAACTCCAGTGGTAGATAAGATTAGAGAGAGTCGCCTTAGATAGTTTGGCCACTTAAAGCGTCGTCCGTCCAATGACCCGATTAGGAGAGTAGATGCATTAGATTTATTTTATGTTAAGAAAGGTAGAGGTAGACCTAAAAAGACTTGGTTAGGATGTATAAAAAATAATCTTATTATGCTTAAATTAAATGTGAATTTGACACATAATAGGACATAATGGAGACAAATGATTCATGTAGCCGACCCCACATAGTGGGATAAAAGCTTGTTGTTGTTATTGTTGTACAAGAGTGTATGTTAATTATAGGGGAATTATATTAATGTGTCATACATTAAAATTATGGGAGAGAGTAATTGATTTTAAGCTACGACGTGATGCAAAAGTTTCTCAAAATTTATTTGGATTCATGCCGGGTAAGTCTACTATGGATGTTATACATTTGTTGAGAGGTTTGATGGAGAAGTATAGAGATAGTAAGGAGGATCTACATATTATATTTGTTGATTTAGAAAAAAACATATTATAAAGTTCTATTATAAGTGCTTTGGAGAATTTTAGAAAAGAAAGTAGTTAATATTGATTATGTTCAAGTCATTAAGGATATGTATGATGGAGCTATTACTTTTGTTCAAATATAAGGACCATGTATTTTTCTATTTTAGTTGGATTACATCAAAGATCAGCTTTAAGCCCATATCCTTTTGCTTTAGTTATGGATGTTCTTATTATACATTTTCAACTTGTGTATGTTTTTTGCTGATGATATTCTTCTTGCTGATAAGACTAAAGAGAGAGTTCATGAAAAACTTGAATTATAGAGGTCAATCTTAGAGTTTAAGGTCTTTTGTTTAAGTAGATCTAATGCCGAATATATGGAGTGTATTTTTTGCATGTTTTAAAAAATCGGATAGGACTAATTGGTTCGTCCGTGAACCTGTCTTCTCGTTGGTTCATTTCAAGCCTAAAATCACTTATGCACAGAGTTGGTCAAAATTGGGGTTGAACTATACCGATTTTTGAAGAATTGGTTCTTTCTAAAATTAATCAAAATTTTGTTGTTTTTAATTTGATGGCTAAAAATAAGAGATTTAAATTTAAAATAATTAAAATAATTTGTTCTAAAATTTCAATTTAGAAGTATATTTAAATATTTAAGAACAAAGAATCCTAAATTAGAATATTAATTTTTGTATTAAATAGTTTTTATATTTATTGGTTTTTCGGTTCAACCCTCAGTTCAATTCTAGTTTAACCATTGAATTTTGAACCACTTCTTCTAGTCAATGTCTAGTCCAGTTTTTAAAACACTGAATTTTAGTTGTAGGAGATTTAGTGATGAGATTGTGACAATGGGTGATCAAGTTATTGAAAAGAGTGAATGTTTTAGATATCTTGGATCTGTTGTTCAAAGTGATAGTGAAATAGATTGTGATGTTATTAGTATAATACAAGTTGGATGGTTGAAGTGGAGGGATGCTTTTGGCTTGTTGTGTGATGGAAAAGTACAACTTTGACTTAATGAAAATTTTTATAAGATGGGGATGGGACCTGCAATATTTTATAGCATTGAATGTTGGCTATTGAGAGAGAAGCATAAAATTAAGTGTTGTAGGGATGAGGATACTTAGGTGGATGAGTGCCTTTACTCTTAGAAATAAAATGTGAAATGAATATATATGGGGAAAGGTTAGAGTAGCTCTAGTGGTAGATAAGATTAGAGAGAGTTGCCTTAGATGGTTTGGTCACATAAAATGTTGGTTGTTCGATGACCTAGTTAGTTAAGTAGATGTATTAGATTTGTCTTATTTTAAGAAAGATAGAGATAGACTTAAAAATATTTGATTAGAAAGTATACCGTGATCTTATTTTATTAGACTTAAATGGTAATATGATATTTAATAGGATAAAATGGAGAAAAAGGATTCTTGTAGCCAACTCCATGTAGTGGGATAAAGGCTTGTTGTTGTTGTTGTAATGAAATAATTTCATGGAATTCAAAATACAATATGATTAGACTTCAAATGCTAAATTTTGAATATCATCAGCAATATTTGCCTTCTGAACCTTTTGGGGTTGACCAGTTGGCAATGCAAATACTGGAATGAAAGGCAACAGGGAAAGAAATAGAAGCTTAAAGACAGATGAAATTTCTTACATCGAGTCCGATCACTATTTTTAATGGGGATATCTGTTGGGATGCCATAGAGAGCTTCTAGTTCATGCAGACAATAACCCTGGTTGGAGCAGATCTGTTTCAATGTGGCTATATTCACATGTAGATAATGCCCTCATTTCACATTTTATTTTTAAAACATTTGGTTTCATTTTACCGAGATGCTCTCTTGCAAGAATGCGGGCAACAGAAGGCATTCATTATTAAGAGGGCTTGAAGATGGAATGAATGTTCTATAAATCTGCTTCTGGTCATCAATTATATGGGTATCATAATCAGTAAAGGGTTTTAGTTATTCTGTCCTTATAGTGGAAAGAATGTCTATTTTGAATTGAAGTACTTTGATAGTTTTAAGGAACTATGGCAACAACTGCTAGTGGTGTGCTTTAATGAAGTTCAGTATCAGGAATAACTTTCCTTTCTGTGATGTTAGATTCACCAAGGAACTGATTTTATAGCCTTAAGTGTATTGATTTTAGAAACGCTGATCCCGTTAATGCATTGAATGCATAGTTAAAACTTCTAACATTAAGAAGTGAATGACCTGATGGATATTTCTGATATTTTGTTGAGAAGTCTTATTAGTGAACCTGTATAACTAATGAGGTGGCCATTCACCTTTGAACTTCGTGAGAATTAAATTGCATAACTATGAAAGCTGGTCAAAGTGAAAGCAGTCATTATAATTTCTGATTGTGTTCAGCTCGAGTAAAAGTACAGGTCTTTGTTAAGTGATCTTCATGTGGTTAGCTTGTAAATTATGACAAAATGTCATCTTCATTTTTTATGCTTCTAGTTTTTTTAATCATTGCCTAAAGAGCTATTTATTTCTTATCTAGGCTTTGTGTGGTTCATCCTCACTTTGAAGAAAAAGATGTATAAGTATCAATTTAGCCAATATGCATGGACGCATATGATTCTTCTCATGGTGTTCGCACAATCATCTTTCACTGTAGCAAATATATTCGATGGGATATTCTGGTAACAATTTTTCCTGAATGGTGTTAATTAGAACTGCTGCCTTACATGTGAAATCTACATTATCTTTTCCATGCAAATTTATTTGTGGAAGGAATATTTTTTTCATTATATCAAAATTTCATCATCATCTGTGGAAATTTCTCTTGCGTATTTATTCAGAAAGCTGTTTTAGTTTGTATGGAAATGTGCTTAGAAAATTCCAATTCTTATTTTGTACGTACACCTCTTATTTGATTTAATAAGCATGTGAACGGACTTGAGCAGCATGTTATTATAATGGAAATATGATTTATTCTAAACGAAATCAAACATCTTGTATTTTACTTTTATCTAGATCGTCTTCTTTAATATTGGAAGGAATTTATTATTTTCCTTTCATTTTCCTTTCTTAGAAAATTCCAATTCTTATTTTGTACGTACACCTCTTATTTGATTTAATAAGCATGTGAACGGACTTGAGCAGCATGTTATTATAGTGGGAATATGATTTATTCTAAACGAAATCAAACATCTTACTTGATTTTACTTTTATCTAGATCGTCTTCTTTAATATTGGAAGGAATTTATTATTTTCCTTTCATTTGATGGTGAATGGTGAATTGATTAAAATCTTAATTAGATTAACTTAGTTGAAGGCATTACTTTCAAATTTTAGCTCATTGAATGCTCCCACTACCTCTAATAAACCGATGTGCAATCATAAGAGCATGGTTTTACTAACACTGAATATGTTTATTATTGAAAATCTAAGACGTGAATACACAATAGTGATTAAACATAACATTATAATGATTTATCTTAAAACATAAAAATATATAAATTACACAAATTCAGTAAATATGAAATGAATTTATATAATAATAAATTTATTTCATTTGCCTATAAATTAAGAGACATTTAAATTTATTAAATATGCAAAACTCAATTGAAGAAAAAACAATCCCATGATGTTAGTTTGTTAGCTTGAAGCGGAATAAATTGATTCATTCATAAACAAAAAATAAGTTTAAAAAAAATCATAGAAAATAGAGTGGAATCAGAAAAGTAAAATTAGTGTTAAGTAGTTATTAATTTATTAAGTAATATATTTTAAACTAAAGGTGAATAAGTGCTTGATTTAAATTATTTATGAAATAGGCTTTAAAACTTAATGTTTGTTATTTCGGACATGTGTGCTAGACATACATGTCTATTATTTTTTTTCCTTTTAATTGGACAAATAAATAGCTTTTTTGGTATATTTCTGGTGCATGTTTGGCAAGCGTACTTGTCTTACATGTATCCGATATAACATACTTCATTATTATAGGGTGTTGGTGCCAATATTTTCAAAGCGCAAAGTGTAATGCGATGCGCAAGGGTTTATTTTTGCTTCAAAGCTCGAAGCGCAAAGCGCAGTGCGAAGCGGCGCTTTTGTTACAAAAGTGCTCAAGGTTTGTACAAAATTATTTTAGAAAAGGTGAAGCACATATCTAATTGATTAATTGTCTTAAAAATGTAAATTATAAATAAATTAAAATTATAAATTGCGTAGATTATAAAATTAGTATTTTATGATAAATTGTAAATCTTGGGAGTATATAAATAATAATAATGAAGCACATAGCTTTGAAGACAAACATTTGAAGGGGAACATGCAAATTAAATATAATGATAATTTTCAATGTAAAAGTAAAATTTGTAGTGCATAATAAAAAGTGAAACATATTCCTAACTTGAAGATAAGCATTGGGAACCTGCAACTTAAAATTTATGAAAATTCCAAAATAAACTTAGAAACATAAACAAAATAAATATAAAATCAGTGTCATCTCCTAATCCTAAATAAATCAATTATAATAGATAAATTCTAAAGCATAAAACAAGTAACAAAGTCTAAAGTTTTATAAAGCAAAATATAAATATTCACCCATCATCCTCTCTTTTATTACATAATTTTTTCCTCCTTCAAGTAAAATTTTCTCATCATTAAATTCTTCTTCTTCTTCTTCTGCTTCTTGTGATTGTGAATCAGTGTCATCTTCTATTTCTTATGTGATAGGAGTTGGCGTAGGTTGGGATGAAGCAGATGTCACAGTTGATGAAATCCTTTTTTGTTTTAGACTATTAATTCTTATTGATTTCTTTCGATCAACTTCTCCAGCTACTTGTTCTATTTGTCTCTAAGTGAATTCTTCAGCTTTAAAATGTTGTTCACTAGCATCTTCAGGTTCTCCAATCAACCACTCACAACTTTCATCAATCGAATCCAAATTAATTGGATCAATCATATTTTTTAAATTGAATCTTCTCTTAAAAGTCTGATTATATTTGATGAAAACTAAATCATTTAAACGTTTTTGGTTTAATCAATTTCGTTTCTTTGTGTGGATCTGTAAAAAAAATGAAAACTTTATTTTAGAAATGAATAATAAATCATTTTAATTTTAAATTGTAGACTTCATAACTTATATAATATATATACTTGCTCGAAAACACTCCAGTTCTTCTCACAATCAACAACACTGCAAGTTAACTCTAAAATTTTGATTGCCATTTTTTGCAATGTTGGAGTGGATGCATGATATATTTCCCACCACTTTGCTGCATCAAAATTTACACTTTATATTTTTAAAATCATAATGAACTCATTAAGCAATCAAAATTATTATTCATACTTGGAAATTTTTTTTATCTCTATTATGAATAGCATACTTAATAGAAAATATGCCATCTACATGATTATAAATAGATGGGTCTTGATCTATGCGGAGAAAAATTTCTTATAAGGTAATAATCTACATTATGAAAGAGATATGATAGTTCTGATTCTACATATTGATCATTTTGAACTAAAATTAAACTTTTTATTAGAATATTCATATTATGTATAATATCTCTACTTTCAATAGTTACATACAAGTCTATAAAACATAGAAAAACAGGATGCCCTTGACGGGTACATGTGGGATGAACTAAATCCTCATCAAATTTTATTTTTCCATTAGAGGGAGCTCGCATATTGACAAGACGCCTGTGAATACTCCGTATGAAAAGTTCTTAATGTTAGTTGAGTCCTGCCCTAATTGATTGACCCAATAATGCCTATGGCTTCTCCAACTGACCAGTCACCATGAGGATTCCATAACATAATGATCCAAGATGTACCCTGTAAGTAAAAGGGTTCGAATATATATTAGGCGTGTTCAAAGGTTATGAATCGATTAACAAGTCCAATTCCAATATCTTTATTTCGGTGGCAATGCATCGTAGACCAATATATATATCGCTAATACATGACCAATTAATGTTTGGACAAAAATCTTTTACATCCAATTTTGAGGACTCACGAATACCTCTGGATAGTACCACAATCCGTTCTACATACAAGAATGTGTTGAACTACTTCAACAAGTCTACGTGTGAGGTATCCAATATCCATCGATGTTCGCAACAAGATCTACAACCCCTTTGCGGGCTTCGTAGCAAGAAATTATATATTCTGTCAAAGAAAGCCTTTCCCGTAAATTGCTTTGAATGGGTAAATCAATAATTTTTCCTTGAGTATCTGACATTAATCCTCTCATGCCTACTAATTGGTGTACTTGAGATGCATTTCCTCTGGCCCCCGAAAAGGACATTAGATGGATGAGAGGGATCATCCAAAAAATTAGATTCATTTCTCATTCACTTGTAGCATACCATATCTCAATGGATTGACATAATTTTTCTACCACATGTACATTCCCATAATGATGGTTTTTCTCTAAAAGAAAACTTTGTTGTTCAGCATCTTGAACTAACCATCCCTTAGAAGGTATTGTTAAAAGATCATCAATAAGTCATTTTATAGCAATTCTATCTATCACTTTATTGTGAAAGACCAGATCGGTCCGTTCTGCCATAAGGACCTCCATATTCCTTCTTTTTATTGTTTATTGTATTCCCTAAATATGTCACATTTTTTTTATGAAAAAAAATGTGAAAATAGGAATGAAGAGCGTTCATTGTCTAATGGATAGGACAGAGGTCTTCTAAACCTTTGGTATAGGTTCAAATCCTATTGGACGCAATTTATTTCTATATATTTATTCTAGATAGAGAATAGAAAATAAAAGAACTATATTTTATAAAGGACCTTGATTCGAATTAAAAATCTTTCTCAATAATTTATATGAATTAAGAATATAATAAAAATGATAGATTTTCATTTATCTTTGTTCCTTAAATAGAAAGAGTTCAATCTGTTCCTGAATAGCTTCTTTCAAAAGGGTTTCCTCTTGGTGAATATCTTGGTAAGATAGAATTTCTTGAAATTTAGGTTTCTTCTTTGTTAAGTAGGTACATAACTCAACGAGAAATTTATTTACCTGTCCAATTTCTAACGTATCAATATATCCATTTGTTCTTGTGTAAATAGTAGTATGCCTTCCACCGCCAGAGAGGGTCCGATTGAGATTGTTTAAGCAACTCACGTAATCGTGGCCTCTGCCAATTAAAGTAGCTTTATCTAGATTAGAAACAAATTGTGCAAAGGCTTCTAATTCTGCAAATTGAGCTAGTTCCAATTTTGATTTGCCAACTACTTGTTTCATGGCTTTAATTTGAGTTGACGATCCTTCTATTGAAACAAAAATACCTATATTAATAGGAGGCCTGATTCCAGCATTGAATAGATCCAGATAATAATATTTGTCCATCGTAATAGAAATTACATTACGAATATAAACAATCTCCGATTGAGTCTCTATTGGTAAAGCGCTTCCTTCACCTAAACGAGAACTTGATTTAGCTCTTTCCAAAAGTCGTGAATGCAAATAAAAAATATCTCCGGATAAGCTTCACAACGAGGGTCTTCTTAATAAGAGATATTTGATAAGCTTGTGCGCTTGGAGAGATTATCATAAATCAAGTATGTTGTTCACTGGTATTCAACGTGAGCCGCCGTATAAGGAGCGAGATATTGTAATATAAAGAATCACTTTTCGCTACCACAATAGTGTATTCCATTGCCCCTCCTTCTTGGAAGGTAGTCACTACTGAGCCACGTAAGATGCTTTTGATCAATAGCATAAACACATATCACATTTTGTCCTTTTGATTGAGAATCGACTTTACGCCGCTTACTACCTGCCTCCAATAATTAATTCTCCCTGCCCCATGGAATCATTGAATCAATAGCAATAAGTCTGCTTGATGGGGCTCATATACCTAACGCCTCGAAATAATACCTAGGAGATTCAATTAATCGAGATTTAGAAGATGAAATTTCACCTCTCCCATCAATTGGTTTAGGCATTTATGACATGACCCAAAAAAAGCCTCGCCATGTGGATTTGAGATTCTTCCTGCTTTTACCGAAGCTTCCCTCTTATCATCAAACCATCACCCATTAATACAACACCAACATTATTTGATTCCAAATTCAATATCTATGGTACCCTCTTCAAATTCTATTAATTTACTTGCCATTACTTCATCAAGACCATGAATACAACAATGTCGTCGCCCACTTGAAGTACGTAAAGATTCACAATCTTTACTTCTATTATATTGTTCAATACGCTCACAGATAATATTATTAATTTCACGCTTGAAGGGTTCCCATTAGTATCTCTTTTTTTCTTTTGGAAGGAAAGGGAAAAATAATACCTAAACTCTAAACTAGAGTAAAAGGCTAATCGTTATTTCTTCCGCAGACTGAGAGTACTAATATTAGAATCGATGGTACAAAAATTCTCAAACAACTATTCAAAGTTCCTAGAGCTCTTTGTAAGGCTTGTTGCAAAACTTGTTGTCGGACTGATTAATTGCTCTTTGTTTTAAAAAAAGAGAGTTTCATTTTGTAATTTTCTAATTGTTCCAAACTATTGCAAGTAGCATTAATCAAATTTATTTTTTTCTTATTCTATCTCGAATATCCATTCGCTCGATACTCATCCGCTTTGATTTCCACTTCGTATCTAACCCGAGCTCTTTCGAGCTGTTCAATGGCTCCTCTTCGTAATTCTTCTGAATTTCGAATAGTACTCAAGATCCTCTGTTTTTGCTTAATCTGTAATCACCCTCAATATCAGATGCATCTGATTCCACATTTCATTTAAGACTTAACTAGAGTTTTAAACCCTTTCATTTCTTCAATCATTGATAAAAATGAATAATTCAAGTTTCATTCAAATTAATCATTTTGGCCGATCGCTTTGAATGATATGATAAGTAAAAAAGGCGAGAACTAAAATGAACAAAGACAAGAATATTGATTCCATAATCTCTTTGTTTTCTTTCACAATAATTGGATCTAATCCCATAGAGATGATAAAGTGGACTTCTATCAATTCAAAGGTATGAATTGCATCTTGATGATACTAACAATATTATGAATAACAATATCAAATAAATTTATCGTCACGAATTGAATAGTCTAACATAATATAACATAAGAAGATCTTTTATGTATACTCAATCTAAATGAAATAGAAAGAAAAATAGGATTCTTTGTATTCTTATTTTATTGGGGAGAAGTCAAAGAAAAAGAAGAATTTATTTCTTTTATTTGCCTTTTTCTTTTCAATTTTCCCTCAGAAAAATAACTCAATCCAATCTGATAATTTATTATCATTTCAATTTCATTTGAATTTTGAAGAACAAGAAAAGAATATTTGTTATGTTTAATATCTTTAGTTTAATCTGTCTCTGTCTTAATTCTATACTTTAATCGAGTAGATTCTTCTTCGCCAAATTGCCCGAAGCTTATGCCTTTTTCAATCCAATTGTAGACGTTATGTTGGTTATCCCTGTACTTTTTCTTCTCTTAGCCTTTGTTTGGCAAACTGCTGTAAGTTTCGATAAGAATGAAATCTCTATTCAATTCAAAATTTATTCGATAAAAAACAGATAAAATTTTGATTCTGAAACTCAATTAGACCATAAATAATATTCAGATAAGTCTGGACATTAGGAACTCTCGATTAAAAAAGCGAAATTCTGGTATTTATTATTGAATTTGAATAAGGGAAGGGGCGATGATCTTGATCTTTAATCAGCTAATCAGCTGATTCTTTTTGTTTTGACTTTTCTTTTAGAAGATCCCATACAATACCTAATTATAAATATGAATATGGCAAGAAATTTTTGGTAAAAAAAAAACGAATATTATTCATAATATTACATTAGAATATTACATTAAAAATAGAAAGAAATTTGGAGCGTCTTGTCAAAATAGTGTATAGTGTGTGTTGTAAAATATGTGATCTATTTCCTTAAACAAAAAATGATCTTATCTTGGAGATTTTAAATTCTTACTCTTAAACTATTTGTTTATATAGTAGTAATATTCTTTATTTCTCTCTTCATCTTCGGATTCTTATCTAATGATCAAGTAATCCGCGAAGAATAAAAAAAAAGAGATGAGATTCGCTTTTACTTTTCCTTGATTTTTCATAGGTAAATGTATAAATAAATGGAATAGATGCTAAATAAAGATAAAAGATTTATAAGAGAAACTAATCGAAAATTATTCCAATTGAAAATATCAAGTGATCCGGGGTCTGAGAGAGAGGGATTTGTACCTTAATAATTCTGCATAACGGATTAGCAATCTGACGCTTTAGTCCACTCAGCCATCTCTCCCCATTCAAAATGGTTAGATAGAATTTTTTGATACCTCAAACCGTATTCTCTAAACGAACAAGAGCCAATTCGAATTGATCCTGTAATAGATCGCTACGTAATCCAATACGCTTTATTTCTCAAGTGATTCATATCGTCAAGTGTACCCATTCCCAATTTCATTCCAATCAAATGATCCACAAACCAATAGATCTCGTGGTAACAAGAATGTATTGTTTTGGGGTATATCAAGATTAAGTCTCCTGCTCATATTTCATCGACCAATCTTTCTAATTCACATCTTTGTTGAAAAATTTCGCTTTGTAATTCCTTTCATAAGGACTAAAATACCCATTCCCCACACAAGCAAATTGTTGATAAAATTCTAAAATAGCATTTTCTTTTACCCAATCTTTTTTTCTCTTTTATCATTCGAAAGACAAGAAAATTTGGTAATAAACATTATCTAGAATTTCTCTTATATTCAAACCCATACGATGATAGAACTAGAGATATTTTTTGTTTTCTACTTATATGGGCCCATATCCTTGCTTTTCTATCAATTTCTAATTCTAATCTTCTCCCCTAATCCGATATTATAGATGTATGACAAAATTTCTATGTTCCAACTCGAAGCAGTAAATAAGGAATTTGCAATATTGGTTGATCACAAATCGGATATTCCATTTACTATGAGGTTCCAAAAGAATTCATTATAGGGATGTTTCCAATAAAACGGTTTGTTCTTGTATATTTCTACGGTTTCCAAATTAAGACCATGGGGACATAATTCGTAAGAATATGTGAGTGATTCATACATAACATCTTTTTTTTTATCAAGGGCTCTACCAATTGATATGTTTCCACAAATAATTGAAATTCAATTTCTTGATCTCTATCTTCAATTTTTTTGAAACTTATGAAATTCTTCCACAAGCCCGATTAATGAACCTACAAAATCCCTCAAATTGTATCTGACTAAAGCCAGATATTGTGGACATTCCCTCATTTACATTTTGGAGCATCTTAATATGAAATTTCCTATTTATTGAAAAAATCCCATTATTGGCTTAGCTCACTATTCATCGAACCCTACCGATTGATCTAGCAATGATGGAATGGATATTCTGTTTATTGAATCACATAAAATTTGAGTCAACTCCATCCATATATATCATACGTATGAACAGAAGCAAGACAAAAAAATGGAGGGCATTTTTGATACAAGTTTATAGAAAAATGGGTACACTTGACGATATGAATCACTTGTCTATTTCACCTGATATATCATATAACCCTTTGAGTGTTTTAATGGAACATGGTATAACATTCATATTGTCCTCTAACAAAAATCAAACTTCAAAAAAGTAATTATTTTGATTCAACCATTTCTTTCTCAATTCATCTATGTTCATTCATGAATTTAAGTTTTCAATCATATTTTGATACTAAGAAATCACATAGAAAAAATACCAATCATTTTCTCTTTTCAATATTATTTGAGTCAAAACATAGTTCAAACTCCAAAGATGCAAACCAAAATAGTAACAATCAAAGAGAGTTTCCCAAAACAAACTAATCTTCTTCTTTATTCTTCTTAATGATAAGAGTAATGATAAGATAATCAATCATTTTTATATAATCGAACGACCCTCACAAATTGCATATACTAATTTGGTAAGAATTAATCAATCGGCTATATCATCATCGTTGGCGTAAAATATCTGCAAGATCTGGGTCACAATTTGTATCAATTAAACAAATCATCGAAATACCCAAAATGGAACATTCTCGAAGAATCGTATATTCTTCTTGCTGATCAACGATAATTACAATATTGGGCAATCCCGTCATATATTTGATCCCACCTAGATATGCTTGCAAGGTAGATAACTTTCTCTTCAACATTGTTGCATCTCCTTTGGGGAGACGATTGAATTTTCCCATCTTTTGTTCCGTTTCTTAAGTCCCCGAACTGTCTTGTTTTCAGTAGTATACCAATTCTAACATACCACCAAGCCATTTTTTATTAACATAATGACATCGAGCCCTTATTGTCAGCCGATGCTACTAACCACCGCTTTGTTTTGGTGCCAAAGATTAATAATTTTTTCCCTACTTGTCGTGATCAAAACTAAATCGCAAGCTTCCGATAAAAACGAAAATTATAGTAAGATTTGTAATATGAATACTCTTACGCTTGCAGAGATGTGAGCCATTCTAGGATTCCATTTATTAGTACCATGACCAAAATGAACTCCTGCTTCCATCATTTCTTCCAAATTGATGTTCCAATATTGTTTTCCCATTTTCCCACACTTTCCCTTTTTTAAATAATTGTTCCGACGGAACCTTCTACCAGGATTGACCATTGATCTACGACCCAAACCATGAATTTCATTCTTTATATTTTATTTCATTGATTACGAAATCCATAATTGGACCAGAGAGTTAAAGTAAAAAGAATGAACCTCTTGTTAAGAATTAGTAAATTACATTAGATAAATGATTGGTCTGATGTCTCATGGAAAGTATTTGGGGCACAAGAACAAAATAATTCTTTATGGTATAATAAAATATATCTCATTTCCAACTCGAATAGATCCTTCCTTTTAATTTTCAAATGAATGTTTTTGTCTTGCTTTGAACGATGTACTAATTTGTTGAATCCTACCAACGGGTATAATTCTCCAACAACGTTCTTTAGCCTTTCAACCAATCAATACACCTAGATAACTTTTGATAAAACTCGAGTAGTTTCTTGAAAACTCGCTTCAAATATGAAACTTTGAGTATTCATTGATTACGAAATTCATAATTGGACCGGAGAGTTAAAGTAAAAAAAATGAACCTCTTGTTAAGAATTAGTAAATTACATTACGTAAATGATTGATCTGACGTCTCATGGAAAGTGTTTGGGGCACAAGAACAAAATAATTCTCTATGGTATAATAAAATATATCTCATTTCCAACTCGAATAAATCCTTCCTTTTAATTTTCAAATGAATGTTTTTGTCTTGCTTTGAACGATGTACTAATTTGTTGAATTTGGTACCAACTAGTATAATTCCCCTCAGAACAACATTCTCTTCGTGCCTTTCAACCAATCACACGACCTCGTAGAAATTTTTTTGCTAAAACTGGAAGCTTGAAAACTCGTCAATATGAAACTTTGAGTATTCGAGATGACTTCGTTATTCCCAATAAGATTGCCCGATGACATTGTTTCGTCCAAAACGACCACCGCTTCTCGCCGCAACAATCCAATAAATTCCCGTGTAAAAAAAACATCGACATTCCATCTTTTGAAATCAAAACTCTTGATGTTACACGCATACAATAATCTATGTCTATTATGGATTTGTACTTGGGATCGATAAGTCTTGGATCTTATTAACCAAAAGAGATGCGACTTTGCTATGATTAGCTCAATCAAGAATCCTGGGATCCCAAGAATCCTTCTGATACGTCGTCCAACCTTCAATTCTTCTTCGAGGTTCATCGATATTGAATCAATTGAACGAACTTCTAAGATTTGTTCTACTTTTGGAAGACCTTGCGTTGTGTCACCGTGATCTCGATTTTTCATATATAAATGTAATTAATGTGTCTCCTTTAGAAAAGATTACTCCATAATGGCCATGGACGTTGCTGGAGTCAAATAGCTTAGATGATCTTATAACTAAAGAGTCAACATGAACAATGAAAATTTGACCAGATTTTTTCATGCATGATCCATATTTCAATATACATGCATTTTCACAGAGGAATTGTCCAAGGCTAATTATTGTCCATGCCTCTTCACAAGAATCGTGATGGAGAAAACACCAATTCAAATGGAATGAATTCCAAATGATGTTATTGCATGGATCGAGATTATAAATCCTACTATTTTCATGTAGGAAATAGTATTGAAATGGAAGTACTTGAAGCACTTGGAAAGTCTGTTGAAAATTTTCAAAAAAAATATTTCTTTAAAAGACTTGATTATAAGTTCTTAAATAGTAAGATGAACGAATATTTATTATTTTAGTAACAATAGTACTTAAAGGACCCAACAAATCCCTAATTGGAGTCATGGGATCCCATCCATTTGTCGCATTATTATATCTCAAGTATTGAAGGGACCAATTCGAGAGCAATTGGATGATGACAAAATTATGAAAGATTGACATTCCTTATTTCGATTCAACAATGTACCAAGAGTACCCTTATGTTGGAGAAATGATTGAATCTTTGCCTTGGAATCAAAAGGATTTCTATAGATACGATCTAATTCATGATCAACTGGCGTATCATACCTTTTTCGATAAAATGTGGACTTTACTAACTCAATTGAAAATCAAGGGCGATCATTCGCCTTTATTTCAACAAAAGAAGCATGAACCTCTTCTTATAGAACACTTTTTTTCTTGGTCCCAAGTCAATACTAAGCAAGCAACTAATTGAATACTTGTGTGAGAAATTCTAATTGACTTGCCATTTCCATAAAGTATATAATTGACAATTGAAGTTGGACATTATCCTTTTCCAAGAGATCCCGAAAGAAAAGTGTGCTAAATTTATTCCATCGCCTATTTCATAGACTACTAAACCAAAACAAAAGACTTTTTTTTTGGTAATGTGTTGGACATAGATCCAATTTTTCAATTTTTTGATCCTTTAGAATCTTTTTTTTCCCATTCCCGGTGGTATCAAAATGTCATAGATATTTTATCCACCTCTCCGTAAAAAATGAATATCTCCATAAAAGATTTTCGCCCATACTTTTTTTCCTCCACTGACTAATCCACCTACTGACTTCTTGTATTTATATTTAAAGCAAGTCGTATCTACTCAATGATACTATTGTTGGACCATTATTAAAGATCCCGTAAGATATGCACTTCCTGAATGAAAAAAATCGATCTACATCATCGTCCCCAATAAAACCGCTTGATATACCTCCTCGGTTCCTCTTCCATAACCCAGCTGGAGAAGGAAGAGATAAGAGGGCCCCTATGGAGAACGTGGTCGAAATCTATAAAAGCACCACAACGCCAATTTATTATCTTTATGTATAAGGATAATGGATTACCTAGTAGAAAAGATTTTAAAATCATAACAAACCTCCCCTTTTTCTTTTCTATTGCAATTTATCGATTATTATATGATGATTCTTTAACTTTCCATATCTATTCCATATCTATTCCTAAGGTAGCAAAATTCCTTATCCAAGTTGCACCGCACGAAAAGCGTAAATAATTGCATCCTCTGAGAGAGTGAAATAGACATGTTTGTGAAGATGCACTTCTTGCACCGACGAAGACCATGAAGCTTTATTGTTCCCTGGTTGGCTTTGGGCCTTTCCGCAGAAGTGTGGAGGGCAAAGAAGGCTCATGGGGCCCGAGCCATCGGAGATACCACTGGAAGAGTTAGAATTCTAACCCAGGTCGAACCTACGCTGCGGATAGTCGTGTGCAGCTAGAGCTCCCAAAAGGTAACTGCAAAAGTTTCTCGGCCCCTCGAGTGCAATGGCATAAGAGAGCTTGACGCATAATCGACTCGTCGAAAGGTTACTTAGTGATCCGACGGTCGAGTGGAAGGCCGCTTAACGGATAAAAGTTACTCAGGGATAACAGTGATCTTCCCAAGAGTTGACATCGACGGAAGGTTTGACACTGATGTCGCTCTTCGCCACCCTGTAGTATGTTCCGGGTTGGACCGCTCATTAAAGCGACGCGGATGGGTTCGTAACGCGCGAGATAGTTCGGTCCATATCGCGGAATTAGAGCATCGAGAGGATCTTTCCAAGACGAGGACCGTGAAGGACGACCTCTAGTGTATCGCGATCGCTAATAAACGCGCCTGCATGATAACCGCCGAAAGCATCTAAGTAAGAAGCCCACCCCAAGATGAGTGCTCTCTTACTTCCCCGTGAGCCTGGCCGACGGTTCTCGCCTGGACGGGATGGACGTAGTATTGAGAATCCAAAGATAAGGTCACAGACCAGCCGCCATTATCTGATAAGTGTCAAGTGGAAGTGTGATGTATACAAATGTTTCAATGATCGAGAGATTTGAACCTTGGACATCAATTCGATCAGACACTCGCCATCTATTTTCATTGTTCAACTGTTTGACAACATGAAAAATCCAAAAGCTCTGCCCTTCCATTTGATAGAGAGGGAGGGCAGAGGCCTTTGGCGTCCCTTCTAGTCAAGAATCGGGTCTCATGCCTTTCTTCATTCATGGTTCGATATTCTGGTGTCCTAAGCGTAGAGGAACCACACCAATCAATCCCGAACTTGGTGGTTAAACTCTACTGCGGTGATGATATTGTAGGGGTCCCGGAAAAATAAATGCCGTAATGATAAAAGTTTAACACCTATTATTTGACTTTTCTTATTTCAAAAGATCAAAATCAAAATGCAAAGATCGCCTTATTCAATAACATCCCTTCTCTCCCACTTCACCAAACACATTGTTATTCTAGAGAAAGCGCCACATCTTAACTCAAATGACGAGAGAGGAAAGATTCCTTTTGAAGGTACTGAACGCATCCTAGACGGTGGGGCTCAGCTCGGAGGATTAGAGCAGCATTTAACCATGGTGTTGGGGTTCAATCCTCCTCGCCACAACCGCCCAAAAGGGAAGGGGCTTTCCTCCGGGGTAGTAAAATCATGATCGGATATCGACCGCAAAGCTATTGAACTTGGGTATGGTCCTTAGTAAGCCGAGATCGCATATTTGTGTTTGACTCGTAACTCTTCTTCACTGGCGAAGCAGTACAAGTATTAAGAGTAGCAAAAATGCATTTATCGTCATTAATATGTTTGCTCGCGACAATTGTGGCCTATCAGGAGAATCGATGAGTGCATCTTTGATGCATTGTTGAGAATTCTAAATTGGCTATTTACAAGGGTCGGATCTATGCCGAGGTATTGAGGGTGATTCTCAAATATTGTTTGTCTCTTTTAATTGGAATCTTCACATTAAATGGATACCTTCAGTAGTTATGAAAGAGGTACTTATTCAAGTGATCGGATGCGTCATCAAGGTATAATATACTATCTCGAAAGACATAAGCACTACCCTTTAATGGAACCAATCACCTCAATAAGGACTCCTAATGACGATAGCTACATACGTATGTAGATTCTTCCCTTACTTTATATGGAAAAGAAAGCGGGTTTATTTTAAACCGGGTTTGTTAAGTTCCTGGGCATGCCCCTATACATTACATCCTAAGGACGAGATCCCAAGAAAACTCGACAAGGTAAATGATCGCCTCTCAAGATTTCGAAGGACTATCAATCGATTGACGATTTTGAGGATCAAATGTGATCGATCAAAAGAGGAGTTATTATCGAAGCCAAAATGGGAATAAGTAGGAGATGCTCGATGCTGAAGCTAGCATCTCAAACTATCCTAAAATTGGCTTTACATTTTAGAAATTGATTTGATTTGTTTGAGTTGTATTTTTCATTAGAATTTTAGGACTTAAGATTCCATAACACAAGATTAAGGAATGTCTAAGAGGTGAGGAATTATGCTTACCACAAAGAGAAAACCTCGTAACCTAAATCTGGGAGCTTCGCTGTGGCACAACCTAAATCTAAGGCGAAAATGGGTAATTGATTTGCCTTCACAAGAGAGAACAAATCATCCGACAGCTTGGACTTACAACTGCCTGGGAGTGGCCGCCAACTAACTCCTCCGACATTTTAAATACATGTAGACAAGTCTTTATGCTTATGCAAGATAGAATTGTTTTATTTAGAAAGATACTAAGTCCTTAAACTCACTCCCTAAAAGACTAGATCATGTAAAGGGACATGCTTCAAATGACATAAATCTAATGCATTTCAAATTTTATTTTATTTTATTTTTAGACAATCAATTTGACAAAAGTCTAATAGGATTTTATGTCTAATGCATGAGAAAGTAGATTGTTGGCCAAAATCAGCGAGAAGTTTAGAAGGCGAGTTTCCACAACGGCCCTCAAAGGTCAAGCCGGGTTCTCTGGTAAAGATGGAAGTCCTCCAGTTAAGAGTGAAATAAGATGCTGTTGTGCATGATATTATAAAGAAAAGAACTCATCCAGCTGAGGGGTTTCTAATTCTTTTATCTTGATTTTAATCCTAAGCTTTAGGTGAGGTGATGAGTTGTTTAGTTTTAATTTGAATTGTTAAGTTGGGTAAAAGATTAATTTTTTCCTAAAGAGCCTAATTCACATCCAGGCCATATATAAAGGAAAGAAGAAATTAGGAAAAACATGCCACTTACTGCATAAATTAAACAAACACCAATCAATTTATAAAACTAGCGCAAAAAGAATAAATGGTCGCTTGTGGTCGGGCACCATCGCACAAAACCCGAAAAATATCAAATGTGGGTAGCCAAACTCTACCCTTATACAATCTGGATTACAAATGAATTAAATTACAATTAAGCGAAAGGAATTCATTGTTATGGGGTCTTCAAGCTTTATTCTTCTTTCTTCTTTCTTTTCTTCTTTCTTTTTTTCTTTGATCTTCCTTTGGATGGTTAAATGATGTCTTTTCATACTTGCGATAAGATAAGATCTTATGATCAATGTTCATCCTAATCCCCCATAACAAATCATTCCAAAAATTCTACTTATACAAATTTTTACATGAAAAGGAAAAGCATAAATTTAACTAACACTTATAAAACAAAGGTTAGTCAAATCACACCATATAATCTCCAAGCATGTGTATGGATTGACTACACATACATAGGTGATTAAGTCCAATTCGACCTATGGATTATTAAGGAGTATAAGCACTGTAAAGCATTTGTATTTTTATTTATGATAACATCCCTTTAAAGACAATTACGCAAAAGAGACCAAGACGCCCTACCATTCATTCTACGAGCATACACCCTAACATTCACCACAAAACAAAACATAACATCAACCCATGCACCTACCTAACCTAAGTTTAAGTGACTTAGTAATGCAGATGTATGTGATGCTTAGCTATTATAGGTTTGAATTTTCTAAGTGTGAAAGACATATTGAACTTAGAGGAGGGTTTCATTTAAGTTGTTTAGTGACTTTGAGTTGTTTTTATTTCATGCTTTAGTTTGATTTGAGTGAAGCCTATAATTAATTACTAAATTATAAAGAGAGGGAAAGAGATGAGAACAGTATTTAGGTGAATGCTTTAATTATATCTTTTAATTAATCCTAAGTTTAGATCAACTCTAAACAAACTTATTCAAAAAGAAAAATATTTTAAGATTAAGAAAAATGAATCAAAATTCACATAATATACATTACTTCAATTCTTTTCCAACATATATAACATGCATATGGATGGACCTTATGCATATCTATACATGAAAATGAGAGTAGTTAATATAATTTATGATGCATGCTAAGTAATCCATTTAAGAAAATTTGAAAGTTAAACTTGTATGATTTTTCTTATATAGAAAATATTTTCTTTCTCCAAAACTTCACATATATGCATGAAAGTAAGAAAGACATAAGTGAGTAACGTTGTTAACCGGAGTGAAAGTACACCTACTGGTACTTAAAACCTCGCAACCCTCTTGTCAGACTAATATACCACTTTCCTTAAATACTAACATGCATATAAAAGAAATAAAGTGGAAAAGGAATATGTAAAAGTTTGCTTAATGATTTCATTTTTATTTATGCAATTTATTCATGCAAGTGTAAGCAATCCTTCTTAAGTGAGAACATAGAGAGAATAGGGTTTGGAATTAAGTGTTGGGTTCTTTTCAAATGAACCTTACATCTTACTAACCCATATTCAAAACTATATTAATATAAGAAAGGAAGGAACGACTACACTAAGCATTACTTTATAATCTACCACATGTAAGCTTATAATTAAATTATAAGAATAACACACTTTCAGATATGATGTTTCATTTATAGGTTTTGAAAATACTTTAGATTTAGTGATAATACCATTCATATTTTACTTTAGCCAATACATGCACATTTGACATAAAGTAAATAATTTCATTTTAAAACTTTGAAAACATGAAATCATGGATGCATAAGTCACATGACATACAATTTAACATGTTGGTAAAGATCTAAAGCAATGTAATCACATGAACAAACTCACTTTACTTAATTCTTAAAGACATTCTTTAAGAATAAGAAAATTTAGAATAAATCAAAGTGAATTTCAAAATGATTTTTGTTTGTTTAAAGTTTGATTTAATTTTAAAAGGGTGAGATTAGTTTACTATTCCTAACCCATCCCCACATGTGTTTTGTATTTTAGTTTAATTTTAGATAATTAAATCCATTTTTAAGTATTGATTTGGTTAATGTATGCATTAAGTGATTTAATTAATCCTTACCTATACCACCTTAGAAAAATTAACTAAATAATTATGAGCCAATGAGATGACATAAAATTCACAAGGTATGTAAATTTGAAATGCACCTAGTAATGAAAATGTCTAATGCAATTTGACTTACAATTAAAAGTTAATTAAGCTAAGGGGTTTTAGCTTAAGTATTTTTAAAACACCCTTTCACACTTATGAAAGGGGATTTAATTTTTTTAATTGGACTTAGGCTATTGAACACTTAAGCATCTACTTAAGGTAGATTAATTAAGTTATGGAGATTTTTTGAATTTTTGAAAATTATTTAATTGGGTAATTAATGAATTAAACCTTTAATTAAGAAGGGGATTAAAGAAATAAAAGGGGGTTTAGAAAATATCTTAGGGGAAATACCCCAAAATTATTCCCTAAAATCCCTACTCACTGGATCTAACCTTAATCCAACTTACTCATAGGAAAAATTCACTAATTATATCTTAATTACCCTTAATTATATGAAGGGGGTAATTAGGGAATGAGCTAGCAATTTTTCTAATCAAGGCCTTAATAAATCTCAAGAAAATTAGAGGGGGCAGAGGTCATCCCAAAATGAACCTTAGATTAATTAATTTAATTAGGAATAATTAATGAATTATCATTCCCAAAGAAACCCAGAGAAAAGGGAAATCAAAATACATTGAAAATAATTTTAGAATATTCTAGATGGAATTATCAATCCAAGAGGTCATCCCCTAAAATGAACCTTAAAGTTTGAGATTAATTGGTGGCTTAATTAGGGAATAATTAATTAATTATCATTCCCAAAGAAACCCAAATTTAGAGAAAAAGGGAAATCAAAATACATTGAAAATAATTTTAGAATATTCTAGATGGAATTATCAATCCAAGGCATTTTTCCTTTTATTTTTCTGATTTTTCCATGAAAAGTTATGATTTTTAGAAGCTATAAGGATTAATTAAATAACTAATCCCCACTTAATACCCAACCCATGGCGCGACGCGTGGCGGGTCAATGCGCTTTACAGGCGTCGTGCCGTGAGCCCCTATTTAACTTGTCACATCAGGGGAATGGCGGTGGCGCACGCGCTTTTACCCTACGCCGTCCGATCAAAGAATGGACGACTGAGAATACTCCCGCGGTTTATAAATCAAATAAGGGATTAAAAACATGCCTAATAATCTCAGCCGTCTATCTAAAACGCGCGGATGGACGGCTGAGATTGGTTGAGTTCTTCCTTGAGGAGGAATGTGAGCCATTCACAATCCAAGGGGAGATCCAAGCCCGATCCTCCATGGATTCAATCAAGACTCAACCCACACCATCTAAAGGACCAAAGCGGCCAATCCAACGGCTAAGATCCTATGAGATTAAAATCCACTTTACAAAAGACCAACACCTCTTAGCTTAAGTGGTCGGAAATTCACTAACCTCGCCGGAGGTGATCACCGGTGCTCGGGATCGATGAGGTAGCTTTCTCTAGTGGAGACGAAGCCTTGTTGAAGTTCCTAGCTCTTGAGGTTGAGTAGATGGATGGGTGGACCAACTCTTCTTCACTCCCCTTGCGGCTTTGATCAAATTGATCTTCCTCTTGCCTCTAGAACTCAATTGGATGCTTAGGCAAGCTCGAATTGGTCTTTGGATGATGAGTGTAGAAGAAATTTAAGTGGGATCAAGTATACAGGAATTTGGAAATCAAGGTGAGCTTCCTTATTTTGCACTGTGCAAAACCGAAGAAGATGAATTCTCAATCCTCTCTAGGCACCTTGGGAAAGCTCTGTGAAGGTTTCTAAGGCTTCCTAGGTTCCAATCGATCAAGACTGAGTGAAAATTTCAGTGGATTAGGGGGAGTATATCTCCCCCTATGGCCATCGGACGGTCGAGCCTAAGCTTGCCGTTTTGATCCAATTGTCCATATAGAATGAGTTGTTTGGGTGGTTAGAGGTGTGCACATGGTCGGTTTGGCCAGAGGAGTGGAAGCTTAACTCCCATGTGCATCCAATTGAGGTTTGGGGGGAGTTTGAATTTTCAATTTGGCCATAGGTGGTCGGGTTTTGTCCATGGGCCAAATGGGTTGACCCAAACCCATTGGGTTAGGTTCACCACTCATCACTAGGTCTCCTTCAGATTTTAGGAGAGCCTCAAGTGATTGTGATGAGTGCATGATCAAAATACCCATGGGCTAGGCCAAAATTTGTTATATGTTCTAGGGGTATAATGGTCATTTTGCTATTTTTTTCAATTTGAGTATGTTTGGTATGTTAGAAAATAGGTTGGGCCAAGTTTCAATGGATTTGGAATCCATTTGATATTGTTTGGCTCATGTTGACCCATTTAGGTCAAAATGGGTCAACTTGGGTCAAGTTGACCAATAGGTCAAATTGAGTCAAACCAAGGGTTGGGTTAAGTTCATATGACCATTTGAAATATTTTGGTGCTTTTGGTTTGAGTCAATTTGGTATAGGTTAGGTTTTGGCTCATATGACTCATTTAGGTCAAATGGGTCAAGTTGACCCATTTGACCTATTTGAATTAGGTCAATGGTAGGTTTAGGTTTGGTTAGTCATATGGAGTGGATTGATATCTTTGTTTCCAATTAATTTAAGTTAGGTTCAATTTTGGCTCAACGATGTTAGTCATGTTGGTTGTTGAGCCAATTGAGGCATGATCGTTTCATAAGTGATTTGGAATGGACTTGACCTATTGGTTTCAATCAATTTGACTTAGATCAATTTTGACACATTTTGGCCCTTTAGGTCAAAATGGGTCAACTTTCAATGAAATAAAGGTGAGGCTTAAATGTTGACTTTGAGTTCAAACATAAGTGAGTGAACTTGGATCAATAGTTTCAATCAATTTGGCTATATAGTGGATTTTTTGGTTATAGGTTTCATTTAGGTTAAGTGTTGACTTGGTCAACCCTCGGTTTGACTTGGTTTGATTTAATTGATTGATCATGATGATGATTGTTGATCATGATGAGAGGCAAATATAGTGCAATTCATTCAATTTGGTTAAGATCAAAGTTGGCTCATAAAGTGCTTTTAATTGCTAAATTAATTGAAATAAGCTTCGATTTGAAGTTGATTGATTTTGTATATGGACGTATGAGTGAAATATAAATCCATTTACAAGAGGTTTGAAGTCAAATGGATTTTGATCCATTTGGAAACTCATATTCAAAGGAAGAATATGAAGGAGTTTTGGGTTTGATTTTTGATTTGGGTTTTGATTGAAGGATTGGAGTTTGAATTTATATATGAGTTTATGATTGTAGGATTGATTGAACCATGAGAGAAAATCAAGAGTTTGGCTCGATTTGAATTGATTTTGGTTATCAAAATTTTGGCTTCAAAGGCTTAGATTTGATTTTGATTGAATTTGAGCTTGATTTTTGGAGATGGTTTTGATTATTTGAGTTTATATTTCATTTTTATATGATAATATAAATGAGAATATAAATTGATCATGAGAAAATTTCAAGGATTTGAAAGAGTTTAATTATGATTTAGGGTTAAATCCATGAAATTTTCATTTGAAATTTAATTTTTGAGTTGGATTTGATTGATTTATATTTATATTTCATTTATATATGAGAGCATAAATGATGATATAAATTGATTTTGAGAAAATCTCATGAGTTTGAAGTGGTTTGATCAAAGTTTGAAGTATAAATCCATTTATATTTAATTTAAGTATATGGACGTATGATTGAAATATAAATCCATTTATAAGAGGTTTGAAGTCAAATGGATTTTGATTCATTTGAAAATCTCATATTGAATGGAAGAATATGAAGGAGTTTTGGGTTTGATTTTTGATTTGGGTTTTGATTGAAGGATTGGAGTTTGAATTTATATGAGCTCTGATTGTAGGATTGATTGAATGAGAAAATCGAGTTTGGCTTGATTTGAATTGATTTTGGCTTCGTTCTAGATTTTTGCTTCAAAGGCTTAGATTTGATTTTGATTGGATTTGAGTTTGATTTTTGGAGATGGTTTTGATTGTTTGAGTTTATATTTCATTTATATATGTTAATATAAATGAGAATATAAATTGATCATGAGAAAATTTCAAGGATTTGAAAGAGTTTAATTATAATTTAGGGTTAAATCCATTAAAGGGAATTTAATGGATTTAATTGAAATTTTCATTTGAAATTTAATTTTTGAGTTGGATTTGATTGATTTATATTTATATTTCATTTATATATGAAAATATAAATGAGGATATAAATTGATTTTGAGAAAATCTCATGAGTTTGAAGTGGTTTGATCAAAGTTTAGGTTAAATCCATTAATGAAAAATTAAAGGATTTAAGGGATTTTTTAAGCATTTTTAATTTGGAATTTAATTTTTGTCTTGGATTTAATTGGTTTATATTTTTATTTCATTTATATATGATAATATAAATGAGGATATAACTTGATTTTGAGAAAATCGCATGGATTTGAATAGGTTTGATCAAGTTTTGGAGTTGATCTTGGCTAAGTCCTTTAAGAGAAAATTAAAGGAAATTAAGAAAATTTTCATGAATTGATTTAGAATTTTGAGTTTGATTTGATAAGTTTGAATTTATATTTCATTTATATATGAGAATATAAATGAGAATATAAATGGATCATGAGAAAATCTCAAAGGTTTGAGTAGGTTTTGATCATGATTTTGGCTAAGTCCTTAAGAAAGGGTTAAGGACTTAGGAATTTTTGATGGATTTTGATCATGGGTTTTAATCATGGATTTCAATCATGAAATTGAATCATGAAATTGATTTAAGTTTGAAAAAATTAAATAGTATCGATTTAGAGTTTGACTTGAAAGAAAAGAAGTGAGGAAAGGTTTAAGCTAAAGGGTATGAGATTTTTCTAATACTCCTAAAGCATGACCTATTCTTATGGTTAACTCTTAAGTCTTGGGAGGTAGTGTAATCCTGTCATCACGATGTGTCTTAAGACTAATGAATCCTTAAAGTCTAAGAGGAATCATAAGCCTAAGATGGAGGTGTTGAGAGCTCATTCTAAAAATGAGATCAACAATCTATTACTATTATTTCATTAGGATCTATAAGAGACACCATTTTAAAATCTAGTCTTGAGGATAATCTCTTTAGTCTTTTTTCCTTTATAATCAACATTAAATCTAGATTTGTTTCAGTTATCAAATACAAACATACGTCTCAAATTTTCTTTTTGCTTATGTATGCTTGCTAAAGTTAAGAAAAAAGTTGCAAAACGAGTAACACTTGGTCTAGTCAATTCTGCACCGCCTGTATACTTTCTCATCATGTTCAAGACAAGTCCATGATTGCATATGTATCCAGTTACTTGTAAAACATTTTTGATGATACTTTTCAGTTCAAGTATTTTTCCAATATCCTCTAACATCAAGTCAATATAATGAGCTGCACATGACGTCTAGTACATATGAGTCTATTTTTCGATAAGCATTTGACCTAAATGAAGAAATATGTTATTACAAATATTACACCATAAACTCAAATGCAATAAATGTATGATATGCAATACTAAATAGCATTAATAACAAACTTGCAAGGACATAACTGGAGTGGTTATCTGTAACCACTTGAAGAATATTTTGTTCTCCAATCTTCTCAACTTGTGCATCCAATTATTCAAAGAGCTTAACTGCAGTCTTTGAATATTCAGATTCATTAATTGACTCCAAGAATACTGTACTAGCTGGTGAGTTTACCAAAAAATTAATTATTGATCGCTCTCGACGATCAGTCCAACCATTAGACATCGAAGTGCATCCCTTTCTGCCAAATCTTTTTGTGTTCTTTCACATATTAGGTAGTTGCTTATAGTTCCTTTTAAAGCAAAAGAACTCTCAACTCATGTTATGAAGGTGGTCAAAGCCCAGGAATATATTGTGCAATTGCCTCCACCATATGATCAAAGCTTTCTAATTTAATAGTATTAAAAGGTATACCTGCTTGATAAAATCACATTGCAACATATTTAATAGTCTTTTTTCTAATTCCTTTATCTGCATTCTCTTTAATACCTACTTGTCTTATATGTTTTCTTTTTTGTACCTCTTTTTTAGGTTCTTTAAAGAAAAGTTGATCCATTGGACCTTTCAACTTAGAACTACTAGCACTTCCCGATCTAGAACATGATTCAATTGGCCTTTTATTATAATTCTTGAGAGATTAATATAGTGATTCCTCATAAATGTCAATCACATTATCTTCATGTTCCATAGTTAAGTCATGTTTGAGCTTCTTTATTCCCTCTTGATAAGCCAACAATTCCTCTCTTACTTTTGTAGGGATTTTTTGACATTTGATAATGTTACTTCTTCTAGAACAGTTACACAGATATATAAGTTGTTCCTTCGCTCTAGATATTCCTCCATTTGTCTCTTTACCACAATAAATACATATGTGACATAGAGTATTTGTCTCAGATTTCAACTTTGTATATTTCCAAGTTGGGTCATTTCTTCTTGTATTTGATTCAACCATTCTAAAATAACAATACATAGACTAAACAAATTGGATTCAAAGAAAGAACTGAAAAAATGAAGATATATAATTAAATATTTAACTTCTAAAATTCAACTTTCTATAAAGTAAAATGGACTCAGAATAAAAAAAAATATACAAAGAAGCCACCAACGTTTACAGAAACAATCTCCTCTCAGGTTGCCGAGCACCTTCCAGTCAGAAGATGCAAGCTGACAAATAAAGTTGCTCTTCTGAAAAACTATGTGTAAAACACGAACAAAAAAACATAGCATTCAGTTATCCAATAATTTCTAAGGTTGCCCATGATCATCCAATGAGAGGAATGTTTTACTTTTACATTTTTTTGCAACAAGCATTAACAAATAGCATAAAAGTTACTCTTCTGATATAAATACTCATCATAGTCCAGAATAAATCATCCAAAAAGAAATTAGATTTCAAGAAAAAAACTCAATTGACTGAAACTTCATAATTAAAATCATAAACGTATCAATAGAATAAGCAATAACAAATGATCATTTTATTAAGCTTTTAAAGTTTAAACATATCGCAAAACTACAAGAAAATGAGCTTACCAACTCAATCGGTCCAAAGCAGCTTCGTCTCAACAAAAAAATATACCGTGATATGCAATAGCGGCACACCAACATTGTCGAGAAGATAAGGTTCGAGGCAGCGAGGCTCAAACTCGAAGAAGTAATGCTGAGAAAAATCATAAATCACGACAAACTACAACATCGACTTGCTCCAAGTCGAGGGCCGCCTTGCGGCTTGGGAGGGATGGGAGAGATGAGAGGTAGAGGGAATAGAAGTAGGAGAGATGAGAGGCCTACCGATTCGACTTGCTGAAAACCTAATTGTATGTATGAACCCGTTTGCGCCTCGTCGATAGCGCTTCAGTGCGCTGGAACACGCCTTGAACAACGGCTGCTTGACACAAGAGCGAAGTGAAGCCTCATTGCTTTCCTTTGCTTCACATATGAAGCACGCTTCATAGCACATTTTTAAAAACCCTGGTTGGTGCATCTCCAAACTAGTAATACCTTTTTACGGTGGTAATTTAATTTGTTTTCAAATATTTTAATAATATGTTACCAATGATGAACACATAAACCTAGGATTAGGATGTTGACTATTATAAGTTTTTAACTTTTTTAGGTTTCAGGTTCTATACCTTTTGTTGCTTATATAATGTGAAAATGTTCAGTTTTATGTTTTGGTCTTGTTTCTAGTTGCATTTGCTTATAATTGAGAATGTGTTAAAACATCAAAGAGATTATATTGAATACTGAATTTTGATGAGTGATTTCTTGGTCCAAACTTTGTAAAGTCCAGATCACGTTTGCTAGAAAAATGTTTATTTGAATTTACTTTTATTGGGTTATTGGTAGGATCCTCTTTATAGGAAGATGACCATATAATGATGTTATTAGCTATTCTCTTTTGTTTGTATTAGAAGGTGATTATATTAGGGAGATATGTTTTGGTATCCTCTTAATTAGGGTTGCTATTCTCTTTTATTTGTTTCCTTATTGTAGCATCTTGAGTACTTATTTATAGGTGCAAAACATTTAGTTACTAGTAATAACTCAACGTGATATTAGAGTGGTGTTAATAAACCATAGTGGCTTGCATGCATTTTTTCATTTCCCTTTTTCGTAAACCAATAGAGCCCAATCCTATTTTTCATTGCCCTCTATTACATTGCTCAAGTTCACCCACACTTTGGCATCTCTTCCTGCACTTGCATTTTGGACATTCCACTCTTGCTTTTGCCTCCCTCCTGTGTTGCGTCACAAGCTTGACTAACTCTCCACACGCTGGTATGATGCTTGTGTGTGTTGTTTGCGCTATTTGTCCTACTTGATTTCCTGTTGGCATGCCTGCAAAACTCACTTCAATTATGCCCACAATATTGTGCACGCTGGCTTTACTTATTGTGTGCTCCCCTTCCTACTTATGTCCGTTTCACTGATTTGCTGTCCATGATTTATCTCTTCTCTTATCCTTTTGTATTTTTATTTTGTATTTTTTTGTTTTGTAGCATGGCTTCTTTGTCTGACCTACATGATGCTAAATTCTCCTCTTATCATTTTCTCTCAATTTTAATTGATATAATTCTTTCTTGTTGTTGGTTATCTTTCATTTTCTATTATTTTCATGACAAACTTTTTTTCCTTGATGCATCTCCTTTGGTTCATGAAGATGTTGTTAATTTCTCTAAATGAAAGCTTTTGATCTCTATTTTCACTTTGTTGTTGAATAGTCTTAAACTTATATATTGCATTCAATCAAGTTTCATGAGACTATAAGACAATTTGAGATTTACTCAACTTTATTTATTTTCAAGAAAGCAACATATTCAAGGTATTTACTAGATGCTTTGATCTATTTTGCCAGTTCTATAAGGATTTATTTATTCGTGATTACCATATTTATCCAGTGGGGTATGTGGAATAACTTCATACAAGTATTTTAGCACTAGTTGTAAGGCTTGACAATTACAAAATAATTTTTTTTTATTGCTAAATTTTGCTTGGGCTTTTATCCATCTCTTTAACATGTGAAATTTAAATTATTGGTTGACTCTATGAATCTTATTCTTGCATTTCCTCTTTCATAAGTTCTTTTGCCATGGAGGCTAGACATATGTTGGATGTCTTTGTTTCAGTGGGAGAAGTCCTTCCCTCGCTCTCACCGTGGTTGTACTAATCATCGTTTAAAATGTTGTTGGGCTAAAATTAGCTATCCTCTTACTGTCCAACAAGCTTTTGAGACATTAATGCTTATTGGTTGTGCCCCTGTTATCATTGCTCCTTCAAATTCTAGTATACTCTCTAAGGCAGAGCATGATCACCTGATTCAGTGATCACTTCTCTGTTCATCTACTTTTCGTGTTGTTTCCTTCTTTAGTTCTATTTTAGTTGTCCTTTTAGGTGTGTTTTCTATTTTAGATTCTGCTGCCTTTTCTCATTTGACTACTTTTTTTTGTGAAAAATTTTCTATACTCTTTATATAACCTTCACTCTTGTGATTGTGCATGGTAGGCCTCTTTCTTATTACATAGATAGATATTATGACTCCTTGGAAATCTTTTTCTCTTAAATGTTTTACATCTTATAATTCCCTATAAATTTATTATCTATTCAACATTTTACTTAGTCTTATAATTATTCTGTAGTCTTCTATCTATCCTATTGTGCCTTTTAGGATCTCAACTAAAAAAAAATGATTATTGGGGGTGTTGATGCATGTTGTCTACTACTTGATGATAGCGATGTTAGTTCCACCACTTTTTTGTTGACTTTGTGAATTAGGGCATTCTCCTCCCAGAATGCTTTGAGATTGCCACCTATTCTTTCTCTACTCAATTTTGATGGTGATACATGTGAGTTGCTTAAACACCTATGTGTTCTCATATACGTTAATAATGCATGTTATTGCCTATACAATGGTGAGGTGCATCCCCCAACTGCTTGTGCAGTAAAGCATAGCATATCAAAATAACATACATTATTTGTGCTATTGATAGCCTATAATGCGACACATCTCATAGTATTTTATTATCGCTATTATTAATATTATACAATTTGTAATATATATTATTAATCTCTTCTTATTAGTACTCACAATCGCACACTTGACTTAGCTCCTCTTTGCAGTTCTTTAAACATAGAGATAGATTTATTTACTCTTTAACTCATAAATTTAGGATGATGACTTCTATTCACACATAGGATCGAGTCGACTTCCCTTTGCAACTCTTCAAAGTGGAAACCTTCTTTTCACATGTAACGATGGCTTTGTAATCTCTTTTTAACTAAAAAACTCTCTGGACAATGCTTGGACTCTTCCCCTTACAGGTTATTGGGGGAGATGACTCCTTCCTTTCACTCAGGATGGCTTCATAGAAGGATGACAATCCCTTTTGTTTTTGATTGCTTGTAAATCTAACCAAATACAATCATTTTCTATTTTGCATGTATGTTTACTTTTTTATATTATTTGAATCATTTTATATTTTAATTTTTTTTAAAAAATTTAATTTGGTTCATCACTGTAACCTAGTGTTATCTTGTTTAATTCTTATAATTATAAACTTAGTATTTAAGGATAATGTTAAGCACTTAAGCCACATTTTTCGTAGGTTTAATCAATAAACACCTAAAACCATAGAATCTAAATAACATATTAAAACCTAAGGAAGTGATTAAGAAGCTGAATTGCATTTATGAAAATTGCCTTTTATAAAGATAGAAGGCTCACATTTAATTCCTTAATTGACCTCTGCATAAGGTCAATAATTGCATTTATGAACCAATGCACTTGTTGAACGACTCAAATTCAACTCGATTAAAGCTTGATCATGTTTGTTCAAATTAATAAATAAATAAGTTTGAACAGTTTTTGAAAACTCAAAAGGTTAAATGCATTGAATATGAACATGGTCAAATTCGTTTGTTTATATTCACGAACAAACTTGTTTATTGTTTGACAAGTAATTTGTTAAATGCTCGATACTAAGTTTGGTAATAACTTGTATATTATCTAAATAGATAGGATTAAATATAACTTATAATTTATTTTATTATATATTTAATGAAAATATATTATAATTTACCATCGAAAACCCCCCTTCACCAGTCTCAGTGGCTTTTGCCCATAAAACATATTTGATTTGAATATTCTTGCATCCAAAGTCTTTCAATTCAATACAAATTCAAGTTGGATTTGCTAGCTATTTGATTCAAAGTGAAAACTTATTTGAGTATTGCTATACTAGTAAGATTTGAATCATGCTAAATTCATAAATACTCAAATACTTTTTTAAAACTTGTTTATTAACCCGATTAAATATTTGCTTGATTAATTCAAACAAGCTAAGTACAAGCCAAGCTTGAATGTACGGAAAATTGAACAAGTCAAATTTGAACTATATAAAAGCTCGGTTCGAACTTGAATCGAACATGAAAATTTTTTAATTTGGCCAAGTCATGATCATTCTGATAAGTATTCAGCTTGATTACATCATTAGTTTTATTCATTAACTAAAAATAAATGAAAATAATGGATTTAGGTCAAACTTTTGGGAAAAATTTAGTGTGTAAATATGTTGTCTTAAAAAAAATGATGCCTAGTATGTGGCTTGTAATTTTAAAACATTTCCCTATGTTATTATTTTATATGACATTGATGGTAGTTTTTGCATTAGGATATTTTTCTCTTTGTATCATTAAATTATTAATAGACTCAATAATTTTTTAATATTTTGTGCTATATTCTAAATAATGCATTTTATGCCATGCGCTATGCACTATGACTCCAAATGATCTTTGTACTATAATGTGCTAATCACCATTGATGAGTATGTGTGTTCCATCCTCTATCACTAGTCATCTTCTTCATCCTTTTGAGTTAATTCACTCAAACTTTTTGGGGCCTAGCCCAATCCCATAATACTTGGGATCTCATTATTGTTTCATCTTAATGATTTTTCTTGGGTTATTTGGAGTGTACTTATTCAACACTTTGAGGTCTTTCTTGCATTTCAAAATTTTTATCAAAAAATTAAAGTTTATTTTTTCACCATAATCAAAAGCTTCCATATCAATAAAGAATTCATACAATCTCAAATTTATATATCCCACTTTGCCAATGATATTATTCATCAAGTTCATGCCCATATATCTTTCAACTGAATGGTGTTGTTGAATGCATAAATTGTGACCTTTTTAATGTTGGACATTAATGTTTTATATGAACGCTTATCGTCAATTTTGGGGATGCTATCTTGATACTTATATCATTTGTTGAATCCATTCTTCACTTATAGACAACATCTCACCTATCTCCACACTTTATCTCCATCAAAAGTGTTATCCCCTTCACATCATAGACCTTTTGTTGGATTGACTTGTTTCATATATTTAGTTTATAAGACAAACTCTCACCCTGTAGTAGTATATTTACTAGTGCATTCAAAAATGTTATCGGAGCTATGATTTCCTATACTAGCCAATGTGACCATTTGTGAGAGGAAAGCCTTTTTTTTCCCCTTCTAGCATGGAGTTATTCTCTTTGTATATACTTCCTCCTTTATAAGCTTTTCTTTCAATCTTTACTCTATGAGTACTCTCGTTGTCCTCGGCCTTAGTTTACTTAGATAAGAGGCTCTTATATTTATATCAACTAGCTAATATGCTATCTAACCTTAGTTCACCTATTGTCCTATATAGATGTAGATGATGACAACTTATTGTTCATTCTATTAGCTCTTATATATTTTTTTGATCTTTTATTCACTTTGTTTCATACATTTGTCTTATCTGTCATTTATATATATTCTTAGGATGTATAAAGATACGCCACAAAATCCATTATGGAACCTTGTCATGGATATTGAATTTAATGCTCTTCTTATTCACCATACATGCCATTTAACTGTCCTCCTCTTATGTCAAATCAACTACTTGGTGGGTATTTGTTGTCAAATTTCATTCTGATTCGATAGCAATTTAGCATGGTTATGAAAAGGTTTCCCTAGGTTCATGGGATAAAGTATATTGACATCTTTTCCTATCTTGCTGCCTAAACTTCATTTGAATTTCTTTTTTAGATCAATCATGTTTAGGCTATAATTGTAACACTTACCTTTGTGGTGACCTGCATGAAGCTACTTATGTCGAACAACTGCTTGGGTATGTGCATAGGTGGAAAATCATATATATATATCTATATATATATATATATGGAGAATCACATAAGTTTTCTTAGGAAGGCTCTCTATATTATTAAATAGTCTACAATATTTATTCGACATACTCTACAAAGTCTTGGCGAAGGTTGATCGTCACAATAGCATGATAGATTGCTATATCTTTATCAATCAAACTTTTGCAACATCACAATTCTAGCTGTTTACTCATGGGAAGTGATCATAACATCTCTATGGTAAAACACTATTTGCAAAAGTGCTTTGTGATTAAAGATTTGGGATGATTTACGTACTTATAATTGTGTTTGCCTATAATAAAAATGGTGCCTCACTTTTTCAAAGAAAATACGCCATTGATCTTCTCAAAGAAACAAGCATTGTGGATGTAGCCCTATTGACACCCATATAGGGATTCAAACCATGATTGACAATGAAGAACCTCTTGATGATCTATGTTAATTGCAAAGAGTAGTAAGATTGCTTGGTAAGTTGATTAATCTTTTTGTTATCAAGCTTGATATTTCATTGATCATTATAGTAGTGGGTTTGCGCATGCAAAATCTAATAAAGAAGCATAATTAAGTTGGGCTATGAATTTTCAGATATATCAAAAGGTCATTCAGAAAAGGGTTATTATACTAAATTTGAGCATATGAATATTGAAGTAATCTCTGATGTTGATTAACTTTCTTTATTGTCATTAAACTACTCTGAATTAGAATAATTAGAATTGTTAGACTTTAATGTGCATGAAGTGAATTTTTTTTTTTAGTTCTTAGGGGCCTTAATGACATGAAATAAATACCAAATGTTTGAAATGTTTCTCATTTTATTGGTAGGATTACAGTGAATTTTCATATTTTTAGTTCTTAGGGGCCTTAATGACATGAAATAAATATCAAATGTTTGAAAAGTTCCTCATTTTATTGGTATGGTTAAAGATTTGGAATAATAAACTTTTGAGAAATCTTATGGCTATTGATTTAGTGACACTAAAAATTTGAAGATATTGAAACTAGTGTCTCAAGTCAGTTATAATGACAAACAAGTCCAAAAGATTCTCTAAACATAAATTAAATTAACCCTTGGCATAATAAAATGATTTTCCCTGAGGGCAGAGAATTCCACTTCAACCAGGATAAAACCCGAAAACAAACTCCCAAAACCTCTCCTTTCTAGAAAAATGGGGTATTTATCGGCCAACTATACCAATTAACCCCTAGGTCTGCTCATTTACAAAATTATTCTTATGAAGAATATAAAGAAATTAAGCCTTCTATTAGTTATTTAATTATGAAAAGAAAATACTTTATCATTGTGCCTGGGCTGAATGAGACCCATTCATGATGTCTTAAACATGTTCTTGTTTGTAATATGGTGAAAGTTTTGCAACTAATCTAAGGCTCTAATGCGAAACTAATACTGATAAAATTAATGACATTAAAACTAATGTCTCAAGTTAGTTAGTTACAATAACAAACAAATGTAAAAGAATCTCTAAACTTGAACTAAAATAACCCTTGACACAAAATGATTTACCTAGAACTCAACTAGGACCTAAACAATTCTAACATCATCATTTTAATCTCCGTCTCGATTCTGGATGAGAATAACATCACTAAGTTCCAAATAAAAGATGGCTTATCCTTCTCATTCCTTGGTCTGGAATAAATGGCGTGGCTGGAATTCTAGCCAGGAGTTCTGCAGCTAACAGAATTAAATTGGTTGCTTAATTGATCAAGAAAAATAATTTAGTAGAATAAGAAAAGAAAAGGAAAACCAAGAACTGGGGATAAGGCGTATTCTAGGATCCCAAAATACTAACTGAATGAGGAACCAAGGTTTCTAGAATATTGTCCTAAGTATCTCTTGGTGACGTTAGACAGCTGCCTCTCCACTTGTTTTTTTAACTTGACTTCTCTTGAAGTCTTGTTGTTCTCACTTGACACCTATAGGAAAAAACAATGGGCCACTATAGGTCACATTTTTCTTAAGAGAAAATAAAGATAATTGACAATCATAAAAACAGAAAACCTATTCCATTATGGCATTCCCACAGGATTCTTCTTCTTATGTGTTGCTACCTGCCTCTATGCTTGGTATTCCCAATGTTATGTCCTTAGCTAAGGGACATTTCCAGACAATGTTATCTTGGCGTCTTTTGGGAGTTGAACAAGATTTCCAAGTACCTTAAGGAGTTTCTCCTTCTAGCTAAGACGTGGCTTAGATCATCCTTCCAGTGGACAATCCTTTCAAGGAAACTTATCGGCTGCTGTTCCGTTTCCCTCCTGATTCCAGTAGGAGGAATCAAGAGGCTCTGGAGATTGATTATGGCGAAGCCCCCAGAATCCACTAAGATCGCCAACCTCTGGAATGATTTTCCTACTGCTATTCTTGGAATTCTGCTGCAAAACTTCTGTTGAAAGCCACTTGAATTGCAACGGCTGTGCCAAGATAGATGGTGAGAAAGGATAGAAGTTTTGGTGATTGATTGCAGTCAAATTACAGGTTGTCCACTCCTTACTTTTCCAAACTTAGGGGAATTTACCCCAAGGGCAGGGAATTGCACCCTAACTAGGATAAAACCTTAAAACAAGCTCCCAAAATTTCTCATTCTTTCTGAAGGGATGTGGTTTTTATAGCTTGTTTCTCCAATTAACACTTAGGCCTTCTTATTTATAAAGGAAGGGGCCAATCCTTCTAATAATTAATTAATTATGAAAATGACCCTTTCTAATATTATGTCATCTACATGTCTTTAATGTACTGCTGAATGTGTTGCTTTCAAACAATGAAAGTATATTCATGCGCATATGAACATATGTAGAAATATAAAATATACGATCATTGATATTGGAAGGTGGTTATATTAGGGGCCATTTGTAGAAATATAAAATGTAGGATCATTGATATTTGAAGGTCGTTGTATTAGGGGCCATTTGGGATCAATTTTATTTTTTATTTTTTATTTTATAATTTATAATTTTATTTTATTTTATTTATGTAGGATTGAAATAGAGGTATTATTCTTTTTTATTTCTTTTCTTATTGTATTAGCTTATTTTCCTGTATGTGTATTTATAGACCCAACATATTAATATCAAAAATCTCCTATCTCAATAGTTTTCTATGTAAATTATAAAATGAAGTATCTTTTTGAAGTTATAATCAATACATACTATGATGTTTTTTTAACAATATCACACAATTACATCCTTTTGTGCACAACGAAGGTCAAATTCTGAAAAACGTCGTAGAAGCACCTTCACACTCACCAATATGTACTTTTATGCGTCTACATTTTATGTTTGTACATATGCTCATGTGTGCATGATTCTGCTCTCATCTTCCAAAAGGAACACATCTTGTAAAACACTATAGACTTGTGCCTATAGCCATTTGCTTTCTCAAAATTTTTGGTATTCTAGATCTTTAGTTCTCCCAATAAAATGAAACAACATTAAAATGATTGTGTTTGTTTTATATCATCAAGTTTCCCAAGAATTATGGAATTTTCACTTTATGCATATTGAAGTGTTCTTATGTCTACAAAATTAAATAAATAAAAATAGAGGTTAAAATCCATAATCGCGAAATCGATCAAATTAACCCGATTTGAAAATTTAATTGCATGCGCTAAAATATCAAATTAATTGAATAAAAAATATTGAATCAATCAATGATCAATTAAATAATGAAAATTAATTTTAATGAACTTGACTATCGGTTGGAATCAGACGACTCCGTTTGCAAAATTAATCGCGCAATTGTTGCCGAAATGTCGAAACCTATCAAACAACGCCTTCTACGATTGATTCGGCGAAGTGTACGCGAACGTCAATCAATTCAAGCGCGACGTCACACAATTTAAATCTAATTTCACTTCGACCGTCGCCGACTTTGCTTAAACGACCTCGATCCGAAATCATCGCACGCGTTCGTTAATGATAAAACAATTAAAATTTGTTAGACTTTATTGCATAAAATAAATTCCCTCGATGAAATGATATTAATTAATTAGATTAATTAGCCCTCTTAATTTCTTAATCCCTAATCTAAATTAGCTGCCCAAGCCTTCAATTAAAACAACCGACCGCTACCTATTGGACGTCGTTTAGGCGACCAATCAAATAGGGTGGTTTAACCTAAAGGCCGAATGGAATACGCAGGCGGCATTCCCTTGCACACTACTCGGTCTCTCATGGTATTCCTCCTCTCGGCTGGTCTCGGTCTTCCTTCTCTCGCGTTTTTTCCTTCCTCATTTCCTCGGTAGAAAGCTTTATCTTGATTCTCTCTTTCCGTTCACCGTTTGCTCTTTCTAAGCAAACCGAAACCTTTTCTTCCTTTCCTCTTAGCGTTCGGCACTTCCAGGTCGTCTCTTTCTAACCTTAAACTAAAGAGCTTTTGAGAATTAGGGTTTTATTAAATATGCTATATCTTATGCTTGGGATTATGCTAAGAGTTTCTTTTAGGGATTTAGGATGATGTATGGCCCAAATCCTGTTTTATTCTCTATCATGCATGGATTTTATGATGTTTAGTTTGCTGAAAATATATTGGGATGATGTATGGCCCAAATATTATGTTGCTTGCTGTTTCCTATGGATATCTATGCGTTTATCTTGCTGAAAACGTTTTCTGCATATGGTAGAAAATAGAATTCCTAAGCTAGATGCAAGTATTTCTTATCCTTAATCCTATGTTCTCATCATTTGGAGGAAGTGATGCTTGCTGAAATTGTCTTTCTTACCTATAAAAACAAAATGAAATCTGAAATTTAAAAGCATAGAAGGCCTTGGGTGTTGTGAATTTCAAAATCTGAAATTCCAAAATCTGAAATTATTTGCTTTCTTTTATGGGTTTCATTTTTGTTACCTTGGCTTGGAAATGGATTTTGGGGTGTTGATTGGTTCAAAATCCTAAACTATTAGCAAGCTTTCCTCTCTTTAAATTTTAGTTTCTGCTGTTTGGGTGAAATAATGTTTGCTGGAATTCTTTTTACTTGCTGAAAATTAAACTAGAAATACGGAGAGATGTTTAGAGATGTTGTGTGGCTCAAGTTTAAAGCTACATGCAGATTTTCTTCTATTTTAAGCTTCAATTTTGACTATTTGAATGAAGCAACTCTTGTTGAGCTTCCTACATATGTGCAAAGTAAAATTAGAAATATGGGAGAAGTGTTTGAAATGATGCATGGATTAAGCTTTAAAATTCTATGCAAGATTATTTCCATTTATGTTTCAGTTTTAAGTTATTTGAATGGAATGATACTTGCTAAAGCATACTCTATATGTTTAAAATGGAGTTGGGAATGTGAAAATAAGTTTTAAAAGGCATTTCCTATATTTCTGTATGACACATTATGCAAAATCTTGCAAGAGGAAGAAATGAATGATTGACTTTTGAGCTTAGTCCCTACTTACATACTTGCCCATTTCTATCAGTTGATATCTTATTAGCAAGCAAATGAAATATAAATCTGAAATATGAAAATTCAGATTTGGAAAGGTGCTTACATATAATTAAAAGCTTATGTTATAGCTTGTTATTTGCATATGTCAAATGTGAAATTCAGGAGAAATGATGATGAAAATGATGCTATAGCAAGGGGGTATCAATTATACTTTAGTTTCATATACATGTGAATGCAAATTTATTGTTATCTTTATAAGTCTACGCGTTTTCCAACGTGGTAGAAATTTCTCTTATAAGTACGCACATGTTTCTCCAACATGGCGGAAATCTGATATGATATAAGTACACGTTCGTTTCTCCGTGGTAGGAAATCTTATCTTGTCTTTACCATACGCTTTTCTTGGCGTGGTGGACAAATAAATTTTACGTACGTTCTCGACACCACCATATACTTTCTTGGCGTGGTGGGAAGTCAGTCTTGCGACCTATCGGGGATGGCGTCGGAGGCTGAAATTTTGTAAACAAAATGTGTAAAATTCAAGTGCTTGAAAAGGAAGGTATGTCGTATGTTTATTCATACTTATTCATCATACCATATGATAATTACAATATCTAACCCATATCACTTGGCGTGGTGGAATAAAATTCAGCGGTGTCTCCGACACCTACCATATCTTTTGGCTGGGAAGGCAGTCTCAGCGACTAGCGGAGATGAATGACGGAGGTCAAAATTTTGATAAAGATGGAATGCTTAAGTATTTTTCATGTCATACATATGTATTTGTCTTTAATGATCGTGCAAGTATCTATTATATGATAATTGTGATATGTATTGATTAATGCTTATCTCAATCTACTACTTGACATGCTATGAGATAAATATTGGATTTGTGTACATGTTTAGCATGCCATCTACTTTTACTTTTGCTCATTTTACAATGATCTATACACATTCATGAGGCATGGTAAAAAAAAATATATAGAAGAAGCACATATGAAATGATGTTGAATTAAACTTGTAAATGTGATATGACATCTACTATGAAAATATCAAATTAGTAAATATCAAGTTAGAAAGAACTTACAAGTTAAAGTGACACAAATTGACTCCTTTTGCAAGTTGGAAGACTTAGACTTGTAGTATGTCTTGTAAAGGAGAAGAAAAGTAGGAAAGTAAGGTTTAAGAGGTGAATCCCTCTTATTTATAAACCTTAACTTTCTCCTCTTATTTTTTTATGACATTGACACATATTTATGCTTGTCATAAGTTTGCATGCAAGAAGATTAATTCAATTTTAAGCCATGTGTCATGCTACATGCACATGCATGTGAGGAGATTTTAGATTCCCCTTTGTCATTTATCCTTAATGATATATGACATCTCATTCCTTTGTCATTTTCTTATGACATCTCACATGCACATGTATGTGAGAAATTTCTACCCTTTCTTTATTATCCATCATTTTAATGTCATATGACAAAAGTATAGGTTTGAGGGAAAAATAAACTCTCCTTTTGTTATATCCCCCTACTAAAATTTGATGAGTACTTGTGTCTCTTTTGTCATAAGATGACATGCAAGGGAGGTGGATTTTAATTAATCCATTTGTCTCTTAATACATGACATGCATTCTTATCCTTTGCACTTGTGCCCTTTTTGTCATGAGTTTGCATGCAAGGAAGACTCATTTTAATTCACTCACTTGCCTCCTAATAACATTTATATGACATTACTACTTCTGCTTTGTTAATGACATATGACATCTACTCATGTCTTTTCTTCTCCATTATTAAAGCATGGTATGGATCATAGTATTATTTCTTTTCATTCATTTGGATTAAAAAATATATATATATATAGAAAGCTACTTAGAATTAGTGTACTCCTTTATATGAGGGGATCCATTACTTTATACTTGATCATGAAGCTTCTAAAGTGATTTATTTATTTTCCTTTTTATTTGTTATATAAGAGAATTTTTTAGCAAATAATATTCATATCATGCTTCTAAATAAATGCCTATATCTATCTTGGATCCATTACTTTATACTTGATCAAATGGCCTTCAAAATGATATATTTTGTTTCTTTCTCTTGATTTGTCACATAAAGAAATGATATTTGGCCTACAACAATGTTCATATCATGTTTCTAGATGAATACCAATTTTTATCTTACACCAACAACATTATACTTGATCAAATGGGCTTTTAAAATGCCTAATTTTAATCCCTTTTGTTTGCTGATTGGTTACATAAAGGGGGAGATTGTTTGCTGTTTGGTCATCAAAAATGCCATTATTTTATAGTTTATTCATGAATAAGTGCCAAATTTATGTGTTACATAAAAAGCATTACGTTTGAGTCAATGGGCCTTCAAAATGTCACATTGGATACAGCTTTAAACTTCTTTTAGTTGGCTGATTGATAATGTCTAGGCCGCATTTACCATAGGGACATTCAACTTATATTGATATGATTCTCCAAAATCACTTTCTGTACATGAAACTTGTCCCTAGAGAATTGACATTCAATCATCCAAATCCTGATATGCATAGAGAGGATTCAATTATGATATGCAAATCTATATGAATTATGTTCGCATTGGGGAGTGTTTGATCAAAGAAATAGATTATTACTTGTTGTATAGCATGCATTAAAGGTGACATTATAAATATAATTCAATTCAAGACATTCTATACATCTGACATTTAAAAAAAAAACAGTCTGGCGTATGTATGTTGAAGTATCTATATCGATCAAATATTTAAAGAAATATGCTTCCCAAATGCTAAACAAAAGAAAACAAATAACAAAAGATCTACATATCCGGTTTGGTCTTGGGGTAGTTAAGTTAACAAAACCTAAAATCTAATGATCAATTATAAATCTTAAATTATCATAGAATGACAAAGATAAATTTATTGGCATAATTGTTAATGCATCTTTTCAAGTTCAAGATCTTAAGAAGAAAATCTCAAACGATCCTCATGTGCAATCCCAGAGTTGACAGGTTTGGAGAATGATAGATCATGAAATAATTAATCGTCGATCCTCTGCGAAGATAATTGAGGAGTTATGATCCTGCTTGGTTTGGTCCCCGGTTAACAAAAAAAAAAATTTGATATTTTAAGAATTTAAAATTAATAATATCGGTAATTTTGTATATAAATACAGATATGAATCAACCCGGCATAAAATTTAAACCCTCAAGAAGAAAAGTCACAAACCCGATCTTCTATGTTATTTAGAGTTGGCGGGTTTGAAGGATTATACTTGAGATAATGAATTAGAATCCCAGAACTGCAGTGACAAGACAATTAATTGATATTAGTCTTATGATCGAGAAGGACAATTATTATTAAAAATTTCAATGATAAATGATCATATATTCAAATCTAAATCAATCATAAAATATTCAAAATTTCAAATAAAATAACAAAAAAATAAAAAATAAAAAATAAAAATTGAAATTAATTATTTAAATTAAAATTTAAAAAAATCAATCCCTCTTTTTGTCGGTGACAAATTAAGAAAATTTTGCTCACGAAAATATCAAATCAAATCTAACTATTTTCACATATTTAAAGCGTGGGGACGTGCCGTCTGTGTGGTTTTCTTAGTGATATAACATAAATGTGTTCTGAGCCTTTGGGTGGTTCATGCATGATATGCTAAATTACGGTCGTAGCCTTATATTCACGCTGCGGTGAAATATAGAATGTATTTGGTTGGGCAAGTAATATGTTAGCTAGGTTGACTATATTTGTCTCTTAGACAAATCCAGTCTACAGGACTTGGGCGATATAACCCATGTGTTTTGAAGGATCTTTTCGTCGGTTGGGTATTCCCTCCTACATTGTGGATGTGACCGGGATAATGGCGGAATGGGATCTAGATCGAGGCGTCATCGTTCCCCACCAAAAGTTTTAAATTAAAATAATAAATTTCATAAGTTCTAAACTCCACTCGATTATACCGTTATTGAAAGTCTATTGGTAGTGCTTATATGGGGCTTGCTCCATAGGAAACCTAGAACGGATATAAAAAGTTCTCACCAAATGAGCGAAATCTCAGGTAGTATCTTATCTATTCATTATAAATTTTCACCGACACTAAAATAACTCTTTTTATTCCAAAAGTGGTCGATGGCGAATTTTTGGATCCCACAAAGTCTTCAATTTTTAATTGCTTAACAGATGTGCTTGTATGGTGATTGATCTCCATTTTTATTAGAGTCCTTAATTTCATCTTTTTTTTAATATTCCTAGTTATCTTCCAAAAGAGGTTCTTGAATTCTTGAATCCTAAGATTGTAGTCGTTTTACATGTTAGGATATGGTCAGTGGTATGTAGTTTCTGTTTTACTGATCGTCAGTTATAACTTTATTTCTGTTTGATCATCTTATGAAGTTGAGGATTTATACATTGAACACAAACTTTCATATATTTATATGCATGTAGAGAAATTAAAATGCTGCTCATGGAAGTTTTATTAGATTAAGCACACCTCTTCAATATTTTTTTTGGAATTGTTTTTTAAAAATTATCCAAGATCCTACAGTTTACTGATTTTTTTTTTGTCCATTGATTAAAAAAAGTTAAAGCTAACAAGATATCCTCATAATTATGAATCTTTTTACTGTTGCTTTGGATGTGGTTACTAAAATAATTGATCTGGTTAGTACTATTTTGGATATGGTTATTAACAATATTAGGATAATTTTCTCCCCTTTTTTTTCAAATTTGAATTTACAATAGGTAATGCACGCCCTAATTGATTAATTGTTGTTTGTTTTATTTGTTTGGCTTTGTAAAACGAGAACTGAGAGCCGGCTTTTTACTTGAAACCAGACAACTCAGTTGATTAAAATGAAGATTTATAATGAATTTTATTCACCTTTTTAATGCAACATAAATATATATATATATATATATATATATATATATAAGCATTGTTGATTTAATCTCTGTTTTCTATATAAAGGAAACGTGTTCAACTTTTGTTTTTAGATCTGTAAAATGTTTTTAGTGTTTCAGATTTCACTACGAACAAATTCCTTATGCCCAACACCCCACTCATCACACAAACAAAAACGAACCTACTAAAGAAGACTATCAGAAGTCTCTTTTGTTCTTCAGTGATATTTTGAACAGGGGAATGCCCATGAGTGGCTCTAATTGCGTAACAAGTTGATAAATACTGCAATTTTCAGTCAAGTTGGATTTTGTGCAGGTTTCTCTTTCCAGCCTCTCTTATTGTCATCAATGACATTGCTGCATATTTCTTTGGTTTTTTCTTTGGGAGAACACCATTGATTAAATTGTCTCCGAAAAAGACTTGGGAAGGTTTTATTGGCGCATCAGTGACGACCATTTTCTCTGCATTTGTGGTAAGAATTGCTTGCTTATTATTGATTGCAGAGCTTCATCTTTCTTTTTGTCACATGCAGCTAGCTCAGCTCATTACATTGTATTCAAATAACTCTTTGATCAATTAAGCATTTGAGTCATGTGTTTTGAAGCATTCATTAGCACATTTCACATGTTTCTTTGCTATCTTGTATCTAATAGGAGGAATGAAAACATGGTTGCCATTTAGAGGAAATTAGTTTAAGGTTCTATGATGCTGTTTATTTTTTAGCCTTTTGACTTTCTTGTATTATTTTTTTTAGTTTTATTAAATTTTATTTTAATAATGTTATAAAATTATTTTATGTGAAATATTCTTTATTTTTCACTTCATAAGAGTGCCTTAAACTTGCTATCCATCAACTGCCTCTATATCTGAATCTTGTTATTACTGTCTTATTTATGATTATTATTATATTTATTGCAGTATCCAAGTAACATTAAACAATAATTAGATTGAGAAAATTCATGAGACGTTTAGTAATGACTATACCTTGTTTTTTCAATAATCATATTAACTCAAAATAAGCTGACCCCACGTAGTGTGGTAGAGACCTTGTTGTTGTTGTTGTATATTAACTTAAACTAACCAGATTGAAGGAAAAGAGAGAAGAAGAAAATTATAGCATTAAAAATAAATTGCGTTTTTCAAAATTAATATATATTATTTTAGAATGACAACACTAAAAAATTAATGAAATCAATCTTTCGTACTTGGAACAATTCATCCAAAGATATGCCATTCTAGATACATAATTGGAACTTGATATTCTACCTTGTGGCATTTCAATTATGCAGAGACAATTGTGAAGTGGTTTAAATTCATGTTTTGTCAAAGGATTCTTTTCCGAGTTGCAAAGCATGGTTTAAATGTTTCAATTATGAACATGATAATTAGAGAGTTTTTGATGAACTAGTAATTTAGGTTCAAATCTTACTTCATTTGCATTGAAATTTAAGAAATTTAAGTATCAATAAATATTTTTTTGCATGGTTTCAACACTGCTTTTGCCGTGTCCCAAGTCTCGAATGTGAAACGTGGAGGGTTACGTTAGGTAGTCGACAACCAGCGTAAAACTTGTCGAAATAATCGTGATATGAATCTCTTAAAACATTGTGTTAATACTAGGACGTCCTCTGGAAGCGACGCGTTGTATTGGTTGAATATAGTAAAAAGTGTGTAAGGGCCGCTGCAGCGCCCAGGTGTAATGTTAAATAAGTAAGGGTTTCCACATTATGGACAAATATAGACAAAGAAGTTAGTTCTTGAAACTATAATTAAGTTAGAAACTTAGAATATATGTACTTTTACATGTAAATTAATGGAATTAATAGATATTATGGTTCATAGGAAGATAAATATTTTATGTATTCAAGAAATTAAATTTGTTGGAGAGAAGATCAAGGAAATTGATTGTTTAGGTTTTAAATTTTAGTATTCAGGTAGGAGTCGAATTAGAAATAGTGTATGTGTGATTATAGATAAAAGTTTGAAAGATAATGTTATAAATATTAATAAGATTAGAGATAGAATTATAATTTTAAAATTATTATTGATACTAAGATTATTAATGTTATAAGTGTTTATGCTCCTCAAATAGGTTTGGATGTAGGCTTAGAAGAAAATTTTTGGAATGACTTAGAGGGATTAATACAAAAGATGCCTCTTGAAGAAAATATATTTATTGTAGGGGATTTAAATGGATATGTTGGTAGACTGGTAGAAGATTTTAAAGTATTTATGATGTCTATGAATTTGGAGTAATTAATGAAGAAGATAAGACTATATTAGATTTTGCTTTAGCTTATAATTTTGTAGTTGTTAATACTTTATTGAAGAAAATAGATGAGTATATTAGTACTTATAAGAATGGATATAGTAAAACGCAGATTGATTAGTTTCTGATAAGAAAAATAGATCGTTTAGATTATAAAGATTATAAGTTCATTATTAGTGACAGTTTAAGTATCCAACATTGATTGTTAGTTTTAGATTTTAAGATGAAGAATGTATATGTTGGTAGACTGGTAGAATATTTTAAAGTATTTATAATGACTATGAATTTGGAGTAATTAATGAAGAAGACAAGACTATATTAGATTTTGCTTTAGCGTATGATTTTGTAGTTGCTAAGAATGGATATAGTAAAATGTAGATTGATTAGTTTATGATAAGAAAAATAGATCGTTTAGATTATAAATATTATAAGTTCATTATGAGTGACAGTTTAAGTATCTAACATCGATTGTTAGTTTTAGATTTTAAGATGAAGAATTGGAAGATAAAAAGTAAATCGAATTATTGTCTTAGAATTAGATGAGACACTTAAAAAATACTAATAAAAATATTTTTAAGAGCCAATTACAAGAGCTTAGAATTTGGGTCGTTCATAAGTAAGCTAATGTTATGTGAAAAAGTAATAAGTGAAATTAAGCAAGTTGTAAAAAATATGCTTGGAGAATTAAAAGGAAAATCATTTTTAATAAAAATAGTTGGTGATAGAGTCAAAATGTGTAAGAAAAGATAATAAATAAGAAATTTTATTATAAAGTTTAGTTTAGATGTAAACAGTAGGAGAATTGGAAAAGATATAAAGTTGCCCATAAAATTTCTAAGGAAATAATATGGTTGCAAAAAATTTAACTTTTAGTGATTTATATAATAGATTAAATACCAAAGAAGGTGAAAGATATATGTATAAATTAGCTAAGTAAAGAGATAGGAGAAGTTAATATCTAGTTTAAGTGAGTTGTATTAAGGATGAAAATCACAAATTGCTTTTTTAGAAAAGGATATTGAAAATATGTGGATGAGTTATTTTGATAAGCTTTTCAATGAAGGATCTGAGAATACGATTGATTTTGGCAATTTTAGTGCCCTAAATAAAAATATAGAATTTTATTTTTATCATTGTATTACTAAATTTGAAGTTGGAGAAGTTTTAAAGAAAATGAAGTGTAGAAGAACAGTAGGACCTGATGGTATTCCAATAGAAGTGTGGAAATGTTTAGGAGATCGAGGAATTACTTGGCTTACTAATCTTTTTAATGTTATTTTAAAGACTAAAAAGATGTCAGATGAGTGCAGTAAGAGTTTGTTGGTTCTTATATTTAAGAATAAAAGTGATGGACAAGTGTGCAAATTATAGAAGAATTAAGTTAATGTGTCATACATTAAAGTTATGGGAGACAGTAATTGAGCATAGGTTAGTATGTGATACAAAAGTTTCTTGAAATCAGTTTGGTTTCATGTCGGATAGATCTACTATGGATGCTATACATTTGTTGAGAGGTTTGATGGAGAAGTATAGAGAAAGCAAGGAAGCTCTACATATGATATTTGTTTGTTTAGAGAAAACATATGATAAAGTTCCAAGAGAAGTTCTTTGGGGAGTCCTGGAAAAGAAATGAGTTAATATTGGTTATGTTCAAGTCATTAAGGATATGTATACTAGAGTTGTTACTCGTGTCCAAACACAAGGAGCAAAATATTTCCTATTTCAATTGGATTACATCAAGGATCGGCTTTAAGCCCGTATCTTTTTGCTTTAGTTATGGATGTTCTTACTAGGCATTTACAAGAGGATTTACTTTGGTGTATGCTTTTTGCTGATGAAATTCTTCTTGTTGATAAGACTAGAGAGGGAGGCCAAGAAAAACTTGAATTATGGAGATCAACCTTAGAGTCTAAAGGTTTTCGTTTGAGTAGATCTAAAATTGAATATATAGAGTGTAATTTTAGTTGTAGAAGTTCTAGTATTGATGTTGTGATATTGGGTGATTAAATCATTAAAAAGAGTGAGTTTATATATCTTGGCTCTATTGTTCAAAATGATGGTGAATTAGATGTGGGTGTTATTAGTTGAATTCATGTTGGATGGTTGAAGTGGAGAAATGCATCTAGCCTGTTGTGTGATAGAAAAATACCGCTTAGAATTAAGGAAAAAAATTATATGATTGTGGTAATACCTGCAATGATTTATGATGCAGAATGTTGGCTAGTAAAAGAGAAGCGTAAGACTAAGTTAAGTGTGTAGAGATGAGGATGCTTAGGTGGATGAGTGGCTTTACTCTTAAAGATAAAATGCGAAATGAATGTGTTCGAAAAAATGTTGGAGTAGCTTCAGTGGCAGATAAGATTAGAGAGAGTCGTCTTAGATGGTTTGTCTACATGGAGCGTTGGCCATCTGATGATCCGGTTAGGAGAGTAGATGCATTAGATTTGTCTTATGTTAAGAAAGGTAGATGTAGACCTAAAAAGACTTAGTGAAGATGTATAAGAAATGACTTTAATTTATTAGAATTAAATGAGACACGTAATAGGACACAATGGAGAAGAAGGATTCATGTAGCCGACCCCGCATAGTGGGATAAAGGCTTGTTGTTGTTGTATGGGTTAGATGATCTCAACCATGAGAATATTCTGCATGATAGTTGGATATATATATTTATTGCAGCACTAATACAATGAACTTTAATTTGCTGCTAGATTGAATAGAAAGGAATGTAGGATCATAAAATATTTTCATTGTCCTACTTTGGCTCTGTTGCAGGTAGGCATTTAATTATTTGAACACGCCATGTAGGCATGCGTGAGCTTACTTGTTCTGAAGGCTTTTTTATTTCTGTAATTAGTCATGCTAGCAGGCAAATGGACTTGCCTTTGTTGCCTGAACTATGGTTTAACTTTTATATTCAGTCTTCTGCAATCTACTGTACCAGCCAATTTCTACTCCAGGTGTAGAGAAAAATAATTTAGGTCTATTTTAGATCTATCAACTAATCTGAATGACAAGCCCTGCGAGCGTGATATTTAACGAAACATAGCATAAGGTAGAGAAAAAGAATATCCTATGTCAACTCGCAGAGACCAATGGGTATTTCTGCTTGACAAAAAGACATCAAACCATGGAATAGTTATTTTCAAAATGTACCATATTCATGTTTTACCAATAAATTCTATGCTGCTCAATTATATCCACTTTTAGTATGCTTCGGGTCAATATGCCCAATACCAAGTCACTTGTTGATTAAGAACTAGTACTGAATGATAAATGAAGATAATAAAATAATAATAAAATAATTGATTATGCCTCTATTATGATGTGTTATTAAACCGAATCACAGAAACCTCTGTTTTTAGACCAAAACTTGTCATCCTACTTTTAAACTTGCGTCTAGTCTAATCTGTTGAATAAATGTTTCTTGAGCGCTACAAATAAAATTGTCCTCGGAATTGGAATCTATTTTTATTACCATTCCAACTCACTTCCAAGAATAGCTGCTTTGTTTTCCGGAAGGAAGAAATGCTTGCTTTTTCCCACTTGCATTTTTATTTTCATGCATGGCTGTTGATTGACATTTTAGCATATCCCAAATAGTTGGGATACGGAAAAAAAATATAATAGTTGGGATATGGTTATTGTGGATGATGATGACAATATGTAGATGGACAGTTTTTATTCAGCATCCGAGGCCCCCCTTTTTGGTGCATCTATATTACGAAAATATTCAAATAAGAGGAAGCAGTTGTATTTTATGTTTGTCTTTTTATTTCTGCAGTTGGCGAATATTTTTGGCCGCTTTCTGTGGCTAACATGCCCAAGAAAGGTAATGTTTACCCTTTTTCTTGAAATTTATCAAGCTCAATTCAATATGACTTCATCTGATGTTCTGTGTATCTGATTAAGCTATTATGGCTGAATTTCTTTCAGGATTTGTCTACAGGATGGCTATCCTGTGATCCAGGTCCTATGTTTAAGCCTGAAATTTACTCCTTGTCCCGATGGATGCCTCAATGGGTAAATGATCAATGGAATTTTAGGATCTTGTTTTCATTGTTCACACTTTTTTTAACTGACTGTTATAATTTCCTGCGTTTATCTATGTTGCAAGCACGTATAGTTAGAACCTCATTGCTTGGTCTAGATAACGAGATGTATCTTTTATGAATGTATAATTTTGAGATGAATGTTATTATGCAGTTTATGTTTCCTCGTCATAAATTTTGTGAAAAAAATGTGGGTGGGTGGGACCACTTTCATACTTCAAATCTCTGGTACACCTTACCGCAGATTAACCTTCTTCATGCAAACAAATGCTTTAGCATCCTCCAACCCCCAATTGCCTTGATCATGAGAACTTGTGGGAGCTATGAATGAATATGAGGCAAGAAATAAACCAGAAAAATATGTTGATCATAGAACAAATCCTTAGGAATGAAGATGGTAGTTTGATACCTTTCAGTGGGGCTTGGTAAACCCCATTTTTTTGTAGCTAAATGAACTATGGCAGAGAATCAATAGAAGTGAAGCAGACACCATCAATTGTAGGCGGGTAAGTGTGTGAAAAGGAGAATATGTATTGCTTGAACCTTTTGACTCATGAGATGGAGAAGTGTTTTCATTATATCTTGAAAAAGCAAGATACAATGGCATATATTAAACATATTCTTGTAAACTATACAATAAATCTTCTTGAATAAATTTCTGTCAGCTTCTTGTAAACTATTGCAATATCAGATTTATAGGAAGATTTAAGGTTCCGGCAAATGAAGTAAATTTGGTCTTTATTATCCACCAACTGAATCACAAATGCATAGGCAAAGAAATGGTCTAAAAACAAATTTCATATCCATTCTTGAATCTAGAGCACACTTTCTTCTGATATTTAGCATATCCAATTGCTTATTGGTACACGTGACTATTAGCTTATTGGTACATGTGTCAATAGTCACTAATGCTAAAAATCAGATTTCCTTGATGTTGATCATGCTAACTTGTTAAAGACCAAAAACAGGTGCTTCAAACACTTGAATTTGTTTGTTTGGTGTGATACTTTGTCTTGTAGTATTGTCAAATGTGTTCTTTAAAGCACATTTCATGCGCAAAGCGGAGTGACACGTCACGATGTCTCTTCGCACCACTCTTGTGTGGTCATTGAATGAGAAGTGCGCGCTTCGCCTGAGAAGCAAAGCGGATTTCGTTGATAAACTTACAAACCAAAATAAATCACTTATTTGCTTGTGCAACCCGAATTTTCCTCAATCAAGCCTATATTTTTCTCCTCAAGCAACGTCTGCGGCTTCTCCCCTTGACTGACAAAATTGTGTGGCTTGTTGCCCTCGATCGAGCAAGGTCGAGCACCCTGTAACTTTCTCCCCCCAATGAACCAAGCAAGAATAGCCGATTCTTCCATCATCCGAGCTCCTTCCCTTGACTGAGCGGCGGCTTCTTGCAACTTCTCTCGATCTAAGTAGCTTTCTGCGGGCCCGAGAAGCTTCTCATAGTAAACATTTTTAATTGATTTTTGCATAGTATAATTTTATACATATATGATATTTATTTTTATGCATATTTAATATTTGATTTAATATGCAATTCTCATAGTAAACTAAACTAATTAATTTTATTCATTTATGATTTCATGATTTACTATTTGATTTTATGTTTAGAATACATTTACGATTTTTTATGATTTATGAGCGCTTTGGTAAAAAAGTGTTGCTTCACTTTGAAGCAAAATATGACCCTTGCGCATCACATTGCGCTTTGAAAGCACTGGTTTTGACCATGTCAAGCTGTCTTGTGATGAGGTGCCAAGCAACTAGTTTGTATCATGCCCATTTTTTTAAAGAAAATATAAAAAATGCAGTGCATTCTTGTGTTTTCAACATGCCTTGATGTTATACTTTTGTTCGGGAACATATGACTAAGGAGCATTGTTTGTTACATAGTCAAATGAGTGGTTTAAAGTATTGTTTGCATCAGTATGTCTTCAATTGCTGATTTCAACTATTATGAAAAACTAGCTAGAATAGAATGCCCTTGCCTTCTTGAGGGTAATTTTACCTTATTATTGCAACTCAAATAAGATGTTCTCCTTGTTCATTGTTCATATAATTTTACATGAGGCAAAATAACACTAGGAAATGGGTTTATTGATTAGAAGTAGAATTTTATGCTTCTATTGGCATATAACTAGTTTCTTGCCATGGAATATTAGTATTCTTTCAAATTATTTAGGGGACATGTGTTAGTAAATCTCAAAATGTGTTCATCCATATGACAAATTTTTAGTGTTTAAAAAGGTATATTTAGGGCTCACTTAAGGGCACGGTGGACCAAAATTTTCTCGGGTCAACTAGGGCAAGTGTTTAGTTTGAGGCATTGCTTTGGATGCCCATGGTGCACTTGTTATCATGACTCCGGTACAAAAACTTAGAATCTCCATGGTGGAAATAAATGACCTGAACAAGACTTACAATTTTAATCATCTATTGGTATTATCTAATTTCATGATAACTAAGATCAAAATTTCTAATATATTGAAAGAGCCAATATAAAATTATTCTAGATTGAAACATAAACAATTCTGTTATAATATATTCTTCTTTGAAAGTTATAATACCTTATAGTGGAGTCACGTTACACCGCTTCTATTCTCTTACTCATTATGATTTATTATACACTGCTTCGATTCTCTCACTCATTATGATTTTATTTTCTTAATATGAAAATATTAGTTAATTATGAGTTATCAATTACTCAGTGGGTAAATATATTTATAAATTACGGAAACTAGTGAAGAAGACAATATACATGCTTGTTAAATTCAGTTATCAAGATAAAATTAGTTGACATTTCTATTCATTCAAAAATGACCATATAAAAGCTTCTAAAAATATTCATATCATGTAATAATTGTAATATCATATCTTATATATATCATTTTATATATTACATCCATCACAAGATTCACCATTTAAAATGCATAAATATCAATATTCTTTTTCATAGTCTTTCCCATTTATGTGCACAATTCCTTAACATCCCCATATAGTATTATAAGGGAGTAAACTCCATTAGTTAATCTGCACATACAAGTATTTATATTTTTCATATCAGTTCATATTTATTTATAATATATAATTCATAAGAAAAGAAAAGAAAAACTTATAGAAAGATCTACGATATTCATTTCAATATGACTAATATTTATAATGAACAAATAAATCGTTGTAAACAATCATAGTTGACTTAAACAAGCATCAATACTATTAATGCATTTATTTTAGAAGAAATAATACTATTACAATAAATCATAAGTACAAGAATCCACCTCAACTTTTGAAGATTTACTACTTACTCTTAAACTCCGCGTCTCTTTACTTTGATACCTATAACAAAATGTGATCTTATAATTGAATAATATTTAGGTGTATAAATTATACTTAATTTTACTTTTGTGCAATAAATAACCGTTAATTGATAAGTTTTTAGTTTAATGGTTTATATAATCATACAATAAGTATATTAACTTTTCTACTTTATTATAAATAGGTATAGTATTTTAATGTCCTTTTATTTTTCTCTATTAATATTGATTTAAATTATTATTTTTACTATTTAAAATCTTATAATTTGAAAGAATAAAGTTTTTCATCAATTAAGTTTAATAATTGTTTAAATTATTGTTATTAAAACAATTATTATTATTATTATTATTATTATTATTCTTGTTATTATATTTTCAATTCTTAGAATTAAGTTCTCTATACTTATGCAAAATAGCTATTCAAAATCCTTTCATAACATTTTTTATCTTTCTATTCAGATGTCTAGTTTAAATATTACTGTTAAATTAATATATTTATGTATACATAAATTGTTAAATCTTATAACTTATACAACCTTTGCTTGAATACATTTTTTTCTTGAAAAATGATAGAAAGAAAAATCTTTAATCTTGTTTGTTGGCAAATTTACAATTTTTATCAAATCCTTGTAAATCAGCATAAATCGTAAGCTTATTAACCTTTATCTTAACCATAGATGTATCCACCTAGATTAAAATTTACTTTTGATAAAAACTTACTCCTGTATTGCAAACAGAATAAATGTTAATCAAAATACATATACATTGAAATACTAAATTCATAATTAATTTGTCAAGAATTTTTCTCATCATCACACCAACAACAAAACAAAATAATTGAAGAAAACATTTGCTTTGGTGAGAGACCCAAGCTTTATGACCAAATGATCTTTAGTGGTATGACTATAGACAATAGACATCCTACTATGACTTAACATGAAAGAAAAATTATCAATGGATTTTAGGGTATTGATTCCATCCTTGTAAAACAATAGAAAATAAAATCTAAGCCGACTCAATTGCTATCTACTTGCTCCTTGATCTCTTACCAACTCACGTCTTTACTAGTTCTCCCTCTCCAACATGCTCCCGCCCCCTTACAGAATCAGTTTATCTTTTCTTCTCTCACACTTAGTCGTGCCATCATGTCACCATCTCACTTGATCAGTACTTCCTCTACATTGAATCACTTGATTAATTTCCCTCATTGACTTTGCTTCCTCATTGACTTGTTGGGATTACTTCATCATCTCTATCACATCAACTCTGTCGACTCACCAACTTGTGCCTCTCATCTTGGCTACATGCACACTCTTTAGTACCTTTGTGTTGTCTCTTTTATTAAAGAAGTTGGATGTCTCGACTCTGTTTGCACATCTCAGTGGATTTCTAAAGCTTGATATAAGAGCTAAATCCATAAGATATTTAATAATGTTTTTGATCTTTATAGTTCATATGGCTTGAGTTTAAGCTTTGAGATATTTGGGGTTAGGAATTTTTTTTTTCTATTCTGTGCTTTTATAATATATAAGACACAATGGAGATGAAGGATTCATGTAGCCGACCCTACCTAGTGGGATTAAGGCTTGTTGTTGTTGTTGTGGTGCTTTTATAATATACTTTATTTATTCATCTCGACTAGACACCTGGCTAACAAATTACCAATGGATGTTTTGTGTTTCTGTTATTATATATTGGAGTTAGAATATAAATGAAATGATTAAAAATTTTTGAATTTTGAAATTTATTTCACGTTTGTCCTTATATGTAAATCATACTTTTATTTATAAAATATTCAAACTATAAAGTTTACAGGGCTTGCAACCCACCCTATGAGTCTATGACAGCTAAAGCAACTCTCTTTATGTCTGTCTTTTAAAACATTGATAACTTTCTGCACCATTTTTTATTCAGGTTCTGTTATCCATGATATAATTCCTGCATGTTATAGTCTAATCATATTGATTGTTATATGCTTTAGGCATCTAGCTTGTCTTCAAAATTTTAAGTTTTACGAGTGAAATGTACTTGTTCATACTTTATTATTTGATTGCTTTGGGCAACCTCTTTATTATTGTAAATGTGGAGGTCGTGTTAAATCCAGTACCTTGTCCATATACTAAATTTGATGAAATTATTGTACATTTGTTCAATTTCATGTGTGCATTGTTCATATGATTGATTTCATTTTGATTTAAGTTTATCCATACTTTCAACTGCAGTTTCAATTGAAGGAAATATCAATTATGCCCGTGCAATGGCATGCCTTAGCTCTTGGTTTGTTTGCATCGATTATAGCACCATTTGGAGGATTTTTTGCTAGCGGTTTTAAAAGGGCTTTCAAACTAAAGGTTCTTTCTATTCAAAATTAAAATTGTAGAAACTAGTAACAAGTTATAAAGTATGGTCTTTTTTCGTTAAATTTGTTTTATTCATTGTAGGATTTTGGTGACAGTATTCCAGGACATGGTGGCATAACCGATAGAATGGATTGTCAAGTGAGTGACTGTGATTCTACTCTCTTTTAGCTGACAATTTTTTTTTTAAATCAGCACTGAAATGAGTATTTATATGGTACATAGGTTTCTTTTTGCTTAGTTTAATTAATTAGTGGTTTCTGCTGTACTCAATAAATTAGGCTGGCATTAAAGATCAAAAGAAGGCATCCCTAACATGTTTATGCTTGACCAACAATGCTACATTGCCTTTATTGGTTATGGCGGATGGAATTCTGGAGTCCATCCCTAGCAGCGAACGATGCCTTCTTATTTTACCCTGCTATCAACTGTACCGTGTATGTCTTATATCCATTTCTAGCAGGGAACAATGCTGTTTAATTTTACCCTGTTATTAACTAAAACTGTGTAGGTCCTATAACAGAGGATTAAGGGTATTTAGGTAATTACCATTGTTAGGGTTGTGAACCAGGCTGTAAGGGTTGGTAGTGAGCGTGAGTTGCGATCTGCATTGGAGCAAACTGACTGTTTCCATTGAGATGTTCAGGTGTGGATTCTGATTTTATTTTCTAGGTCATGAAATAGAACTAAAGGGCCTTTGCGAGAGGAGTGGGTTGATTGGTTCTTGTTCACTTGCTTAGAGATTGGTTAGAATTTGTTTTCTCTTCTTTTTGGCTTTTTTTTTTAATAAAGTTGCTCCAAATTTGGTGAAATCTTCTCCACTTCTAGTTATCTTTCTGAGAAGAGGATTTGTTTTGCATATTATTTTTTACTTTTGTACTTTATATATTTGTAGTCGATTTGTCTATGCCTTCTCACCCCATGGAGTTAGGCTATTCTTAACCAAACCGTGTAAATCTTGGTTATTTTTTATCCATGGTGGTTTTATTATTTTTTATCATATATATGTATAGTGCTATTATTTATTTATTTATTCTATATTGATCCTATTGCTCTTTTTGGAACTCAAAGAGTGTTGATTTGAGTTTGGGCTTCTATTGCAACAAACTTTTATTAGACAGCTTGGTTATGCTTGAGAGATGATATTATGTAGTGTATCAAAGTCTTCCGCCAGCACTATGAAGTCTGAGTTTGAGAAGTTTAGTAGGTATTATTCAACAATTTGGAAAACAAGGATGAGAACATATTTGTCTAAGGGTTTTCTTAAGGCTTTAAAGAGGATGGATTCACTTTAGTTTGAAAGAAGAGAAGGATTAAAAAGCCTTTAACTCGATTCTTAATTTGAGAGAGAAATTCTTCACAATTATGTGGATGGTTGGAATCTTTTTATATGATGAAGCTGCTTATCAATTATCTCTATTTAAAACATCATCTATTTTCACATGGATGATACACCTACAATAAACTTATGCTAGATCTAGCATATCTAAATATAAATTTTTAAGAGAAAAATAATTCTTTGATCTTGTTATACTTTTTATCAACCTCTTACAAGCTCATATTATCGGCTTATTGTAGGGGAAAGGCATTATTTCTTTCGTCTGCAAGATGAAAGCCTAGCTGAAGGATTATTTGTAATAGCATGTAGAAACTTATAGTCACAAGGAAGAAAGATGAAATCCTAAATCAGGTCCAGAAGAAAAGATCAGTCACTGTTTGCATTGAGCATGGACATTGGAAATCTAATTGTAGATTATTTCAAAGCGAGGTCAAGGGTAAAGTAATCAGAAAGTCAATTTAGTTTTCACATATATAGGTTTTTGTGTTTCTTCTACTGAATAGTGCATCCATAATTGTAGATGTGCGTAGCACATGACCCCACTCATAAATTAGTTTTCTTATAAGTTAGACAATGAAATTACTTGTAATGTTGTTAGATTGGGATAGTCAGATCAATACATGATAGAGTCATGAGAACTTTTGAAGAGGTTATTTATGTGTTAGCTTTGAGGAACCTTATTTCATTTGGTTTGTTTAACCTCCAATGGATGTAAATACATCATAAAAGATGACATAAATATTTCTAAGTGTGTTAATGATTATCTTGGCCATCTCAATTTCTTTTAGGGTAGTATAATGACAAATGTTGCATCAATTTCTTTTTTAGATGTTTTGACTAAATTATGGCACATGTTGGCGTTGAGCAAAATAGATTTTGCTTTTTCATTATTTGGATTTATGATAGCAATAGCATTATGTTTTGTGACATCACAGATTTAAATTACATGCTACAGCTCACAAGATAAAAGCATTTTAGACTTTATTCATTTTGACTTATAAGGTCTTGTTAGTGCTAGATTAAATGGTTAGAGATATATCCTTTTCTTCATAGATGATTTCTCAAGGAATGTATGAGTTGACACACTAAACCAAAAAAGTGAGGCATTTGAAACATTTAAGTGGAAGCACAATTTGAGAAACAAATAAGCAAGAAGATCAAAAGATTGTCGATTGATAATACTTAGAATTTGTTATAAGGTATTTTTAGACCAAATTATAGTGGGTACATCTTAGTAGATTGAAGTGGTAGAAAGGATAAAGAGGACACTCTTGAATGGGCTTGATGTATGCCATCTAATGTTGGTTTGAACAAAATTTTTAGGCGAAGGCTATTATTAATTTATGCTATTTGGTGAAGAGGTCTCTAGTTATTGATATTGAATTAAAGACTCATGAGAATGTGTCTAGATTATTTGTTTCTAAGTGTGTTTAGTTGTTCTACATCTTATAAGTGAAATGCCATGCGGGGTTTATTTTTTACTTCAAAGCGCAAAGCATAAAGCCAAACAATGTTTTTATTAACAAAGCGTTCATAACTTATATAAGATTAAATATATTGACACATTCATTAAAAATCATAAAATATAGAGTACTTATTTGATAACTTAAAATTTGTTATAGAATAGAAAAGAAATATGATGAACATATTTAAATTGAAGACAAACTTCAAACATGAACATGCAAATTGAGATTTCTAACAATTTCTAATAGTTGTTGTGATAATTTGAAATTTGAAGATTATATAAAAATTCTTATAATTTATAATAATGGTTAAATTTAATGCATAAATAAACTAGGGAATTCCCAAATTTCTTTAAATAAGTTAAAGCATTTCAGTAGTCATCATACTCTCTTTCATTTATATGATATATATATTTTTTCTTTTAGTAAATCTTCTTCATCATTATATTCTTCTTTGTCCTATAAATCAATTTCATTTTCTCTTTCTTCTGTAATAGAATTGGATACAAGCCGAGATGAAGTTGCCCTCATTGTAGATGATCCCTTTTTTAAATTTTGACTTACTGAATATTATAGTTCATTTTCAATTAGTTTCTCTTGAAATCTCTTTAATTTATCTCTAAGTGAAATCTTCATCATCAAATTGTTGCTCGCCAGCAGTATCAAATTTTTTCAATCAATCAACTACTTTTATGAGATGAGTCAAATAAGTTCGATCAATAACATCTCTTAAATTGAATTTTCTCTTTAAAATTTGATTATATTACATGGAAATCAAATCATTTAAGAACTTTTGATCTAATGATTTCTCTTTGTGTATGAATCTGCCAAAAAAAAAAAAATCTTAATAAATATATAAAATATATGAATCATTTAATATGCTTAAATTATAACTTATTAACAAGCTCGAAGACACTACAATTTTCTTACACCTATAAGCACTACAAGTCAATTCTTAAATCATGATAATTAATTTTTGCAAAGTTAGAATTGATGTAGCATTCATCTCCCACCTCTTCACAGTATTATCATTATAATGCCATGTCAGTTAAAGAGGAATTTTAATCAATTAAAGATTAAAATTTTTGTATAGGCTATTAATCGTAGCTGAAGTTTTTTTTTTATCTCTGTTGCAAATGGCATACTCAATTATTAATTAACCTCCTCTCTAATTTTAAATAGAAATTTCATGATCTATGATCATTATTTTATTTGAATTTCTAACTAACTTGCTAATAATTAAGTATAGTCCTTCCATTATTTGTCCATCTAATTGTATCTTATACTTATTTTTGTAAAAAATTCTAAATTAAAATAATATCCAGTTTAATGTAATGACTATCAAAGTTGGCATTTCTATCTATCATCAATGATGTGAAAATTTGTTCATATTTTTGTTCTTCTCCAGATGTGCTATTGATTGTATCCTTAGCTCTATTTATTGCATCGTAACTATAACCCATTGCAGGTTCCTTGCCACCATCTATTAATCTTAATATCTTCACAACTGAGCTTATAACCTTCAGAGTTTAAGACACACATTCCATAATTTAGTCTTGCGAATGATCTTCTTAGTTTTCTTTCCTTTGTACCAACATTAAATCTATAGTTGTTGCAATTTTTAGAAATAAACATACATCTTAAATTTTCTTTTTAATTATATATACTTGCAAGAGTGAGAAATAAAGTTGCAAAATGAATCATGCTCAGCTTCTCCAATTTTGCACTACTAGTATATTTTCTTATTATGTTAAAACAAGTTCATAAGACTAGAAAGGGAGTCCAAGAGAAGACTAGAGAGGGAGTCCAAGAGAAACTTGAATTATGGAGGTCAACATTAGAGTCTAAAGGTTTTCGTTTAAGTAGATCTAAAACTGAATATATGGAGTGTAATTTTAGTTGTAAGTTCTAGTACTATTGTGACATTAGTGAGCAAGTCATTAATAAGAGTGAGCATCGATATTTAGGCTCATTGTTCAAAATGATGGTGAAATAGATGGAGATGTTATTAGTAGAATTCAAGTTGGATGGTAAGTGGAGGAATGCATCTAGTCTGTGTGATAGAAAAGTTCCACTTAAACTTAAAGGAAAATTTTATAAGATGGTGATAAGACCCGCAATGACTTATGCAGAATGTTACCAATAAAGAGAAGCTAAAGACTAAGTTACAGATGATGAGGATGTGGGATGGAGTGGCTTTACTCTTAGAGATAAAATGCAAAATGAGAAAAAAGTTGGACTAGCTCTGACCGATAAGATTAGAGAGTTTTAGATTTTTAACATAAAGCATCACGTCCATGACCCGGCTAGAGAGTAGATGCATTATTTTCCTGTTAAGAAAGGTATATAGACCTAAAAGACTTGGTTAAGATGTATAAAAAATGACCTTAGTATACTTGAATTAAATGAGAATTTGACACATAATAGGACACAGTGGAGACGAAGGATTCATATAGCCGACCCCACTTTGTGGGATAAAGGCTTGTTGTTGTTGTTGTTGTTGTTAAAACAAGTTCATGATAATATATGTAGGTAGTTAACTCTGAAGTTGTCTTGATAGTCTTTTTCACTTCAACAATTTTTTTAATATTCTCTAACATGAGATTGATGCAGTGGACTACACATGGCATTTAGTACAATTGTATTCTCTTCTCTATAAACACATGACTTACATAAACACTAAATAGTAAATATTGTACAAATATGAAATGTATATAGATTAGATAGTAAATGTCATAAATTTCTAACTTGTAAGAATATTGCTATAGTAATTATCTGAATTCATTTGAATCACATTCTTTACTCCAATTTTTTCAATTTGTATATCTAAGAGTTCAAAGGGTTTTAACACAAGTTTTGAATATTTAAGTGCATCTATTGACTATGAATATCATGCTTGATGGTGAGTTAACTATAAAATTAATATAGATCACTCTCTATGATTAGATCACCCATTAAATATAAGAGTGAACTCTTTTTTTTTGCCAATTTTTTTTTTATTCTTCCACATCCTTTTAGTTACTTTTAATTCGTGTTGATGTGAAGGAACTTTCAATTAATGATAAGACTGGAGTAGAAGATCTGATCTATATTGTGCAATTGCTTTTATTATATGATTAAAATTCCCCAACTTCACTGTATTGAAAGGAGATTGTTTCTTGCTGGAACCGCTTGGCTATATATTATACAGTTTTATCTCTGATTTACTTATCTACATTTTTTTAGTACCCATTTATTTCTTTTTACTGTTTTTTTAGGTTCTTTATTCAAAAAATTATCCATTGCACTTTTCATTTAGATACATTAATGTTTTTTGCTCTAGAATTTGATTTAATTTCTCTCTTACCATAGTGCAAGGGATGTTCCATATATAATTCTTTGGTAATATTAACCACCTTCTCAATATGTTCCATATATAACTTTTGTTTGAATTTCTTTATTTTTTGATAAACTAGCAGCTCATTTCTTACATTTGAAGGTACTTTCTTATACTCGGTAATATTACTTTTTCTAGACATATTATTAGGACCAATAAGGTGCTCTTAACTTGAGATAGACCTCTGTTTGTCTCTTTACCACCATCAATATATGTGGTAGAGAGTGCTTGATTCGGATTTCAACTATGTATTTTCAAGTTAGGTCTTTTTTGCCTTGTGTTTGAATTGGCCAATCGTATGTTTTTCTTACATGTATGAATCAAATTTTTGGTATGTAAATTTTCTAAAGCAAATTCTATAGTAATCAAAATATTATTCATACCGAAGGTCCAAAAGTGTGGAAGAAGCCACAAGGAAGTCGACTGATTAGAAGATGTCACACCCCAGATGACCCCTTTGCTGTCAATCAAGTGCATAGAATACGATACGATTACGATTCACCAACACGCTCCAACCGTCTCTGAACGAAAGAAAGGATCTAATCAAATCATCACTAAACTATTCAATTCATATACTACTTAACTTAATTCATATCACAAATACCTAAGATATCTTTAAATAGAAAGAAATACAGAACCAAAAGACATTTAATCAGACGCACTAAAAGCTTTTAAGCTTCCCAAACTATACAATTCAAAAACAGACTTTCTACCCACTGCCTTTTCCTAAATTATCAATCCAGAAGATCATGAAAAGCAATGGAGACGCTAAAACAAGTTTCAAGACAAGAGAAACAATCGTATATATGTAAATTTGCTTGGTAAAATCAGAGAAATCAGCGCAAGAATGAATATCAGAATCAACAATACGCAGTGAAATGTAACAATATAATAATAATAAAGTCATAATCAATCAACGTCGAAAATGATTTTATTTCGCCAGCCTATATCAAATCATTTTCTAAATGTCATTTATAATCAGATAGTTTTTCATTCATAAGGTCACCCTACGTCACTCGTTAGGTAGGCAGGGAACCATACTACATACCTAATACCGACACCTGGACTTTAACGACTAACCAATGCCGAAATGGGGATACTAAGATCCCCTAATCACGGCCATCTGAACTTTGCCTATCTCGCAGATGTAATATACCTTCCTATCACAATTTTCCGACATTTCTCGCTTATCACATCGCTTTACAACACGTATTAAAACATTTCTATACGCCAATGAAATCTCTTAGAAATAGGCTTATAATCATCAGAATCGAATCTGCAATAATAAAGATTTGTATATTCAATGACAATACATTCAATATGTAAATCTATGTCATTCATACAATTTATACTAGTAAACAAAGATGGCATAAAACGAATTTACATTACATGCCTCACCGTTGTGGTGTCGTGATCCTCGATTCCTCCTCGATACAACCTATAATGAAATAACTCTTCTAAATCCTTCTAATACATGAAAACTCATAATTAACTTAACCTGAAATCTTACAATCTTACCTGAAATTGATATCTCCTCATAAGCAAACACCTGAGAAGATGACTCAAAAGTAAGCTCCTAACGTCACTATTAATTACCTGCTTAAATTAAAAACTAAAATTAGCAAAAATGCCAATTCTAAATCGCTTTACACAATAATTTTACAACTCACCTAGCAAAACAGCTCAAAACTCCTCAATCACGATTTCAACATCACAAAGTACCGAAAAGAAAAGGGATAGAAAGAATTAAGAACTTACAAAATTTGTTTCCGATCCAGAACAGAAATCTAGAAATGACGTTCTGGATTTCAAACCGAAGGCTTACGGATTTCCAACCCGTTTGCTCACGGGACATACCCGCGGGCCGAATGGCGGGAATTCGCTTCCACCGAGCCAGGGGTTACGGCTGAACGCGCAGATCGCCACGGAGTGGTCCGTCGGCCGATGTGGAAGGGACGGCCTGCGGTCACTTTTAAATGCGCCGAGCGCCGCTGCGGAAAGGAGGAAACGAAGAACGCAATGATCTAAATGAAACAGTGAAAGGAAATAAAATTACCTTCGATCGATCCCTACCATACACGCCGAGTGCTTTAATCCCACGAAAGTAAAGTGGACTACATGAAGTGCTACAAGAATAACGGTTTAATTAAATTTTAAACAATAATTAGGAAATAATGAAATGGATATTAATTTCCTCTTAACAAAAAAATTTCCCCTCGAAATTTCTTCGAATCATTCAAATAGGAAGGAAACTTCGCCTCATCTCGCTCATCCTCCCAAGTTTCTTTAATTTTCAGACTTCCATTTAATTTTAACATGAAATTTGTCTATTTCGTAATCTCTTCACATCAAATTCCAAAATCTTTTCCTCCAATGCATAAGTCAAATCGGTCAGATTTCAAACTTTGTATATGAATCTTCGCGCAGATTCATGATCCATTTTCTCAACATTGAAATGTGAAAGACGAATGTCTCAATTCAATGGTAAGTAAAGTAGTTATATCCAACTTTCAATGATTTCAAAAGGTCCATGTACTAATTACCTCCTGACCAAATCTACTAATTCCCTTCATGTTTGACTTTCAAAAATACAAATTCTCCAACTTGAAATTCTACGCTTTAAGTACTTGGCGACGATCCGATTTCAATCTATCTCTCGATCCGATTTTCGATTGATCAACCAATGTATGCCTTTTCTCCCACTTCAACTTAATGGAGTTCTACCATATACAATGCTTCATATAGCCATCTGAATACTGGGATTGGTATATTATTAGAAGAACTCGATCATGTGAATATGATCTTCCCATACCTCCAAATCTAAAACACATAACCTCAACAAATCTTCAGACTTGAATTGTTCTCATCCATCACCAATTTAAAAGTCAGACGGCGTAATGTGCTCAAGCTCTCTCAATTCTTTCCATAATGAAGTAAATCTACCATCTCGCCGAGACGATCACTTTGTACACCATAAGTTACAATTTCTTTAACATATAATCTGACAATTTATCAATCAATCACTGTTTCAGTAAGAAAAAATTTTGGTCAATCTATCCACAACAACGGATACTATCACGACTGCCAGATCAGAAATCCCATAACAAAATCCATTGCAATTTCTTCCCACTTCCACAGGTAAATGAGTAATAATCCACCGGTCTTTGATGCCGCCTTTAACAATCGATGTTCGACATTTAGAGACATATTCATATGTCTTCTTCATACCACCACCAAAATTTTGCTTTTAAATCTTTATACATTTTGAACTATGATGAATAGATATCCCTACGATGACGTAAAATTTCTTGTCTCAACACCGCATCACCAACATAATTGTAAATTCTTAGAATAACCTCTCTGATCTAGTAAAATTGCTCACCAATCCTGAATTTGTTCAATGAATTGATATCCACGATCTAGTTCGTGTTTGATCACAATAAAGTTGATCAGACCGCCAATTGAGAATGCCCGTATCAGAATTTTCTAACTTCCATTGAGCCTCAAATTCTCTAATCAACTTGACTTGAGTAATAACCCAACCGGCATTTCCCATGGATGGCTTAATGCATCGCCACTACATTAGCTCTGACAATACAATATCTAAATCATAATCTTTAATAAACTCAAGCCATCTTCTGTCTTAGATTCAATTCTTTTGTGTAAAGATATATTTAAGACTGATCGAAAAAATTTCGCATTTCACCCATATAAGTAATGCTCCAAATTTTAAGAGCAAAAACCACAAATGCTAACTCGATCACGACGATAATTTTTCGTGCTTTAATTGTCTCAAGATTACGTTGACAAGACAAACCCAAACCTTTAAAGATGATCACTAAATATTTGGAATCCTCATAATGGAAACTAAAACTGCAGCTAAAATATTTTTTCAATTCAAAACTCACATTCACCGTCCATCGAATTTGATATCCTTTCTCAATAAATTAGATAGACGCATTAGAAAATCTCGACAAACTTCAGTAATAACCTAAGTCTAAAACGAACTTAACATTTCAACCATTCTAAAATTGCTTTTACTTTTGAGGATCAACGAAACTCCTTCGCCACTTATAATGCCTAAATGCAACGCATGCATCCAAAATTCACATTTTGAAAATTTGATATAATTGATTTTGTCTTAACAATTAAGACAATGATGATTCAGATGTCTTCATCGCTTTAATAAATCAAAATATCATCAATAAAGATGATAACAAACCTCACCAAGCTTAAAAACACGATTCATTAAGTCCATAAAGCAGAGATTAGTTAAACCAAACGAAGACAACAAGAAATTCATAATGTCCATACTTGTAAAAGCGCTTTTAAAATATCGATCTTTAACTCTAACTGATGATGATCAATCTAAAATAAAATGCTTCCTCCAACCGATCAAATAAATCATCAATCTCAGAATGGATACTTATTTTTGACACTTTATTTAACTCTCTCAGAATCAACACATAATCGTGATAACCATCCTTTTCTTAACAAATAATACCGCGCACTCACAGCACAATAAATCTTTGTCGTTTCACCTCGCAATGACACTTCCTCGCAATTCTTTGAGCCATCCCGTAAGGAGATTTATGTATAAGTTGTACCGTTGTACATCAATCCCAAACTCTACTTCTGTTGGTAACCGTAATTCCTCCTAAACACATCGTGAAATTCAAATAACCGGAATGTTTTCGCTCAAACACCTCCTTATTCAACACATCTAATTTGGTTAGAAATACCATTTCACCGCTTCTTACATATTTACTCAACTTCACTGCACTAATCAAAGAAGAAACGACATTCTTATCACAAGAAAAATAAAATGATTTTTCACTAGGCATGCAAAATTTCACTCTCCTCTTCCAGCATTCAATTGTTGCAAATATTTGATCAACCAATCCATACCTAAGATAACGCCAAAATGTCTGACGAAGATAATTCCAGGAAAGTGTTTATCTTGAATGTTAATGTCAACAACACATTTCCTATTTGTATTCAAACTATCACAAGATACCACATTCAATACGTGAAATAAATAAGATCAACTGTAAATCAAAAAGGAATCGAAATGAACGAATGCTGCAATCAAACAAAATCAACCCAAATGATAAATTTTAAGCATACCCGACACCACTTCATTTGATTCCTTTGCTTGGAGTGATAGCAAAACTCGCTTTTCTGGAGGTTGGTCTCAAGTTTCTCCTTTTCGAAAAGGTCTTCCCAAAATTGGGTTCCTTCCTGCTTCCAAAATTTTCTTTGTTGACTGTCTCGATAAATTGTATGGCTTTATGTCCTTCTTCTCCATCCATTTCGCATGATGTCCAACTCGACATCGAAGATCTCCCCGATCCACCATACATCAATTAAAATGTCGCTTTCCACACTTATCACAAATAAGTTTCTAACTCAATTTGTTTACCATCATCAAACTTAAGTTTCAGAGAAATCTTAGAGAAATCGCTTTTTCAAAGTTTCTTTTTCGCCAGAATCTTGCTAAAAAAAATTCAACTCATTCTCAATTCTTCTAAATTTTCAACTAACACCGAGAACTCACTAATATCAAAGGGCTGCCAATCTTAATTGATCTCGGGCCTCCAGAATCTCTGACATTTCTCTTCCTGACCGATATAATGTGGAGCATATCTAAAGAGAAGTGAACGCTTCATATTGCATTATAGTTTTGAGCCTTGAGTTAGATTGAAAATTTGTCTTCAGAAAAGTTGATGGAGGAAGGAACCAATCTTTGAATACTTGACAAACTCATCCCATTTGATCAGTAATGGGTATCGTCAAATCTTTCCTCTGTGCCACACCACCTTTTCGCCCCCTTCTAATACAAAAAAATAGCATCTTACTTTTGCAAATCATCCCATCCAATTTTTCCAATTTTAAGCCAATCCTCCGCCACTATGATAACTCTCCCTTGAATGCGGGTGGTTTGAACGCTTGTGATCTCAAATGTGTCTGGTCCACTTCAACCATACTCGACGTGCTGGTAGATTTTTCCATGATGCTACTTATCAACAACTGAAATCAACTACCCTCGAATTCATCGATCTACCAGAACATACATTCCTAACCAACATTAAACGCCCTATACCAGACATCAATTCAACACTTATCCCTAAATCCAAATCATGCTTCCATTACAATCTTTTGTTCTCATATCAACCTTATCTTTTCTTTTCCTCACATGACCCCTTTACGCTGGTCAATCTAAATGTATCATGACGACTCGAGACACGATTCTACCAACACGCTCCAACCCGCGTATCATCCAGCAAAGTGAAAGCGTATCTAATCAAATCATCATTAAACTATTTGCAATTCATATACTACTTAACTTAATTCATATCACAAATACCTAAAGCATTTAAATCTTTAAGCCAAAGAAATACAGAAAGAACTAAAGACATTTAATTCAGACGTACTCAAAAGTTTAAGCTTTCCCAAACTATACACTAACAAAACACTACTTCTACCCAGCCTTTTCCTCAAATTATCAATCCAGAAGATCATTAAAAGTTTTAAGAGACAAGAACGCTAAAACAAGCTCAAGATAAAGACAAGAAAACAATCGCATGTATAATGTAAATTTGCAAAGCGGTAAAATCAGAAATCAGCATCGCAAGAATTTAACATCAGAATCGAACAATACCAGAAAAGGCGTAAACGTAACAATATAATCAATAATACGTAAAAGCTCATAATCAGATCAATCAACGCCAATGATTTTCATTTCGCCAGCCTATATCAAATCATTTTCTAAACGCCATTTATAATCAGATGTTTTGACTTTCATTCATAAGCCACACTCGTTTACTTAAAAGAAATTGTAGAAGGCAGTGCGAACCATACTCTACATACCTAATCTGACACCAGGATACTTAACGACCCCAACCTCAAAATGCCGAGTCTGGATACTAAGATCTCCTAATCACCCATCTCGTCAACTTTTGCCTATCTCAAGCAGAGATTCGTAACATACCTTCCTATCACAATTTTCCGACATTTCGCTTATCACATTATCGCTTTACAACATGTATTAAAATATTTCTATACGCCAACGAATCATGAATAAATGCTTATAATCATCAGAATCAATCATGCAAGCCAAATAATAAAGATTAGATTTACATTCAATACGACAAGACATTCAATATGACGTAAAATGCTATTCATACAATTTATACGTAGTAGAAAGCAAGATACATAAAACCTGAATTTACATTAAGAATTATGTCTCACCTCGCTCAGGTCGATGTGCACCTCGATTCCTCCTCGAGTACACAACCTATAATAAAATAACTCTTCTAAATCCTTCTAATACATGAAAACTCATAATTAACTTAACCTGAAATCTTGCAATCTTACCTGAAATTGATATCTCCTCATAAGCTTTCGAAACACTGGAGTACGACTCCAAAGTAAGCTCCTAACGTCACTATTAATTACCTGCTTAAATTAAAAACTAAAATTAGCAAAAATGCCAATTCTAAACCCCCGTTTTACTACACAATTCTACAACTCACCTAGCCCAAAACAGCTCAAAACTCCCCAATCATTTCAACATCAAGTCGCCAAAGAAAAGGAGGAAAGAAATAAGAACTTACAAAATTCCTTAAGTTTCCGACGCCAGAACAGAAATCCCTAGCCGAGCCGACGGTTCACCGGAGCGAGCCGACTCATGGATTTCCAAACCGAAGCTTACTGGATTTCCAACCCGTCACCACGGATAGGCGCGCCGAGGCGGGAATTGGCTTCCACCGAAAAGCGCGGCAGTCCAGCGGGGTTACGGCTCGAACGCGCAGACCGCCACGGAGTGGTCCGGTCAGCCGAAGGGAAGGACGGTTCTCGCCTCGCGGTCACGGAGCGAAATGATGCCGGGCCAAGGGGAAGGGAAAGGAGGAACGAAGAACCCGCAGTATGAATGAAATAGGTCAGCTATGGAAGGAAATAAAATTACCTTCAATCGATCCCCATACATGCCGAGCGCTTTAATCCCGCTGTACGCGAAGTAAAGTGGATTTGCTACAGTAAGTGCTACAGTAACAATGGTTTAATTAGCTTAAACAATAATTAGGAAATAATGAAATGGATATTACGAAGAAACCGTAAAGAGGATGTACTTTGTCAAATGGAAGAAATCGTGGTCGAGGAAGGAGATACGGATAAGGAAGAAACCTTAAGGAGGTTGTGCTCGATCGAGTGGAAATAAGTTGCAGTTGATGAAAGAGCTGAAATCAAGGAAGAAGTTACATTGAGGTTGTGCTCAGTTGAGTAGTAGTCATTGTTTAGGAAGGAGCTATGGTCTAGCAAAAAGTTATATGTCGCCCTTGATCGAGTGAAAATAATCGTAGTCAAGAGCCACAATCAAGGAAAGGAGGAAGTTACATTCCCGATTGAAGCCACATGAGGTTGATTCGATTTTTGATTGTGCATGGGTTATGAATTATTTGAGCTTCTATTGTCCCCAATTCGACTTGATAGCACCGAGGTGCTTTATGCAGACTCAAAACCTCATATCTCACATGAAACGAGGCCGAAGGGCTTTGTTTCGCTTTGCACAAGCATCACACATTTAATAAGCCTTGAGCTAACCATTCTTTGCTAGAAGCCAATTTTGAATAAGTTAATATAGATTGATAATTTGGAAGAAGTCTAAAAAGTATAAAGGTAAATCATATTTGAGATTAAGTAATATATAGTTAGATGATATCTCACAGCATCAATCTATTGTATATGAATCCTAGGAGGAGATTATATCTCCACAATCAGAAAAAAATTATTATTTCTTATAGACTTAAAGGTTGACTAAACCATGGTTCTTATATAATTGCATATGTTATGAGTGTTCCTATGTTTTTAGTAGTGTTGAAGAGCTATCCATTTTTAAAGAAGTTGCCAAGTTAAAAGCATGGACCTCAATTATGGTAGTGGAGTTCAAAGTCTTTGTAGAATGTGATTTTCAATTTGGTTAAACTCTTTGTAGGTAGAAGAATTGTCATCAACAAATGAATTTTCAAACATAAAGTAGGAACGCAATGCGAAAGTATAGCTAAATATAGAGCACAAATAGTTGAAAAAGGTTATATTTTGTGGGCTTCAAGGTGATTTTCTTCGCCATGGTTAAGAGTAACTCAATTCATACTTTATTAGTTGCAATTCCAATCAGAACCTAGAGTTGGAACAACTGGGTGTGAATATAACAGTTTTCCATTGTGATTTGAATAAGGCAATTCACATGCAACAACCCCCAAGGCTTGAAGTTGAAAGAAAGTAAGATCATATATGTCTACTCTGTAACTCTGTAAAGATTGAAGTAATCTCCTGTTCCATGGTATAAAAAATTTGATGATTTCATGATCAATCATAGGTTTAGGGGAAGCTCATTTGGCAATCATGTATATCACAAGCAGCTTATAAGTGTATCTTTTGTATATTTGTTCTTATATTTTGTGGTGTTGTCAATGAAGTTTTTGGATTGGACATAATAATAAGAAATTGAAAAACATGTATTTTATTTTCAATATACCTGAGATATATTGAGAAAATGATATGACGATTTGGCTTGCACTATGAAGCCTATCATTTTTTACTTGCAAGTCATTTTCATTTGTTAGTAGTAGTTTCTCGGTCGTCAAGAGAAGAATATAGTGTTATATGCTAACATAAATAATATTGTGTGTACATTTTTATAATTTTCATGTTAATATTATGAGTATATTTATGGATATGCTTGATCGGGCTTATTGGGAAGCAGCAAAATGAATTTTGATGCATCTCAAAGGAACAACTTATGCTTTGATATGTGACTGGATAGATCTAATTGCAATATCGTGGGATTTACTAGTTTTGATTATGTTGGTGATCTTGATAGGATTTAAATTGGTTATATCTTTAGGGCATGTTTGGTATAGCGACGGGACTATGGTGCGGCTTAAGACGCACCATTGTGGGTATTTGGCGTAGCGAATGTATCCAGTTATGGCGAGAAAATACAGTCTGCAACATCTCCCTCAACCTTGTGGCTCGCACGTTCAGCCTTTTTTTTATTTTTTTTTTCAAATTATGCCCCTAAGTGAATTTTCAATTGACATGGAAAAATTTGTCTCATTTTCTTTTTCCTAACTTGATTCCCATTTTACTCGTTGAGGCATCAACAAAGTTTTGCAATTCACCTTCAGTGACAAGGCATTGAGCAGCAGAAGTCCTATTTCTGGTACTGGTGAAGCTTAAAGAGGTATGAGAACACCTATTGTTTCTCGAGGCAATGCTTTGCAGCGTGTTGGCGGTTCTCTATTCGTGTAGTTTTTCTTATGGATTGATCTTTAAACACTTACCTTTGTTTTGGAGTTTGGGAATGATAGTTTTTTCTGGTTTTCTTGATTAAAAAATTTGGTTTGCTCAACCCAACACCTGTTGGTCTCGGTTTGTATCTACAAAACTTTCAGATTGAGTGATAAATCGGGTATTTTATTTTTATTTGAAAGATAGTCACAACCAAGACATACTTTTCATATTATAAAGTAAATTGCTCTTTGTAAAAACAAAAATCAATGTTTTTCTAAAAACTAAGATATTCTTTGTAATTAAAAATATAAACAGAAAGAGCATTTCTGTCATTTGTTTAACAGATAGCTAGAGCGTAACGGTTTCACAACTGTTTTTCAAACGCCATTACAACTTCAACAGTAGTTACTTTTAGACAGCAGTTTCCTCTATAGTAGTTTCATAATTGCATTCTCATACAGTTGCAACTGTCCTAAACAAAGCCTTAAGCTTTGTTTGGCACAGCAGTGTGGCAGCGGTGGTCTACAAAACGAAATTGACTTGCTGTTTGGGAGAGCTTGGTGCGGCTGCTTTTCGATAAATTTTCCGCCGAAAACATCGTTCTCATGACACGGAGTAGTACCTGGATCCCGCGGTCCTCATATTGGGATTCCTAAATTGCTCGCAGGAGGTACTTCTGCGGATTCTTTTGCTTCATCGTGGGGGCATTTGACAAGATTTAAGGTGAAACCCTGCTCGAAGTTAGCTGAAGCGGAGGGATCTCGGCAACACTGGCCTCAAGTTAGTTGCACCGGCTTTGGTGCTTCTCCACTTAGCAACGTCTTTAGCCTGGTCTCCCTGATCGATGCCCTCACCGCCGTCCGCCGCACCCTCAACTTCAGCATCAACTTCTTTGATGCCACCCCTTTAGTCTTCTTGATCTCTCTCTCTCTCTCTCTCTCTTAACCACACTCCTTGATGATTCAACCTTTGTGGATTTTATTTCTTATTTGAAGAACAAAGAGGGTTGGAGTAATTAGTGCTTCTCTGCTTGCAATGAGGCTTTTGACGGTGAATGGGCCTCTGGATTGGCACTTTGTTTCACTAGAGTTGAAGGTATCTCCTGTTTTCCTTTTTCAACTATAGAAAAATAACATCAAGAATAGTTTTTGCTGATTAATAGATGGGTTAAATTCAAATAATTTTTTTTAAGCTTTGTTAGCATATGAATGTGGTATTGGAAAATATGTGATGAAAAGTGTAGGACATATTTTAAACTGAAGTATTTGTGATTTTATTATTTGGGATTAAGTTTGATTTATACATGATTTATTCATCAAATTTATTGTAAATTATAGTTACATATTTATTAAATATATTATAATACAACATGAATATTATTATATTTGAATTTAATACAATATACATATGAGGGCATTATAATCTTTCTATTATAAACAGTTGCAGCACAGCTATCTTGCTGTTGAATATTCCAAATAGAAGCATTGTTTTAGCAACAATAGCTTCCTTATAGCTGTTTTTTTTGTAGCATCTTTACAATAATATTTTTAGACAACTGCAGTTGCCCTAAACACACCCTTAGTCTAAAATATGCGTGCTTTGAGTGGAGGGCTTATTTTTAGCCTATGGTTGCTTTATCTACTATCTATCTCTGCACTTCTTAGAAATATTGAAGAAGTTGTTTGGTTAGAAAGGATTAGTTCAAAACTTAGATTTGCACTAAAACAACCAGGTGGATTTTTTATTTTTTATTTATTTTATTTTTATAATCACATTGTCATTCACTTAGCTAAGAACTACTTATATTATGAGAGAGAACCAAACATATTTATGATTTATATTATTTTGTCAGATAGAATGCTAAAGAAGTTGACGCTATAATTTAGAGAAGTTACTTTTAAGTATAATTCTACTAACATGTTGATCAATGTGATCCTTATTCTCAAGTTTAGTCAATATTGGACTTGATGGGTTTCTGTGCCTTGTGATGCACTTCAGGCCTTTTTGCAAGGAAGTGGCTTTGGTCATTTGAGAAGTACTTTCTTCTTTGTGGATGGGATTTGATATATGGACGATTTGTAGGTATTATATCAAAGCATAATAGGTATTTGGGTAATTATTTACGTAAATCCTAATCCTGCTTTCTATCCATTGAACCAAATGGCTCTTAGGGCTGGTTGTAAGTAAGAGTCAAGGCAGAGCTGTCTTTAGTGATTTATGCAATCAAACCAGGGTTTTAATTTCTTCCGTTAGGTCTTGAGATGGAGTTGAAGGGGCTTTGCATCTGCTGCCAATTTTGGTGATTGGGTGAGAGAATTTATTATGTCTTCTCTTGGGTTTTATTTGACAAAGGTTGCTCCAATTTTGACTAGATCTTCTCCATTCGTTATATATCTATGAAGATGGTTTAATATTAGTTATTCTTCTCATTTTGTATTCCCACATGCATTTGATTGTGTTTTCATTTTATTTATGTTTTTTTTGGGTTTCTCCTTTACCCCATGGACATGGTTATTTTTTTATTGAATCACATAAATCCTTTTGGTTCTTTGTTTTTTATTTGCGTAATTTTTTTTCTCATATTTGTGAGTGGTGCTTATATTTGTTTCTCCAAAGTTAAATCTTATTGCTAGTTTTTGTACTCTGATTGAGCGGTGGTTGTGTTTCTACTGCAACACATTTATAGGACCATATCTTACCTTCCCTGGCATTAGGTGTTGTGAAGCAGGAGATTATCGAGTGTGATAAATGTTGGGTGGCTATAACTGGCTGTGATATTGGTGTTACGTGTACCGCTTTACATGAATTTAAGAGAAGTATAACTTGCTAATAAAGATATCAAGTTCCAACACAATGATATGTAAAGTTGATAAAAACGAAGAAATTGCAGAGAATTGATAGAGAAATAAACCAAGACGTATAAGATAACGCCATCATTATCGGAATTAGCCAATCCCAATTGCTTGTTAACTGTTTAATGATTCTTCTCTGTATTCATTCTTGTTGACTATTGCATTAAGATTTTGCGTTAAGTTTTTTTTGCACAACATTTAGTCACATTAATTTTTAGATGACTTTTTTCATTTGTAACTTTTTCATATCAATTCTATCTACTCAATAAATATTCTGTGTACTTGCGCACGTATATGTGTATATAAATGTAGCTTTTTTCCATTTCTATAATTTTATAACTCCTACTTAATTACATAACCAGTTATTATTCTTCTTCTATATTAGATGGTCATAGCAGTGTTTGCATACATATACTACCAATCCTTCATCATGTCTCAGAACTGTTCGGTAGAGATGATTCTGAACCAGGTTTGGCTGCTCTCTTCTGCTGCAATTTTTTTTTCCTTTTCCAGCATTTCTTAAAAACTTAAGATTCTGCAGATTCTGATAAACATTTTAAATGATTCTGCAGATTTTGAGAAACCTTAGTCTGGAAGAGCAACAACTTCTGTACATGCAACTCGCCAAAATCTTGGAAGAAAGACAGTTCATCCAATCTTGAATCACTCACTCATAGCTCTATTTATTCATCAACCTGTACATATTACATTTTCAATCAACTGATTGCTCTCATACTGGTTTCAAGGCTGTAGGTAGCCCTTCACCCCTATAATGGCTCATATTTTACAAAACTTGTGCTTGTTCAGTAGTAGTCTCTGAAACTGTCCTTCCTTTGGTTTGCAGTTCAGAGATGTCTGCCCATTCTTTGTATCACATTATCATCTCTCCTCCTAATGTGTCTTAAATGGCCAAATTCGATAGTTTTAGCATCTCTCTGTCTGATATAGTTATTTCTTCAGGATATTATGTGCAGCAGTCTTTAGGCTCCTTTTAGTAGTATTCGAGTAGTACTATTGAGCCCCTGTTGTCTTTTAGTTTGTTTCCTTTTCGTCTCTATTGGCAGTAATATAAGTGGAAGATTAACGAAATGGGGCGGTTGTGATTCAAAATTTTTTTTTTTTCTTTTTGAAACTGTTTTTGTTGAAGGGAAGAAAGAGGTGAATGATTAAACCTTTTTCAACCGATTCATTGTTGAATGTAAAAAAAAAAGGTAAAACGTTCATTTTTGGTTTGTAGTGTAAAGTAAATTTGGGGGTTTTGAAATTTGTATCACTTGGTCGGTTATATTTAGGATATATTGCATTTTGAGAGTATATTTTGAATGTATTTTTTAGTAGAATTTATTAAATTTGAGTGAATTTTATATTCATGTTTCGGTGTAAATCATCGCTCCCCATCATCCACTGCTACAAGGTAGCTGCTGACCATCAATTGTTAGTTGCTATTATTGTTGTCATTGATAATCTTATTTTATTTTATATTTATTTAATCAAATAAAAAAAATGAACTCTTATATTTTTAAAGTTCTCAATCAAATAATTAAAAATATTTTAAATATATTAATTTTATTTTATGTTACATTCTTTTTGGACCCAAAAGCCCCTTAATTTTCTTAATTTTTTTTCGAGGCTGGGTTCAATAAGATAGTTCATAATCTTATTATAGCAGCCAATTTATCTAGATATAATCCAATTTTAAATAAATCTTGGCTATATTTTAAAAATTGTGATCAAGTGTCCCTAACGTTTTAGTCAATGAAAGTCACTGCTTTCAAATTTATTATCACTAGCAATAATCAATCTAATTTCACCAAAATGTAAGTTTTAGGTAGGTCAATGATTTAACAGAAGATCTAATCTCAATTTTCATTAATTTTTAAACTTTTCAAAGTGCAAGTTTAAATGAACATTTTGTCAAAATTTTAAATAATGTGAATAAAAAAAAAAAAAAAATCTAATGATAAATTAATACTTAATTACTTTAATTATGGCATACACTAACTCCAAAAATTTAAGTACAACACCATTATGCAAGAAACAAATGAAAGGGAAGTTTAAACTCCCATTAAAATTAATCTACTTCCTACTTTTCACATGTCAATAGAAAATCAAAGAAGATTTTTCCTCACATAATTTCATATAATGATAATTGATCACAAAAAAAAAATTATTAATTTAAAGAAATCCTTGGGATAGGCTGCTAATAGGGACGTTGCATGGCTACGCTTCTCTTATAATTTACATTTAAGTAGGCTTCTTCGTTTCTTCAGTTCCTATCCCATGCAAAACAATATGTATTATTTAACCCTATTTGAACTTTGCAATATTGATATCCATCATTATTAATCAACATTTCAAAAACAAATATTAATTGAAACAATACTATTAATTTTTATGTTTATAATCACTTTTAAAATCTTAAAAGTAATGCTAAATAGCTTTTAGGTATTAAGTTTAGGCAATTTTTTTAAAATAGGTACGGTTAAAACCGAAATTAGCTAATTGAGTATGGATAAAAAAAAATTTAAGAATAGGTATAGTCGATTAATTGGTAGCCACGTCGGAGATGGCGTGGCGTGCGGTAAGAGTAGCGGTCGCGATGGTGGACGGCCTCTCTAACCATCGGGTTCTTGGGCGGAACTTCTGAACCGGTCGCCCACTAATTGGGCGGCCTGCACAGGCGATCGGCCCGATCACTAGCTCGCCTGGTTTCCCCATTCCTTCCCGAACTCCGCTCTTAGCGTAGGAGCGACCGAGTCACCGCCCGGCGTGCTCCGGTGAACATCTTCGTCATGGTGTACAAAAGCTGCATTGTTTTGTTTTGTCCGTTACGACTTCTTCCAGTATTTTTTTTTTGCTATCGATCTCGTTGCACATTAAGTATAATGATCATGTATGCTTTGTGACTTTCTAATATATCAAATTAAAAGCGGTTTACTCGACTATGAAGTCATTGTTGTTTTTTTATGGAATACATACATGTAGGTGGCAGTTTTTCATGGGTGAATTGTTTAATTTACTCTGTTTGGTCTTGCTTTAAACTCCTTATGGGTTTCTAAGAAAATTCCTTTCATGTTTTTCTTTGCATTTTATCTTCAAGTCGGAAGGTTTAATGTTTTTTTTTTAATAATTTCTTTATCTTTACTCTACGTATTTCTAGTTGCTTATCGAGAGATTGGTGAATGGCTATCTATCCTTTTTCATTAAGGACATCTATTTGGGTGGAAGTGATGTTTTGTCACTTATTCGGATATAACTTGTGAATTGTTAGTCACAAGTTGTTCCTATTACAGCTACATGTTTCTTAATTGTATTTGAGAACATTCCTTTGAGTTTTGACATTTTACTATTTACCAAATTGATGATATTTGTAAATACTTGATATCGCAAAGTATTATTTAGTTTGTGACAAGATTTGAAGAGATGAAGAGAGGCAATGAATGTAGGCTGGCCTATTCTAAGACGAAAAGGCTAGTGAGGGTTGTAAGGGCAGATGTTTAGTCAAGAGAGGTGGTAGGGTAGAAGTCATATCATAGGTTGGTTGGGAGAGCCAAGTAAGGGCTAGTTGGGAGGCAGCTATGGGCTAATTTGTGATGTATTTTTTTGCACATTTCCCCTTCAATTGAATGAATGAATGTTATCAATTCTAAGCTTGTATATTATTTTTTGAAAGATCATATATATTAATTCCTTAGTGTGAATGTAAGGTTTATCTTAAGATTAATTTCCCGCTTTTATTTAGCTGTTGATCCTTTATTTCTCATAATTTGCGTATGTAGCTAATGTTAAACAATAATCTTTTTTTTGGATCTGATGAGGAGCACCGCCACCTAGAGCGTCGGCGTAGGCGTTAGAGAGGCCCGACCCACCATTGGGCGAGCCAAACAAAATGTACCATCTAAGCTTAAAGCAGTCTGCGAACTCCATCCCAAGTGTGAAGGTCCAAAGCCCAAAAGTCAAAACGCGTTGCGTCTTGGTAGATTGAATTTGTACGGTAAAGTAGTAAGCGATTGCATATAAAGGCGAGAGTCCGTAAGACTCTTCCCATTCGAATATTGCTTTTATTGCCTTACGCGCCATCAATGCTTTCATATATGAAACTTTAACATTAAATTTTGACTCCATCCTACCTATAATCTCTAGGTTTCAAATCAATCTCGGTGCGATCACGGGTTTGATGTAGTATGCTATGAAACTGACTACTTGTGACCGGATATCTGCATTGACACATATGATTTTCAACTTTTGATATTCTCCAAGCACCCCTAATCGTCTGCGATGCTTCAATGTAATTCTGGGGCCTTGTATGTATCGTGTTGCGCTACATACAAGTGTAGTTCTTGATTAGAGGTGACCGAATTGTACATTATTTACTATGGACCACCCGATAATAGCAAACGCAAACTCGTTTACTTGCAAAACACATACCGGAATGTCATTTGGAATTTCAATTTCATCATTTAGAGGCGGTTTTCGGATGGGCGTCAAAGTAAACATCGTTGTCCCACGCCATAGTTTTACACATCCGGACATACTCGTTTGTGGACAACATTTGACTCTCAGTCAACATTCGAAATGAGTGATTTCTCGGTAGTATGGTTATATTCTAATTAGTGGCTTAACCGAGCATCATCATCACTAATACCACCTTTCGGACTCACTTGAGCCACTACTAGTCGATACTCATCTCCAATGCGGCTCTCGGGTGCATACGGTTCATCCGAGCGGTAGGCGATAATCACGCCACATAACTTAAAAGTTCGACTAATTATCATATTAATTGTTACAAGTTTAATCGAGATAAATTATGACAATAAACTACACGGGAATAAACTCATCCAATGCGTTGTATGCGGGATGTTCTTGTGCGATGAAATCCTGCGTGTCATTAGCGGTATATCTCGACCTTACTAGGATCGGTGATGTGGATGCAATATTAATATCTTCCACTTGACGCATACAACACAACATCGGCGGAAGCTTCGTGTAACTTCACAAACGTCATCGTCAGATATGACAGACGCTATAAATCCGCTACTCACTGGATAACGACCTGTTAGAGTGACAGTGTGGCACTCCGGATCGATGTGCAAGCTTCATAATCGTTGCTTCAATGCAGGTAAGGTCTTTGTGTGGCAACCTTAATTAGACGATTCGACCTCCCACATAATTTGGTGCTCATCGATACTCGGTTCCTCCATAGAAAAGTATCGAAACAAATTCTATTCATCTTGCACTAAAGTTGACTTGTTAAATGAGAGGGAAGTAGTTAAACGTCGTCAGCGAATCTGGAAAAATAATAGTTTCGATTGAAAGCGGTGGAAAAAAATGCAATGCGGTGGTGAGACCTACGCGGGCGGCGGCCGAGAAGTTCTGAGAGGGCGAGCGGTTTCGGTGGCGGTCGGACCGGTCTGCTCTGGCGGAGAGCGGAGTTCGGAGGAAGAAATCGAGGAAAACCGAGGCCTAGGGCCGATCGGGGCCGATCTCGGCCCTAAAAAAGTGGCCGACCGGTCAGTGGGCTGGTTCCTGTCTTAACCGGTCGCGAGAATTGGCTTCAAAAATCGCCCATCGGCTACTTTCTCAGTAGCCCGCATACACGTCGGTCTGATGAGCGTGATCGCCATTACTACCTATTCTTAAATTTTTTTTTATCGATACTCAATTAGCTAATTTCGGTTTTAACCGTACCTATTTTAAAAAAATTTTCTTCATACTCTAAATCACAAGACCTTTTCCCTGCGGACTTGCTTCTCCTAAAACTAATCACATACTTCTCCATTCTTCCTCCTCCTGTATTCTCCTCTATCACTGTGCTTAGTGGCATGGCTTCTGTGTAATAGTCCATGATTTCTTCAGAGCAGTGGAGTTTCTTCGGAAATTGTTGGAAGGCAGGATAGAGGGAAACCAGAATAAAAGGAATAAAGAAATATATAAACATTGATTTTAAATAAATTATCATATAATAAGGTCCTCACCAAATATAGAGACTATTGATGCTTACTTGAAGAAAGGAGCAGCAAAATCTATGAGAGAGCTTTCTTCAAAATAAGGCAATTGAAATAACTTTGATCAATGGAAGGCTCTTCAAAGAAAGGCCATAAAACAAAGCTCTGAATATCAGCATCGATATCCATTTGAGACTGACTAATTCAGGTCTGTTGGAAGAGAGACAGAGAGAGCGAACGGGAGAGATTTCGATCCCATTTATACAAATCACATTCTCTCTCTCTCTCTCTCTCTCTCTCTCTTTATGCCTTAGGTGAAGAAAGGCGGCTTAATTAACATTGGAAAAGTAATTAGCATTCGAGTGGTGGCGAACTGTTATATCTACGGAGTTAAAACGTAATAAGAAGTTGTGCATGCATGCATTAATTATTGGGAAGAACGCTCGCAGAGAATTTAATTTATGGATACTAATTGGAGATACGGATGGATTCAACGCATATCATAGTGACGTATAAATGCTGTGTGAGATTAGATAGTGGTTGTTAATTAATTACTTTTAATTATAGGTGATTATATATGGAAACTGGAAGCTCCACGTCGGCCTCTTTGTGGTTATTTTTTAATGTTTGCAGTAATTATTAATCGATCTCAATGGAATCAGGCCGCCATTTTCCCATGCAAAAAGTTATGGGGATTAATGAACCAGTTTTGTGCAAATTTCTATAAAGCAGCATAACTTGTGTTGCCCGATTCTCACACTTTTCTTTCGTTCGGCTTAATGTTATATATATATATATATATATATATGTATATATATATATATATGTATATATATATATATATATATATATATATATATATATATATATATAATAATGTCATTTTTCGTACAGTTTGATGATTATTAATTTAATTTTTGTTTAAAAATAACAAATAAAGTAAATAATAACTTTTTGAATTGTGAACATTCATGAGTTTAGTTGTGCTATTATTTTACATCTTATTGGGATAGCTGTGAAAGGATTTACGGTCATTCGTTAATGGAGAAGTTATTTTTCTAATATCATAGTTTTGATTATTTGAAGAATATACTTTAAGATTTATCACTCATCATATGATAATTTCAACATTTTTTTTAAAAAAATTATAAAAGACGATAAATTCCTTGTCGTAATGTTTCTCAAATTTTTTGTCATGTCCAATGTCACGTACAATCCTTCCATAAGTTTGGGATTTGAATTGGATAGCAAATTATTTTTGGGACTATTTTTAGTTATTTTTATGACAAATTCATACACTCATGAATTTCCTAATATATGAAATCAGGATATTCGAAAATGAAGCAAGGTCTCAACCAACCGGTTGAGACATGGAACATCAAAGTTGATATGACACTTAAAATACTATTAGTCGAAGCACGAATCTTGATGTTAAAAGCAAGGATCAGTTGAAATTGGTGATCAAGCTCTTAAAATATCCTTGGAAACTTTGGGATATCGGTTAAATCTAAATAGCTCTCAAATATGAAGTATTTATCATCAAATCGGCCTACGAGCCATTCCAATAAGCCAAAGATCTTACAATTCTTCATTTAAGCATTCAAATGCACAAAATACATCATATGATCAAGGGGATCATTTTGAGCCGTCAGATGAAGTGGAGTGAATGCGGGTTTTGCATGTATTCTGAGCACCACTCCCTCCTAAATAGCCCCTTCCTCTATGAGGGAGGCCTGAAGGAGAAGGAGGCAAGCAGAGAGGGAGAGCTAAAGATCCTCCAGCACAATCGTCGCCACTCGGCTCGTCAACCACGCGCGGCCGCCATCGGCCGCCCGTGATCCCGCGTCGTCGGCATTATTGCGGTCACCATCACCGACCATCGTCGGTCATCATCGTCAACATCATCGTCAACGTCCAACTTCGCCGTTAACATCATTCGTTGCGTCAACAGCATTCATTATCTATTACTCAAGCTGTCCATTTCTCATATACAATTCTGTAATCCCGGTGTCGGAAGATCTTATACTCAAAACGATACATAGTGGAACTTTTTGCTTGCTAGGCCGTGGTTTTCTCTCTTTTGAGGTTTTCACGTAAAAATTCTAGAGTTTTATTGCTCTTTAAATACTCACGTTGTTTGCTAAAAAACTTTTACTCTACCATGTGGTTTTCTAGCAGTTTGGCGCCGTCTGTGGGAATACAACCCTTCAAGCACAATCCCTGTGAACACCCTCGTTATGGCTAATAGGCAACACTAATAACAGCCTCGCTCCAACTCACGTCACTCAAACCAATCCTTGAACCAAGGGCGTATATACGCCTCACTTTCCCGATAGCGTGACCTGCGTGAAGGCATGGCAATCTCTTTAGAAGGTGTGTGCGAATAGAAGAGTCTCAAAATGAGATGATCCAACTTTTGCGAGGAACACAACAACCACTACCACGGAAAACACATCTCCCCCAAGATCGATCGTTAGCCGGGGGAGGTCAAAATGCTAATCTCCTTGACGCTGAAGCTCCTCCGCGTAGAGACCGTGATGCTGATCTCCTTGACACCGCTAGTTCTACTCATCCATCACGTGCAGCTCAACCGACTGCTAATCCACTAATTATTGCTGGTAGCTTGACATATTCTCGTCCTATTACCCCACTCGTCATGTTATTTGTGCAGAATTACGATGCTTAATGCAAGATGAATTTCACCTTCAAGACAGAAATCATCTTCCCCCTTACCGCGGCTATGAGGAATCCTCACCTTTAGCTGAAGCTATTCTTCAACATCCTATTCCTATAGGTTTCAAGCTTCCGAGCATTGATTCCTATGATGGGGCAACTGACCCATATGAACACATCGACCATTACAGGACCATCATGCATATCCAACGAGCTCCTAACACATTTCTTTGTCAAGTCTTCCCCGTTACCCTCAAGGGGCAAGCTCGCACTTGGTTCTACTCCCTTCCAAGGGGATCCATCCGTACATTTGACGATCTCGCCAAGATTTTTGTGGAACAGTTCATTGCAAACAGGAGGATCATTAAAGATTCCTCCCATCTCTCTGGAATTCATCAGAATGAGGGTGAATCACTTAAAGAATACTTCCAGAGGTTCTCAGGCTTCGCCAAATACCAGAGTAGACCCCAAACTATTAAGAGAATTTTTCTTGGAGGACTCGTCAGGCCTTTTAATCGTCCAATACGAGACACGGTCCGCTCATATGCCGACTTGGTTCATCGTGTGGAAGCACAAATCTCTGCTGATGAGGCTATTACTTCCCATCGCAAATAATTTGAGCAATCCATAGGAAAATGTAAGAGTGCTCTAGCAAACACAGATCAACAATCCCATCAGAAGAAGCAACAAGGCAGTCGTGATTTTCCCCCATGGCCCTCACATCAATGATTGAAATACACGCACTGAACACATCTCATGTCAACGTCTTGATGGCCATTCGAGATGAAGAGACCATTAAGTGGCCACATCCACTGAAATCAACTTCGTGAGCAATATTGTCACTTCCATCGTGGACATGGACACTACTACAGCGTGTAAACAACTTAAAGAAGAGATTGAGGCTTATTCAACATGGATATCTGCATCAATTTGTGCAAAATCAACCAACTCAAGCAAACATAGCTCCAACTAGGGGGCAACCGGGACAATCATCACAGAAACAACATAATAGTGGCCAAATAGTTGGAAAAATTAAAACGATTATAAGTGGCCACTACTATCTAATCAAGTCTTCATCACCGCCTTTGAAGAGCCAGAGTTAAAAAAAGCTTGTATTAATCATCCCATCACTTTTAATAACTCAGACTTGGAAGGAGTCCATGTTCTACATCAAGATCTTCTTGTTATCAGTGAAGATTGGTGACCCCTGTTATGTTGTTAAAAGAATTTTGATTGATAATGGGAGTTCCGTTGATGCTTTATTTTACTCCACCTTTCTTAGCATAGATCTGGTTAAGAAAAAACTTCAACTCGCTGCAGGACCATTATATGGGTTTGATAATCGGCCTGTATGAGTGGAGGGGACAATCACCCTTCCCGTTGTTCTCGGAGAATTTCCTCAACAAGTCACTCACTCAGTTCAATTCATAGTGGTCAAGTCAAATTCAGCATACAATGCTATATTTGGAAGACCCCTCCAATCAATCTTCGGTGTTGTCACTTCGATACCTCATCTTAAGATAAAATTTTAAACTCTCATTGGGGTTGGAGTGGTCTGTGGAAATCAACAAATAGCACAATCATGCTACCTCAAACAAGCTCAACCACGCCCTTCGGTGGCCTTCAACATCGAGAATTTTAATCTTCAAGATAAAGAAGTACCTCAGAGGGTTTTGCCTGTAAAAGACCTACTCCCCACTTTGCTATTAGATGACCAACCGTCAAGCTATAACTAAAGATCCAGAGGAAAAAATCATCCCTAGAACTTGGAACATGGAGGGTCTCTAAAAAGTGTTATATGTAATCCTTGGTGTATAAATATTATAGTCCTTAATTTATCCCGTTTATCTTTTCTTCTCCACCTCTTATCTTTTGTTAACTTTCTCTAAAAATATATCTCGTCCCTTTTGTTAAGTTATCTTGTGACAATATTGTATCACCAATATTATCAAAGTAATGAGTTTATGGCTTTCTCTTACAAGCTTGATTCTTCTTCATTTAATCCTCCCACTTGAGAAATATACAACTCACGTTGTATCTCAATTCAATGCATGATCAATCCCAAGGGGACTTGATCGGACCTCTTCCATACTGAAGTCATGTAATACTTTGGCTGATACCTAGGATAGGTCAAAAGGTCCTTGGTGGACATCCCACGATCTCTTCCATACAGGTTAACGTCATCGAGCCACACTCTGACAAACAACCTCGAATAGGTCAAAAGGTCTTTGGTGGACATCCCACGATCTCTTCCATACAGGTTAACGTCATCGAGCCACACTCTGACAAACAACCTCGGATAGGTCAAAAGGTCCTTGGTGGACATCCCATGATCTCTTCCATACAGTTGCGTCGCCAGTCACACTCTAACAAACAATCTGGATAGGTCAAAATCCCGGCGGATTGATTATTTCTCTTCCAGTTAACGTCGAAGTCACACTGCAAACCTCGGATAGGTCAAAATCCTCGCGGATTCAATTCAACCTCTTCCATACAGTTGCGTCGCATCGAGTCACACTCGACAAACAACCACCGGATAGGTCAAAATCACCGTCCGGTGGCCCGACCACTATCACCGGCCACCGTCGCTGGGCATTGTCATCCACCATAGACGCAGTTGCCACCGTTGACTATCGTTGCTAGTTACCGCTGCCGACCACCCCCGTCGGCCGCCCGTCGGCGATCACCGCCGCCGACCATCGCCGACAATCTCCGTCGGTCATCTTCGGCAACCTTCACCGGTCACCACCGTCGTCGTTGGTCATCTCCGACTGAGATGGTCACCACTGCGTCATTCGGTCGCCATTCTGACCACCCACCGCGGCGGCTTAACCACTATAGCCGGTCGCCACTATCACGTCCGCCCGCCGACCATCGCCGGCAATCTTCGCCGGTCACCACCATCGTCGTTGGTTATCCTCGCTGACTACCCTCGCAGGTCACCGTTGCCGACCAATGTCGTCAGCCACCATCGTCGAGCATCTTCGTCAACCCCCGTCTCCGGTGATCACCTTCGAACCCGGCCGGTTCGATAAAGGCGATCAGCCTCTTTCGAGGAAAACCGGGCCGTCAGATGAACTATGGGTCTTGATCGCCTCAAACCCGGGTTGGTCCGACAAGGCGATCGCCTCTTTCGAGAGAAGCCTGCCAGATGAACTGGTCTTTTATCCTCAAACCGGTCGATCCGACAAGGCGGCAATACCTCTTTCGAGTGAAAACAGCCTTGCCAGTATGAACTACGGGTCTTGACCGCTTCTTCTCAAGAAGAGAATGTCTTCTCCCTTGGCCCTGGGGTTTTATAGACCTTCAGGGGCAAAATAAAACGCCCTGGAAACCGAAACCTTCAAAATCATTCGCGTGGGCCTCGAGCCTCCCTCAGCGCCCGTAATTGGCCGATCCGCGGGTCCTCCGGTCGCGGGCCAACACTGCGTGCCGCCACGTGGCATGGGCACGCATCAGCCGCAGATCCATGGGGTCGAAACCACTCCGGCCCGAACGCCGACCAGCGGTAGCTCAAAGTGGCGTGGGTCCGCGGCAGCGCTGCGACCCTCCGGCAGCATTCACCGCGCGCTCTCGTGCCCGATCCGTACCGTTCAGGCGTTCACGGCGACCATCTTAGGCGCGACCCGTCGGCCGATCAGCGACCAGCGCGCCCGTTCAGATACCGAGCGTCCGGATTCACCGCAACCAGTAGCTGCAGCGCCCGTGGTCGCCCTAGCCTCCGACCAGCGATCACTACGCGATCGGCACGGCCCGGCGGCGCTAAGGCTTACCATTGGCGTGCGGCGTCATTTCTTCGCCATTAACTTCGCTGGCTCGCCAGCGGCTCCTGAGCGTAACTCCGTTCTGGATGGTCCGTAATCTCGAAATCGCGCCTACACGCATTTACGGCCACGCCTTCCATAGTCATAATCTTGTGCTCTATGAAGATCTCTCTTAAAATGTGTAGTTAATGGACCTCAAATTTCATTGAAGAATTTGCTATTTTCAAGTATTTGACATATATTTTTGGATGATTGAGATAATGTCATCCAAAATAGAGTCAACGATATGACACTTAAAATACTATTAGTCAAAGCACGAATCTTGATGTTAAAAACGTCAAGTTGAAGCGGTCGAGATCAAGCTCTTAAAATATCCGAAACTTTGGGATATTAGTTAAATCCCTAAATAGCTTTCAAATATGAAGTGTTTATAGTCAAATCGAGCGTCTCGACGAGCCGGTTCCAACAAGCTAAAGATCTTACAATTCCGACTTCATTTAAGCATTCAAATGCACAAAATACATCATATGGTCAAGGGGATCATTTTGAGCCGTCCGATGAAGTGGAGTGGTACGGGTTTTGCATGTATTTACAGAGACGCCACTCCTCCAATCTATAAATAGCTCATCATTCCTCATATGAGGGGAGGCCAAGTGAAGGAGAAGGGAGGCAAACAAGAGAGAGGAGAGAGCTCTAAAGATTCTCCAAGCACAATCGTGCACCACTCGACGTTGACCCACCGCCACCACGATCCTGCCGAATTGTTGGTCATCATCACCGACCACTATCGTCGGTCATCAGCGTCAACATCGTCGTCAACATCGTCGTCAACATTGTCTATTACTAGCAACTGTTGTCCATTTCTCATACAATTCGTAATCCGATCGGAATATCTTGTACTCTGAAATAGATACATAGTGGAAGCTTTTTACTTAGCTAGGCCCCGTGGTTTTTCCCTCTTTTTGAGATTTTTCACGTAAAAATTTTGGAGTTTTATTGTTCGCTCTTTAAATACCTGTGTGTGTGTTGGACTCCCCAAAGAAGCTAAGGCATAAACTTTTACTATACCGCAACTGGTTTTCTAGCACGCAACAAAAGTATTTTTTAAATCTTAAATGCTTATGACAATGAATAAAATGATGGATATTTTGTAGAATCAATTCTATATAGGTTCCTTCTTTAATAAAACTTTTATATTGATCGAGTGGAGAGATAGAGAAAGGGAAAAAAATGTGAAGGCAATAATAAAAAAAAGCAACAAATGAGGCCACTTAAAATAAGTACCTTTAAAAGTATAATTAACAATTTAACTATCATTAAAAAAAATTTAGATATAGGTATAATTAAGCCACTTTAGCAAGGTTTATATCGAATCGACGTGGTGGTGCTCCCGTTTTAGGGCGGAGCCATGCAGCTCTAAGTCTACTTTAAATGGGCGACTAGCCTGTAAGTATTTTTTTTTTTTAATTTATCTACTATGGATGCTATACATTTTTTAAGAGGTTTGATGGAGAAGTATAGAGAAAGTGTGGAGGACCTACATATGATATTTGTTGATTTAGAGAAAGCACATGATAAAATTCCAAGAGAAGTACTTCAGAGAGTTTAGAATTAAAGGGAGTTAATATTGCTTGTTTTCAAGTCATTAAGGATATATATGCTAGAGTTGTTACTTGTGTCCAAACACAAGGAGGATTGACAAAATATTTTCCTATTTCAGTTGGATTACATGCAAGATTTGCTTTAAGCCTTTATCTTTTTATTTTAGTTATGGATGTTCTTAGTAGGTATTTACAAGAAGATGTACCTTGGTGTATGCTTTTTGTTGATAACATTCTTCTTGTTGATAAGACTATAGAGATAGTCCATTAGGTGAACAAGTCGTTAAATAGAGTGAGTGATTCAGATATATAGGCTCTATTGTTCAAAATGATGGTGAAATAAATGGAGATGTTATTAGTTGAATTCAAGTTGGATGGTTGAAATGGAGGAATGCATCAGGCCTGCTGTGTGGTAGAAAAGTACCGCTTAAACTTAATAAGACACAATAAATAAGAAAGATGATGTGCTGGCCTCCCTACATGAAGGTGCTCTCAGGATCATATCTGAAGTAGATGCAAGTAGCCAGCCATATTGGCCCTGGTGAGCCTAGTCGACTCGTATAGCTCCCTATATAAATGTGCCAAAATTGCTCTCCTAATGGATAGTCTGAAGGTATTTAAATCCTCAAGTAGTGGAAGATACTGTAGATGGACCTCAGATCCAGAACTGTCTAGCAGTAAGAAGCTCCCAATCATAAATAGAATATCAGCTCGTAAGTGTCTACTGATCTCCTCTACAGTCAAATGTATATATGACTCCCTATAGAATGACCATTTGAGACACCTCAAAGGCATGCAAGTCTGTGCCTAGGCTTGACCCATCTGAAATATAGATGTGATGTGTGGATTGGTTGGGTTATGGTACACCACATCTGGCAGGGATGTCAACCTAACAGATCATCACAGCAATCTGGCCAATTATGCACCTCTTCTCCTCACCCATCACAATCAAGCCTATAACTGGCGGCCCATCAACACATAAACTCACGATCATCGCCATGTTTTGAAAGATCACTATCATCTCACTAACGGCCAGGTGGAAAGTATTGGTCGGTGGAGACCATCTCTCAACTAGTGCACTAAGCTGATGATGATCCTGATGAATATGTCGCAGCTGGCTAACATAGTCAAGGCCCATTGCACGCAAAGCAGAAGTAAACTTAGGACAAGTGGTGTGCCACTCCTTCAGCATAAGCAAATGGGATGCGACCTCTATAACAATACTCGACATTAAAAAATATATATTAATAAATATTAGTCAAATAAAAGGCTGAGATCTTAGAACTTGGAAGTTGAAATTTCACTTACTATGTCCAGGTGGGCGGCCCTGTGTCGACCACGCAGGAAGGCTATGTTAGGGTAGATCTCTGGAGGAGGCTGATTTGACTGTGTAGTGTCCTCCCTAGCATGGCCCCGATGTTGACATCTAATTGGAGGGGGGTGGTCCTCGGCCATCGTACCTGTTGAAAAAACATATGTCATAATCAGTGCTAAGTAAATATAGAACTAAAAAGGAGAACTATAATGTACTAAACTGAAAAAGAGAACTACAACAAAATAAAAAATTTTAAAGCAGGGCATGGCAGAACCACAGACTGTACCTTCTACTATTAAGATTGTATGGGCACGATGACTGTAATGTCCAACTGTCTTGCATAAACTATATGATCTATTGCTACTACCTTTGTTCTCATTCATAGTATTTCTAAATCTACTACTACGTGGTCTTCCTGACCTTCTACGAAAAGCAGGTGGTAACAACTCAATAATGCCTTATTCAACATTGTAAGTTAGCCATTCAGTATGATCGGGTAGTGTATGGAACTCAGCTGCATATGTACGATAATACAAATGTAGAGTGTAATACTGTGATACATATGTAAAATGATTTAATCTTCTAAATCTCAATGCAACAATAGCATGCGGGAAAGACAAATGATATATTAATGTCTTATTATAGCTGCATCTACACTAACCATTATCTGAGAATTCCACTCTGAATGATCTGCATGACCTAACAAACACTTGTATCTCCCTAGAGTTGATGTGAACTGGTTATGAGAATTATTTAGCTTCCTTTTCAAAATGTTGTATCATAGTTGCCACTCGCTATGTGAACATCGAAATATTTGATTTCTGCTGCTGAGTTGCAGTGACAAATCTTTTCATAGAAAGTGTAACAATGCTATAATAAACAACAATGATTAATGCCTGAATTGGCAACCCACGGGCACGTTTAAGCACTCCATTGGAACACTCTGATGCGTTTGTCCTCATAGTTCCATAACACATTCCACCATCATGCACTAGTGATCATTTAATTGGGTCATGTTCAACTAGCTATTTGTGTGCTTCTTCCTTTACATTTTGTATGTTAGTCATGTAGTGATTAAATGAATGCATATCATCAGAGTTTTCGGCCATATATATTTTCTGGCATAGAAATTCTACATCTCAAATCCCCTTTATACGTATGACTTTATTGAAATTTTCACACATATGTCTCAAACAATGCCTATGAGCAGCCCATGGAAATATATATCTACAACCACGCAATAAGCCAGCATGTTTATCAGATGTTATACACAGGTCACGTCTAGCTGATACCACTGGTAACATCTCTTTTAGGCGTTAGAAACTAAAGCCAAGATTCATTTGATTCAGATTCAACCATAGCAAAGGCAAGAGGAAACAAACCATTATTTCTATCAATTCCAATATCAATAAGCAATATAACATGATACTTGCCAAGCAAGAATATACCATCCAAGCTCATAACTAGAAGACAACTACCCCAACCCAAAATAGATGGATCGAATGCCCCAAAAAGACTCTGGAATCGGTGTGTATTGCTTGACTGTATTCTGTAGACTGTACCTAGTATACTGGAACAAACTTTTTCAATGAAAACATTGAGAGTCCTGTAAAACTCTTCCCAGTCACCAAAAATTATCTTAATTGTCTTACGCCTAGCATCTCAAGCCTTCATATAAGATACTTTCAAATTAAATTTTAATTCCATTTGACCGATAATCTCCCTAGGTTTTAGATTAATTTGATGTCGGATTATAGGTAGAATGAAATAAGCAATGAATTTAAAACTGCATTGCCTATGGCCACCACCTATCACTGTATTTATGCATCTGTGGTCATCTCAAACTCTGGAGATTCTCTAGGCACCTTCTAAACTCTTGCTACGACTACAATGCAGGCACCAGTTACATGCTCTACTAGGATGGTCGTGTTGTACACATATCACTGTGAAGTTCTTCTAGTTTGAAGTTATTATTTCAAATTAGACATTGTTAATTATGGACCAACCAATAACATCAAATTGAAGACTTCTTTTACTCATAAAATACACACCTTCAATAAGTTCACCTGGGATATTAACATTCTCTGATAGGACATTATCATCAGATGGTCCATCAAATATAATATCATTGTCTCATTCTCTCGTCATTTGATAAATGCGGACATAATCATTATTAGAAAATATTTGACTTTCACTTTCAATATTTCAGAATGAATGATTCTTTAATAAATCATGACTACTAACATAATTAGACATAATTTCTAACCCATGTGAACAACCCCAGCATTCTTGTGTCACCTTTGCTCATGGTCTCATATTCATCACCAGTTGTAGCACTATGTGGCACATATAGTTCATTTGAATGACATACCACATCACTTGTGGATTTGTAATTCCATTACACACATAAGTACCAGAATTATTGCATATTACGGAAAATTAACTATGAAAGAAGGATAAGTTATATAAGATATTACCGAGGATTCAATTCCTCAAAGCTGCTTTGTGGCATTAAGGCGGATGAAATCTGCGTAATATTTGGTATATCTGCGATAAGAAATGATCAGCAGATGTAGATGCAATATTAACATTTTCAACTTCCACATAGAGCACCAATGTCTGACAAGAAGCTTTCTCTAGTATAGCATCACAAACTTCATCATCAGAAATAACTTATACTATAAATACATTCCCCATGGGATAACGACATGTCAAACTAACTGTGTGACGATCTGAATCAATGTGTAGCGATCTCATAATTTTTTGTTTCAAATCCAATAAGGTGTTATGCCGTAGAACCTTAATCGGAAGATTTCGAGTACCAATATAAGTTAGAATAAACTGATCATCAACACTTAGTTCGCCTCCGTAGAATAAGATCAACGAGACCAACTCTCTACTCATTGTTGACAAGATGAGTCGAGATGAAATAAATATCTAAAATACAATCAATCATATTAGGATTGAGTAAATTTGGATATAACTTGCACAAGTGACTTTAAATGTAGTATAAAAATGACTTAACTTAGCCAAATATACCATTTCATTGGATTTAAATTAAATTCAAATGAAATCTTACACTAATTCCTTTAAACTCATTTGCCAACAGGAATTAGTGAATTCCTATTTAAGCATGCGATATCAGTTATACTGGATTACACAAGGTATGATATTTAACTCAACCGACACTCCGATTACATTGCATTTAGGTTAAATCCTTCTGAAATCCTAATCCCACTCAACCACATTACTTTCTAAATCCTATGAATAATGGATTTTCCCTGAGCTAATCAAACTATGTGTTAGCTCCTTCAGTGGATTACACAAAACAACTAACTAAATATGTTTAATAATACCATTTGACTGGTACTAAATTAAATGTAGCTCAACAAACAAATAAAATCCAAGCATAATTCTACCAATCAATACAACCCTAAACAACTACACATGAAAATGTTGATTTACCTAGGAAGATCGACATCAATGCACTAACAAGGAATAGAGAAACTAAAGGAATGGAGCTGCCGAAAGCTTCGGGAAGCATTGACGACAATTTGTCGAGGAAAGGTCGGATGTGGGATGCCAATGAGGGGTCCTTGTCGTGTGGGGAGCTTCTGGGGTTCTGATCGGACGCGGAAATCCGCGAGTTGGTCGGTGCATAGGGGTGGGCATTGGAGGGAAGGCTACTCGATGGGTGAGCCGGCGCACTTTCGGATGGAAAGGCTCATGGCGGCCGTTGTCGTTGGCCCCATTTTGTTAACCTAAGCTAGTCGCCCGTTAGCGGCGACTAACTCTGGCTAGTCTCGTTAAGCAGCGACTCCTCCCATCCCAGGGGAGAAGCGGCGTCGGATTTGGCGTGAATATATAGTTAAAGGGTGACTATACCTAAATTAATTTTTTTTAAATACTTAATATTTAATTATAGTTTAAAATTTTGCCTTGTAGTGCCTGCATGGACAAATACAAGAATGGCTGAATTCATGTACAGTTAAACATTGATTGATTTGATAAGTCAACTCCATAACTCGCCGATTCAAGACTCCTAGTTAAAGGCAATGAACTCTTTAAGTTGGCTAACCCCCTACGACGACCAATATTCTCCTTATGCTCGACCTTGTAAAGCTACAACTAGGATTACATGATTATTTATCTTTTATTAACATCTCCAATCATGTAAAGAACCAGGTTTTTACCCAAAGCTATAAGGAAGAGGTCAAAGATTAATACAAGATTACACAAATCTTTATACTAAGTAAGACTCATTAAAACAATAAGAATCTCAAGCTTCTCTCTCTATAATTTTCTATTTCTCTCTCTTATTATCTTCTACTTTTTTCTCACACTATATGTGTCTTTATGAGTGTGTATTTATGAAATCTATTAACAAGATAAAATCAGGAATAACATCATTAAGAATATATTTAATTTTTTACAGCCATTAAGCTCATAAACTTCAATTTCCCATCACTTTTCTCTAAAATAAATGGAAGCACAGCTCATCTCAAAAAGACTAATCTTCTCTTTCTTGAAGGATGTGGAATCAGAACGCCTGGCCATGAAACATATACAGAAAGATAGCAAAGGCGGAAGAATGAATGGATGTACAACCTAGTAGTTGGAAAAAAAAGGTTGTTTATCTAAATTCTTAAGTTAAAATCATAAAATTTGCTCCTTTTCCTCACCATTCTAAACAAATTGAAAGAAGTTGAGGCAGATTTGCAAAATAAGGAAGAGATAAAAGGCTGTGTTGGAGAGAAGCTTGAAAGACCATTAATGGAATAAGGAAATCACGATGTGAGGAGAGAGAGAGAGAGAGAGAAATGAGGGTGAATGAGAAGAAGATAGTTTAAATGATGATAAATCTGACAGCCAACACAAAAAATTTGGCTTGCCATTTATTCGTACTATTTATAGGTAGAAATTACCTTTACTCTTAGGGCTAAACTCAATTTGAAATCTTGTTCCTTTCCTTTTAATCTTATTTACTACGACTTCTCCCTCTTGTTTAACACTAATATGCACCCCTAAATCTTCCTAAATCTAATCAAGAAAAACTTTATATATATATATATATATATATATATATATATATATATATATATATATATATATTAAGATCACATAAATGTTTAAAGTAGAAATCACTATCATTTTAGTTCTTCAATCTGTTATTAGCGTAGATAGACAGAACTATTGGCTCCCAAAGAAAAGCCTTAACAAACTAAACGACAAAGAATCCTACCAATATTAGAAAAATTGCTAATTACTGAAGAAGTCAATCAGTATAGCATACGCATCCCAATCACTTCCACTTCTTGAACTCGCATCCAAACATCCTTCGCTTTCCAAAAACACACTGCTTCTCCCCAAATCTTATGCTTTTTTTTTTTGTTTAAAGTGTTTTCTTACTTGAACTTCCCATGGTGTCCGAATCCATCTTCACTAGGCTATGTGACCATGAAAATTATATATGATTATATTGATATGATCATTTCTTATTCACATAAATAATTTTCTTGTATGAATTAATTATAAAAAATTTTTTCTATAGCTACAAAATATATAAAAAACACGATATAACACTATAAAAATACAACATTTTTGTGACTTATAAGTCCATTGCAAACTTGATCATAAAGACCATTTTGCGACATATAACTTTGTTGTTGAGCCTATTGCAAATTATTTGTGATAAGACAAATTGATCACAAATATAGTTTGTGATAAAACAAGTCACAAGTTGGGTTTCTCTGCTTCATTTTGCGATTTCCATTTACCTCAAAATTGGTCGTGAATAGGTAACATTTTTATTTTGTATTTATTTTCATTCAATTAAAAAAACCTAATTTTCTCACAATTAATATCATCCATATGGTAGGGATATGCTAATCTTCCATGAGTGCTCCATGCAGATGATATTACATATGCATGAAAATTACTAATCATCCACATAACAAAAATCTCATTTTAAATGTGTATTTCTTGAATTCATCATAAGAAATTGCTTATTCAGTTCATAGTAGTTTAATCTCATGAATAAGTGATCACAAAAAGATGATTAATTTTTTTATTGAACTTTTAGAAGCTAAAATGATCGATGTTAAAAAAATAAATGATCATTTTCATGCACAATCACAATATTATATTTTATACAACCGATAGTGCTCGCCAATATATGTATGAAATACTAGATTGCTAAAGAGTTGAATCCATATGTACAAGCACTAATTCTAATATTTTATAGCTTTGAAGTTAATGTTAGATATGTATTAACAAAGTACTTTCATAATTTTTTTATCCGAAGTTTGTGCTAACACTATAGAGGTTTTTTTTTTTGCTATTGTATTTCAACTCATATGTTTAAGAGTCTTATCTTCTATGAATATCCTTGTAGCCCTTGAGACAACAGTAGATGACAGAGCACTTTATGTGAAACATCTTTGAATTGACCATTTGAATCTTTTTTTTTTTGATGTATAATGGGAGCAATAACATTCAATAAGTTATAATTTTTTATAAAATAATATATAATTGTTCTCACAAATATCAAATTTCTCAACTCTTATATCAAGCCTCTTCATCATTGTTTAGTTTGAAGCATATCACCTGCTAACTTCTTCCTTTTTTTTTGTCACTATAAATTCATTGGAGAAATATCAATTATGAAAGCATTAGAACATTAAATTTACCTTTATAGTCTAGTAGTTGTGTAACTATTGATAATTTTGAGTCTTTGGTATCATTCTCATAAAAGGCTATTAGAATTTAAAATTTTCTATTTTTTATTTGTTTCTTGACTTTTAAATTATTTGTGACAGTCACATCTTTTAAATTTGATGAGTTGGATATATCTCTCACTATATTAATGCAAGAATAAGGTTTATTTATATCTCTTGATGTTAACTCTAAACAAGAATGTCCCCTCTTATCTATCCACTTTGAGCATATCATACTGAGTAATTTATTGTTATTTTTTTCTAATATAAATGAACTATTATATCATCAATTATATGAAAATATTTGTTATTTAATATATTTAATTATATGTTTTTTTACTTTATGTGACTAATAATTGAATATGCACTAGTATTAAAATCATCTAATAAATGATTATTAATGCCTAAATGATAATATAATCATGCATTATCACTAATTATATTTTTAATAAAATAATATAGAAGAAGTTATTAAAACTTGTGCTTGAAAAAGAATGCCTAAAAAACTCAAATACAAAATATTATGAATAAAAATCATTAAACAAAGGTGGTTAATAATAAATACTATGGGAAAATAAACTATTACTCAAAGTGCTTCTCATCCTAATTATAGGAAGATCTTTATGCATATTTTGGAACATCTAAGATCAAGAATTTTGATTGTGAATAGAAATTATTTGAAAAGAGTAGCACATTATTTTTTTTTGCACGAATCTTTCAAGTGAGCTAGAGAAGACTTCACATCGTGCCTTTCAGTCTCAAACTTGAGATCAAAAACTTAAATCTAACAAATATATCTTGAAAAAAATTTATTTGGCCATTTTTAGCCTAGTTGATGCTTTATTGTCACTAAAAATTTCAATGTATTTCAATATTTGATACTTATGTTTGGTTCTTGCAAGTTATCCTTCAAGCTGAAATTGAGCTGAATATTCTCAATCTTAATTATTTGAACTTGAATCGGTTATTTCCCTTGAACCTCTAGGTCTTATTTCAAAAGAAGTTTCAATTTTTTTTTCCTTATCAAAATCAAACAAAATTTTTTTTTTAAATGATTGTTGAGTGGAAAATTAGTTTAGTTTGGTTAAAAATTTGCTTCAACCGTTAGTCGAAGATGAAATGACTATATAATTCTTTTGTACTTCTTAAACATCATAGGATATGCCCAATTATCTATCACTTTTATTTAATTTTTAAATTTCCTTAACTATTCCCTTTTATTAAGAAAATGAGATCTTGACCATTGGCTTTGCCTTTGACTAACTATTTGAGTTCTACTTTTTAAAAGTTTAATTTTTAAAATATCAAAATTTTAAAATTTTAAATATCAACTCCATCTTTAAATATTCCAAGTAATTTAGAATACCATGAATCTTAATTACTTGATTACTTCAGTAATTACCATTAAAATTCTAAAATTATTTCAGAAAATTTTAAATTAAAATTTTTTATTTTGAATATTATGCATGCGCTTGTGTAAAGTATTGGTTGGTTAACTTTGGACATACCTAAGTTTACTAACCTTTTAGCATATAATATTTCTTGGTTATATCCCTTTTATGCCTTACACTTACATTTAGATAATGGTCTTGGATAATATGGTCATTGGACCTTTTTATATTTTCTCAACTGAATAATTTAATTTAGCTTTGCGACCATTAGTTAGACTTGATCGATATTGGATAAACTCTGTATTGCACTTTTTAAGCATACGCTAGTTAGTTTTTCATTATTAGTAGATTTGCTAGTAGGGAGATTACAAATCCCAAAATCACTTATATAATATTCTAGAGTCCAAGTGATAGTACATGTTACAATACCCTTAAGTCCAAGTGATAGTACATGTTACAATACCCTCTTTGGATGCTTCAAGGACTATTTTGGTCTGCCTGTCTCCATCAATTATATGCATTTCAGAGATTTGATTGATATATGAAGTTGACTTTTACTTAATAGTCTAATCATTCTTTTTTGATTGGGCTCCTTTTGAATTAGTCATTCTTTTTTGCACTATATGCTTTAAGTATAGTTATACTGTTTTGAATGTACTTCAATCCTCCTTAGTCATGCTTTTTGTTCAAAATTTTTTTAAATCGATCAAAATTTTTTTGCTTAATATACTTTTAGTATAGACACGTCCTTTTAGCTATATTATTCAACTTTTTGGTCATATATATATATTTTTAATTTGATTAGATAATATCCTAGATCAAGCATGCTCTTTTAGCCAAGTTAATCTCTACTATAATCATGCACATATATATATATATATATATATATATATATATATATATATATATGATCTATTCCAGTCTATATATTTATATTCGTTTGATTGGAACTCTTCTTAATTTGATCATGCTTTCTGATTAAGTTTGCCCTTAATCAAATTATACCTTTTTGGCTATGGTTGCCTTTAATTGAATTAAGTTTTTTCTTTTAGTTAAGCTAATCTTAGTAAGTTCATGGCCTTTTAACCTCATTATATTTAATTTAGTGTCTTCCTTTTTTTTGCTTAGTCATTCAATTTTAGGTGAGCTATCTTCTAACTTAGTCATGTTTCTTTCTTTAAGTCATTCTTTCATTTAAGCATACCTTATGGTTGAACATTTTTGGCATATAGTGTATACTCAAATGCAAATCATTTTTTTTTCATTTTTTGTGTTAATTATTTTATTTAGAGCTAATATGCTGCTCTTTTTGAATATCTTGAATCTTTTTATCCATTAAATACTTACATCATATTTACATACTTAAATCTTGAGCTTGATAGTTGATGGTCTTAATAATCCGTTTTCATATTATTGCACTCACATTGAGATTTGTCAATATAAACTAGTTTAAAAAAAAAAAAGCTTTTAGTTGTAGGACTTAACATATTCATGATAGATTAACTATCATTATTATATGATAATTTATCTAATAATAAAAATTATCCTATTTTGATTAGAACATATATGAATATAATACAAACAATTTACCTCATATCACCCTAATCAATTTTAAGTTTAAGTTGAGTATTTTAGGTCATACATAAACCTTAATCAATTTTTAGTTTAACTTGAATATTTTAGGTCATATATAAGACCAACATTTGTAAAATATTTTAAAGTTATAATTTAAAAATTAAATAATTATAATTCCATTTTATGCTACTTTAAACTTATTAAAATATTTTAATTAATTTTTAAAAAATAAATATTAATATGAAAAGTTTTAATTTGATTAAATCATCGAGATGAGATTGCTTGGTTCCCTATCATAGTCACATGAGTTAATACTTACCACATTGAAACTTTTGTACATATAAGTGTTGTGATAGCATTGTAAAATCTTAGCAATTTAGTCATTGGACTAGAGGGTAATGAGATCAATATTTTGCTAGAAGATCCTTTTAGTATATGGCTATGACTTTGTGTGACTATATAAGATACTTTTGCACAATAATCTTCTTGTAGGTGTATGTTAGAGATACAGACATTTTGTATTTTTATTTTATAGGGTTCATGTATTAAAATAAAGAAATGTACTAAAAGCCAAATATTGTTGTTAAAATCATTTATATAATGTAATATTTTGCTTTATTTTCTTTGCCACTATGTTGAGTTGTGATGGTCTCATTCCTTATTTTTCTCATACTATAGTTTTTTAGTTAGAAAAATTTTATACATGTAATAAAATATAAGCAAAAGTTTTCGATTGAGCACATTTTCAATCAAGATCCAAGAGTACTCTAGATCCAAACATGACTAGTTGCACTCAATATGATCCAACAATACTCAAGACTAAAACCAGAGACATATAGAATGCTCTCAAGCACTCCCTATATAATATGGTTTAGGTATATATAAGTCAAATCAAGTGCTAAGGATTAGGACCAAAAAATTATAATACTTGTACCTTATTAACAATTTCATTTTAGTATAGAATTTAAGAGTATGAAAATATGCATTATATATTGTCAAGTTGTTTTTATTTTGTCAGTTTAATAAATCTTTTTATATAAGTAGTTGTCCAATTACACAAGCATATGCTTCATTCTTTAATTTCTCACTAGACACCTTGTGGAATCTCTAATATGAGAGCACCTTATATTATCAACTTTTTTTTTTCCTTATAAAATTCTATCACCACCAACATAACTAAATATTTAGATGAAGATTGCAAAAAGTTAGTCATTAAATTGACTAACATATGAATTCATGATAATTGAGACCAAAATAAAAAATTATTACTTAAAAAGAAATCCTTGGAATAGGCTGCCGGTAGGGATGTTGCATTGCTACCCTTCTCTTATAATTTGCCTTGAAGCAAGCCTGTCTAAGCTTCTTTGTTTCTTCAGTTAGTTGAATCTCGGGATTCTTTTCCATCAGCTTTCTGTGCTCTTTAATGTTCATTAATGTTCACTTGAACTCTTTCCTATCTCCTTCAGAACCATATGAAATAATTTTTAGTATTGTTTAACATTTTTTAAATTTTGCAATATAAGCACTCATTTATATCAATCAATAATTCAATAGTAAATAAAATATTAATTTAGCAGAAAAGTTTTTCTTGAGTTTTTCTAACAAAAGAAAAATTAATCTCTTGTGAGAGATTAAAATCCCACCACATAATACTGAATTAGAATATACATACATGCATATATATATATATATATATATATATATTCCAATGGATATTATAATAAATAGGAAAATGATTGAAAAGTAGAGAAAAAAATACCTGAATATTATTAATAAGAGTGTTCAAGCTCTTCAACTTACGATGCGGCCACCTTGTGATGCCGAGGTCCCGACACCTTTTCTTAAGAACTGTCAACCCGATATTCATTTCAATGGCTGCTTTAGTTATAGGCATATGGAAATAATCTTTTATTTCTTCATACTCTAAATCGCAAGACCTTTTCCCTGCGGACTTCCTTCTCCTAAAACTCTTCACCTCCTTCTCAATTCCTCCTCCGGTATTCTCCTCTGTCACTGTTTGAGGAGAAACAGTCACTGTGCTTAGTGGCATGGCTTCTGTGTAATAGTTCATGATTTCTTCAGAGCAGTGAAGTTTCTCCGGAAATGTTGGAAGGCAGGATAGAGGGATAGCATTATGCACCAAGCTATCCGGAAGAGGCAGAAGATCATAGGAATTGCTTTTTTTTTTTAAAAAAAAAAAAAACAAACTTTGAGTGATTATATTTGCATTGTATTTTGATTAAACATCATAAATAAAGAAAGAATATATGAATTTTGTCATTTTGATTAATTACATATATATTATATTGATTTTAAAATAAATTCTCATAAAATAATTTACTCACGATATATAAAATCTGCTGAAACTTACTTGAAGGAAGGAGGAGTTAAATCAACGAGAGCGCTCTCTTCAAAATAAGGCAAGTTGAAATAACTTTGATCGAAGGAAGGTTCTTCAAAGACAGGCCATGAAATAAAGTTCTGAATATCAGCATCGATATCCATTTCAGACTGACTAATGCAGGTCTGTTGGGAAAGAAAGATTAGAGATTTCGATCTAATTTATACAAATCACATTCTCTCTCTCTCTCTCTCTCTCTCTCTCTATCTCTATATCTCTCTCTCTCTTCATTCGAGAAAGGCGGCTAAATTAACTTTGGAAAAGTAATTAGTGTGCAAGTGGTGGAAAACTGTTATATCTAAGGAGTTAAAACGTAATAATCGTGCATGCATTAATTACTGTGTAATATCTGTTTTAAAATACATTTTTTTTTGAGAAGAACGCTTATATGAAATTCTTATGGATACGGATCGGAGATACGGATTGATTCAAGGCATATATCAGTCCGAGGTATAAATGCTATGTGAGATTAGAGAGTGATAGTTAATTACTTTTAATTATAGGTGATTAAAGATATTGAAAGCTTTTCGATGGCCTCTGTGGGTAATTAATTAAGTAATTTTTGCAGTTATTATTAATCAATCTCCATGACGCAGGCGGCAATTTCCCATGATGGGGGCGTTGAGATAAAATTTATGGAAATTGTAAAATTTAAAATTTTTTGCATTTAACTTTTTTATAAAAAAATTTTGTGAAGCATATCATGTAATGCCGATTCTCAATTTTTTTTTTCTTTCTTTATTCCGAAATAAGATTGTGAAACTAAATATCAAACATAAAAATGAGAGGTTCAAGATTAAATGATTTGATTAAAATGAAGGTTAAATTGAATGATATAATAAATATTAAGATTATTTAAATATATATAAATGATGTAATATTGATGCAATAATAATACAATCATACAAACATTAATAAAAGATAAATAGAACATAACCACAAATAGTATCCTTTTAAACTTAACATTGTAGGAGCCTGCAAACATCGTTTACTTAGAAAAAAAATTTAGGAGGAGCTCTCAAACATAAAAAAGTTTTTCCTGACATATCTCTCTTTTATATGAATAAATAACTCTTATAAAAATGAAAGGTATGCTAATGATTGAACTACAAAATTTATCATAATAACAATCAAGAATGTGATTATAGATTATTTCTTAGGAAGCCCTAAATAAATAAAAAAACTCAATATTGAATAACATATTAACATCAACATAAGTTGTAAAACATTTAAATCACAAGCATACAACATACATCATTAAAAAAGTTTTATTAAAGTTGATGGCGAGCCACCGATGTGAAAGACGAAGCCGAATCAAGACGGAAGTAGATGGTGAGCCACCGATGAGCTTGACAAAAGAAGAAATGGTAGCCAAGAAGGCTGAAGCCAAAGTAGGAAGGGTGAAGCTGAAGTCGAATCCAAGTGTGCATGTGCAATTTGAAGCATAATAGGATTTTCATCAATAGAGGTATTTTTGGGTAAATAAATTTAATAATTTAACTTTTTATGAAATTCTAACCCTTGGTTCACAAACTAATGATGATTATGAGAGCAAAATTTGAACCAGATGATTTTAACCAAATGGCTCCAATTTATCTGTTTGTATCAGTCCATGGTAGAACTAGTCCAATTAGAAGGTCCAATACACTTTTAACAGCCCTGGCCTTAAAAAGTTAAATATAATATATATAGTTTTTAATTAAAAGTTATTAAATATAATCTAAAAATAGGGCATAATAAGATGTTCCTTTTCATTGCAATTTGATGATAATTAATTTAATTTCTATGAAAGATAATAAATAAGTTAAACAATGTTTTTGGCTTAATAAACAAAATAATAAGTTTACTTGTTTCATTATTTTACAGCCTTAATTTGTGACAAATTGAGAGTTGCAGGTGATGTGATGAAAGCTCTAGAGCGATCAGGCAAATGCATCATAGTTATCTTAATTTTCAAATGTTGATTCCAACAATAAATTCTTTAGGTCGGGTTCAATTTATTGCATGTGTTATCGATTCAAAGTTTGTGATCTTAATTAACTATTCAAAATAATTCTTCAATAAATTTTTATTGGTTATGAGAATAAAAAATAAATAATATTTTATATAATCAATTTTATACAGGCTTTGCTTGAATGTAACGTCTATGTTGAGATTCTTTTGAATTTTTTTTTTTTGGATCAAAGTTCTTGTAGAGATAAAAAGAAAAAAACAAAGAAAAAGTGATTGAGAAAGAGAGTGTTGTTGTTTGAAGTTAGAGTGGTTTGCCTTATTAAATATAAATCATTAGACATTTGAGCTAATAGCATAGAGGAAAGGGAGCTCTTGATGGAACACAAAATATAGGGTGATAGGGCACATTTTATTAGTGGTGGGAAAGAAGCCTTAGAGATTGGTTTTAAGAATAATGGAGTAATGCAATTCATAGATGATTCAAGATGTAATGATGGGAGAAAAACTTTTGTTTAGCATTCTCTTAGGAAGAGAGTGTGTGTCATGTTATCAAGTGTTTTTTTTAATATTAAGCTCAGCAAAAAAATAATGATCAATGATTAATTTTGTTGAAAGCTTTCAAAATTTTATTGTCAATAATGATATTATTAGAGATTTGTGTGTGAGAAGTGAAGGCATTTTGAGTGCGGTTAATAATATCTATCATAATAATCTTGAGCTTATTAGCTAAAATCTTTGCAATGAATTAATTTATAGAAGTAATTGTAAAAGAAAATAAGGTTCAAATTAGAGATAGAATTAGCATGGGGGAATTTGGGTATATGGGTGATAACAATAACCATGATATTCTTAAGCATCCTTTAAGTGTGGAGAGTGTTTTGTAATGATAATGAATTGGTTGCCCAATGTATTATATGAAAAATAAATAAATAAAAAATAGGTAGTATAACCATTATGGCTAGAGGAAAAAAAGATTTGGGCAATCAAATGATAACCTTAATATCATCATATAAAAAGGTGAGCAACCAAAAAATTCTTAAATTAATTAGAGAGGATGTTGACTATCATGTAGGGTAAAACATGATGTTGGGAGTAGTAGTTGGCATTTAAAAGACATAGGAAGTAACTGATGCCAATAGTTTCAATGTCCAGAGAATAATAGAAAGAAGTGAAAGAAGTAGTAAACTCATTAAAGTTATATGTCTTTCTTCTGGTAACCTTAGAATAAAAAAGTTTAAGATTATCTTCATCACAAATGAGCCACTTAATTTTTGCTCTTTGAATAGCAAAATGGGTATTAATGGAAAGGATATGAGCTAATTGGTCGCTAATAATCTTGGTCTCAACCTTAAGACAGTGGTTAGTGAGGTGAATATTGAAGAGAGAGTGAATCTTGAGCCAATTTTCTTTAAAATGATTAATAAATTCATAAGTTTTGAAATTGAGATCTGCTCTTGAGATTTAAGTGCAAACTTGAGCAACTATAATTAATTAAAGGACAAAGATTGTGCCACCTCAAATGTGAATGTTCCAAATGTAAGAAGGCAATTCTTTAACATATAATTTTTTTATACAAAAAATGTTTGAGCATGTATCTATGTTTCTTGGATGAAGTAGCTCTAGTGGAAATGATAAAGAAAGATTAATTTGCATAAAGAGATTGAAAAACCTTGGCATAAAAAAATATGAAAAAGATCCATTAATTTTGAATTAACAAGAGCCCTATCCACTTAATCTTAATGTGATTATCATGTTAATTATTGAACCATATGTAAGAGAACTTTATAAAATAGAGATAAAAATTCCTAGAGTAAAAAATCATCTCATTATAAATTATAGAAATGGTTAAGAAGTACATGATCCCTCTTCTTCTTGAGGTTAATCATTATAGAAACTATTATAGTCAACATATTTCATGACAATCCAATCACCAAGAATAGGGGAGGAGATTCAATGATAACATCCCAAAGTGGTCTCCTATTCCACTGAGAGTTTAGTATTTGTTGCATGCTAAATAACTAGTTGCAGTAGAGTGAAAGTTTACGCCTTAGCTTTGTTGTGAAATCCAAAATATGTATTTAAAAGTGAATAAGAAAACTCGAATTTTTTGGAAAATCTCAAAAGAGGGAAAAACACTACGGCTAGCCCATCTTCCACTATGTATCTATTTGAGTACAAAATCTTCCCAGGATTCGGATTGCATATGAGAAGGGGCAACAACTATGTAGTCACATTGTGATGATTCTTGGTGAGAATGATGGTGAGTGAGGGACATCGGCGATGAAGGTCATCATGATGGAGACCGACAGAGATTAACGACGGTGAGGATCAGCGGCGGCGACGACCGGCGGCGGTGGTTGATGACCGTCGAGTGGTGGCAGGATTGTGCTTGGAGAATCTTCAAGCTTTAGAGCTCTTTCCCCTCTCTTGCTTTGGTCCACTCATATGAGGAATGTGGGGCTATTTATAGATTGGAGGAGTGACGTCTCTGTAAATACATGCAAAATCCGAACCACTCCACTTCATCGGACGGCTCGGAATGATTCCTTTGATCATTTGATGTATTTTAAGTATTTGAATACTTAAATGAAGTCGGAATTATGAGATCTTGTGCTTGTTAGATCCGGCTCGTGAAGACGTTCGATTTGACTATAAACACTCCATATTTAAGAGCTATTTATGGATTTAACTGATATTCCAAAGTTTCAAATGATATTTTAAGTGTTTGATCTCAACTAATTTTAACTGAGGATCAACTTGCTTTTGACATCAAGATTCTGCTTATTTTGTCATATCAGTTGCCCTCCTATTTTTTGATGACATTACTTCAATCATCCAAAAATATATATGCCGAATACTTGAAAATAGTAGATTCTTCAATAAAATTTGCTGGTCCATTAACCATTCATTTTGAGAGAGCAGATTTTCATGTGAGTACAAGATTATGATCGCGGAAGCGGGTGCAGGGCCGCGGATATGTGTGGGTATGCTCGACGCAAGATTTCGGGGTTATGGACCCATCTAGGCACTTACAGGTGCTGCGCATCCACGAGGCGCCGCAGGCGAAGCGTGCGGCGCAGTGGGTGCCGAAGCGGCGTCTTCTGGTGTCTAGCGCGTGCACGCCCGTCGTAAACCATCTTGATGAGTATCATCCATTTTGTCCATTTTCTATAATTTTTCACAATTTTGAGCGGTTTTAAGCTGTTTTTCTTGGATTTTTGACCTTTTGCCCCTATAGAGATCTATAAAAATCCCCTTAGGGCCAAGGGAGAAAGCACCTTCTCTTCTTCTTGAGAGAAGGTGATTTGGAGGCGATCAAGGCCCGTAGTTCATACGGCGAGGCTCTGATTTTCCCTCGAAAGAGGCATCTCACCGACCGGCCGGTTGGGCGATCTAGGCCCGTAGTTCATATGGCGAGGCTCCAATTTTCCCTCGAAAGAGGCGTCAACTGCCCTTGTCGGACCGACCGAGTTCGGAGGCTATCGGGGTAGTTCATCTGGCGAGCTCGATTATCCCTCGAAGAGCGTCACCCTTGTCGGTGGCCGTTGAGGCGATCAAGGCCCGTAGTTCATCTGGCTCGTTTTCCTCGAAAAAGCGTCAACCGTCGGGGCGGGTTGAGGCGATCAAGGCGTAGTTCATCTGGCGTCCGATTTTCCTTGAAAGAGAAGTCAACCGCTGGGAACCGAGATTATGATCAAGGCGTAGTTCCTGGTGAGGCTCAATTTTCCCTCAAAGAGGTCAAGCCTGTCGGACCAGCCGGGTTGGGCGATTAGCAGCGGTGATGATGCGGTGGCGGCGTCGATAGTGGTGGACCGATAATGATAGTGGTGAGGCGAAGGATGGTCGGTGGTGGTGACCGGCAGCAGTGGTTAGCGACGGGTGATCAGCAGCGTAATGCAATGATATCGCGGTGGAAGCTCGATAGTCGCCGAGATAGCGATGATGGAGTGAGCGGAGGCGAAGGTGCGACCGGCGGCAGCGATGATTTTTTTATCCGGTTGTTTGTGTGTGACTTAATGATGTTATATAGAAGAGATTGAATTAAATCGGTGAGATTTTGACATCGAGATTGTTTGTTACGTTAGATAACCTGTGGAAGAGGCCATGGGAAGTCCACCAAGGACTTTTTGACCTATCTAGGTTGTTTGAGTGTTTGGGCGTTAACTATGGAAGAATTGAAATCTAATGAGAATTTTGACCTATCCAGGTTATTTTTCAAAGTGTTACTTGATGGCGTTAACAGTATGGAAGGAGGCGGGATGTCCACCAAGGACCTTTTACTATCATAGGTATCGAACTTGACTTCTTACCTGTATAGAAGAGGTCCGATCAAGTCCCCTTGGGATTGATTATCCCCCGATTAAGATATAATGTGAGTTGTATATTTCTCAAGTGGGAGGATTAAATGAAGGAGAAATAAGCTTGTAAGAAAAAGCTATAAATTCATTACTTTGATAAGTTCGACGATACAATCATAAGATGATTTTAACACGGATATGAGTTTCAAGAGGAAATGACAACAACAATAATAAGTCTTTATCCCACTAAGTGGGGTCGCTACATGAAGAGAAAGCGACAAACGAGACAAAATAAAAGTAGCAATAATTATGCAGTAGGAATTACTGATAATATTTTTGGAGATTCTTAGTGTTCCAAGTTCGATGTAGAGTTTTTCCTTCTAGATCCTTGAGCTTGAATGTTCCTGGCTTGACTATAGCTATAACTACATATGGTCCATCCTAAAGAGGTGAGAGTTGATTGCGTTGAGGGCCTTTGCCTACAGCTTTGAGACTTCATAGGACCAAGTCCCCGACATATATGAGATGAGGTTTTACTCTTTTGTTGAAGTGATGAGCTACCCTTTGGTGATAGGAAGCAGTCCGAAGTAGGGCCATGTCACGAGTTTGGAGTAGGTCAGTCTTTGAGTTTTTCTTCATTACCATCATGATTAAATAATTGAACTCTTGGACTTGGAACCCGATATCTATGGTATAATAGCTTGCGAAACACAAGTTATATGGTGTCTGTGTCGAGTTACCATGTAGCCCAAAGAATAGAAAGCTCATTAACCCATTGCCCCACCTTCTCAAGATGTGTTTTAGTCCTTTGAGTATAGTCCGTTGGTAGCGTCATTAGTTTGAGGATGTACTACTGGCGTATCATGAATGTGAATATCTTTGCAAAAGAATGTAAAGATTTTTCCAGTAAATTGGGTTCTATTGTCAGTGATGATCTTTATAGGAAGACCGAATCGACATACTGTGTTTTTCCAAACAAATTATTTAGCATTTGCCTACGTGATTTTAGCGAGTGGTTCGGCTTCCACCCATTTAGTGAAGTAGTCGATGACTAAAATAATAAACTTTCATTTTCCTGACGCTATCGAAAAAGGTCCCATGATATCAATTCCCCACTGAGCAAAAGGCCATGGGCTTTGAAGGGATGAGAGCTCTATATGATGTGAGAGAGGTTAGAGTGTGCGACAACTTGCACATTTTTTTGTGAACTCCAAGGCGTCTTGTTTCATCGTAGGCCAATAGAACCCTTGCCTTATAATTTTAATGGTTAGCGCCCTTCCACCTAAGTGTTCTCCATATATCCCTGAGTGAACCTCTTTTAATGCGTAATTGGCCTCTAAAGGTGTGAGGCATTTAAGGTATGGTCTAGAGAAAGCTCGTTTGTATAATTCACCTCCGATAATAGTAAAGTTTAAAGCTTGTCTTCGGAGACGAGTTGTAGAAGTTGGGACTTCAGGAAGGGTTCCTTCTTGTAGAAAAGACAGGATGGGGTCCATCCACGAATATTCTTTTATCTCATTAATTTCTTGTATTACCCACGACCCTCGGATGCTAGGAAAACATATTTCTTCAACATGCTTTCTCTTAAATAGATCTCCAGTAGCAGATGTAGCAAGCTTAGCGAGAGCGTCAGCTCGAGAATTTTTTTCTCGTAGTATGTGAATGATTTAATGTGTCTTGAAATGGGCAAGAAGAGACTTTACCAAGTGGAGATATTGTGCTAGCTGAGGATTATGAGTATTAAAGTTTCCCTCAACTTGGGAGGCGACAAGTTGAGAGTCAGTGTGGATTACTAAGTCTTGAGCTTCATAATCAATGGCGAGTCTCAACCCTGCGATGAGTGCCTCATATTCAGCCATATTATTAGTTGTAGGAAATTTTAGGTGAAGTTCATACTCTAAGGTATTTTGCTGGGGAGAAATAAGTAAGATTCCCACTGCTTGATCTGAGCTCCATCAACATAGAGGGTCCATTGAGGAGAGGCGAGAGTGATAGCTCCTCTAGAGTTAGGGCAGTGCATTCCACTATAAAGTCTGCGAGTACTTGAGACTTTATAGCAGGCAGAGGTAGAAAATTCATATCAAATTCTCCCAATTCTATAATCCATTTAATTAACCTCACAGATGCTTCTTGTTTCTGTAGGATAGCCCTTAATGGTAAATGAGTGTAAACGCCGATAGTATAAGCTTGGAAGTATGGACACAATTTTCGTGCTGAGAAAAATAAAGCCAGAGCCACCTTATCTGCAAGTGGATAACGACTTTCTATATCAAAGAGAATTTTGCTAACATAGTAAATTGGTTGTTGTATCCCATTTTTTTCTTGCACTAAAACCGAGCTTATCGCGTAGGAAGAGACTGCGAGATATAAGTATAGCATCTCTCCTTGGATAAGCTTGGATAGTAAGGGTGGAGATGCTAAATACTTTTAGTTGCTCAAAAGACATTCACCCGAAAATTATTATTTTTAGCTCCCTTTAATATTTTAAAGAATGATAAGTATCTATCCCGAGCAGGGCTAGGAAGTGGGATAACGTAGAGAATTATGTTGAAGTTCCTTAATACTCTTCGGAGGAGTCATATCTTTGAGAGCTTTGATTTTCTCGGGGTTGGCCTCTATCCCACGGTGGGTTACCATAATTCCAAGAAATTTTCCCAACGTAACTCCAAAAGCACATTTGGTCGGGTTGAGTCGCATGTTATAACATCGAAGAAGGTTAAAATATATTTCTAAGTCAGAAATATGTTGTGATTCTTCTTTTTTACTAACATGTCATCCACATGTACCTCCATTGTGCAACCTAATAGGTCTTCAAAAATCTTATTCATAAGTCGTTGATAAGTACCACCAGCATTTTTTAACCCAAACGACACAACTTGGTAACAATATAAACCTTTATATGTTTGAAATGCTGTAGTTTCTTCATCCATTGGGTCCATTTTTATTTGGTTGTAATCAGAGTAAGCATCCAAAAAACTGAGCATTTGATGTCCAGATGTAGCATCATCCAATTGATCAATTTGAGGAAGAGGAAAACTATCTTTCGGGCAAGTCTTGTTAAGGTCAGTGTAATCAATACACATTCTTCATATTTTATTTGTTTTCTTAACCATGACAACATTTGCTAGCCATGTAGGGTAATGTACCTCTTATGAATCCTTCTAAGCTTGTTAACTTCTTGTTTAATAACTGAAGCGTCGGTGCAAAACAACTTCTTCGGATGATCGGTTTGAATGTCGGATCGATCTTGAGGGAGTGCATGATCACATTGGGGTCGACCCCCGGCATGTCCGTCGGACTTGAAGCGAAGATATCTCGATTCCTGTGTAAGAAGTTTATGTATTTTTCCCATTGTTCGTCTGAGAGCAGAGATCCAACTTGCACTGATCGTAATGGTTGGTCATCTGATAATGCAACAGAGAGCAAGTCTTCGACAGGAGAAGCTTTCACTCCTTCATCTCAAAATTAAAATCTTGATCTTTGAAGGTCACGAAGGGTGTGGTTGAGCTTGTGAGGTAACATGATTACATCTGTTGATTTTCACGACCACCCCAACTCCAACGGTTAGAAATTTCATCTTGAGATGAGATCAAGTAGAAAATTGATTGGAGGGGCCTTCCAAAGATAGCGTTATATGTTAAATCAGACTTGACCACCATGAATTGGATTAGATGAGTCACTTTTCGAGGAAATTCACCAAGGAAAATAAGAAGGTGATTGTCCCCTCTACTCGCACAAGGCGATTATCAAACCCGTATAATGGTCCTGCAGCGGGTTAGAGCTTTTTCCTAACTAGTCTCATGCTAAGAAATGTAGAGTAAAATAAGACATCAACAGAACTTCCATTGTCAATCAAAATTCTCTTAACATTATAGCATTGGTCACCGATCCCTGTGCTGATGACAAGTGAATCTTGATGAGGAATATTGACTCCTTCTAAGTCCGAGTCATTAAAAGTGATGGAATGATCAATACGAAACTTCTTTGACTCTGGCTCCTCAGAGGTGATAATGAGAACTTGATTAGATAGTATTGGTCCTCCTGCGATTATTTCAATTTCTCCAACTGTTTGATGATTGTTTTGTTGTTTCTGTGATGATTGTCCTGATTGCCCCCCAATTGGAGGTATGTTTGTTTGATTCCTTGATTCTTCACAAATTGACGTAGATATCTTTGTTGAATGAGCCTCTCGATTTCTTCTTTGAGTTGTTTGCATGCCTCAGTAGTATGTCCACGGCTTTGATGGAAGTGACAATATTGCTCCTGATTTCCTGAATTTGGTTTCAGTGGATGTGACCACTTGATATTTTCTTCATCTCGAATAGCCATCAGGAGGTTGACACGAGACGTGTTCAGCGGCGTGTATTCCTTTTCTGGTTGTGGTTCACGTCATTGATATGGGGGCGTGGAGGGAGATTGCAGTTGCCTTGTTGCTTCTTTTGATGGGACTGTTGGTCCGTATTCCCTAGGGTGCTCTTACGTTTTCCTGTAGATTGTTCAAATTATTTGCGATGGGCATTAATAACTCCATCAACAGAGATTTGTGCTTCCACATGATGAAGTAAGTTGGCATATGAGTGGACCGTATCTGTGTGACGAGTAAAAGGCCTAGAGCCCTCCTGGAAAACTCTCAATGTTCAGGTCTCTGGGTATTTGATAAGCTTCTAAGGAGAACCTCTGGAAGTATTCCTTAAGTGATTCGCCCTCATTTTCACAAATGCCAAAGAGATGGGAAGAATCTTTAATGATCCTTCGGTTTGCAATGAACTGTTCTACAAAAATCTTGGCGAGTTCGTCAAAGATATGGATAGATTCCCTTAGAAGGGAGTAGAACCAAGTGCAAACTTATCCTTGAGTGCTTGGAAAGACCGCATAAAGCTTCGTTGGATATGCATGATGGTCCTGTAATGGTCGATATGTTCATGTGGGTCAGTCACCCCATCATAGGAATCAATGCTCAGAAGCTTGAAACTCACGAGAATAGAATGTTGAAGAATAGTTTCAGCTAAAGGTGAGGATTCCTCATAGCTGCGGTCAGGGAGAAGATTATTTCTTTCTTGAATGTGAAATTCGTCTTGCATTAAGCGTCATAATTCTGCACGTATAACATGACGAATGAGGTCAACAGGATGAGAATGTGCCAAGCTACTAGCAATAATTGGTGAATTAGCGGTGGATGATGGATGAGTAGAACTAGTGTGTAAATCACGGTCTCTGGCAGGAACTTCGGTGTCAAGGAGATTAGCATTTTGACCTCCACTACTTGATCTTGGGGAGATGTGTTTGCCACGGTAGTGGCTGTTGTGTTCCTCGCAAAAATCGGATAATCTCATTTTGAGACTCTTCCATTCGACGAACATGATCTTCTAAAGAGATTCCCATCGTGCCTTCAACAACATGGTCACGCATATCAAGGGGAGTGAGTTAGAAGCTTGGCGTCCTTTGTTCAAGGATTAGTTTTGAGAGTGACGGGAGTTAGAGCGGGAGGCTCCATTGTTATGAGTGTTGCGCCTATTGGCCATAACGAGAGTGTTCACAGGAATTGTGATTGAAGGGTTTTTTTCCACAGGCGCTGCTGCGTGCTAAACCGCGATTAGAGTGAAAGTTCATAGCTTTGTTGTGAAATCCAGCGCACACACATGTATTTAAAGAGTGAAAAAGAAAACTCTAAAATTTTTATGTGGAACACCTCGAAAAGAAGGAAAAAACTACGGGGCCTAGCTCAGTAAAAATCTTCCACTATGTATCTATTTCAGAGTACAAAATTTTCCCGATAACGGGATTACAAGATTGCATATGAGAAGGGAACAACAACTATGTAGTTACGTTCAGGTGATAATAGTTGCTAGTGGTAGATGATGGTGAACAGCGAGGGACATCGACTGACGATGAAGGTCGTCATGATGGAGATCGGCGAGATTGGCGGCGAGGATCAGCTGCGGCTGTGGTGGTTGATGATCGTCGAGGTGGGTGCTTGGAGAATCTTCAAGCTTTAGAGCTCTCTCCTCTCTTGCTTTGGTCCATATGATGAGGGCTATTTATAGAGTGGCGTCTGTCATACATGCAAAATCGAACCACTCCACTTCATGGACTCGTAATGATTCTTTGATCATTTAATGTATTTTAAGTATTTGAATGCTCAAATGAAGTGAATTATGAGATCTTGGGCTTAGATCATGCAAGGCGATTTGACTATCACTCCATGTTTAAGAGCTATTTATGGATTTAGCGATATCCCAAAGTTTCAAATGATATTTTAAGTGCTTGATCTCGACTAGTTTCAACTGAGGATCAACTTGCTTTTGACATCAAGATTCGTACTTCGATTAGTAGAATTTTCAGTGTCATATCAGTATTGATGAAAAAGTAGAAGATCAACTAATGTAAACATCACCATGTATATATTGGTCAGGAATTATAATGTGGGTAATGAAGAGTTTGAAGCTATTCCATTTTATATAAAATTTTCACTATTATTAAGATGAAATTTATTACAACATGTTTCATCAATATAAACCAATGAGATTTGAAGGATAAATTCCAGTTTTCAAAATACAAAAGGACTGGGTTAAGAGTGTGCATCAGATTCTAACATTCTTGTATTTCATGATTTGTATAGAACACATTCCAGGTAGTTATGGTGTGATACTTAAATTGTATTAATGTTTTTTGTATGTGTGTATGTGTGTGTGTGTGTGCCTTTTTGAGAGTGGAGGAGATTTTTAAGTCCTTATAAACCTCTAATAGATAGAAATTTAAGGAAGTTGAGGGCTAGAAGGGTATGAGATTGATTAAGAAGGGATTATATCATCAGGCGGGTTTGGGGACTAGATAGATGGGTGATTAAAGGTATCATAAGTTTAGATCATAGAGCTTAGGGTTGGAGATAAATGGAGGGCTACATGTGGTAGGTTTAAATGATTTTTATTTTTTTATTTTTTTATTTTGGAGGAAATGAAATTAAAACTAAAGGTCATCGTGTTTTATGAAGCCTATAACTTCAACATCTAAAATAGAGCATTAGGGTTGTTATGTTATATATGAGTTGTAGAACAATGTCCAAATGAGTGAGAAATAGAGTTGCATATATTACACAAGATATGTTTCTAATTATAAAGGACATTTAAATCATGGGTATTGTCATCCAAATTAATGTGAATTTCATTAGGAAGGGAAGAAAAGTAAGATACATGAACACAAATGTAAGCAAATGTTATATTTATTAGTTGTAAGAGAGTCAACTACTAGGAAGTATTAATTTAGCTAAAAATTTGCAGATATCATAAGAATTCCAACAATAAAGGAGTAGATTAAAAAATTCGACATGATAGGGATGGAGGAGAATTCCTCTCTAATATATTTGTAGTTCACAATTTTATGTGTTGGACAAATAACTTTCCCATTAAGAAATATGGACTACTCAATATTGTCAGATCATAATCCTCCTAACATGATTTAAGGAGAAAATATTCATCATTCATGTTGCAAAAATTGAATATACTTTTTAGTGTTCAACCTTCAAAAGAGTAAACCAAAGTAAAGTCTTAGTATTTTGATCCATCCAATAACTTGTTACTAAATAGGAGACTATGTCATCATTGTTTGTATGAAGTCAATAAATAAGCTTTTAGTAAAAGGGAGATGGAAAGAAAAAAAATATTTTTCTAATTTAAGTTTGGGGTTCGATGATTTGGTTGGGTTAGATCTTTTGATAGAAAGAGGTGGGGAGTGTGATCTAGTTCTAAGAAAAAAAATGAATAGGCTATTGGAAGGAGCTAGCTAGGAGAGTGGAAATGTTGTGTTAGAAGGCATAAGGTGCTGAATAAGTATATAGTAGAAAAAGATGCATGTTGTTAAAGAGGGGGAAAATAAATACAAGCGACTAGATAAAAAAGACTTAGGGTTTAGGGATAAACATTTTTGAAGGAGACTTCATAAAGAGCTATGCATGTTCATATACACCCTCTTAAAACATTTTGCATAATATATTTATTCAATTCTCTTCAAGTACCTTCTCTTTCAAATATATTAATATTTGTTTTTCTTTCTTTTTTAAGAGTATTCTCACAAAGTAGATCATTAAGTGTAGCACAAAAAAGAGGGGCTGTGATACATAGGTGAGTTAAATTAAGGTATATCAAGTAATGTTAAAAATTCATATGGTACAAAAGAAAGGCAAATTTAACTCTAGCACTATCTTTTATGACATCCATCATTTAACTACATGAAGAACTAAAATACTCTTGACACAAATTTTCTCCTCTGTTCCCAGCGCAGCATGAAGTTGTCATCACCTGTGTTAAGTCTTCTCTATTTCAAAATTATATGAACGGAGCCAACCATCTCATCTCGGAGCCATTTCCATTTGACAGATAATACATCTTCTTCCACTTCTCTTCAGAAAACCTATCACGATGTATGTGAGTAAGGAGCATTAGATACAATCGCTGCAATAGAAAGTTTATGCAAAATATCATTGTAATAACAAAGCCATGAAACTTTACACTTTGAAACCTTCATTTTTTTTTTTTTTACATAAATTTAGGTACAAGACTGCTTTTAAAGTTTCAATATTTATGTAAGGCATCTTAGCCTAGTGATTAAGAGCTTAAGCTTTCAACCAAAAAAAATCTTAGATTCAAGTCCTAGCACATGCATTGTGTATATGAGTTTTTTGCAATCAAATCAGCTCAAATATCCCAAAAATGAGTTCTGATATTTCATAATGCCCCATAACTAGTTCAAAATCATCTACAAAGACAATTGACCAGTGTTTTCAAGAAAATGTGATCATCAGTTACTACTTTGTTCAGAACTTTTTGATCTTGAACAGTTAAAAAGCAATTATTATCTCAATGACAGTACAATCACATGGTATGTCAGCTCTGAATTTGAGTTTCTGCGCATAGTTTGTGTGCTAGTCTAGGGTTAACAATTGTGGCCAAAACTTGAAACTCAATATAGAAATAAAACCTTTCTAAGGTTACAATAGCACTCTCGCAAAGCAAGGACTATGGAAAGCACTACCTGTAGCAAGGAAAGATAATATGGTGCATTAAAGCTGATTTCCATTAAATTAAATTGTTGTCAATTGCCTTCGTGTTGGCATGTTTGGAAATTGGGAGATGATGGGAATCTTATTGAGGTATCAATAAGAGTTTTTCTTTTCCAAATTTATATGATGTTTGTACCCTAAAATTACAAAGGGGAGGGAATGGACTGAGAAAATTTATATATATACAGTCCTAAATATTAATGCAAATAACATTAGTTGAGGAGTAACCCAGTTTGACGTATAAATTCACTAGAGCACATGCACATACACACATGTAGGCCCAAGTCCTAAATAGTAATGCAAATAACGGTAGTTGAGGGGATGCAATTCAGCCTGAGATATGAATCCACTGTGTCTACACATGTGCGCACATACAATTAGATATACAGACAGACATATGCATAATGATATAAAATTGTTGCTAGTATCCTCCGTGTTGGTGATGCAATAAACTCAAGTGAAGGATAGTCGTCATTCGATAAGCGAAGGCAGTGGGACCAAAAAGCAAAGACCCAACCAATGTTAGAAGGTTGGGAAGGCCACCATGGATGGCTAAAATGATCCTCATGGAGGTGAAGACAGAACAACCATGGAGCAACGAAAGAAGTGATGCTGGAACTTAGGGGAAGCCACTAAAGACAGTCATGTCGATGTCCATCTTGGAGGTTGAAGGCAGTGGTTATGACAACTGAGATTTTGTGTGCATTTGGGCACACACGTGGAAGAAAAGGGATCCAAAAGACTGGCCTGGTTCAACTCTTTGTTTTGCACAAAATCTGGCTTTTTTTATCTAGTTGTATTCGTTGAGTCAACAAAATCATGTTGGTACTGTTTTCAAGTCGCTCTGAGTTCATCTAACATCTAAAACAACTTTTGCAGTGAAACAGATAATTGGTTCAATCTTTTTTATTGCAATTAGATTTCTGATTGGCACAAAAACATTATAGTAGATCAAGTAAGGATGTGCGATCCCAACATATACAAAATGCAAGCCATATCAACAAAGAATGATCTGGTAAAGCATTCATGGACCTGATCCCAACTTATGGAATAAGTCCGCCAATGATATGAAAAGCAAATTTGAACTAAAGGCAATCTTTCTGTGATACTCATGGCATATACATACATTGAAAAATTAGCGAACAAGTAGATTAAAGGAAATTTATGCTCTAAATTAATTACAATAAATCATACTTTAAGGAAACAAAACAAACAAAACACTGACGACAGCTTAAGGTTTGGGCAAGTAATGGTCATTAAAAATTGGACCACATTGCAGAACTTTCTAAACAACAAAAATATCTTTCAATTTGTGCCGAAATGATCATCCTACATGAACTCAAAAATTAAGAAACTTAAAGTAATTTACTATGCATTAGTAAAACAACAACAAAAATAATACTTCCGATTACATGGCAATTAACAGCACATAGAAGCATACCTAAGATAATAGTGAGACACTGTAGCAGCCTCATCCAAGTTATAACGAGGCAACAAAACACGTGCATCTAGTGGTACATCAGGAAGCTCTTGGCGTAGCTTTCCAACAGCAGTTGAATGAGAAAATGCTCCTACCATCATGTCATCATGGAGCATAGATCTAAAAGCATTTACCTACAGAAAGAAGACCGCAATATGCAAGAGCCAATAAATGAAAAACTATTGCTATACTCAAAGCCAAGCTTCGAATAAAGTTAAACAGAGATCATATGAGACCTCAGATACACTATCAATTTGTTTAGATGATCGATTATGACAATGGACCATCTGCCATCAACTATCAACTGACTATGATAATTCTTGATAATTATTTTGTGGGTACTTGTTTGTTCTTTCTATTGTACAATGGTTAGGCAACAATAACTTCAGAATAACAAAGCTATAACAACCGTATGGCAGTAGCAAGGCCACAATAGTCACCGGTGGTAGTCAGCAATGACTACTACCTGTTGACAGCTTTAAGCTCTCTTCAAAAGTGTGAGCTTAGTTCTTGGCTCAATCCTCTTTCATGTTGAAAATGAGATACTATTTATAAAATTTCGTGAGGGACATTTTGATAAATAAAGCTAAATTTCCAAAATACTCCAATGGACGGTTTGTGTTAATTCATTTCATCATGGATCATTCATTTAGTATTTAAGTGATTTAATAACCTTAGAAGTAATTAAACATATGCTCATTGAATTTCTCTTATCGAGTTCTATTCGACTATAAAAATAGCAAATTTAGAGATGTTTGACCTTCAATTAACAAGTTAAAACTTTCTATTATATTTTAAGTGCACAATTCAGACTCATTTGGGCTCTGATTGAATCACTTTGGATATCAATGAGCTTGTTTCATTGAGACATTCAACTTTACTATAAATTTGCAGAATTAACATTTAAATGATTTTGAATTTAAATCCAAAAGATTTCATCACCTATGATACATCGAGATATGTGCCCGACCAATTAAATTTTCAGATGATATATCAAGTGTTAATTACTTCATGAGCATAAGATGAGGTGACATGGCTACTTTACCCTTCGTATTAACTATTTTAAAATTTGAATCTCTACCTAAGGTACTTTTTCACATATAAAGTCCAATCTCATATTTTTCTAGGATTATTCACCATCTTGTAAGTTAAAATTTGTTTAGATTTGGTTACTCAAGTCATCATAAGAATGTGATTGAGATCAACAAATCACTGAATGTGAACTAGCTAGAACTACTTGCAACTTAGAACTCACCAAATTTTAAGTCGCCTATAACCTCAAGCCACTCGAAGCTAAGGGTGGTGGTGCAGACCGCGCCACACCACACCACACCATAGTATTGTTTGGGGCACTGTGGTTCGTGTGCATTTTAAAGAATATGCGGCCAGAAAACTGTATTTTTAACCTTACTTAGCTCCTTGCGATGACGCTCAAAGAGATGCAGTTTGACTCTTTGAAAAAAAAAAAATTGTTGGCCTCATCATAGCTTTCTAAACAACAAATTCTTCTACGGTACCTCCACTATTGCTTTTTCAGATAAGTGCAGTTGTCCCAAACAAATCCTAAATCTCTTCCAATTGCCCAAAACTCAATCATTATTGGCCCTCAATACCAAAAGACTGAACTCCCAAAAAATACTCACCTACTAACTAAAAATTCTCGACATAAGAACTCATGAGTATTCATTCTCAATCTGGAGCTCTCTCTAACAATCAACTAAAAATCAGATTTTTGCTCAAGAACGACTTTACAACCAAGTTCAACTTAATGTCAAGTGTTGATACCACCATCAAGGACGTCTTTTGACCATAAGAGCAACTTTTGACTTCATAACAAAGCAATAACTTTGGAGTAGGAAATTAATTTTGTGCAATAAACTTTTTAAAATTCACGCAAATAAGTTTGGCACACAAGCATGAGGTGAAGTACAAAAATAAAATGGTGAGAAAACCTAATCTTAGAACTATAAAAAAGAAAATTTTAAATATAAATAAATTTTTATCTCATTCAAAGATTCATTAAATCAAGTTCAAAGAAACCTATATTAATGACTTTTCTTCTCATTCCTCTTTGAAAAGGTACAAGCAAAAAAGCTTCATAAGAAAATAGAAAAGTAAAAGGTAAAATTTCAAGAGGACTATCATAAAACAAGAATAATTCTGAAACTCACCATATGGTGAAACTGAGGTTTCACCCAAGAGGTAGAGGAATCACCAATCAAGAGCAACCTCACACTAAATATCATCATTCTATATTAGTTGGCATAGCTATGCAAGCGAACTTGGAACATACTATGACCTGACTCATTTGGGAAGTTTCTGAAAAATGTCATATCAAGATGACTTATGTTCTCAACTCATTAATCACTCGATTAATGATTTGGGTGAATTATATTGACAAACTCAACAAGGCGACTAGCATGTTGATTAAGCATGGCTTCTATTTTATTAAAGAACTCAAAGTTGGAGACTTCAAAACTTAAATTGTTCTCAAAGGTCTTCATTTAGTTCACCATTCATACACGCCAACTTCTAAATTGTTTTCCACCTTCATCATGGACTTAATCTAAGTAGCTCCTCAAACTTACTCTCCAGGATCATCATCTTTGAGTCCCCCTCAAGAGACTCCATTGTGAAAGCAGACACCTCAAAAGCTCCAATATTTTCAATGGAAGATTAAGACTCTTCTTTATTGGAAAACGTAATGACTTTTAGAGTCAACACCGACTTGCCACTAGCATCATTGACTTAATAATCCCAAGCATGGTTGGTTCTGCCAACAAATGCAGCATCATTAATAAATTGTATTGTCTAGGCTCTGCAACATTCTCAATATGTTCACTATCTGATGGAACGACTTCAAGAAACTTTGGCCCTATTCTTCTGAAGCTAGCCAAAACATCAAGTGGTTAGAGACCAAATCAGAGACAAGATCCTTACTCTTAGATGTGTCAAACTCAAAACTTATGAACAACTTAATAAATTTTTTTTTTTATAAAAAGAGGACCTTAGATTATTAAACTCACCATCAATCCTACTTCTGAAGCCTTTGTTGTTGGAGTGCCTTCCAAAGCACCTTCAAGGATTATTGTTGGAGCATTCGATCCCTCAATAACAAATGACAGTATCACCATAAGCCATCTCAACATCCTCTACATTTCAAGTGGCTTCCTCAACAACTACCTAGCTTGATGAAAGACCCAACTCCTAATCTTCATCATTGTCTACAATCTTCGCCTTCTTCCGTGGAAGCATCTCCACCAATGACGCCCCCTTTACAAGTAGTTAATTCTTTGATTCTTAGCATCCATATATTTCCTTTTGAGATCATCGACAATACCAAAGCTTTAAATACATTTAAACTTCATCTTTATAGAAGATAACAAATGAAAATTTTCAAGCACGAACAAATGACTGAAGCACAAACAACAAAGCTTTGAAATGATCCACAAACCTAACATTTATAAGTACTCCTATTGAAGAACTTGGTACTTGCTGACCTCCATGCGCCATAGTCAAGTTCACGATGAACGGATAATCGGCGAAATGCCGACATCGTCAAAATTAGTCGAAATGACTCCGATTAATGAGCGAACTTGTATCATTCAAAATGTCAATATTATATCTGTATTGCCGCAATTCGGGTTGATCAATTAGGAAGAAAATCCGTCGCGCACGTGTATATTGAGGAAAACTACGACGCCTAAAAACCGCTTAATTAAATTATATATTAAATGTGAAACCTATCAAAATGACGTCGTCATGGGATGAGTCGGCGGAAGTATCAAATAAAAGTGGTCTAATCTCGAATTTAATCAAACAACAGATTATGAAAGTTAAATTCATAACGTCAAATTAATTAAATAAAATCCGATTTAAATTTATCACCAAATTTTCAATACATAGATAAAAATGCATCTATCTCTACTTGACACAATTTCATAAGTAGATCGGATCAATTCTTCAATTTCTCTAGTTCTCTTAATACCTATTTTAAGTAAGATACCATCATATTATCTCTCAGCTGTAACTTTCATCGATCCTCCCACCTCTATAATCACCACTGTTCCAACCACCGCCTTCATATCCACCAGTACCTCTTGTTCCCATGCTCATTCGGCCCCACATCATCCCGTCGTCACACACGCAAGCTAAAAAAAAAATCCCGAATCCCATCTCTCGTTCCCCTGCTATCCCGTCCCAGCGGAGGCAATGGCGGACGGGATTCACTGTTCTGAAGAAGAAGGCAACCTCCGAAACTTCGTCTTTCTTCTCCTTCCGCTCCGTTCCCATTAGTAAATCTGGATTTAACATTGTGCGGCTTTAGCGGATAACACAACCAGTGGATTTAACTTGTTCAAGAATATCGTTTGGCTGGATTTAAGTTAAATCTGGCTTAAATCCTGCATCTTCGCCTCTTCTCCCCTTCCCTTTGTCGAGCCGAGCACCAAATCTACACTCCAGTTCCACGCAGCCCACGTCCTAGCTGCTGCCTTGCTTGTTTCCTTCCCCGGTCTTCTCCAAACGACGACGGTGCCACTGGTGAGCAGATCCAACGTCCGAAAACAGTCATCATTGTTCCCGTTCTCCCTCCATTCGGTTCGTCCTTCCCTATTATTCTCCTCTGATCTGCCTTTTCACTTTCTTTGGTGAGTTGCTTGTTCTTCGTCAAGAAAGCTGAGGGGTTGACACCTTTTCCGGATAAAATTTCTGGCTCGGCAAGCACTTTAAAGATGGTCTTCATTTGGGCAATTGCGTTCGTTTGTTCTTACATCTTTATTTAGTACTAAGCTAAACAATTATCCAATGTCAAAAAACGATGGCAAAGCAACTGAAGTGAAAGACAATCAACTCACCTTCCTAGGAAACGCTTCTACAGGGCACGAGCTCATAGCAATCCCCTCAGTGATTCTCACTTCTCCATACCCATAAGCCCTGCTGATGTAGATTATTCTTTGCATTATCTTCATATTTTGCATTCCAGAAAGGATGATCCTGATAATGATGATGTGCTACACAAAATTCATTTTGCTGACATCGGATGTGATTTTGGTGGATTGCTTGTTAAACTTTCCCTTCTATTTTTGGACACTCTGATGATTGGAATGGAGCTCAAGGATAAGATGTTTGAAGACCTATCAGCTGAGTTAGAAGATGCAGTATAGTGTTGCAAAGCACTTTATTATGTTAGAGAAGGTTGAATAGACTCCGTCACGCACTATAAGTGGAAAGGCATGGGAGGCTAAAATTGATTAAAGACTTAATTAATTTAACATAAATGAACTCTTCAAAATTCAAAATTAAAATCTGAAATTGATATAGGTATTTGAAGAAATGTATGTGTAGAGCTAGCAGATCCGCGTAGTGTCGTAAAATTGGATATCTAATCAGAAGGTCGAATCTCGGATCTGATCTCATCTGGGGATCACAGGAGCTATCAATTTTGGTGACATGACTTAAACAAGAATAAATAAAAGTGTTGAAGAGCTTAAATTTAACTTATTTGAGAATGATAAATTAAAAAATAAACCTACATATAAAATTCTAAAAGTCTTTAAATAAGAATGATTTTACATGGGACTTGATGACTTGTTGACGATCATAAATAGAATTTTTAATGAACTTGAGGGTTTGTCTCCTAACAAGAACAAAATTCAAGTACAACTACGGTGATCTAGATAGTTGCTTTTGAGCTTCTCAGCGATCACGAGCTAAGTTTCATTGAAACTTAAAGAAGTTAATGAGCTATGAACTAAATGCATACAAATGAATATTAATTTAAATAATTGAACAAGAGCTAAACCATCTTACACCACCGGATCTGTACTACATTAATGCTAGCAGATAGAAGACGTTAACTTAAATTCTAAATAGACTTCATATGTATTAATTTTGCATAAATTATGGAGACAACTATCACTCAATTTAAGTGCTTCAGAATTTGTGCAATCATTTCAAATAGATGAATTCTTATACAAAATATAAAGCAATCGTCAATTCAATTTGATATTTTCAAAATTCATATGAGTATCTAAATCGTGGGCCGACTATCTTTGAATATATAAATTTAGTGTTTGAGGATCTTTGCGGGTTGATTCGGTTGGTCCCAGGATGGTCGAGTTACAAAAAATTGATTATAATATTATAAAAAATTCAATTTAATAAAATCGAGAAGATAATTACATTATAATTCTAAAGATAAACCTACATTGTGGCTTCTAAGTTCTTCCAAGTGAGTCAAACCCATCCTTCAAGCTAATTGATAGGTTTATATGATTATAAATTTTAGGATCTGTAGAAAAGAGATAATGGTCTTTAGTCAACAATGTCATAGTTGTCTAAGGTTTAAATGATCAATCTTTTCATATTCAAATTCAAATCAATTATAAAATAATCAAATATTCAAATAAAAAATATAAATTAAATGAAATTAATTATTTAAATTTAAAGTAAAATTCATCCATCCACAACCATTTTATCGAGTGACAAATTAAAAAAATAATTTTGCTACAAAGAGCGATGTAAAATCAAATCTAATTATTTTACTCAAATATTCTTATGAGCGTAAGGGCTGGCACTTCTTTTTTGCGTGATTTTCAAAAAATGAATATAAATGACGGTTATGAGCTCATTTGGGTGGTTTGTTAGCAAAGGAAATCATCATGGCCCAACCCATATGTTTTAATGGTTTGCTTATTGACGTAATAGAATATGTCTTGGGCAAAAAACCCTATATTACCTAAGGTTGACTTATATTTGTCCCCTTGACAAACTCCACCCAGGTCAAGGTTCTTTAACCCCCTGACGAGAATCTTTCGATCGGGTTGGGTTACTTATCTCGAATAAAGTAGGCACGGCAGGGATGACAACCATGGATCTTGATCGAGTGTGTCATTGTTCCCCCAACCATCCGTTTTAAATTAAATAATGATGAATTCCATAAATTCAAAATCCCAAATTTTAAACTCCACGTCTTTATATCTATCTAACGACTTCAATGAAAGTTCTCTCTTAGCATTGGGAGGGGTAATTAACTATATGCTTAGGCCTATCGAATCTAAAGTCTCACAAAATGAGCGCTGGGTAATGTCTTATCTCTTATTAGTCATTACGAAAATCTGTGACATTTAATCATCTTTCTTCGTGAGAGATTAGGGGTGAATTTTAAGAACTATAATACTTATGAATAAAACAACACGTAGATCAAGTACAAGTCTCCCAAGCTATATTAGACCTTTGATGTACACCTATGTTCATCCAAGTTAGATAAATCAATTCATTATGGGAACTTGAACTTGGTTCAAAAAGTTGAATGTAAATCATCATAAAATACTAAGCTTTATTTTTCCTAAAACCTTGAATCATAAAAAACTAAATATCAACAAATCATTCAAGAAGAACCCCTTACTCAACCATCAATACTTAGCTACTAAACTCACCATCTAACTGAAGGAACATGCCAAAAGAGCTCACCAAAGGTACTTTCCCTTAATATGCAACTCGATCAAAATTCATGATTGATGATCAACTACAAGACAAATTCACCAGCTACACAACAAGCTACACTGAGTCCAAATTGTGTACACATTTCATATGTCAATATGTATGTTCCTTAATACATATGGTCGTGTATTTATGAGTTTGAGTAAATTTAAACTTAAATTAATTTAAATTGAATACATATAACAAATTTTATAATGTCAATATTGATACTCACCCATTCATGAGATTTTGCACTTTGTGTTGAATTCTCTCTCTTTGGATTGTTTATATATCTTGATTCAACTTGCCTTTTTGGTCAAATATTTTGACCAAGTCCTTTGTAGACTATTTCAAATTAAAGAATCATTGAGACTTAATCTCTCTCTTCCACTCTTTGCACTCAATCCATATCTCTAATAAAGTTTACATATCTTTCCATTGCCATGGATCAAACAATTAACAACATTAGCCTTATACTAACTGTTTAAGGTTGCTTCTCATAATTTTTTCTTAACTATATTTTTACTTTCAACAATATCTCATCTCTCCCAAAAACTAGCTGAATATATCCTCCTTCAAGTACAACGCGCATCACCCCATTCTTCCCTTGAGGGAGCCACTACAATGACATCATCTTTGCATGTTCAACCATTTTAGTATCAATGTGGCTGCTAACTATTTATATATGTAGGTATTGCACCTCTTTTTTTCTTTTCAATAGGGATCCTCCATTAAATCATCTAATACATCCTGCTACCAAACCACATCAATGGGCTTGCTACCAATCCAACCTCTAAACTCAACAGAATTAATTAAAAGAAAATTACCACCCTCACCGATCCTTCTATTTCTCCTTTAAGCACCATTACTGCTCATTCTTCTCAATCCAGTAACCACTCATGCACATTGCAGCATAAGAAGTAAGAACCACAATATAGAGCTATGCCCTTTGGTCCCACAATTCTCCTCTGCAGTCAGGCATTCAGTACAAGGCCGCCTTTCCTTCATAAGCATAATATCAATGGGGTCTGGGCTTAGTGTAAATCACTTTTTCTCCATCCTTTTGCATGCTCATACCCAACCCCACCTCTTGTATCTCTTCAACCATCTTCATAATATCCTTCTGCCACAAAACATCTCCCAAGCAAACACAAACATTGGGAGGTGATAGGATGAACCAACTATAATCACAAGCCTTGGTTTGGCCACATCCTCTATCTCCTCTCTCCATGATTCCATTTTTTCCTCTTTCTCCATTGGCACTGAGGAGGAGGAGGATTGATGTTTGTCAAGCGGCAAAGCACAAGATAAGCTATCAACAAGGATTAAGGTGATGCATGACAACGGTTACAGTTCAAATAAATGTATGGATATGAAAATATAAATGATTTCAGGTTTAAAAGTATCCTAAATATAATTCCATGCTACCTAGAGTGTGCTACCTAAACAAGTTCTGCAACATCTTAGCATTACTCAGCCATATTGTTCGCCTACATGTAATATTTGTTTGTAACTTGGTAGTTTTAGGTTGGCAGGTGGGGTTAATAAACGTACAACCCACAATATGTAGACTATTTTAATCTAGCAAGAAATATAATGATAAAGAAACAAAGCTCACGAGTCTATTCCTATAAAATAAAATTAACATCTGCTGTTTTTACTATGCGAGCGTTTCTTTTAAGTCTGGGGAACAATATTTCCAACTATGGTAACAAAGTTGAACTCAATCAAAATAACCTGAGATAATATTATCATTCTAGTTCGATGACAAAAGGAAACAGAAAGTATTGAATATACAAAGAACCATTATTGGAATACCCACTTCTTAATCCGAAACAACATGCAGACAAGCATTTAAAGAAACTCATAAATCTGCATAAGATACCATCCATATAAAAGGTATACATCAAAATCATGATACTGAGTGTGGAAAGTTCCTTGGCATGAAATGGTCTTGTTGACCGAACAGTTACAGGCTCTTCATATTCTCTGAACGTGAACCAGTTGTTGTTCTGTAGAAAGAGAGATAAATTTGCTGCAATTCATGTACTAGAATTACTGGAGGGAAGAAAAAGGACGTTAAAGAAGTATCAATAGAGCTCTCCCTGCCTGATCGATAGAAAATAAAACAGGAACATCTTTCATGAGGGATAGCTCTTTCCTCAAACGAACCAAGACACCAACTGAAGCATGTGTATATGCAATTCCAGTGTGAATAAGATCATACAATGTTGAACCCTCTGGCATTTCCATGGAATCAACTCCTTTCATCATTCCAACGCCGGCACCCTCTCCCCGAGAGATGGATTCAAAAATTTGACAAGGCAATTGTTGTAAGCGAGCTTCAATAAATTTCAGAAAATCCTGGCAGCACAGCGTAATTAAATAAAAATAATGCTGCATTTATAGGAAATTCGGACTCAAACAAGATGTAGATATTAACATGATGATGATTCATTAATATGAAGCAATTTACCGATGAATCAAACTTCATAATCATCATGCCTCTGAGCTTAGCAAGTTAAAGATAAAAGAAAACAATAGCAAATCATTCTCCCGTGGAATTCTAACTCAAAACGAGAAATGCTCTGAGGAAATGGCCATCAAGTAAAGAAAATAAAGAAGCTGCAATCTCTTTGATTTAAAAATGGTGGAAACATATATCTCCATAGCAGTTCTAAGACTAACTTTGGAACTATAATATATCAAGTAAAGAAATGCTCTGATACCATTTTGTGTTGGGGCTCTACTTGAAAATCTGTAGAGTTTTGTTCCGTTATTTTTGGTGTAATTAGTTGGTATAAGAGTTTTGTTGTACTTTCTAATCGTCTTCCTAATTCCTTTATTTGTTGTTCTAGTTTTTCTCTTGATTCCATTAGGATAAGTTTGGAGAAACTATTGACTCTATAAAATATTATATGGCTCTCGTAATTTGTAAAAATAAGTGTCTAAATATAGGTTTCAATCGTTTGCTAAAATATCGTAAAAGTATTTTTGATATTCACAACTATATTCATGTAAATAACACATATTACATATACCTAATGCAGTGAGTTTTTGTTTTGCTGTTTCTGAGTGTTTTTTGGCTTTTTCTTCTTCAATAGTGTATTTTATTGTATATCCAAGAAATTCGCTTTTAATAAAATCTGCGTATATTGTTGGCCATTTTCCAGGAGTATGGAGTGTTCTTTCAGCTAAATAAGTAGATCTAATATTTTGTTTTTGATCTAAACTTAATCCTAAAAATAATTTTTTACAAATTCCAGTAAATGTATTTTCTATAAAACTATATGGATCTTCTGCCTGAAGATTGTAATTGTAGATAGCTAAACTATTTTCTATAGTCCATTTATCAATTATTTCATTTATATTTTTACAACAATCTATATTTAAATAAATTCCATGTCCTTTAATTGGTTCATGTTGACAATTTGGTATTTTAGAAGTTTGTTGGCTTCATGGTGTCAGAATACGTTTAGGGTTTGACGATATAAATAATTGTATGAGAGTATTACTGTTACTTGAACTAGCTTGTGTGCTAGTTGTGCCCCTTGATTGTATCGAGGGAATCATTGGTTTTCAATACATAGATGGGTATAGCAGATAAATTGATATTTGTATTAAGAACAAAGATTAGCTCATCAAGTTCTTGCAATGGTTCTTTTACATCAATGATTTCATTAATTCGGATTGCTCCTTGAATATTATTCTGAGAAAGTCTTGAAGATTTCTCTGAATACCATGGAAGTGTATTATTTATAATTTGTAAATCAAATTCAGTCTGACACATTACTATTATATTTCTTTGTAGCTATATTATTATTAAGGACCTGTTGATTTTCTAGCAATCTTTTTCCTAGTTCTTTTATATTACTAGTATTGTCTGTATAGATTAAGGGTTTATATCTACTTTGTAAAAGATTTTTAAATATTTTAGTTTTATTATTCTGAATTTGATTTAGTTCCATATATCCTTTGTGCTTATATTGTTTGACATATTCAAACTAAGTCCGAGTTCATATTGTTGTTTAATAATCATATAACTAATTACCATCCATTCATTAAAGTTTCCTAGAGGAGTTTTTATATGAAATGATTGTTCTTCAATGAAGATTTCTAATTGATTGTTAGAAATATTAATGTTTAGTACTTCTCGAATTCTATTGAATTCTTTTTTGAGGTATTCTTTATTTAATTTAGTCATGAAAAATGTCATATTCTAATTCTTTTAATTTAAGTCGTTTGTTACATTTTTGTTCTTCTTTTATTTCAGAGTAGTAAGATGGAAAATTAGATTGATATGTATAGGATGGTGTACAAAAACATGAATAATGTTTTTTACACTGTTGATCATTTTCAGGCTCTGATATCATTTTGTGTTGGGGCTCTACTTGAAAATCTGTAGAGTTTTGGTCCGTTATTTTTGATGTAATTAGTTGGTGTAAAAGTTTTGTTATACTTTCTAATCGTCTTCCTAATTCCTTTATTTGTTGTTCTAGTTTTTCTCTTGATTCCATTGGGATAAAAATCTTCTCTCTGATTATATCTCTAAGCATAAACTATGGGTCCAACATGCTTCTGTAAACAACATCTTTTATTCTGGTAATAATCTACTACTATAATAGTGTTTGGCATTACTGGGGGTTGACCTTAATTACTCCGGTTCATATCGTACTCTTAAATCACTTATTGGTGCTAGTGGATTTCTTAAGAAGATTAGGGCTTAACACTTCAGACCACAACCCTATACGATTACTTCAAAGTAACAAAGCACAACCATTGTTCGTTTCCTACCCAAGGCGTAACCAATAATGCAAACAACATTATAATAGTATATTATTGCAAAATAAAAGATATAACTACAACAACGACTGAAACATAAAGTATAAATTTACAGATATGACCAGAGAGAAGTATTATTTAGCCTGACAGGCTATAATACATTGGACTTCTTCTTGAACAGAAAGAGAGATCACTCAACTCACCAGACAAGAAGACTTACAAAACAAGAGGACTCACAAGCCAAACACCCACCAACCCCGCCCTAACAATGAACAGTTCTTCCATATTTATAGACTGAAGGGGCAGATAAATCTTTAGTGTTTCATAATTGTGTGTTGCTTTCATGATTGATCTTTTTGCTGACTGCCTTGAATAATTGAGATGTCATAATTGATCTTTTGCTGAGTGTCTTGATCTTTTGCTGAGTGCCTTGTATAATTGAGATGTCGTATTTTTTCTGTTTCTGAGTGCTTTAATAATTGCCTTATTTTCTGAGTGCTTTCATGACTTTTTCAGCTTTTGTCACTAATTGCAGATACTTTTTGCTAGTGCGTTATAACTTTATGTCTGTTGTCTGTTTTCCAGTCCTTCACGAAACATCTGTAGTGTCTGCTTTTTCTTACAATGTGTACATTGATGTAATTTTTCCTTTTGTAGTCGTTCACATAATTTTTCTTTAACTTTGTTACTAGTTTTGATCATAGTTTTTCGAAGCAAGTTGACCCATTTTTGATATAAAACTTCATGAATTTTTTGGTATTTATCCTGCAATGACTGTATATGAATAAATTATCTGAGTAGTGATATACCCATATGTTTGCTGGATCTATTTTCTTTTTTTCCATCCATATTTGATATAAATCTTTATCTTTCTGTCTTTGATAAAAAAGTTTTTCCGTAGTATATTTAGGGTAAAACGGTTCGCTGCTGATACCAATTTTTATAAGTAATATATGTCATTATGGTATTTCTGGACAAGTTTGATATATATATATATATATATATATATTCCACTGTTTGACTACTCCCTGGAATATTTCGACTGCTTCAAGAAATACTTTAGGTAATTTTTGTAGATTTGATAAGTCTTCGAGGTACATCATCCGGAGTAATCTAGACTCGTATAATTCATGGATAATTTTGGCATATGTTGTGCCGTATATGTATGCTACATGATATTTTTCATACGTGTGGAAATATATCTGAGCATTAATTCTTTCTTAGTATAAGGAATAACGTTGCCAATTTTCAGCTATTTCTAATATATTTTTTTGTTTAGGTACTTCTTTCTGAAGTATAGCAGAAAATGTAATTTCTTTTTCAATATTTGCTACTGCTTGTTACTGAAGGTAATTGTTCGTCGTCGAGTTCCCCAAGAAGATATTGTTTTACCTTTTGTAATTCTGATAATATTTTATTGCTATATGCAATTTCACATTCAAGCTTCTATAACTGGTGGTCCAATATTTCGAGATAACTGTCCCATTTATATTCATCGGATTTAACCGAATCCTTTGTAGTAGAGTAGGTATCCATGTCGAGTGTTTCGGGTAATTTATCAAGCGATAAGTCGATATCTGGTTCGGAACTCATGACCTGCAAAATTCTCGAGTTAAAGTTAGCTAAAGAATTTTGTTTTCCTTCAATATATTCTAAATCAAAATTATAGGTTAAAAACTAACTTTGCCATTTTATCAAACATTTATTAGGCAGGGAATCTATAATTTTGCCTTTTATAAAAAAATTGCGCTTTTATTGTCTTTGCATAACAAAGTGTTCATTTAAAAATAGTTCGAATTTTTTAATTGCTTTTTTAATACCTAGGAGTTCTTTTCATTAATGTGATAATTTTATTATGTTGGGGTATAGGTTCCGGATGCATACCGGCATAAGACTTCATGATCTTGGTGTATTGTTTTTAGGATTGCTCCCCAGCAAGTTTCAGAACTATCGATTTCGATTATTATTTTTCTTTATTATTTGGTAAAGTTAACTTAGGGAGTTGTTTACAATGATTTTTAATTTGGTGTAATAGATTTTGGTCATTAATATCCCAAGACCAACTTATATTTTACTAAGTTTTTTCTGAGTGGAGGTGGCTAGGTCTTGTATAAATGCTTCAGCATAATTAATGCAGTCAAGAAATCGTTGTAAATCTTTTTGATTTGTGATAGTCATGAATTTATCTATTTTTTGTAAAATATGTTCTTGTAGTTCAATGGCGCCGTTATCTATTTTTAATCCGAGAAATTCAATGGTATTTGTAACAAAGACAACTTTCTTTTTGCTTAAAGCGATACCGTGCTTATATGCTTTGTCTGCAAATAATGTAAGATGTTTTACATGTGAGGGAAGAGTATTACTAAAGATAAGAATATCATCGACATAAACAAGAGATAATGTATTAAATTCAGAGAATAAATAATCTATACGTCGTTGAAATATTTGTGATGCATTTTTTAAGCCGAAGGGCATAACGTTCCATTGGTAATGTCCTTGAGTTAAAGTTAGTTTTGTGCTATCAGGATGCATTTGATCTGCCAGAAACCAGATTTACAATCGAGTTTAGAAAACCATTTAGCATTTTTTATTTGATTAATAAGGACTTCTTTGTTCGATAAGAAATATCCATCGAATTTAGTGTTGTTATTAAGTTTTTTTATAATTAATGATCATTCGCGCTTTTTCTCTAACTTGCTCGGCATGGTTTCGTACAAGGAAAGCAGAACTTCTATGGGGACTGTGGCTATGTGAGATGAGATGTAAATATAGAAGTTCGGTAATTTGTTTTTGAAATTCAAGTTTATCATCTACAGTATATTTGATTGGACGAACCCGAATAATTAAAGAGGGATTAATTGGTTCAATATGAGCTACGGGCTCATCTTTGGACCAGAATTGCAATGGATTTTCAGAGAAGATTTTAGAAAATAAATGTTCGGCAAAGTGTCGTACTTGCTGTATCATCACTTGACATAAATTCTTTCTCATTGGCCCGAGTTATCTTTTTGTCTTCTGATTGGGAGAATAAATTAGCTACCTGTTGCTTGTAGAATAGTTCAAACCATTGATGGGACGTTGAAATAAAATTTAATACTAAAAGGTTCATAACTATTCCTAGTTTCTATACCTTGGATCAGTTAAAGAAGATATAACAAATAACCGTAACAAAAGCATATCCAATATATAGATGAATGCTAACCATATCCTATACTCGAACCAGAGATAATTTTGTTAGGGATAATCTATCTCCTACAACTCTTGAGATGAACTTTAGTAACCATGAATTATGAAATAAAAAGTAACGTTAGAAAGGCTATTATTCGACATAATTTATCTCCAAAGTTTTCCAGTTTTAGATAATGGTATCAGAAGATCACTACATAGTAAGATTTGATTTGTTTTGCAGAATGTTATTTGATGATCTTAGAACATAATGAGCAGGGTAAGGGAAGTATAACGTTTGCAAAATGATTTACTAATAAATATACAAAAACCTTATAGTTAGCCATGATCACAAGAAAATGGTAGAAAAGTAAAGGAGAAGTAATACAATCTATTTATCCTCCATCTAAATAGAGCATCATAAATGATTTCAAATCACTTATTTCAAATAGAAGAAAATGTTAACCAAATAATAATTCAATTAAAGAAAATTAAGATTCAAACTGTAGAAAAATCTATAGAGAGTAAATCAAGTATAATTATAACTAAATCACATTATAATAAACCCAACCCTTTTGAATTTAGCTGGTCCCAATCGAAAAGATTTTTCGGATTTAGCTCTATCTCTAAAATCATTGCATATCGCTGTCTTGTAAGAAATCCAATTTAAAGTAAATACTGAAATATCTAATGATTCTAAAACAAAATAGAAAAAAATTCAAAATACATTTAAAGAAGTTTAATATAATAATTTTGAATAAACCTTTAATGATTTATAAGTTAAAAATATCCTGAAAAATCGCTAGGGTAATATAACTCATACTGGTTAATAGCAAACGGTGCATCACAACGTAAAGTTTCTCATGGAGCCATGGCGCATGGCGCGACACACCATTTTAAATATGACACTAATATTTTAAAATTATAAATAAATATGAAATACTATTATAAATATGTATATAAGTATGTGAGTGTGTGTGTTTATGCATGTATGTGTGTGTATTTTTGCATGTATGTATATATGTGTTGTATATACCATTATTTAAAAAGGCATTTGAGGGCATGCCTCAAGGCTTAAGCCTCACTCAACTTAGTGAGGCTTATGCATTTTTCAAGTGAGGTGTATGCCTATAGCCGCTTTAAGGTGGTGCCTCATTTTATTTTTTATAAACAATAATTATAATTAATTTAATAAATTATTACATATATTTATTTATTTATTTATCTCACCATCTAATTAGTTAGAGTTCTTAATTTTGAGCAATCTACCTCTCTCAAATTATGCAAGTCAATGTTATTTTTCTTTTCTAAACAATATAAGCTAGAATCTCCAAACAATGGCACGTCTCTAAGAAGCACAAGCAAGATTAATGCCTTTATTTTTCTCATTGTTTTTAATCTATAATTTTTATTTAAAAGTATGCTAAATACATTGCTAATTGTTAAAGAGAATAAAAAAAAGCTGTAGTGATTTAATAAGATTTTGAATATGATGAAATATATTATGAGAATGATAGTTACATATAATAATTTTTCTAAAAAAGATAAAGTCATGATGATATTATTGTTGATCTTAATTCTCATGACATTTAAATTTTATGTGAGTGCTTACATGAAATTTTATTTCAATTTATATTTTATATTAATATTTTATATTATGATTTGTGATTTGTATCTTTATGATAATTAGGTGAATATATCGTTAGCTTGTCATTTTTTAGATTTATTTTTTATTTTAAGAATTTTTTATTTTTTATTTGTTTTAAGTCTTACACCTCACCTCACTACAACAAAATGCCTCAATTTTCAATTTCACCTTTTTAAGTATTGGTATATATGCATATACACATATGAGCACATTTACAAATATATGTATATATGAATGCTTGTGTGTGTTTTATTTTCATATCAACCTTCAAAAAATAACTTTGTGCGTGTCATGTGTCATCACCCATGCATGATGCAAATAACACGTGTCATTTTGATGCACCCCGCTATACAAACGATGCCAAGGGTGTGCCACGCCTTGCAATGTGCCATGACACGCACCATTTTACTCCACTGACATGTATAATATAGCTACACTTGACATATATTGATAAATTTTCTTCATGAAGAAGAACCTAAGTTTTATCAAAGTTAATAAGATCCAACTCATATATTCGAGTGGAGTATTGATGGCCTTCTAGATTATCAAATTTGAGAAATCATGCATAAGATGTTGATTTATGATACAACAGTCCAAGTTTGGAAATGTATTGCTCCTCAAGTGGTAAAGTAATCACTTAAAGATTCTCTGATATGTTAAATCTTGTTAGCATAATTATTTAACTGACAAATTAAGATCAGATCTTCTTAATCCCATTAAACTTGCAAATGCAATGATGTTATGTTGTAAACACCTTAATAATAAACATTCTCAAGCACTTTATGAGTTATATGACAAATATAAATGGTCAAATTATATCACTTCTACAAAAATTAAGATGTCTAGAATCAACTCATTTTAGATGGTATAAAGATATCTTCCTTAGTAAATAAAAGGTCTAAGAAACTCAGTTGGATCTATCTCATATGAATCATAAACATATGGATCTATAATAAGTATTTGTATAAGAACTAGTTTATAATTATGCTCCAATCTTAGATTAAATAAACAAATTAAAACAAAGAATGCTTGAAAAGAAACAAATAGGTGCATTTGTGAATGGATTGACTATGAAAGGCTTTCTATACCAAGTAAATTATACAATAGCAACAACAACACCAAGCATTTATCCTACTATGTGGGGACATAAGTCATTTTTCTCTATTGTATCCTATTAAGTGCCAAATTCTCATTTAATTCTAATAAACTAAGTTCATTTCTTATACATCATATCTAAGTCTTTTCAAGTCAACCTCAACTTTTCTTAACATAAGGCACATTTAATACATCTATTCTACAAATTGGGTCATCGGATGACCAATGCTTTATATGGCCAAACCACCTAAGGTGACTCTCTCTAATCTTATCTATCACTAGAGCTACTCCAACCTTATCATGTATATATTCTTTTCATATTTAATCTCTAAGAGTAAAGCCACTCAACCACATGAGCATCCTCATCTCTGCAACACCTAACTTAATTATATGCTTCTCTTTTACTAGCTAACAGTCTACGCCATAAATCATTGTAGGTCTTACCACCATCTTATAAAATTTTCCTTTAAGACTAAGTGATACTTCTCTATAACACGAAAGACCAGATTCATTCCTCCAATTCAACCATCCAACTTGAATTCTACTAATAACATCCCCATCTCTTTCACCATCATTTTGAACAATAGACCCAAGATATCTGAAACGTTCACTCTTTTTAATTTAATCACCCAATGTCCACACATCACCATTAGATCTTCTACAACTAAAATTACACTCCTTATATTCAGTTTTAGATCAACTTAAATGAAAACCTTTAGACTCTATGGTTGACCTTCATAATTTAAATTTCTCTTGAACTCCCTTTCTAGTCTTATCAACAAGAAGAATATCATCAACACAATGCATACACCAAGGTACATCATCTTGTAAATGCCTAGTAAGAACATCCATAATTAAAGAAAAAGATATGGGCTTAAAGAAATTATTTGATGTAGACCAACTGAAATAGAAAAATATATGGTCAATCATCTTTGTGTTTGAATACATGTAATAGCTCTAATATACATATCCTTAATGACTTGAATATAGCCAATATTAACTCCTTTCTTTTCTAGAACTCTCCAAAGCACTTCTCTTAGAACTTTATCATATGTTTTCTCTAAATCAACAAATATAATAAATAGATCATCTTTACTTTCTGTATACTTTTCCATGAAACCTCTCAACAATTTATAACATCCATAGCAGAGCTATCTGGCATGAAACCAAATTGATTTTGAGAAACATTTATATCACCTCATACTCTATGCTCAGTTACTCCCATAATTTTAATGTAAGACACATTAACTTAATTTCTCTATAATTTACACACTATTGTGCATCACCTTTACTCTTAAAAATAAGAATTAATAAACTTTTTTCTCCACTAATCTGACATCTTTTTAGTCTTTAAAATTATATTAAAAAGATTAGTAATCCAAAATTTTTTTTGATCTCCTAATCATTTTCACACTTCTATTGTAATATCATCAGGTCCTACTACTTTTCAACACTTCATTTTCTTTAAAGCCTCTCCAACTCCAATTTTACTAATACGATGATAAAAATTAAATTTTTTATTTTTGTTTAGGGTACTAAGGTTGCTAAAATCAATCGTATTCTTGTAACCTTCATTGAAAAGTATATCAAAATATCTCATCCACCTATGTTCAATACCCTTTTCCAAGAAAATACTTCATGATAAGCACAAGTACCTCATAGTCAATTAACCTGGTATGGTTGGTAGTTAAATTGCCTCATTTTATGACATAAAGGCTGTTATTGAAGATTTACACATCACAATGAAAGTATAACTGAAGATTTTAAAGAAAATGAAGTTCCACTTATGGTGTTTTAAGTTGGAGTCATAGGGGCACCACACAGATCTTAGGGGGGACTTATTGAAGTGATCGGGTGCGACATCAAGGTATGATGTACTATCTCAGAAAATAGAAACATCACCGTGTAATGGACCTAATCACCTAATAAGGACTCCTAAGGTAGATGGGTGTACGTATATACTAGAGATCTTTCCCCTACTTTACATGGAGAAGTAAAGCATAGTTTATTTTATATCGGGTTCTTTAATTCCCCATGGAAGCAAGATCTCATAGTTAATTACATCTTGGGAAATGGGAATCTCCTAAGAACACTTTCGATTACAACATGGTTTGGTTTAGTTACCCCTAAACTCCAATTGGTCCAAGTTGGCTTGATCAAATCACTTGACCCAAAATGACATAAAAGGGGAAATTGATCCAAACTCCAATTAAACTCCCATTAGATCAAATCAAACCATACAATCCCTTCATTGATGATTGTAGATCATTATTGAACACTCCACTACAATCAATTGAACCTTTTGACCCAAGTTGACCCAATTTGGCCTAAAGGGTCAAATTGAACCAAATCCAATCCTAAACCAAATTGATTGAAACCAATGCTTCAAACCAATCACTAATTCAATATTAAACATAATCCAACCTTCAATTGGATCCAAATTGGTCAACTTAATCCAATTAGCCCACTTAGCCTAATTTGACCTAAAGGGTCAAATTAAATTAGTCCACTCCACAATCCAAATTAATTCAAATCAACTATTCCACTCAATCACTAATGATCAATTGAATATAGACCTAACCCATGCTCAAGCCAATTTGGCCAATTTGGTCAAATTGGTCAACATGACCCATTTGATTCAAATTGAACTATATGAGCCAAATTCAAATCTAACCCAAATTGAATCAAACCAATTGCACTCATTCACTTCAAATGATAAATTGAACTCACCTAAATCATCATTTTGACCCAATTTGATCAAATTGATCAACTTAACCCAATTGAACCCATTTGACTAATATGGATCAAATTGAGCCAAACCCAATAAACTAAGCCCAAACCCAACCAAACTTGGCATGACTCATCCTTGGGTCAGCATGAGCCTGTCCATGTGAGCCCAACCCATGGTGAATCCAGTTTGGGTCAAACCCATTAAACCAAACCACTCAAATGGGACAAAATTCTCATTTGTATGGGTTCTCCATCCCTTTACCCCATGGCAGCCACCTTTGGTTCTTCTTGGACAAGAGGACCACTGACCTAGCCTAACCCAAAGTCATTGGGCTCAGCATTTTGGCAAGAGAGGGTGAGTTCACCCATGGAAACCCATTGGTCCACCTAAAGGTGAGTGTATACCTCATGCTAGCCCACTGCACTCCCTCATTCTCTCACCCTCAGCCACCTCAGTAGTTCCCTGCCATCTCCAGCCACCTACCCTAGTCGGATGCTGCCAAAGGCTGAACCAATCCCAACCCTTGGTTCAACTAAGGAGAAGAGTATACTCCTCCCCATGGATTCAAATCGAGCACACACCTTCCCTAGAGTATTCCGCACAGTCTCATACCTTCACTCGAGCTCCTTTTGCATTCCACCATCGGCGAGACCAACTCCCAATCGAACCCTAGAGCTCCATCCATCCAAGTTTACTAAACCTCCACCAAACCCAAATTAACTCTTCTCACACCTTCACCTCACTCTAGTGAATCAAAATGAATCATTTCCCAAGTGATTCGACCACCGAAAGATGTATCAAGTAGGCCTAAGGAGGTCATATATGAAATAAAATATTTCTTTTCTACCAAATTCATGCATTAATTATTATCAAGTGTGTAAAATATATTTATATATTGCATGTATAAATCAATAAATAAATAAATAAATAAATAAATAAATAAATAAATAAATAAATAAATAAATAAATAAATAAATAAATAATATATATAAAATCAAATATCATGGTGTGTACGCTATTGATGATGGAAAGAAGTAGTAGAATGTTATTCATGTAATAATGATTCAATTTTATTAAACTTAAGATGCCTTTTATGGTTGAATAAGACTCCTTAAAGCTAACCCAAACTTAGGCTTAATAATAAAAAATATATTTAATAAATTGTTTACTAAAGAAACCAAAATCATAATAATATACCTTTAGAAAATAACTTAGGGTAGGGATGAAGGGAGTCAAACCCCTTTATTCTCTTCATAATGATTAGATGTTGAGTAGGCATTAAATGAACAAGAAAGTGTAAATTAAAATTAATCAATTTATTAAAATATTTGAAGTGAAACCTCCCATAATGTTTAACTTAAATAATTCTAAATTTTAGATAATCATACTCTTAAAGCTTAGTCAAGACACACCACACTAAACCTTAGCACACACATTAGAATGCAAAGTCACCAATTCTAGTCTTAGATTATGCCGGTGTATGTTATGGTGTGCTATTTTATTTTATGATGTAATGTTTTAGACATGATGTTATGATTATTTGTACATAGATTGGATGTTAGGTCACTATTATCCTAATGATATTTTCTGTAGGGGATTGTGCTAAAGGGGCCGCTATAATAATAAATAAATATAAATATCTTTGCTTACAGGTGCTACATATGCCCCTAAGCATAATCCAATTAGGATAGGTGGGCTTGGTTACCTAGTTATAGGGTGCTAAGTATAAATATATAAAATATAATTGTTCGGATTGTATGTTTATTTAGATAACATTCATTTTGCAACTATAGTTAGGTTTTAGCTTCCATAAATATGTAATTTTTATAATATGATTAGAATTAGTGCTATGGTGTTTAGGATGAGCAGTGGCTAGAAGGCAAAGACTTGGGATGCCTTGTGAAGAATGGAGTAAACTAATCCAAAAAAAGAAAAAAAAGTACAAGATTGAAGACTCCCATAGCAATTATTTCATTTGTAAAAAAATAATTGAAATTTGGTTGTATATGGGTAGAGCTCGGCTACCCAACTTTTCTCTTTTCTAGGGTGTACGACAATACCCGACCACATCTATCTCTTATTCTTTTATGAAATTCACTTGTTTGATTATTATGCTTAGTTTGTGCATTAGAAATGACATGCTTTTCATAGTTTCTTAAAATGTGATGACTTGATGTGTGGCTTGAATATGGCAGGCTCTTTGAAATAACATTAAATTTTCTATCATCACTAAAAACTCATAACTATATTTTAATACAACTTACAACCTCATCTTAAAGCTTAGGTTCATAATTAAGATAAATAAAAGATTTAGGAACCCTTTAGCTGAATGTTATATGCTATCACACCATGCATGCCATATTATTTTGCTCTTGAATATGGAGGGTTTCCACTCTTGCATGATAAGGGATATGCTTGACCTTTGATGGCAATCCATTATAATGGAGAACACCTCTTCTTACTGATTTGGCCCATAACTCTACTTCATCATGCATGTAGGCATAATTGTCCCAAACCTTGGTCCAAAAATAAATGTGTCAAAATTATTTAAGAAGTTATAAATTTTACATTAGTCTAGGTCATGTTTTCATACCAATCATGATCTAGTCTCTTAAGGAATGAGTTTAGGATTTTAGCTTCCTTCCTAATTAAATAATAGCCAAGCTATCTTGCATCTACATAAGATCGGCCTACATGGTTGGCCACTCTAGGTGGTTGTAAGTCCAAAAGAGTCGGGATGTGTCTATTCTCCCTTGTGGAGGTAAACCATTATATCCCATTTTCTCGATTAAACTTAGATTGTGATTCTAGCTTGTGCTAAGGAATTTTAGATTTAGGTTCTATGGCTACTTATTTCCTTTGGGCCATGAGCATATGTCCTCACCTCTTAGGCATCTCCACAATCTTGCATTGTTGGACTATAAGCCCTAACATTCTAATAAAATTTCAATTCAAACAAAAGTAAATTATCTCTTTCAAATATGTAAAGTCTCATTATATGGTAGATTGAAGCACTTAGTAGGCTTCCTAGTATCATGAGTGCTTCTTACTTATTCTCCTTTGGAATAAGTAATTAAGTCTTCCTATTTGAACATTCCCACTTAATTTTCAAAAGTACCCACTCCTTTGAAAGTCTATCTTTGAAATCTTTGAAGATACTTATTGACTACTTTAATTGATAGTATTCTTAAAAAATTTCCATTTTCTAAAATGTAATTAACTATGGAAGCTTGCTTCTATAGGGAACTAAAGAACACAACATAAAATAAACTTTGCTTTACTTCTCCATGTAAAATAGAGGAAAGATCTCTGGTATATACATAGACCCATCTGCCTTAGGAGTCTTTCTTAGGTGATTAGGTTCACTGTAGGGTGATATTTCCATCTCTCGAGATGGTACATTATACCTTAATATCGGACCCGATCACTTCAATAAGTACCCCCTAAGATCTATGTGATGCCCCTACAACTCTGAATTAAAACACCACAGTAATCACATATCTTAGTTATAGTTTATCATCTACCGTATTGTATTGTATAATATATAGTTTATAGTATGTGGTATAGTATAGTATGTAGCATATAGTGTATATTGTAGTGTAGTGTATATATTATGTGTATATGGCATGTATTATAGTATGGTATATTATTGTATATAGTTATTATAGTATATCATATAATATAGTGTAGTCTAGTGTTATCTAATATAGTTTAGTGTAACATAGAGTATGTAGTATAATATAGCATATTATAGCATATGGTATATAGTGTATAGTATATGGTATAACATAATAAAGCATAGTATAGTGTAGTATAGTATAGTTCATAATATTATATAGTATATTATAAAAGTGTAGTATAGTGTAATATAGTGTAGTGTAGTGTAGTGTATGTAGTATATTATATATTATTAATTCTATAGTATGTAGTATATTATAGTATAGTATTATAGAATGGTATAGTGTATTGTATGTAGTATAGTATAATACAATATAGTGTAGTATTATAATATATAGTGTAGTGTAGTGTATGCAATATGTAGCATAGTATATAGTATATAGTATAATGTAGTGTAGTGTACTATAGTATATTATATAGTATTATATAGTATTATATAGTATTGTATAATAGTGTAGTCTATGTAGTATAATATATAGTATAATATAATATATAATACATAGGGTATAGTATATGCTATAGTATAGTATATAGTTTTATATTGTATAATAGTGTAGTGTAGTGTATTGCATGTAGTATAATATAATTTATCATTGTATGTAGTTATTATATTATAGCATAGTGTAGTGTGTAGTGTATATAATATGTTGTGTATTGCATGTAGTATAATATATGGTATAGGATAGTATAATATATAATATAGGATATGATAGTATAGTATAGTATATTATAGGATAGTATAGTGTATATAATATGTTGTGTATTGCATGTAGTATGATATATAATATAGGATAATATAGTAAATAGTATATGATAGAATAGTATATTACAAGATAAAATAGTATAGTATAATTTATAGTATATTATTATAAGTAGTTATTATAGTATAATATATAGTGTAGTGTAGTATAGTGTTTTATAATGCGTAGAGTATTACATAGCATAAAGTATATTATAGTATATGGTATAGTATTGTGTAGTGTAGTGTATGTAGTATACCATATATTGTTTATACTATACTATGTAGTATACTATAATATAGTATATAATATACTAAGTATAGTATAACATAGTGTATAACATGCAATATATAGTATATTGTATGTAATATAGTATAGTATAGTATAGTATATTAGTGTAGTATAGTGTAGTGTAGTGTATGTAATATGTAGTATATAATATATAGTATAATATAATATAGTTGTGTGCTATATACTACAGTTAGTGTATGTAGTATGTAGTATATTATATAATATATAGAATAGTATAGTATAGCATATGTTATAGTGTAGTATATAGTTTTATATAGAATAGCAGTGTATTGTTGTGTAGTGTATATATTATGTTGTATATTGCATGTATTATATAGTATATAATAGATAACATAGTATAGTATAATATAGTATGTAGTATATTATAGTATAATATATAGTATAATATATACTATAATATAAAATAGTATTATATATTGTGTAGTGTATAGTAAATATAGTGGTATAGTATGCGTATGGTGTGGTGTTGGTGTGTAGTTTTATATGGTAATATAGATGTAATATATAGTATATTGTATGTAGTATATTATAATATAGTATATGGTATATAATAGTAAGGTATAGCATAGTATTGTATAGTATAATATAGTATAATATAGTATAATATAGTATAATATAGTATAATATAGTATAATATAGTATAGTATATCATATTATAGTATAGTATAATATATTATAGTATAGTCTGGTATAGTATAGTACAGTGTAGTATATTATAGTATAGTATAATATACTATGTGGTGTATACAATATAATATATAGTGTATAGTGTAGTATATAGTCTAGGATAGAATAGGATAAGATAGTATAATATAGTAAATAGAACATAGTGTTTAGTATATGCTATTGCATAGTATTTATTTTTATATTGTTTAATAGTGTTGTGTAGTGTAGTGTAGTGTTGTGTATTGTGCAGTGTAGTATATATAAAATGTTATGTATTACAAGTAGTATAGTATAGTATATTATTATATATAGTTATTATAGTATAGTGTAGTGTATAGTTTAGTTTATATAATATGTTATATATTACATATAGTATAATATAGTATAGTATAGTATAGTATATATAAAGTATATTGTGTAGTGCAGTATAATATAGTAGTGTAGTGTTGTGTAGTATAGTGCAGTGTAGTATACTACAGTGTCTATAGTATGCTATATATTACATGTAATATAGTATATTAGTAAGTGTTGTATACTATAGTATGTTGTGTTGGGTAGTGTGGTACATAGTATATAATATATTGCATGTAATCTATTATTTTATAGTATATAATATACTATAGTATCGTATTATATAGTATTGTATAGTGTATAGTATATATTATGGAATATAGTAGTGTATTATGTAGTGTAGTATTGTTTAGTGTATAACATAATATAGTATAGTATAATATAGTATAATATAGTATAGTATTACATATTATAGTATAATATAACATATTATAGTATAGTATAATAATGGTGTAGTTTTGTGTATTGTAGTATATAGTATTTAGTATATTATATGTAATATAATATATTATATAATATTATATAGTATATTATATGGTATAGTATGGTTTATTATTGTATGCAGTTATTATAGCATATTATATACTATATGGTATAATATAGTATACCATAGTTTAATTTGGTATATAAATTTTTATGGTATAATAGTGATGTGTAGTATAGTGTTTATAATATAATGCATATAATACGTTGTATATTGCATGTAGTATATATTATATAGTATAATATGATACAATATAGTATGTAGTATATTGCATGTAGTATAATATGTAGTATAGTATGGTATATTATTATAAGCAGTTATTATAGTATAGTATATAGTATAGTGTAGTGTAATATTATATAATGTGATTTAGTGTAAAACATAATATATAGAATATTATAGCATATAGTGTAGAGTATATTATATAGTATAATATGTGTTGTATAGTGTATATTGCTTATACTATAGTATGTAGTATATTATAATATACTGTATAACATGTAGTATATAATATATAATATATAGTATATAATATATAGTATGTAGAATAATATAGTTTAGTAGTGTAGTGTAGTAGTAGATAATGTAGTATAGTGTAGTATGGTATAATATAATATGTAGTATATTACAGTTGTGTAGTGTGTAGTGTGTATTGTATATAACATGTGTATATTGCATGCAGTATAGTATGGTATATTATTGTATGTAGTTATTATAGTATAGTATATAATATATTATAGTGTAGTGTATGTAGTATATAGTATATTGTATGCAGTATAATTTAGTATAGTACAGTATAGTATATAGTATATAGTATATAGTGTATAGTGTATATAGTATAGTTTATAGTTTTATATAGTATAATAGTGTAGTGTAGTGTACATAGTATGTTCTCTATTGCATGTAGTATATAGTATATAATATAGTATGGTATAATATAATATGCAATTTATTATATTATAGTATATAATATACTATAATATAGTATTGTGTAGTGTATAGTATAATATATTATAATATATAGTACATATCAAATAGTATAGAATATCATAGTATAAAATAATATTTATATAGTATAGTAAGTAGTGTAGTGTATATAGTATGTTGTGTAGTATAGTATAATATATTGTATAGTATATAGTATAATATAGTATATAATGTAGTGTAGTATGTAGTGTATAGTGTGTAGTGTAGTGTATATAATATGTGTATATTGCATGTAGTGTAGTAAATAGTATAGTTTGGTATATTATTGTATGCCGTTATTATATAATAGTATATAATGTAGTGTAATGCAGTGTTGTATAATGTAGTACATATTATATAATATATTATATGTAGTATAGTATAGTATATATATATTATAGTATATAGTATATTATTGTATAGTATTATAAATTATAGTATAGTATAGTATAGTATAGTATAGTCTATTATAATATAGTATAGTATAATATAGTATAGTATAATATAGTATAGTAGTATATTATAGTGTAGTGTATATAGTATATTGTATTTTATTTGTATTATAGTATGTAGTATATAACATATAATATATCGTATATTATATGTAGTATATTATAGAATAGTATAATATATAGCATATAGCGTATAATATATGATATAGAATAGTATATAGTTTAATATAGTATAATAGTGTAGTGTAGTATAATGTATTGTGTAGTGTAGTGCACATAGTATGTTATATATTGCATGTAGTATATAGTATAATATGGTATAATATAGTATGTAGTATATTATAGTATAGTCTATAATATATTATAGTAATATATAGTGTATAGTATATAGTATAATATTGTGTAGTATAGTGTATTATTTTATGTAGTGTTGTGTAGTGTAGTGTATATATTATGTGTATATTGCATGTAGTATAATATATAGTATAGTATGGTATATTATTGTTTGGAGTTATTATAATATAGTATAACATATTATAGTGAAGTATAGTATAGTTTATTGTATTATATTGTACAGTATAGTAGTGTAGTATTGTGTAGTGTTTATTGTTTGTACTATAATATGTAGTATATTATAGTATAGTATTATAGTATTATATTGTGTATATTATATAGTACAATGTATAGCGTAGCATATTATATGCAATATTGTATATAGTATATAGGATATAGTATTTGATATAGTATAATATATAGTTTTATATAGTATAATATTATAAAGTAGTGTATATAGTATGTTGTATATTGCATTTAGTATAATATATTATTGTATGTAGTTATCATGGTATAGTGTTGTGTTGTGTTGTGTAGTGTGCAGTGTATATGATATAGTATAATATATAGTTTTATATTGTATAATAGTGTAGTATTGTGTATTGTGTTGTTTAGTGTATATAGTATATTGTCTACTACATGTAGTATATACTATATAATTTAGTATGGTATAATATAGTATACAATATATTATATAATAGTATATAATATACTATATTATAATACTATGTAGTGTATACTATAATATAGTATAGTGTATAGTATATACTATATAATATAACATTGTATAAAATGATATTTATATAGTATAGTATGCTGTGTAGTGTTGTGTAGTGTATATAACATGTTGTGTAGTATAGTGTAATATATTGTATAGTATATAGTATAATATAGTATATAGTGTGTGCAGTGTATATAATATGTGTATATTGCATGTATTATATTATATAGTGTAGTATGGTATTATAATAAAGTATATAATATAGTGTAATGTAGTGTTGTATAATGAAGTACATATTATATGTAATATATGGTATAACATAGTATAATATAGTATATTATAGTATAGTATGGTATAGAATAGTATAATATAGTATAATATAGTAGTATATTATAATGTAGTGTATGTAGTATATTGTATAATATTATATTATAGTATGTAGTATATAACATATAATATATCATTTATTATATGTAATATAATATAAATATGTATAATTTACATTATATGCTCATATAGTATATGCTATAGTATAGTATATAGTTTAATATATTATAATAGTGTAGTGTAGTATAATGTATTGTGTAGTGTAGTGCATATATTATGTTGTATATTGCATGTAGTATATAGTATAATATGGTATAATATAGTATGTCATATAGATAGTCCATAATTTATTATTGTATTATATATTATATATAAAATATAGATAATTATATAGTATTATTTAGTGTAGTGTTGTGTAGTGTAGTGTATATATTATGTGTATTTTGCATATAGTAAAATATATAATATAGTATAACATATTATAGTGAAGTATAATATAGTTTATTGTATTACGTTGTATAGTATAGTAGTGTAGTATAGTGTAGTGTTTATTATTTGTACTATAATATGTAGTATATTATAGTATAGTATTATAGTATTATATAGTGTATATTATATAATACAGTATATAGTGTAGCATAGTGTATGCAATATTATATATAATATATAGGATATAGTATTTGATATAGTATAGTATATAGTTTTATATAGTATAATATTGTAAAGTAGTGTATATAGTATGTTGTATATTGCATGTAGTATAATATATTATTGTATATAGTTATCATAATATAGTGTTGTGTTGTGTTGTGTAGTGTGCAGTGTATATTCTATAGTATAATATATAGTTTTAAATTGTATAATAGTTTAGTATTATGTATTGTGTTGTGTAGTGTATATAGTATATTGTCCACTGCATGTAGTATATACTATATAGTATAGTATGGTATAATATAATATACAATATATTATATTATAGTATATAATATACTATAGTATAGTATTGTGTATTGTATACTATAAAATAGTATAGTGTATAGTATATTCTATATAGTATAATATTATATAAAATAATATTTATATAGTATAGTATGCAGTGTAGTGTATATAGAATGTTGTGTAGTATAGTGTAATATATTGTATAGTATATAGTATAACATAGTATGTAGCGTATTGCAGTGTATATAATATGTGTATATTGAATGTATTATAGTATATAGTGTAGTATGGTATTATAATAAAGTATATAATATAGTGTAATGTAGTGTTGTATAATGAAGTACATATTATATGTAGTATATGGTATATCATAGTATAATATAGTATAGTATAATATAGTATGGTATAGAATAGTATAATATAGTATAGTATCATAGTCAGGGGTGGAATTAACCACTTTTTTCAGGGTGGGCAAACTAATTATCAAAATTTCAAACAAAAATTTTTATTATCATTTATTAATTTTTAGGGTGGGCAAACTAATAAAATGAAAAAAATTTGTCTTTATTAGGCAAGATTTTTTTTTTTTAGGGGAATTATTTTTTTAAAAGAAACTATAATATAAAAAATTGAGGGTGGGATTGCCCCACTCATATCGATGAGTCCTCACGATGGTAGTATATTATAATGTAGTGTATGTAGCATATTGTATATTATTCATATAATAGTATGTAGTATATAACATATAATATATCTTATATTATATGTAGTATAATATAGTATAGTATAATACATTGCATATAACATATAGTATATGCTATAGTATAATATATAGTTTAATATAGTATATAGTATAATATGGTATAATATAGTATGTCGTATATTATAGTATATTCTCTAATTTATTATTATATTATATAGTATATAGTATATAATATAGTATAGTATAGTGTATTATTTAATGTAGTGTATATATTATGTGTATATTGCATGTAGTAATAATATAGTATAACATATTATAGTGAAGTATAGTATAGTTTATTGTATTACATTGTATAGTATAGTAGTGTAGTATAGTGTAGTGTTTATTGTTTGTACTATAATATGTAGTATATTATAGTATTATATAGTGTATATTATATAATACATTATATAGTGTAGCATAGTGTATGCAATATTATAAATAGTATGTAGGATATAGTATTTGATATAGTATAGTATATAGTTTTATATAGTATAATATTGTAAAGTAGTGTATATAGTATGTTGTATATTGCATGTAGTATATTATATTATTGTATATAATTATCATAGCATAGTGTTGTGTTGTGTAGTGTAGTGTACAGTGTATATGCTATAGTATATATATAGTTTTAAATTATATAATAGTGTAGTATTGTGTATTGTGTTGTTTAGTGTATATAATTATATGTCTACGCGTAGTATATACTATATAATACATGATATAATATAATATACAATATATTATATTATAGTATATAATATACTATAGTATAATATTGTGTATTTTATACTATAATATAATATAATGTATAGTATATTCTGTATAGTATAGCATTGTATAAAATAGTATTTATATAGTATAATATGTAGTGTAGTGTTGTGTAGTGTATATAGCATGTTGTGTAGTATAGTATAATATATTATATATTATATAGTATAATATAGTATGTAGCATAGTGTGGTTATATATATAATATATTTATATTGCATGTGCATGGTATATGTGTAGTATGGTATTATAATAAAAGTATATAATATAGTGTAATGTGGTGTTGTATAATGGCGTTACATATTATATTATATATTATATGTAGTATATTGCATGGTAATATAGTATAATTATAATATATTATGTATAAAATAATTTATATATAATTATAATATAGTAGTATATTATAATGTAGTATATGTAGTATATTATATATTATTTATATTATAGTATGTAGTATATATCATACAATATATCATATATTATATGTAGTATAATATAGTATAGTATAGTATATTGCATATAACATATAGTATATGCTATAGTATAGTATATAGTTTAATATATTATAATAGTGTAGTGCAGTATAATGTATTTATTGTAGTGCATATAGTATGTTGTATATTGCACGTAGTATATAGTATAATATGGTATAATATAGTATGTTGTTTATTATAGTATAGTCTATAATTTATTATTGTATTATATATTATATAATATATAGTATAGTATAGTATAATGTATTATTTAGCATAGTGTTGTGTAGTGTAGTGTATATATTATGTGTATATTGCATGTAGTAAAATATATAGTATAATATGGTATATTATTGTATGGATCTATTATAATATAGTATAGCCTATTATAGTGAAGTATAGTATAGTTTATAGTATTATATTATATAGTATAGTAGTGTAGTATAGTGTAGTTTTTAATGTTTGTACTATATTATGTAGTATATTATAGTTTAGTATTATAGTATTATATAGTGTATATTATATAGTATAGTATAGTATATAGTGTAGCATAGTGTATGTAATATTGTATATAGTATGTAGCATATAGTATATAGTATATAAGATATATTATTTGATATAGTATAATATATAGTTTTATATAGTATAATATTGTAACGTAGTGTATATAGTATGTTGTATATTGCATGTAGTATTATAGATTATTATATGTAGTTATCATAGTATAGTGTTGTGTTGTGTTGTGTAGTGTGTAGTGTATATGCTATAGTATAATATATAGTTTTATATTCTATAATAGTGTAGTATTATGTATTGTGTTGTGTAGTGTATATAATATATTGTCTACTGCATGTAGTATATACTATATAATATAGTATGGCATAATATAATATACAATATATTATATTATAGTATATAATATACTATAATATAGTATAGTGTATAGTATATATTGTATAGTATAGTATAGTATAAAATAGTATTTATATAGTATAGTATGTAGTGTAGTGTTGTGTAGTGTATATAGTATGTTGTGTAGTATAGTGTAATATATTGTATATTATATATAATATAATATAGTATGTAGTGTGGTCTTACATAATTATTGTTATTATGTAGTATAGTATATAGTGTAGTATGGTATTATAGTAAAGTATATAATATAGTGTATTGCAGTGTTGTATAATGTAGTACATATTATATTGTATTTTATATGTAGTATAATATAGTTTATGGTATAGAGTAGTATAATATATTATAGTATAGTATAGTATAATATAATTAAAAATATGGTATATGGTATAATTTTATAGTATAATTATGGTATAATTTATAATTATAATTTATAATTATAGTATATGGTATATTATGGGTTAGTTTATATAGTATATTATATATTTTATTATGTTAGTATATAACATATAATATATCATTTATTATATCAGCATTATATTATAATATATTATAGCATATAGCATTATGTGTATCTATAGTATAGTATATAATTTAATATAATATAATAGTGTAGTGCAATATAATGTATTGTGTAGTGTAGTTCATTTAGTATGTTGTATATTGCATGTAGTATATAGTATAATATCGTATAATATTGTATGTAGTATATTATAGTATAGTCTATAATATATTATTGTATTATATAGTGTATATTATATAGTATAGTATAGTATAGTGTATAATTTAGTATAGTGTATATATTATGTATATATTGCATGTAGTATAATATATAGTATAGTATGGTATATTATTGTATGGAGTTATTATAATATAGTATAGCATATTATAGTGAAATATAGTATAGTTTATTGTATTATATTGTATAGTATAGTAGTGTAGTATAGTGTAGTGTTTATTATTTATACTATAGTATGTAGTATATTATAGTATAGTATTATAGTATTATATAGTGTATATTATGTAGTATATTATAGTATATAGTGTAGCATAATGTATGTAATATAGTATATATTATATAGTGGTATTTGATATAGTATAGTATATAGTTTTATATAGTATGATATTGTAAAGTAGGGTATATAGTATGTTGTTTAATGCATGTAGTATATTATATTATTATGTGTAGTTATCATAGTATAGTGTTGTGTTGTGTTGTGTAGTGTGTAGTGTATATGCTATAGTATAGTATATTGTTTTATATTATATAATAGTGTAGCATTGAGTATTGTATTGTGTAGTGTATATAGTATATTGTCTACTACATGTAGTATATACTATATAATATAGTATGATATAATATAATATACAATCTATTATGTTATAGCATATAATATACTATAGTATAGTATTGTGTAGTGTATACTATAATATAGTATAGTGTATATTATATTTTCTATAGTATAGCATAATATAAAATAGTATTTATATAGTATAGTATGTAGTGTAGTGTTCTATAGTATAGTGTAATATATTGTATAGTATATAGTATAATATAGTATGTAGTGTAGTGGATTATATATAATTGTATTGCATGTAGTATAATATGTAGTATGGTTTATAATATAATATATAATACAGTGTAATGCATTGTTGTATAATTTAGTACATATTATATAGTATACTATAGTATATGGTATAGCATAGTATAATATAGTATAATATAGTATGGTATAGTATGGTATAGTATAGCATAATTGTAAGTATGGTATAAGTATGGTATAGTATAGTATAGTATAGTATGGTATAATATAGTATAGTATAATATGGTATATTATAATTTAGTATATATATATATTATAGCATGGTATAGTGGTATAGTATGGTATGGTATGTATAGTATAGTGTACTATATTATAATTATGGTATAATATAATAGCATATTATAATAGCGTTATGTAGTATGTTATATTATTTGTATTATAGTATGCAATATATAGTATATAATATATCATATATTGTATTTAGTTTAGTACAATATAGTATAGTATATAACATATAGCATATAGTATATGCTATAGTATAGTATATAATTTTATATTGTATAAAAGTGTTGTGCAGTATAATATATTATGTAGTGTAGTGTATATTATATGTTGTATATTGCTTGTAGTATATAGTATGTTGTATATTGCATGTAGTATATATCAAAATATGGTATAATAGTAGTGTAGTGCAGTGTAGTATACTATTGTGTATATATTATGCTATATAGTGCATGTAATTTAGTATATATGTAAGTATTGTATACTATAGTATGTTGTGTTGGGTAGGGTAGTACATAGTATATAATATATTGCATGCAATATATTATATCATAGTATATAGTATACTATAGTATTATATTCTATAGTATTGTATAGTGTATAATATATATTATATAATATAGTAGTGTATTACTTAGTGTAGTATTGTCCAGTGTACAACATAATATAGTATAGTATAATATAGTATAATATTGTATAGTATAATAAAGTATAGTATAGTATAGTATAGTAGTGGTGTAGTTTTGTGCAGTGCAGTATATAATATATAGTATATTATATGTAATATAATGTAATATATAATATTATGTAGTATAGTATAGTGTATATAATATGTTGTATATTGCATGTAGTATAGTATATGGTACAATATGATTTATTATTGTATGCAATTATTATAGTATAGTATATAGTATATTGTAAGTATAGTATACCATAGTTTAGTTTAGTATATAGTTTTTATGGTATAATAGTGTAGCGTACTCTAGTGTTTATAGTATAATGCATATAGTAAGTTGTATATTGCATGTAATATATAGTATATAGTATAATATGGTAAATTATTATAAGTAGCTATTATATTATAGTATATAGTATAGTATAGGGTAATGTTGTATAATGTGGTGTAGTGTAGGACATGGTATATAATATATTATAGTATATAGTGTATAGTATATTATAAAATTATAATATATATTATATATATTATCTTGTTTACTTATGGTATATAATATACTATAATTTATAGTGTATAACATGTGGTATATAATATATAAATTATAAGTAATAGTTTGTGGTATTTAATATGTATTGTAGTATTTATAGTATATGTATAATATATGTATTACAATATATTATAATATAGTATCACATTATATAGTATTGTATAGTGTATAGTATATATTATATAATATAGTAGTGTATTGTGTAGTATTGTCTAATGTATGATATAGTATAATATATTATAGTATAGTAGTGGTGTAGTTTTTTGTAGTGTAATATATAATATATAATATATTATATGTAGTATAATATAGTATATAATATTATGTAGTATAATATAGTGTTGTATAGTGTAGTCTATATAGTATGTTATATATAGCATGCAATATAGTATATGATATAGTTTGGTTTATTATTATATGTAGTTAGTATAGTATAGTATATAGTATATGGTATAATATAGTATACCATGGTTTTGGTTTAAATATGGTTTTTGGTATAATGGTGTGGTGTTCTGGTGTTCAGTATAATGCATATATTTATGCATCTTACTTTTTATCTTACTCTTATATCTTATCTTAAACTATATATATATAATATATAATATATAATATTTAATTGAAACACTACACAACACTATACTATACATTATTTATAATGACATAGATATTACCATATATATATATATTTCTAGAATATAAAATATTATATTTCTATGTTTAGCTGCGCTGCGTAATTATGTTATTTTAATTTATTTTACAATACGCATGCGTTGCATTCATGCATCTTTATGTAAAATCATTGTTTGCTATTTCTTATTCTTATACATAAACTTGTGTTTGCTTATTGTAACATGCCAGACATATCTATTTGTCTCAATTTAACTGTTTTAATATTTGTGCTATATTATTATACTATATATTATAGCATATGTTATCTTATGTTATATTTATGTATTTATGCTTTTTGTCTTATTATTTTAGGATTAATACTTTACGTTCAATATACTTTTTATATATATAAAGAAATGTACAATTATTATTTATTTATGTTTGTATTATATTGTATTATATGTTTAATGTAATATATAGATAGTAATTATATTTATAGTTTTATTTTTAGTGATATGGTTTAATATATTATAATATTAGTCTTATAATGTATTTATTGTGGTGCTTATGGTATGTTGTATATTGTTTAGTATATATTATAATCATAATATAGTATGTTGTTTTATTATAGTATAGTCATAATTTATTATTGTATTATATATTATATATAATATATAGTATAATATATATATGTATTTAGCATGGTGTTAGCGTTAGTGTATATATTATGTGTATATTGCATGTAGTAAAATATATAGTATAATATGGTATATTATTGTATGGATCTATTATAATATAGTATAGCCTATTATAGTGAAGTATAGTATAGTTTATAGTATTATATTATATAGTATAGTAGTGTAGTATAGTGTAGTTTTTAATGTTTGTACTATATTATGTTATATTATAGTTTTAGTATTATAATTATTATATAGTGTATATTATATAGTATGAGTATAGTATATATTTAGCATAGTGTTGTAATATTGTATATAGTATATAGCTATTATATAGTATATAAGATATATTATTTGATTATATAATATATAGTTTATATGGTATAATATTGTAGCGTGTTATATATAATTTATTGTATATTGCATGTAGTATTATAGATTATTATATGTAGTTAGCCTTAAGTATGGTGTTGTGTTGTGTTTGTGTGATTATTGTAGTATTTTATGGTATAATATATGGTTTATAATAATTTTGAGTATTATGTATTGTGTTTATTGTGTATATAATATATTGTCTACTGCTAGTATATACTATATATATAGTATGGCATAATATAATATACAATATATTATAATAATTATATAATATACTATAATATAGTATAATTATATATTATATATAATTATAAATAGTATAAAAATATTTATATATATGTGGTGTAGTTTTGTAGTAAAATATATAGTATGTTTGTGGTATAGTGTAATATATTGTATAAATATAATAATAAATATAATTATGTAGTGTAGTGCGACATAATGTAATATATTATATTATAGTACTATCTATTGTATAGTATAATATAATATAGTATAAAATATATATTGTATAAAAAAGTATATCATAGTATAAAATAGTACCTACATATAATAGTATTATAGCAGTGTTTATTATATAATATGTTATAAAGATGTTAATATATTGTATATAATATATGTAATATAATAATATGCGTGAATTGCAATTATTAAAATAGTGATGTATATAATATTTATATATAGTATAGTATGGTATATTATTGTATTTAGTTATTAAAGTATAGTATATAGTATAGTGTTGTGTAGTGTTGTATAATGTAGTACATATTATATAGTATATTGCATGTGATTTAATATAGTATAACATAGTATAGTGTAGTATATTATAATATAGTAGCATATTATTGTATATTAGTTGTATTATAATATGTAGTATATAGTATATAGTATATTATATATTATCATAGTATAATATTATATATTATAATATATTCCATAGTATAATTATATAATTTTTATATAGCATAATAGTTTTTATTATTGTTGTGATGTCAAGTAGTGTAGTGAAGTATAACATAACATAGCATAACATAGCATAACATAGCATAGTGTACTATAGTATTATATAATATAGTATAGTATTGTAATTATAGTTTGTAAAGTAATATAACATGGTTTATAGTATTATACTATTATGGTATAATAATTATTTGTAGGTGTATATTTAAAATTATATTGTTTTACTTTATATTATGTGGTATATTATGGTATAATTATTATAATATTGATTTATAGTGTATTATGTGGTAGAGTATTATAATATATTAGTAGTCAGTATAAAGTATATTTAGTGTATGCAAACTATGGTATAGTATTAAATTATAATATGTTGTATATAGTATAATTATGGTATATAATATTCATAATTATAGTAGGTGTTTGCGTGGTATTTAATATAATTATATTATAATTATATTATGGTATAATTATATAATTACATAATGTATAATTATATTTATAGTATAGATAGTATAATTATATTTTTAATTGTATGTTATAATATATAGTGTATAACGTAGTATATAGTATAGTATAAGATAGTATAATATAAAATAACATATAGTACATAGTGTATAGTATATGCTATAGCATAATATATATTTTTATGTTGTATAATAGTGTAGTGTAGTCTAGTGCATTATGTAGTGCATTGTATATAATATGTTGTGTATTGCATGTAGTATAGTATATTATAGTATAGTCTAGTATAATATATCATAGTATAGTATAGTATAATATAATATAGTATAATATGTAGTATAGTATAATATAATATAGTGTTGACCTCACTTTTGGAGTGAAGATTGTTCATTCCAATCCTAGGTCTAGGATTATTTTAGAAATTTAGATTTCCTTAGTGTTAAGAGACTTCTTGTGACTAAGGGAACATTAAACCTATGTCTAGAGACTTATAGAGCATAACCTTAAAGCTTAGGCTTACATAGAATGAGTAAGCTCCTAAGATTATCATACCCATTAGTTACTCTATACAATAATATATTATAGTATAGTATAGTAGTGTAGCATAGTGTAGCATAATGTAGTGTAGTGTATGTAGCATATTGTTTATTGTTTGTACTATAGTATGTAGTATATTATTGTATAGTATCATAGTATGGTATAGTGTATAGTATGTAGTATAAAGTATATTGTATGTTGTATAGTATATATTGTAGTGTAGTGTATGCAATATGTAGTATAGTATGTAGTAAAATATAGTATAATATACTATAGTATAGTGTATAGTATTATATGATATGAATCGTTGTGGTATATGATTTAGTGTATTGTGTGTTTGTGGTATTGGTTAATATAAAATATAAAATATAGTTTATAGAGTATAATAATGTAGTGTAGTGTATATAGTATGTTGTATATTGCATGTAGTATATAGTATAATATGATATAAAATAGTGTGTAGTACATTATAATATAGTTTATAATATATTATAATATAATATTATATAGTGCAGTATTATGTAGTATGGTTTAAATATATATAATATATTATGTTATTAGGTATAGTATATAATATCTTATAATTTAGAGTATTGTATAATTTATAGTATATATAATATATAATCTGGTTATAGTGTAGTGTAGTTACCAAAATATAATATATTACATGTAGTATAATATAGTATAGTATAATATGGTATATTAATATATGTAGTTATTATAGTATAGTATATTGTAGTATATAGTGTATAATATATAGTATATGGTATAGTATAGTATGGTATAGCATAGTATAGTGTAGTATAGTATATTTTAGAGTATTATATAGTTTAATATAGTAGTGTAAAATAGTGTAGTGTAATGTAGTGTATGTAGTATATAGTATATATTATATAGTTTATAGTAGTATATAGTATTGTATAGCATAGTATAATAGTGTAGTATAATGTAGTGTATGTGGTATATTTATATTTTTTATTATAGTATAATTTATAATATGATGTAATATGCTATAACATTGTATATAGTTTTAAATAGTATAATAATGTAGTGTAGTGTAATGTAGATAGTAGCAGATTATGGTATAAATAAAGTATAAGTAATATGTACATAAAGGTAGTGTAGTACACCACCGGTCCCAAGTCCCGATGTGAAAAGTGGAGGGTTAGGTAGTGACAAAGATAAAACTTGTCAAATAATCATGACATGAATCCTTTAAATCAGTGTTAATGCTAGAGTGTCCCCAGAAGCGATATGGCTTGAATGAAAAAATGCTAGAGCCACCGACGGCCCCGTATGTTAAATAAGTAAGGGTTCCCACATTATGGACGGATGGCAAAGAAGTTAGTCCATGAAACTAGAATTTGGTTAGATCTTGAATATAGGTATTTTACAAGTAAATTAATGGAATTAATAGATATTATGGTTCATAAAAAGATAAATATTTTATGTGTTCAAGAAACTAAATGGGTTGGGGAGAAGGCCATGAAGATTGATAGTTTAGGTTATAAGCTTTGGTATTCAGGTAGAAGTCAAACTAGAAATGGTGTAGGTGTGATTATAGATAAAAGTTTGAAGGATAATGTTATACATATTAATAGATGTGGAGATAGAATTATAGCTTTAAAGATTATTGATACTAAGATTATCAATGTTATAAGTGTCTATGCTCCTCAAGTAGGTTTGAAAAAAGAAAATTTTGGAATGAATTAGAGGGATTAATATAAAAGATACCTCTTGAAGAAAAAGTATTTATTGGAGGAGATTTAAATGGACATGTTGGTAGAGTGGTAGAAGATTTTAAAAGTATTCATGGTGGTTATGGATTTGGGGTGACTAATGAAGAAGGTAGGACTATATTAGATTTTTCTTTAGCTTATGATTTTGTAATTGCAAACACATTATTTAAGAAAAGAGATGAACATATTATTACTTATAAAAATGGATCTAGTAAAACACAAATTGAGATTATTTCATAAGAAAATAGATCATTAGATTGTAAAGATTGTGCGTCATTCAAGTGAAAATCTAAGTACCCAACATCGATTATTAGTTTTAGATTTTAAGATGAAAGGTTGTAAGAGAAAAATAAACCAAATTATTATCCTAGAATTAGATGGGGACACTTAAAGAACACAAATAAAAATATTTTAAGAACAAAACACAAGAGATTAGAATTTGGGATGTTCAGAGGAAGCTAATATTATGTGGGAAAAATAAGTAAACAAGTTAAGCATAAGTGCTTGGAGAATCAAAAGGAAAGTTTATTTTAATAAGAATAGTTGGTGGTGGAGTCGAGGGTGCAAGAAAAGATAAAAAAATAAGAAGTATTATTATAAAACTGGTTTAGATGTAAAACTTGAGAATTGGGAAAGATATAAAGTGGCCTAGAGATTCTAAGAAAGCAAGATATGACAAAAAAATTTAGCTTTAGTGATTTATATAATAGATTAGATACCAAAGAAGGTGAAAGATGTATGTATAAGTTAGCCAACCAAAGAGATAGGATAAGTAAAGACATAATTCAAGTGAGGTGTATTAAGGATGAAAATAATAAAATGCTTTTAGAAAATGATATTGAAAATAGGTGGATGAGGTATTTTGATAAACTTTTCAATGAAGGAAAGTATGATTGATTTTAGCAACCTTAATACCCTAAAAAAAAATAGAGAATTTCATTTTATCATCATTAGTAAATGAAGTTAGTGAAGCTTTAAAGAAAATGAAATGTGGAAAACAAGAGGACCGATAATATTCCAATAGAAGCGTGGAAATGTTTAGGAGATCAAGGAATTTCTTGGCTCACAAATCTTTTTAATGTAATTTTAAAGACTAAAAAGATGCCAGATGAGTGGAGAAAGAGTTTGTTGGTTCCTATATTTAAGAATAAAGGTGATGCACAAGAGTGTGCAAATTATAGAGGAATTAAGTTAATGTGCATACATTAAAATTATGGGAGAGAGTAATTGAGCATAGGTTACGAAGTTTCTCACAATCAATTTGGTTTCATGCCAGGTAGATCTATTATGGATGCTATGCATTTGTTAAGGGGTTTAATGGAGAAGCATAGAGAAAGTAAGGAGGATCTACATATGATATTTATTGATTTAGAGAAAGCTTATGATAAAGTTTCAAGAGATGTTCTTTGGAGAGTTCTAGAACAGAAAGGAGTTAATATTGGTTATATTCAAGTCATTAAGGATATGTATACTAGAGCTTACTTGTGTCCAAACACAAGGAGGGTTGACAAAATATTTTCCTATTTCAGTTGGATTACATCAAGGATCAGCTTTAAGCCCTTATCTTTTTTACTTTAGTTATGGATGTTCTTACTTGGAATTTTCAAGAAGATGTACCTTGGTGTATGCTTTTTCCTGATGAGATTCTTCTTGTTGATAAGACTAGAGAGGGAGTCCAATAGAAACTTGAATTATGGAGGTCAACTCTAGAGTCTAAAGGTTTCCATTTAAGTAGATCTAAAACTGAATATATGGAGTGTAATTTTAGTTGTAGAAGTTCTAGTGGTAGTGTTGTGACATTAGGTGAACAAGTCATTAATAAGAGTGAACGTTTAAGATATTTAGGCTCTATTGTTCAAAATGATGGTGAAATAGATGGAGATGTTATTAGTAGAATTCAAGTTGGATGGTTGAAGTGGAGGAATGCATCTTGCCTATTATGTGATAGAAAAGTTCCACTTAAACTTAAGGGAAAATTTTATAAGATGATGGTAAGACCTGCAATGACTTATGGTGCATAATGTTGGCCAACAAAAGAGAAGCATAAGACTAAGTTAAGTGTTACAGAGATGATGATGCTTAGGTGGATGAGTGGCTTTACTCTTAGAGATAGAATGCAAAATGAGTATATTCGGGAAAAAGTTGGCATAGCTCCAGTGGTAGATAAGATTAGGGAGAGTCGCCTTAGATGGTTTGGCCACATAAAGCTGACCGTCCAGATGACCATTAGAGAGTAGATGCATTAGATTTGCCTTATGTTAAGAAAGGTAGAGGTAGACCTAAAAAAGACTTGGTTAAGATGTATAAAAAATGATCTTAGTATACTTGATTTAAATGAGACACATAATGGACTAAAGATTCATGTAGCCGACCCCACCTGGTGGGATTAAGGCTTGTTGTTGTTGGATAGTGTAGTGTAGTGTATGTAGTCTATTAGATGCTACATGTAGTATGGTATAGTATATAGTGCATATACTATGTTGTATATTACATGTAGTTTAGTATATAGTATATTATGATATAAGATGACATATAATGTAGTATATATAATATACTATATATTGTATGAAGTATAGTATATTGCATGTACTATAATTTATAATATATAGTTTAATGTTTATACTTACATCTACTTCTGGATGCATCAAATATGAAGCAATCATAGATGTGATCTAGGGAAAATGTGCCACTTTACTTAGCTTATAACAAAAGAAAGAATTTAAAAAAATGTCTTATTTTTCTCTCTTTTTGATATGAATATAAAAAATTTGAGTATGAGAAGTATAATATAGTATATTATTGTATGTAGTTATCATAGTATAGTCTAATGTATATGCCATAGTATAATATATAGTTTTATATAGTATAATAGTGTAGTATTATCTATTGTGTAGTGTAGTGTACATAGTATGTTGTCTATTGCATGTGGTTGTTGACCCCATTTTTAGAATGAGCTCTCAACACCTCCATCTTAAGCTTAGGATTTCTCTTAAACTTTAAGAGTTCCTTAGTCTTAAGATAAATCTAGCGATTAGATGGACACTCTCATCTAGCCCTAGAAGACTTAGAAGAGTTAGCCATAGGAATAGGTCATGCCTTAGGGGTGTTAGAAAAATCTCCTACCCTTTAGCTTAAATCATTCCTCACTTTCCTTCAAGTAAAACTCCAAATCAATTCTATTTGATTTTATCAAACTCAAATCAATTCCATGATTCAATTCCATGATTGAGATCCATGATTGAAACCCATGACCAAAATCCATCAAAAATTTCTAAGTTCAAATTTCCTAAGTCTTTAACCCTTTCTTAAGGACTTAGCCAAAATCATGATAAAAAACTATTCAAATCTTTGAGATTTTCTCATAATCCATTTATATTCTCATTTATATTCATATTTATAAATAAAATATAAATTCAAATCAATCCAATCAAATTCAAAATTCCAAATCAATTCATGAAAATTTCCTTAAGTCCCTTTAATTTTCCAATAAAGGATTTAGCCAAAATCCACTCTAAACCTTGATCAAATCACTTCAAATCCATGGGATTTTCTCAAAACTTATTTATATTCTCATTTATATTCACATATCTAAATGAAATATAAATATAAATCAATTAAATCCAACCCTCAAATTAAATTCCAAATTTAAAATGCTTGAAATTCGCTTAAATCCCTTAATTTTCCATTAATGGAGTTAACTTAAGCTTTGATCAAACCTATTCAAACTCATGATATTTTCTCAAAACTTAGTTGTATTCTCATTTATATTCTCATATGTAAATGAAATATAAATATAAACCAATCAAATCCAATTAAAAAAAAAATTAAATTTCAAATTAAAAAGTCTCTTAAATGCTTTAAATTCCCTTTAATGGATTTAACACAAATCATGATTAAACCACTTCAAATTCTTGAACTTTTCTCATGATCAATTTAAATTCTCATTTATAAATAAAATATAAATTCAAACAATCAAAATCAACTCCAAAAATGAAACTCAAATCCACTCAAAATCAAATCTAAGCCTTTCAAGCCAAAATCTTGAACTTAGCCAAATCAATTCCAATTCAAGCCAAACTCTTGATTTTCTCTCATGGCTCAATCAATCCTACTATCATGAGCTCATATATAAATCCAAACTTTAATAAAACAATCAAAACCCAAATAAAAAAATCAAACCCAAAACCCTTTCATATTCTTCCTTTGAATATGAAATTTTCAAATGGATCAAAATCCATTTGACTTCAAACCACTTGTAAATGGATTTATTTTTCAATCATAAGTCCATATACAAGATCAATCAACTTCAAATCAAGCTTTGACCAAGCCATTTGACCCACTTAGGCTCACTTGTCCCAAAGTGACCTAAACTACCCTCATGAGCCTACTTTTGATCCAAACTAAATTGGATTGAACCAAACTCATATTTGCCTCTCATCATGATAAACAATCATCATGGGATGATCAATAAATCAAATTGGGTCAAACTAAGTCAAAGTAAGTTACCAAGTCAACACTTAACCTAAAATGAAACCTTACAGGCCAATATTCACCATAGGCCAAATTGATTGAAACCATTGATCCAAGTTCACTCATGACCTATGTTTGAACTTGACCAAGCTAACATTTGAGCCTAACCTAGCCCAATTGGCTCACTTGACCCAAGTTGACCCATTTTGACCTAAAGGGACAAAATGTTTCAAAACTTGATCTAAGCCAAATTGATTGAAACCAATGGGCCAAGTCCATTCCAAATCACTTGTGGAACTTGACCAAAGCCTCAATTGGCCAACAACTAACCAAATTTAATTGACCTTAGACCTAACATGACCTAAAGGGGTCATGTTTAGCTGAAATTGAACCTAACCCAAATTTATTGGAAATAAAGATACCAATCCACTCCATATGACCAACCAAACCTAAACCTACCCTTGACCTAACCCAAATAGGTGAACTTGACCCAGTTGACCTAAATGAGTCATGTGAGCCAAAACAAAATCTATACCAAATTGAACCAAACCAAAGGCACTAAAACATTTCAAATGGACATATGAACTTGACCCAACCCTTGGTTTGACCCAATTTGACCTATTGGTCAACTTGTCCCATGTTGACCCATTTTGGCCTAAATGGGTCAAAATGAGCCAAACCCTATCAAATTAATTCCAAATCCAATGAAAATTGGCCAAACCTATTTTCTCAACATAACAAACATACCCAAATTGATAACAAATGGCAAAATGACCATTTTACCCCTAGGCCATAGAACAAATTTTGGTCTAGCCCATGGGTATTTTGGTCATGCACTCATCACAATCACTTGAGGATTTCCTAAAAGCTCAAGGGGACTTAGTGATGAGTGATGCACCTAACCCAATGGGTTTGGGTTAGCCTATTTGACCCATGGACCAGACATGACCCTTAGCCTTGAAATTCAATTTTCAAAATCCCTCCTAAGCTCAATTTGATGCATATGGGAGGTTGGCATTCCACTAAAAGAATCAAATCAACCATGTGCAATGATCTAGTAGCCTAAATAGCCCACTCCATAGGGTAAATTAGATTAAAATGGCAAGCTCATTGTCGATCATAAAATTTCCATAGGGAGAGATATACTCCCCCTAATTCACTGAATCTCACATCACTCTTAATTGATTGGAGCCTAGGAATCCTTAGCAACCACCTCAGAGCATTCCTAAGATTTCTAAGAGGGATTTGAATCTTGCATTTCTCAGTTTTGCACAGTGAAAAATAGGGGAGTTCGATCCAATAGATAATTTTCTCTACACTTAATCTCCTTCCAATTCCTCTTGCACACTTGATCTAGGAGTTAAGTCGAATCGGCCCAAGCTTTCTGTGAAGTTCTAGAGGCAAGAAAGAGTTCAATTCAATCAAAGCCGCAAGGATTTTGAAGAGGAGTTGGTCCACCCATTGATCCACTCAACCTCAAGGTCTAGGAACTTCAACAGGGTTTTGTCTCCAGTAGATGAAGCTACCTCATCGATCTCGAGCACCGGTGATCACCTCTGGTGAGGTATGTGATTTTTTGACCACTTAGATTAGGAGGTGTTGGTCCTTTGTGAAAGAAATTTTCATTGCATGTAAAATCCATCATTGAATTGGCTGCTCTATCCCTCTAGATGGTGTGGGTTGAGTCTTGAATGATTCTATGCTAGATTGGGCTCATATCTCCCCTTGGATCATGGACAGTCTCCATTAATCCTCAGGGAAGAACTTGGGTCATCTCAACTGTCCATCTTGAGCATTTTAGATGGACAGTTGAGATTATTAGGCACGTTTTATAAATCCTTTATCCGATTTAAACCATGGGTGTATTCTCAGCCGTCCGATCTTTGATTAGACGGATATTAAGAGCGCGCTACGCCTCCCTCGATTTAAGTGAGTGATGGCATGACGCGTGTAAAGATATGGACTGCCGCCACGCTCGGTGGAGGGTAAGGATTAGTTAGGGAATTTAATTAATTCCTAAATAATTTAGAAATCTTCTAAAAATCATAACTCCTCATAAAAAATTAGAAAAATAAAAGGAAAATTGTTATGGATAGATAATTTCATATAGAATATTTTAAAAATGTTTTCAATGGATTTTGAATTCCCATTTTCTCTAAATTTGGGTTTCTTTGGGAGTTTTAATTAGCTAATTATTCTCTAATTAAGTCATCAATTGATCTCAAACTTCTAAGGTTCATTTTAGGGGATGAACTCTGCCTCCCCCAATTTTCTTGAGATTTATTGAGGCCTTAATTGAGAAAATTTCTATTTCATTCCCTAATTATCTCCTTCATGTAGTTAAGGGTAATTAAGATGTGATTAGTGGATTTACCCTTTGATTAAGTTTGATTAAGGTTAGATCCAGTGAGTAGGGGTTTTATGGAATAATTTTGAGGTATTTCCCAAACTATTCCCTAAACCCCTTTTCTCCTTAGTCCTCTCTTAATTAATTCAATTATCCCTTTAAAAAATTTTCAAAAAAGTTTCTAACTTAATTAATCTACCTTGCATAGATGCTTAGGTGTTCAATTTAAGGAGAATTAGAACCCCTTTCATAAGTATGAAAGGGTGTTTTAAAAGTACTTAAGCTAAACCCCTTAACTTAATTAACTTTTAATTGTGAGCCAAATTGCATTAGGCCTTTTCATTATTAGGTGCATTGTAAATTTAAATTCCTTGTGGGTTTTATGTCATCTCATTAGCTCATAATTACTTAGTTAATTTTTCTAAGGTAGTGTAGGTAAGGGTTAATTAAGCCACTTAATTCACACCTTAACCTAATCAATGCTTAGAAATGGATTTAATTATCTGAAAATTTAACAAAAATACAAAGCACATGTGGGAATGGGTTAGAAACAATAAACTCATCTCACCTTTTTAAAATTAAATCAAACTTTAAACTAAAAAAAAAATCATTTTGAAATTCACTTTGATTTATTCTAAATTTTCATATTCCTTAAGAATGTCTTTAGGATTTAAGTAAAAAAAATCATTTTGAAATTCACTTTGTTTAGATGATTGCATTTCTTTGGATCTTTCTCAACATGTTAAATTGTATGCCATGTGATTCATGCATTCATTATTTCATGTTTCAAATTTTAAAATGAAAATTGTTTACTTTATTTCAAATGTGCATGTGTTGGCTAAAGTAAAATATGAGTGTCTATTATCACTACTAAATCCAAAGTATTTTCAAAAATTATAAATGAAATATCAAATTTGAAAGTGTGCTATTCATATCTTAATTATAAGCTTGCATGTGATAAATTATAAAGTCATGTTTAGTGTAGCCTTTCCTTCCTTTCTTATGTTAGCATAATTTTGAATAGGAGTTGGTAAGATGCAGGGTTCATTTGAAAAGAACTCAACACTTACTTAATTCTATACCTATTCATCCTTATGCCATCACTTAAGAAGGATTGCCTATACTTGCATGAATAAATTGCATAAACAAAAATAAAACTATTAAATAACTTTTGGATATTCCTTCTCCATTTCATTTCTTTTATATGCATGTTAGTACTTAAGGAAAGTCATATATTAGTCTGGACAACCCCGAGGTTGCGAGGCTTGAAGTAGCCCTAAGTAGGTCTTGTACCTTACACCTCTGGTTAATAATGGCACTGTACTCACTTATGCCTTTCTTACTTTTATGCATGTATGTGAAAATTTGGATAAGGAAAACCTTTTCTACTTAAGAAAAATCATGCATACTCAACTCAAAAATTTCCTTAAATAGATTACTTAGCATGCATCATAAAGTGTGTTAAATACTCTCATTTGTATGTATAAATATGCTTAGGGTCCATCCATATGCATGTTATATATGTTGGGAAAGAAATGAAGTAATGTGTGTTATGTGAATTTTGATTCATTTTATTTAATCTTAAAATTCCATTCTTTTTGAATAGGTTTGTTTAGAGTTTATCTAAACTTAAGATTAATTAAAATATTTAATCAAAACAATCACCTAAATGAAACTAAAATGTGAATCTACTTTAGAAATTACTTAGGTTGGGGAAGGAAAGAGAAGTTATCTTCTCTTTCACTCTCTTCATAACTTAGTAATTAATTGTAAGGTTCACTTAAACCAAATCAAAACATGAAATAAAATCAACCCAAAACACTTAAATAACTTAAATGAAACCCTCCTCTAAGTTGAACATGTCCTTCACACTTAGAAATTTTAAACCTAAATCCATAGCTAAGCATACCACACAAGCCTTCAAAGCACACACATTAGCCTAAGTAACCACTTCTAGCCTTAGGTTAGGTCGGTGCATGGTTTGATGTTTATTTTATTTTATGATCTATATTTTAGACTGGATGTTAGGGTGTATGCTCGTAGAATGAATGATAGGGCATTCTTAGTCTAACTGTTCTTTTCTGCAGGGGATTGTGCTTAAGGGGCACTATCATAAATAAAAATATAAATACTTTTCCTTGCAGGTGCTTTATACCCCTAGGGATAATGCATAGGCCAGGTGGACTTAGTCACCCATGTGTGAGGTGATAAGTCTAATATACATGCTTGGGATTTGTGTAGTTTGTTTTTGCTAACCTTTGTTTTGCAGGTGTTAGTTAGATTTCCACTTTTCCTTTTCATGTAAATTTGTGCAATTAAGATTTTGGAATGATTGTTATGGGGATTAGAATGAGCATTGGTCATATGGTCCTATCTTTTGTACCATGTGAAGCCTTCAAGCATCTACTGCCCAACCATCCAAAAGAAGGAACCAAAAGAAGAAAGAAGAAAAAAAGAAGAAAGAAGAAAAGAAGAAAGAAGAAAAGAAGAAAGAAAGCTTGAAGACCCCCATAACAATGAATTCCTTGCTTAATTGTAATTTAATTCATTTGTAATCCGAGTTGTATAAGGGTAGAGCTCGGCTACCCATATTTGATATTTTTTGGGTTTGTGCAGTAGTGCCCGACCATAACAGCCTTTTATTCTTTTTACGATTTGCTTTATAAATTGGTTGATGATTTGTTTAGCTTTTGCATTAAGTGGCATGATTTTTCTAGTTTCTTCCTTGCTTTATGTATGGCCTGGATGTGGATTAGGCTCTTTAGGAAAAAATAAATCTTTTACCCAACTTAACAAGTCAAAATAAAATTAAATAACTCATAATCTCACCTAAAGCATAGGTTTAAAATCAAGATAACAGAATTAGCAACCCCTTAGCTGGATGAGCATTTGTTTTATAATATCATGCATCAATGCATCTTATTTCACACTTGATTGGAGGGCTTCCACCTTTGCCAGAGAAACTTGGCTGGTTCGACCTTTGAGAGCCATGGTGGAAACTCACCTCTTCCATTCTCATTGATTTTGGCCAATAAACTTCTTTTTTATGCATTAGTCATATGAATCTTATTAGCTTGAGTCAAAAAATTGTCCAAAATGAAAATAAAATGAAATTTGAATTGTATTAGATTTAAATCATTTGAAGCATGTGGCTTTACATGATCTAGTCTCTTTAGAGAGTGAGTTTAAGGACTTAGTCTCTTTCTAAATAAATAACAGCCTAGTTATCTTGCATAAGCATAATGACTTGCCTACATATATTTAAAATCATAGGATGAGTTAGTTGGCGGCCACCCTTAGGTGGTTATAAGTCCAAGCTGTCAGGTGGTTTATCCTCTCTTGTGGAGACAAACCAAATACCTATTTTTGCCTTAAATTTAGGTTGTGCTTCTGGCCCTCGCCAAAGCTCCCTAAATTTAGGTTCTGAGGTTGCTTCTCCTCTTTGTGGGCCATAGGCATAATTCCTTACCTCTTAGGCATTTGCTTAATCTTGTGTTAAGAAATCTTAAGTCTTAAATTTATAATGAAAAATGCAACTGAAATAAACTAAATCAATTTCAAAAACGTAAAGCCCAACTATAGGATAGTTTGAGATGCTCGCTAGGTTTCCTAGAATCGTGGGTATCTCTTACTTATCTTCCATTTTTGGCTTTGATAATAACTCCCTCTTTTGATCAATCTCATTTGATCTTTCAAAAATGAACCAATCGATTGATAGTCCTTTTTATTGAAATCTTCAAAGATAATGATTATTTACCTTAATCAAGAGTTTTTCTAAGGGATCCCATCCCTTAGGATGTAATTAACTATGGGGGCTTGCCCCTATAGGGAACTTAACAAATCTAGTTTAAAATAAACCCTACTTTACTTTTCCATATAAATTAGGAGAAGAATCTCTAGTACATATGCAGACCCATCATCCTTAGGAGTCCTTATTGAGGTGATTAGGTCCATTAAAGGACAATGACTTCTGTCTTATGAGATAGTACACTATTTCCTTGATTACATACTCGATCACCTGAATAAGTACATCTAGGGATCTGTGTGACATCTTAATAAGATGAATTTCAATAAAGTTCTTGCCTTTCTTTCTCTCCATAGATTTGAAGGCGATCACCCTAATAGAAAATTTTCAACCAGACAGTCCTCGAGAGGCTCCTTTCCTTTTGAATGCTCTTGAGTTGATGTAAGTCCCCTAGTGACATTCATTCAGTAGTCACCCTAGGTCAGATAGCACCTATCGAGCCGAAGACAGACTATCTCAGCAATCAGTTTCATTATAGGAAGATGTGAGTCCCCGAACTTTTATCCTAGGCTGATTGTTGCAAACTGATGGGCACCTTAGGTCGATTGATGTTCACTATGTTGACAGCAACTCACCTTGTGAATATACCACTCTTGGCAGATGTGAGTCCCTGCACTTTCTCCTTGAGTTAGCCATTGAATACCTATGCAAATTATCTTATCTAGGGTTTTGGATAAAGCTCTTAGCGGCTCCTTCCCTTGCGGGCACTCTACTTGGATCACGTCCTCTGTGACCCCATTTAGACACTACTTGTGTTACTTTTAGATTGGACAGCCCCCCTTTCCTAGTAGCCACTCCTGTGGTTAGAGAATTTGTTTAGCGAATGCGTAGATTCTCCCTTGGTTCAGTAAATCTGAGATACGTCAGGCTAATATAAGCTCCTTCTTAATATGATCCCTCGCAAACTAATAGGGTCAATGATAAATAATCAAAATAAGAAAATAAAATATTTTCTTGTGGATTAGGAGTTCAAGCCCCCAAAGGGACCCTTCTCCTAAGCAGGTATCTTATCTTTAGGGAAGTTAAACTCCCTATAAAATTGTCATTACACGAGTTGAGATAAGTCCCTGTGGCACTCTCAGAGTTACCCTTAGCAGCAGGTTGCCCCGATAATCATTTCTCTTTGGAAGATGTAAGCCTATGATACAATCTTTCTAGCATGATAGTCGAAAACTAACGGGCAACCCTAGGTCAGGTTCAATTTATTGCCCAAAGCAACCGATCACCTCAGTGGTCTTTTGTAATGGAAAATGTGAGTTCCCGTGCTTTCTTCCCCTGAATTAACCACTGCAAACTGAAAGGCACTCCTTTGTTGGAAAGTTCTCCCCTTGGCCAGGAAGCTACTCCCTTTGGTTTAGTAAATTTGAGATAGGCCTAGGCAGATATAAGTTCCTTCTCAGTGTGATCTCTTGCAAACCAATGGAATTCATCAAAACCAATTAAAAAATAAAATTAATCTTGACTATCTTTGAGCTAATTTAAGTCCCCCACCAGTATTCACTTAGTAGTCAGCCTTAGGTCAGGTTGATATGTTACCTTGCTAATGTATCACCCCAGTGGTTCCTTATTTTGGAAGATGTGAGTCCCCACACTTTCTTCTTAACTTGACCTTTGCAAACTGAAAGGAAATCTGTTTGTTTGGCTTGTCCTACAATGTGGTTGGTAGACGATCCCTTTGGATTGGTAAATCTGAAGTAGATTAAGGCCCATGAGCCCTACTCAGTGCAGTCCATTGTAACTAATGGGATCCATCAAAAATAATTAAAAAAATGAATTTAATCTTTGACCATCTTTGAGCTGATTTTAGTCCCCTAGCGGCATTCACTCAATAGTCAGCCCTAGGTTGGGTTCAATCCATTGCCTCGTCAATAGATCACCCTAACAACTGGTCCCTACTTTGGAGGATGTAAGTCTACTACGCTTTCTTCCTAAGTACAGCTGCTGCACACTGAATGGCAATCCCTTTGGTTGGCTAGTCCTACTATGTGTTTGGTAAACTACTCCTTTGGATTGGTAAACCTGAGTTAGGCCTAGGCCTACATGGCCCCTATTCAGTGCGATCCACCACAAACCAATAGGACCCATCTAAAAATCCAACAATTTTAAAAAAAATCTGAAACAAATTCAACCTTCCTCCCTCAGTGGAGTCCAACTAAACAAACAAAACAAAATTCATCCAACCTCCCCCTAGTGGAGTCAAATTAAATAATCAAAAATAAATTAAATAAATAAACAATCAAATCAAATTAATCTAGTTCTCCTCAATGAGATGCAAATCTTTCTAGTTCCCACAACGGATCTCGAATTCTAATCCCTCAGTAGATCTCACAATCTCTTCTCCTTAGTGGATGACTTGAACTTGCTCCCCTAGTGGAGAGTTCACTTTTTCATTCATAATGGTGCACCAAATCCTAAATCAACAACTCAAATTAATTTCTCCCCAGTGACACTCAAATCAAATCAAACCTCTCATCCCCTAATGGATGACTTGAGCCTTTTCCCTTAGTGGAAGTTTCACATACTCAATCCCTAGTGGATTCCTCCTTCACTCTCTTATATTGTTGACATGAGTAGAGTCACATTGCATTAAGCACTTGATTCCTTCTACACCTTGGGTTAGGAGTAGATCATTTCTATTAGTGGTTGTGATCATTCGGTGTTGTTGATCATCTTGGTCAAAACCAATACACACGATATGCCTTGTTAGTCACACCACACTTATTGGGTTCCCTTTGTTGACCTCATTTTTAGAATGAGCTCCCAACCTATCCATCTAAGACATAGGCCTCCTCTTAGAGACTAAGAGTTCCTTAGTCCTAAGACACTTCTAGTGATTAGGTGAACACTTAACCTAGTCCTAGAGACTTAGAAGAGTTAGCCATAGGAATTGGTCATGCTTTAGGGGTGTTAGGAAAACTTGCCTACCCTATAGCTTAAACCAAATCCTTACCTCCTTCATTCAAGTCAAACTTCAACTCCAAACTAACTTCAAACTCCAAATCCAAACCAACCTCAAAACTCAAATCAATTCCAACTTAATTGATTTTCTCAAATCATGAATCAATTCCAAATGATTGACATACTTGATCACTTTAAATCCAAAAATCTTTCCTAAGTCACTTTGATTTCAACTTATGGACTTAGCTCAAATCAAATTTAAATCATTTTCTCACAGCCCATTTATATTCTCATTTATATTCATAAATATAAATCAAATATAAATTCAAATAACAAAAACTAAATTCAAAACTCAAATCCAAATCTTACCTAAATCCAACCTAAACTCTTTCAAGTCAAATTCTTGAACTTAGTCAAATCAACCTCAAATCAATTCAAACCCTTGAATTTTCTTCATGATTCAATCAATCCTTCAATCATGAATCAAAATATAAACATAAACTTTAATCATCAAACCAAAACCAAATTCAAAACTCAAATCCAAATCTAACCTAAAACTAACCTAAACCCTTTCAAGTCAAATTCTTGAACTTGGTCAAATCAACCTCAAATCAATTCAAACCCTTAGATTTTCTTCATGATTCAGTCAATCCTTCAATCATGAATCCAAATATAAACATAAACTTCAATCATCAAACCAAAACTAAATTCAAAACTCAAACCCAAATCAAACACATGTTCATTCTTTGAACTTGAAATTGTCAAATGAATCAAAACCCATTTGACTTCAAATCACTTACAAATGGATTTATATTTCAATCATAAGTCCATATGTGAGTTCAACCAAACTTGAATCAAGTCTCGATCAAGTCAATTAACCCACTTAGGCTCATTTGACCCAAAGTGACCTAAGGTACCTTTTTGAGCCAAATTCCAATCTTACCCAAATTGGATTGAACTATGCCCATCTAAGCCTCATAATGTAATCAACAATCATCATAAGATGATCAATCACTCAAATTGGGTCAAACCAAGTCAAACTTAGCCTTTGACCAAGTCAACATTTGACCAAAATGAAACCTAAACTAGCCAAAATCCACCATAGGCTAAATTAATTGAAAACATTGATCAAAACTAGTTTATGATCAATATTTGAACTTGACCAAGTCATCATTTGAGCCTAACCTAGCCCAATTGGCCACTTGACCCAAGTTGACCCAACTTGACCTAAAAAGTCAACATGTTTCAAATCTTGATCTAAGCCAAATTGATTGAAACCAATGGGCCAAGTTCATTCTAAATCACTTGTTGAACTTGACCAAAGCCTCAATTGGCCAACTGGACCCAACCTAGCCCAATTGACCATGAACCCAACTTGACCTAAAACGTCAAATCAAGCCAAAATCAAATCAAACTAAAATTGATTGAAACCAAAGCTTGCAAAACATTTCAAATGACCAACCAAACCTAAACCAACCCATGATCTAACCCAATTGGGTCAAATGGGTCAAATTGGTCAACTTGACCCATTTGACCTAAATGAATTCAAAAGAACCAAAACCAAATATAAACCAAATTGAACAAAACTAATGATATCAAACCACTCCAAATGGTCATATGAACTTGACCCAACCCTTGGTTTGACCCAAATTGACCAATTGATCAACTTGACCTAAGTTGACCCATTTTGACCTAAATGGGTCAACATGAGCCAAATGACATCAAATCAACTCCAAATTCTTTGAAATTTGTCCCAACCTAAGTTCAAACTATTCCAAATCTGCCCAAATTAAAGTCAAAGCTAAATGATCATTTTACCCCTATGTCTAGGGGTAACCTATGGCCAATTCTACTTGGAATTTGGTCAAATCCTTTTCATGGCCACTTGGCACCCTCTTAGTGGACCAGATGGACACTAATAAGAGTGGTGCGGATGACCCAATGGGTTTGGGTCAGCCAAACTCAACCCAAAGCCAAAATTGACCACCCAATGAGAAAGTCTCCACATAGAGTCACTCCTACACTCATTTAACACATGGGCAGCTCCTCTACTACACCCCTCTGCCAAAATTGAATCATATGGTACCCCTAACAGCCTATCAAACCCATGCCATGTGATCAATTTGATCAAAATAGAAGGATAGCTCATGACGGTTTGATCCTTGTACGGAGAGATATACTCTCTATAATTCCACTTCATTCTAGATCACTTGCACTCGGTTGAACCAAAGAGACCTAAGGCAAGCTCCCCAAGCTCTTTGAAGTAATCTCCAAGCTCTTCCCAATTTCCATTCTCGGTTTCCTTAAGCCAAAAATAGGGGAGGTAGGAAGAAATTCCAACTCATTCATCACTCCACCAAAAGCAAATTCCTTTTGCAAGCACCATCAGAGGACCCAATCGATCTCACCCAAGTCACGTTCTAAGCATCTAAGCCACAGGAAGAGGGAGCTAGACCAAAGCCACAAGCCTTTGAAAGAAGCTTTGGCCAATAGGAAGATCCACTCTGCCTCAAGCCTTCAAAACCTTCAACAGGGCTTCATCTCCACTAGACGAAGCTACCTCGATGGTAGGGAGCACCGGTGATAGCTTTCGGTGAGGTATGCTTCAAAACTGAGCTTAGGTATAGAATTATTTTGTCCTTTTTTGAGGGAAAGTATAATTCCAATTAAAATTGACCATTGGATGTCTTCCTCTTTGCTCTTAGATGGTGTGTGTTCAATCCCTACTCAATCTGAGCTCAAGTGAGCTCGGATCAAGCCTTAGAGGATGGACGGTCACCATTTCCTATAGGCTAGGGAAGGGATGAATCATGGACCATCCATCCCGCATGTTTTGGATGGATGGTTCTAATTAAATGATCTAGATCTCATATTTAATCCTTTTAGATCCACAGGTTTAATCTCGACGTCCATGATGACGTTCAAGAGAAAACAGGCCATCGCTAACTGCAACTGATTTGACAACTTAAATAACCAATCCCATCATGCCACATGGAAAGCGCATGCCACGTCAGCAGTCCAAGTTGCGCCGACGAGATTAGTTATATAATTAGGCTATTTAATTAGGTAATAGTCACAAAAATGTCAAAAATACATAACTAAATATAGAAAAATCCAAAAATTGCTAACTCAACTTCATTTTAAAGATAATACAAAGGGAAATAAGATAACATTAAGTTTAATTGATTTTGAATAGTAATACTTGCTCAATTTGAGTTTTATTATGGATGAAATTATATTAATTACTTATTAATTACTTCAATAATTAATTCCAAACTCCTTAGGATTAATTAGTGGGATGACATCTGCCTCCCATGATTATCTTGGAATTTATTATTGGATTAATTTAGGTAATTGCTAATTTCATCTCTAATCACTCTCTTAGTTAATTAAATGATTAATTAACTTATTAAATGATGATAAATTCATTAATTAAATTTGTTAATCATCTTGGAGCAGTGGATATACTTAGGGAATGAGATTAGGATGCCTTTTCCAAATCTTTTCCCCTAAGTCTATTTCATTTGAATGAAAATTTAATTAATTTACAAATTGGTTAATGATTTAATCATTTCATTAAATAGCTTAATTAACCAAACTCAAAATAAAATATTAATTCAGAAACTTAATCACTTAATCAATCTTTTCTTGGGTAGATACTTAGGTGTTCAATAATCTAAGTAAGCTTAAGGAAATCAAATCCAACCTACATGTGTGGGAAGGATTACGAAAGTACGTAATTAAACCCCTTAGCTTAATTAAACAATAATTGTGAGCCAATTGCATTAAGCTCTTTCTTTCTTAGGGTGCATTGCTGATTTAAATTCAATGTGGTTACATATCATATGTTGGCTCATAATTTTTTGAATAATTATGTTAAGGAGGTGTAGGTAAGGGGTATTAATGAACTTAATTTACACCTTAACCTAAACAAAATATAAAATCAATCTAATGGTTCTAAAGAGTTAAACTAAAACAACATACACATGTGGAAGATGGGTTAGGACCAACAAACCTTCTCACATTTCCTAAATTCAAATAAAACTCAAAACAAAATTAAAAATTCCTTAAACAACTTTGATTCACTTTAAATGATCTTTTTACCTAGGATTGTCTTTAGGAATTAATTAGGGTGAATGAAGTTACATGCTTGCATCACTTTATTTCTTTCCTAGCATGCTAAATGTTGTTTGTCATATGAAATCATGCATTCATGTCTTTTGAAAAATCTAATTAAAATGAAATGTTTCCTTTATGTCAAATTGCATGTTTTGACTGAAGTAAGAATATGAATGTCTATTATCACTATTAAATCCAAAATTATTTTTAAAACCTATAAATTGAAGATGACAAATGAAAAGGCATGCTACTTATAATTACTTATAGTCTTGCATTTGAGTACAATACAATGGTGTGCATTATGTGACTTTTCCCTTCTCTTCTCTTTTAACATAGTTTTGAATAGGATCTGCAAAGTGTATAGTTTATTTGAAAAGAATACAACACTTTCTGATCCTTGTAAGGAGAGATATACTCCCCCTAATTCTACTTCATTCTAGATCACTTGCACTCAGTTGAACCAAAGAGACCTAAGGCAAGCTCCCCAAGCTCTCTGAAGTAATCTCCAAGCTCTTCCCAATTTCCATTCTCGATTTCCTTAAGCCAAAAATAGGGGAGGTAAAAAGAAATTCTAACTCATTCATCACTCCACCAAAAGCAAATTCCTCTTGCAAGCACCATCAGAGGACCCAATCGATCTCACCCAAGTCACGTTCTAAGCATCTAAGCCACGGGAAGAGGGAGCTAGACCAAAGCCACAAGCCTTTGAAAGAAGCTTTGGCCAATAGGAAGATCCACTCCACCTCAAGCCTTCAAAACCTTCAACAGGGCTTCATCTCCACTAGACAAAGCTACCTCAACGGTAGGGAGCACCGGTGATAGCCTCCGGTGAGGTATGCTTCAAAACTGAGCTTAGGTATAGAATTATTTTGTCCTTTTGTCAAGGAAAGTATCATTCCAATTAAAATTGACTGTTAGATGTCTTCCTCTTTGCTCTTAGATGGTGTGTGTTCAATCCCTACTCAATATGAGCTCAAGTGAGCTCGGATCAAGCCTTAGAGGATGGACAGCCGCCATTTCCTATAGGCGAGGGAAGGGATGAATCATGGACCATCCATCCCGCATGTTTTGGATGGATGGTCCTAATTAAATGATCTAGTTCTCGCATTTAATCCCTTTAGATCCACAGGTTTAATCTCGACCGTCCAATCTTGGATCAGATGGTCCAAGGAGAAAACACGTAGCCCCATCGGTTGACTGTGCAACTGATTTGACAACTTAAATAACTAATCCCATCATGCCACATGAAAAGCGCGTGCCACGTCAGCAGTCCACATTATGCCGACGGAATTAGTTATATAATTAGGCTATTTAATTTGGTAATAACCATAGAAATGTCAAAAATACATAACTAAATATAGAAAAATCCAAAAATTGCTAACTCAACTTCATTTTAAAGATAATTCAAAGGGAAATAAGATAACATTAAGTTTAATTGATTTTGAATAGTAACACTTGCTCAATTTGAGTTTTATTATGGATGAAATTATGTTAATTACTTATTAATTACTTTAATAATTAATTCCAAACTCCTTAGGATTAATTAGTGGGATGACATCTGCCTCTCATGATTTTTTTGGAATTTATTATTGGATTAATTTAGGTAATTGCTTGTTTCATCTCTAATCACTCTCTTAATCAATTAAATGATTAATTAACTTATTTAATGATGATAAATTCATTAATTAAATTTGTTAATCATCTTGGAATAGTGGATATACTTAGGGAATAAGATTAGGATGCCTTTTCCAAATCTTTTCCCCTAAGGCTATTTCATTTGAATGAAAGTTTAATTAATTTACAAATTGGTTAATGATTTAATCATTTCATTAAATAGCTTAATTAACCAAACTCAAAATAAAATATTAATTCAGAAACTTAATCACTTAATAAATCTTTTCTTGGGTAGATACTTAGGTGTTCAATAATCTAAGTAAGCTTAAGAAAATCAAATCCAACCTACATGTGTGGGAAGGGTTATGAAAGTATGTAATTAAACCCTTAGCTTAATTAATCAATAATTATGAGCCAATTGCATTAGGCTCTTTCTTTCTGAGGGTGCATTACTGATTTAATTCCAATGTGGTTACATATCATATGTTGGCTCATAATTGTTTGAATAATTATGTTAAGGAGGTGTAGGTAAGGGGTATTAATGAACTTAATTTACAGCTTAACCTAAACAAAATATAAAATCAATCTAATGGTTCTAAAGAGTTAAACTAAAACAACATACACATGTGGGAGATGGGTTAGGACCAACAAACCTTCTCACATTTCCTAAATTCAAATAAAACTCAAAACAAAATTAAAAATTCCTTAAACAACTTTGATTCACTTTAAATGATCTTTTTACCTAGGATTGTCTTTAGGAATTAATTAGGGTGAATGAAGTTACATGCTTGCATCACTTTATTTCTTTTCTAGCATGCTAAATGTTGTTTGTCATATGAAATCATGCATTCATGTCTTTTGAAAAATCTAATTAAAATGAAATGTTTCCTTTATGTCAAATTGTATGTTTTGGCTGAAGTAAGAATATGAATGTCTATTATCACTATTAAATCTAAAATTATTTTTAAAACTTATAAATTGAAGATGACAAATAAAAAGGTATGCTACTTATAATTACTTATAAGCTTGCATGTGAGTATAATACAATGGTGTGCATTATGTGACTTTTCCCTTCTCTTCTCTTTTAACATATTTTTGAATAGGATCTGCAAAGTGTATAGTTCATTTGAAAAGAACACAACACTTGCTTAAATCCATTCCTTTTCATTACTATGTTATCCTTTAAGAAGGATCTTCACATTTACACATGTAAATCGCATAACCAAATCAAACAAAGAAACATAAACTTTTTGCATGACTCTTTTTCCATTCAATTCTTTTTGTATATGCACATGTATTTAAGAAAAGTGGTATATTAGTCTGGACATCCCTGGGTTGTGAGGTTGTAAGTAGCCCCAAGTTAGTCATGAACCTTACACCCCTAGTGTAGAAAACAATGGCGCCGTACTCACTTATGTCTTTCATACATGTAAATGTGCATTTAATTAATGGGTAAAAGAATCTTTCTTTTTCTACTTAACAAAATCATGCATCATGAAGCATTCAAATTTCCTTAAGAAATATCCCTTAACATTCATCATTAAGGTGTGCTAAATACTTGCATTGAAAGTATAGATATGCTTAATATTCATCCATATGCATGTTGCACATGTTGGAAAGAAATAAAGTGTTGTGTGTTTTGTGATAGTAATCCACTTTGGTTAATACTAAAATGTCTTTCTTATTTGAATAGGTTGATTTAGAGTAAATCTAAACTTAGGACTAATTAAAACACATAATGAAACATTTACTAAAAAAATCATTAATGAGTCTACCTAAGAAATTACTTAAGGTAGGGAGAAAAGAGAAGTTCTCTTTTCTTTCCTTCTCTTTACAACACTTAGTAATTAAGGTTAGGTTCATTCAAACCAAATCAAATCATAAAAGTAAAATCAACCAAATCAACTAAATCACTTAAATAAAACCACCCTCTAAGTTGAACCCTTCATACTTAGAAAATTCTAACCTTAAAGCCTAGCTAAGACATATCACACAAGCCTTAAATGGCTCACACATTATGCTAAGTCACCATTTCTAGTCCTATGTTAGAGAGGTGCATGATTTGATGCTTAATTTTGTTTTATGATGTGATGTTTTAGTCTGGATGTTAGGGTTTATGTGCGTAGACTAAATGGTAAGATGATTTTAGTCTAATCATTATCTTAAGTAGGGGATTATACTTAAGGGGTGTTGTAATAAATATATAAATGCTTTTGCTTTGTAGGTTGCTTATACCCCTAAGCATAATCCAAAATAGGCCAGGTGGACTTGGTTATCCATGTGTGGGGTGCTAAGTCCAATTTATTCATATACATGCTTGAGATTACGTGGCTTGTTTAGCTAATCTCTATTTTGCAGGTTTTAGTTAGATTTTCATTTTCTATTTTCATGTAATTTTGCAATTAGGATTTGGAATGATTATTATGGGGGATCAGAATGAACATTGGTCATAAGAGTATGTCTTATGTATCATGTGAAGCCTTTGGAGCAACCACATTCCAACCAACCAAAAGAAGGAAGAAGAATGAAAATAAGAAAGAAGAAAGAAATGAAGAAAGAAAAAAAGATGAAAGACGAAATGAAGAATGAAGACCCCCATAACATGAATTTCTTCTTGATTGTAATTAATTCATTTGTAATCTAGGTTGTATAAGGGTATAGCTCTTCTACCCAATTTCTTTTTGGGTTTGTGTGGTGGAGCCCGACCACAAAAGGCCTTTTATTCATTTGCGCTAGCTTTATAAATCTTTTGATGTTTGTTTGGTTAGTGAATTAAGATGACATGTTTTCCTAGTTTCTTTCTTGCTTTGATGAATGGCCTGGATGTGATTAGGCTCTTATGGAAAATTAAATTTGCTATCCAATTAATCAACTCAAAACTAAAAATCATCAACTCATAACCTCACCTAAAGCCTAGGTTGTAAATCAAGATAAAAGACTTAGGAACCCCTTAGCTGGATGTTGTATGTTTTCACATCATGCATAAAAAGCATCTTATTTCACTCTTGTTATGGAGGGTTTCCACCATTGCCAGGGAACTTGGCTTGACCTTTGAGAGCCATGGTAGAAACACACTCCTTCTTGCTGATTTTGGTCTATAATCTAATTTCTCATGCATTAGGCATATGAATCGCATAGCCTATGTCAAATGAATAGTCTAAAAATGAAAATAAAATATAATAAAAATTTGCATTAGATTTAAGTCATTAATCATGCCCTACATGATCTAGTCTCTTAAGGAGTGTGTTTATGGACTTAGTCTCTTTCTAAATAAACAATAGCTTAGCTATCTTGCAAAATCATAGGACTTGCCTACATGTATTTAAAATCATAGGAGGAGTTAGTTGGCAGCTACCCCTAGGCGATTATAAGTTAAACAGTCAGGTGAGTTATCCTCTCTTGTGGAGGTAAACCAAATACCCATTTTTGCCTTAGATTTAGGTCGTGCCTTGGCCCTCGACAAAGCTCCCTAGATTTAGGTTCAGAGATTGCTACTTCCCTTTGTGGGCTATAAGCATAAGTCCTCACCTCTTAGGCATTTCCATGATCTTGTGTTATGAAATTGTAAGTCCTATATTTCTAATAAAAACTCAACTCAAACAAATAAATCACTTCAATTTCAAAAATATAAAGCCCAACCATATGATAGTTTGGGATGCTTACTAGGCTTCCAAGTATCATAAGCATCCCATACTTTTCTTCCTTTGGTTTCGATAATAACACCCTCCTCTTGATCAATCCCACTTGATCTTCTAAAAATAAATTAATTGATTGATAGTCCAATCTTTGAAATCTTTGGAGACAATGATCATTTACCTTAATAAAGAGTTTTCTTAGGGAATCTCATTCTTTAAGATGTAATTAACTATGGGGGCTTGCCTCCATAGGAAACTTAACAAACCCAGCCTACTTTACTTTTCCATGTAAAGTAGGGGAAGAGTCTCTGGTACATCCAAAGACCCATAGTCGTTAGGAGTCCTTATTAAGGTGATTAGGTGCATTGTAGAATGGTGACTCTTATCTCTCGAGATATTAAATCATTCCTCAATGATGTACCCGATCACCCTAATAAGAACATCCGCAGATTTACGTGGTGTCCAACACAAGAAATGTATTATTTTTATTCTTCACTTATTTTTCTCTCTCAGAAAGTTAGATGAAGGATAAAAATAATTTCACCACAGTATAGTATAATATATTATTATATCTAATTATTATAGTATAGTGTAGTGTAGTGTTGTGCAATGTGTAGTGAAGTGTATATAGTATGTTGTATATTTCATATAGTATAGTATAGTATAATATGGTATAGTATAGTATAGTATATTATAATATAATAAAGTATATTACAATATAGTGTAGTACAACATATAGTATGTATAGTATATGGTACAACATTGTATATCATAGTATAGTGTAGTATAGTATAGTTTATAGTATTATAAAGTATAGTAAAGGGGAAGATTAGTAGGTATGGCACTGTGACCTGGTACATCACCTTCTCTGACCTAGTTTACTGTTCTATTGATTTTCCATCTTTCTAGCTCTTCTCTCCTGGTGTTTCTTTCATCTCCTCTCTATCCATGGACCCCTATCTTATGCTCACGTGTTGGCTGCTGGCTCTCTTATTGAATGACCTCCTCATGACCCCAACTTACTCCTTTTCCTTCAATCATACCATGACTCTTTTTCTAAAGGCTCCAGCTCCTCCCTTTCGAGAAAGGCTATGAGGAAGAACCAACTCTTCTACTATTTGAATCTAAAACTTAGATTTTGGCCGAGTCCCTTTAGATTCACACTACTTGAAAAATTTACTTATAAGAACCCAAAGATGGATACTATTAGAAACCATTTTAATGATCTAAAACTAGTTATGGAATGGAAGATTGAACTTCTTGATGGAAGGTATATCACGTCCAAACTCTCCAAGGAGGAAGACTATGCTAGACTCTTCTCAAAAAAGCTTTACCATATTGAGAATGTTCCTTTCAAGTTTTGAAATGGACTCCCTCTTTTGACTACAACATTGAACCTCACATTGCCCATATTTAGATTAAGTTAGTTGGACTCAAGCTACACCTCTTTAACAAATAGATTCTCTACTCCATAGCTACTATTTATGAAAGACCACCAAAACTGGATACACATACATTCAACCTCACAAGATCTTCAACTGCAAGGATCTTGGTGGAAATGGATATAACAACCCCCTTAAATAATGAAATTTGGATTAGAACTCAATATAATGAGTATTGGAAAAGAGTGTTCATTTAACAAAAACCTTCGTATTATGGTAAGTGTAGGATATTTGTGCATAACTTGGAAAAATTCTTCATTGCCCACATAGAACTGAGATCCAACAAAACTATTAAAAGTAAACAATCATTAGACATTTCCAGCCAAGATAACCCAGACTCTTTCCAATTTTAGAGTAGAATAGTCCATAACATCAACCTCCATCCTTCTGGACTGACATATATGGAAAAGCCACATCAATTTTAGGAATTTAACCCTGATATGCAATAATTTGATGTTGAACCTGACAACAGCTTAGTTAGAGACTGCTCAAGAGAGATTAGACTAATGCCTAATACAAATAGAATAGATCTATTATCCCTCATTTAGGATAACATGAAAGACTACCCTGATCCAAGAACAGGCAACACACTCCCTACAGGGGTATCACCAACAATTTTAACATGGAAACCACTAACTCTAAATGACTAAATGCAGCTACTGAACCACCTAATTAGGGCTGCTCCCCTGAATAACAAGCATTTCTTGATCAAAGCCTGGAACTGGAAATTGAACCTAACAATCAAGCCAATTCACATGAAGAGATGCACTATGATGACATCTTAAACACAGCTATGGATGAATGTCACACAATTAAAAGCAAAACTCATATATAGAGAGGATCCAGGGAGTTAAAACACTTACTAGCCAACATATTTCAGAATGAGGGAACCAACTCATGGGATGAAGACACTTCTAGAAGACCCACTAGAAGTAACTCCACATCTAAATGACTAATATTTTGATTTGAAATATTAGGGGCATTGACAAGGTGAATACCTGTAATAGACTTAAAAGGCTTATTAGATCACACTCTCTTGAACTATTTGCCATCCTAGAACCTCTTATCCAAACCCAAAATCTCAAAGAATCAATAGAAGATTCCCTAAATTCAACATCATAGCAAATATCAACAACAAGATTTGGCTTTTCTACAAGCCAATAATCCAAATTCAGATGCTTATTGATTCTAACAAATTCCTTCATTTTCACCTATAAGGTTCAAATTTTAGCATCTTTTCCAATGTCATCTATGCTTCATGCATTTGTTATCATAGATTAGAATTATGGAATGATGAAACAATTCAGCTTGCATACCTCTCACCTTTGGTTAGTACGAGGAAATCTCAACATCATTTTAGGCCCAATTGAAAAAAAGGAGAAAAAACCCAACCATTCCATCATTTCTAAATTTGCTAAATGTATTGAAGAAGCAAACTTATTTGATGCTAGTTTCAAAGGTAAACCATTCACTTGGAGGAGGGGGAGAACATGGGAAAAATTGGACCAAATCCTTACAAATCTAAAATGGCATAATTTCTTCTGCACTTTGGAGGTCCACCATCTAGCTAGAATTTCTTCAGACCATTCTCCATTGTTGGTCAGCTTCAACCATATTACTAAACCAAAACACAACCCATTTAGGTTCATCAATATGTGGACATCCCATCTTGACTTTATCATTTGTAATATAAGAATTTTGCAAAATACTAAATACAATAACCCTTGGATTCATTTATGGGCACTTCACAAGAACACTACCCAAAGATTAAAAAAAAATGGAATAAAGAGGTCTTTGGAAACGTCCACCACCAGTTTAAAACAACTGAAGATAAAATTGACAACCTTGAATAAGATTTGGCTCACATGAGGGATATTAATACTTTCCTCCTTGAAGACCAATTGGAGACTCTTCAACAGGATCTCCAGAGCTTCATTGATAGAGAGGAGGACTTTCTTAGACAAAAAATAGCTATTTATAACTTCTTACACAATGACAAAAATTTCAAGATTTTTCATTCTTGCATAAGAAAGAAGAGAAAAGAAAAGTGGGTTAATAAAATCAAAGATACCCATGGTAATTGGATCATTCACCAAGAAGGCATTATGGAAGATTGCACTAACTACTTCACCAATACCCTATGCCAACCCCGAACCACAACAAAATTCGACACCAAACCAAAGATTTCTTTGATTTTGAAAAAGTTCCTATAAACAATGAACTTTTTACCTCAACCCCTAAGGAGGAAGGAAATTAGAAATGCTCTTAATTCAATGGATGGATATAAAATAGCTTGACCATATGGTTTTATTGACCTCTTCTACCAGAAAGCTTGGGATGTCATCAAGGTGGAAGTCATAAAATCCATTTAAACCTTCTTCATAGACTTGAGTTATCACAAATATTTCACCACTTCTGCCATAATCTTGATCCCCAAAGATAGAAACTGCCCTCATGGGACAAATTTAGACCTATCTATCAAACCCCTATCATCAACAAATTCATTAGCAAAATTATAGCCAATAGGCTCAAAAATATCCTCCCAGCACTCATCTCTCCAAACCAGACTACATTTATAAAGGGCAGGAACATTATTGATAACACCTTACTAGCCCAAGAGTTGTTAAAAACATTGACAGAAAAGGTAGAGTTGGTAATGTAATGATGAAGATTAATATAAAAAAAAAAAATCCATTGACACTCTTAGATAGGATTTTATACTTAATTATCAGAAAGAAAGAGGTTTCTCTCAAAAATTTTGTAAGTTGGTGGAGACACTCCTTTCCAACAACCACTATAAACTATTACTCAATGGGCAAACTAGTGGTCTTTTTCATGATAATAAGGGAGTGAAACAAGGTGATACACTTTCCCCCACTCTCTTCATTTTGGCTTTGGACATTCTTTCTAGGAAGTTGAACAATAGCTCAAACTCAAAAGAGAAAATCAACTTCAACTCCACTGGGAACATTAAGATTACCCACTTGGCATTTGCTGATGACCTTATGCTTTTTAGCAATGGAAAGATGAGAGCTATCAACATTTATGTGAAAATCATCATGAACTTCATGAACTTGTTTGGTATGTCCTTAAGCACTAACAAATGTCTTCTTATCATAAGAAATAAAATCAATACATCCAAAATCAGATGGGTCATTGATAAAATAAAATTCATTCATTCTAAATTCTCCCTCCCCTATCTTGGAATAAGCTTTGCAAGGGAAAGATCACACCCTCTCTCTTCTATGAGCTCATTGATAAAATCAAATATTAAATTAGCACATGGGAAAACTCTTTCCTCACTTTTGATGAGAGAATAACCATTGTCAAAAGCATCCTCAATTCAATCCCATTATACACCACTCAAGTCCAACACATTCCAAAAATGATCCAATTAGGGATTGAAAGAATGTTAAACAGGTTTATCTGGAGAAACAATCATAAGTCCATACATTAGATTAGCTAGAAAAAAGTTATGCAAATTGACCAACAAAGGGGGATTGAGCTTCAAAACCATAGAAGAAAATATCAAATGCAATACATACAAACTTTGGAATGAGCATTGGCTTGGGGATAAGCCTCTCTACCTAGAATTTGCTGGATCTAGACCCCTACAATCCTACCACATAAAGATTTCTAAAAAAAATTGAATGTGACAAAAAGAAACTACAAATTGTTCTATCTCTCCACATATGCAATTAAATATGCAATCTACCAATCAATATTGATAAAAATGATAGTTTGGTGATTAAAGGGAAAAATCCTTACAATTCCTTACACAAAATACTATATCTTACTTGATTGAGAGACACTATATCAATCTCTTGGGGTAAAGCTATGTGGAATCATAACATCAGACCATCTATTGCCTTCTTCTGTTGGAGACTCTTCTATCATTTGCTACCTCATTCTGATATCCTCAAACTCAAGTGTCTTAGGATTCCCTCAAGATGTCCCTTCTATAAAGAAGAAGAAGAATGAATGACTTCTTCATACCTTTATCTAATGAAAATTTAGTAATTCAATCTAGAATAAGTATGTTGAATAGAAAATGGCTAGAATGGTGATGGACTTTCTACTCTACTTCACCTCTTGGATAATTCCCAGTAGGTAGACTACAAGCTATCCACCAAAATAATGAATGCCATCTTTGACATCCTTTGGTTCATCTGGGCTGCAAAAAATGATATCAAACACAATGACACCAACATCACTGCTAACTCCACTGCTCTAAGAATCATATCACATTTATAGTTGATAAATAAATGGGAGGATCAAAAGCTGAACTACAATAGAAACACTCCAACCATCTACATACCTCTAAAATTAAACATTTTATTCTCAAACAAACCATCCCAAAACACCATCAAAATTGATATTGATGACAGCTTCAACACCAGTACCAATAGGGCTGGAATTGGAGGCATCTTCAAGAACTGTGAGGGAGACTACATCTACTTCTTCTCTTTGCCATATGCTGCTTCTTCTACAATTCATGCTGAAACTGCTTTTTATATTTTTTTCTACTATTTTTGTGAAGAAAACCTCATCTTAACTACTGGATTGAATCTGACTCCTTGCTTCTCATCTGTACCCTTCAGGAAGAACAAATGCAGCAACCATCCTAGCTCATCATCAACCTACTCAAAAGTATCAAAAAACTAAAAGAGAACCTTAATGTATCTTGCTTCTATATTTGGAGGGAAAGGGATAGACTTGTTGACCTCTTAGCCAAAGAGGTTCACAACTCCAACACTTTTTCCAAGTACGTTGATAGAGAGCTTAAATTACTTATACTAAGTGACAAGTTGGGCTTACCATACATTAGATCAGATTTTTTTGTAATCACCACTTTCTTTTATTTTTGGATTACTATACTTTTTGAGTAATCATTAATATCTTTACTTTTATGCAAAAAAATAGAATAGTAAGTACTGTAGTATAGTGTAGTGTAGTGCATGTAGTATATTGCATATTGTTTATACTATAATATGTAGTATATTATAGTATAGTATTATAGTATATAGTTTGAATGGTAGGGGGAAAATTGAGAATATGAGAGAGAAAGAGGAATCAAAATAGCAAAAAAAACCTACAATTTTTTTTAGTAAAATGCCTAAAGTTAAATAAATGTAGTAGAATGTCACATAAATGCTAAAAAAATGTTTATCTTACATTAACTTTTGGATGCATCAAATATGAAACATAATCATAGATGTGGGATTTGATATAAGAGAAATGTGCCACATCACATAACTTATATCCAAAGAAATAATTTTAAAATTTTTCATATTTGCCACATTTGTTTGGGTATGAATATGGGAAATTTGAGTATGAGAAGATAATGTGGTTATGGGAGATGCTATAGAGACATTATCTTTCAGAACACTTCCATATTTACATATGCTTTGCTACTCTTAAAAGTATAGTATAGTATAATATTATATTGTATTGTATTGTATTATGTAATATATAATATATAGTATGTGGTATAGTATAATATGTAGTGTGTAGTGTAGTGTATATAATATATGTATATTGCATGTAGTATAATATGGTATATTATTGTATGTAGTTATTATAGTATAGTATATAATATAGTGTATTATAATGTTGTTAAATGTAGCAGTAGTACAAAAGCATGTAGTATAGTATAAGTATATAACATAACATATAGCATATATGTAACATGTTTAACAAACACAACACAAACACAGCATAACGTAGCAGATAGTATAGATAACCAGCAGTATTAAAGCGCAACATAGCGTACAGTATGCTAGTATATATGTAACCATCTGAACCATATATGCAGTAACATTATACAACATATTAACCATATTAGTAAGTACGCAGCACAGATAAAGCGTAACACAGCGCAGCGCAGCGTACGCAATTACGCAGTACAGATTAAGCTATAGCAGATATAATAAACATAACATAAAGCGCAAAAATAACCAGAGCATAAAGCATAATAATTGGTATATATATAGCAGTATAGCAAAAATGCAGTACAGCATAATATAACAGCATAAGACAGTGTATATATACGCTATAAAGTATATATAATTGCATAAGTATAGTGTGCAGTATAAGTACGCAGCATAAAGTATATATAAATAAAGATAAGATAGTATAGTACTATATATTAAAAGATAATGTAGTTTATATAATATGTTGTGTATTACATGTAGTATGATATATAATATAGGATATTATAGTATATAGTATAGGACAGGATAATATTGTACAAGATAGGATAATATAATATAGTATAAAATATATTATTGTATGTAGTTATTATAGTTTAGGGTTTAAGAATCTTGATGGAGATGGACATAATAGCTTCCTTTAATGATGAAATCTGGATAGGAACACAATCTAATGGTTATTGGCAAAGGGTGGAGATTGAACAAAATCATTTGTATTGCAACAATTATAAAATGTTTGGGCATTCCTTTGATCATTGCTTCATTGCCCATCTAGAACTAAAAAATAGCAAATCAGTTAAGAATTCAACCAATGGAGACAACACTAAGAAAACTTTAGACCTAGCTCAAACTTAATCCAAAGTCCCCTTCAACAACAAAACAAACCACACTGAACACAACATTCTGAAGTTTGAAGGATATTTTGATAAAAGATAGCTAAACTCTAAAGATTTACTCAACCTAATTGACACCTCTAGAGAGGAGAATCTACAAAATCTAGTTCCAAATAGTAGCCTAAATTCCACTGATCTACACCAGCTACAAGGAGTCCACAAAGTTGTCCAAACTAAAGAGCATGAATCTAAAGACACTCCTCAATTTGAAAATCAAATTGAAAGCAATACCATTACTGATAACATTAATAAAAGATTGCCACCTCCCTCTTAAAGCATTACAATGGACCACTTTGACACTAGATATGGTTCCATGACTATTACAACAATCCCTCATCATACCCTGAAACAAAACCCAGCCCAACTTGCTGAATTACAGAATTCTATTGGATTCATTTTAGAGCATGGCAAGAATCATATGCTTCAATCACTTTGCCACAACCACACTAAGGAATTGACTCCACCCTCCCATATCTTCATATCAGGCCCTCTTGATTCTATATATGATACCATAAATGCTACAATAATCGCCTTTCATACATTGAATCAGACCTCCACCCATCCTATTATCTCTCAGAATTCTACAACATTCGACAAAATTATGATCCAACAACCATCTCATCATCATAGTATCATTATAGTATTCCAACACCTACACCATAACAACTACCATATCCTAGGCAAGAATACTAACCCAAACTCTATCCAAGCTGAAGTACAACAACAGACATCACCAACCATCTCAATCTTTAGCAGAAACTCTGAACAATATGAGGAGCATCTTATTAATACTACAACCCAACCTATCCATTGTAGAGACCCTGAACATTTACATTTTGTGTATACCACAACCAATCATAATGTCCTGAATAGAAACATCATTCAAGACTTTGTCCAATTTTAAGAACAGCTAGTAACAGAAACCTCTTCTTTCCCTAGCAGAATTCATGTATCTTCTGAGGGATAATTATTTGCTGCATCAAACTAGCTGAATCCATGTAAGAACTCTGAACAACTCCCACTTGAACAAGACTAGAACTTAACAAAGGACACCCATCTCCCTCCTCATGAATACTTAAACTATGATAATATCCTCAATCAAGCTATGGATGAGTAGCACACATCCATGAATAAGAAAAAGATGTAGAAAGGCTCCATAGAATTGAAACATCTTCTTTCTAAAACAAATCATTATGTTGGGGACCATAATAAGGGTGAAGACACTTCTAGGAAACCCATTCGAAGTAACTCTACTCCTAGATGAATAATCTCTTGATATGGAACATTAGATGTATTGACAAGGCTAATGCCTCTAATAGACTGAGAAGCCTTGTTAGATCCCACTCACTTGATCTATTAGCCATACTGGAGCCTCTAGTTCAAAGCCACAACCTTCAACAAATCAATAGATGCTTCCCTAACTTCATCATCATCGCCAACTCCAATAACAAAATTTGGCTTTTCTTTAAGCCAGAGATTCCAAATCTAGATACACATTAACTTGAACCAATTCCTCTACTTCCACCTATAGGATTCTAACTTCAATTTCTATGCCACTATCATTTATGCTGCATGTAATCATCTACAGAGATTAAAACTTTGGGAGGATATGAAACTTATTAGTTTGCAAACTAAAGACCCTTGGATTATTGGAGGTGACATCAATATGATCTCAAGCCTAGCTAAAAAAAGAGGGCAGAAAACCAAACCTATTAATTATCTCAAAATTTGTTGAATGCATAGGAGAGGCCATCCTTTTTGATGTTGGCTTCAAAGGTCAACCTTTCACATAGAAAATAGGGAGAACCTAGGAAAGATTGGATAGAATCCTTATCAACCTTGAATGACACTTTTCATTATGTAATTTGGAAGTTATTCATCTTGCTAAAATTGCTTCAGTTCACTCTCCTTTATTGGTTAGCTTCAACTTCACCACCAGACCAAAACACAACCCTTTTAGATTCCTCAATGAGTGGACTCCAACCCAAACTTTATCCAATGCATTACTAGACTTTGGGAAGGTGGTGAAAACAACAACCCCTGGTTTCACCTTTGGATACTTCATAAGAATGTCACTTATGGGATAAAAAAATGGAACAAGAGACTTCTACAAATTTCCACCATAAGGTCAAAACTACCAAGGAAAAGGTAGACTAACTTGAGCAAGAGATTTCCCTCATGAAAGATAGTGATGCCTCTACTCTTGAAGACCAACTTAATAATATTCATCTTGAGCTCCAACAATTCATCAACGGAGAAGAAGACTATCTTAGACAAAAAGCAGCTATTCTAAACTTCTTACAAGGGGATAGAAATCCAAATTCTTCCATGCTTGCATAAAAAAGAAAAGAGAAGAAAAATTGTTTGCTGATGGTAACTAGATCACTCACTAAGAGGGCATTATGGAAGACTGTGTTAACTTCTTCTCCAAAACTTTAGCCACCCCTAAAACCATCCTTGGCCACCTCTCCTTAATAGGAATTTTTTGATTTTGATAAGGTCATTATCAACAATGTTGAACTTACCTCAGCCCCCAATGAGGAAAAGATCTGGAATGCACTTAACTCCATGGATGAATATAAAACAATTGGTCTTGATGGTTTTACTGCCCTTTTTTTATCAAAAAACTTGGAACATCAAAGTTGAAGTAATCAAATCCATTTAGAATTTTTTCACTGACCTGAGCTGCCATAAGTATTTCACCACTTTAACTATTATTTTAATTCCCAAAGAGAAAGCTTGCCACACCTGGGACAAGTTTATACCAATTTGATAACACCTACTGTCAACAAACTTATCAGTCAAATTATTGCAATTAGACTTCAAAAGATCCTCCCAACCCTCATCTCTCCAACCAAACTACCTTTGTCAAATGAAGAAATATTACTAAAACTTCCTCCTAGCCCAAGTGCTAATCAAGGACATTGACAAAAAATATAGAGGAGGAAATGTTTTGATGAAGGTTGATATAAATAAAGTCTTTGATACTCTTAGTTGGGACTTCCTTCTAAACTCCCTAAAAGAGAGAGGTTTCTAAACAATTTTTTTTTTCAGATCATTGAAACCATCCTCTCTGATAGCCACTTTAAAATTCTTCTCAATGGCCAAGCAAGTGGCCTCTTCCAAGCAAGCAAAGATGTTAAACAAGGTGACCCCCTATCCCCCACACTTTTCATTTGACTTTGGACATCCTCTCCAAAAAATTGAACAAAATCTCTTCTTCAACCATGAACATAAATACCACTCTACAAAAACATAAACATCTCTTATTTGGCCTTTGCTAATAACCTACTTTTTAACAATGGAAATAAAAGAGCAATAAACACACATTTGGATATCATCAAGGACTTAATGACCCTCTTTGGTATGTCTTAAATACTAACAAATGTCTCTTTATTATAGAGAAACATATCAACAAATCTAAAATTAGATGGATCATTGAGAAAACTAATTTCAATCACACAAAGCTCCCCCTCCCTTACCTTGGGTATAAAGCTTTACAAAGGAAAAGTCACTTCAAACCTTTTTTATGATCTAATTAACAAAATCTAGCATAGAATCAACTCTTGGGAGAACTCCTTTCTCTCTTTTGGTGGAAGGATTACCATTGCCAAAAGCATCCTGAACTCAATTCCTTTGTATATTACCTAAGTTAAACACATTTCAATACTAATCCAAAAGAGAATTGAAAGAATTGTTAATAAATTTATATAAAATCATAACCACAAGTTCACCTATTGAACCAACTAAATTTTTTTTTGTAAACTAATCACTAAATCTGGTTTGGGCTTCAAATCCTTTGAGGATAATATCAAAGCTAACATATGCAAACTATGGATAAAACTTAGGGGGAACAAATCACTATGGGTGAAATACATGCAATAAAAATACTGCAAAAATGCTCATCCAATGATAGCCATTTCAAAGCCTTATGATTCAGCCATTTGGAGAAGCTTGCTGTAGCATAGGGAAGAAACCAAAGAACTCATCCTTTGAGACTTGGGGCATGGTTGCATTGACATCCATAATGATCATTGGTTTGGGGTGGAACCCCTCTATTTGGAATTTTCTATTTATTGACCTCTTTAGAGTTGCTCTAATAAAGATTTCTAGTCAAATGCTGATTGGGATTAGCATAAATTTCAAACTACACTCCCACCCCAAATCTATAGAAAAATCTACAGCATGCCTATCAACCCTAAAAGAAAAAACACATTGATCATCAAAGGATTTTCTAAACATAGCTCAATCCACAAGATCCTCCTTTGAAATAGGTGGAAAGACACTAACTCTGTTCCTAGGGGGAAATCTATTTGGAACCCATTTATTTGACCCTTAATAGCCTTATTTGGTTAGAGACTCTTTCACCACTTGCTTCTCCTTAATGATATCCTCAAATTTAAAGGCCTTAGACTCATGTCAAGATAATATTTGTGCAAGGAAGAAGAGGAGGATCTCCTTCATACCTTCATCCAGTGCAAATTTAGCAAAACTCTATGAATTCCTTTTCTGAACAAATAAATGACTATTATGGTGATGGTCTCTTCCACTTGGTTCAACTATTGGATAAATCAAATCAAGCAACATAGAAGCAACCCTCCAAATCTTTTAAAGCAACCCTTATTATCCTTTGGCTCATTTGGACTGCTAGAAATGATATCAAATATAATAATTCCAACAGCAATGTTGAATCTATTGCTCTCAAGATCAGATCCCACTTCCATCTAATGGATAGAGGAGAATCTCTGAACTAGAAAAACAAATATGTGAACTTAACCTACAACCTTATATTCTGGAAGAAGCTGAACCAAGGCTACATCAAAATTAACATAGATGGTAGCTTCAATACCAAAAATTACAATGCTGGAATCATGGGCATATTCAGAAACTTTAATGGTGACTGTATATATTTATTCTCCATGTCTTTTACATCCCTTTTAGCTCTTCATCTTGCTCTCCTCCTGGACTTAAGAAGACCCCACCTCAACTATTGGATTGAATTGGACTCATCACCTCTCATACAAATCCTAAATGAAGATCAAGCCCAACAGTCCCCTTGGCTCATTATCAACCTCCTTAAGGATATTAATCAGCTAAGAAGAAACCTCAATATCCCTTGCTTCCATATATGGAGGGAAAGTTACAGACCTGCTGATCTACTTGCAAAATGTGGAGCACAACATCAAATCCTCTCACTTTTTAAATACCCTAATAAAGAGCTGAGCTTACTTGAACATAATGACAAGCTAGGCGTCCCATACATTAGAACAAAACACTTGTAACCACCCTTTTCCTTTTTTATCTTTTGGTTTATTGTAATCTTTTATGGATAAAATTCTCCTCTTTATGCAAAAAAGTAGTTCTTATAGTATCGTTTATAGTATAGTGTAGTGTAGTGTAGTACATAATATATAGTATAATATAGTATATAGTATAGTATTATGTAGTGTAGTGTATGTAGTATAGTATATATTATTTGTACTATACTATGTAGTATATTATAATATAGTATATAATAAACTAAGTATAGTATAACATAGTGTATTTAATGCAATATATATATTAATATGTAATATGCATAACACTGATAATATATTAGTGTAGTACAAGTGCAGCGTGAAAGGTATGCAATATGTAATAACATAATATATTAAAGATAAATCGCAACCATATAGCATAAAGCATAATTATTATAAGTAGATATTAATAACATAGCAATCAATATTATAAAAGCATAACACAGCGTACATTACGCGATATAGCATATCAGGTACGCAGCATAGCATAAAGACAGCATATTAAGGCAGCACAGCAGTGCAGCGTACGCAATATGCAGCACAACATACATACATAGCATATAACCACGCAACCATAGCATGACAACAGGTAAAAGCATTAATCTATTACAGCAATTTTTGTCGCGCAGCGCAACATAAGTATGTCGTATATCACGCAGCATATATACGTATAGATATACGCAAAGATGGCATTAATATATATAACATGATAACACACAACCAGAATAGAAGCATAGTATCGGTATAGTATTGTGACAGAACATACAGCACAGCATAGTACAGCAACAGCATAAAAAGTATGGTATAAGAAAGATAAAGCACAGCAACATAACATTAGCACATATAGCATAAAGCATAATAATAATAACATGCGCAGCGTGTCAACGAGCGCGGTAGTCCATACAAAACGTCGATTAGATACAACATAACATATTAGATATATAGCATAGATAATCAGCGATGGTAACATATGTATAAAGATAGAGTTATACATACAGCAACAATATAGCATTAAGAAAGCATAAAGCATATACAGGTATAACATATTAAAAGCGCAAAGCATAATATAGCATAATATAGCATAATTACATAAGATAGCAAAGCATATAACATAATAAAGAATATAGTATACATAATATAATATAGCATAGCATAGCATAGTGTAGTGTAGTATACCATAAGTATGATAGTGCAGTAAAGTATAGATACATAAGTGTAGTGTATGTAGTATAATATATAGTGTATAGTGTAGTATATAGTCTAAGATATGATAGGGTAGTATTGTATAATATATAGTACATAGTGTATAACATAGTATATATTTTTTATATTGTATAGTAGTATAATTTAGTGTTGTTTATTGTGTAGTGTACATAATATGTTTAGGGGGAACATTGAGAATATTTTCCCTTCCAACTTAGAGACAAAATTTTTTATATAAAGTAAATTGTTTCTCCAACTAAGCCCTTGATTTTCATGCTTGTTTATGTTCCCAACAATCTAAATGATGGAAATGATCATAAGGGGAGTGACATAATTATAATCAATTTTGCGAGCACTTAAACCTCTCCATGCCTGCAAAAAATTCTAAATGGTCCCATTATTTGGTGTTTGAGTAGATGGAGGGCAATTCAATTCAAATATGAGTACTAATGGAGTAGTGGACAAACAAATGATGTATGCTCTCCTTATCTCTTCCACAAAGGTGATAGATAGTGGAGATTTTAAGCCCTTTTAGTTTCAGGATAACATCAGTTGGAAGGAGATGGTGCCATAACCTCCAACAAAGGAAAGGAATTGAAGACTTGATAATAGCACTCCAAAAGATAGCCGCTTCTCAATATTAATGTTGGCTTATTTAAGGATAGTGAATAAACATTTGGACAAGGATGATTTACTAAAGTTGCATTTTAGTAATAATTTATCCTTTAAGGTTCAAGGATGGATTGGAGTGCTGTTAATTTACTATGTAAGGTGCTCATTGAGATAGCTCAGCTTTGGGATATCCTAATTATGGTTAGCCTAAAAATTAGAAACATCAAGATGATCAAGGGTAAGAAGATTAGATAGATTTGAAAGCAATCCATCAAAGATCAAATGATCACTAGAAAAATTGATTTCCCCCTACCCAGTTGCCAAAAGATATGATCTTTAGCAAGATTTCTATGTTTTAGTAGAGTTTTGCATTGATGGGAGTTAGCAGTCCTTAATTGCACCCTGAATGGATGAGTATGCATGCAGTACTTACTAATAAGAAACTTTACCCAAAGGGAATCATTTTTCCTCAGTTTGATCCAAAGTTGAATTGATTAATGATGATTGAATTAGAGAGAGATCCTTGAACCTTAAGCTTGCACATTTTCCTCCAATTAACTCAGTGGAAAGAAATTTTGTGTCCACTACATAAGAATATATTGAAGATTCTCTAATATGTTTTTACACCTAGCATGGAATATTCATTGTTTGGGTTGAATAAAGAGGAATGGAGCAAAGGATACTTGGTAATAATGTAATTTTTCCACCAGTAGATAGAAAAGTGTTTTTCCATGAATTGATTCTGGCATGAATGGAGTTAATAATTTCATCAAAATATATATTGCTTTGGTTCTTCCTTTATAGACATTTACCTCAAGGTAATTGAGAGGAAGTTTAGATTGATTGAAGCTAGTGTAATCCTTGATCCACTTCTGATCTGTGTTGTAGAATTTTTCCATTCTAAAAAAGCATTTTGTTTAATTGAAAGTCAATCCTAAGATGGGTTCAACAGAGTCCAATATGTTCTTGGTATGTTTAATAAAACTCTTAGAACCATTACAAAATAGAAGGAGGTCATCACCAAAAGCTAGGTGAGAAATATTAATTTTTTTTTTGGACTGATAATTGATAGACATTTTTGATGTATGATTTTCATCTAGCATTTTGGAAAGATAATCAAAAATTAGTATAAAAAGATAAAGAGATAAGGGTCACCTTATTTGATGCTCCTTGAAGCTTTAAGGAAGCCATGTGCCTCCTCATTAATGAGGAGGGAGTAATAGTTGTTTGAGATGAGCCTATTGATGAAGAGTAGAATTCTTCATTGAAACTCCTCACCTTCAAATTTTCCATGATAAAGTTCTAATTGATAATGTCAAAAGATTTTTTAACATCTAGTTTGATGATCAGATTCCCACCTCTACATTTCTTATCAAAATCCTCTATGCGCTCTTGGGCTAGGAGATTGCTTTCAGCAATAGTTCTTTCCTTGACAAAGGTAGTTTGGTCAGGATGGATGAGGTTTGGTAGGAATGGCTGCAATCTATTAGCAATGAGTTTGTTTATAATTTTTATAATAATAGTAGAGAGGCTTATGGGTCTAAAATTTTCCCAATTTTGTTTGCTAATGGATTTGGGTATGAGTGTAATGGTGGATGTGTAAAGAATTTATGTATCTCCTTTTCATTAAAGAAGGCTTGAATGGCTGCAATCATGTCTTGCTTGATCCAATTCTAGGAATGCTGATAGAAGAGACCTGTATAAACATCTATCCCAAATTCTTTAGATCCATTGATGGAAGTAAGACACTCCTAAATTTCATCCTCCTTTGGAAGGTAAGTAAAGTTCAAGTGACAAGTTCCTATACCATTGGCATTTAGTAAGTTATTAATGAATAAATTTAGATTTACACTTTGTTCTTGAAAATGAGCTTTGAAGTAATTAATCCCATCTTCAATAATGCCCTCCTTAGTGTGCAGCCAAGTGTTGTTTGTTTGGAGTCTTGTGATGGCTTTGTATTTTCTCTTTTGCTTGATGTAGGCATGATAAAATTTGGAATTCCTATCCCTCTCTTTCAGATTATTCATAGCAGCTTTTTGAGCAAGAAAGTCCTATTCCATGTCAAAAAGTTGATTAAGTGTGATCAGGGCAAGTTTGAGATCTTCTTCAGGTTGAATTGAGGAATCTTTGATACAAATGTTTTCTAGAAGTGAAACTTTGAGCTCATGTGCCCCAATTTGGTTATGAATATCACCAAACATAGTCCAGTTCCACTATATTAGAGCTTTGACTAACCTATGAAGGGTCCATAATCTAATCCAAGGATTTAGTGCATTAGACTTCCAGGCATCCTAAAGGCGGTTACTGAAGAGGTTGTGTTGGGTTCACATGTTCCAAAATCTGAAGGCATGTTTAGATGGTTTGGGGATGTGATGGATGGTTAAAAGCAAAGGAGCATGATCAAATCTAGTTCTATTTAGGTGCCATACAACAACATTATGAAAAATGTTATACCATTGAGAATTAAGCATAATTCTGTCTAGCCTTTCAAATGCTCTACCCCAATTCTAAGTAAAATGGGAGCCAATATAAACTGGTTCAATAAGCAATGCATCTTCAATGTAATAAACTTTATTTCTCATAATAGATTCATTTAGTTTCCTACCTTCTTTCTTCTCTAATGCATTGGTAATCATATTAAAATCAACGCCAACTAACCAACCAAGAAGGTAGCTTTGACCAATGTTAATGATGTTAAACTAAAGTTGTCTTCTTGAATCTCTAGTGCATGTTGCATTAACAAAGGTTGCATATATTGAATAATTGCTATAGGTAATACAAGTATGAAGAAATTGAGGATCATCCAGGAAAAGATCAACATGGATGGGGTGTTTCCAAAAGAGTAAAATCTTATTATTGTAGTTTTATAAGATGTGGAATTTTTTGACCTTTTGAGTTTATCAAAACTTTAGGGATGGATGAGAGGTTCAAGGATGGAAAAGATGTTAAGATTGTGTGTCTTAATGAGACTATTAAGTCTCTTAGAGGATGCTTGATCAGCAAAACCTCTAATATTTCAAATGAGAAGGCTAATCATGTATGGAATTCTTAGAGCCCCTAGAGGCTCTTGTAGTAATCCTATCTAGGCAGTCATCCCAATTTACTATGATTCTAATTATGGAGGTGCTGCTTAGGTGGGAGGCAGCATTTGGATATATATGTTTGGGTTTCTTATACTTTTATGCTTATTCCTTTTGGATATTTGGATCAACTATTCCTCTCTGATATCTTGAATTGTATTATCAAGAGCCATAACATTGGTTTTCTGTTGTTGGAATGGTAAGGAGAGATCATCTTCAGGTTGGGTCTGAACTGGATGACCACAATCTTTAGCAATCTACTCAAGATGTTCTTGCACTGAGGTAGTGTTTCAATTGCAACGGAAAGAGTTGTTGGATAGGAGGAAGTGGTTTCTTCAAGTATCACATTACCAACTTGAAAAGTATCTTCCACTATATTTTCAGCAAGTGCAACATTTTTGACTTGATCATGAGATGCATAAATAATTTCGGTTAATACATGATTATGAACTTGATCTTAAAGTGCAGAGATAGTGTCATAAGGTCTATTGGAGGAATCTTTTACATTTCCATCATCATTTTCATATGACTTTAGCTTTCTAGTCCTAAGCTTAGTGTTAGCAATATAGCAGTTGTCAAGAAGGTGTCCAAACATCCTACACCTTGGGAAATAATTTGGCTTTTGCTCAATAATAACCTAGTGCCAATATCCATTAGCCGAGGTACCAATCCAAATCTCATCAGAGTGAGGGCCTGTGATGCGCATTTCAATGAAAACTGAGCAGTAGAGGGTTGTGAAAGGTTGAAGGTGGGAAAAATCCAACTTTAAGGGTTTGCCAAAGGATTCAACAAGTGAGTATAAATCTTGCTTATTAAAGAGTTGGAGTTTTTTGTTTGGAAACTTTTGATATATTAGGACAATAGGAGGTTCAATGCTGTAATCAAATGTGGGAGTTCATTTTAAGGATTTTCATGGGAGTGTTATCAATATGGTATTTTTTTTTTGCAAACAGCCTAGCATAATCTTCTTCCATGTTGAGCCTGATTACAATGTGTCTACTATCCGACAATCCAACATTACATTCTCCAATAATTCATCAAAATGTTTACAAATAATGTCCAGCTTAGTGTGTCGATAGGTGAACTTGCCAACCAAAGTAAACTTAAGAGGCTCAATCAATAAAACATATTCAATTTCAGTTAAGAAGAGGGCTAGTTTTCCATTTTTCTAACAAGCCTTCTTGAGGAAACTAGCCTGACTTCCATTGTATAAATTATCATGATAGGACTGAGGGAAGATGAGCTTGATAGAGGGATCGTTGGACACATGAGGAGGGAGGTTGATGGAGAGGGCACTGACATAGGAGGGGCCTTCCATGAGAAGCCGATAATGGAACAGTAACTTAGTGGGGGAAAAACTTAGAGGTGGGGGGAGGGCGATTGCAGAGGGAAGCATACCAAGGACACGGTGCCATCAGATCATTCTTTGTAGAGTAGTGTAGCGTAGCATATGTAGTATAGTATATAGAATATAGCATAATATAGTATAGTATAGTATATAGTACATAGTGTGTAATATATGCTATAGTATAGTATATGGCATAGTGTATGTAGTATAGTATAATATATAGTACATAGTGTATATTATATGCTATATCATAGTATATATATTTATATTGTATAATAGTGTTGTGTAGTGTATAGTGTAGTGTATTATGTAGTGTAAATAAAATGTTGTGTATTGCATGTAGTATAGTATAACATAGTATATTATAGTATAATATAGTATAATATAGTATGTATTATAGTATATTATAATATAACATGTAGTATATAGTATATAGTATATGACATAGCATAATATAACATAGTATAATGTAGCATAGTATAGTTTATAGTATTATATTGTATAGTAAGTAGTGTAGTATAGTGCAATGTAGTGTAGTGTAGTGTAGTGTAGTGCATGTAGTACTTTGTATATTGTTTGTATTATAGTATGTAGTATATTATAGTATTATAGTACATTTGTTGAACAGCAGGAAGAAAATTTGGAATATGAGAGAGAAAGAAGAATTAAAATAGCAGATAAACATAAAAATGTAGTAAAATGCCTAAAATTAAATAAATGTAGTAGAATGTTGCATAAATGGAAAAAAATGTCTATCTTACATTAACTTTTGGATGCATCAAATATGAAACATAATCATAGATGTGGGCTTTGATATAGGAAAAATGTGCTACATCACTTAGCTTATATCCAAAGAAAGAATTTTAAAATTTGTTCTATTTGCCACATTTTTTTGGGTATGAATATGGAAAATTTGAGTATGAGAAGATAATGTGGTTATGGGTGATGCTATGGACACATTATCTTTTAGAACACTTCCATATTTTCATATGCATTGCTATTCTTAATAGTATAGTATAGTATAGCATAGCATATTATAATATAGTATAGTATAATATTGTATTATATTACATAATATTTTTTTGCATAAAGGTGAACATTTTATTGATTACACAAAGAGTATAATATTCCAAAAACAAAAAAACAAAACTAACTGGTGATTACAAAATATTTATTCTAATGTATGGTAAACCTAACTTGTCAGTAAGTACAATTAAATTAAGTTCTCTGTCAGGATGCTTGTAAGAAGAGAAATGTTGGAGTTGTGATCCTTGTTTGGCTAGAAGCTTATCAGGTCTATTTTCTTCCCTCCAAATATTGGAGCAAGATACTTCAAGGTTCTCCTTTAGTTTTCTGATAGCCTTGAATATGTTGATGATGAGCGAGGGGGTTGATGCAATTGTTCTTCCTAAAAGATCCGAATGGGTAGTAAAGAGTTAGATTCAATCTAGTAGTTGAGCTAGGGAAAAGAGAAGAGCAAAGAACAATGTAGTAGTTTCAACATGAAGTGCAAAAGAAGTAGCAAAAGGCATAAAGAAGAAGTAGATGCAATTTCCCTCATAGTTCTTCAAGATGCCTCACATTTTAGCCTTGTTGGAGTTGGTATTGAAACTGCCATCAATATTGAATTTGATGGCATTTTTGACAGGTTTGTTTTAGAACACACAGTTCCAATTTAGAGATTTGCAAATGGCTGGAGCATATCTATTACAGTTCAACTTTTGATCCTCCCTTTTATTTATCAACTGTAAGTTGATCTAATTTTGAGAATAATAGAATTAGTAGTGATGTTGGAGTCATTGTGTTTGAGTTCATTTCTTGCAGTCCAGATGAACCAAAGGATGATAAGAATGGAATTCAATGTTTTGGTGGATAGCTTGCAATCTTTTTGTTGGGATTTATCTAAGAGGTGAAGTAGAGTGGAATGTCCATCTCAATTATGCTCATTTGTTTGTTCAGTATACTTATCCCAAATTAAACTACTGAATTTGCATTGGATAAAAGTATGTAGGAGTCCTTCTTCCTCTTCTTTACATAAGGGACACCTTGAGGGAAGCTTTAGTCCCTTGAGTTTGAGGATATCATCAAGAGGTAGGAATTGGTGGAAAAGTCTCCAACAAAAGAAGGCAATAGATGATCTGATTTTGTGGTTATATATAGATGTACCCCAAGGGATTGATTTGGTATCTCTCCACTAAGCAAGATATAATATCTTGTGTAGGGAATTGTAAGGAGCTTTCCCTTTGACCACTAAACTATCTTTTCTATCAATATTAATTAGTAGATTGCAGATCTTCTTATAGATGTAGGGAGAAAGAACAGATTGTATTTTCTCATTGTCCCATTCTATATCTTTCCAAAATTCTTTGATGTGGCAGGATTGCAATGATCTAGTTCTAACAAATTCTAGGAAGAGATGCTCCTCCCCAAACCAATGGTCATTCCAAAGATCATTAAAGCCATCCCCTAGTGCCCAAAAGATCAGATCTTCTATAGCCTTCCTATGTAATAGTAGCTATTTCTAGAGTGCTGAGTCATTTGGTTTTCTTGTCACTATTATTGGTGTGAGGCCTTGCAATACTTACCCAACATATAATTAGATCAAAGTGAGTTATTCTCTTTCAATTTTATCCAAAGTTTGTAGGTGCTGCATTTAATATTCTACTCTATCATTTTGAACCCTATGCCTCTTTTGTTGGTCAATTTGCACAACTTTTCCCAACTAGCCCAATGTATTGACTTTTGTTTATGGCTCCAAATAAAACTATTTAACATTCTTTCAATCTTCAATTGGATCATTTTTTGGAATGTGTTGGACTTGGGTGGTGTATAACGAGATTGAATTGAGGATGTTTTTGACAATGGTTATTCTCCCACCAAAAGAGAGAAAAGAGTTTTCCTATATGCTGATTTTATATTGAATTTTGTCAATGAGCTCATAGAAGAGAGAGGATGTAATTTTTCCTTTGTATAGCTTGATTCCAAGATAGGGGAGGGGATGTTTGGAATGAATGAACCCAATTTTGTCAATGATCCATTTGATTTTGGATTTGTTGATATGCTTTCCTATAACAAAAAGACATTTGTTAGTGTTTAAAGACATACAGAGAGGTTCATGAATTTTGTGATGATTTCCATGTAAGTGTTGATAGCTCTCTTATTCCAATTACTGAAAAGTAGAAAGTCATCAAAAAATGCCAAGTGGGTAGTATTAATGTTGCCATTGGAATGGAAGTTGATTTTCTCTTTTGAGTTTAAGACACTATTCAGCTTTCTGGAAAGAATGTCCGATGCCAAAATGAAGAGTGTTGTGCTGGGGGGCCTTTGTTTTACTCCCATTGTTAGCTTGGAAAAGACCACTAGCTTGGCCATTGAATAATAGTTTATAGTGGCTATTGGAAAGGAGTGTCTCTACCAAATTACAAAATTTTTGAGAGAAGCCTCTATCTTTTAGAGAGTTAAGTAAGAAGTCCCAGCAAAGAGTATGAAAGGATTTTTTTTTTATATCAATCTTCATCATTACATTACCTCCTCTACCTTTTAGTTAATGTTTTCAATCAACTATTGAGCTAGTAAGATGTTATCAATAATGTTCCTGCCTTTTGTGAAAGCAGTTTGGCTTGGGGAGATGAGTTATGGGAGGATCTTTTGGAGTTTGTCGGCTATGATTTTGCTAATGATTTTGTTGATGACTGGGGTTAGATAGATAGGTCTAATATCATCTTAGGTGTGGAAATTTTTTTCTTTGGGGTTCAAGATTATGGCTGAAGTAGTGAAATACTTGAGATAACTCAAGTCTATGAAGAAGGTTTGAATGGCCTTTATAACTTCCATCTTGATAACATTCCAAGCATTTTAGTAGAAGAGGGCAATAAATACATCTGGTCCAGCTATTTTATATCCATCCATTGAATTAAGAGCATTCCAAATTTTCTCCTCCTTGGGGGTTGTGGTGAGGATTTAATTGTTTATAAGAACTTTATCAAAGTTAAAGAAATTTCTGGCTTTGTAGGGAGATTTGTTGTGGTTCTGGGGTTGGCATAGGGTATTGGTGAAGTATTTAGTGCAATCTTCCATAATGCCTTTTTGATGAATGATCTAATTACCCTGAGCATCTTTAATTTTATTAGCCTACTTCTCTTCTCTCTTCTTCCTTATGCAAGCATGGAATTTTTTAGAATTTTTGGCATAAAGTAAGAAGTTTGGAACAACTGCTTTCTATTTAAGAAGGTTTTCCTCTCTATTAATGAAGCTCTAGAGTTTTTGCTAAAGATTCTCCAATTGGTCTTCAAGGATAGAACATCATTATCCTTCATGTGAAAAAATTCTTGTTCAAGGTTGTTAATTTTATTGTCCAGTTATTTTAACCTGATGGTGGATGTTACTAAATACCTCTTTGTTCTATGTTTTTAATTATTGGGTAGTGTTCTTGTGAAGGGCCCATAAATGTATCCAAGGGTTAGTGTATTCAACACTTTGACAAATCCTTATAATGTTGCTGATAAAATCAAGATGGGATGTCCACATATTAAGAAACCTGAATGGGTTGTGTTTTAGTTTGGTAATATGGTTGACATTGACCAACAAAAGGCATTGGTTTGAAGCAATTCTAGCCAAGTGATGAACCTCAAAAGTGTAGAAGAAAGTGTGCCACTCCAAATTTGTAAAGATTTTATCCAATCTTTTCCATAATCAGCCCCTTCTCCAAGTGAATGGTTTGCCTTTGAAACTAGCATCAAATAAGTTAGCCTCTTCTATGCACTTCACAAATTCTAAAAAGATAGAGAAGATGAGTTTTTCTCTCCCTTTTTCTCAATTAGGCTTGAAATCATGTTAAGATCTCCTCTTACTAACTAAGGAGCAGAGGTGTGCATGCTGATTTGTTTGATATTATCCATAGTTCCATTGCATGAAGCATAGATGATAGTGAAAAAAATGTTGAAATTTGTATCTTGCAAGTGGAAACAAAGAAATTGGTTAGAATCAATAAGGATTTGATTTTGAAATCTTGTCTTGTAGAAGAGCCAAATATTATTGCTAATGTTGGCAATGATGCTATAGTTAGGGAATCTTCTATTGGCTATTTGATAATTTTGGCTTTGGACAAGAGTTTCTAGAATGGCAAATAGTTCAAGAGAGTGTGATCTTACAAGGATTTTAAGTCTATTAGAGGCATTGGCCTGGCCAATTCCCCTAATATTCTAAATCAAAATATTTTCCATTTAGGTGTGGAGATACTTCTAGTGGCTGTTCTAGAAGTACCTTCATCCCATGAATTAGTTCCTTTATTCTAAAATTTGTTGGATAATAGGTGTTTCAGCTCCCCGGATCCTCTCTGCATATGCTTTTTATTTTTGGTTGTGTTCCATTCATCCATAGCTGTGTTGAGTAAGTCATCTTAGTGTATCTCTTCATGTGAACTAATTTGGTTGTGAGGTTCAGTTGCCAGGTCATGGTCTTGATCAGGTAATGTTTACTGGTCATGGGACCAGCTAGGATCAGGTGGATTAGTAGTAGCATTCAGTCTTTCAGAGTTAATTGTTTCCATGTTGATTCTTTGGATACTGAGTAGTAGTTCTTGGATCAAGCGGTCCCTTATTTTCTGAATTATAGATAGTAAATTTATCAGATTTATATCAGCCTTGGATCTATTATCTCCAAGACAGTCCTTGATTAAACTATTGTCAGTTATAATTTCGTATTGCTGTACATCAAAGTTAATTCCCTAAAAATGATGTGCCTTTTCAATTTCTGTCAGTCTAGGAGGATGGGAGTTATTGTTATGGATTATTCTAGTTTGAAATTAGAAGGAATTTAAGTTGTCTTGGATGGGAGTGTCCAATGGTTGCTTACTTTTATTAGTTTTGTTGATTCTCAATTCTGGATGTACAATGGTGCATTTGTCCAAGTTATGTCCAAACATCCTCCATTTACAATAATACAAAGGTTTTTATTCAAATTCCACTCTTTGCCAATACCCATTGGATTGTGTTCAAATCCAAATTTCCTTATTGAAAGGAGTTGCTATATCCATCTCCACCAATATCCTTCTAGCCGATGGTATTGTTAGGTTGAATGTATGTGTATCTAGTTTTGTGGTTTTCCATAAATAACAGCTATGGAGTAAAGAATCTATTTTTTAAAGAGGTGTAACTTAAGTCCAGGTAATTTATTCTAAATAGGGGCAATGGGAGGCTCAATGCTAGCTTTTTTGAAAAGAGTATAGCATAGTCTTCTTCCTTGGAGAGTTTAATCATGATATGCCTTCCATCTAGAAGTCCAACCTTCCAATCCCCAACTAGTTTTAGCTCATTGAAATAGTTTCTAATGGTATCCATCTTTAGGTTATTGTATGTGAACTTTCCAACCAATTTGAATCTGAAGGGCTCGATGAAACTCCATATTTTGAATTCAAAGTGCAGGAGAGCTGGTTTTCCATTTTTCCTTGCAGCCTTTCTTAAAAGGGAAGAGTTGGAGCCTTCAATAAAGGTGTGATGGTAGGATTGAGGGAAGAGGAGTAAGTTGGGGAGGGGGGCTTTTAGTGTGAGGGCCTGAAGCTAGCACATGAGCATAAAATGGGGGGGTCCATGGATAGTGAAGAGGTGGAAGAATTCAAGGAGAAAACAACTGGAAAACCAAAAAATCAATGGAGCAGTAAAGTTGGAGAGGGAGATGTACTAGGTCACAACACCATTGCTCTCATGTTTGGCAATCACATACCTTAGTTGTAGTTTATGAATCTACCGTATAACATTATATAGTATATAGTATGTGGTATAGTATAGCATGTAGTGTGTAGTGTATATATTATGTGTATATTGCATGTAGTATAGTATGGTATTTTATTGTACATTATTATTATAGTATAGTATAGTATATAATATAGTGTAGTGTAGTACAAAGTATGTAGTATAATATAGTATATTATAACTATATAGTGTTTAGTATATAGTATAGCATAATATAGCATAGTATAGAGTAGTATAATATAGTTTATAGTATTATATAGTATAGTATAGTTGTGTAGAATAGTGTAGCATAGTGTATGTTGTATATTGTATATTATTTGTACTATAGTATGTAGTATATTATAGTATAGTATTAGAGTTGTATAGTATATAGTATTTAGTATAGTATAGTACAATATAGTGTAGTGTAGTGTATGTAATTTGTAGTATAGTATATATTATAATATAGTGTAGTCATTTGACCCATGGTGACCCAAGGATGAGTCATGCCAAGTTTGGTTGGGTTTGGCTAAATTTGACCAATATGGGTCAAATGGGTCAAGTTGGGCTAAGTTGACCACTTTGACCAAATTGCATCAAAGTGATGACTTGGGTGAGTTCAAGTGGTCATTTGGAGTGAATGAGTGTAATTGGTTTGATTCAATTTGGGCTAGATTTGAATTTGTCTCATATGGTTCAATTTGGGTCAAATGGTTCAAGTTGACCAATTTGGCCAAATTAGCCAAATTGGCTTGAGAATGGGTTAGTTCTATGTTCAATTGATCATTGGTGATCGATTGGAATGTGTGATTTGAACTAATTTGGATTATGGAGTGAATTGGTTCAATTTAACTTTAGGTCAAATTGGGCAAAGTGGGCTTATTGGGTTTGGTTGACCAAATTGGATCCAATTGAAGTTTGGATTATGTTTAATATTGAATTAGTGATTGGTTGGAAGCATTGGTTTCAACCAATTTGGTCTAAGATGTAATTTGGTTCATTTTAACCCTTTAGGACAAAGTGAGCCAACTTAGGTCAAAGGTTCCAATTGGCTTGATTAAGTTGAATTGATTGTAATGGAGTGTTCAATAATGACCTACAGTCATCAATGGAGGGATTATATGGCTTGATTTGATTCAATGGGAGTTTAATTAGAGTTTGGTTCAATTACCTCTTTTAGGTCACTTTAGGTTAAGTGGCTTGGTTAAGCCAACTTGGACCAATTGGGGTTATGGATGGTTGGAATGTGTTTAATGATAAATTTAAAGTTGATTGGTGGTTTTGATTGAAATTGATTTGGGCTTAATTCAGTTTTGGCTTACTTGAATCTTTTAGGTCAAATGGGCTAACTTGGGTTGGAAAAATCCCCTTGGTTCAATTGTCTTGATTACAAGTGTTGGAGTGTCTTGAAATGATCTATTGAATAATCAAAGCAACTAAAAAAATCAAATTGAGTTTAGTTTACTTGAATAGGTTTAAATGGAGTTATAGAATTGTGGTGGGGTTAAATTTGGTTAAGGTCCAAGTTAATTTGGTTTGGAGCTTGGATTAAAAAACCCAATTCAATTAAGATTAATTGAATTTGTTTGAGGTTGGCTTAGCTCAATCTACATAAACTTATGTTTGGATGAGTGAATGGGTTTGAGTCTTGGTTTATGCCTTAGAGTAGGTGAAACCTATTTGTTCTATGGAAAACTCTAAGTTTTGGGTCATGCCCTATAAGTCTCTAGGTATAGATTTAGTGTCTTAATCAATAGAAGTGTCCTAGCACTAAGGGAGTCTAAGTTCCTAGAAGACTTCTAGATCTAAGATGGGAGGGATTAATCCTCACTGTAAAAGTGAGTTCAACAATTATATACTATACTATAATATATTATACTACATGCAATATACTATATACTATAATATATTTTACACCATACTACACAAGACTACACTAAATCATACTATATTATAACATATTATAGACTATATTATAATATACTACATACTACACTATACTATACATTATACTACAACACAACACTATACTCAAAGCCTATACTATATACACTATACTATACATTATATATTATATACTATCTTTACTCTATACTATGCTTTAAAATTAATGCTTACTATGTTAATACCTATGCTACTAATGCTATACTAATACCTTACATTTATATACTTTGCTATTTAATACTACACAATTATACAATGCTACACTGCCAATACATAATATGCTTAATATCTTGCTACTATATACACAATATACATTATTTTCTTAATTTGTATAATTTTGTTGCATGCAATATGTTATTAATGCTTTAACTACCAAACACAATATATCTATTATGTTACAATATTTATCTTTGTGTTAATATATGACATACTGTATGCCTTAGATACTATTCTGCGTTATCTAATGACACTGCGCTTCTTTGTGTTATTAACTGCGCTGCTCACTACGCTACTATGTATTTGCTATGTTACTTTAATTACATCTTTGTATATACCATACTTATGGGCCACTAAACTGCTGCAGACCTACTATTTGGACTGTGCTATACTAATACTTTACTTTCAAATGTAATTCATGACATATTAATACACTGCGCTACATTATGGCTCACGCTACTGCTCTAATATACATATATGTTATTCATGGCGTACACATACTATACCATTTATATGTTTCATGTTATATCTATCTTTTCCTGGACATTACTGCGTTATGCGCTGTATGTTTCTAAACTGCACATATGCTATGTTATGCTTGTCTTTGTGCTATGTTAATGCTTCTTTACATCTTATGGCATGTATTGCTCGTCATGTGCTTATTTTAATCTTCTAATTACCATACTTTAATATACTTTATATCTTATTACTACAACACTTACTCCTATCATACACATATATGCATAGTAAATGTATCAGACTATGCATATATTATAATATATTATATACATACACATTTATGTTATACACACACACTGTAATATGGTGTAATGTATAGTGTATAATATTTGTTTATAGCATAGTCGATATAGTATATGGTTTTTAATTATAATATATTATAGTATAAGAGTGTAAAGGTTTAATATTTTATGGTATATTATTATACCATGGTATATATATCTAGTATATATAATTTATAAGTGTGGTATGGTATAACGATGTGTAGTATATAATTATATGAAGTGGTGTTATGCACAATATAATATGGTATATGGTATACATAGTCATGTATATGGTATGGTATGGTGTACTAGCATAATTATAGTATCAGCGAGTATAGTATCATATAATATAGTATGTAGTATATTATAGTATAATATATAATATATTATAATATAGTATTATGTAGTGTATAGTATATAGTATTGTATAGTATTGTATATAGTATGTTGAGTAGTGTTGTGTAGTATAATGTAATATATAATATAGTATATCATATATTTTATGTATATATAGTATACTATAGTATAATATAGTATACTATATATTATAATATCATATAATTGTTGTGTAGTGTGTAATGTGTAGGGTAATGTATATAGTATGTTGTACGTTGCATGTAGTATAGTGTATAGTATAGTGTGATCTATTATTGTATGTAGTTATTATAGTATAGTATGTAGTTTAGTGTAGTGTAGTGTAGTGTAGTGTTGTATAATGTAGTGTAGTGTAGTACATAGGTATTGCATTGTATATTATATTGCATATTATATAATATAATATATAATATAATATAGTATAATATAGTATAATATATTATATAATATTATTGACCTCATTTTTCGAATGAGTTCTCAACCCCTCCATCTTAGACATAGGACTCCTCTTAGACTTTAAGAGATCCTTAGTCCTAAGACACAGCTAGTGATTAGGTGGATACTCAACCTAGCCCTAGAGACTTAGAAGAGTTAGCCTTAGGAGTAGGCTATGCCTTAGGGGTGTTAGGAAAATTTGCCTACTCTATAGCTTGAACCACATTCCTCACTTCCTTCCTTCAAGTCAAACTCCAAATCAAATCAACATCAAACCTAAATCAATTCTACCCTAAGTGATTTTCTCCAAACTCAAATCAATGCCATATGATTGAAACCCATGATTGAAATTCCTAATTCAAGATCCTTCTTATGTCCTTAATCCTCTCTTTAGGACTTAGCCTAAAAATCATCTAAATCAATTCATATTCATGAAATTTTATGATAACTCATTTATATTCTCATTTATATTCACATATATAAATAAAATATAAATTCAAATCAATCAAATCAAATTTAAAATTCAAATTCCTAATTCAAAATCCTTCATAAGTCCTTAATCCTCTTTTAAGGACTTAGCCTAAAAATCACCTTAAAATCAATACAAATTCATGAAATTTTCTCATAACTCATTTATATTCTCATTTATATTCACATATATAAATGAAAGATAAATTCAAATCAATCAAATCAAATACAAAATTCAAATTGCTAATTCAAAATCCTTCTTAAGTCCTTAATCCTCTTTTGAGGAGTTAGCCTAAGAATTATCTTCAAACCAATACAAATTCACGAAATTTTCTCATAACTCATTTATATTCTTATTTAAATTCACATATTTAAATAAAATATAAGTTCAAATCAATCAAATCAATCCAAAATTCAAAATCAATTCACAAATCTTTCCTGGGTCCTTAATTTCTCTCTTAAGGATTTAGCCTAAAGTCATATTCAAATCACTTTAAACTGATGAAATTTTCTCATAACTCATTTATATTCTCATTTATATTCACATATATAAATGAAATATAAATTCAAATCAATCAAACTAAATCCAAAATTCAAGTTCAAAGTTAATCAAAATCTTACCTAAGCCTTTCAAGTCAAATTCTTGAACTTGGCCAAATCAACTTCAAATCAAGCCAAACTCTTGTTTTCCATCATGATTCAATCAATCCTTCAATCATGAATCTAAATATAAATACAAACTTCAATGACTTAACCAAAACTCAATTCAAAAATCAAGCCAAAATCCAATTCATGTTCACCGTTTGAACTTGAAATTATCAAATGAATCAAACCCATTTGACTTCAAACCACTTGCAAATGGATTTATATTTCAATCATAAGTCCATATGTAAGTTCAATCGAACTTAAATCAAGCTTTGAACAAGCCATTTGACCCACTTAGGCTCACTTGACCCAAAGTGACCTAAAGTACCCTTATGAGCCAAATTATAATCCTAACCAAATTGGATTGAATCAAACTCACCTAAGCCTCTCATCATGATCAACAATCATCATGAGATGATCAATCACTCAAATTGGGTCAAACCAAGTCAAACCTAAGGGTTGACCAAGTCAACACTTAGCCAAAATGAAACCCAACATAGCCAAAATCAACCATAGGCCAAATTGATTGAAACCAATGATCTAAGTTCATTCATGATCAATGTTTGAACTTGACCAAGTCAACATTTGAGCCAAACCCCAGCTTGGCCAATTTTGATCAAGTTGACCCAACTTGACCTAAAAAAGTAAAAAAATGTGTCAAAACTTGATCTAAGCCAAATTGATTGAAACCAATGGGTCAAGTTCATTCTAAATCACTTGTTGAACTTGACCAAAGCCTCAATTGGACAACTAGACCTAACAGCCCAATTGACCTTGAACCCAACTTGACTTAAAGGGTCATATTGAGCCAAATTCAAACTTAACCATAATTGATTGGAAACAAAGATACCAATCCACTTCATATGACTAACCAAACCTAAACCTACCCATGACCTAGCTCAAATAGGTCAAATGGGTCAAATTGGTCAACTTGACCCATTTGACCTAAATGAAGTCATATGAACCAAATTCAAACCTAAACCAAATTGAATCAAACCAAAGCCACCAAAATATTTCAAATGGTCATATGAACTTGACTCAACCCTTGGTTTGACCCAATTTGACCAATTGGTCAACTTGACTCAAGTTGACCCATTTTGACCTAAATGGGTCAACATGAGCCAAACCATACCAAATGAACTCCAAATCCAATGAAACTTGGCCAAACCTATTTTCTCAACATACCAAACATACCCAAATTCAAAAATCAGCCAAATGAACATTTTACCCCTATGCCATTGAGTAAATTTTGGCCAATTCCACTTGAAATTTGGTCAAATCCTCTTCATACTCACTTGGCAATCTCCTAGTGGATCAAGTGAACACTAGGGAGGGTGGTGCGCCCAACCCAATGGGTTTGGGTTAGCCCAACCTGACCCAATGGCTGAACCAAGCACATGCTTTGAAATGGCCACATGGGAGTCTTCCTTACACTCAATTGAAGCACATGGGGAGTTCACCATTCCACTCCCTAGCCAAAACTGAACTCAAGGACGCTCCTAATAGCCTAACAACTCTTTAAATCAAGGCAATTAGATCAAAATGGCAAGCCTATACTCGATCATCTAATTGCCATAAGGGGAGATATACTCCCACTAATTCATTTGAATCTTCATAGCGCCATTGTCGATTGAGTGTTAGGAAGCCAAAGGAGTCATTTTTCAGTGATCCCAAGCTCTCTTAAGCATTTTACAATTTCGATTTTCAAGTGAAAATAGGGGAGCTCCACCAAAAGTCCATTTTCTCCACACTAATCAATCCCTTTCCCACTCCCTCAGGGACCCAAATCGAGCTTGCCCAAGCTCTCTTTCAAGTTCTTGAAGTAAAGGAGGTGTCACCAAGACCAAAGCCAAGCTCACTTAGAGGAGGAGTTGGTCCATATGATAAGTTACTCAACCTCCACCCCTCAAAATTTCAGCAAAGCTTCATCTCAACCAAACGGAGCTTCTCTAAAGGAATCAAGCATCGGTGATCACCTCTAGTGAGGTTAGCCATTTTTTGAGCTTAAACTCAATGTGGTGTGGAGCTTTGCGAAAGAAATTTTTATGGCATAGGATTTTGATCGTTAGATGTGATCAAGGATGCATGATGAAGGTGTGGGCAAAATTTCCAAAGCTCAATCGAGGATCATCCTAAGATGGATGATCCTCTTTCCCATGGGGAAGAGGACAGATCTAGCCATCCATCCATGCATTTTGGATGGATAGCCGAGATTAAAATGTGTATTATATTTATATTTAATCCTCTGATCCGTGGATTTAATCTCAGCCGTTCGGCTGAGGGTAAAGTGCATAGTGTCACCACCATGCGTCACAATGATGTGATGTTTTAAATAACCAATCAGGCCCTGGCATGTGTAAAGCACATGCCATGTCAGCCGCATGTGTGGCGTCCATAGGATTAGTGATATAATTAGGGATTTATTTAATTCTAATTAATCACCTAAACTTCTAAAATTCATATCTCAACATAGAAAAATTATAAAAATATAAAATAAATTGCATTAGAAAGATAATTGAACATACAATATTCTAAAATTGATTTTAATTGATTTTAATTGATTTTGAATAGCCCTTTTCTCTGAATTTGAGTTTTATTGGGAATGTTAATTTGCTAATTACTCTCTAATTAATACATTAATTAATCTTAAACTTCTTGGGTGTAATTATAGGGATGACGTTTACCTCCCCTAATTTTCATGAGATTTATTGGTGGCTTAATTAGGGGAATTTCTAGTTCATTCCTTAATCACTCCCTTAATGTAATTAAACTAAATTAAAGGTATAATTAGTGATTTAACCCTCTAATTGAGTCAATTATGTTATGATTAAATGAATGTGAGGTTCAGGGAATAATTTTGGGATACTCTCCTTAAGATATTCTTTAAACCCCCTTTATTCTTTAATCTTACCTTAATTAAAGGTTAATTCACTAATTATCCCCTTAATTAATTTCATAAAATTCTAAAACACTCCAAAACTTAATTAATTCTTCTTGAGTAGATGTTTAGGTGTTCAAGAGCTCAAGTACAATTAAGAAAATCAAAATTCAACTCATATGTGTGAGGGATGTTTTGAAATTACTTAAGTTAAACCCCTTAGCTTAATTAATCATTAATCATGAGCCAAATTGCATTAGGCCCTTTTCTTCTAGGTGCATTGAAATTTAAATTCCTTGTGTGGTTTTATGTCATCTCATTGGCTCATAATTATTTGATTAACTATGCTAAGGTGGTGTAGGTAAGGGGTAATTAACATGCTTAATTCATACCTTAACCTAATAAGAATATAAAATGAATCTAATCAGGTAAAAATTGAACAAAAATATTAAACACATGTGGGAATGGGTTAGGAACAACAAACTCACCTCATATTTTCAAAAGTAAATCAAATTCAAAATCTAACAAAAATCACATTAAACAAACTTTAATTTGCTTTGAGCTTTCTTATTTCATAAGATTGTCTTTCAGAATTAATTAATGTGAATGTGTTTACATGCTTTCATTACTTTAGTTCTTTTCTAACATGCTAAATGTGTGTTCCATATGATTTCATACATTCATGCTTTTTCAAAAATCAAATTTAAAATGAAAATGTTTCCTTTATGTCAAATTGCATGTTTTGGCTAAAGTAAGAATATGAGTGGCTATTATCACTATTAAATCCAAATTATTTTCAAAATATATAATCAATTATAAAAACTGAAAGTGTGTTACTTATATCTTACTTATAAGCTTGCATGTGAGTAGAATATAAGGATGTGCTTAGTGTAGTTTTCCTTCTCCTCTCTTTTAGCATAGGTTTGAATAAGATTTGGTAAAGTGATTAGTTCATTTGAAAAGAACCTAACACTTGCCTAATTCCATCTCTTATTAATTCCTATGTTATTACTTAAGAAGGATACCTACACGTGTACATATAAATTGCATAAAAAACATAAATCAACAAACATAAACTTTTTTTCATCCTTTCTTTTCCATTCATTTATTTTGTACATATGCTTGTTTTTAAGGAAAGTGGTATATTGGTCTGGACAACCCCAGGGTTGTGAGGATTTAAATAGCCCTAAGTAGGTCTTGTACCTTACACCCCTGGTTGACAATGTCTTCATACTCACTTATGCCTTTCATACATTCATATGTGCATGTGAAAATTGGATAATAAACCCCTTTGCTACTTAATGAAAATCATGCATCATAAACATTCAAATTTTCTTAAATAAACTACTTAGCATGCATCATAAAGTGTGCTAAACATTCCCATTTGTTTGTATAGATATGCTTAGGACTCATTCATATACATGTTATACATGTTGGGAAAGAAATGAAGTGATGTGTGTTTTGTGAGCTTAATTTACTTTATTTAATCTTAAAATGCCTTTCTTTTTGAATAGGTTTGTTTAGAGTTTATCTAAACTTAGGATTAATTAAAACACATAATAAAAAATTCACTAAATAAAACTAAAATATGATTCCACTTTAGAAATTACTTAGGTCAGGGAAGGAAAGAGAAGTTCTCTTCTCTTTCCCTCTCTTTACAACTTAGTAATTAATTATAGGATTCACTTGAACCCAATCAAAACATAAAATAATATCAACTCAAAACAATTAAACCACTTAAATTAAACTCTCCTCTAAGTTGAACATTCTTCACACATAGAAATTTTTAACTTAAACCTATAGCTAAGCATACCACAGAAACCTCAAAAGCACACACTTTAGACTAGGTCATCACTTCTAGCTTTAGGTTAGGATAGTGCATGGTTTGATGCTTGCTTTTATTTTATGATATATGCTTTAGTCTAGATGTTAGGGTGAATGTGCATAGAATGAATGATATGAAAATTTAATTTAATCATTATTTTTTGCAAGAGATTGTGCTTAAGGGATGCTGTAATAAATAAAAATATAAATGCTTTTGCTGTACAGGTGCTTATACCCCTAAGCATAATCCAATAGGCCAGGTGGACTTAGTCACCCATGTGTGGGGTGATAAGTCTAATATATATGTTGGGATTTGTGTGGTTTATTTAGCTAATCTTTATTTTACAGGTATTTACAAGATTTACTTTTCCTTTTTATGTAATTTTTGCAATTAGGATTTTGGAATGATTATTATGGGGATTAGGATGAGCATTGATCATAAGATTTCATCTTATGTACCATGTGAAGCCTTTGGAGAAACCCCCTTCCAACAATCCAAAAAAAAGAACCAAAGAAAAAAGAACAAAGAAGAAAAGAACAAGAAAGAGGAAAAGAAGAAGAAATGAAGCTTGAAGACCCCCATAATAATGAGTTCCTTACTTAATTGTACTTAATTCATTTGTAATCCGGGTTGTATAAGGGTAGAGCTCAACTACCCAATTTGTTTTTGGATTTGCGTAGTGGTGCCCGACCACAAATAGCCTCTTATTCTTTTACATTAGCTTTATAAATTGATTGATGATTTGTTTAGCTTTTGCATTAAGATGACATCTTTTTCCTAGTTTCTTTCTTGCTTGATGTATGGCCTGGATGTGAATTAGGCTCTTAGGAAAAAATAAATCCTCTACTTAATTTAATAATGAAAAATAAAAAATAAAAAACTCATAATCTTACCTAAAGCTTAAGCTAAAATCAAGATAAAAGAATTAGCAACCCCTTAGTTGGATGAGTATTTCTTTTATAACATCATGCATAAATGCATATTATTTTAACTCTTGATTTGAGGGCTTCCACCTTTGCCAGAGAAACTTGGCTTGACCTTTGAGAGCCATGGTGGAAATACACCTCCTCCCTTCTCACTGATTTTGGCCAATAATCTTACTTCTCATACATTAGACATATGAATCCTATAAGCCGGAGTCAAATGATTCTCCAAAAATAAAAATATAATGTAATATGATTTGCATTAGATTTAGGTCATTTGAAGCATACCCTCTACATGATCTAGTCTCTTTAGAGAGTGAGTTTAAGGACTTAATCTCTTTCTAAATAAATAACAACCTTAGCTATCTTGGATAAAGTATATGATTTGCCTACATGAATTTAAAACCGTAGGAGGAGTTAATTGGCGGCCACCCCTAGGAAGTTTTAAGTCCAAGTTGTCGGGTGGTTTGTCCTCTCTTGTGGAGGAAAACCAAATACATATTTTTTCCTTAGATTTAGGTTCTGAGGTTGCTTCTCCCTTTCATAGGCCATAAACATAAATCTTCACTTCTTAGGAATTTCCATAATCTTGTGTTATGGAATCATAAGTCCTAAACTTCTAATAAAATATCAACTCAAATGAATAATTCAATTTCAAAAATATAAAGCCCAAACATAGGATAGTTTGAGATGCTTGCTAGGTTTCCTAGCATCGTGAACATCTTCTACTTATCTTTCTTTGGCTTTAATAATAACTCCCTCTCTTTGACCAATCCCATTTGATCTTCTGAAACAAACTAATCGATTGATAGTCCTACCTATTGAAATATTTGGAGATAATGATCATTTACCTTAATCGAGAGTATTCCTGAGGGATCTCATTCCTTGGGATGTAATTAATTATGGGGGCTTGCCCCTGTAGGGATCTTAATGAATCCAGTTTAAAATAAACCCTACTTTACTTTATCATGTAAAGTAGGGGAAGAATTTTGGTACACATGTAAACCCATTGTCCTTAAGAGTCCTTATTGAGGTGATTATGTCCATTGTAGGGTGGTGACTTCTATCTTTTGAGATAGTACACCTCTCCTCAAAGTCGTACCCGATCACCCTCAATAAGAACATCTACAGATCTACGTGGTGTCAAAATTGCATAAAAAGAAGATGTATATTTCTATCTTCATTTTATTCCACATAGAGTGAAGATGGAAGTATATATTTTATTCTTTAAAAATATAAAAATTTTACCACAAGTATATAGTATAGTGTTGTGTAATTTGTAATGTAATGTAGTGCATATAATATGTGTATATTGCATGTTTTATAATATATAGTATATTGTATATAATATAGTATATTAGTGTAATGTAGTACATAATATATAGTATATTATATGTAGTATAATATAGTATACTCTAATATATACTATTGTATAGTATATTATAGTAGTGTAGTATAATGTAGTGTAGTGTATGTAATATAATGTATATTGTTTATACTATATTATATAGTATATATTATAGTATAGTTTATAGTATGGTATACCATAGTATAGTGTAGTGTAGTGTTGTGTTCTATATATAGTTTGTTATATACTATATATAGAATAATATATAATATATAATATATTTTATTTAGTATATAATATATATATGTATACTTAAGATACTTATAGTTTTATATAATATAATAGAGTAGCGTAGTGTATATATTATATAACATATAATATAGTATTGTGTATAGTATTATATAATGGTATAATATTATACATATAATATAATGTATGTAATGTAGTCAAATTGCATTATATAACAGTATTTTATATGGTATTTATTTTAATATATAACATGGTAGTGAATAGTGTGGTGTATAATGTGTAGTATATTATATATGGATTGTACTATAGTAGGGTATATTATAGTATTAAAATTTATAGATATTACATAAGATATAATATAGTACAATATAGTATAGTAGTGTAGTTTATGAAATATGTAGTATGATATATAGTATAATATATTATATTGTATATAGTATTTTATAGTATAGTACTTTAGTGTACATAGTATAATATATATTATGTAGTACACTATATAATTTTATATTATATAATAGTGTAGTGTAGTGTAGTGTTTTGTATATAATATGTTGTGTATTACATGTAGTATACTATAGTATAGTGTAGTGTTGTGTTGTGCAGTGTGTAGTGTATGTATAGTATAGTATAATGTGTAGGGTAGATAGTGTAGTATAATAGTATAGTATAGTAGTGCAGTATATAATATTATGTAGTGTAGTATAGTAGTATAGTATAGTGTAGTGTAATGTATATTTTGTAGTGTTTTACTATACTATATTATAATATATACAATACACATACCAATATACTACAACATACCAAAATATACTTCTATATAATATGCACTATGCCATGCAACATATACTATAATATCTTACACTATATAATGCTATATATACTATATATTACATATCATAATTATACCATACAACATTACACTATATACTATATACTGCAATAATAACTACTTTATAATATATTATGCCATTTATTATACTATGCTGCAAAATTCTACATACTATGTTATGCCATATTGCTATACTTGTATATACGTTCAATATGCAACATACTATATGCTTATACTATATACTGGACTACGCTACCGCTGTATTCTGCCAAACTTTGTTGCTAGGCTAATTTGTTCTATGGTATACTTATGCTGCATATACCATACATGCTATATGCGCTGCTATCTGCACTTATGTGCTGCGTATATTTATATTATATGTATATTTATTATATGCCGTATACTGCTATACTTGCACACAAAGACTACTTTGCATGTTATGCTTTGCTTTGTGCTATACTTTATGCTACTTTATAATGCTATGTTACTATGCTAATGCTTTAGCTGGATGTGCTACTGCCTATGCGTTTACTTGCTTATATGTAATAATTGGTTCGCTATATATAATATGATCCTATCTTTATGCTGTATGCTATATATATTATATGTTACATATATTTTTTACTTGTTATACCAACACTGCCAACACACATGTTATAATATACAATGCTTTACTATATGCTATGTTGCGGCAATATATAGTATGTCTATGTATACACTGATGGTGGTTGCTGGCGCGACACCGTGCTATCTGCCGCAAACACACACTCTATATGTTACTCCACCGCTTATGCTATTTATATGCTTTATCTATGCTATATTATTAATGTATATACATACAATAAGACTACCCACAACTAACTATTAATACTGCTACTATGACTATTACCATGGTAATGCTATAACATATTATTACTACGCACACAATTGTGCACACACACTCACTACGCTGCTAACGCCTATAAAAATAAATACTTTTGGCTGATATCTTTGCTAATACTATAATCTTATCCTACAATCTATCTTTTCTCACCTGGGCTATATATTTCACTATGCGCTATATTACTTGTGCTATTACTTGCCATATACTTTGTGCTTATAATTATGCTGTCATACTTTATACTATTGCTATACTTTTATACCTTTGTATTATAATTTAATGATAATGCTTTATGTTAAAATGCTAATCTATATATACCTTTATATATACTATGATACTAACTATTATGCTTTACTTTATACATAATCTTGTGCCATTCTTATGTATGTGCCATATAAATACTATAATTTATATATAAAGATATATTAAAATATATTTACCATGGTTATACTGCGCTACCACATACTTGCTATGCTAAATGCTTATGCTTATCTTTATTACATGTTACAATATATGTACTGTACATGTATTGGATGTAGTATATATTGTATTATGTTATACATGCTACTACTTATGTTATACCAACTATGCTGTAATGCTATATCTGATATGTAACATATATGTTACAATTGTTATGATACTAATTATGTAAAGACATATGCTGCTAATACATTATGCTTATCATCTTATTAATGATTGTATGCTTTTCTGCCACTACTCACTATCTATTGTAATACGCTGCTATGCTATCTATACCATTACCATAATATACTTCTATATACACTATTCATCATACTCTATACTTGTCATATTGCGTATACTTTCCTTTTGCCGTATCTTTTCTTTTACATATTCTGCTGTGCTGTGTTCGTTCATACTGTGCTGCTATACACTATGCTACTATTGTGCTTTAGTATTGCGTACTATCATATATACATATATGGTTTAAACAATATGCGTTATGTTGCGTACTATACTCAATACTATGCCGTATATATATCCTATGTGTATACGCTCACGTTATAAGACACTGCGCGCTACACTGCACTACTGTAACTGTTCTGTGGATCTTCATGATAATGCTATAACTATGCCTAATCGTATCTATCCATCTGTCTTGCTCTCTTATCCATACCATACTACCTTATTATATGCAAAACGCATACACACATATTATATTCTACTATCTGCTATACTATGCTATACTATCATACTATATGCTACATCTGCGTTAAATACATAACGTATTATATATACTGCGCATGCGCATTAATATTATGCATGATGATGTACTTATATCTTTGCGATCGTATGATTATATCGCGCAATACCACAACTGCCGCAACACTGATACAATATAAACTACACTACTTATGCTATGCTATATATTTACTATATATTATACTATGCTACACTTTATCTTGTGTTATGTACATATGCCATACTCCATATTATACAATTATGTTATGCTATACTATACTACATACTTTGTACTACATTACACTACATTAAACGACACTACACTACACTATATTATATACTATACTATAATAACTACATACAATAATATACCATACTATACGGCATGTAATATACACATACTATATACTTGCACCACATGCCGCTACACACACGCATACTTATGCTATACCACATACTATACTATATATATGTATATATATATGTATGGATATAATACAACTATGGTGTCGATTCCGATGTTAATGGTGCAATGGTACCACAGCCTAGTACATCTCCCTCTCCAACCTAGTTTATAGTTCCATTGATTTTACATCTTTCCAATTCTTTTCTCATTGAATTCTTCCACCTCCTCACTATCCATGGACCCCCCCCCCCCATCTTAAGCTAATGTGCTAGCTACAGGCCCTCACACTAAAAGACACCCTCCCGACCCCAACTTACTTATCTTCCCTCAGTCCTACCATGACTCCTTTATTGAAGGCTCCAACTCTTCCCTATTAAGGAAGGCTACAAGGAAAAATGGAAAGCCAGCTCTCCTGCTCTTTGAATTTGAAACTTAGAGTTTGGCCAAGCCCTTCAATGGGTATTGGAAAAGAGTGGAGATTGAACAAAAACCTTTGTATTGTGCCAAATGTAGGATGTTTGGACATAACTTGGACAAATGCTTCATTGCTCATCCAGAATTGAGAATTAGCAAAACTGATAAAACCATTGGACACTCCCATCCAAGACAACTCATATTCCTTCCAATTTCAAACTAGAATAATCCATAATAGCAATTCCCATCTTCTTGGAATGATAAAAATTGAAAATCCACATCATTTTTATGGAATTAATATTGATATGCAGCAATCTAAAACTGAACTTGACAATAGTTTAATCAAGGACTGTCCAGGAGATAAATATATCTAAGGCTGATATAAATTGGATAGATTTACTATCCCCTATTCAAGATGATATGATGGACTACCCTAATCCAAGAACTCGCTACACACTCCATATTGAAAGTATCACCAGCAATCTAAACATGGAAACAATCAACTCTAAAAGACTGAATGCTACTATTGACCCACTTGATCGTAGCTGCTCCCCCGACCAACAAACATCACCTAATCAAGACCATGACCTGGTAACTGAACCTCACAACCAAATCAGTTCATATGAAGAGATGCACTATGATGACATACTCAACAGAACTATGGATGAATGGAACACAACCAAAAATTAAAGCATATGCAGAGAGGATCCAAGGAGCTAAAACACCTATTAGCCAACATATTTTAGAATGAAGAAATGAATTCATGGGATGAAGGTACTTCTAGAAGACCCACTAGAAGTACCTACACACTGAACTGACAAATTTTTTGATTTAGAATATTATGAGAATTGATAAGGCCAATGCCACTAATAGACTTAAAATCCTTGTAAGATCACACTCTCTTGAACTATTTGCCATTCTAAAATCTCTTATCCAAAGCCAAAATATTCAAAGAACCAATAGAAGATTCTCTAACTTCAACATCATAGCCAACATCAGCAATAAGATTTAGCTCTACGAGCCAATACATCAAATTCAAATCCTTATTAATTCTTACTAATTCCTTCATTTCCACCTGCAAGATACAAATTTCAGCCTTTTTGTCACTATCATTTATGTTCATGCAGTGAAACTATGGGATGATATGAAATAAATCAGCATGCAGACCTCTAGTCCTTGGTTAGGAAGAGGAGATCTCAACATGATTTCAAGCCTGATTGAAAAAAAGGGAGGAAAAAAAACACAGCTTATCCATCATTTCAAAATTTGCATACTACACACAATATACTACATACAATATACTATACTATGCACTACATGACACTACACTACACTATACTATACTACATGCACTAGACACAAACTATATGCACTACACAACATTACACACAACACAACACTACACTACATATAATATTATACTATATACTATATTATATATTACACTATACCACACAACATACTATATTCACTACACTACACTATACTATGATAACTACCTACAATAAGATGCTACATGCAATATACAACATACTATATACACTACATTACACTATTAAACTATATAAAGCTATATGCTATTTTATATCATATACTATATCTTATATACTATATACAAGATTACATACACTATGCTACACTATATACTATACTATACTATAAAATATACACTATACTACTATACTACTATATATACTAATTTATGCTATCACTACCGCACTATAATATGCAATATGCTATAATAACTCCGTATATATATAAATACTATACTGTTTTGCGGTATGCGCATATATATAACATCGCTCGCACGCGCACGTTGCGCTATACTGTGCTAACTAATATGTATGTTATAATGGTTATGATTGTGATCTTTATGTTATCTATTTCATACTTTATTATTCCATATTATTCTATACTACGTGCAATATATGACATTGCTATCTTTCGCTGTTATCGCTATATCATGCTTAATAAATATCTTATATGCTATGCTATATTATAATTATGTATACTATATATACTTACCAATATACTATATACTATATCTATATATGCTATATATCATACTATATACTCAATAATATACAAATACTTTACTTACTGCGCTGCTCTGCGTTGTACACTGCGCTGCGCTTACTATATGGTATGTGCTATATAAAGACATACTTATACCATACTATGCTATGCTATTATACCTTTTATTATGCGTACTCTACACCAACTTATACTATATACTTTATACTATATTTTGCGCTTACTGCTATACTTTTTACTTCACTGCATTACACTGTTATGCTTAATGTCACTATGCCTGTCATACTATACTGCTATATATTATATATAATGTATATCTATCATACACTACACTGCCACTATTGTATTATACATAATAACTATACTATATCTTAAATCTTTAATATTGCTATTAATTATTGCTGCTACTATACACTGCTTTATACTTAATGTCTACTATACTATATGCTGCATTATATAATATGTGCTATTACTATAATACTATTATATTATATTTATTCTAATAATGCTATAATTATGCTTTACTGGATTATATGCGTTATATTATATACTATATACTACATACTATAATACAAGTAATATATAATATACTATAGAAAATACATTTTAATATACTACTATTCTAACAATACTATATTATACTATACTACAATAACTACATACAATAATATAATCGTACATGTGTTACCATGCAATATGCGTGCGCATTGCGCGTTGTACGCTGCTAACGCTTCTCACACTGCGCGCTGCGTATTGCCGCTGCTACTGCTGTACTATATGCTATGATTTTGCGCTACTACACTGCCACTTAATGCGCATTCGTTGCACCGCTGCGCTGCATACTATATCTAATATTCTTCTCATACTATGCTTTAAAAAATTCTATATATAATAATATATTATACTCATGCTGCATATCATTATATAATGTTATGTTATGTTAATAATATATTATAATTATGTTATTTAACCATATTGTGCTATATGTATATATTGTATGCTGTATAACTAATATAATGCGCTACACTGCATGTGCGATCTTGCTGCGCTGTTATACATATTACTATAACACTTTATGGCGTAATCTGCGCTGTACTATATACTATATATGCTATGTTATACTGCTTATTATATGCTGCATGTTATGCGCACACACCGATTGCTATGTTGCTATATTATAATAATGCTGCGTACTATAAATAATATATGTTGGCTGCGTACTACACTCATTATACAACTGCGCTATACGCTGCACACATTATAATATATTATATATACTACCATGTTATTATATAATATGATATGTGTATAGTATACTTATGTTCTGCTATAATATGCAATATATCATATCAACCGCGATGACCAACATACTGTTAGCTATTACTTAATATATTATATACACTATAGTATATATATGTTACACTCTACGCCTACACTGTACTATGTGCTAATAACTACATACAATATATACTTTATGCTATATGCTGCGTAATACATACATATTATATACATGCCACGCAACATACAACACAACACTACACCATGCTACACTTCACTACTATACAGTATAAAAATATATACTTTGCTATAACATATACTATACACTATGTACTATATACTATACTATCCTATCCTATCCTATCCTAAACTATATTCTACATTATACACTTTATATTATACTATACACTGCACTTAACATATTATGTTATATACTATACTATGTTTATGCTTTACTATCTATCTATACATCTATGCTTTCTACATGCTATACTGTACGCTACACAGGATGCCATATATAATGCTACATATTGCGTTTATGCTATATATTAATATATTATATTATATTATTGTTATACTACATATTACATACACTGCACGCACTGCGCTGTAATCTGCGCACTACCCTTTATCCGCGTTGCATTTGCGCTACTTGCTACTGCTATCTATACATATTTCTATACATATACAATACTACGTACTATTACAGATGTATACCTACCCGCGTACGCTGCACTACGCCGCACTTTACCATTATACTATATAATATCTTATATATCTGCGTACCAATTGCCACTGGCGCGCTGCACCACTGCCACGCATTGCACTATTTCGTTATTATATAACTTTAATAAAACTATACTATATTATACTACTGCGCTATGTACTGTATACATAGCTCATTACACTGCGCTGCGTATACAATACTACTATTATATACTTTATGTTGTGGTTATATTCATGATTATTATATAATTATATATTATAATGTAATATACTATTGCGTATTGCGTACACTGCACTATATACTATATTCTATATTGTTGCTATCTTATCGCGTACTATGCGCTTATGATTCTATAATATATCTATAATTAATCCATATTGTGGTAAGATGATATACAATATATCATACACACTACACATCAAACTATACTATGCTACTATAGTATACTATATTCTATAAACTATACTATACTACATCACACAATACTACACTACTATACTATACTATATAATACTATAAACTATACTATACTATACTATACTATGTTATATTATGCTATACCATATACTATACACTATATACTATATTCTATAAAATACTATACTACAATAACTACATACAATAATATACCATACTATACTACATACAATTCAAACATACTATATACACTACACACTACATACTATACTATATTATGCTATGCTATACTATACTATACTTTTAAGAATAGCAATTCATATGTAAAGATGGTAGTGTTTCTGAAAGATAATGTGTCCATAGCATCTCCCATAACAACATTATCTTCTCAAACTCAAATCTCCCATATTCATACCCAAAAAATATGCCAAATAAGACAAATTTTAAAATTCTTTCTTGGATATAAGCTAAGTGATGTGGCACATTTTTCCTATATCAAAGCCCACATCTATGATTATGTTTCATATGTGATGCTTCCAAATGTTAATGTAAGATAGACAATTTCTTAGCATTTATGCAATATTGTACTACATTTATTTAATTTAGGCATTTTACTACATTATTTAGGTTTATTTACTATTTTAATTCCTCTTTCTCTCTCACATTCTTAATTTTCTCCCTACCCTTCAAGCAATATAATATAATGCTATACTATAATATACTACATACTATAGTATAAATAATATACTACATGCACTACACTACAATACACTACTCTACACTAAACTACACTACTTACTATACCATATAATATTATGAACTATACTATGCTATATTATGTTATACCATATCCTATTCACTATATACTATATGCAATATGTGGTGTTTTAATTCGGAGTCATAAGAACACCAAGTAGATTTTAGGGGGTACTTATTGAAGTGATCGGGTGCAATATTAAGGTATGATGTACTATCTTGAGAGATAGAAATATAACCGTACAATGAACCTAATCACCTAATAAGGACTTGTAAGATAGGTGGGTCTATGGAGATACTAGAGATATTTTCCTTACTTTACATGGATAGGTAAAGTAGGGTTTATTTTATGCCAGGTTCTTTAGTTCCTTATGGAGGCAAGCCACCATAGCTAATTACATCCTATGAAATAGAAATTTTCTAAGAACACTCTTGATTAAAGCAGTCAATAAATGTCTCCAGAGATTTTAGGGATAGACTATCAAAGAATTGGTTATTTTTGGAAATCAAATGGGAAGAGTTCAAATGAGAAGACTTATTTATGGATTTTATAGGAGGATAAGTAGGAAGCATCCAAGATACTAGGAAGCCTAGTGAATTCTCTAGTCTAATTTATGATGAGGCTTTACATTTTTGAAGAGGGAAATTTATTTTTATTTAGCCTAAAATTTTATTATAAAGTTAGGACTCACATTTTAACAACACAAGATTATGGAAATACCTAAGAGGTGTGGACTTATACTCATAGCAAGAGAGAAACAAGCTGCCTCAAAACCTAGATCTAGAGTGCCCTAGTACAAGTTAAGAGCTTGACCTAATTCTACTCGAGCAAATGGGATATAGTGGTTCACCTCCATAAGAAAGATTAAATGCATCTCGGCTCTTCTTGACTAACAACTGCCTGGAGTGACCGTTAGCTAAAACCTCCTATGATTTAAAACTAAGTAAGCCTGTCTTATGTAGATGCAAGATAATTAGGCTATTATTTAATTAGGAAGGAAGCTAGAATCATAAACTCACTCCCTAAAAGTCTAGATAATGTTTGATATTCAAACATTACTTAGACTAATGTTAAAAAATTATAAGTTTCTGGATCATTTTGACACATTAATTTGGACAAAAGCTTGGGATAATTATGCCTAAATGCATGATGAAATTGAGTTAAACTGAATGACACTTACTATACTATATACAATACTCTACATAATACATTATGCTATAGTACACTATTATACTATGAAAAACTATATACAATGTTATAGCATATACTATATGTTATATGCTATATATTATGCTATACAATACTACATATAATATGTTATAGTATGTTGTATATAATATATAATATAGTATAGTATAGTATAGCATAGTATAGCATAATATAGTAGAGTATAGTATAGTATAGGATGTAGTATATTATAACATATTATAGTATAAAGTATATAGTGTATAGTATATAGTATAGCATTGTATATTATAGTATAGTATAGTTTATATAAAGTATAGTATAGTAGTGTAGTATAGTGTAGTGTTGTGTGCAGAGTAGTAAAGTGCATATGTATATATTATATATGTATAATATTTGTTATATATGTAGCATAAGGACAATACAATATGGCAACCATACAACGCAGCGCAGCGTGTAATAGTAGCATAACATAATAGCATAATATAAATATGGTATTATACATAATATTGGTAATAACATACGCAATAATATTAACACATAACATCTGTTTATAATATTAGCATAATTATAATAATAATGTGCAGCAGTGCAGTGCGAATGGCAGCGTACATACAAGTAGGCATGCACGCAGTATAAAATTAAGTAGGGCAGCGTAGCGCGCAGTAGTGTATTAAAGTATGTGCATATATGCATATAGTTATAGTAGCGTCAGGCAGTAGTGTATTAACATAATATATTATATATTGCATGTACTTTAATATATATAATATAGTATGGTATATTATTGTGAGTAGTTATTATATTATGGTATATATATAAAGCATATGGTATATGGTATATAAGTATAGTATAGATTATAGTAATAGTATATAATATATTATAATATATGGTATATAGTGTATAATATATGATATAGTATAGTATAGTGTAGTGTATGTAGTATTTGTGTATATTGTTTTTGCTATAGTATGTAGTATTTCATAGTATGGTATATAATATTATTTACCTCACTTTTGGAATAAGAATTAACCTTTCTCATCTTAGACTTAGGAACCTTTTAGACTCTTGCATTTTCTTAGTCCTGAGACACTTCTAGTGATTAAGGAAATACTAAACCTAAGCTTAGAGACTTAGAGAATATAACCCTAAGCCTAGGATGTACCGCAGGACAAATAGGTTTCGCCTATCTTATGGCTTAAATCAAAACTCATACCCATTCACTCATTCAAATTTAAGCTCATGTAAATTAAACAAAACCAAACTTAAATATTTTTAATTGATCTTACTTGAATTTGGTTTTCTAATCCATGCTCCAAGCTAGGTTAACTTGGGTCTTGACCCAAGTTAACCCCCATCACAATCCCATAACTCAATTAAAGCCCATTCAAGTAAACTAAATCCAACTCAATTTTCTCAACCTCTCTAATAATTTATTAGATCATTTCAAGCCATGCCAATACTTCTAATCAAACTCATTGAACCATAGAAAAGTGACCAACCCAAGTTAGCCCATTTGACATAAAGAGTTCAAATGAACCCAAACCTAACTGAGCCAAAATCAATTATGATCAATGCCATTAATCAACTCTAAATATATCATTGAACCCCTCTCAACACTTAATTGACACCAACTCAACCCAATTCAAACCAATTGGTTTACTTTACCCAATGAGACCTAAATTATAAATTTAATTCAAACATCAATCCAACCAAATTGGATTAAAGCAACTCATCCAATCCCTTCCATAATGATTGTTGGTCATTGTTGATTGCCCAATTGCAATTAATTGGGCCAAATCAAGCCAATTTGATCACTTAACCTAAGCTAACCCAATTGACATAAAGGGCCAAATTGGGCCAAATCTATTTTTAATCCAAAATGATTGCAACCAATGCCTCTAATCAATCATAAATTGATTATTGAACACCCTACAATCATCAATTGAAGCCAATTTGACTAAGCCAAGCCAATTGACGTAGTTAGCCCAAATTGACCTAAAAGATCAAATTAAATCAAAACACATTCTAATCCAAATCAATTCAAAATAATACCTACAATCATTTCCAAATGATCAATCAAACATAGACCAACCCTTAAATCAACCCAATTAAACTAATTTGAACAAATCGATCAACATGACCCATTTGACCCAAATTAAACCATATGAGCCAAATTCAAATCCAACTCAAATTGAATCAAATAAATGGCACTCACTCACTCGAAATGGCCAATTGGACTCACCTAAACCATTGGGTTGACCCAATTTAGTCAAATTGATCAACATAATCCAATTGAACCCATTTGACCCATATGGGCCAAATTGAGCCAAACTGAACTAAACCAAGCCCAAACCAAACCAAACTTGGCATGACTCATCCTTGGGTCACCATGGGCATGCCCAAGTGGGACCAACCAATGGTGAACCTAGCTTGGGTCAAACCCATTGAACTAAGCCACCCAAATGGGACAAAATCCCCATTTGGGTGGGTTATCCACCCCTTTACCCCATGGAAATCACCTTTGGCTCTTCTTGGACAAGAGGACCACTGACCCAACCTAACCCAAGGCTGTTGGGCTTAGCCTTTGGCAATGAGAGGGTGAGTTCACCCATGGCAACCCATTGGACCACCTAAGGGAGGTTGTACAACCCATGCCAAACCACTACACTCTCTTAGCCTCTCACCCTCAACCAACTCAATAGTCCCTTACCACCTATGGCCACCTTCCCCAACCAAACGACTGTCAAAGGTTGAACCAATCTCAACCTTTGGTTCAATTGTTGAGGAGAATATACTCCTCCCCTTAAATTCAAATTCAACACACACCTTCCTCAGAGTAATATGCATAGTCCCATACCCTCTCCCGAGGTCTTTGGGTGCTCCACCGTCGGCAAGACCAGCCTCTGACCAAACCTTAGAGCTCTGTCCATCCAAGCCAAAATGAATCATATCCAAAAACCCCACCAAACTCAAATTAACTCTTTCCACACCTTTACCCACTTTGGCAAGCCAAAATGAATCATTTCCTGAGCGATTTGACCACCGAAAGACATCCCTAGACCAACTCTGGTGAGCTTTATGATGGAATTTGATCCATAGAGTAATTGGAGGAGAGGCAGCTTGTGATCTTCTCAGCAGGGCTTTGGCTCTTTAAGACGAAGCTACCTCTATCAACAAACCGCTGATCTATAGCTCCGACAAGGTAAAAATTCAGCAATCGTAGATTTCCCCCTAGGTGTTGGTCTTTTTTGATGTGAACTTTGATTTCATATGATTTCCACCATATGATCCCTTTACATTATTTACCTAATCATTTTAGAGTCAATTTTGCCATCAAAAGACCTCCGATGAGCTCAAATCAAGCGATGAAAGATAGATAATGTCTGTCTTTAATTCTAATTTAGAAATAGATTTCCCTTTTATGAATCTTCAGGGTTCACCACTTGAGATAGATTTGGAGTCATCCGACTTCGATGATCCTTTAGAAAAAGTTATAGGTATACTCAATGAGCAGGTAGAACTTTTCACAAGCACCTCATCACAAGAAGTCATTGAAGTTAACCTCAATAGTGGTAAAGTTCTACCTCCTATGGTAGCAACTCAAGATAAGGGTAAATAGGTCATTGGTTGCAGTGAGTAGATAGCCCCTCCACAAGATGCTTCACGCTTGGATATGCTTATGGAGAACCAACCTAAAGTTGATTACAACATCTTGGCACACCTTAGAAAGTTGCCAGTAAAGTTAAGCATATATGATGCCCTTATTTTTTCCAAAGAGATGAGGGATTCAATAATCAAAGCATTGTTCGACCCTCAAATATGCTTAGCTCAGTTGGCCACTACTAATCCATTTAGAGAGGAGGCATGTTTTTCAAAGGAAATCTTAGGAGTCACATTCTCAGATGAAGACTTACTACTGGGGACAATAGAACACAACTGTGACTTCTACATCACTACGGATGTTGGCAAGGTCAGGCTATCTAGAGTATTAGTTGATCCAGGTGCATCAGTGAACATTATGAGTCTAAGAATACTTGCTTACTTGAGGATCAACATCTCTAAACTCCAATCTGAGAAGATGATGCTGGAGTGATTCAATGAGTAAGGCGAGAGGGCTTTAGGCTCCATAGTGTTGCCTCTAGAGATAGACGATTAGAAGATAGAAGCCAAGTTTCACATAATAGATTCTGGTACATCTTTCAATACTTTTCTAGGGTGACCATGGATTAATGAGAATAACATGGTCCCATCCTCTTTACATTAGTGTATCAAGTTCATCAGGGATGAGATCAAATATTATTTCAAAGGAGATCTTAAATTATTTGTAGTACATGAGATTGGGATTTATGAGGATGCGACCTATTACCTTCCTAGGAAGAAAAATGTCTTCTCTCGTAAACTTAACCAAAATGAAAACAAAAGAGAAAAAAAAAAGAAAAAGAAAAAGTTAATGAAAAAGAAAAGAAAAGAGAGTGAAAAGATGACACTAGGGAGGAGATAGAGCCCACGATTAGGTTGCACCTGTAGTTCATTACTCCATTCGAGCAAGTGGGGAGGATGACCCAACCTCCACCTGGATGAGGAAGATGTAAGTCTAGAGGGAACCCTAGGGGTGGTAGACCTCCATACCTACAATCTACCAAGAGGTTTATTCTAGCATCCAAAAGAACACCTGCCATCCAATAGACTTAGAATCTAGTTTAGAGGATGAGTCCTATATAGTGAGCACACTGGCTAGCTCTTTAACTCAGCAGATCTTATTGGAGGTGACACTAGAGCCCAATAGCAAGGAATATTGGGTCCCTAAGCAAAGCATGAATATATCCAAATCTCTTATATATAAAAATGTTAGACAACATATCGGTACCTTAGCTCTAACCCCACTTTCCTCATGAAAAGTTAAGGTTTCGTAGTTAAGGAAGTTCCCAAAATATGTGCGAATGCTAAACCAAAGATTTTACCCAGGAGAAACATCCTCAAGTTGAGAAGTTGATGTAGAGCTTAAGGATGAATGATTCAAAGAATTAATAGAATTACCATTTGATTGGTCTCGCCTTGTGTTCTTAATTTAGCATGGAAAATTTTAATTCCACATACATGGTCTAAGCACATATCAGAGTATTTTGAGAGAATATGGGATAACAAGTGCAAGAATTCTCATTCAAGACCTAGATTAAGATTTTGTTTAGTAGGCCTAGTGAACGATAATGATTATTGCTTGGTCATTACTAATCATATAAAATATGATAGGTTCTTCTCAAACCACATTAACTAATATGAGGAGTTATGTTTAAAAATTTTAGATGATCCAAATGAGCTCCAAGTTAAAGATGCACCCCAAGAATTTGAAGCATAAATTAAATCAACTTTCGACGAACTTAAAGAAATCAACTTGGAGACTGAGGATAATCCACGCCCAACATATGCTAGCTCCTTGTTGAGTGAATCTGAAACCAATGATTTAGTTAAGCTACTCATTGAGTTTAAGGATTGCTTTGCATGGAGTTATGAAGAAATGCTCAAATTAGCTCCTGAAGTAGTAGTTCATAAGCTAGTGATACAGCCTGACGCTAACCTCATCAAGCAAGCTCCTAGATGGATATGATTGGCCATTGAACAACAAGTCATTTCCAAAGTCAAGAAATTGATCGATGATGGTTTCATCTAGGAGAAAAAAAATACCCCACTTGGTTGGCTAGTGTCATTCCAATTAAAAAGAAAAATGGTCAAATTAGCATATGCGTCAACTTTAATGATCTTAATAAGGCATGTCCAAAAGATGAGTTTCCATTACTGATACCAAAATTGATGGTGGACATTACCTCATCTCATGCAATCTTCTCTTTCATGGATGGTTCATATGGATATAACCAAATAAATATGGCACCTGAAGATGAAAGGAACATTGCTTTTAGAACCCCAATCAGAATCTATTGTTATAAGGTCATGCCTTTCGGCCTCAAAAAGGCTAGCATTACATACCAGTAGGTCATAACTCATTTTTTTTGATGAACTCATCCATCACTAAGTCAAATGCTATGTTGATGATCTCATGGTCAAAAGTAAAGAAAAGGAAGACCATCTCTTTGACTTGAGAGTAGTTTTTGAGTGGTTAAGATAATAAAATCTTAAAATGAATCCTCTGAAGTGTGCATTTAGAGTGACTTAAGGGAAGTTTTTAGGGTTCATTGTCTGACACTGTGAGATTGAGATCGATGCGAAAAAGATTAAAGCAATATTGGAAATGCCACCCCTTAAAAAGTCTAACTAAAATTCAAATCATTCCAAGGGAGGTTGGCATATTTAAGATGCTTTATGTCCAACCTATCAGTAAGATGTCAACCATTCTAAGCACTAGTCAAGAAGGATGCCAAGTTCAAGTGGGATGATAAATGCCAACATGCATTTCAAAGTATCAAGCAATATGTTATGATGCCACTGGTCCTAGCCGCCCCTTTCCTGAGAAAACCCCTCATACTTTACACTGTTACGTTAGAAGACTCCCTAGGAACTTTGTTAGCCCAAGCCAATGATGAGGGGAAACAGAATGCACTTTACTATCTTGGCCATCGCCTGATACCTATTGAGGCAAACTATCCACCCATTAAGAAATATTTCTGAGCTTTGATCTTCGTAGCCCAGAAGCTACGACACTATATGCTCTCTCACAAAGAAAACTTGATTTCTAGAGTCAACCCACTGTAATACCTCATGACATGGCCAACACTATCCATACAGTTGGCATGATGGTCCATGATTTTATCATAGTTTGAGATCACATTCGTACCCCTCCATGTGGTAAAAGGATAAGCACTCATGGAGTTCCTAGCAGTGCACCTACTTTTTTATAGATTCCTCACTTAGTGATGATCTCCCAGATGAATAAATCATGAACTTAGGGGATGCAAACATCCACCATTGGGAGATATACTTTGATGGTGCTGCTTCTTCTCAAAGAGGAGATGAATCATAATCTGCTCTCCCAAGTAAGGCAGGGGTAGGGATAGTCCTTCTAACACCTAACCATGACATGATGATATTTTCATATCATCTATCTGAACCTTGCACCAACATTGAAGCCAAAAATGAAGCTCTGATTTCCAGTTTGGAGTTAGCCATTTCATTAAGAATCAAAAGTATCAATATCTTTGAAGATTCATAACTAGTTGTCAATCAGATCATTGGGTCTTATAAAGTTCTAAAGCTAAAATTCCATCACTACCATAAGTATACCAAGGAGTTATTAGCCTAGATCCCGGAGGTCACAATTTGTAAAATCCCTTGAGGAGAAAATGCCCTAGCTAATGCCTTATCCAAACTCGCCAAAGAGTTGGCATGCCTGGAAGATGAGTCCATATCAATAGAAGTTCACAATAGACAAGTCTTGTCTCTCATTGATATTGAACTCATCAATAAACACACTCTTGAAGGAGAGGTTACCATTGTTGAAAAGGATGAAGAGTTGGATTAGAGGCAACCCTTTATTGAATACTTGAACAAAGGCAAGCTAACTTAAGAGAAATCTCAAGCACATCAAGTAATGCAGAGGGAACTCTCCTGCACCCTCTTGGATGGTGTCTTATACCAATGGTCTTTCGATCATATGTGGTTACACTAATTAGATGAACATGAAGCCCATAAGATCATGACTGAGGTGGGCTCAAGATTATGCGGGGCTCCTCAATCTAGTCCCATGATGAAGGCCGAGATCAAAATATTGGGTATTACTGGATAATGATGATCATATATTGGATGGATGTAGCAAAGCATTGTCATGAATGCTAAGTACATGCGGTGGTTCTACACCAATCTCCCAGCATTCTACACCCAACTTTAGCCTCATGACAATTCGAGTGTTGGAGCACCGACATAGTGTTCTGATCGATCCTCCCTTATCCAAAGTTCATCGGTTCATTCTAGTAGCTATGAACTACTTCTCCAAGTGGGCAAAGTCAATTCCACTTAGAAAAGTCAAAGCTCAGCATGTGCTTCAATATTTTAGGAACCATATTGTGTATAGATTTGGGGTGCCCCACCGAATCATGTCCAACAATGGTACTCCTTTCAAGAGTACCAAAATCAATAACTTTGCCTAGAGACAAACATAGATTGGTGGTATTCTATCATCTACTACCCATGAGTGAATGTTTTAGCGAAAGCCTTCAACAAAACTCACATTCAAATACTCACAAAAAATGCTTAATGATAAAAAGTGACAGTGGCATGAGCAGTTAGCATAAGCTTTATGGGTTTACCATACTACCTACAGTACTCCAACACAATCAACCTCATTCTCCTTAGTATATGGGTTTGAGGTTGTTCAAACCTTAGAGATTCAACTCCCATCACTTTGGATAGCTGTGTGTGGCATACTCATGACTGAACAGAAAGCTAAACTATGGTTAGAAGAACTCAAAGGTTTGGAGGAGAGACATTTGTGGGCATGTTAGAACCTCGAGTTATATAAAGAAAAAATGGTTCAATCTCATAACAAGTTGGTCTGCCCTAGAGTTTTTTGAGTCGGAGAGCTTTTCTTAGTTCTAAGGAGACCGATTATTGCCTATTGTAAGATGGAAGGTAAGTTTAAACCTACTTGGGAAGGCTCTTTTGCCATAGAAAAGGCCTACCAAGGTGGATCCTATCAATTCATTAATCATAAAGGTGAGTGTGGGGTCCAAAAATATGTCATTGATCTCTTCGATGAAATGAGTGTTTAAAATATCAGTGAAATTTATAGAAGGCGAATGGAATAGTAGATAAGACACTACCCAGAGATTTCATCATTATTTTGTGAGGACTTTAGATTTGGTTCTATGTTTCCTATAGGCGCAAGCACCTATAGTTAATTACCCCTCTCAATGCTAAGAGAGAACTTTCAATAAAGGCTAATCGTTAGATCGTTTAATACGTAGCGTATAGTAGCAACATGTGGAGTTTTGAAATTTAGGGTTTATAATTTATAAAATTCATCATTTTAGCTTAAAGTGGATGGTTGGGGGAACAATGATGCACCCGATCAAGATCCCATGGTTCTGTCATCTCGGGCTATCGTGGTCCTTAATCTACTTAGTTAGAGGAGGTAATCGACCTAACCTGACAGAAAGATGCTTGTCAGCAACACATGGGTTACATCGTCCAAGAAATCCTTGTAGACATAGGGTGGTGTTTGTCTAAGGAGACAATCTTAAGTCCACTTTAGCTAACAAAGGGCTTTTTTTGCCCTATCAAGTATATCCTATGGTTCACAACACAAAGGACAGAGCCATTAGGGAGCATACGGGCTATAATTATGGTCATAATATAATGGTTCCTTTTGGTGGCAACCACTCGATTAGAGGGCTCTAGTCATAACTGCATCATATGTGGAGCCTACTGGTCAAGCCACGCAGTCAGAGGACACGGGCCATCCTTACTGGCATGAGATTAATTGAGAGTGACTATAGTTGTATACTTGATTTGACATTAGCTCCTTTGTGAGCTTGAGCTTTCTTAATTTATCACCTTTAACAAACTATTTGCAGAAGGTGGATTGGATTTTAACTTTAAGTTCTTTAACTTGATGATTTTCATTTAGTCATTTTGAGCTTAATAATTTATCAGAATTCTTATTTGGATTGATATTTAATTTATATTAATTTGATTTGAAATAACAATCACATTTTGATGAAAGTACCCCCTTCGGTTGAAATCTTTATTCAACACAGCCATCATCGGGGTGGTTTATTGTTTCAGTATTTCAGATCTCGTCGACTCTCGTCTACTCTATTAATTTAATAATAGAGGATCAAATTTGCTATCATATGATATAATTAGCTTCTCAAATGTTTTATTAGGTTGTTGATATTATAATATAATTATTGGATTTTCTAAGTTTTATTAACCCGGGACCAAACCAGGAATCAACCCGTGCAGCATCCTTAGACACTAAGTTTAAGCATTCAATGTAGTGTCGGGGCTCATGCGAGTAGTCATTTTAAACTCTTAGGTGAATCATGGAGAATTCATTAATCTCTTAAAATACTCACCTACAAGTAGATGCAATAAGATTGAATACATAGTTACTTTATGATCCATGTAAGCATTTTAATTTCATTTGAAGGCTCGCACGTATTTTAAGGAACTTAAATTAAGTGTAGAATCATTAAAAAGTTCATGTCATGAGTCCATTTTTTGAAGTATTTACATAGATTTTGAAGCATAGTGTTTACAAAAATGTCTCATAGAACATTTAATGTTTAATTTGAAGCCTAATGCCTTCTGTCTGCTTTTACATATGAATTGCGGATTTAGTGGCGTCTATTGTAGATTCCATTCATATTCAACTTCAACTCTTTTGAATGTTCATGGAACAATGTATTTCTTATTCAGTCAAATATTTTGCTTGCATTGAATAAGCACATAATTTGTTATAGACTATTATTAATCAAATAATTCTAAGCCCAATCTTGTTTTAGCAGCTTAGTATATTGTACTTAGTTCAATTATTGATCTTATTACTCGTTTAAGCTTCAAATATAATTCTTTAACTATTTCATTTTAATTAATTATCTATATCTATTTTGATGAAATTTTGGTAGCCTCACAGCGTCATCCCCACATAGAGGGCTTCTTCGGGAGTGCTATAACCTTCTTAGCATGCTTAAAAAAGCATGCATAGTTTGTGTTTTGTGACACTTGGCTTAAGAAATCTTCTAAACCCACCACGCTTAAAAAAGCGTGCATAGGCCTTCAATACTTGCAATTTGAATTCATATTTTAATTTTGAGCTTGGAGTTTATTTTGCATTAAATTGATTAAGTCCTCTATCAATTTGAATTTTGGCAGCCTCCACGTGTCTTCCCCATATAGGGGGCTGCATCGGGAGTGTTATAGCCTTCCTACCGGGCTTAAAAGAGCATGCATAGTCAATGCCTTGTGACATTGCGGCTTAGAGAGTCTTCTAAACCTACCATGCTTAAAAAAATGTGCATAGGCCTTCAAATACCTGCATATGATAATATATATATATTTTGCACACATTTAATCTCTTTTATTATACCTTATTGCCGATCGAAGCACATAAAGCAATAATAATGATTTTATTTTTGCTATTTTTCTTTCTTTTTTATTTTGGAGAGAGGGAGATGTTTCTCTCTCTATCTAGAGAGAGAAAGATGATAAGTGATTGAGGAAAGTAAGGAAGGATGTTTGGTAGTAGGTTGATAGATTAAATGACAGCTGGGACTTGAGTCAAGTAGAGAAGGAGGCAAGAGAGGCTCATTTAGGGCTCTTCTGCATGTAATGAAGAGGAGAGGTTGGCTTGGGACAAAAGTTGGAGTGGCATGCATGATAGGGAAAAACAAAAATGTGGTGTAGATTGTTTCTCTTTACTAAAACTTATGCCTCAATCTCCATAAGATGCCAAAAGGGAATCTTCATAAGCATTTGCACACATTGCCTGAACTGAATAAGTAGCAGGCTTTATGAAGGACTGCTTTAAGGAATTTTATCATAGCTAACACGTTCACAACAAAGTCTATACAGTTCACTTAGAAATGTAGAAAATAACTCCTTGTTGAACTTACCTTGCCAATCTTTTCAATTTTCTCCCTTTAACGCTAATCCATAACCATCATTCACCTCCAACACGAAGCACAGGATTTTAAATTTACTTAGTGCAGAAGATGAAACTCTACTAACAATCATTTTCCACCAAATGATGTCCCAAGTGGAAGAGGTCTAACTGACAGTTCTATTTAGAGCTTCTTCTGTGGTAGAGATGTCTATATAGAAGCTTCTGACTTACTAAATAATGTTGCAAACAATGTGCTGATAAAACCAAAATTTGATTAATCAATCTCCATACCTGTATCATCATGTTCTAAAACCTCAGATCTAGTAATGTAATAATGCTTCTTTTCTCAAGATGTGGTTGTTGTGAATCAGATCAGAAAGAGTTCCACCTTGGGGGTGCTTGACAGGAGCATGCAATACAGCCCAGGAGCTCTTTTTCCAACACTAGAATCTCTAAGAAGCAATATGAGCATACCTTGGTAGATTTGATGTCATCAAGGAAATTATAATGGAGCATAACTCTGTGCCACTGGCCATCAAGTGTTTGGAACCAATTTGCAGTGTCGCCAATCTGGAAACAAAGGCCATAGCAGTGACAACAAGATAGATTGGCGAGGGTTGGTTGAGCTAGTCAGCGAGGGAGAGAGGAAGGAGAAGAGTTGGCCGCATGTTAGCTTAGGATGGCTGGTTGACATGCAGAGGCATAGATGCTGGGAGAGTGCGAACAATAGGGAGGATGGGAAGGAGCTCAGTCTATGGAGAAGGAGAGAGTTGAGCTATGAAGGGAGCTTGACAGCCCACTACTGCTCAAAAGAGCCAGATAGAGGGAGATATGATTGCTGGAATCCTTTGGTTGTTGCATAGCTATGAGTAAAATGAGAAGAAAAAGAGCTGCTTTCATTCCTCAATTAATAACATTATCTATCCTTTTCATTTCAAGCTCCAAAGCATGGGAAAAGAGGCAAGATGGCTGTTATTGTTTGTAGATGGCAGCAAAAGGATGGGCAAGAATGAAGGTCTGACAAATGCATATACATGGAGTTATGGAGATAACATTTTATATACTCTATGCATAGAAGTGTTTGGATGAGGAGCCATTAGTCGTAAAGTTAAGTAGATGTCTTAATATATATATATATATATTAAGATTAATTCTAATCTTGGTATATGATGATAATGATTATAGATTTTTTTATCTTAGTATAAATCCTTATCTTATTAATATAGATTCATTCTTATTTTTTATATAATTTATTTTGAAATTACATTAAATTATGTGTGTGTGTGTGTGTGTGTGTGTGTGTGTGTGTGTATATGTATATATTCCTTTTTTTATTTATCATTTTATTTGCTTTCTTAAATTATGCATCATCATCTCGGAGTGCATGTAAATTTAAGTGAATTTTCTCATGCAATAATCTAGGGAAATATAGGTGTCTATTGTAAGTAATTTTGATGTTTTGGATGCAACGGTGCAGTCTGTTTTATGATCAGAGGTTGTTTGGGCAACATCGTGGCTTCTTGACCTCGATATGCATGTCAATGCATCAACGGATTTCCTTCTTGATTGGTCGACTATTAAATTGTGCAATATGTATATTCTGATCAATTTCAATGCTCTAAACGTGATGGTAAAGTTCATTCATCGATCGGAGATCATTTTGGCTAGTTTTGGTGACATCGGGTGCATTTCAGCCTCGATTTGTGCATTATTGTATCCACAATCTGTCAAATTCAACTTGTGGGCTCGTCTCAACTTATGTAGAAGACATTGAGGTCAACAATGAGCACCCGATGCTCTTAATCAATGGAATCTACCTAATGAAATATTATTCATGAACAATGTCCCAAATGACTTTTCATCAATAAAAATTCCATTTTGATCAAACTTTTATCCAAGTTAGAATATTTTCAATTACCAAACTCTCGATGTGTAGGGTAGGTGTAAGTGAACCCGAGCAGCATCTTAGCCCTTATTAGAATAATACAAACACAAAGTGGCACACAAACATAAATAAGTCAAACATAAATCCAATTACTTCAGGCTACTTTAAGTTGAGATAAGACCTCCAGCGGCCCTGACTTAGTAGTCGCTCTAGGTCAAGTTCGATTCACTACTTGGCTAGTGTGTCTCCCCAGTGCTTAATTTTTCTTAGGAGAATGTGATACCCTGTGCTTTCTTCCTAGCTTTACCACTGCAAACCAATGGGAACTTTGTTAGTTCAGTATGACTTATTGTAAGTCCAATAAGCTACCCCGATGGTTGGCTTTGCTTAAGAAGATGTAAGTCCTCAAGCTTTCTTCTTGAACTAGCCATCATGCACTGACTAGTCCAAATCTATATATCTAAGGATTAGGGTAGGACCCCTAGTGCCTCCTCTCTCTCTCTCTCTCTCTCTTTCTCTCTCTCTTGATTACTTCAAGCTTTAGTTGAGTTCCCCTTGGTAACTCCCCACTTGGTAGTCCTCTTTGATCAGATTGTAGTTGTCTAGCCGGTGATAGACTATCTCGGTGATCAGTTCCACTTAGGAGGATGTGAGACCCAGAAGTTTTCTTTCTAGATTGATCATCATAAACTAGTGGGTAGCTTAGGTTGGCTAGTATTCACTTTGCTGAAAGCAACCCACCATGTATATAACACCCTCATGTAGATGTGAGTCCCCGCACTTTCTCCCTGAGTTGACCGTCGTATACCTGCAGGATTTATATTTTAGAGATTAGGATAACACCTCTAAAGGCACCTTTCCTGTAGTCAGTCTATTTAGATTACGTCTTCATGACCCTATCTAAACATGACTCAGGTTAATATCAGATTGGACAGTTCTTCTTTCTTAGTAGCCACCCCTATGGTTGGAAGCTCTGTACTCTGGATGTACAGACTATCCCTTGGACCAACAAATCTAAGGTAGGCCAATACTCTCATGGCTCCTTCTTAGTGTGGCCCATCATAAACCAACAGGGTCTACACTAAATAAACAAGAAAAAATAAATAAAATAACATCTTTTATGGATTAGGATAAGACCCCTAGAGGTACTTCATCCCAAGCAAGTGTCCTATCTTTTTGAGTAGTGTCAGCAAAACTCCCTATAGGAACCATCTTGATTATCTAAGTTGAGATAAGACCCCAAAGGCCCTCACTTAGTAGTCATCCCAGACCGAGTTTGACTTGCTGTTCAATCAATGGGTCACCTCGATGGATGATTCTGCTTAAGAAGATGTGAGTCCTTGAGCTTTCTTCCCAGTTCAGCCATCACAAATTGGTGGGAAACCCTAAGGTTGGATAGTCTATATATACGGCTGGCAGAATGCCCCTTTGAGTCAGTAAGTATAAGGTAAGTCCAAGCTTTTGTAGCCCTTCTTTAGTATGACTCATCGCAAACTAATAGGGTCCATATTAACTCAACAATCAAACACAAGTAAAAATCAACATGAATCACCAATGTTAAACAAATAAAGTTCATCAATTGAACTAATTAATTAAATTAAAATAACCAAACTAAACCAACTATAATCCAAATCTCATTCACCTTTAATAAGTCCCTCTCCCATGCTTTTGACATGAAACAAATTGCATCATATTGGGATCCTAGTTCCATTTACCTCTCCACTTAGGCATGAATAGCCTTCATTAATGTTTGTGACCTTCCCGGATGCTTCTTGATCATCTCGATCAATGCCAATACGTGCAGTGTGTCTTTCCAGTTACGCCACACATATTGGGGGTAATTTTATTGACCTCACTTTAGGCATGAGAATTAACCTTTCTCATCTTACACTTAGGAATCTTCTATACACTTGGATTACCTTAGTACTAAGACACTTTTAGTGATTAAGAAAATGCTAAACTCAAGCTTAGAGACTTTGAGAATATAACCCTAAGCCTAGGATGTACCACAGGACAAATAGGTTATGCCTATCTTATGGCTTAAATCAAAACTCATAACCATTCACTCATTTAAATTTAAGCTCTTGTAAATGAAACACAACCAACCTAAAACCTATTCAATTGAGCTTACTTGAATTTGGTTTTCTAATCCAAGCTCCAAGCCAGGTTAACTCAGGTCTTAACCCAAGTTAACCCCTATCACAATCCCATAACTCATTTCAAGCCTATTCAAGTAAACTAAATCCAACATAATTTTCTCAACCTCTCTAATTATTCATTAGATCATTTCAAGCCATGTCAATACTTGCAATCAAGCCAATTGAACCAGAGAAAAGTGACCAACTCAAGTTAGCCCATTTGACCTAAAGGGTGGGTTCAAATGAGCCAAAGCCTGACTGAGCCCAAATAAATTATGATCAAAGCCACTAATAAACTCTAAATCCATCATTGAACCCTTCTCAATGCATAATTGACACCAAATCAACCCAATGAGACCTAAATGATCAATTTGATTCAAACTTCAATCCAACCCAAATTAGATTAAATCAACTCATCTAATCCCTTCGATTGTTATTGTTGATCATCTTTGATTACCCAATTGCAATCAGTTGGGTCAAATCAAGCTAATTTGACCACTGAACCTAAGTTGACCCAATTGACCTAAAGGGCCAAATTGGATCAAATCTCATTTCAGTCCAAAATGATTGCAACCAATGCCTCTAATCAATAATAAATTGACTATTGAACACCTTACAATCATTAATTGAAGCTGATTTGACTAAGCCAAGCCAATTGACCTACTTAGCCCAGATAGACCTAAAAGATCAAATTAAATTTAAACTCATTCTAATCCAAATCAATTCAAACTAACACCTACAATCATTCCCAAATGATCAATCAAACATAGACCAACCCTTCATTCAACCTAATTAAACTAATATGACCAAATCGATCAACATGACCCATTTGACCCAAATTAAACCATATGATCCAAATTCAAATCCAACTCAAATTGAATCAAATAAATGGCACTCACTCACTCCAAATGACCAATTGGACTCACCTAAACCATTGGGTTGACCCAATTTGGTCAAATGGATCAAAATAACCCAATTGAACCCATTTGACCCATATGGGTCAAATTAAGCCAAACCCAATCAAACTTGGCATGACTCATCCTTAGGTCACCATGGGCATGCCCAAGTGGGACCAATCGATGGTGAACTTAGTTTGGGTCAAACCCATTGAACCAAGCCACCCTAATGGGACAAAATCCCCATTTGGGTGGGTTGTCCACTCCCTTACCCCATGGAAATCACCTTTAGCTCTTCTTGGACAAGAGGACCACTAACCCAACCTCACCCAATGCTATTAGGCTCAGCCTTTGGAAATGAGAGGGTGAGTTTACCCATGGAAACTTATTGGACCACCTAAGGGAGGTTGTACACCCCATGCCAAACCACTACACTCTCTCAGCCTCTCACCCTAAGCCACCTCAGCAGTCCCTGCCACCTCTGTCCACCTATTCCAGCCGAACGACTGCTAAAGGCTAAACCAATCTCAGACCGTAGTTCAGCTAGGGAGGAGAGTATGCTTCTCCTTATGGATTCAAACTCAACAAACACCTTCCACAAAGCAATCTGCATAATCCCATACCCTCTCTCGAGGTCTTCTTGCGCTCCACCGTCGACAAAACCAATGCCTGATCAAACCCGAGAGCTCCATCCATCCAAGTTTTCAAAATCCCCACCAAACTCAAAATAACTCTTCTCACACTTTCACCTTACTTCGGTGAGCCAAAATGAATCATTTTTTGAGCAATTTGACCATTGAAAGATGTCCCTAAACCAACTCCATTGAGCTTTGTAGTGGCGTTGGTCCACAAAGCAATCGGTGGGGAGGAAACTCATGATCTTCTCAACAAGGCTTCGTCTCTTCAAGATGAAGCTACCTCTATTGGTGGACTGCCAGTCTATAGCTCCGACGAGGTAGAAATCTAACAACCATAGCTTTCCCCCCTAGGTGTTGGTCTTTTTGGTGTGAACTATGATTTCATGTGATTTCCACTATAGGATCCCCTTAGATTCCTTCCTTGATCATTTTAGAGTCAATTTCACCATCAAACGAGCTCTAGTGAGCTTGGATCGAGTGGTGGAAGGCGGATAGTGTCCATCTTCTAGGGCTCATGGGATGACAGATCATCGACCATCTGTTCCATGTGAGTAGAATGGAAGACCATGATTAATCATATTAGAAATTCTAATTTAATATTTTGAAATCACGGGATTAATCTCGGTCATTTCATTCAAGATCAGATGACCGAGATGAAATCTCGTTCATCATCGCTGAGTCAGCTGCTTGACAGTTTAAATAACTAATACCATAGTTCCACATGGAAAGCACTGTAGTTTAAGAGTATACATGTCGTTGATGGTTTAAAGGGATAATTAGGCTTTAAAAATGTATTTAAATGGCCAGAACTTCAAAAAATTATAAGAATTATAAAAAATCCAAAAAAATATAAATAAACCTATTTTGGAAAGGTTTAACAAAGGAGAAATCAAGAAAAATAATATCCCTCATTTATGTCTAGTGAACAATGTTTAAGTTTGAATCTTAGGATAATTACCTTAATTAAAGACTAATTACTTGACTAATTAATTCCAAATTTGGTGGGATGATTCCATGGGATGTCCCCTACCTCCCATAATTTGCTTGGAATTATTTGTCATGAAATTTAAAAGATTATGAATTTCATTCCTAATCACCCTCATTAATTAATTTAATAATAATTAAGATTGATAAATAGTGAAAATTAAATATTTAATAATAATTAATCATTATGAATAGTGGAAATAGTGAGGAGAAGTAATTAAGACCCTTTCCCTAATTATTTTTTTAAATGTATCACTTCAAGAAGGTTAATTAACATATGTGATGATTAGAAATTAATTAGGAAAATTAATGATAAAAATGGAAGTAAAACAAAATTAATAATTGGTCCAGATAATTCAAACATAATTCATTAGTTTCCCTTTATGTGTTTAATAACATAAAGTTGTTAAGGAAATTATGGTTGACTCATTAGTATGGGAAAATCATAAAATTACTTAAAATAGATTATTTCTTTCTTTAATCCAATTAATGCTTAAGCATGAGCCTATTGTATTAGATTATTTTAGGTGCATTGCAAACTTTAATTTCTTGTAAGCATAATATTAAAGGCTCATGATTAAGTTGTTAATCAAATTAAATAAGCTTAGGGTAGTTAAATTGATGTGGTTAATGAATTGAACCTAATCAATCCATAAAACCTACTTAATTACTTTCTTTAAATATATAAAATTACTAATATGGGATGGGGTAAACACTAAGTATCATCTCTCCTCCCTAGATTTCAATAACCCAAACATTAACATCAAATCTTATGAAGACTTTTGTTAATCTTAAAGAATTTTTATTTGGCTTGATTGTCCTTAGGACTTAATGTAGTTGAATGTATTATGTGGCAATATTTAGTTATTTCTTTTTAATCATTATAAATTTGCATGTCATTAATTTCATATGTTCATATTTTCAAAAAGAAAAGGAGGATCAGAAGAATATAGATGCATTTATGTTGCATGTGTTCGATAAATGTTATTATATAGTGCGACTATTATCACTAATAAATCCTAAATTATTTTCAAAACTATAAACTAATGATATAAATTTTAAATTAATGTTGGTTATAAATATTCAATAAAGTTTACATTTATTTATAATTTAAACATGGCAAAGATTGTTTTAGTTTCATGATTCATGTGTATGTTTACATATGTTTGGAGTTGGAAAGTATATAGTCTGGATATCCCAGGAACATGAGGCTTTTAGTAGCCCCAAGGAGGTTTTAAATAATCTCACTTCCCTGGTTTAACAATAGCATGTATTTGCTTAATTTCATTCATGTGTATTGATGTGCTAGAATTTGGGATAGAACTTTTCTTTACATGAACAAAGGATATCCTCTTACATAAAATTTACATGTATTTATGTTAGCAAGTACATAGTCTGGACATCCAAGGAATACAAGGGTTTAAGTAGCCCCAAGGAGGTCTTAGATAATCTCACTTCACTAGTTTAACAATGATAGGTACTTGCTTAAATCTCTAATACATGCGTATATATGCTTAACTAAGGGAGGAAATATTTCTTTTCTACCAAAATACATGCATCGAGAATCATCAAGTGTCAAAAAATGTAATTTACATGTGTAAATATGTGTATTAAATCAAATATCATGAACATAAAACAATGAAGAAGTGTGATACTATTGATTATGGAACGAAGTTATGGAATGTTATCCATGTGATAGTGATTTAATTTTATTAATCCTAAGATGCCTTTTATGTTTGAATGAGATTCTTTAAGAATAACCCAAACTTAGGCTTAATAAAAAAATGTTTAATAAATGATGGGCTTGGATATAGGAAAAATGTGCCACATCACTTAACTTATATCTAAAGAAATTTTTTTAAAATTTGTCTTATTTACCACAACTTTTTGGCATGGGAGATGCTATGGAGACATTATCTTTCAGAACACTTCCATCTTTAAATATGCATTGCTATTCTTACAAGTATAGCATAGTACAACATATCATAATATAGTATAATATAATATTCTATTGTATTGCATTGTATAATATATAATATATAGTATGTGGTATAATATAGTATGTAGTGTCTAGTGTCTAGTGTAGTGTAGTGTATAGAGTATATGTATATTGCATGTAGTATAACATGGTCTATTATTGTATATAGTTATTATAGTTTAATATATTATATAGTGTAGTATATTTTTGTTTAATGTAGTGTAGTGTACAAAGTATGTAGTATATTATAATATAGTATATTATAGCATATAATATATAGTGTATAGTAAATGGTACAACATAATATAACATAGTATAGTGTAGTATGGTATAGTTTATAACATTATATGGTATAGATAGCAGTAGATGCGTATAAGCGAAAGTACAAGGTATATTAATCATACTATAACATAGTTTGTAGTAATACATATAGTATATATTAGATATAAAGTGCACAAAGTATAGTATGCATATTACAACATAGCGTAGCGTATACGTATTATGTATTAACATAATATAAAATATATAGTATAATATAGCGCAGCTGGTCCATAGCATTATAGTATAGCATAGTAGCAAGCAGCGCACATATATAATATAGATATACATTAATTGTGTACAATATATGATAGCATAGGATGGTATATATATAGTATAGCGGTGGCGAAAGCAACGTATGCATGTAGCATACATTAACATGGGATAAAATAGCATCATAACATATTATAGGATAGATATATATAATATGTTGTATAGCAAGTAGTATGGTATAATATATGTATAATATGTATAGGAATAGATAGTATGGAAGTATTGTACAAAGGGATAGTATAATATAGCATATATATATTAAGTAGTTCTTATAGCATAGTTTATATATAAAAAAGTGTTTTATAATGTGCAATGTAATTGTATAGCATAACATAGTATAGCATTGCAGCAAAGTGAATGCGATAGTGTATATTAATTGTAATATAATATGTAGTATATTATAGTATATAATATACTAAGTATAGTATGGCATAGTGTATAGTATGCAGTATATAGTATATTGTATGTAATATAGTATAGTATATTGTATGTAATATAGTATAGTATATTTGTTAACCTCATTTTTAGAATGAGTTTTCAACCTCTCCATCTTAGAGATAAGACTCCTCTTAGACTTTAAGAGATCCTTAGTCCCAAGACACATCTAGTGATTAGGTGGACACTCAACCTAGCCTTAGAGACTTAGAAAATTAGCCATAGGAATAGGTCATGCCTTAGGGGTGTTAGGAAAATTTGCCTACTCTATAGCTTGGACAACTTTCCTTACTTCCTTCCTTCAAGTCAAACTCCAAATCAAATCAACATGAAACCTAAAACAATTTTAGCCTAGTTGATTTTCTCTAAACTCAAATCAATGAATGAAATCCATGATTGAAACCCATGATTGAAATTCCAAATTCCAAATATTTCCTAAGTCCTTAGTTTCCCTTCTAAGGACTTAGCCTAAAAATCATCTTCAAATCAATTCAAATTCATGAATTTTTCCATAACCCATTTTAATTCTCATTCATATTCATATATATAAATGAAATATAAATTCAAATCAATCGAATTAAATCCAAAATTCAAATTCCTAATTCAAAATCATTCTTAAGTCCTTAATCCTCTCTTAAGGCTTAGCCTAAAAATCATCTTCAAATCACTTCAAACTCATGAAATTTTCTCTTGACCCATTTATATTCTCATTTATATTCAGAGATATAAATAAAATATAAATTCAAATCAATCAAACTAAATCCAAAATTCAAGTTCAAATTCAATCAAAATCTAACCTAAGCCTTTCAAGTCAAAATCTTGAACTTAGCCAAATAAATTTCAAATCAAACCAAACTTTTGATTTTCCTTCATTATTCAATCAATCCTTCAATCATGAATCCAAATATAAATACAAACTCCAATCACTTAACCAAAACTCAATTAAAAAATCAAGCCAAAATCTATTTCATGTTCACCCTTTGAGCTTGAAATTGTCAAATGAATCAAAACCCATTTGACTTCATACCACTTGCAAATGGATTTATATTTCAATCATAAGTCCATATGTAAGTTCAATCAAACTCAAATCAAGCTTTGACCAAGCCATTTTACCCACTTAGGCTCACTTGAACCAAAGTAACTTAAAGTACCCTTATGAGCTAAATTCTAATCATAACCAAATTGGATTGAATCAAACTCACCTAAGCCTCAATTGGCCAACTAGACCTAACCTAGCCCAATTGACCTTGAACCTAACTTGACCTAAAGGGTCATATTGAGCCAAATTCAAACTTAACCAAAATTGATTGGAAACAAAGATACTAATCCACTTCATATGACCAACAAAACCTAAACCTACCCATGGCCTAGCTTAAATAGGTCAAATGGGTCAAATTGGTCAACTCGACCCATTTGACCTAAATGAAACTACATTGAACCAAATTTAAACTTAAACCAAATTAAATCAAACCAAAGCCACCAAAACATTTCAAATGGTCATATGAACTTGACCCAACCCTTGGTTTGACCCAATTTGACCAATTGGTCAACTTGACCCAAGTTGACCCATTTTGACCTAAATGGGCCAACATGAGCCAAATCATATCAAATCATCTCCAAATCCATTGAAACTTGGCCACACATATTTTCTCAACATACCAAACATACCCAAATTCAAAATTCAGCCAAATGACCATTTTACCCCTAGTCCATAGGGTAAATTTTGGCCGATTCCACTTAGAATTTAGTCAAATCCTCTGCATACTCACTTGACACTGTCCTAGTGGACCAAGTGAACACTAGGGAGAGTGGTGCACCCAACCCAATGGGTTTGGGTCAGCCCAACCCAACCCAATGGCCAAACCGACCATGTGCATTGAAATGACCACATGGCAAACCTTCTCCCACTCAATTGAAGCACATGGGGACTTCACCATTCCACTCCCTAGCCAAAACTGAACTCAAGGACACTCCTAATAGCCTAACAAACCCACTCCTTGTGGGCAATTGGATGAAAATAGTAAAGGGAAGCTAGGTCGTCTGATTGCTAAAGGGGGAGATATACTCCCCCTAATTAATTTGAGTTTTCACTTCCCATCTGTTGATTGAAGCATAGGAACTCAGAGCAAGCTTTAGAGAGTCTTCCCAAGCTTCCTAGAGAGGATTTGAAATCTCCATTCTTGATTTTCAAATTCCAACTTGATCTACACATCAAACCAACTCAATTCCTTCTTCAATCATCACCAAAGGACAAAGTCAAGCTCACCTAAGTTCTTTCCCAAGCTCCAAATGCAAAGGAAGGGTGCCCTTGACCAAAGCCGAGCTCAAGGCAAAGGGGGGGTGGTCCATAGAGCCATCCACTCAACCTCAAGAGCTCAAACTTTCAGCAAAGCTTCATCTCAACTAGACAAAGCTTCTCCAAGGGAATCGAGCGCCGGTGATCACCTCTGGCGAAGTTAGCCATTTTTCAAGCATAAAGTCAATATGGTTTGGAGCTTTGTGAAAGAAATTTTCATGGCATAGGATTTTGGCCGTTATATGCGATCTAGGATGCATGATGAAGGTGTGGGCCAAATTTAGCCTAATCCGAGCTCAATCGAGCTCGGATCATGGCCTAGAAGATGGACGTATCCCCTTCCCCGTAGCAAATTATAGGGATGGATCTCTGGCCATCTATCCATGCATTTTGGATGGACGATCGAGATTAAAATGCGTAATATCTTTATTTTTCTCCCTTAGATCCGTGGCTTTAATCTCAGCCGTCCAATCCTTGATCAGACGGCTGAGGAGAAAGCGCGTAGCATTGCCACCACACAACGCTACGATGTGATGGGTTAAGTATCCAATCAAACTGCGATGCGTGTAAAGCGCATGCCGCATCAGTGGCATGCGTGCTGCTAGTGGGATTAATGATATAATTAGGGATTTAAATAATTCTAATTAATCACCTAAACTTCTAAAATTCATATCCTAACATAGAAAAATAAAAAAAAATTGAAATAAATTGTATTAGAAAGATAATTGAACATAGAATATTCTAAAATTGATTTTGATCGATTTTAAACAGTTTTTTTCTCTGAATTTGGGTTTTATTAGGAATGTTAATTTGCTAATTACTGTCAAATTGATCCACTGATTAATCCCAAATTTCTTGGGTGTAATTAGAGGGATGACTTCTACCTCTCCTAAATTTCTTGGGATTTATTGGTGGCTTAATTCGAGGAATTGCAAGTTCATTCCTTAAGCACTCCTTTAATGTAATTAGACTTAATTAAGAGTATATTTAGTTATTTAACCCTCTAATTGAGCCAATTAAGTTTTGATTAAGTTAATGTGAGGTTTAAAGAATAATTTTGGGATACTCTCCTTAAGATATTCCTTAAACCCCCTTTATTCTTTAATCTTACTTTAATTAAAGGTTAATTCACACATTTTCCCATTAATTAATTTCATAGACTAGACTATATGCAATATATTATATTATATTATATACTATACTACATATTACATACAATACACTACACTATATAGTATAGTATAGTATATAGTGTATATTATTTGTAGCATAGTATATTATAGTATTATATAGTTTTTAGTATAATATAATATAGTATAGTAGTGTATAGTATAGGCAGTATGTTGTAAAGTATATTAATTGTATACTATAGTATATAACATATTCCCAGCATTATATAATTATAGTAGCATAGCATAATGTAAAGATGTGTAGAGCGCAAGATAGGCAGGTAGCATAGCACAGCAGTATGTATATGCAATATTATTATATTATATGTTATATAGCATAACAAAAATATAGCATGGTATAGGAAGCATAATATAAAGCATAATAAGCATGCAGTACAATAGATAAAGATATACATAATATAACATAACATTGGTAGGTATACGATATTGTACAAGATTGCATAAAGTATAGTAGCAGGTAGTATCATACAATATAAAGATATATCATATATTTTAGCAAGATACTATGTATCATATATAGTGTATTATTGCAGTGTGTAATGTGTAGGCAGGTATATAGTATGTTGTATGTGCATGCAAGATATAAGATAGTGTGGTCCGCTATTATATGATATATATAGTATATAGTTTAGTGTAGTGTAGTGTTGTATAATGTAGTGTAGTACATAGGTATTGCATTATATATTGTATAATATAATATATAATATAATATAATATAATATAGTATAGTATAATATATTATATAGTATTGTTGACCTCATTTTTAGAATGAGTTCTCAACCCCTCCATCTTAGACATAGGACTCCTCTTAGACTTTAAGAGATCCTTAGTCCTAAGGCACATCTAGTGAGTAGGTGGACACTCAACCTAGCCCTAGAGACTTAGAAGAGTTAGCTTTAGGAGTAGGCCATGCCTTAGGGGTGTTAGGAAAATTTGCCTACCCTATAGCTTGAACCACATTCCTCACTTCCTTCTTTCAAGTGAAACTCCAAATCAAATCAACATCAAACCTAAATCAATTCTAGTCTAATTGATTTTCTCCAAACTCAAATCAATGCCATATGATTGAAACCCATGATTGAAATTCCTAATTCAAAATCCTTCTTATGTCCTTAATCCTCTCTTAAGGACTTAGCCTAAAAATCATCTAAATCAATTCAAATTCATGAAATTTTTTCATAACTCATTTATATTCTCATTTATATTCACATATATAAATGAAATATAAATTCAAATCAATTAAATCAAATCCAAAATTCAAATTCCTAATTCAAAATCCTTCTTAAGTCCTTAATCCTCTTTTAAGGACTTAGCCTAAAAATCATCTTCAAATCAATACAAATTCATGAAAATTTCTCATAACTCATTTAGATTCTCATTTATATTCACATATATAAATGAAATATAAATTCAAATCAATCAAATCAAATCCAAAATTCAAATTACTAATTTAAAATCCTTCTTAAGTCCTTAATCCTCTTTTAAGGACATAGCCTAAAAATCATCTTCAAATCAATACAAATTCATGAAATTTTCTCATAACTCATTTATATTCTCATTTATATTCACATATATAAATAAAATATAAGTTCAAATCAATCAAATCAAATCCAAAATTCAAAATCAATGCACAAATCTTTCCAAAGTCCTTAATTTCCCTCTTAAGGATTTAGCCTAAAGTCATGTTCAAATCACTTTAAACTGATGAAATTTTCTCATAACTCATTTATATTCTCATTTATATTCACATATATAAATGAAATATAAATTCAAATCAATCAAACTAAATCCAAAATTCAAGTTCAAATTTAATCAAAATCTAACCTAAGCCTTTCAAGTCAAATTCTTGAACTTGGCCAAATCAACTTCAAATCAAGCCAAACTCTTGATTTTCCTTCATGATTCAATCAATCTTTTAATCATGAATCCAAATATAAATACAAACTTCAATCACTTAACCAAAACTCAATTCAAAAATCAAGCCAAAATATATTTCATGTTCACCCTTTGAACTTGAAATTGTCAAATGAATCAAAACCCATTTGACTTCATACCACTTGGAAATGGATTTATATTTCAATCATAAGTCCATATGTAAGTTCAATCAAAGTCAAATCAAGCTTTGACCAAGCCATTTGACCCACTTAGGCTCACTTGACCCAAAGTAACCTAAAGTACCCTTATGAGCCAAATTCTAATCCTAACCAAATTGGATTGAATCAAACTCAGCTAAGCCTCTCATCATGATCAACAATCATCATGAGATGATCAATCACTCAAATTGGGTCAAACCAAGTCAACACTTAGCCAAAATGAAACCCAACATAGCCAAAATCCACCATAGGACAAATTGATTGAAACCAATGATCTAAGTTCATTCATGATCAATGTTTAAACTTGACCAAGTCAATATTTGAGCCTAACCTAGCCCAATTGGCCACTTGACCGAAGTTGACCCAACTTTACCTAACAAGTTAAAATGTGTCAAAACTTGATCTAAGCCAATTTGATTGAAACTAATTGGTCAAAGTCCATTCTAAATCACTTGTTGAACTTGACCAAAGCCTCAATTGGCCAACTAGACCTAACCTAGCCCAATTGACCTTGAACCTAGCTTGACTTAAAGGGTCATTTTGAGCCATATTCAAATTTAACCAAATTTGATTGGAAACAAAGATACCAATCCACTTCATATGACTAACCAAACCTAAACCTACCCATGACCTAGTTCAAATAGGTCAAATGGGTCAAATTGGTCAATTTGACCCATTTGACCTAAATGAAGTCATATGAATTAAATTCAAACCTAAACCAAATTGAATCAAACCAAAGCCACCAAAACATTTTAATTGGTCATATGAACTTGACCCAATCCTTGGTTTAACCCAATTTGACCAATTGGTCAACTTGACCTAAGTTGACCCATTTTGACTTAAATGGGTTAACATGAGCCAAACCATACCATATGGACTCCAAATCCAATGAAACTTGGCCAAACCTATTTTCTCAATATACCAAACATACCCAAATTCAAAAATCAGCCAAATAACTATTATACCCCTAGGCCATTGGGTAAATTTTGGCCAATTCCACCTGGAATTTGGTCAAATCCTCTTCATACTCACTTGGCACTCTCCTAGGATCAAGTGAACACCAGGGATGGTGGTGCACCCAACCCAATGGGTTTTGGTCAGCCCAACCTGACCCAATGGTTGAATTGAGCACATGCTTTGAAATGGCCACATGGGAATCTTCCTTACACTCAATTGAAGCACATGGGAAATGCTCTTTCATTTCTCTTCTTTTCTTCTCTCTCTTGTTTTCTAGTGAGAGAAGCTCGGGGTGACCAAGGGTCGCCCCCTCACTCAAAGAGGAGTGGGGGTGGTGGTGGTGCCTTGGAGGTAAGGGCAGCTAGCATGAAAGGAGGTGTTGGAGTGAGTTCGGCCAGAAAGAAGGCAGGCCAGGAAGCTCCAAGGGGAGACATGGCAACCTTGGACCAAAGGGAGAAGAGGCATATGCTGAACAGCAAGAAGGAGGCAGCAGCAGGCCTCCCTCCAGAACTGGATGTGGCTCAGTTTCTGCTACAACCAAAGATGCAAACATGGAACTGGACACCAATGTTAGCACAGGCCGAAGAAGGAGTGCAAGGTCACGACACCGCAGATGGTACCAATGGAACAAGAATCGCTCGAAACACACGGCGGCGCAACAATGGAATAGTGTCCATGATGCTAGATGATGCTGAAAAGGAATCCAATTCTAACCAAGGCTGCTACGGCTACAATGGCATGTTGCGGCACCCCAATTGGCACCACTCAGGCAATGGAGATGGATCCTGGCGGCGCAGATTAATTCAGACCATGGCCGCCTCGCCTAGCGTGGTGCCAACGGTGACCCGATGCTCATGGAGGTCATCAAAACTCCCCACTGCGACGGACACGAACGGAACACTAACCCGGGAGGGCGGTGTGATGGCGGAATTGAAGTGCACTCTAGATTGATTTCTAGTGTCAGGATCTGGACCAACCCCGTGATCCATCGACAACGTCGATAGTGTATGTCCAATGTGATCTACCTTATGAGTCCTGGTGAGTCGATCGGATTTGGGGTGTGTGGCCCTCGATAATTCATTTCGAATCCAATTACTGTGAAATCTTGTGTGGATGTGCATTCTAAGCAGGATACTACGGTCGGCCTTCCACACCAACTGGAAGGGGCTGAAACAGGCCCCCATTGCACTGATTGCCCTGATTCTCAGTCATGCTTACAAGGTGTTTGTAGGTTTGCCGCAAAGGAATCTAGACTTGATAATGCTAGCCAAACTTGCAGATTTTTATCCACTATATAGGGGAGTATCAGCCCTTCTACTTCCCACCTTCAGGAGACAACGGCAACACCAATTAGCAAGGATGCACCAAGTGGGATCTCCCACAAAGCTAGTGGCCAACCAAGCAGATTTCACACAAATTTAGCGAATAGACAAGGGCTGTCCAGCACATCGGATTCACTAAACCAGGGGGTGGCCACTACACCACATGCTATTAGGAGACAAGGCACAGCTACAAATAATGCTTGGAAGCGATCGGTAGTGGTCCCACTTACCAAATTCAGATTCGAAGAAGTTCAAGATAAGGATGGTGTGGGAGTGACCCTTGATGATCACTCTATGCAAAACAACACTATGAGACTGGAGGCAGCTCTTGTTGGAAGATTACTAGGCAAAAAACTCCCCTTCTACTTCCTCAACATTGACCTCAGACGCAAATGGAGTCAGTGGGGGGATTTTGAGTTGGTTCTTGTTGGACCGGATTACTTTTTATGCATTTTTCAATCTGTCGAAGCCCGTGACACAGTTCTTAGTAATGGACCGTGGTTTATCGCCGGCAACATCATTGCTATGGATAGATGGACCCACGCTCGCCTCGATTCGTGTCGACCACACCTTTATGGATCGACTGCTACCACTCATTTTGGGATGACAACAACTTAGCTCGAATAGCTTCATTCGTCGGTGAACCATTGTGGATGGATAACCAAACAAGCAAGTGGGGGAAAAGCACATATGCTAGAATTTGTGTCAAAATTGACCTATCAAAGCGACTTCCTCCTGGAATATGGATCAATGGCTACAACGGCCATTTTTTTTCAAAAAGTTGAATATGAAGGGATTACACAACTTTGCTTCCATTGAGGCAAAGTTGGACATAAAGTTAAAACGTGTCCAGAAAAGGCCAACATATATGCTCCTACTAAACTTTTCAGCCCTCACAACTTCTCCACCAACCCCTTATCAAACCATATCACTTCCAAGGCACTTCAAGAGAAAACCGCAAGTATGCGTAAAGCGCAGTTCAACAGCAAAACAAGCCATTCCCTCCATGGATCAAGTGCAACATAATGTCATTTCCTCTTCGGAACAAGTGCAACAAGGCATAGCAACAAACAACACCTAAACGAAACCACCACACTTCCTATTCAACAACCCAACCATTTAGTGATCAATTTCGCCACCACGTGCAGAATTCGCACCTTCGCAGCACCACAATCCAAGGGAAAGGAAGTTATTAGTGATTCTACAACTCAAATTGAGTTGGATAAGTCATATGGACCATGGACATTGGTCACAAGGAGGAAGTCTAGGCCTCCTAAAGCAAAAAACTAGATCAAAGGGGAGCCTTCAAAAGTCAGAACAGCAGTTGAACAAAATAGAAATCTGCACAAGGGAGGAAGAGATAATAGCCACTCTAATGACTCTAAAGACTCCACAAAGCAAGACAGCAGAAATCCATTGCAAATTCATCAAGACAAGGACAAGGGGGAACCATCCTCACCTCAAATACAAACAGTTTTTGCTGCAGCCAAGGAAACTGAAGATGCCACCACTTTCTTCAAACACAACAAAGCAAAAAATGGGCAAGGCCGTGTCTCTAAAACACACCTTCAGCGGGAACTTGGTCAGCTAGGGCCGATCAAAGCGATACCACGGAAGCGAAAGAAGAGTGAATTCCACATCGACGGAGGGGGGGACACCTCCCGCAACGTCCACCCATGACTTCCATCATAATATGGAATTGTCGGGGAGTCCGTAAGAAAGCAACTATCTCCCAGAAATTCTTGGAGAGCACCATGCTCTCTTCATAGGCCTCATTGAAACCAAAGTGGAGGAAGTCACAAGAAGGGAAATTGATAAAATTCCAGGGCGCAATTGGGATTTTCTACACCAACCAGTAGTAGGAAAATTTGGAGGTATCCTTGCTCTATGGAGAAGTGACTTAATCACCTTCTCTCCTGTCACACAAGATGAATATGGTGGGCAACATTGGTTACCTAACAAGTCCATATGGAGGGTGGCCATCCGCTATGCTAACAAGGATTATCACACGGGGTTATGGGACACCTTAACTCCACACAGACGGCTATCATTGGGGGAGATTTCAATTGTATTTATGATGCTAGTGACAAAAAAGGTGGAAAGCAATTTAAATTCTCTCCAGCGGTAAAGGAGATGATGGACTTCTTGACGCTTGGGGACCTTCATGAACTAAACTTCAATGGTCCAAGATTCACATGGACCAACAATAAAGATAAGAAAGATCCGGTGCCTTGACCGCATCTTCATCAATTCAATTGCCTCCAACCTCCTACCTCTTGCCCAAACCAAACACCTACCACGGATTGCATCGGATCATTGCCCTATCCTTCTCCAAATTCAAGCCAATGAAGAGTGGAAATCACATAGATGACTTTGATTTGAAGACACATGGCTGTCTTACCCAATGGCATGGAAGCTTGTGTGGAAAAATTGGCATAGCATTTACAATGGCTCCAAAGCTGAAAACCTGGATAGAAAGTGCAGCAAGACATTGAAGAACCTATTCTATTGGAGCAAGAATAAGCTCAACGACTTAAGCAAACAAAGAGACACTCTCCAAGCTAAAATTATGCAACTACAGGTAACGGATTGCACTCCAATGGGGCTGATCAAGCAGCAAGAGCTGGAACTCCGCCGCAAAGCTAATGAATTCAACTCTTGCCCTCACTTGTTGGTGGAAACAAAGAGCCAAAATCGTGAGGAGGGGATGCCAATACCCAATTTTTTTCATGTAATTGCCGGAGGAGATCAATGTAATTAGCATACTCAAACTTGAAGATGGAAGGAGCACGGATGATCCAACCTTAATCCACCAAACCTTCATGGATTTTTTTCAGCATAAATGGAGTGCTCTATCACTACCGATGGCCATGTTTTGCTGAAAATTTTAGAATCCCTCAAGTAGGGGAACTTTTGGAGATGGACACCAACGAAACAAAATTTGGGAGGTGATCCGATTATGCCAACCGTGCTCCAGGGATAGATGGCATGACTGCATCTTTCTTTAAGCACTTTTGGTGAATCATTGGCCAGGACATCATTGAGGTTATAAAAGAGTTCTTCCACAAGGGCACCATTGGCGAATCATTGGCCAGGACGTCATTGAGGTGAATCATTGGCCAGGACGTCAGTGGAAGAAAAATTTGGTGATCCTCTTGCCCAAATCTCTTGAAAAAATTCGATCGACTTATGCAAAACATCATACAAGATTATAGCCAAGATCCTTGTGTGCCGGCTGAAAAACATTCTCCCACACATAATCTCTGAGAAGCAGGGGGCCTTTGTACCTCATAGATCGATATCACACCATTGCTTGGTGGCTCAGGAGATTATCAACAAGTTTCAACACTCTACATCTAAATATGGCTTCATGGCACTCAAAATTGACATGGAGCAAGCTTATGATAAAATGAGTTGGGAAACTCTTGCTCTTGTCCTCCATAAAATGAGAATGCTAAACAAATTTCAGAATTGGCTTCTCCAATGTGTCTCCTTCCCTCCTTTGCACTACTACTCAAAAAAACAAAAATTGGATAAAGCCCATTGTGGGTTTCACAAGGATACCCACTATCTCCATACCTCTTTATACTTTGCTGGAACTCCTCTCCATGGCCATCAAACAAAGAACAAACCCAAATTGGTGTTCACTACCATATATCCGGGCACATATATCCCAGCATCCATCACCCATGCCAAATGCATCATCGTTCTAGATGATTATTGCTTGGACCAGTAAACGGATTAACACTACCAAGAGTTCGTCATTTTCAGAAAGCCATTCACCTAGAAAGCAAACAGATTGCCAAACTCATGGGGTTCAAGAAGGTTCAAGAGCTTGAATACTTAGGCATCAAGTTGGCCATGAGAAACGAAACCAGATTTTTTGTAACCAAGAAGGCAAGAGAAAGGATAAGCTATTGGGGTATTCGACATTTATCTATGGTGGGTCGACTAACTCAAGTCTTCTTTACTCAAGATTTCCATGTATCAAGTTACTCACACCTTGGTACCCAAAAGCATCACCAATGAGATAGAGAAACTTGCTCGGTGTTTCCTTTGGCAAGGGGCGGGCCCAACCAACATGGCTTACACTACATTTCTTGGGAAAAATCTGCACACCCGCAGAAAATGGTGGACTTGGCTGCATTCACCGAGAGGTGGCATGGACCTCTCATCCACATTAGCTTGGGAGTTTCTTAACAAACCTCCTACACAAGTGTCTTTTGGAAAGATATGGGAAGAATATTTGGCAGCAAAACACAAAAAGGAGTGACTCCATGAGCTGGAAAATCATCACCGATGGGGCAAAAAATCTGCAGCAGAATTTGCGTTGGAAAATTGCCAACGGTGAGGACATTGACTTCACAAATGCTGCATGGATCGCTGACCTACCGCTGGCCAAATGGCCTACCTTCCTTAACATGGAAAATTTTGCAGATTGGAGCATTGCCAACCTGATTACGACCAACAAATGCTGGAATTTGGAGAAGCTGCAGGTGTTGTTTGGCAACCTTATGGCTGATCGCATCTCCAAAATACAAATCTGGACCAACCAAGAGCTAATCAAGAACCCATTGGGAACCACCATCACCTCTATAGTTTACCAAGGTATCTTTGCTAAAAAAGAAACATCAGATTTCCAATTGCAAAAGCTGAAACTTCCCCCTAGAGAAAGAATTTTCTGGTGGAGGCTCATCCAACATGCTATACCAACCAATTGTTGGTTGGCTCACCGTAAAAAACAATATGTGCCCTTGGGGATGCAAACTGTGAGGAAGATATTGAGCATATTGTCCCATTGCACCCTTACCAATGCTATAATTCAGATTCTTGCAAAATGGGGGTTCTCAATTCCTATTTTCAGCAACTTAATTGATCTCCTTCAAGCCATTCAAAATGTGCAACCAAGTATGGTCTGTTGGGCTAAATGCTACTGTCATCTACCAAGTCTGGAGGGCCCGTAATGCTAAAACGCATGGCCGTAGCCATGGCACCCCCAAAATTATTGCTGCCTCAATTCTTGAATCCATCACCCACGCCTCCTCCTTCCCCTTCCAGAAGCAATGGGACATCACCCAGCCCTATGGGCTGATCAAACCTACTATGTGGTGTCCTCCCCCTCCTGGTTGATCAAGGCAAACGTGGATGGATCCTTGCTTTCTAATGGGTCCTAGTGGTCTTAAGGGATGACAATGGAAACTTCATCAAAGCTATGGGTCATTGTTTCCAACATTGGGACAGCACGACAGTGGAATTAGCGGCCATGCTCTACATTCAGAACGTCATGGAGCCTTGGATGATAGAGTACAGAGGCATAGTCATTGAAGGGGATAACATCGGGGTGGTGGACCACCTCAAGCTCTCTCTTCAGAGTGAGATATGGCGTAACCTCCGAGGCCCGACATAAGCTTTTAAAGAACTTCCACCGTGTTATTTTTGCTTACACACAAAGATCTAACAATAGCTGACTTTTGCAGATATAGCTACTTGCTTTGATTTTGTATGGCATAACTTAGATAACCACACTATTCCTCCAGCTTTTTTGTGCTTTTGAGGAGGATAGGAAACATGTCGTTAGTAGTTTTTTGCTTTCTTTTGCAACTTTTATAACTTGTAACCAGTCTTTTTCTTTATCAATGTAATTGCATCTTTTCAAAAAAAAAAAAATTGAAGCACATGGGGAATTCACCATTCCACTCCCTAGCCAAAACTGAACTCAAAGACACTCCTAACAGCCTAACAAACCCTTTGAACCAAGGTACTTGGATCAAAATGGCCAGCCTATGCTCGACAGTCCAATTGCCAAAGGGGGAGATATACTCTCCCTAATTCATTTGAATCTTCACAAAGCCATTATCGATTGAGTGTTAGGAAGCCATCAGAGTCATTTTTCAGTGATCCCAAGCTCTCTCAAGCATTTTCCAATTTCCATTTCTCAATTTTCACAAGGTGAAAATAGGGGAGCTCCACCAAAAGTCCATTTTACTCCACACCTAAAATCAAGCCAATTCCCTTTGCACACTCCCTCAGGGACTCCAATTGAGCTTGCCCAAGCTCTTTTCCAAGTTTTTGAAGTAAAGGAGGAGTCACCAAGACCAAAGTCGAGCTCACTTGGAGGAGGAGTTGGTCCATAGGAGAAGTTACTCAACCTCAACCCCTCAAACTTTCAGCTTCGTCTCAACCAGACGAAGCTTCTCCAAGGGAATCGAGCACTGGTGATCACCTCCGACGAGGTTAGCCATTTTTCGAGCTTAAACACAATGTGGTGTGGACCTTTGCAAAAGAAATTTTCATGACATGGGATTTTGATTGTTAGATGTGATCTAGGATGCAAGATGAAGGTGTGGGCCAAATTCTAGCCCAATCCGAGGTCAATCGAGCTCGGATCATGGCCTAGAAGATGGACATAACCTCTTTCCCACAAGGAATTGCAGGGACAGATCTCTGGATGTCCATCTGTGCATTTTGGATGGACAATAGAGATTAAAATGTGTATTATATTTATATTTAATCCTCTGATCCGTGAATTTAATCTCAGCCGTCTGATCCTTGATCGGGCGGTTGAGGGTAAAGCGCGTAGTGCCACCACCGCGCATCACTACGATGTGATGTTTTAAATAACCAATCAGGACCTGACACGTATAAAGCACATGCCATGTCAGCCGCATGTGTGGCGCCCGTAGGATTAGTGATATTATTACAGATTTAGTTATTTCTAATTAATCACCTAAACTTCTAAAATTCATATCACACCATAGAAAAATCAAAAAAATATGAAATAAATTGCATTAAAAAGATAATTGAATAAAGAATATTTTAAAATTGATTTTAACTGATTTTGAATATTTTTTTCTCAAAATTTGGGTTTTATTAGGAATGTTAATTTTCTAATTACTCTCTAATTAATCCACTGATTAATCTCAAACTTTTTGGGTGTAATTATAGAGATGACTTCTACCTCCCCTAATTTTCTTGAGATTTATTAGTGGCTTAATTAGGAGAATTGCTAATTCATTCATTAATCACTCCCTTAGTATAATTAGACTTAATTAAGGGTATAATTAGTGATTTAACCCTCTGATTGAGTCAATTAAGTTATGATTAAGTGAATGTGAGGTTCAAGAAATAATTTTAGGATACTCTCCTTAAGATATTCCTTAAACCCCCTTTATTCTTTAATCTTATCTTAATTAAAGGTTAATTCTTTAATTATCCCCTTAATTAATTTCATAAAATTCTAAAATACTAGAACATAATTATTTCTTTTTGAGTAGATGTTTAGGTGCTCAAGAACCTAAGTACAATTAAGGAAATTAAAATTCAACTCATATGTGTGAGGGATGTTTTGAAATTACTTAAGTTAAACCCCTTAGCTTAATTAATCATTAAGCATGAGCCAAATTTCATTAGGCCCTTTTTTCTCCTAGGTGCATTATTGATTTAAATTCCTTGTGTGGTTTTATGTCATCTCATTAGCTCATAATTATTTGATTAACTATGTTAAGGTGGTGTAGGTAAGGGGTAATTAACATGCTTAATTCATACCTTAACCTAATTAAAATATAAAATGAATCTAATCACTTAAAAATTGAACAAAAATATCAAACATATGTGGGAATGGGTTAGGAACAACAAACTCACCTCACATCTTCCAAATTAAATCAAACTCAAAATCAAACAAAAATCACATTAAACAAACTTTGATGTGCTTTAAGCTTTCTTATTTCATAAGATTATCTTTAGGAATTAATTAAGGTGAATGTGTTTACATGCTTTCATTACTTTAGTTCCTTCCTAACGTGTTAAATGTGTGTGTCATATGATTTCAAACATTTATGCTTTTCAAAAATCAAATTTAAAATAAAACTATTTCTTTTATGTCAAATTGCATGTTTTGGCTAAAGTAAGAATATGAGTGGCTATTATCACTATTAAATCAAAATTATTTTTAAAATATATCAATCAATTATCAAAACTAAAAGTTTGTTACTTATATCTTACTTATAAGCTTGCATGTGATTAAAATATAAGGATGTGCTTAGTGTAGCTTCCCTTCTCCTCTCATTTGGTATAGTTTTGAATAGGATTTGACAAAGTGTATAGTTCATTTGAAAAGAGCACATTGCTTGCCTAATTCCATTTCATATTCATTCCTATGCTACGACTTAAGAAGGACACCTACACTTACATATATAAATTGCATAAACAAACCAAAATAAAATAAATACAAACTTTTGCATCTTTCTTTTCCATTCATTTCTTTTGTACACATGCTTGTATTTAAGGAAAGTGGTATATTAGTCTGAAATACCTCAGGGTTGCGAGGCTTTAAGTAGCCCTAAGTAGGTTTTGTACCTTACACCCCTGATTAATAATGGCATCATACTCACTTATGCCTCATACATTCATGTGTGCATGTGAAAATTGGATAAGAGACCCTTTTTCTACTTAATGAAAATCATGCATCATAAGCATTAAAATTTTCATAAGTAAACTACTTAGCATTCATTATAAAGTGTGTAAAACATTCTCATTTGTATGTATAGATATGCTTAGGATTCATCCATATGCATGTTATACATGTTGGGAAGCAAATGAAGTGATGTGTGTTTTGTGAATTTAGTTCACTTTACTTAATCTTAAAATGTCTCTCTCTTTGAATAGGTTTATTTAGAGTCTATATAAACTTAGGATTAATTAAAACACATAATAAAATATTCACTAAATAAAACTAAAACATGAATCCACTTTAGAAATTACTTAGGTTAGGGAAGGAAAGAAAAGTTCTCTTCTCTTTCCCTCCCTTTACAACTAAATAATTAATTATAGGATTCACTTGAACCCCATAAAAACATAAAATAAAATCAACCTAAAACAACTAAACCACTTAAATGAAACCATCCTCTAAGTTGAATATTCTTCACACTTAGAAAATTCTAACTTAAAGTCATAGCTAAGCATACCACACAAACCTTAAAAGCATACACTTTAGACTAAGTCACCACTTCTAGCTTTAGATTAGGGCAGTGCATGGTTTGATGTTTGCTTTTATTTTATGATATATGTTTTAGTCTGGATGTTAAGGTGAATTTGCGTAGAATGAATGATAGGATGATTTAGTCTAATCATTATTTTCTATAGGGGATTGTGCTTAAGTGGCACTGTAATAACTAAAAATATAAATGCTTCTACTGTGCATGTGCTTATACCCCTAAGCATGATCCAATAGGCCAGGTGAACTTAGTCACCCATGTGTGGGGTGTTAAGTCCCATATACATTTTGGGATTTATGCGGTTTGTTTAGCTAATCTTTATTTTGCGTGTGTTAGCTAGATTTACTTTTCCTTTTCATGTAATTTTTGTAATTAGGATTTTAGAATGATTGTTATGAGGATAAGGATGAGCATTGGTCATAATATTACATCTTATGTAACATGAGAAGCCTTTGGAGCAACCACCTTCCAACCATCCAAAAGAAAGAACCAAAAAAGAATGATGAAATGAAGCTTAAAGACCCCCATAACAATGAATTCCTTGTTTAATTATACTTAATTCATTTGTAATCTGGGTTGTAAAAGGGTAGAGATCGGCTACCCAATTTATTTTTGGGTTTGTACAGTGGTGCCCAACCACAAATAGCCTCTTATTCTTTTGCATTAGCTTTATAAATTGATTGATGATTTGTTTAGCTTGTGCAATAAGATGACATCCTTTTACTAATTTCTTCCTTGCTTGATGTATGGCCTAGATGTGGATTAGGCTATTAGGGAAAAATAAATCTTCTACCAAATTTAATAACTTAAAATTAAAAATGAAGAACTCATAACCTCACCTAAAGTTTAGGCTAAAATCAAATAAAAGAATTAGCAACCCCTTAGATGAGTATTTCTTTTAAAACATCATGCACAAATGCATATTGTTTTCACTCTTGATTGGAGGGCTTCCACCTTTGCTAGAGAAACTTAGCTTGACCTTTGAGAGCCATGGTGGAAATACACCTCCTCCTTTTTAGCTGATTTTGGATACTTCTCATGCATTAAGCATATCAATCCTATAAGCCTGAGTTAAATGATTGTCCAAAAATAAAAATAAAATATAAAATGATTTGTATTAAATTTAGTCTCTTTCTAAATAAATAACAGCGTAGCTATCTTGCATAAAATATATGACTTGCCTAAATGAATTTAAAACTGTAGGGGGAGTTAGTTGGTGGCCACCTCCAGGTAGTTGTAAATCCAAGCAGTCGGGTGGTTTGTCCTCTCTTGGGGAGGCAAACCAAATACCCATTATCGCCTTAGATTTAGGTTGTGCTTTTGGCCTTCGCCAAAGCTCCCTAGATTTAGGTTCTGAGTTTACTTTTCCCTTCCATGGGCCATAAATATAAATCCTCACCTCTTAGGCATTTTCACAATCTTGTGTTATGGAATCATAAGTCCTAAACTTCTAATAAAAAAGTCAACTCAAATGAATAATTCAATTTCAAAAATATAAAGCCCAATCATATGATAGTTTAAGATGCTCACTAGGTTTTCTAGCATCGTGAGCATCTCCTATTTATCTTCATTTATCTTTAATAATAACTCTCTCTTTGAACGATCCCATTTGATCTTTTAAAATAGACTAATCTATTGATAGTCTTACCTATTGAAATCTTTGGAGACAACGATCATTTACCTTAATCGAGAGTATTCCCGAGGGATCTCATTCCTTAGGATGTAATTAACTTTGGGGCCTCTCCCCTATAGGGAACTTAATGAACCCAGTTTAAAATAAATCCTACTTTACTTTTCCATGTAAAGTAGGGGAAGAATCTTTGGTACACATGTAGACCCATTGTCCTTAGGATTCCTTGTTGAGGTGATTAGATCCATTACAGAGTGGTGACTTCTATCTTTAGAGATAGTACACCTCCCCTCAATGTCATACCCGATCACCCTCAATAAGAACATCTACGGATCTACATGGTATCAAAAATTGCATTAAAAGGATATGTATATTTCTATCTTCATTTTATTCTGCATAGAGTGAAGATGGAACTATATTTATCTTTAGAAAAATAAAAATTTCTCCATAATAGTATAATATAGTGGTGTAGTGCAGTGTAGTGTAGTATATAGTGTAGTGTAGTGTATGTAGGATGTAGTATAGTATATAATATATAGCATATGGCATAAAGTGTAGTATATACCATTGTAGCATGTAGTTAAGTATGTGTATGTGTATACATATAACATATGAATAGTCCAAAGATTAAAGCATATTATATATAAAGCACATTAATATAGATAACAGATTAATGTATGTTATGTAGTATAATTGCATGCAGCATAGTATTATACATAATAACACAGTATGGCATAACATATAGCATATATAAGATATATTACTTACATAGTATTAACATTGTCCATATGTAGCACACACAAAGCACGCGACGCAATGTAGCGCGCGCGCATGTATTGAGAACGTATATAAAGATACGCATTACATACATGCAGTATTAAAGCATGCACATGGCACAATCATAAAAGTGTATGATGATAGCATTATACAGCAGTATGTATAACATAGTAAAGCATAAAGACAGCATAGCATAATAAGTATAACATAAAGCACAATATAACATAAAGCATGGTATAAAGATAAGTATAACATAAAGCACAACACAACAAAGCATTAACATAACATAGCAAACGATACAAGATAACATAACATTATATAACATTACTATCATAACATGTAGTGTACAGCATAAAGCATGCTGTAAGTGTGCAGCGCATGCATAAATAGAGCGCATGGTGTGGCATATTACAGTCCAGATTACGACAAAAGACAGTATAACATAGCGCACAGCATACGCCATTTATAGCATTTATTTTACATGGTAACAGCGCAGACGCGTTGTTTTATGTCAGTTGCATAACGCGTCATGCATCACGCGCAGATAAAGCATTAAAGCATAACATCATATTATATAATAAGCGCAACGCAGCGGTTTAACATACATAGCACAGGTATTATAATAATAGCATAATATATAAGCATAACATGTATTACATAGCATATACAGTTAGGTATATAGCATGCGCAAAGATGCGTAAAGATAACCATGTGAACGCAACCCGACATTATCGCACAACATGCATAGTGCAAGCATAGTACGTAACCATAGCATGTCAGGCCGATAGCGCAGACTTAGTATAACGTAACGCACGCAATTATTACATAGCATATTACATAGCATACCATAACACCATATCACATAGCATGGTATGGCGCATAGCAAAATACAGCATAGCAGCGTATGCGCGATGTACATATTGCTTTATCGCATAAATAGCATAATTACAGTATATCATATATAAAGCATAACATAGCACATAAAGTAAGCAGGCAGCGCAGTTGGTGTAAACATAACATACAGCATAACATAAAGATAACATCATGCGCAAAACAACGCAAAGTACAGCGCGACGCATATAAAGTACGTGCATAGCATGCAAAAGCATGGCACAGTATGGTTTATTATTGTACGCAGTTATTACTATAAGCATACAATATACAAGCATAGCACAAGCATGTTTAGTTTAGCATATTTATAAGCATAACGCAAACGCAACCATGGTCTATAAAGATAAACGCTATATAATACGTGTATATGCCTGGTAGCATACAGATGATTACGGCATAAACATGGTATTATACGCAACATATACCACAAGTATTTGGCATCTTATAGCAGTTATTAGTATGCAAGATATTAATGTAACGTCAGAATAACGGCGCAGGAAATGAACACATAGCACATACAGTATGCGATATATACAAGATGCGCATAATATATAACGCATATTGTTTGTACCATAGTAGTAGCATATAAAGATAACAATAACACATATAAAACAGCGCATAACATGTAATATAGCATATAGCATACAATATATATTATAGATAGTACAGCATCGTAACGTGTGCAAAGAGCGCATGCGCAGCATGGCATAACATATGATTATTACATAACTGCGCAACCCGGTGCGCATACAGTACACGCATTACCGCACGCACCATAGTATGGCAAAATTATCATACGCAGTCATATAACATGATAAGCATAACGCAGCGCAGCGCACGAAGGTGCTTGGTATAGCATTAACATATTAACATCTGGACAGTACGCAGCATATAGTGTATAAGAACTGTAGCGCAAAAGCATGCAGCATTACGACATAAAGCATACATATTATACGTACATAACCAACACAAAGATAAAGCATAACATAAAGCACGCGATAAAGACGCGATACAGTATACAGCGCATAGCAAGTATTGTTAAATATAGCATATAGTTTTATATAGCATAACAGCGCAGCGCAGTCAGCACGCAGCGCATGGTATAACATTATACAGATACAGCATAACATAAAAGACAAAACAACAATATATAAAGCACGCAGCGTCAGGCCGGTGTCATATGTCAGGCCGTGCGCAGCATATTACGCATTTCATGCGCAGTATATTATAACATATCTATTATAAAGCATTAACATAGATGCAACGCAGCGTAGTCTTCCATAGAGTGCAAAGGGCATACAATACGAATACGCTTAAAGTATACATAGGCATATCATCGGTACGCAGTCATTCATAGCAAAGCAAAAAACAGAGCGCAAATGTAGCGTCAGTATAACGCAGCATTATATTAAGCATATATGTACGTATAAGATACGGTTAATAACATAAAGCACAAACATGTACAATATGTAAGACATATAACGTATATTGGCAGATAATATTACATTGTATATAAGATGCAAAGACACAGATATTAATAACATATATATGCAGCATCAACAAGCATTATATTATTTATATACGCCATAACATAGCATATAGTTTATACAGCATAACAGCGCAGGGCAGCGGTGTACTGCTGCAGCGCATGTGCGTGCAGCGCATATAGCATATATATTAGCATGAAAGCACATAGCATTAATATGGCATAACATAAAATATATTAACATAATATAAGATCCATAACATCAAAGCATCATATAGCATAAGTACAAAGCATTAAATAGTAAGTGTAATCTTTGGCAGTTGTCAGCAGCATATTATGTACGTCATATCATCATACGGAGTTATTAGAGCACAACCATATTATAGTGGAATATAAGCATATTAATCAGCATATTAGCAGGCAGCATAGCGCAACGTAAAGCGTATATATCTTGGTAACCATACCATAATATATTATAACATTATACAGCATATAGCGCATATTACGCAAGATGGCACAGCACAGATACAACGCAGCAACAGCGCACGTAAGCGCATGTGTATGGTATAGCACGCAGCATAGCACAGCATTATCATCATATACAAATTAATCAAGATGTGCGCAGCAGCGTGCGCAGCGCCAGTATACGCCACAAAGATAACATATTAATTATTATATAACAGCCAGAAAGCGCAGCTAGTGCAGCGCAGTGTACAGTTGATGTCATCCATGCACGCAAAGATAGCATTAAGCATAGTATGGCATAACATAATATGTAGATATATATATAGCATATAATATACCATAATAGTATACAGTATAGCATATATACATATAGTAAGTGCAGTGTGTAACGCATAATGCAAAGAGGGGTAACATATATAAAATTAATATAAATAACATAAAGTAGTGTAGTGTGTATTGTGTAGCGTGTAGTGTAGTGTATATAATATTTGTATATTGCATATAGTATAGTATGGTATATTATTGTATGTAGTTATAATAGTATAGCTTGCATTCTAATCCATCCACATATGGCTGATAAATTATTGTTGAGATGCAACATTGGTAAATCATCTTTATCTAAAAGTTTGTTCACTATCCTTAAATAGGTCATTATTAGTACTGGGAAGTAGCCTACCTTTTAGAGTGTTGCTATCAAGTCGTCAGTTTCTTTCCTTTGCTAGAGGTTATGGAACCATCTCCTTCTAACTGATGATATCCTGAAACTTAAAGGGCTTAAAATCACCTCTATCTACCACCTTTGTGGAAGAGATGAGGAGAGCATACAATATTTGTTTGTCAACAACCCCATTAGTACTCAAATTTGGACAAATTTACACTCCATCTATCAAATTCAAACATCAAATAATGGGACCATTCAGAATTTTTACAAGAATGGAGAAGTTTTAGTGCTCACAAAATTGATCATAATTATGTCATTCCTTGTATTAATCATTTTCTTCATGTGGATGGAAAGGAACTTAAACAATCATGAAATTCAAGGGCTTGGTCAGAAAAAAACTTTGCTTTATATAAAATTTTTTATCTCTAAGCTAGAATGTGCAAATCTACTCAATGTACGCCCCCATCTCCCCCTCCCCCGCCCACCCAAACCTATTAAAGGATGCATTAAAATTAATATTGATGGCAGTTTTATGTCTTCCATGGTTACTAATATTGGACCAATTTTTAGATATCACAAGTGCCATTGCATTTTCAACTTCTCCATTCCTTGTTTTGTAAAAGATGTACTCTTTGCTAAGCTAGGGCCTACCTTACAACTTTAAGAATTGCAGCCTCCTTTCATCTCCCTATCATCTGGATTGAATCTGACTCCTTGAATCTCTGTAATTATATTTCAAAGGAAGTACCTGCCTATATTCTAACTAGAATCTCTCTTTTGGTACAATTATTTGAGTTTCATATCAGTCATATACATAGAGAAGGCAACCAAACGGCTAATATTTTGGCAAAGTTGGGTTCACTTTTGGAGGAGCTTATCTTCTCCTATTGTCTTATACTTTAAACTGTTACATCACTCAAAGGAGACATTCTAGACATACCATACATTAGAAGATTATAGCTTTTCTTTCTTCTTTTGATGGGTTGTACTCTCAAGTTTATCTTAAATATAAGAAAACCTAGTTAAACCTTGATTAAAAAAATATTACACTACACTACTATACTATACAATACTATATTCTATACTATAATACACTATACAATACTATATGCAATATATTATATTATACTATATACTATACTACATATTACATACACTACACCATACTATATACTACACTACTATACTATATTGTTCTATATTATACTACATATTATACACTATATAATATAATATATTACTATACTATAATATACTGCATACTATAGTACAAACAATATACAATATATTACATACACTATACTACACTACGCTACACTACCATACTATACTATACTATACTATAAAATACTATAAACTATACTTTACTACATACACTACACTACATTGCACTACACTACACTATACTATACTACACTACATAATACACTATACTACACTATAGTATTATACTATATAAAATAATATACTATACTATATCATATATTATATACTATATAATATACTACATACAATATACAATATACAATATATGCTACACTACACTACTATACTATACTTGTTATACTATCCTATACTATATACAATATAAAATATAATATGTACTACATTGTACAATACTACACTATACTATACTATATACTATACTATAATAACTACATACAATAATATACCATATTATATTATATATTATACTACATGCAATATACAAATATTATATACACTATACTACACACTACACTATACTACATATTATATTATATTATATACTATACATATTATATTATATTATATTATATACTATACATATTATATTAATTTTAATGCATCCTTCAACAAGTTTGTTCTAATCCACAAGTATAGTATTCTAGATATTTTGGGTGGGGGTGTACATTGAGAAAATTTTCCCATTCTAGGTTAGAGACAAAAAAATTTTATGGAAAGCAAAATATTTTTCTAACTAAGCCTTTGATTTTCATACTTGTTTAAGTTCCCTGCTATCCAAATGAAAGAAATGGTAATAAGGGGAATGACATAATTGTGACCAGTTTGTGAGCATTAAACTTCTTCATGCTTGCAAAAAAATTTTGAATGGTCCCATTATTTGGAGTTTGAATTTGGTTGATGAATTGCAATTCAGTTCAAATCTAAGTACTAATAGAGCCATGGACAAATAAATGATATATTCTCTCCTCATCTCTTCCACAAAGGTGGCAGATAGTGGTGATTTTAAGCCCTTTAAGTTTCAGGATATCATCAGTTGGAAAGAGACGGTACCATAACCTCTAGCAAAACAAAAAAAAAGAAATTGAAGACTTGATAGAAGCATTCCAAAAGGTAGGCTGCTTCTTAGTATTAATGTTGGCCTGTTTAAGGATAGTAAATAGACATTTGGAAAAGGATGACTTGCCAATGTTACATTTTAATAATAATTTATCAATCATATGTGGATGGATTGGATTGCTGTTAATTTCCTTTATATGGTGCTCACTGAGATAGTACCTCAGCTTTGGAATATTCCAATTATGGTTAGCCCAGAAATCAGAGACTTCAAAATGATTGGGATATGCTGATTAGATAGATCAAAAAGCAAGCCATCAGGGAACCAGTGATCACTAGAAATACTGATTTCCCCCTACCCAATTACCAAAAGATCTTATATTCAGCAAGATTTTTATGTTTCAATAGAGTTTTACATTAATGGGAGTTAGCAATCCTTAGTTTCACCCTAAAGGGATTAGTATGCTTGTAGTTAGTGATAAGAAACTTTGCCCAAAGAGAATCATTTTTCCTTAGTTCGATCCAGAGTTTGAGTTGATTAATGATGATTGAATCAGAAAGAGATCTAAAGCCCAATCCTCCTTCAACCTTAGGCTTGCACATTTTACTCCAACTAACCTAGTGGAAAGAGTTTTTGTGTCCACTCCACATGAATCAATTGAAGATTCTCTCAATCTTTTTTGCACCTAGCATAGCATATTCATTGTTTGGGTTGAATAAAGAGGAATGGAGCAAAGAATACTTTGTAATAATGTAATTCTTCCACCAGTAGATAGGAAAGTATTTTTCCATGAATTGATTCTGGCATGAATGGAGTTGATACTTTCATCAAAATATATTTCTTTGGTTCTTTTTTATAGATGTTTATGACAAGGTAATTGAGAGGAAGTTGGGATTGATTGAAGCCAGTGTAATCCTTGATCCACTTCTGATCTATGTTGTAGAATTTTCCCATTATGAAGAAGCATTTTGCCATATTGAAAATCAATCCTGAGATGGATTCAAAGGAGTCCAACATGTTCTTGGTGTGCTTAATAGAACTCTTAGAACCATTACAAAATAGAAGGAGGTCATCAACAAAAGCTAGGTGGGAAATATTGATTTTTCCTTTGGACTGATAATTGATAAACTTTTTTTATGTATGACTTTCATCTAGCATTTTGGAAAGATAATCAAAAGTTAGTATGAAAAGATAAGAAGACAAGGGGTCACCTTATTTGATGCTTCTTAAAGCTTTAAGGAAGCCATGTGCCTCCCCATTAATGACGAGGGAGTAATAGTTGTTTGAGATGAGCGTATTGATGAGAGAGCATAATTCTTCATTGAAACACCCCACCTTTAGATTTGTCATGATAAAATTCCAATTGATAGTGTCAAAAGCTTTTTTTAATATCCAGTTTGATGATCAGATTCCCACCTCTACACTTCTTATTAAGATCATGTATGAGCTTTTGGGCTAGGAGAATGTTTTTATCAATGGTTCTTCCCTTGAAAAAAGAAGTTTGGTTAGGATGGATGAGGTTTGGTAAGAATGCCTGCAGTTTATTGGCAATGAGTTTGCTTATAATTTTGCTAATAATAGTAAAGAGGCTTATGGGTCTAAAGTTTTTCCAATTTTGTTCGCTATTGGATTTGGGTATGAGCATAATGGTTGATGTGCTAAATAATTTATGTATCTCCTTTCCATTGAAGAAGGCTTGAATGGCTACAATCATGTCTTGCTTGATCCAATTCTAAGAAAGCTGATAAAAGTGAGTTGTAAAACCATCTGGCCCACATGCATTAGATCCATTGATATAAGTGAGACACTCCTAAATTTCATCCTCCTTTGGAAGGTAAGTAAGGTTCAAGTGACTAGCTCTTATACCATTGGCATTTAGCAAGTTCTTATTGAATAAGTTCAGATTTAAACTTTGTTCCTAAAAAAAACATTGAAGTAATTAATCCCATCTTCAATAATGTCCTCTTTAGTGTGCAGCCAAGTGTTGTTTATTTTGATTTTTATGATGGCTTCATATTTTCTCTTTTGCTTGATGCAGGCATGATAAAATTTAAAATTCCTATCCCCTTCTTTCAGATTAGTCATGATAGCTTTTTGACCAAGAAAGTCCTCTTCCATGTCAATAAGTTAATTAAGGATGATCCAGGCAAGGTTGAGATCTTCTTTAGCTTGAATTGAGAAATCTTCGATGTAGTTGTTTTCTAAGAGAGAAACTTTTAGCACATGTGCCCCAATTTGGTTATGAATATCACCAAACACATTCTAGTTCTACTATTTTAGAGCTTTAACTAAATTCCTATGAAGGGTCCACAATCTAATCCAAGGATCTGATGTATTAGATTTCCAGGCATCCAAAAGGCAGTTATTGAAGAGGTTGTGTTGGGTCCACATGTTCCAATATTTGAAGGCTTGTTTAGATGGTTTGGGGATGTGATGGATGGTTAAAATTAAAGGAGCATGATCTGATTGAGTTCTATTCAGGTGCCTTACAACAACATTGTGAAAAAGGTTATACCATTGGGAACTATACAGAATTCTATCTAGCCTGTCAAATACTCTACTATTATTCCAAGTAAAAGGCGAACCAATGTAACCTGGATTAATAAGTAATGCATCTTCAATGTAATCAGCAAATTCCCTCATAATATATTCATTTGGTTTCCTAGCTTATTTCTTCTCTAGTGCATGGTAATCATATTAAAATCACCACCAACCAACCAACCATGAAGGAAGCTTTGGACAATGTTAATGATGTTAGACCAAAGATGTCTTCTTGAATCTCTAATGCATGCTGTATAAACAAATGTTGAATATATTGAGTAATTATTGCAGGTAATACATGTATGGAGAAATTGATGATCATCTAGTAAAAGATCAGCATGCAAGGGGTGTTTCCAAAAGAGCAAAATCTTATTATTGTAGTTTTGTAAGATGTGAAATTTTTTGAACTTCTTTTTGAGTTTATCAAACCTTTAGGGATGGATGAGAGGTTTAAAGATGGTAAAGATATCATGATTGTGTGTCTTAAAGAGACTATTAACTCTCTTAGAGGATTCTTGATCAACAATACCTCTAATATTCCAAATGAGAAGGCTAGTCATGTACAAAATACTTAGAGCCCCTAGAGGCTCTTGCAGTAATCCTATCTAGGCAGTTATCCCAATTTGCTAGGATTCTAGCTGTATAGGTGCTGCCTAGGTGGGAGGCAGCATTTGAATTTATATGTGGTTATGGATGATGCTATGGACACATTATCTTTTAGAACACTTCCATCATTTCATATGCATTGCTATTCTTAAAAGTATAGTATAGTATAGCATAGCATAATATAATATAGTATAGTATTGTATTGTATTGTATAAAATTTGTTTTGCATAAAGGTAAAGATTTTATTGGTTACACAAAGAGTACAGTAATCCAAAAAATAAAAGTAAGTGGTGATTACAAAATATTTGGCCTAATGTATGGTAAACCTAACTTGTCAGTAACTACAAGTAAGTTAAGTTCTTTGTCAGGATGCTTAGAAGAAGAGAAATGTTGGAGTTGTGATCCTCGTTTGGCTAGAAGGTCAGCAAATCTATTTCCTTCCCTCCAAATATGGGAGAAAGATACTTCAAGGTTCTCTTTTAGTTTTTTGATGGCCTTGAATAGGTTGATGATGAGCCAAGGGGTTGATGCAATTGTTCTTCTTGAAGGGTCCCAATGAGTAGCAAAGAGTCAGATTCAATCCAGTAGTTGAGCTAGGGCAAGAAGAAGAGTGAAGAATAATGCAAAGTTTCAACATGGATTGTAGAAGAAGCAACAAAAGGCATAGAGAAGAAGTAGATGCAATCACCCTCATATTCCTAAATATGCTTCCAATTGTAGCCTTATTGGAGTTGGTGTTGAAGATGCCATTAATATTGATTTTGATGGTGTTTTAGACAGGTTTGTTCCATAACACAAGGTTCCAGTTTGGAATCTACAGATGACTAGAATATATCTATTGTAGTTCAACTTTTGATCCTCCCTTTTGTTCATCAGCTGTAAGTGTGATCTGATTTTGAGAATAATGAAATCAACAGTGATGTTGGAGTCATTGTGTTTGAGTTCATTTCTTATAGTTCAGATGAGCCAAAGGATGATAAGGATGGCATTCAATGTTTTGGTGGATAGCTTGTAATCTTCATGTTGGGATTTATCCAAGAGGTGAAGTAGAGTGGAATGTCCATCTCAATTTTGCTTATTTGTCTGTTCAGCATACTTATCCTAGATTGAACTATTAAATTTATATTAGATGAAAGTATGTAAGAGTCCTTCTTCTTCTTCTTTATATAAGGGACACCTTGAGGGGAGCTTTAGCCCCTTGAGTTTAATGATATCATCAAGAGGTAGGAATTGGTGGAAGAGTCTCCAACAAAAGAAGGTAATAGATGATCTAATTTTGTGATTCTATATAGATTTACCCCAAGGGACTGATTTGGTATCTCTCCACCAAGTAAGATATAATATCTTGTGTATGGAATTGTAAGGAGCTTTCCCTTTGACCACCAAACTATCTTTTCTATCAATATTAATATGGTAGATTGCAAATCTTCTTATAGAAGTGGGGAGAAAGAATAGATTGTAGTTTCTTAATGTCCCATTCAACATCTTTCCAAAATTCTTTGATGTGGCAAGATTGCAAGGGTCTACTTCCAGTTTTGTCTAGGAAGAAAAGCTCAAGCTATAATTGTCATGTAGTATAGTATACTGTAGTGTAGTGTAGTGTAGTGTAGTGTAGTGTAGTGCAGTGTATATTGTATGTAGTATATTGTGTGTAGTATGCAAATTCTGAAATGATGGATAAGTTGGGTTTTTTTCCTTCCTTTTTTCAATCAGGCTTGAAATCACGTTGAGATCTCCTTCTACTAACCAAGGACCAGAGGTGTCCATGCTGATTTATTTCATATCATCCCATAATTCCATTGCTTGAAGCATAGATGATAGTGAAAAAAATTCTGAAATTTGTATCTGGCAAGTGGAAATGAAGGAATTGGTTAGAATCAATATAGATTTGAATTTGAAATCTTGGCTTGTGGAAGAGCCAAATCTTGTTTCTGATGTTGGCTATGATGTTGAAGTTAGGGAGTCTTCTATTGGTTCTTTGAAGATTTTGGCTTTGGACAAGAGAATCTAGAATGAAAATAGTTCAAGAGAGTGTGATCTTACAAGGATTTTAAGTCTATTAGTGGCATTTTTCTTGTCAATGTCCTAATATTCTAAATCAAAATATTTGTCATTTAGGTGTGGAGGCACTTCTAGTTGGTCTTCTAGAAATACCTTCATCTTATGAATTGGTTCCTTCATTCTAAAATATATTGGCTAATAAGTGATTTAGCTCAGTGGATCTTCTCTTCATATGCTTTTTATTTTTGGTTGTGTGCCATTCATCCATAGCTATGTTGAGTATGTAATCATAGTGCATCTTTTCATGTAAACTGATTTAGTTATGAGGTTCAGTTCATAGGTCGTGGTCTTGATCAGGTGATGTTTGTTGGTCGGGGGAGCAACTAGGATCAAGTGGTTAGTAGTAGCATTCAGTCTTTCAGAGTTAATTATTTCCATGTTCATATTGTTGATGATACTTTCAGTAGGGAGTGTGTAGCTAGTTCTTAGATCAGGGTAGTCATTCAAATTATCCTAAATAAAGGATAGTAAATCTATTTGATTTGTATCAGCCTTGAATCTATTATATCTTGGATAGTCCTTGATTAAACTATTATCAGGTTCAATTTTAAATTGCTGCATATCAAAGTTAATTCCCTAAAAATGATATGGCTTTTCAATTCCATAACTCCATTCAATCCAATTTGGATTCTTAACTCAAGTTAACCCATTGCAATCATATAACTCCATTCAATCTAACCCAAGAAAACCAAGCTCAATTCAATTTTCTCGATTTTCTTAATCATTTGATGGATCATTTCAAACTATTCCAACACTTGCAATCAATCTAACTAAACTAATTAGACTTAAGTGACCCAAGTTAGCCCACTTGACCTAAAAGGTTCAAATGAGTCAAAACCCAACCAAACTCAAATCAATTGCAGCCAAAGCCACTGATCAACTTCAAATTTATCATTGAATATACTCCAACCATCTATAACCTTAATTGGTCCAAATTGACTTGACTAAACACTTAACCCAAAGTGACCAAAAAAGCCCAATTAGGCCAAACTTCAATTAAACCCCCATTAGATCAAATCAAGCTACTCAATCTCTTAATTGATCATTGTAGGTCATTATTGGATATGACTCAACCACTAATTGGACCTAACCAAGCCAATTTGGTATCTTGCCCCAAGTTGACCCCATTTGACCTAAAGGGCCAAATTGAGCCAAATTAAATCCTAAACTAAATTGGTTGAAACTAATTCTTCTAATAAATTACCAATTGAATATTGAATATGATCCAACCTTCAGTTAGACTCAATTTGGTCAACCCAACCCAATTGGCCTATATAGCCCAATTTGTGATGGAAGTGGGTGTTCTTTATTTTGGTGAGATTGAGAGAATTAAATAGACATGGATCTTTAGATTAATATCTAAAGATGTATTTTGAAGTTTTGGTGGGATAATGAAGGGCGTAGGATAATGTGATAGTGGGATGACTTAAACTAGTTCAATTTAGACTAACTTAGGCTGATTTAAAATGTATCAATAAGGAATGAGATTTAAGTTAGGTAAATGGCTAAAAATACTTGTAGAGGTTTAGATTAGGATATGTATTTATTATATAGAGTAGTTGATTGAGAATTATTTGGTTTATGTGATTATTTTGGCGCAAGGACTAGGACTTGGTTGTAATCAATGAAGTAGAGGTATTATTGAGTGGGAAGAAGGTGCGGGATTATGGAGGAGAGTATAAGGCTTAGTGTATGATTGAAAATGATGTTAAAAGATATGAGAAATATTAAAACAAATTACCTTGGGTATTAGAGCTGAGAAAAGAAAGATATGTTTGGTAACTAGCCGTCTCACCAAGGATTTCCAAGGTTTGGCCATCAAGCTCTCAAACCACAAGAATGACTCAAATAATTTACAATTTCTAATAGATCTCCTTTCATTCCAACAAGGGGGGCTATTTATATCCATTACAAACATCTTTCAAAAGAAAGAATTCAAAACATGGACGGAAAGGTGGGTGGACACATTAATGTGAATCATTAAGTTGCTTTATTATTTTATGCCATCCACCCATTTTCACATGCTATTATTTTATGTGGATTCAACCACCTCACATGTCATGTTTTGAATTTTTAAATTCAAAATTTTAAATATAGAGTTTCTAGAAAAAAAATTACATAACTAAAAAAAGATGAAATCATAAAATGGACCTTAACAGACTAATGGGCTAAGCCTCATCTTTATTGAATTTCCTTAGGCTTTAGCTTGAGATCTTGTAAATGGACCTTGAGCTCTAATTTCTTGATCCACATGATGTTCTACATCAATTTGACCAAAAGGGTAAAATTGAACTAAATCACTCCATAATTCAAATCAATTCAATCCAACTCTTCCAATCAATTACAAATGGCCAATTGAACATAGACTTAACCCATGCTCAAGCTAATTTGGTTAATTTGATCAAATTGGTCAACATGACCCATTTGACCCAAATGAAACCAATGAACCAAAACCAAATCTAACTAAAATTGAATCAAACCAATTGCACTAATTCATTCCAAATGACCAATTAACTTTAAACAAACTCCCACTTTGACCCAATTTGGTCAAAATGATCAACTTAGCCCAACATGACCCATTTGACCTACATGAATAAAATTGAGAAAAACCCAACCAAACAAGTCCAAACACAACCAAACATGACTCATCTTTAGGTCCCCATGGGCCAACCCATGGTGAACGCGGGTTAGGTCAAACCCATTGAACCAAGCCCTTCAAATGGGACAAAATTCATATTTGGATGGGTTCTGCAACTCTCCACCCCTTGGCAGCCACCTTTGGCCTATCCTGGACAAAGGACCACTGACCCAACCTACTCCAAGGCTGTTGGGTTTAGCCTTTGGCCAAGAGAGGGTGAGCTCACCAGTGGGTAACCATTGGTCCACCTAAAGAAAAGTGTACACTCTATGTAGCCTACTATACTCCCACACCTCTCACACTCATCCAACTCAGTAATCCCCTGCTACCTCAAGCCACCAACTCTGGATGGATGACTAATAAAGACTGAGCCAATCTCAATCCTTGGTTCAATTGGGTAGGAGAGTATACTCCTCCCCATCTATCCAAACTCATCATACACCTTCTTAGAGCATCCCTGGTAGTCCTAGAGCATTCCCTGAGTGCCCCATTGCCAGCGAGGCCAAGCTCCCTTCAAGCCTGAGAGCTTCATCCATCCAACCTTGCCAAAATTTCACCAAAGGAAAATTAAGTTTCCCCACACCTTCACTACACTCTGGTGACCCAAAACAAATCGATTCAACCATTAGAAAGCATCTCTAGACCAACTCTCGTGATTTCCTTAGCGATGTTTGGTCTATAGACCGATCGATGGGGAAGCAGCTTGAGATCTTTTCAACATGGATTTTTCTCTTTACGATGAAGCTACCTTTATCGATGAACCACAAGTCTTTAGCTCCGGTGAGGCAAAAATTTGGCAACCATAAATTTAGCCTCTAGGTGTTGGTCTTTTATGAAATGAATCATGTTTCATGCAATTTCTACCATAGGATCTCCTTAGAGCTCTCTCGTGATCATTTTGGAGTTGATTTTGCTATCAAATGAGCTTTGACAAGCTTGGATAGAGTGGCGGAAGCCAGACGGTGTCCGCCTGCTAGCACTCGCAGGACGACGGATCGCCGGCCATCCATTCTGCATGATTAGAATGGACAGTCATGATTAATTATGCTAGAAATCTTAACTTAATCCTTTCATAATTATGGGATTAAACTCGACCATTCAATTTGAGATCGGATGGTCAGGGCGAAATCACATTCGCCATCGCTGAGTCAGCATCTGCATCAAACATTTTAAATAGCCAATGTCGCGGTGTCATGTGGAAAGCACTACCTCGTTAGCGTCCATATTGCATTGACGGCTTAAAATGATTAATTATGCTTTAAAAATCAATTTAAGTAGCCAAAACATCAAAAAATAACAACTAATTATAAAAAAATCTAAAAATGCAAATAAACCCATTTTAGAAAGCTTAGATAGAGGAGAATTTAATAAAAATAATATCACCAATTAATGTCTAATGAAAAGTGCTCAATTGATGTTTGAAGCCTAGGCTAATTATCGTAATTAAGTTCAAACTACTTGGCTAATTAATTTCAAATTTGGCATGTTGATTCTACGGGATCCCTTTGCCTCCCATATTTTTCTTTGAATTATTTGCCATGTAATTTGGAAAATTCTAAATTTTTAATCCTAATTACCGCTTTTGAGTGATTTAATAATTATAAAAATCAATGAATACTAAAATTGAGTATTTAGGGATAACTAATCAATGAAAATAGTAAGGATAACATAGGAGTTAATTAAGACTCTCTCTCCTAATTAATTCCAAATGTATTCCCTTAAAGAATTTAATTAAACATATTTTATAATTAAGGAAATTAATAATTAAATTCAAATGAAATCAACTTAAATAATTCAAGTGCAAACCCATTAATCCCTTTATGTGTTTAGTAACATAAAATCATTAAAGAAATTATGATTTCCCCTTCAATGTGGAGAAATTATAAGAGTATTTAGCTTAAATATTTTCGTTCCTTAATTGAATTAACCCTTAAGCATGAGCCTAATTGCATTATACCTCCTTAAGTGCATTTCTACTTTTATTTCACCAAAGTATATCATTGATGGCTCATGATTAAGTGATTAATTAAATTAAAGAATCTTGGGAAGGGTAATCATAATGATGTAACTAAAGGATTGACCTAATTAACTCATAAAATATATTTTATTTCTTTCCTTCAATATATTAAATAACCAATATGAGATGGAGTGAACCTTAAGTACCATTTCCCCTCTCTAGGTTTTTAAAACTTGAACATTAAAATTAGACCTTAAAGAGGCTTTGATCAGGCTTAATGAATATTTATTTAACTTGATTGTCCTTAGGGTGTAATGAAATCAAGTATGTTGTGTGGTGATATTTAATTACTTCCTTTCAATTATCATAAATGTGTATGTCATGTGCCTCATATATTCATGTTTTAAAATTAAATGAATATGATTACATTCAAATTTCATGAGGTAGACAAATGTTATTATATGGTGCGGCTATTATCACTAATAAATTTCCAACTATTTTGAAATAATAATTTAATTATAAATCAAATTATTTGAAATTTAAATCAATGCTTATTATAAATACTTAATGAAAAGCTAATTTATTTGTAATTAAAAGATGGTAGTTGATTGTTTGATTCTTATGGTCTATGTATATGTTTACATGCATTTGAATTAGCAAGTATATAGTCTAGACATCCCAGGAACACGAGGCTTTAAGTAGCCCCAAGGAGGCCTTAGATAATCTCACTTCCCTAGTTTAACAATGATATGTACTTGCTTAATTACATTTTTGTGTATACATGTGTTAGAATATAAAATAAAGTCGCTTTCTTCATGTCATCATTAATCTTTATATAAATGAAGAATTTTTATATATAACCTTTACATGATTTTGTTTCTATGCTTATATATATATATATATATATATATATATATATATATATATATATATATATATATATATATATATATATATATATATATGCATGTGTATATTTGAATTAACAAGTATATAGTCTAGACATCACAAGAACACAAGGCTATAAGTAGCCCTAAGGAAGTCTTAGATAATCTCACTTCCCTAGTTTAACAGCATCACATACTTGCTTAAATTCCTAATATATACTTGCATATACTTAGAATTGAGATGAATTCTCCCTTTTCTATTAAATTCATGCATCAACATTCATCAAGTATGCAAAAATATGAGTATATTGCGATATACTAAATCAAATATTAGGGAAATTAAAAAATGAAAGAGTGTAGATATTATTAATAATGAATGGAAGTAGTAGAGTATTACTCATATGATGATGACTTAATTTTTATTAATTTTATGATGCCCTTCATGTGTGAATAAATTCATTAAGGCTAATTTAAGCTTAGGCTAAATAAAATTCATAAGTGGTTCATTAAGTGATTTAAATCCATAATAATCTATCTTTAGAAAATAACTTAGGTCAATGATGAAAGAGTTAATCCTCTTTCTTCTCTTTATAATGATTAGATCTTAAGTAAATAGTGCATAAAAAAATAAAAACATATAAGTTAAAATCCAATCAAGATATTAAAAGACTTAAAGTGAAACCATTCTTAATGAATAATTTAAATAATCACAAGACTTTAGACAATTATGATTTTCAAGATTAATCAAGACACAACACACTAAGCCTTAGCACAAACATTAAAATACTAAGTCGCTGACCTTAATATTAGGTTAGGCCGGTGTATGTTGTGGTGATATATTTTATTTTGTGGTGTAATATTTTAGACTGGATGGTAGGATTTTTTGTGCATATACTAGATGTTAGGTCGTTATTAGTCTAATGATACTTTATGCAGGGGATTGTGCTTGAGGAGATGCTATAATAATAAATGAATATAAATGTTCTTACTTGCAGGCATAGCTTATACCACCATAAGCATAATCCAATTAAGACGGGTGGTCTTGATTACCTAAGTGCATGGTGTTAAGTCCAAATATGTGAAATATAATTGCTTGATTTGTTTATTGGTTTAGCCAACATCTATTTTGTTAGTGTAGTTAGATTTTATTTTTCATGAAAATATAACATTTTTAATAAGATTAGGATTAGTGTTATGGGGTTTAGGATGAGCAGTGGCTAGAAGGTAAAGATTTGGGAGTCCCTATGAAGGTTGGAGCAAACCAATCAAAAGAAGGAAAGAAGAATAAGAATTGAAGATCCCCATAGCATTTATTTCAATTATAATATTTATGGTGTTGGGTTAGTTTAGGGTTTAGGATTTAGTTTAGTTTTTAAGGTTTAGGGTTTAAGGTTTAGGGTTTAGGGTTTAAGGCTTAGAGTTTAGGGTTTAGGGTTTAGGGTTTAGGGTTAGGGTTTAGGTTTAGCTTAAATATTTTCCTTTCTTAATTGAATTAACCTATGAGCCTAATTGAATTATACCTCCTTAAGTGCATTGCTACTTGTATTTTCCCAAAGCATAACATTGAAGACTCATGATTAAGCGGTTAATTAAATTAAAGAACCTTGGGAAGGGTAGTCATATTGTTGTAACTAATGGATTAAACCTAGTTAACTCATAAAATATGGTTAATTTATTTTCTTCAATATATTAAATAACCAATATGAGATGGAGTGAACCTTAAGTACCATTTCTCCTCTTTAGGTTTTTATAACTTGAACATTAAAATTAGACTTTAAAGAGGCTTTGATCATGCTTAATAAATCCTTATTTAACTTGATTATCCTTAGGGTGTAATGAAATCAAGTATGTTGTGTGGTGATATTTAATTACTTTCTTTCAATTATCATAAATGTGTATATTATGTGCCTCATATATTCATATTTTAAAATTAAATTAATATGATTACATTTAAATTGCATGACTTAGACAAATACTATTATATGGTGTGGCTATTATCACTAATAAATCTCCAACTATTTTGAAACTATAAGTTAATTATAAATCAAATTATTTGAAATTTAAATCAATTCTTATTATAAATAATTAATGAAATGCTCATTTATTTGTAATTAAAATATGGTAGTTGATTGTTTGATTCATATGTTCTATGTATGTGTTTACATGCATTTGAATTAGCAAGTATATAGTCTAGACATCCCAGGAACACGAGGCTTTAAGTAGCCCCAAAGAGGCCTTAGATAATCTCACTTCCCTAATTTAACAATGATATGTACTTGTTTAATTTCATTTTTGTGTATACATGTGTTAAAATATAAAATAAAGTCACTTTCTGCATGCCATTATGCTTTATATAAATGAAGAATTTTTATACATAACCTTTGCCTGATTTTGTTTCTATGCTTATATATATATATATATATATATATATATATATATATATATATATATATATATATATATATATATATATATATTGTATTTGAATTAACAAGTATATAATCTGGATATCCCAAGAACACAAGGCTATAAGTAGCCCTAAGGAGGTTTTAGATAATCTCACTTCCGTAGTTTAACAATGGCACATACTTTCTTAAATTCCTAATACATACTTGCATATACTTGGCTATGAGATGAAATATCCCTTTTCTATTAAATTCATGCATCAACATTCATCAAGTATGCAAAAATATGAGTATATTACATGTATATGTATATACTAAATCAAATATTAGAGAAATTAAAAAATGAATGAGTGTGGATATTATTGATAATGAATGGAAGTAGTGGAGTATTACTCATATGATGATGACTTAATTTTTATTAATTTTAAGATGCCCTTCATGTTTGAATGAAATTCATTAAGGCTAATTTAAGCTTAGGCTAAATAAAATTCATAAATGGTTCATTAAGTGAATTAAATCCATAATAATCTATCTTTAGAAAATAACATAGGCCAGGGATGAAATAGTTAAGCCTCTTTCTTCTGTTTGTAATGATTAGATCTTAAGTAAATAGTTCACAAAAAATAAAAACATATAAGATAAAATCCAATCAAAATATTAAAAGACTTAAAGTGAAACCATTCTTAATGAACAATTTAAACAGTCACAAGACTTTAGACAATCATGATTTTCAAGCTTAATCAAGACACAACACACTAAGCCTTAGCACAAACATTAAAATACTAAGTCGCTGACCTTAGTATTAGGTTAGGATAGTGTATGTTGTGGTGATATATTTTATTTTGTGGTGTAATATTTTAGACTGGATGGTAGGATTGTTTATGCATAGACTGGATGTTAGGTAGTTATTAGTCTAATGTTATTTTATGCAGAGAATTGTGCTTGTGGGGTCGTTGTAATAATAAATGAATATCAATATTCTTGTTTACAGGTGCAGCTTATACCCCCATAAGCATAATCCAATTAAGATTGGCGGGCTTGGTTACCTAAGTGTAGGGTGTTAAGTCCAAATATGTGAAATATAATTGCTTTATTTGTTTATTTGTTTAGCCAACATCTATTTTATAAGTGTAATTAGATTTTATTTTTCATGAAAATATACTTTTTTAATAGGATTAGGATTAGTGCTTTAGGGTTTGGGATGAGCAGTGGCCAGAAGGCAAAGATTTGGGAGTCCTTATGAAGCTTGGAGCAAACCAATCCAAAGAAGGAAAGAAGAATAAGAATTGAAGACCCCTATATCATTTATTTCAATTATAATATTTAGGGTTTAAGGTTTTGTTTAGGATTTAGGGTTAAAGGTTTAGGGTTTAGGGTTAGGGTTTATGGTTTAGGGTTTACAATTTATATATATATATATATATATATATATAACAAACAAAAGGAATTTTATTGCTCAGAAAAAAAATGGTACAGAAGGTCCTTCTAAGAGAGTCAACTTAAAAAGGAAAAAAACTATTGCTCAAATGAGCTATAAGAAAATCCTAAAGAGTTAAGTCCCTTAACTAATACATCCAAGAGTAATAAAAGGTAAAACAAAAACAAAGAAAAACTAAAAGAGCCAAGAAACATGTAGTAAAGGAGAAGGCATCCATAGAGCCTAAAAGAGCATCCAAAGATTAGAGACAACTATTTTTAGATTAACAAACTTGCAACTAAGAAAGAGAAAACCAACACCAAGAAAAGTTGAAGATTGTCAAAAGGAAATAGAGAGTATCCAGATCCAAAAAGAGGAGAGGAGACATCCTGCAAAACTCAAGTAGAAGGATTAGTAATATGAAATAATAGAAAGATATAACAAATAAAGCCAAAGTAACTAGGCACAAGAGCTGAGGCTCAGAATAAGAGAAGAAGAATTCATTCAAAAGAGGAAAAGATTAATAGGGGCAACAACTTATGTGAGCATCCATACTTCAGAAAGAAGGGTTGCAATCACACAAAATTCTTCCAGCCTAAAAGGACCAAGTAAGCAAAATGAAAACATCATATTCATCATAACCATCATAGCCCTTAAAGCTAAATCTAGATATAAATGGATCCACCTATGTGATGAAGGCATATCCAAGAGAAAATGGCCAGTCAAGGACAGCATGCTATCAACCAAAGAGGAAATAGGCACAAGAAAACATCACAATGAAAATACCCAACAAAGCCCACAAAGCCAACCACCTGAACAGAGAGAAAAAAGCACAAACTAGCCAACAACAATAGCCAGAGAAGGCACCCAAGAGAAAACAACCATCCATGGACAGCTAGAAGAAAAAAATCACACAAAATGGAAGCAGCCAAAGAGGAAAGAAGCATAAGAAAACACCACAACCACCATAGCCCACAATGCCAACCACCTGATGAGAGAAAAAAAGAACAAACTAGCCAACAACAACAAACTAAAGAAAACCAGCCAATAAATCAGAAGACAACCAATTAAGTATAAGAAGCCAACACAGGCAATCACCAAATGAGAGAAAATAAAAAGAAAACCATCCATTAGAAAAACAAAAAAGCTCAGAACTGAACATCTAGAAGCCAGAGTTAGCCAATAATAGAGAAACAAACCAGAATAGCCCAAATATAACTAGATTGAAAAGAGGAAAAGCCCATAAAAGGAAACTGAGACATACTAACCACAGAGCACCCACCAACAATAGGAATGCTCAGAAACATAAACAAAATCCAATACAAATTTATAAAAGAAAAAGCCAACTAAAGATAGCCATCAGTAATAAAAATGGGAATCAAACACATAAGATGCAACTAGCCTAAGAAAAGAGATCAAATGAAGCTCATAACTTGCAGAGCCACCAAAGCCAGCAAAGCCAAGCAACAACATCCAAACACCCCAACCAGACCAATGTAGCCACCAGCAATGAAAATTATAAAAGGATGAGCTAGCAAAAGATAGCCATCCAGCAAAAGACAAATGGAAACAAACACATACGATGCTACCAGCCAAAGTAAAGGAGATCAAATGACTCTCAAAATATTATATCCACCATAGCCAACAAAGCCAAGCAACAACAACCAAACACTCCAACTAGACCACTGCAGCCACCAGAAAAAAAAGCTACAACAGAGCCACCAAAGCAAACAAAGCCAAACCAACCAACCACTCCAACAAGACCACTACAGCCACCAGCCAAAACCACACCAAAAACAAAAAAGAAACATGCCATAAATAGCTAAATAGAGAAGATAAAGGAAGAACACTAGAAAAAAATACACCAACACCAGAAAAGGAACAGAATCAAAAGAATGAAGTAGCCACATACATACCCTACAAAAACCAGCTAGCATAAAAACCCAGAAGGAAGGAAACCAACACAGCAGATGCAACTAGGAAAAAGTCACAAGCACCAAAAGCCAACAAAGCCAACTAGGCCAACCACTTGAAAGGAAAGGAAAACTAGAGGGAACAGACCAGCCAAAAGGAACACCCAAAAGAAGAAAAATCCACCTATAAAAGAGGGTGTTAGTAGAGAGAAAATCCAAGCCCTCCAGAACAGCAAATAGGAAACCAAGCTAAATAGATAAATCAAGGCACCAAAAAATAGTAAATCATGATAGAAGCCATGCCATAAATAAATGAAACCAAAAGAGAAAACCACTAAGCATTATTTACAAGATTTAGAGCGAGTGACCCTCAATAGATTAGGAGGGACATAAATCTTTACATTTTTTTTTCTTCTTTTTCTTATAAGCTGTTTTATAACCATGGCTTTTATCGATAAAATCACCACCCAAAAAAGAATTAGTGTTATTCAAGAAAGAATAAAGATCAGAACTAGAAACTAATTGCTTAGAGGAACATTCAGCATCATCTAAAACCTGTGTAGTAGAAATATTAGGAAAAACCTATAATTCAGAATTATCAATTAAAGAAGGAGTAGATATAGACTTATTAAGTTGGAATTTTTCAAGATTATTTGCATCGAATAAATCAAGTTCAATATCTTCCCTATCACCATTTATAAGAGAAGCAATAGGAGAAGAGTCCATATTGTCAATAAAACCTAGTTGAATGGGAAAAAAGAGAATAAGATCTTTCCCCTTAACACCATCAAGATTATTGCTAAAAACCTGAATGGAATTTTCATTTGGCACAATAGAATCTTCCTTTAAAGATAAAGAAAAATCAATAGTATTAGTTTTAACTCCATCATCAACCTCATCTTTCCGAACCTCAAGATCATCAAACTTTAAATGCTCACTAGGAACTAAAGGTAAATCTTTAGAAACATCAACATTAACTTCTGCATTAGACAAATCTTTTTCACTAGAAGAAGAAATTATAACTTTAATAATCTAAGAATCCCCATTATTCTCCATAAGCTTAGACTCTCTCACAACTTTCTTACAAAGGTGAGGATGAACAATAAAGCATTCAGAAGCTTCATGACCATGTGTCTTATTATGATTGCATAAAATAAGAAAATTTTTGAAATCAATTTTTTGAAAATACCCATATTTTTTTGATCCAATCCAAACCTCCTTAGGGTATTTTTTTAGTAACATCAATTTCTACAAGGATATGAGCAATAGACGGCCTAGTTTTAGTCACGGTTGCATGATCAATTTGTAAAGGTCTACCAAAAATAGAACCAATTGCATGAAGAACTTGATGATTATTAAAATGAACCTGAAGATTAGGCAAAGAAATCCAAACAGAAGCAATGGGGGACTCTTCTTTAATATCAAAAAAAGGAGTCCATTCGAACAAAAATGTGGATATAATCAAGATCATCAGAAAGCTTAATAAGAACATGTCTAGCATCTAATAAACCCACAAAAAAGTACCTGAAAGCTTCAAGCTATGGAAAAAAATTGTATTTCATCCATATTCAAGCTACAGAAAGAAAACTTTCCAACCAAAGTAAAATCATAGGGCTTACAAGTTTTTCAATATCTAAATCCGAACACATAATAGTCGAAACCCCTTTAAAAGTCATATGACATAAATTTAAAGGAGGCTCAGAAGAGGAAGAAAAATCTTTACTGGATAAAGCATCTTTAATGGATTTAGGAGCCAAAATTAACTGAAAAGAAGAGTTACCAAAAGAACATGATGCCCTAGCTGGATCAGCTGGACCATTTATATTTTGCCAAATATTCGACAAGTTTAGAAGCCATACCTCAAGGTGGCACTCCAAAGCAAGGTAAAGAATTTCCAAAGGCCATAAAATCTAATAAAAATCTAGTAGAAAGGGATGAAAAACCTAGCAAGATCGATAAGAAATGGGTGCCGATGAAGAAAATTCCAGAGCTCGGGGATGGGAAGAAACGGGGCAAGCATTTTAAGTTTGGTTTAGTTTATGGTTTAGGTTTAGGTTTAGTTAGTTTAGTTAGGTTTAGGGTTTTAGGGTTAAGGGTTTAGGATTTAGGGTTTAGGGTTAGTTTAGGGTTATGGAAATGAAAAAAATCACACAGAATGCAAGCAGCAAAAGAGGAAAGAAGCACAAGAAAACACCACAACCAGCATAGCCAACAAAGCCCACAAAGCCAACCACCTAATAAAAAAAAGGCACAAACCAACCAACAGTAATGGCAAGAGAAAACTAGCCAAGAAATTAGAAGACAACCAATTAAGCATAAGAAGCCAACGAAGCCAACATAGCCAACCACCAAAGGGGAAAAAATAAGAAGAAGACCATCCATCAAAAGAACAAAAAAGAACAAAAGCCTAGAAAAGGAAATCGAGACAAGCAAACCATAGAGCACCCACTAATAACACAATTGCTCAGGAACATAAACAAAATCCAATAAAAAATTATAAAATAAAAAGCCAGTTAAAGATAGCCATCAATAATAAAAAATGGGAATCAAACACATAAGATGAAACCAACCTAAGAAAAGAGATTAAATGAACCTCATAACTAGCAGAGCCACCAAAGCCAACAAAGCCAAGCAACAACATCCAAACACCCCAACTAGACCACTATAGCCACCAGCTAAGAAAATTATAAAAAGGACAAGCCAGTAAAAGATAGCCATCCAACAAAAAATAAATGGAAATAAACACATAAGATGCTACAAGCCTAAGTAAACGAGATCAAATGACTCTCAAAATAACAGATGCACTATAGCCAACAAAGCTAAGCAACAATAACCAAACACTCCAACCAGACCACTACATTTAGCCAAAACTACAAACAAAAGTTAACCAACCAACCACTACAACCACTAGCCAAAATCACACCAAAAACAAAAAGCAACAGGCCAGAAACAGCTAAATAGAGAAGATAAAAGAAGGCCACTAAAAAGAAAAAAAAAACACCAACACCAGAAAAGGAACAGAACCAAAAGAAGGAAGCAGCGACATCCATACCCTACCCAAACCAGCTAGCTCAAAAAGCCAGAAGGAAGGGAACCAACACAGCAGATGCAACAAGGCAAATGTCATAAGCACCAAAAGCCAACAAAGCCAACTAAGCCAACCACCTGAAAGGAAAAGAAAAACCAAAGGGAACATATCAGCCAAAAGGATCACCCAAAAGAAGAAAAACCACCTATGAAAGTGGGTGTCAACAGAAAGAAAATCCAAGCCCTCTAAAACAGCAAACAGGAAACCAAGCCAAATAGATAACCAAAGGCCCCAAAGAACATTAAATCATGATAGAAGCCTTGATAGAAACTAATGAAACCAAAAGAGAAAACCACTAAGCATTATTTACAAGATTTAGAGTGAGTGACCCTCGACAGATTAGGAGGGACATAAACTTTACATTTTTTTTTCTTCTTTTTCTTATAAACTATTTTATAACCATGGCCTTTAACGATAAAATCACCATCCAAAAAAGAATTAGTGTTATTCAAGAAAGAATAAGGATAATAAATAGAAATCAATTTCTTAGAGGAACATTTAGCATCATCCAAAACATATGCAGTATAAAAATTAGGAATAACCTGTAATTCAGAATTATTAATTAAAGAAGGACTAGATATAGACTTATTAAGTTGGCATTTTTCAAGATTATTTGCATCCAATAAATCAAGTTCAATATCTTCTCTATCACCATTTATAAGAGAAGTAATAGAAGATGAGTCCATATTGTCAATAAAACCTTCTTGAATGGGAAAAAAGGGAATAGGATCTTTCCTCTTGACACCATCAAGATTATTGCTAAAAACCTGAATGGAATTTTTATTTAACAAAATAGAATGAGCCTTCAAAGATAAAGAAAAATTAATAGTATTAACATTGACTCCATCATCAACCTCATCTTTCCAAACCTCAAGATCATCAAACTTTAAATGCTCACTTAGAACTAAAGGTAAATCTTTAGAAACATCAACATTAACTTCTAAATTAGACAAATATTTTTTATTAGAAGAAGAAATTATAATTTTATTATTCTAAGAATCCCCATTATTCTCCATAAGCTTAGACTCTCTCACAACTTTCTTACAAAGGTGAGGATGAGCAATAAAGCATTCATAAGCTTCATGACCTTGTGTCTCACAGTGACTGCAGAAAAAAAAAGATTTTTTAAATCAATTTTCTGAAAATACCCATATTTTTTAGATCCAATCCAAATCTCCTTAGAGTATTTTTTTTTTTTTAGTAACATCAATTTCTACAATGATACGAGCAACAGACAGTCTAGTTTTAGTCGCGGTTGCATGATCAATTTGTAAAGGTCTAACAAAGATAGAACCAATTGCATGAAGAACTTGATGATTATTAAAATGAACCAGAAGATTAGGTAAAGAAATCCAAACAGGAGCAATGGGGGACTCTCTTCAATAATGAAAAAAGGAGTCCATTTCAATAAATGCATTTAACAGTTTCTAACATAATAAGAACGATGAACAAAAATGTGGTTGTAATCAAGATCATTAGAAAGTTTAATAAGAACATGTCTAGCATCTAATAAACCCACATAAAAAAGTACCCAAAAGCTTTAAGCTATGGAAAAAAACTAGATGTCATCTATATTCGGGGACGAAAAGAAAACTTTCCAACCAAAGTAAAACCATAGGGCTCAACAAGTTTTTCAATATCCAAATCTGAACACATAATAGCCGGAACCCCTTTAAATGTTGTATGGCATAAATTTAAAGGAGGCTCAAAAGAGGAAGAAGAATCCTTGCCGAACAAAGCATCTTTAAAGGGTCTAGGAGCCAAAATTAACTGAAAGGAAGAGTTACCCAAAGAACTTGATGCCTTAGCTGAATAGGCCATACCATTTGGATTTTGCCAAGGATTTTCAAATTCAACATTATGAAAATAGCCATATTTATCAGAACCAATTCAGATTTCTTTAGGATATTTTTTTCGTAATGTCAATCTCAACCAAAATCCTAGTAACCGACGGTCGAGTATTAGCGGTAGTAGCTTAATCAACTTGTAAAGGATGTCCAAAAATTAAATTGATAGCATGAAGAATTTGATGATTAAAAACATGAATACGCATTTTAGGTAAAAAAATCCACATCAGTGCAATAAAAGATTTCTCTTTGATATCAAAGAGAGGGGTCCATTAAAGAAGGCGCATTTGACAATTATAAACATAATAAGATCATCTCGCAAAAACTCTACTATAATCCAAGTCATTAGATAATTTAATTAATATATGCTTTGTATCAATTAAACCAACATAAAAGGAACCTAAAAGTTGAAGGCTATCAAAAAAATGCATGAATGTCTTTCATTCTAGGATGACCGAAAGAAAATTTACCAACTGAAGTAAAGGCAAAAGGCTCGACAAGCTTTTCAATATCATAATTCAAAATTAAATTAGTTGGAACACCTTTAAATGTCGAATGAACCAAATTCATAGAGGGAACAATAATAGAATCCATACCAAAAAGAGCTTCTTTAAAATATTTTATAAAAGAAGGAGTATTACCAATCAAAATACACCCAAGGCTGAAGAAGCCCTAACTTGATCCATTGGAACATGGGGTTTTCCCCATGGATTCATCGAGGTAGATGCCATAACTCATAGTGTCACTCCAGAGAAGCCATAGAATCGGTCAGAGACCACTGATTCCACTAGGAAACCACTGGAAAACTCTCAAAAAGATGGCAAGAAGTGGCGAAGAAGAAGACATCGATGCAAGGAATGAAAATTACCAGAGCTCGGGGTTGCTTCTTTGGATAAATCTTTAGGGTTTAGGGTTCAGGGTTATTTTTTTAATACAAAAATGAAAATTTATTATTAAAATAAGAAAAGGGATACAAAATCCTTAAGGGGGATAAAGTTCAAAGAACTAATGCTCAAGGAACTACAAGAAGCCTAAAGAGCTTAGTCCCATCTAAGTACAAAAAAAAAAAAGAAACTGAAAAAAAGTTAAACAGAGAGCGAATACTGAAAGAGATAGTAGTTTAAGAAAAGAACTAGTAAAAGACTAGCAAATATCCAAAGTTGAACAACCTGAAAAGTAAGAGAAAGTAACCAACAAAAAACACTTGAGAAGAGAGTTAAAGTAAAGCAAAAAGTATAAGACTAAGATTCAAAGATAAGGCATAAAAATCTCAGGCTCATACCTAAAGAGACCTCAATAAAGACATTCATCCAATGGGGCAACAAATTTTGTAAGCATCCAACTTCCAAAAAGGGTTACAATCACATAAGATGTACCAACCAAAGACAAAAGCTATTTGAACATCATAGCCATCATAGCCAACATAAGCAATAAAGGCAGCAACATAGAACAAAATATTGTGAGCATCCAACTTTCAAGAAGGGATACAATCACATAAGATGCACCAGCCGAAGAAAAAGGCTAAAAGAACATCATAGCCCTTAAAGACAACATAAGCACCATCAAAAGCACCAGCCATGAAATCAAAAGACAGCCAACCACCAAAAGGGAGAAACTAAGAAGAAGACAAAGACACTTGCCAAGACAGCAAAAGAACATCTAGCAAAAGAACAAAAAAGCTCAGAACCAAACATCCAGAAGCAAAACACCACCAGAAGCCAGATTCAGTCAACAAGGGAGAAACAAAACAGAATAGCCAGAAACAACACCCACCCCTCAAAGAAACTGACATACCAATAGCACAAAGCTAAAACAACAAACCATTAGCACCAAAGAGATCAACAACCTCAAGAGCAAAGGAATAAACCAAGAAAGGTAACTAGACTAAAAAGAAGAAAAGCCCAAAAAAGGAAACCAAGACAAACCAACCACAGAGCACCCACCAATAATAGGAATGCTTAGAAATAGAAACAAAATCCAATATAAAAATATATAAAACAACTAGCCAGCTAAAGATAGTCATCCAACAAAAAAGGGGGAAACAAACACATAAGATGCAACCAACCTAAGAAAAGAATATCAAATGAACCTCATACCTAGTAGAGCCACCATAGCCAACAAAGCCAAGAAACAACATCCAAACACCCCAACCAGAGCACTGTAGCCAGCAACCAAGAAAATTATAAAAGAACTAGCCAGCAAAACATAGCCATCCAACAATAAATAATGGGTAACAAACACATAAGAAGCTACCAACCTAAGAAAAGGAGATCAAATGAATCTCAAAATAGCAGAGCCACCATCACTCCACCCAGAACACTATAGCTACTAGCCAAAACAAATTGCAACAAAACCACTAAAGCCACACAAAAAATGAAGCAGCCACATTGATACCCTGCCCAAACCAACTAGCTCAAAAAGCCAAAAGGAATGGAACCAACATGGCAAATGCAACCAGGAAAAAGTCACAAGCACCAAAATCCAACAAAGCTGACTAAGCCAACCACCTTAAAGGAAAAGTAGACCAGCCAAAAGGAACACCCAAAAAAAGAAACAATCATCTACAAAAGAGGGTGCCAATAGAGAGAATAACCAAGCCTTCCATTACAGCAAAACAGGCAACCAAGCCAAATAGATAACCAAAAGCACCAAAGATTAGTAATTCATGATAGAAGCCATGAAAGAAACCAATGAAACCAAAGGAGAAGACCACCAAGCATTATTTACAAGATTTAGAGCAAGTGACCCTCGGTAGATTAGGAGGGACATAAATCTTTACATTTTAATTAGGGATTAATTAGGAAGATTAAGCTTGGAGGTAAGCCACCAAAACACATCCATGGCTTCGTCCCATCGTGGCGAAGATGCTGGAAGCATAGAGATCACTAGGGATTACCGCTGACAAGGTATGCTTCAAAATTGACACCTTGAGCAAATTTTTTTTGGTCATCTGTGAAGAGAATATGGTCCTCAAGGAGATCAAATCGTATGGATTGATTGAAAAATCAATCCTTGATCATTTTATAATTGAAATTATGCTAAATTTTCTCTTAGATTGCCAAAAATCAGCTAGATTCGATGAATGATCCTTGGTTCTCTAGAGGAAGGAGGGAGAGATAATCTATGTCGTATGTTTCTTCTATTTGGAATGGACGGCCATGATCTAGTCGAACGATCTGATTTAATCCCTTAAGAAAATCGCAGGAGAAATCTTGACCATCCAGGATTAATCCCATGTGCGTCGCTGCTTTTGATGTGGGATCCGCGTGGATCCCACGTGGCCCAATGGCCCCACACCAAGTGGCAATGGCACAACATCGGTGTCGCCTGATAAAATGGGAATTTCTCATTTTTCTTACTTAAAAAATTGTAAAAAAATGCCAAAAAAATCTAAAAATCATAAAAAATAAAGTAAAATACAAATCCAAAAAATAAAATCGAGGGCTTTATGGATTCATCTCAGTGAGTAGAATCCATTAAACCCAAAATCTCCAATTAATTTTGAGTAATTTTGGATTAATTTGGCTCTAAATAAAACTAATTAAACTTAAACTAATCACAAACTATTAACCCAATTAAAGTGAAACTTTGGGGAATTGAAAGTGAGGTTAAAATGTATCTTAGAAAAAATTTCATGAATTAACTCAAAGTAAATCAGAAGATATTAAATTTCAAACTCCAAACCTTAATTTTAATGAAATAAATTATGAAAATTGATCAAATTGCTTTAAATTATCATAATAAACCCAATTAAACTAAAACGAACCAATGAAACCTTCTAAAACTTAATAAATCATAAAATGGCCTAAATTGATCATTAATTAAATTAATTAATCCAATTAATTAACTTAAACTTAAAAAAATAAAAAAAAAATCAATCAAAACTCCAAAAATTCCAAATGAATTCTTTAGGGACGCATCTTCCATAGAGAAATCTAAGAAATTAAAACCCCTAAGTAATTCCTTCTAAGTTAAACTTTATTTAGGTTTTAATGAAATTATTAAAACCTTAATTACACCCTAATCATGCATATGATTAAAATGAAATTTTAGGAAAATCAAATTAGCAAGGAACCCCACATATCATAAAAATTTTAAACCCAGTTGACCTCTAGATTGGGAATTATTGAATTTCCATATTTTTAGGTCAATATAGATTAAATAATAAATTAAAAAATCACAATATTCTTAAAAGTAATTTGAAACATCTTCATCAAAGGATAATTTTCCAACACTCTAAGTCAAAAATTTTAATTAATTAAAAACTTAGGGTTTAATGGAAATCATTAAAAATGCAAAACCTAATTAAACTTTAAAGTAAATAATTCATTAAATTCATGTTCAACCAAATTAATGAAATCTTAATACAAAATCAATGCAAGTTAAGAGTGAATTAAAACATTAACATAAATGTATTACTTTAATAGAATTAAAACTAACTAAAGACAAATTTAATGGACATTAATATTAATGAAACAAATATTAAACCAATTCAAATCAAATAAAATTGAAAATAAATTAAACCAAGAAGATTTAATCAAATCAAAGAAATGAAAAGAAGAATTAAATGTCAAAAATAAAATTAAAATATTAATCCAAATTAAATTCAAATCAAATCATCCAAATGAATCAAAAAGAGGCTAATTAAGATACTTAGGATCTTAGTTAGATCTTTGTGATGAATTTTCATCTTAGGGTGAAGATTTTATTTTATTATGATTCAGGATGTTGAATAGAATGGGTTCCATTCAAACTGAAATCTATTCCACTCTTCATTCTTGAAATGAAAATAAAATCACAAATTATTAAACCATTTGAATTAAAACCATCCAAAGTTAAATTAAGCAAACTTCAAAACTTGAATTGAAACTTGAATCTAAAAGGCTTAGCAAAGTTTTGCCACACAAGCTTATTTTCTTCACATGCTAGATTATTAGATCACAGACCCTAGAATTAGGTTAGGTCGATCTATGATATTTTATGATATCTTGTGATGTGATGTGATGTATGTCTTTGTGGTGTACTATTTTAGACTGCATGCCTAGGATTATTTATCTGTTAGGCTAGATGGTAGGATGTTCTTTTTAAAACTAATGATGTCTTCTATATGGGGTTGTGCTAATAATAAAGATTGTTATCATAAATAAATTATAAATGTTATTTTCTTGCAGGTATGTTTAAGTCCTTAAGCATATTCCAATAAAACAGATGGGCTTGGCAAGCAGCTAACGCTAAGCCTATATGTTTGTAAAATATAACTATGGTATGATTTTGTATTTTTCTGACATCTGTTTTGCAGGGCTTAAGATTTATTTTTGAATTTGAAATATAAATTTGAGCTTAGAATTAGGTTAGGATCTATGGGATCTAAAATTAACAGGAGTTGACCTTACCAACAAATGGGTGTAGAGGTCCCTTGTGAAGTTCAATGGAGGTGCTTGAAGAAGGAGACAATCATAGAAAAAAGACCCATAAATTTAAACTTTAGTTTTATGCCGAGTTGTATAAGGGCAGAGCTCGGTTTCCAATTTTCCCTTTCTTTCTGGGTGTACAGTAGTACCCGACCGCATTTAAGGATGTTAGTTTAGCTTGAAAATTGAGGATCACTCAGAAATTGAATCGATATTTGGATTGAATCGAGATTAAATCGATTACATTGAGCCGAGTTATGAGCTAAAGATTTGGATTGAACTTTTTTCTAGCTGATCTTGAGCCGGGCACAGATCGGATCGAACCAGCTTGAGATCGGATCGAATTTATCTATTATTAAAAATATTTAAATTTATATATAATACTTCTAAGTTTGTAATAATAAAATTATTCCTAAAATTAAGTGTATAGAGTTATAACTTGTAATCTTTTAAAATAAATATAATATATTTATAAGTATAAATATTATTTTTTTGAAAATCTTTTTTTTCATTTCATGCACTTAATTAAAATTTTTAAAAAATTTTAAATAATCATGTTTATTAAATTCAAGCTACTCGATCAAAATGAGCCAACCCCATTCAAATTTGAGCAAAAAAAAAAGCTCCAAATCGGTTCGAGCCACGAGCAGATCTCGAACCGCTTGAAAATATTTCTAGCCGATTTCGAGCAAGTCTTAAATCGGCTTGAAATCGGCTAGTTAAAAGCCCTAATCGCATTGACCTATTCATTAATTTAAATTGGCTTGATTTACTTTGGGTGCATAATAGAATCAACCTACTTTTCTAAGTTAATTTATGTGTTATGTTTTTTTAATGGATGCTTGGATGATTAGGCTCTTAAGAAAATTAAATCTTCTACCCAACGTAAATCTAAACAAATTAAAATTAAAATTAAGAAAACTCAAAAGTTCACATAAATTAAAGCCCTAAGAGTAACCTAAAATCAACTAGAAACAACTAGCATTTGCAAACCATGCTAGCATATTATTCTAAACTCTTGAATTGGGCACTTTACCAATTGCACATAAGGGTCATCTGACTTATGATAATGACCACCTTCATTGAGAAATTCTGCCTTCTCTTATTGATTTGACCCATGACCAATTCTAATTGCATGACATTTAGTCATAAAATGCGTACCCCAAAGCAATAAATGAATCACGAATCAAAACATTTAAAGCTGAAAAATATGCATTTGTTACATGTATATCATACCCCCATGATTCTATGAATTATGGAGTGAGTCTAGGTTCTTAGATTATTTTCCTAAAATACAACAACCTAGCTAATTTGCATACATGAGACTTAGCATCATGGATTTAAAATGTGCTTAGGTGGCATTAGCTAACAGTCCTTTTAGGTGAGTTATAAGTCCAGAAGACTCAGAGATAGGTTTATTCCCTCAAATGAGAGGAATGACCCAATAATTCCTAAAAGTGGAACTACGTCGAACCTCTGACATGTGTTAGAAGCATTTATAGACTTTGAAGCATCCTATTGGAGTAAAGTCTTTAACCCTAAGCATTGTTGTAGTCTTATGCTACTAGAATCTAAGCCCTATATTTCTAAGAAAATATCAACTCAAAATTTAAATTAAATTCCAAAATTTAAAGCCCAATGATAGGATAGTTGGAATGCCTACTACTCATCCCAATATCAATATGCAATTCCTACTTAATTCCAATTGGTCTCCAAAAATAAGTCTTTCCACTTTGGATCATTCTCAATTGAAATTCTAAAATATCATTTCATTTGGAAACTAGCTTAGAAATATATAGAAATAATAGCTTATTTCTTTAATCGAGAGTATTCTTAAGAAGTGATCTTTCATACCTAAGATGTAATTAACTATGAGGGCTTGCCCTTATAGGGAATCATAAACCAAATTTAAAATAAACCTTGCTCTACTTCCATGTAGTTCAAGAGAAAACTTTCTAGTACATTAAAAGCCTATTAGCTCTAGGAGTCTTTTATTAAATGATCAAATCCATTATCGAATAACATGTTTATCTTTTGAGATAATATATTTACTCTTTAATGACACATTTGATTATCCAAAAAAGAAATTCCTAAATCCTATGTCGTGTCATAAATTTTTCCCACACATTGCACTACGGCATTGACATCCAACGTCAAGGCACTGTGAGTCCAAAATTGAATTTAGTGTGAGAATTTTAAAATATTTTTAGAAATTTTGGCAGCATTTTGCTTTAGTAGTGTTAGATTCCATAAATTCTAGCGCAAAACACTCTTCTCTCTTGTTCTGGATCTAAGATCAGTGAAGGGAGAGGTTTTCATCTCACGCCAAAATGAAATTGAACAATGGAGGTTTTCAAATCTCTGATATTCTAATTTTTCTTCCTCTTTTACTCATTGGATTCATAATTAATAATGGGATTGTAGGTTAAACCCGCTTTTCTAAAAATAAAATGGTGTAGATCTTTTACCTGAAGCCAATGGGGGATCTCAGAGCAAAGGAAGGTTGTTGGGAGCGCGAGTGTCGTCTGGGAATGTAGTGATAGTAGGAGTGGTCGGAGAGAGAGAAGAAGAAGAAGAACCAAAAAAAGTGGACTGGACATTCCTATTTATAATAGTATTTCTTGTAACTATTCCTTCTCAATAATTGATGCAGTGCCTCGGTGCCAAGATCACAATACTGCGACATTGTACTATAATTTTAATAGCTATCCCTAAGCAGTTATCCTTCTAGAAGGTTAAGGCATGGTGTTGCGGCACTGTAGCCAGAAGAATAAAATTATTATTATTACTATATATATATATATATATATATATATATATTAGGTGAACATATACGCAAATAGTAATCTCTTATCTGTCAAGAAGAAACTTAATAGCTACATGGGATGTAGATATGCCAACATTGATGGTGTTCAATAATGATCACCCAAAGATAAAATTATAGGTGGTTGTGGCATCAACTATGATGAAATCAACCATAAAGTGAATTACTACTCTCCTTATATCTAGATAACTGAGAGAGTGATCATCCCTTCAATCTTCAACTTCTTCCTATTCTTTAAAGATCCCATATATTAGGCTAACAATTGGTATAAGCTTTGGACTCACTAAATTCATCTCATCGATTATAAAATTGAAGATATATTAACAAAACTATTAATGTCTATTAAATGCTATGATAATTACTACATCATTGAAGGAGTTATTAGTCATCAATTTGTGAGTTAGGTAAGGCTAATTAGTACCACTTTGTGAGGCTAACTGGTACCACTTCAATAGTAGGAGGTGGTCCAACTATAAGAGCATAATGAAAAATGAAGTGAAGCATAGAGGATCAAGCACAAGAGAAAAATTGAAGATAAGAAATTAAAGATTGATATATTTTCATTTTATTTTTATGTATTTAGTGTAGAATTGGATTTATGTATTAATTTATGTATGTATTTATAAATTAGTATTATGTTAATATGTTATTTATGGAGATAGATGGATAAATGGGCATAAATTAATTAAAATTAAGTAAAACTATTAATTTGAAATAATTAAATGCAAATTTACAATTTTCCCCTTGGATGGGATGGCCACTTCATAGGAGTTAATAATTATGGAGTACTTACAACTACTCTTATTTAAACACAAATGCTTTGGCCGGCCTTGCTTACTTTCCCTCATTTTGTATGTGTATAATTAGAAATGCAAACACAATATAATACTTATTTATGTTGGAAAGAAAGTTTAATTTGTTATTTGGATGAAATTTAGTGGGTGATTCAAGAATATTAGTGACTTGGTTACTGGCCAATTGAAAGAAAAAAGAATGGGGTTTAGTGATCTTACAAGAGTCATTTGAGTGAGTGATTTCTATCTTTATATGCCATTTTACTTCAATTATATTTAAGAAGAAATTCATCGTGAAAATTCTGAAATATTTAACTTTCCTTGAAATCAACTTCATTCTTTCCAACTTCTTTTGTAGAAATCTAGAATAATCGGTTTGCTGGAATGATCTTCATTTCTACTATCGGAGAAATCTCAACATCTTTGTTTCACCATGTGAATTTAATGATTCATCTTTCTCTTCGAGTGAAGAAGACGGAATAGGCAAGCAATTTTTTTACAAATGACACGAAAAAAGTTTGTAACACAGGTAGTTGATTGAGAAATCAACTGATATATTTTTGTGAACTCTACACTATTTTAAGAAATCAAATGTTCACCGGGAAGCAGAAGCACGGTATCAAAGCCTTGGACGACAATACAATGGCATACATATATCAACAGGGAGGCCATCAAACACAATCAAATAAGTTCACCCACATGCAGTATAGGGAGCTAGAGCGCATGTGCGATCTTCTAGCAACCTTCGTACTAGCCTGTAATATATATCATCAATCAACGGAGTCGTAGTTGATTGTGAATATGCTTTAATCACTGAATGTGGATTATGACTTGATGGTTCAACGTGAAGTTGATCATGGTTAAGCTAGCATCAGATGGAACTGACTCTCTCTCTCTCAACGAGGGCTTCCATTTTCGAGAGAAGCTGATCAAAATCATCCTTTGTTTTGATGAGGCTCAGGCGAGTGTAGCGGTTCTCAGCCTCAAATACCACACCAGACCGAGAAATAATGCCCGCGTCCCTCAGTATAGCTTCACAGTCCGTGTCTTCCCCACTCTCACACTTTACCCAGGCATAAGCTGTAATATATTTATATTATAAAGGTGACAAAATACAAGACAGTAAAATGAAATCAAAATTTATTAGTTGAATTCCATTAATATTGAAATTTATGGTATGGTTCCAAGTTCACCTGGTGAAGGGTCTCTGATTTTGTGGAAGTAGGTGCAGTACTGAGGTAAGAGGTTCTGGACGGAAAAACGGCTGGATGATGAGATTACGTTGCTCAATTTAGTCCACCTTTCATTTACAGTCTCGTATGCAAATTTGAAGATGTCTCCTTCTCTCCCAACTTGTGCAAGTATCACCTTCAACAGCTTCATGATTCTTAACTGGGTATCACGGGAAACACCCATAGTGTTCAGCCGCAAGTACTGAACCATTTTTTGGTATATTTTCATGTCCTTCACCAATGCCCACCTACACAAAAAATAATATATATATATATATATATATATATATTAAATATTGCTAGGCAAATAAAAGAAAAATAACCCATTAGATTAATATTGCTCTATACCCAAACCTACTGCCGGCATGACCCGTGACTTTAGAAATAGTAAAGAGCATTATGTCTTCATCAGCTGGAGTTGGGATCGCCGTGTAATGAGGCCAGTAATAAGAATGGTCATAGATGACGGAAGAACCTTCAATGACCGATCGCTTCAGCATCCCATCAGGATTATTTGGCGAAGTCACGAATTCAATGAAATTCGCTCCATATGAAGAATTGAAGTTCGCCAAATTAGCTGTAACTCCGTCCCATTTATTCTCTCTAGAATCAAATAATTCGGTCTGCAGCTTATACAGCTTCAAATAGAACGAAGGATATCTATGTTAAGCAAATCATCGAACATATGGAGGGTAATGGGATTGTAAAGAAAGGATGAATTGCGCGCTGACCGCGTAGAAAGGCGCAGTGGCGACGACCAAAGCTGGGGAGGAGTCGTTAATGTTGACAGCGTCTGGAGAGAGGGCGTATACGGCGGCATTGACGAGCTGTGTGGAGCCGGCTCCGAAGACGATGAAGCGGTCGCGAGTAACGGCGTTACCAACGGCGTCATGGAGCATGCGAAGGTGGCGCTCGAGTTCCAAGGATATGAAGTTGTCGCCGTTGGCTTGGTAGCTCATACGGTGCCACCCGGCGACCAAGACGGCGCTACTGGCAGCATTTTGCCGCCAGTACGGCTCCAAGAACAATGGATCGCCGCTGTTATCATCATTTAAGCATATAATTGATTGCAAGCAAAGTAAAATCAGGTGATTTTCCGTTCTCCCAGTAGAGTTTTTGAGGATTTTTCTTCTCGCTTATCTATATCTATATCTATTAATTGATTTCGGTGCTCACTTACACAGTTTTATTAAATGATTACATAAGCAATATTTTTATGATATTATACTCCAAGCTCACCTTGACTTGTTTTTTACTGATACTTCGAACTTGTAACTAATTCCGATTGAATTCGGTGCTAGCTGTATAATATCATATTATTGTTAAAATATTGGTTGTTTAACTAAAAAATGTTTTCTAACAATAATTTATAAATAAAAACCCTTTTAGTATTATCAAAGTGATACCGGTATTTAAAATTTAACTAAAATAGTTAAGTCAGAATAGAAAATTTATTTATAATAAAAAAAAACATTAGACAAGAATATTACTTTTATAATATGCAATATGCCAAAGACAACTTTTGAGAATTTAATAGGACTGAAATCAAAAGCTTTTCTTAAAAGCCTAACTCTTATTTTATAAACTAAAAAAACTACATATGATAGAATATCATAAGCAAATGCTTTTTTAACAACATTATGTATGACAACAAATATTATATTGAATAAACATATTCCCAGGCTAAGAATGTCTTTGTCCAATGGTTGAAAGCGTTTTCAAGCATTTAATGTTAATTAAGCTAAGGTTAATAACAAGAAAATTTTTTATAATGTCTTTGTCCAATGGTTGAAAGCGTTTTCAAGCATATAATGTTAATTAAACTAAGGTTAATAACAAGAAAATTTTATATAATGTCTTTGTCCAATGGTTGAAAGCATTTTCAAGCGTATAATATTAATTAAACTAAGGTTAATAACAAGAAAATTTTATATGTGCGAAGTTCGGATGTTGATTTTTATGTTTGGACTTTAAAAATATAATATCATGTGATGCTTAACTAATATACATCTGTTGTGTATTGGCTATGAAGTGTTGTGAATTGATATGTGTATGGATGTTGTGTATTATAATGCAGTTAATATTATATCAATATACAATAATTCACAATTAATACATATCACTTCTCAGTTAATATATAGCAGTTGACGTTGTATTATTAGAGTCTATTCGTAGAGTTACATCTGGACTCCGTACATAATAATCTCTACTAACAAATGCAATTGTTGTTTACCCTAAACACTGAAGAAGAAAAAAAACAGATTAATTTTACACTCGCCAAACTACGGGATCTGCACATAAAGACATAAATATTTAGTATAATAAGCCTTCTTTACCAACTCCTCAAACTTATTTTTTCTATGACAATAATAATTTAAGATAAAAAAAACAAAAATTAGGCTGCTTAGCTGCTACGATTACAACAAATAATAATAATAATAATAATAATAATAATAATAATAATAATAATAATAATAATAATAAAATAATAATAGTAATAGTAATTGATATGATAATCAAAAATTCTACCAAAGCGAATCTTGGCGTTAAAAGCAACCGATCCAGAAGTTGAAAGTGAAATCAAGAACTTAAAATATCATTGGAAACTTTGAGATATTAGTTAAACCCCTAAAAAGCTCTCAAACATGGAGTGTTTATAGTCAAATCGAGCGTCTCGATGAGCCAGATCTAACAAGTCTAAGATCTCAAAATTCCGACTTAATTTGAGCATTCCAATATTTAAAATACATCAAATGATCAAAGGGATCATTTTGAGTCATGAAGTGGTATGGGTTTTGATATATTTAGAGACGCTCTTCCAATCTATAAATACTTCATTCCTCATATGAGGAGATCCCAAGCATGAGAGAGAGCCCTAAAGCTTGAAGATCCTCCAAGCACAATCGTGTCACCACTCGACGGTCGTCAACCACCGCCGCCGGTCGCCGCCGTCAGTCGCCACCGCTGATCCTCGCCATCATCAACCTCTGCCGGTCTCCATCATGATGACCTTCATCGTCAGTCGCTATTCCTCGTTGTTCGCCATCATCTGCTATCATTAGCAATTGTTACCACCTGAACGTGACTATATAGTTGTTGTTCCTTTCTCATATACAATTTTGTAATCCCATTATCGAGAAGATTTTGTACTCTGAAATAGATACATAGTGGAAGCTTTTCGCCAGTGATTTTTTCCTCTTTTGAGATTTTCCGCGAAAATTTCTAGAGTTTTCTTGTTCACTCTTTAAATACGCGCTCGATTTCACAATGGCTAAAGCATAAACTTTACTCTACCACAACTTTTCTGACGCAACAGCACACCGTTGGAAACGAACCCATCAATCACAATTTTTGTGAACACCCGTATTATGGCCAATAGGCATAATACCCATCACAACGGAGCCTCCCGCTCCAACTCCCGTCACTCTCAAAATCAATCCTTGAACCAAGGACGCCAAGCTTCTGCCTCACTCCCCCCTAATAGACGTGACCCTGTCGGTGAAGGTGCGAGAGAGATCTCTTTAGAAGATCGTGTCCACTGAATGAAAGAGTCTCAAAATGAGATGATCTGACTTTTGAGAGGAACACAATGGCCATTACCACGGCAAACACACCTCCCCCAAGATCGATCGTTAACCGCGGGAGGTCAAAATGTCGATCTCCTTAACAATGAAGTTCCTCCTTATCCTGACCGTGATGATGATTTTCTTGACACTGCTAGTTCTACTTATCCATCACGTGCAGCTCAACCGACTGCTAATCCACCAATTATTGCTCGCAGCTTGACACATTCTCATCCTGTTGACCCCACTCGTCATGTTATACATCTAGAATTATGACGCTTAATGCAAGACGAATTTCACCTTCAAGACAGAAATCATCTTCCCTCACCGCTATGAGGGAATCCTCACCTTTACAAGCTATTCTTCAACATCCTGTTCGTGGGTTTCAAGCTTCCAAGAATTGATTCTATGATGGGGCATCACACATGAACACATTGACCATGACTATTATGCATATCCAACGAGCTCGACAGCTTTGCCAAGTCTTTCTGTTACCCTCAAGGGCAAGCTCACTTGGTTTTACTCCCTTCCAAGGGGATCCATCCGTACCTTTGACGAACTCGCCAAGATTTTTGTGAAACAGTTCATTACAAATAGGAGGATCATTAAAGATTCCTCCCATCTCTCCAGCATCCACTGAAACCAAATTCAGGAAATCAGGAGCAATATTGTCACTTCCATCGAAGTCGTGGATATACTACTGAGGCATGAAAATAACTCAAAGAAGAAATTGAGAGGCTCATTCAACAAGGATATCTATGTCGATTTGTGAAGAATCAATCGACTCAAACAAACATACCTCCAACTGGGGGGCAACCAGGACAATCATCACAGAAATAATAAAATAATCATCAAACAGTTGGAGAAATTAAAACAATCGTAGGAGGACTAATACTATCTAATCAAGTTCTCATTCCCATCTCTGAAGAGCCGGAGTTAAAGAAGTCTCGTACTGATCATTCCATCACTTTTAATGACTCGGACTTAGAAGGAGTAAATGTTCCTCATCAAGATCCACTTGTCATCGTTGTGGAGGCGGTGACCCATGCTATAATATTAAGAGAATTTTGATTGACAATGGGAGTTCTGATGTCTTATTTTACTCACATTTCTTAACATGGGCTGTTAGGAAAAGCTCTAACCTACGTAGACCATTATACGGGTTTGATAATCGCGCGAGTGGAGGGACAATCACCCTTTCTATTGTCCTTGGTGAATTTCCCGACAAGTGGCTCATTTAATCCAATTCATGGTGGTCAAATCAGATTCAGCATATAATGCTATCTTTGGAAGGCCCCTCCAATCAATTTTCAGTGCAGTCACTTTAGTATCTTATCTTAAGATGAAATTTTCAACCCCCGTAGGAGTTGGAGTGGTCTGTGAAAATCAACAAATAACACAATCATGTTATCTCAGACAAGCTCAATCACGCCCTTCTATGACCTTCAGCATCAAAGATTTTAATTTTTGAGATGAAGAACCCCAGAAAGCTTTTATTAAAGACTTGCTCTCTGTTGTATTATCAGATGATTAACCACTACGAACAGTGCAAGTGAGATCTTTTCTCTCAGACGAACAAAGAAAAAAATACACAGACTTCTTGCGCAGAAATCAAGACATCTTTGCTTGGAGTCCGACAGATATGCCGAGGGTCAACCCCAATGTAATCATGCACTCCCTCAAGATTGATCCAACATTCAAACCAATCATCCAAAAGAAACAGAGTTTTGCACCTGATCGTCTCCAGGCTATTGAATAAGAAGTTAATAAGCTCATAGAAGCAGGATTCATACGAGAGGTACATTACCCTACATGGCTAGGAAATATTGTCATGGTTAAGAAAATAAATGAAACATAGAGAATGTGTATTGATTACACTGACCTTAACAAGGCTTGCCCAAAAGATAGTTTTCCTCTTCCTCAAATTGATCAATTAGTTGATGCTACGTCTGGACATCAAATGCTCAATTTTTGGATGCTTACTTTGGTTACAACCAAATAAAAATGAACCCAATGGATGAAGAAGCTACAACATTTTAAACATATAAAGGTTTATACTGTTACCAAGTTATGCCATTTGGATTAAAAAATGCTGGTGTTACTTATCAACACCTTATGAATAAGGTTTTTAAAGACCTATTAGGCTGCACAATGGAGGTATTTGTGGATGACATGTTAGTGAAAAGCTTAAAGAATCACAGCATATTTCTGACTTAGAAATATGCTTTAATCTTCTTCAACGTTACAACATGCGACTTAGCCCAACCAAGTGTGCTTTTGGAGTTACGTTAGGAAAATTTTTTGAATTCATGGTAACCCACCGTGGGATAGAGGCCAACCGAGAAAATCAAAGATCTCAAAGATATGACTCTTCTGAAGAATATCAAAGAAGTTCAATATTTGAATGGACGAATTGCTGCGTTATCCTGCTTCCTAGCCCGTTCTAGGGATAAATACCTATCATTCTTTAAAATATTAAGGAGAGCTAAAAGTAATAATTTTCAATAGATTGATGAATGTCAGTCCGCTTTTGAGCAGCTAAGGGAGTATTTAGCAACTCCACCCCTACTATCCAAGCCTATTCAAGGAGAGATGTTATACTTATATCTCGTAGTCTCTTCCCACGCGATAAGCTCAGTTTTAGTGCGAGAAGAAAGTGAGATACAATGACTAATTTATTATGTCAGCAAAATTCTCTCTGATATAAAAAGCCGTTATTCACTTACCGACAAGGTGGCTCTGGCTTTAGTTTTCAGCGCGAAAATTGTGTCCATACTTCCAAGCTCACACTATCGGTGTTTACACTCATTTACCATTAAGGGCCATCCTACAGAAACTAGAAGCATCTGGGAGGTTAATCAAGTGGTCTGCAGAATTGGGAAAGTTTGATATAAATTTTCTACCTCATCCTACTATAAAGTCTCAAGTACTCACAGAATTCATAGTGGAATACACTGCCCCAACTCCAGAGGAGCTATTTGCTACATGTCTTTCATCTCCTCAATGGACCCTCTATGTTGATGGAGCTTCAGGAAGTACTGGTACTGGTGTGGGAATTTTACTTATTTCCCCCAGCAGAATACCTTAGAGTATGGACTTCACCTAAAATTTTCTGCAACTAATAATATGACTGAATATGAGGCTCTCATAGCATGGTTGAGATTTGCCATTGACTGCGAAGCTCAAGACTTAGTGATCCACACTGACTCTCAACTTGTCGCCTCCCAAGTTGAGGGAAACTTCAATACTCATAATCCTTAGTTGGCACAATAACTCCACTTGGTGAAGTCTCTTCTTGCCCATTTCAAGACACATCAAATCATTCACATACTACGAGAGATGAATACTAGAGCTGACGCTCTCTCCAAGCTTTCTACATCTGCTACTAGGGATCTATTTAAGAGAAGGCATGTTGAAGAAATATATTTTTCTAGTATCCAAGGGTCATGGGTAATTCAAGCAATTAATTAGATAAAGGAACATTCATGGATGGACCACATCCTATCTTTTCTGCAAGAAGGAACCCTTCCTGAAGACCCAACTTATGCAACTCATCTCCGAAGACAAGCTTCAAACTTTACTATTATCGGAGGTGAACTATACAAACGAGCTTTCTCTGGACCGTACCTCAAATGCCTCTCACCTTGAGGTGACACGATTAAGAGAGGTTCACTCAAGGATATGTGGAGAACACTGGAGGAAGCGCCCTTAAAATTATAAGGCAAGAGTTCTATTGGCCTACGATGAAACAAGACACCTTGGAGTTCACAAAAAAATGTGCAATTGCACTCTAACCTCCCTCACATGCCGCATACAGAGTTCTCATCCATTCAAAGCCCGTGGCCTTTTGCTCAGTGGGGAATTTATATCATGGGACCTTTTTCGATAGCATCAGGGCAACGAAAGTTTATCATTATAGCCGTCACCTACTTCACTAAATGGGTGGAAGCCGAATCACTCGCTAAAATCATGGAGGCAAATGCTAAACAATTTATTTGAAAAAACATAGTATGTCGATTTGGTCTTCCTACAAAGATCATCACTGACAACGGAACCCAATTTACTGGAAAAGTCTTTACATCCTTTTGCAATGATCTTCACATTCAGCTGCTGCATACGACTGTAGCACATCCTCAAACTAACGGGCAGACTAAAACTACCAATAAGACTATACTCAAAGGACTAAAAACACATCTTAAGAAGGCTGGGGGGGCAATGGTTTGATGAGCTTTCTAATGTTCTTTGGGCTTATCGCACTACATCGCGCACCCCAACTGGTGAGACACCGTATAACTTGTGTTTCAGACAAGCTATTATACCGGTAGATATCGGGTTCCAAGTCCAAGAGTTCAATTATTCAATCATGAGAATGAAGAAAAACTTGACAACACTGGACCTACTCAAACTCGTGACATGACCCTACTTCAGACTGCTTCCTATCACCAAAGGGTAGCTCATCACTTCAACAGAAGAGTAAAACCTCGTCCTATATCTGTCGGTGACTTGGTCTTACGAAGTCTCGAAGCTACAGGCAAAGGCTCTCAACGCAATAAACTCTCACCCCTTTGGGATGGCCCATATGTGGTTATAGCTATGGTGAAGCCAAGAACTTTCAAGCTCAAGGATCTAGAGAGAAAAACTTTACCTCGAACTTGAAACATTAATAATCTCTGAAAATATTATCAGTAATTCCTACTGCATAATTATTGCAACTTTTATTTTGTCTCGTTTGTCATTTTCTCTTCATTTAGTCGACCCCACTTAGTGGGGCAAAGACTTACTGTTGTTGTCATCATTTCTTCTTGAAACTCATATCCGTGTTAAAATCATCTTATGATTATATCACCGAACTTATCAGAGTAATAAATTTATATATTTTTTCTTACAAGCTTGTATTTTCTTCATTTAATCCTCCCACTTGAGAAATATACAACTCGCGTTGTATCTCAATCGGGGCATAATCAATCCCAAGGGGACTTGATTGGACCTCTTCTATATAGGTAAGAAGTCAAGTAACACTTTGGTTGATACTTAGGATAGGTCAAAAGATCCTTGGTGGACATCCCGCGACCTCTTACATACAGGTAAGAAGTCAAGTAATACTTTGGCTGATACCTATGATAGGTCAAAAGGTCCTTGGTGGACATCCCGCGACCTCTTCCATACAGGTTAACATCATCAAGTAACAATTTGACTGATACCTAGGATAGGTCAAAAGGTCCTTGGTGGACATCCCACGATCTCTTCCATATAGGTTAACGTCATCAAGTAACACTTTGACAAACAACCTCCGATTGGTCAAACATCCTCAGTGGATTCAATTCAACCTCATCCGTATAGGTTAGCGTCGTCAAATAATATTCCGACCAATTATCCTGGATAGGTAAAAATAAAACAAGAGTGCATCATCTAAAAAAAATTTCATTAACATCACTAACATGATGATATAAAAAAGAATCAAGATTCTGATACACGCTAATAACAATACATAGAAAAAAAACCATCACAAATATTACAAAAAAGAAAATGAGGAGGAAAAGAAGAAAAGAAGAAAGAAGGGAAGACAATGTACCAATTCATCTACTCGTTGACGCCCAGTGCATATGTGATTTAACACCTCTTCAGGAATGTGCGGCTTCAAGAAACGAACTCCCCCATCATGAGTTGAAACAGCTAAACTCTCAGATGCCAACTGGGGGCGAACATCTTCTTTGCAGATATCTAACATGCTCACTTTAGCACATGTCTTCTTTTTCTATAGGAAAGAAATATTGCCACCACCCTGATTTCGTGACAGGCTTCTTGAAAGAACCCTATGAATATGAGGAGACCTTTCATCACCTTTACTTGACCTCTTTAGTGGAAAAGAATGAGATCTCTCTGTCTGGATGGAAAGGCCAACCTTGAACATTCTATCTTCAACTATATATTTGCTAATATGACGCAACTCATGCTATAAGCTTTCTACATCAGGAACATTAAGAGTTACCAAGATCTCATTCTCTTCAATCAGTAATGGATCTGGAAGGTCATTCAATCTTCCCCATCTCTTAAGAAGGCCCCACTCATTTTTCACAAAGAAGAATCCAGTAGACCAATTTTTAGAGGGATCCCGTGCTGAAAATTCTATCTAATTCTTTATAGTCCGATAAGAAACATGTCCCTAAGTATCACATGTGAATCTACACATTCGACACAAATATTTGATGTTCAAAGTAACACCACGCTCTCTAAAGAAGATAGTCAAACCAACGATGACCACTAAAGCTCGAAATAAAAATTGTGACAAAGCTACACCACATATTTTAAAGATCTCAATTAACTCGGGAGCTAAAGGGAATCGCAGTTCCGCATGAAGAATCATCTCAGAAACAGTAAAGTACCCTGGTGGAGGTGAACGGGCTCGATCAGACTTTTTAGCAACAATGACCACTAACTCATTAGAGAAGTAAAATTTTATGTAGAACACCATTAAACTATCTGATGTGATAGTGGATGATATATCGTCTGTAGCCATCGCGTTATGGGTTTTCTTCTGGTCATCACCCTGTGAAAATACATGATAAATAAAGAGGAAGAAATGACAAAAATATGAAATTTTGTGAATCAACTTACTTACCCCAATACTTGGGCATATCCTTTTTGACTCTCTCGCTCACGGATAGCTTGGGATAAAAAATTTTGCCTACGATCTAACGAAAAAGATATACATACATATGAGAAAAAAAAAGAAGAGAGAGAGAGAGAGAGAGAGAGAGAGAGAGAAGATACTCTCCTCTAATGTAACTTAGAAATTACCTGTCAAACTTTCGGAGTCGTTCGAACGATGGTTCCTAGCTAACACTTCTCCGCCACCTTGGCGGTTATCAACTGCTGAACCATCTATTGAAGACTCAAGAAGTCTAATTTCCTACAAGAAGAAGTAGGAACTACGAGCCTTGATTGCCTCCAAACCCGGTCGGTCCGACAAGGGCAGCTAACGCCTCTTTCGAGGGAAAATTGAGCCTCACCGTATGAACTATGGGTCTTGATCGCCTCCAAACCCGGTCCGACAAGGGCAGTCAACACCTCTTTCAAGGGAAAACCGGAGCCTCGCCATATGAACTATGGGCCTTGATCACCTCCGAACGACTCTCACTCAAGAAGAAGAGAAATACTAGAGCATTGAAGAAGTGTGCCTTCTCCCTTGGCCTTAGGGTTATAGACCCCTTCTAGGGAAAAAAGGGTAAAAAATCATCAAAAACCGTCCAAAATCGTAAAAAATCGTCAAAAGCCATTCATGGCGTGCTTGCCGCCTGCGGGCTTGCGCATTTAACCGCTGAACGATGGCGGCAACCGCCACCTCACTTGCCCGCTTCGCCACGCTACCCAGATGGTCCGCGCCGCTGTCGCATGGTGCGCTACCGACTAAACCGCCGCCCACAAAAGCGCACTGGCGCGATGAGCTCTCCGCCTCAGGCGGCGTCCTTGATGGCGCCGCTTGCCTGGGCCGAAGCTCCGTAGGGCGGGTGACTCCGTAATCTCGAAATCTCATGTCTGTGCATACCTATACACATCCGCAGCCCTACATCTGCTTCTATAGTCATAATTTTGTGCTCCCATGAAGATCTGTTCTCTCAAATTGTATGGTTAAAGGACTCTCAAATTTCATTGAAGAATTTGTTATTTTTAAGTATATGACGTATATATTTTTGGATGATTGAGATAATGTCATCCAAAAATAGGGGGCAACTGATATTACACTGAAAATTCTACTAGTCGAAGCACGAATCTTGACGTTAAAAGCAAACTGATCCGAAGTTGAAACTGGTCGAAATCAAGAACTTAAAATATCATTAGAAACTTTGAGATATCAGTTAAATCCCTAAAAAGCTCTCAAACATGGAGTGTTTATAGTCAAATTAGCGTCTCGACGAGCCAGATCTAACAAGCCTAATATCTTAAAATTTCAACTTCATTTGAGCATTCAAATATTTAAAATAAATCAAATGATCAAAGGGATCATTTTGAGCCATTCGATGGTGAGCGTTTTGCATGTATTTATAGAGGCGTCCCCTCCATTTATAAATAGCCTCATTCCTTATATGAGGAGGCCCAAGCAAGAGAGAGAGAGCCCTAAAGCTTGAAGATCCTCCAAGCGAATCATGCCACCACTTTCGATAGTCGCCAACCACGCCGTGCGCCGCACGATCCTCACCGCCAACCTCTCCATCATGACGACCTTCATCGTCAGCCGTTGTTTCTCGTTGTTCGTCATCATCTGCTACCACTAGCAATTGTTACCACCTAAATGTGACTACATAGGGACGCTCTTTCATTTCTCTTCATTTCTTCTCTCTCTTATTTTCTAGTGAGAGAAGCTGGTATCTTTGGGGTGAAGGGTCGCCTCACTCAAGGAGGAGTGGGGGTGGTGGTGGTGCCTTGGAGGTAAGGGCAGCTAGCATGAAAGGAGGTGCTGGAGTGAGTTCGGCCAGCAAAGGAGGCAGGCCAGGAAGCTCCAAGGGGAGACATGGCAACCTTGGACCAAAGGGAGAAGAGGCATATGCTGAACAGCAAGAAGGAGGCAGCAGCAGGCCTCCCTCCAGAACTGGATGTGGCTCGGTTTCTGCTACAACCGAAGATGCAAACATGGAACTGGACACCAATGTTAGCTGCAGCTCACAGGCCGAAGAAGGAGTGCAAGGTCACGACACTGCTGCAGATGCTACAGTCGGCAATGGAACAGTAACCGCTCTGGCTGAAACACACGAGCGGGCTGCAAGCGACAATGGAACAGTGTCCATGATGCTAGACGATGCTGAAAAGGAATCCAATTCTAGCGAAGGCATACCATAATGGCATGTTGCGGCACCCAATTGGCACCACTCGGGCAATGGAGCGGATCGTTGGCGGAGACAATTCAGGACCATGGCCGCGGCTCGTCTAGCGCTTGCGGGGTGCCACAACGGTGACCCGATGCTCATGGAGGTCATGCGGGCCGAGCAAAACTCTCACGGTGACGAACACGGGTGAACCCGCCTAACACTAACCGCTCGCGGAGGGCGGTGATGGCGGAATTGAAGTGCACTCTAGATTGATTGCTAGTGCTCGTGGGGATCTCCGACCAACCCCAGGATCCATCGACAGCGTGGCTGCGATAGCAGGTATGTCCAATGTGATCTACCCTATGAGTCCTGGTGAGTTGATCGGATTTGGGGTGTGTGGCCTCGATTCATTTCAATCCAATCTGAAATCTTGTGTGGATGTGCAATCTAAGCAGGATACTATGGCCGGCCTTCCACACCAACTGGAAGGGGCTGAAACAGGCCCCCTTTCCACTGATTGCCCTGATTCTCAGTCATGCTTACAAGGTGTTTGTAGGTTTGCCGCAAAGGAATCTGGACTTGATAATGCTAGCCAAACTTGCAGATTTTTATCCACTATACAGGGGAGTATCAGCCCTTCTACTTCCCACCTTCAAGAGACAACGGCAACACCAATTAGCAAGGATGCACCATGGTGGATCTCCCACAAAGCTAGCGGCCAACCAAGCAGATTTCACACAAATTCAGTGAATAGACAAGGGCTGTCCAGCACATCGGATTCACTAAACCAGGGGGCGGCCACTACACCACATGCTATTAGGAGACAAGGCACGCTACAAACAATGCTTGAAGCTACCGGTGGTCCCACTTGCCAGATTCAAGAAGTTCAAGATAAGGATGGTGTGGAGTGACCCTTGATGATCACTCTATGCAAAACATTAAGAGACGAGGCTCTTGTTGGAAGATTACTAGGCAAAAAACTCCCCTTCTACTTCCTCAACATTGACCTCAGGCGCAAATGGAGTTAGTGGGGGGATTTTGAGTTGGTCCTTGTTGGACCGGATTGCTTTTTATGCATTTTCAATCCGCCCGTGACACGTTCTTAGTAATGGACGTATCGCGAACGCCATTGTTATGGATAGATGGACCCCACTTTCGCTCGATTCACTTTCGACCACACCTTTATGGATGCACACGGGCTACCACTCATTTACTGGGATGACAACAACTTAGCTCGAATAGCTCCATTCGTCGGTGAACCATTGTGGATGGATAACCAAACAAGCAAGTGGGGGCAAAGCACATATGCTAGAATTTGTGTCAAAATTGACCTATCAAAGCGACTTCCTCCTGGAATATGGATCAATGGCTACAACGGCCGTTTTTTTTCAAAAAGTTGAATATGAAGGGATTACACAACTTTGCTTCCATTGCGGCAAAGTTGGACATAAAGTTGAAACGTGTCCAGAAAAGGCCAACATTCATGCTCCTACTAAACCTTTCAACCCTTTCAACTTCTCCACCAACCCCTTATCAAACCATATCACTTCCAAGGCACTTCAAGAGAAAAAGCGCAGTACGCAGAAGTTCAACAACAAACAAGCCATTCCTCCATGGATCAAGTGCAACATAATTTCATTTCCTCTTCAGAACAAGTGCAACAACAGTGCATAGCTACAGCAAACAACACCGACACAGAAACAGAAACCACCACACTTCCTATTAAACAACCCAACCATTTACAGGACTGCTGCAGAATTTCAGCCAGCCCACCTGCTGCAGAATTCTGCACCTTCTTGGCACCACAATCCAAGGGAAAGGAAGTTATTAGTGATTCTACAACTCAAATTGAGTTGGATATATGGACCATGGACATTGGTCATAAGGAGGAAGTCTAGGCCTCCTAAAGAAAACCAGATCAAAGGGGAGCCTTCAAAGTCGAACAGAACAACAAAATAGAAATTTGCACAAGGGAGGAAGAGATATGACCACTCTAAAGACTCTAAAGACTCCACAAAGCAAGACAAATTGAAATCCATTGCAAATTCATCAAGACAAGGACAAGGGGGAACCATCCTCACCTCAAATACAAACAATTTTTGCTGCAACCAAGGAAACTGAAGATGCCACCACTTTCTTCAAACACAACAAAGCAAAAATGGGCAAGGCCGTGTCTCTAAAACACACCTTCAGCAGGAACTTGGTCAGCTAGGGCCGATCAAAGCGATACCACGGAAGCGAAAAAAGAGTGAATTCCACATCGATGGAGGGGGGACACCTCCCTCAACGTCCACCCATGACTTCCATCATAATATGGAATTGTCGGGGAGTCCGTAAGAAGGCCACGGACAACTATTTTCGGCAAATTCTTGGAGAGCACCATGCTCTCTTCATAGGCCTCATTGAAACCAAAGTGGAGGAAGTCACAAGAAGGGAAATTGATAAAATTGCAAGGTGCAATTGGAATTTTCTACACCAACCAGTAGTAGGAAAATCTGGAGGTATCCTTGCTTTATGGAGAAGTGACTTAATCACCTTCTCTCCTATCACACAAGATGAAGGTGTATGGTGGGCAACATTGCCACTAACAAGTCCATATGGAGGGTGGCCATCTGCTATGCTAATAAGGATTATCACACTCGTCGGGGGTTATAGGACACCTTAACTCCCTTGCTGAACACAGATTTGCCGGCTATCATTGGGGGAGATTTCAATTGTATTTACAATGCTAGTGACAAAAAAGGTGGAAAGCAATTTAAATTCTCTCCCGCGGCAAAGGAGATGATGGACTTCTTGATGCTTGGGGACCTTCATGAACTAAACTTCAATGGTCCAAGATTCACATGGACCAACAATAAAGATAAGAGTAGCCGCATCTGGGTGCGCCTTGATCGCTTCTTCATCAATTCAATTGCCTCCAACCTCCTACCTCTTGCCCAAACCAAACACCTACCACGGATTGCATCAGATCATTGCCCTATCCTTCTCCAAATTCAGGCCAATGAAGAGTGGAAATCACATAGATGGCTACGATTGAAGACACATGGCTGTCTTACCCAATGACATGGAAGCTTGTGTGGAAAAATTGGCATAGCAATTACAATGGCTCTAAAGCTGAAAACCTAGATAGAAAGTGCAGCAAGACATTGAAGAACCTATTCTATTGGAGCAAGAATAAGCTCAACGACTTAAGCAAACAAAGAGACACTCTCCAAGATGAAATTATGCAACTACATGTAACGGATTGCACTCCAATGGGGTAGAGAAGAGCGAAACTCAGCAAAGCTAATGAACTGAATTCAACTCTTGCCCGCCTCACTTGTTGGTGGAAACAAAGAGCCAAAATCAGGTGGGCTGAGGAGGGGGATACCAATACCCACTTTTTTCATGCAATTGCAGCTGCTCGGAGGAGATCGAACAGAATTAGCACACTCAAACTTGAAGATGGAAGGAGCACGGATGATCCAACCTTAATCCACCAAACCTTTATGGATTTTTTTTAGCATAAATGGAGTGCTCTACCTATCACTACCTCCGGATGGCCATGTTTTGCTGAAAATTTCAGAATCCCGCCTCAAGTAGGGGAACTTTTGGAGATGGACACCAACTAAACAAATTTGGGAGGTGATCGTACTATGGGTGCCAACCGTGCTCTAGGGATAGATGGCATCACCGCATCTTTCTTTAAGCACTTTTGGCGAATCATTGGCCAGGACATCATTGAGGCTATAAAAGAGTTCTTCCACAAGGGCACCATGGCTTCTCAATGGAAGGAAACTTTGGTGATCCTCTTGCCCAAATCTCAGAATGCTGATTGCCCAAAGAAAATTGAACGATCCTTATGCAACATCATACAAGATTATAGCCAAGATCCGGTGAAAAACATTCTCCCACACATAATCTCGAGCAGGGGCCTTTGTACCTCATAGATCGATATCACACCATTGCTTGGCGTCTCAGGAGATTATCAACAAGTTTCAACACTCTACATCTAAAGATGGCTTCATGGCACTCAAAATTGACATGGAGCAAGCTTATGATAAAATGAGTTGGGAAACTCTTTTGTCCTCCATAAAATGAGAATGCCAAACAAATTTCGAGAATTGGCTTCTCCAATGTGTCTCCTTCCCCTCCTTTGCACTACTACTCAATGGCCAAAGAACAAATTGGATAAAAGCCCATTGTGGGTTTCGACAAGGCTGCCCACTATCTCCATACCTCTTTATACTTTGCTCGGAACTCCTCTCCATGGCCATCAAACAGCAGCAAACCAAAATTGGTGTTCCCATAGCCAATGGAGGCACTAATATATCCCACCTGCTTTATGCCGATGACATCCTCATCGCATCCAAAGCATCCATCACCCATGCCAAATGCATCATCGAGTTCTAGATGATTATTGCGACCGCAACAATTAACACTACCAAGAGTGCTATCATTTTCAAGCCATTCACCATGGAAAGCAAACAGATTGCCAAACTCATGGGGTTCAAGAAGGTCCAAGAGCTTGAATACTGGCATCAAGTTGGCCATGAGAACTGAAGCAGATTTTCGCAGTTAACCAAGAAGGCAAGAGAAAGGATAAGCCATTAGGGTATTGACATTTATCTATGGCTCGACAATTAATCAAGTCTTTACTCGATTTCCATGTATCAAGTTACTCACACCTTGGTACCCAAAAGCATCACCAATGAGATAGAAACTTGCTCGGTGTTTCCTTTGGCAAGGGGCCCAAACATGGCTTACACTACATTGCTTGGAAAAAAAATCTGCACACCGCAGAAATGGCGGACTTAGGTGCATTGAGAGGTGGCATGGACCTCTCATCCGTGATTAGCTTGGGAGTTTCTTAACAAACCAAACACACTCTTACACAAGTGTCTTTTGGAAAGATATGGGAAGAACGTGACTCATGGGGCAAAAAAATCGGATAATTTGAGTTGGAAAATTGCCAACGGTGAGGACATGACTTCACAAATGCTGCATGGATCCGACTACCGTGGCCAAATGGCCTACCTTCCTTAACATGGAAAATTCGCAGATTGGAGCATTGCCAACCGACACCAACAAATGCTAATTTGGAGAAGTGGTGTTGTTTGGCAACCTTACCGATCGTGATCTCCAAAAATACAAATCTGGACCAACCAACATCAGGATCAACCTGAGCTAATCAAGAACCCATTGGGAACCACCATCACCTCTATAGTTTACCAAGGTATCTTTGCTGAAAAAAAAAAACATTAGATTTCCAATTGCAAAAGCTGAAACTTCCCCCTAGGGAAAGAGTTTTCTGGTGGAGGCTAATCCAACATGCTATACCAACCAAATGTTGGTTGGCTCGCCGTGGCTTAACGGAAAACACTATGTGCCCTTGGGGATGCAACCAGGAGGAAGATATTGAGCATATTGATGTCCATTGCACCCTTACCAATGCTATAATTTAGATTCTTGCAAAATGGGGTTCTCACCCTATTTTCAGAACTTAATTGATCTCCTTCAAGCCATTCAAAATGTGCAACCAAGTATGGTCCGTTAATAAATGCTACCGCGTCCATCTACCAAGTCGAGGGCGTAATGCTAAAATGCATGGTCGTATGGCACCCCAAAATTATTGCCTCAATTCTTGAATCCATCACCACGCCTCCTCCTTCCCTTCTAGCAATGGGACATCACTCTATGGTGATCAAACCTACTATGTGGTGTCCTCCCCATGGTTGGATCAAGGCAACGTGGATGGATCCTTGCTTTCTAATGGTGTATTGTGTGGTCTTAAGGGATGACAATGGAAACTTCATCAAAGCTATGGGTCATTGTTTCCAACATTGGACAAAGACGATAGTGGAATTAGCCATGCTCTACATTCAACGCGTCATGGAGCCTTGGATGATAGAGTCGAGGCATAATCATTGAAGGGATAACATCGGGTGGTGGACCACCTCAAGCTCTCTTCGTGAGTGAGATATGGAGCCTCCCCGAGGCTCTGACATAAGCTTTTGAAGAACTTCCAGATTATTTTGCTTACACACAAAGATCTAATAATTTTAGCCAACTTCAGATATACGCTTTGATTTTGTATGCAAGATACAGATAACCACACTATTCCTCCGCAATTTTTTGTGCTTTTGGAGGATAGGAAACATGCCAGTTTGCTTTTCTTTCAAACTTTTATAACTCAGAATGCCTTTTTCTTTATCAATGCAAATCGTCTTTTCAAAAAAAAATGTGACTACATAATGTTGTTCCTTTCATATACAATTCTATAATCCTTATCTAAGATTTTGTACTCAAACATATACATAGTGGAAGCTTTTATCGGATGATTTTTCCTCTTTCGAGGTTTTCCCGTGAAAATTTCTGAGTTTTCTTATTCATTTCTTTAAATCTGTGCCGATTTCACAAGTCTAAGCGTAAACTTTACTCTAGAACTGATTTTCTAACGCAATAGTAATATAATAATAATAATAATAATAATAATAATAATAATAATAATAATAGTTGATAATATCAATATTATTGTTTCCTAGTAGCACTTAGCTGTTTCATTACATTAATTAAATTATCCCAATTCTTTAAACTAACGAGAATATGAAAACATGACAATTTATTTATTTGACATTATTCTTTTAAAGTATAGTTTATTATGTTCTTTTTTAACATAAAAACGCATTAACAAACCCTAAATATAAAAAAAGTGATAAGTTTTGCCTAATTAATTTCATCCACCATTATGGAGAAAGAGCGTTGAGGTGACCTGTTGGCGTCTGCGGGGCAATCTGGTAACAGCTGGGAGCAGTCTTTACCGGCATAACATGTGTTGCACTCACAAGTTGGCTTGCTATCAACAACTACGCTGTCCAGGTAGGCCCTCCCATGGCCCGAGCATGATATGGCAGCCACCGCCTCCGCTTCCACTGCCGCCAACCAACTCCAACCGGAGCTGATCTGCTTGCCGGTGAAAAGGTAGATGTAACAACCAAAAAACACGTTGAGGAAAAGAGAAGAAAAGATGAGAAGGGTGAACTTCAGGCCCGGACCTCGGCTCTGCCCTTCCATTTCTTTTTGCCTCTCTCTTCCTCTTCCATTTCCATCCAACTACCATACAATTTAAGACATCATTATATCACGTGTTGTATGTATATAGCACCTGGTTTACGAATTTTCATCGATCGTGTATTGAATGTTCTACATGTTATCGATTTGACCAGATCCATCGGAGAGCACGAACTTTGAAAAATCCAAGGGATGAAAATCTTGTTTTTTCTGGCTATTACAAGTCTCATTGCATATAGGAAGTCAACATAACGGGTATCGTAAGAGGATTGGATTTGTACAGAATGATGGAGAGATGGTCGGATGGAACCGTTGGAGAATATTCTGAGAGGTGGAATCTGGCACGCATATACTTCCGATTTGTCGATTCCAAGCTGTGGAAAATTCGTAAATGCCGTTTGTGCTGGATTCTTCTGCTTTATTTCTCTAAAATCTTTTAGGTATTAAAAAGGTTATTCTAGATGAATTTTTAAGTAGTTAATTTTATTTTGAGGTGTGAGAACAACGAGAGGGGAATCATTAAAATTTATGTTGCAAAAAGCAAAAAATAATTCAATAGATCTGAAATTCAATACTCTGATTTAATTTTTATTCCTATTTTATTTCCGGTGGATGTATGTATGACTAGGGGTGTAAAAGAGAGCGAAACGTAACTTCTTGTGTTATGAAATTGTTTTGTTGTGGCCAGTATTAGAATTACCAAATTTCACCGTGCTTTCATTTGAAAATTGCTTTGTTCGTGTTCGAAATTGGTTCGAAATGTAATAATTTGAAAATTCTATATGAGAAAGGATTCGAACCTGGATCATTCTTTTGCATAAGAAATGTTTTAACTACTAAGCTATGTGATATGTAGTATACTTTCTGTAATTTGATCTGATACAGTGAAGCTTGAGTGAATAGAGTTGATCTGAGCTAATTCAGGCTCTGATTAGGTTTGATTTTCCTGGTTTGAGTCTGGTCTGGCTAGCTTGAGGTTTAATGCGAGTTAACTCACCGAGTGTGGAACCCGAGTTGGGTTGCTAACCGGTCTATCGTATGTGATCCTGGACCGTTGGATGGCGTCTTTGAACTTCACCGTTGGATGCTAACACACGGAGGTGTTTAGCCGCTTATAAGCCGTTGGATTCGGGAAGTGTAATTTCTACCCTTGGATCTGTGTTTTCTTGTCGCGTCTTGCCTTTAAGCCGCCGCCGTCTGATTCTTTGAGTGGATTACAGATGGACAATTCCGATCGGCTTGATCCGTCTTTTGGCTGATGATCGTTGGATGAGCTGTAGTGGATTACACGGTGGTGTATCAGCGGGAGATCGAAGGGATGGTTTGAATCTAGGGCAGTCTCACTCATTTGCCTTGTTTTCATTTCAGCTCGTCTGTTCGAGCCGTCGAGAGCTCGTGAGGGAAACTGAGGGAGCCGGTGAAGAAGATCGATCGTTGCCGGAGATTCTTACCGGAGATGGTTGTTTCAGTGAAGATCCACCGTGAGAATGCTCTAAAGAGGAAGGGGAAGGCTCGAAACAAAGAAGGAGAAGCTCTGTTTGATTTCCTCCGTTCTGATGGAGGTTTCCGGCGACTTCCACCGTGAGAAATGTTCTGGAGAGGAAGGAGAAGACTCGAGACAGAGGGAGAAGAAGAAGAAGCTAGAAATAGAGGAGTTCTTGAGATAATTCTTCAACCCTTGTTTGATTTCCTCATCTCTATTTATAGTATTTGGTTTGCTCTTCTAGAATGTTCCTCTGCTATGTCTCCGGTAGCTAATTTCTGTTATTTTCTGTTATAGATCTTGCCTCTGTCGTGTATTCAGTTGGGTTTCTTGATTTCTGCTATCGTCTCTATATGTCATTTGTTATTCTTATACTTCTTTATCTGTTTATTGCTGAGCATGTATTGGAGATCCTCTGTTGTAAAAGCTGATGTCTTTATTATATTTTTTTGTTATTTACTTATTTATTTATTCTCTGTTTATTGTAAATCTTCTTCCGGATATTTGTTATAATTGCTTGGGAATGTTAGTGAAGTCTTTTAGCCGTTTGGCCTTCTTCTCCCTTGGGCTTCTAATATTTCTCTAAATCGATATTTATATCATTACCCCTCCCCACCTTGACCTTGTCCTCAAGGTCAAATGAAAGGATTCTGTAATTCTTTCTCTTATCCATGAGTTATCATTGCTAACAATCCTTCCCATTGTATTAGTAATTCTTTGATCTGTTGATCCCCTTTAGTATAGTCTGGTCTAGAACTTTGATTGATAAGCATTTGTCCTTCCCTGAATTGTGTTGATAATTGTGCTGGGTGTAGGTTAGAATCGTGTTTGTATGGTTTTAATCTGGAGATATGGAATACATTATGTATTCTTGCTGATATAGGTAGTTCAATTTTATAGGCTACATTTCCTATTTTCTGTAGCACTTTAAAAGGCCCATAATATCTCCTTTGTAATTTGGTGTATTGATTTCCAGTCACTGAAATCTGTCTATAATGTTGTATCTTGACCAATACCAAGTCATTGACTTGTAATTGAAGCTCTCTTCTATGTTTATCAGCCATTTGTTTCATTCTGTTTTGAGCTTGTTGTAGATTGGTTTTAATTTAGAAGCATCTGGTTGTAAACATGCTTTCCACTTCTGTGTTGGATGTTGGAATTTTATTGTGAGGTAATACATTAGGGGGAAGTCTGCCATATATAATTTGAAAAGGTGTCATCTTTGTTGATGTGTTGATTGAAGTATTATATGAAAATTCTGCCCAGGGTAGGAACTGTAACCATACTTTAGGTTTTCCAACACAAAACTTCTCAAGTATTGTTCTAGGATCTTGGTTACCCTCTGTTTGTCCATCCGTCTGGGGTGGTAAGCGGCGTGTTTTAAAGTAGTCCCACTTAATCTGAATAATTCTTGCCAAAAATTGTTCATAAACACTGGATCTCTGTCTGATACTATTCCTTGTGGAATACCATGGAGTTTAATAATGTCTGTGATAAAATCGAGCTATGTGTACGTTGAACAATTATTTGGTAGCGAAAATGAGCATATTTGGATAATCTATCCACCACTACTAGTATGGTTGTTTTGTTATGAGATGGGTAAACTGTAATGAAGTCCATGGATACTTCTTCCCATATGGCTTGTGGTATGGGCAGTGGTTGTAGTAATCCTGCTGGCCTTTGAGTATCATACTTAACTTATTGACAGATAGGGCAGGTTGATACAAAATGCTTTATATCCTTTTTCATCTGTTTCCAGTAGAATTGTTGGATAATTGCTCAAAGTCTTTTGGATGCCTCCATGCCCTCCCACCGGTGTGTAGAATGCAATTCTCGATAATAGTATTTTGATATTTGAATCTTTGGCTACAATCTGTCTTTAGTATAGCAATCCATTAGTAATTTTATGCTTGGGAAATTTCATTGGATTGTTTGCTATCTGTTGCTGTATCTGTTGGAGTTCCTTATTGTTGCTTGTTTCCTCCTTAATTTGTTGAAGCAAATTTGTAAAGTGTTGAGTATAAGCATATAAGTGTACAGTCCTGGAAACTTCTGACTGATTTGCCTTAGCATTGACTTTTGTATTGGGCTCTTTTCGGGATAGGGCATCAGCAGCCTTGTTTGATGTCCCTGGTTTATACTCAATAGATAGTCAATCCAAGAGCTTAATTAGAAATCTTTGCTGTTCAAGAGTTTGAATGGTTTGTTGCATTAATTCTCTAATGCTCTTTTGATCTGTTCTGATTGTAAACTTGTTTCCCAATAAGTATTGTCTCCATTTGGCCACAGCTTCAGTTATAGCATAAAGTTCTCTGGCATATGTTGATGTTTTCTGCATTGTGGGAGATAACTTTTTGCTGAAATAAGCAAGAGGGTGATTGTTTTGAGCTAATATTCTATTGGTCTCCCCGAGGCATCTGTTTCTAAAATGAAGGGTATAGAAAAATTTAGGAAGGCTAATACTGGCAATGAGGTCATTTTTTCTTTCAGTTGTTTGAATGCTGCTATGGATTCTTCTATCCATTGAAATTGTTGCTTAGCAAGCATTGATGTTAAGGGAGATTCCATTGCTGCATAATTTTTTACAAACTTTATATAGTATCCTGTTAAGCCCAAGAATCCTCTTAATTGTTTTACTATTTTTGGCATAGGCCATGCTGCCGCTTTGATTTTTGAGGGATCCACTTCTATCCCTTGATAGTATATGACCCAAATACTCTATTCTATCTTGGATGAAATAGCATTTGGAAGGTTTGACATATAGTGTATGTTGTTTCAGTTGTTCCAAAATAGCTTGTAGATGACCTTGGTGTAGTTCCAATGTTTGACTGTATATGAGTATGTCATCAAAAAACTAGGGCAAACTTCCTTAAAATGGTTTAAATCTTGAATTCATTAGTGCTTGGAATGTTGAGGGCATTGGTTAATCCAAATGGCATTCTGCTAAGAACTCATAGTGACCTTCATGAGTTCGAAAGTTTATAGATGGCTTCCTCGCCATTCGATTTGATGATAACGGATCTTAAATCCAGGTTTGGAAAATCTGATAGCCCCATGTAATTCATCCATCACTCTTGAGTTGGAATGGGAAACCCATCGTATAGTGACTTTGTTCAAAGCCCTATAATCCACACAAAAATGCCAAGTGCCATCTTTTTTCTTGATTAACAAGGCTGGAGATGAAAATGGGCTGGTACTTTCTCTTATGATTCCTGATTCTAACATTTCCTTAATCAGCTTTTCTATTTCTATCTTCTGAAAATGGGGATATCTATAATTCTTTACTTTGACAGGTTGAGTTCCCGGCTGCAGCTGTATTTTATGGTCTATCTTCCTGTTGGGAGGTAAACTTGTTGGGATCTGAAATAATTATTGGTATTGCATTAATACTTGTTGTATACCTTCGTGTAATTTCTTTGAATTTCATTGTGGTGTGTTCTGCTTCCTCAGGTATTTTTCTGATTTGTAAGTATGAAACTATTTCTTTTTTGTTTTGTAACTTAGTCAACTGGTGGAATGTAATGCTATCCACTTTGGATGATGTATCTCCTTGCAGTTGCACTAACTTGTCATTGTGATAGAATTTCATGGTGAGCTTTTTATAGTCAGTTGTACACTCACCTAATTGTTCTAGCCATGAATTCTAACACTACTCCTTGCATAGGAAGAAGAAGATAGCATCGAGTGAAAGTGTATCCTTGTATTTGTATCGAATATTTGAGCATATTCACGAACACTTTAATGTTTCTCCATTTCCTACCAACACTTTAAACACTGAGGCAGGAGTTACTATATGGTCTATGAACTTGGCTAGTTTAGATTGGATAAAATTGTGGGTTGAGCCACTATCAATAAGTACCTGTACCTTTTTGTTGCCAATTACTCCTTGTAATCTTAATGTTCTAGGGTTAGATTGACCTGTAAATGCATTGAGGCTGATTTCAGGGAATTCTTCTTGTAGCTCTTGCATTTTGGTTGATTCTTTGGATCTTGATCCTCATTGATCACTATTAGATTGAGCTTTTGATTTGCAAATGTGTCCTCTGATACTTATCATCACAATTAAAGCATAATCCCTTTTTCTTCTTTCATCTATTTGTGTTGGTGTTAGTTTAGATGGGGTTGTTTTTCATTATGCATTCCATTATTTTGATTGAATCTGGAATTCCTGATGGCGGTAAAGGTGGTTGATAGTTTTGATTTTGTTTACTCTGTTGAGCTTGGTGTGTTCTGTAATTTCTGGGCATTATTATATCTTCAGCTAGCCTATCCTCCATCAATTTAGCTAACTGGAAGGCTTGCTGTAGTGAGCTAGGCTGCAATGCTCTTACTTCTCTTTTTATATCTTGCCTTAAACCAGATTCAAAATAACTCTGTAAGAATTCAGGTGGAATACCGATATACAGTTTGCTAATTCCTCAAATTCGTTATAAAATTGCTGAACTGTAGCTTTCTGTTGTAATTTTGCAAGTTCACCCCTTAAATCTCTATACAAGGAGGGCCAAATCTCGAATAACTTGCTCTTTAAATTGTATCCATGAGTGTAATTGGTGATTAAGATGCATCCATTGGTACCAACTTAGTGCTGGTCCGTCCATGTAAATAGATGCTATTAAGAATTTACGGTCTTCGAGGCTATAATATTGAAAAAATTAGTGCGCTTTAAGCGATGCCAACCTCAGATTCTCTCCATTGAATCTTGGCATATCAACTTTCACAGGCCTATTGTTGTGTTGATTTTGTTGTCTAGGAGGAAAAGAAATTTCAGAGTGAGGATGGGTACATACCTGTGATTGTTGTTGTTCTTGCAGAGTAGTTTTCAATTTTTCTTCAATTGCTGATAGTCTTCTGGATACTTCATTTAGTATCATAGTAATGGATTGCATTTGCTCATCATTTTTGTTCAGCCTGTTTACACATTCATCAATGGTTTTTGCTGTGTGTCTTGTGCTATCTGCCATTGTTTGAGTTGTGGGACTCAACAAGAGCACCAATGATATGTAGTATATTTTCTGTAATTTGATCTGATACAGTGAAGCTTGAGTGAATAGAGTTGATCTGAGCTAATTCAGGCTCTAATTAGGTTTGATTTCCCTGGTTTGAGTCTGGTCTGGCTAGCTTGAGGTTTAATGCAGTGAGTTAACTCACTGAGTGTTGGAACCGTCGAGTTGGGTTGCTAACGGTCTATAGTATGTGATACGGACGTTGGATGGCGTCTTTTGAACTTCGGTTGGATGCTAATACTGATTGGGTGTTTAGCGCGCTTATAAGCATTGGATTCGGAAGTGTAATTTCTACCCTTGGATCTGTGTTTTCTTGCCGCGTCTTGCCTTTAAGCCACTGCAGTCTGATTCTTTGAGTGGATTACAGATGGACAATTCCGATCGCGTCTTTTGGCTGATGATCGTTGGATGAGCTGTAGTGGATTACACGTGTGGTGTATCTGACGGTTAGAGATCGAAGGGATGGTTTGAATCTAGGGCAGTCTCACTCATTTGCCTTGTTTTTGTTTTCTGTCACATTTAGATCGAGCGTGAGAGGCGAGGGCCGGTGAAGGAGATCGATCGTTCGAGATTCTTATAGATGGTTGTTCAGTGAAGATCCACCGTGAGAATGCTCTAAAGAGGAAGGGGAAGGCTCAAAGCAGAGAAGGAGCTGTTTGATTTCCTCCCGTTGATGGAGGTTTCGACTTCCACAGAAATGTTCGGAGAGGAAGGAGAAGACTTCAGGCAGAGGAGAAGAAGAAGAAGCTAGAAACGGAGTTCTTGAGATAATTCTTTAACCCTTGTTTGATTTCCTCATCTATTTATAGTATTTGGTTTGCTCTTCTAGAATGTTCCTCTATGTCTCCGGTAGCTAATTTATTTATTTTACATTTATAGATCTTGCCTCGTATGTATTATTGGGTTTCTTGATTTCCTGCTATCGGTCTTATTACATATCTTTGACGTTATTCTGTTATACTTCTTTATCTTTGTCGAGCATGTACTTGGAGATCCTGTTGTAAAGGCGATGTCTTTATTATATTTTTTGTTATTTACTTATTTATTTATTCTCGTTTATTGTAAATCTTCTTACGGATATTTGTTATAATTGGTTGGGAATGTTAGTGAAGTCTTTTTTGGCCTTCTTCTCTCCCTTGGGCTTCTAATATTTCTCGGATCTCGATATTTATATCACTATATATCATTTGTGATATGTAAATGTGTTCGTATGTATATATAATAATAATAATAATAATAATAATTATTATTATTATTATTATTATTATTATAATAGTAATAAATAATAGTAATAAATAAAAATAATAGTAATAAAATAATAATAATAATAATAATAATAATAATAATAATAGTAATAGATAATAATAATAATAATAATAATAATATAATATAATTTTTTATTTTGAGCTAAATCGAGCTGAACACGATCGACAAATGATTGTTCATGTTCGGCTCGTTTATATATCGAGCTTGAAATATCTTCATGTTATGTTGAGCAGGCGAACATGAATTACTGACAAAAGCTTTTTTTGACGAATGTATAACTATATATATTTGTCTTATGACTATAAATAATTTATGTATCAATGGGTAACAATTTGATAAAAATAAATTTTAAGAATTGTCATTTAATGATTTGCTAATTAAAATTTTTAGGTTAATCATTTCATAGAAATGCAATTGTTGAATCCAAATTTATTCATAGAATGACTTTGCTTTGACGTGTAGAAAGTTGGACAAAGATCAAATAAGACTAAGCAGAAAGAATGCATAAAATATAAGAAATTTTACTATATTAGAATATGAGTAAAAGCAAGAGATCAAAAATATAAGAATCATCTTTCTTTCTTTTTCTTAGAAATAGTAGAAAAGTAAGAAAAAAAAGATGACTCTTTCCTTCAGATTCCTTTTTTTTTTAATAAGAATTAAGAGTTCATTATAAAAGAAAACTATCCATGTCGATTTCAAGAAAATATATTTAGTATAATAGAATATGCTAGCTATCCATGTCTAACGGCTAAGAGCTTCGTCTGTCCTCTGACGGTTGGGCAAGTGTTGCGTGCTAAGTTGTGAGTTCTCTAATATGGTTGCTCGTGTGAGTCAGGAAGTTTGGCATCGGCTACTTGGTTGAGGTAAGTTCTTTTACACACTCATATGTTTGGAAATGAGTCCTCCTGAATGGTTGATGAGAGATTTCTTGCCTTGGGATTCATTACTCACCACTAAGTGCTCTTTATACTAATATATTTGCAAGGTTGTTGTGTGATTATTTGGGATATATTTATATCTCCAATTTTTTTGCTCCTTATAGAGGCGACTCACATAAATGATAGAAGGATGAAAACTAAAATAAATTATTTGTCATTATTAGAAAGTTTAAATGAAATATTTTCAATATATTTTGTCACAACACCTTGATATGATCCCTTTTTATGTTTTTCACTCATCATGGTTATATAAAAAGGGATCACTAAGATTCAGAGCTAATTATTTCTTTATTGCATTCTTATTAAGTGCGTTTTAGTTTCTTGTTGAGTTTTCTTGATTAATCGAGTATACTCATGGCATCTAAATGGCCTTGAGGTAATATTGACTTTGTGGAACTCTATGAGGCTTTCAAAAATAATAGAAGACTAAAGAATTATGATGTAGCACATCAAAGGAGGAAAAGGACGTGTCACAAGATCCCAAACCAAAACCTGAACTTATAATGACTTTTATTAGGCCTTATGTGTTGTGGTATTTTAATATTGATATCCCATGTGTTGTATTATGTAGTAGTGGATGTGTTTAATCATATTTAAGTGTTGTATTAAAGTTGTGATTTAAATTATGTAAGTTCATGTATTAATTTATATAGGTGTTAGTCTAGCACCTAGGCACTGATCTTTTAACGCCTTGACATTGCATTCCATGGCATTTAGTGTTTAGGAACAAAGAAGCTAGGCCATAGCATTGGCCTATGGTACCTCAAAGCTGGTCTTAAGCACCTCGACGTTGGTTTGTGGTGCCTCAGTGCTGCGAAGCGTCAATTTTTGACCTTTTTTTAAATTTTTGGTAGTTTTTTTCCCTAAGGGACACATCCTTAGGAGTATTGTACTTATATAAACACTTATTCTGACTTAATGGAGATTTTTACTATTTTGTGTGTGAAACTTGAGTGAAAAACTCTTTGGTTGGAGCTTGGTAGCCCGCCGTTTAGAGGATTCAGTGATCCTTCACTACCATTATACTTGGGTGAGTATGATTTCCTAGCATCCTTTTTGCTTTGGCGAGTGGAAGACTTTTAAGCATTTCTTCTTCCTCCATTCACTGCGACATTCTCTCTGTGATCACCCCATCAATTTTGGTATTAGATCCCAAGGTTTAACAGCTTAGAGAAAGTACTCATAAATAATCCATATCAAATTCAAGCAAGGATAGTTCTATATTTTAGATTTTATGTAATTTTCTTTATAGATTTAGTGATTTTACTTGAAAACTCATGATAAATTTATGTGGTAGGAAATCCTATGAATATTTGCTTTACTACTAACTAGTTGTCTCCATTTATAAAGATTGGCCTTTCCCTACTTATCCTAACTACTTGCCATAATACTTGAGTGATAACTTGAGTAAGGGAGAGTTCACTAAATAGCTAAACCTTGTATACAAAGCTTACATATAAAATAAAACTCATATCCTTAAAGATTTTATGTTTAGTTCTTTGTAAGTTTACTTAATATTTTTGTAGTATCTACAATTTACTTTATGTTTACTAAACGCTAGTCATTTTTAAAATTATGCATCTCATTATGTTAAATCTAATTCACTTATTGCAAATTTAAAATTTTATTTGGAGTGTTATACTTACATTTTAGTTTACATCTATTGACCTCATTTTTTAATGGGGTTAACATCATCTCCAAACTACTAATTAGGAAATTTAATCCTAGATTAGGAGCTACCTAATTAGACACTTAGGACACTACTCTTAGTGGTCTAGTGCATCCTTCTAAGGTTTGACCTAACCTAATAGGATTGGGTAGACCCAAACCAAAACTAAATCAAATATATTAAAATTGGAATCTAGATTCAATTGGGTTTAAACCAGAATAATTTAGATGATTAATATGATCATCCTATTTAAGCTCAAGAGAAACTAAAATTAAAAAAAAATCAAATAAATTAAAATGAATTAAAACTAAATCAAATAAAAGCATGAAATCATGACATGAACATAAATGGAGTCAAATCCAATTGAAGGTAAAAGGTAGTCAACCATTGTATATAGGGTTGACTTATGTGGGTACCACTAAGTCAAAGATCAACCTACCATAATTTGACCAAATTAAATCATTCAAAAGGATCAAAGTAATTAAATAAATATGTTTAAATATGAATTAAATTAATCTATATCCAATAAGGCATTAATTAAGCTAATTAGACCATTTGATCTAAAGGGGCCTAAATTGACCTTATTGAATTCAAATCTAAATTAAATTGAAATCAATTCAAATTAATTATCTAACATCATTTAAAAATTATTATTAAGTATAAATTAACTAATTATTAGTTTTAATTTGAATAATTTGATCATTTGACCTAATTAGATCAATCTTAACCCATTAAGCCTAAATTGAGCTAAAGTGGATTTTATATCCAAAACAAATGAAATTCAATTGAACTAAATCATCCCAAATACTTGGATTAACTCAATTGAAAACAAAATACATTATGATTAAGTCAAGAAGGTCATTTGACTCAATTGGATTCAACCAAATCCATTTAAGCCAAAATGGATTAAGTGTTGAAATAAGCAAACAACCAACTCCAAATTTCATGAAACTCATTAATTAGGGACATTATAAATGATTAAATGAACATAATTGAAGCCTAAGTCTAGCATCAATCCATCAAATGGAAGAAGATATGGCAAGTCAAAAGAGAAAATGCCCAAGTGGCATAATTCAAAGTGTTTGAACATGAACCTAGGCTAATCACCTTGGAACACATCTAAACTCATCCTAAGATGAGTTTAAGTGCATGACAGCCAAGATTAAGCATGTTAAGAATGTCCAAATTAGTCCAAGAGGAACAGAATATGCCATAAGAGGGAAAAAGGCCAAACCAAGTCAATGCCTTTCTCAAGCCCCAAGATTCTTTCCATGTATTCAATTTCAGTTGCTCCAAGGAATCCATAAGGAATGCCTGACCTTCTCACCTCCTTCAGCTTTATCATTTGGAGTTCAATTCCCTATGGCCAGTGACTTCCATTGAAATAAAATGAGAGAGCATTTGACCAATCTTAAAAAGGAGGGAGGAGATCAAATTGGGACTTTTGCTCGATTCCATCACCTTCTCAAAGAAAAATCGAATCTAATTATACCTTCCCCTCCTCCCAAACTTCCCTGATTGCTCTCAACACCAAACTCCGTCCAGTTGTGGCAGACATCCATCTCCATGTTGATCTAGAGGGAGGAAAAACTCTTTTCTTCCTCCAAAGGCTTCATTCACAACCTCAAGTATTTTTGAAACACAAATCACCATCGAGACCCAACACCGATGAGGTATAGCTGAAATTGACCTCCTTTGTATTTGATGTTAATCATTTATGAAGTGAGTAGATCCTAAGATCAATCAAGCCATATAAATCTATTCTAAATCATACCTTGATTATTTTGCAAGTGAAATCTTGAGATTTCATTGCACAGATCACTAGCGAAACCGCATCCTATCACCAAAAAATACGAAATTCATCTGGATCTCACGTGGTCGAATCGGGCACGTCCACGTGTAAAGTGACACCACGTGGTGTTGATGGTGGTAAATAAAAAATTTGGGTTTTTTGGATTTAAACAATTATAAATATACCATAAGCTTCAAAAAATTATAGAAAATAAAATATTCAACCACAAAATACAAATAAAGGCTCTATAAATTCATCTCGGTGAAGAGAATCCATTAATCTAAAAATCCCTAATTTTTATTGAGTATTTTTGAGTTAATTTGAGTTTTAATAAAAATAATCAAACTCAAAATAAACACAAAACATTAATCCAATCAATCTCAAACTTTGCAAATCAAAATTAAGGTTAAAACACACCTTAGATAAATTTTTTTTATACTTTATTGGTAAATAAATCTTAAAATATAAAATTATCAAGCCACAAGCCTTAATTTAATGACATAAAATAATATTAAATTATAAAAATTAGGAAAATAAGCTAAATCATCGTAATAAATCCTAATGAAGCTAAATATATCAATAAAACCTGCTGAAATCTCATAATCCCTAAAATGACCTAATTAAATATTTAATTAAATTAATTGATTAAATTAAATAGTCTAAACTTCAAAAAATTATAATAAATTAATCAAATATTTAAAAATTTTAAATAAACCTTCAATATATGCATCTTCTGGAAAGAAATATAGAAAAATTAAAACCCCTAATTAATTTTGTTTAATTTAGGCTCAATTTGAGTTTTAGTGAAATAATTAAACTTTAATTAGTCACAAATTATGCATCTGATCAAAGTGAAATTTTAGATAACTCAAATTGGCAAGGACCCTCACTTGCCATAAATATTTCAAAGGCAAATGATCTATAGATTGGAAGATATCAAATTTCTAATTCATAAGTTAATTTAAGTGAAAATTTTAAATTAGAAAATTATAAAAATTATAGAAATTTATAAAATTACTTTAACTCACTTTTACTAATATCTGAATACTTAAGAAAAATTTTCTAACTCTCTGAAGTTAAAGAACTTATTTAATAAAGTATTTAGGGTTTAAGGTTTAATGAAATAATGTAAGATATAGAACCTAATTAAAATTAAATCACCATATTCAATTAAATAACTGAAATCCGACATTAGCCAAGCTCTAAACTTTACATTAAAACAAGGAATTCATTAATATAAAAAAACCTTTAAACTTATGAATAACATAATCCCAAGTATAGAATAAAAGAGGAATGAAAATAAAATAATTCATTAATTTAATTAGATGTAGGAAAACTTAAGGAACTAAAACAGCTTAGGTTTGAGTTGGGTGCCCAAAGTTAATCAATTCCTTAGGTTTCTTAAATTAAGATGAGAACAAAAAAACTCCATCATAATGAACTAAACTAATTTTAACTTGTAAATTTTCATTAAACTTAATTTTAAAACAATAATTTAGAACACATAAGAAAATGCATTTTTTAAATGATGAAATTAAGATTTCTGAGGATTATTTAGGATCAATTAAATCAATTTATCTAAATAAACATAAATGAATGAATGAAATCATAACATAAAGTTAAACTCATAACATGAATGAATGAAACCAAATAAAATCAAAATACAAATAAAAAGTAATTGAATATAAATAGATGGAAAAGAATATGAAATTAAATATGGATAAAATAAATTATAATATACAACAACATAAAAGAGAAATAAATCAAATCAACTTGTTCAAATCCATAATATTAATAAAATAAATGAAATTAAATAAAACATATAAAATCAAATGAATAATGAATCAAATTAAAAAAGATTAAATATGAAATTAAGCTATAATATATAAACTAAACAACATCAAATATAAATGAGTTAAAATCAAACATGAAATGAAAACTAAACCAAACTAAATCATAATAACATGAACATTAAATTCCTAATTAAGATTTAAAGAAACATATTAAATCTTAATTAAAGATTATAAATAAAACTCATAAACCAAATCAAGAAATGTTTAATGAATTCAAGGGAAATGAAAAGAAGAATGAATCTTAATCAAATTTCTAAATAAAATTAAAATGTTAATCAGATCAAATCAAGCTCAAATAAATTTAAAGATACTTAAAGTTTTAGCTTGACCCTTAGAATGAATCGTTATCTTAGGATGAAGGTTTTATTAGGATTTAGGATGTTGAATAGAATGGGTTCCACCCAAAGTGGAATTTATTTTATTCTTTTTTCTTTAAAACTTAAACTTCATTTTAATATAGAATGAGCTTTAAAATAGAAACTAAAATCATAGACTTATTACATAATTTGAATTGAAACCATCTAATGATAAACAAAAAAATTTTTAAAAAAATGAATCAAAACTTGAACCTAAAATGCCTAGTAAAGTCATACCACACAAGCCCATTTCTTCACACACTAGATTATTAGGTCACCGACCTTAGACTTTGGTTTGGTTGATGTTCTATGATATTATATGATGTGATGTGAAATATTTTTTCTTATTTTATGATGTACTATTTTAGACTGAATGACTAAGATTAGTTGCCTGCTAGTTTGGATGGTAGGACATTCTTTTTAGCCAAATATTATTTTCTGCAATAGACTATGCAAAAAGGGACTCCTATAATAAAATATATATAAATGTTTTTTGCTTAAGTCTTTAAGTATAGTCCAATAGAATAGGTGGGCTTTGTAAGCAACTAATATTAAGCACGTATGTTTGAAAATATAACTATTGAAGTACTTTTTGTAATTCTTAATTTTCATTTTAAAAGGTTTAAGAATTTTATTTTTAAAATTTTAAATGTAATTTGAGCTTAGAATTAAGTTAATATTTATGGGGTCTAGGAATATTAAGAGCTGACCCTACCAACAGATGGGTATAGAGGTCCTTTGTGAAGCTTATAAAAGTCCTTAAAGAAGGATACAATCTTGAAGGAAGACTCCACAAATCTAAACTTTTAGTTCTAAGCTGGGCTATATGAGGGCAGAGCTCGGTAGGCCATTTTTCCCTTTCATTCCGGGGTGTACAATGACACTAACCTATTCTTATTAATTAAATTGTTGTGATTTATTTTGGGTGCATAATAGAAATTCCATGCTTTCTAGATTTCTTTATGTGTTGTGTTTTAGTGATGAATGCTTGGATGTTAGGCTCTTATAAAAAAAAATTAAATTTTCTACCCAACTTCAATCTAAATAACTTAAACAAAAATAAAGAAATTTGAAACTTTACACATAAATTAAAGCCTTGCTATTTAGCTATAACACCCAAGAGCAGGGGTGAATTGGGTTTTAAAAAAAAATAATTTCAGAAAATTTAATTTTAATATTTTATAGAAGACCTAAACCTTAAATGATTATGCTTTAATGAAATATAGTAACAATCTACAACAGTATAGAAAAATAAAGTGCAAAAAAATAAATAAAGAGAACATATAGATTTTTATGTAGTTTGGCCAAACCCCAAAAACTAGTCTACGCCCATGCCTAGTCACCCAGGCTAGAAATTCAATAAATCAAAGTTACGATTATAATAAATATCTCATACCCTCCTTTAAGGGCAAGTACAACCCAATACTGTACTTTTCATAATGGGTAAGTACAAGACAAAAATATACTTTTCTTAACAAGCATGTATAACTCATTAAGAAAATAAGAAAGAGGAATATGAAAGTATCTAACTGTCAATTTAAAAGTATTTTGCTCTCACAACCCAACTACAATAATATTAAGGGTTTAGGATTTAGGGTTTAGGTTTTTAGGGTTTACAATTTAGGGTTTAGGGTTTAGGGGTTTTTTAATACAAAAAAGATAGAAATTTTATTACCAGAAAAAGAAGATACAAAGTCCTTAAAGGGGATAAATCTCTAAGCTAATGCTCAAAAGAGCTACAATAAACCTAAAGAGATAAATCCTCTAACTAATACAAAAGTAGAATAAAGAAAAAAAAAAGTAAAAGCCCAAATCAGCAACATCACTTGACCTATTTGGGAAAAGATCAAACAAGTTGTAAGGCTCCAAACTTATAAAAATACCTACAAGATACTAAAGAGAAAATAAGTAAGTATATATGAAAATAACATTAAAGGAAAATAAGAAAGAAGGCTCAGGCTCAATCAAAATCCGTCTCAAGAAGAACACTATATGTGAGTATCCAAACTTCAATAAGAAGGGTTACAGTCACATATAATGCTACCAGCCAAAGAGAATGAAAGAAAAACATTAAAGCCATCACAGTCAAAGCACCTAACCAAAGAGAAATAACCACCAAGCTCCCAAAACCTATCACCACCAACATAGAAATAATAAGACACAAGGCCAGCACAACCATCCAAAGACAAATCACCACCAGCAAATAAGAAAGCAACAAGTCCAACCACTAAAAATAGAGAACACCAGCACCAGATCAGGGAAAACAAGCTAAGAAAAAGCAACAGCCTAAGCCAAACCAACAACCAAAGACCACCAAATCAGAGCACTAGCACCCTGAGAAAAAGATAGAGAGGAAAAACAATAGCCATAAAGCCAAATATAACCAACAAAGAAACAACCAAAGCACATAAGGCAACCAACCAAAACCAAAAGAGGGACAACTGACATAGCCAAAAAGCAAACATAGGCCACCAACAAACCCAAGAAACCTTCAAGGGTAACCACCCAGCCAACAAATAAATAAAGAAGCACCTGCCCAGAATAGGCCACAAACTAACCAGCAGCAAACCAGAGGAGCATAGCACAACCCCCTACAAACCCTAGAAAAAACATCCAACTAAGCACACAAGACTAGCCACCACCAAAATAAAATCAACAGGACAATAAAGCTAGCACAACCAACTAAAAAAATCAGCCCATAACCAACCACAAACCAGCCAGCAGCAAGTCAGAGAACAAAGAAGACCACAAAACGTCCTCCAAACCCTAGAACTAGAAGCACCAATCAGAACCTCAATAGAAGAAGAACAATACAAAGCCAAAAAGGTAGAAAAGCCCACCAAGGCCAAAATAGCAACAACAATAGCCACAGAAACAAACAAACCAAAACAAGCTCAGGCTCAGAGAAAATAGAAAGAAAAGAAAACATAGAATAAGAGAAGGTTTAGGAATAGAAAAAAAAAGATGAACTAGAATCAGCATGATAAGTCTAAGAGAAAAGAACCAGTAGATGCCTCTAACTCCCATAGAATAGAAAACATCAAATCTCCACATTCTAGAAAGGGTCGCAAATACATGCAAACTAAGAGAAAACTCATCATAGCCATCCCAACCATAAAATAGAAAAAAGACCAAACCCGAGAAAGACATGATCAGTAAAGGATAAGAAGAACACATCCAAATAAATAAGTGCAATAAAAGATTAATGCAACCTAATATAAGTGAACTGATTTTATCAAGATTAACCAATCCTCTAAGCATGAAAGGAAGATTATGATTAGAAAAAATAGTGAAGGCATTCAAGTTAGCACCCATATTAGCCAAAAAATCTGCACAAGCATTCCCTTCTCTTAAAATATGAGAAATTTTATAATTTATTTGAGAAAGAAGATTCTTAGTGCTATTAGATAAATAAAACAAATATGCATTACTAACTTTGTTAAAAGATAATAGATCAATCAAAAGAAGAGCATCCACTTCAAGCCAAATCTTAAAAATACCTTTGCATAGGCAAATAGAAAGAGCATGATAAACAACCATGAGTTTAACATAAATAACAGTGTAGGAAGATAAAGGGGCAGCAAAGGCACAAATCACCTTATCATGAGAATCTCTTAAGATACCACCACAGCCATATTTATCCTTAGAAAGAGAACCATCAATATTGACTTTAATAAAATCATCTTTAGGTTTAAGCCAATAGATAATTTTATAATTAATGAGAGTAGAAGAAAGAGGTAAAAAAATACCAAATTTGCTAGTAGTAAATTTATAACCTCTAAAATTAGACCATTTGATAAGATTAGCCTTAAACAAAGAGATGATTTTATCCTTGGATTTAGTAATGATATGTTTATGGTTCATATGGATATCCCTATGTTTAGCATCATTCCTGTCTATCTAAATATTGTCTGATTTTGGGATTCCCATTGTCAGCCCTTCTCATATACAATTATGTAATCCCATTATCGGGAAAACTTGTACTCCAAAACAAATATATAGTGGAAGCTTTTTTACTGGGCTAGGCCTCATGGTTTTTCCCTCTTTTCGAGGTTTTCCACGTTAAAATTTCTGGAGTTTTCTTGTTCACTCTTTAAATACTTGTGTGTGTGCTGGATTTCGCAACGAGGCTAAGGTGTAAAATTTTACTCTACCCCAACTGGTTTTCTAGCACTCAACAGTTTGATGCCGTCTATGGGAAACTAATTCCCATCATTTCATCTTGTATGGCAACCAAGTTTCCCATCAAGATTAAAACCACCATCGATGTGGAGCATTTCAAGCTTTTAAGGAGTGCAAGTGAAGAATGAAGATTCATCAAACTTCGTTCTTTCAGATTTTGTTGCTGGGGGGCAACTCTTAATCTTAGAAGATCGCCCATGTTAATATGTTAAGCATCTAATCGATTACCATCCCAAGAAACAAGTTAAAGTTGGAGGATATTTCAACATTGAGAAGAGATATAGCTTTGAAAATTATGATTTTCCAATCATACTCATGGAAAAACATGACCAAGGTTAAGGAGCAACTTTGATTACAACCACAAATGGATGTTTTGATTCGACCTCTTCCATACAGGTTAACGTCATCAAGTAATACTTTGTCAAACAACCTCGGATAGGTCAAAAATCCTCAGCGAATTCAATTCAATCTCTTCCATATAGGTTAACGTCATCGAGCAAAGAATCTGACAAACAACCTCGGATAGATCAAAACTTCACTCCTACTCCACACAGGTTAACGACATCGAGCAAAGACTCTGACAAATAATCTCGGATAGGTCAAACTTAGCACCTACTCTACACAGGTTAACGTCATCGAGCAAAGACTCTGACAAACAACCTCGGATAGGTCAAAACTCTGCACCTACTCCACACAGGTAAGAAGTCAACTAACACTTTGGCTAATACCTAGGATAGGTCAAAAGGTCCTTGGTGGACTTCCCACAACCTCTTCCATACAGGTTAACGTCATCGAGTAACACTCTGACAAACAACCTCGGATAGGTCAAAAATTCTCAGCGGATTCAATTCGACCTCTTCCATACGGTTAATGTCGTAACACTCGATAAACAACCTCGGATAGGTCAAAATCCGGATTCAATTTGACCTTTTCCATACAGTTAATGTCATCGGGTAACACTCATTATCGACCAAAGACTCGACAAACAACCTCGATAGATCAAAACTTCCCACACACAGTTAACGCTATCAAGCAAAGACTCGACAAACAACCGGATAGGTCAAAATCACGATCCAATTGACCTCTTCCATATGTTAACGCCATCGAAAGTAACACTCGACAAACAACCTCGATAGGTCAAAAATCTCGAATTTAATTTAACCTCTTCCATATGTTAAGGTCATCGTAACACTCGACAAACAACCTCGATAATCAAAATCCTCGCCGATTTAATTCGACTTCTTCGTGGAGGTTAATGTCATCAAGTAACACTTTGACAAACAACCTCGATGGGTCAAAATCTCAATTCGATTCTACCCCTCACATGCAAGTTACATCAAGTAACATCATGGAGAATGATACTTTAAAATTATCTATCAGACTTTCTGAGTTGCTCGAATGACGGTTCCTAATTAATGCTTCCCCGCCATCTTGACAGTTATCAACTGTTGAACCATCCATTGAAGTTTCAAGAAATCCAATTTCCTATAAGAAGAAGTAGGAACTACGAATCATCGTCGATCATCACCGATGCTACGCATCACAATGCCGCTTGCCGCTAATTTACCACCTCTGCCGGCTACCAACCACTATCACGGTTACCGCCACTACCGCTTTCACCGATCACCACCGCCACTATCGCTGGAATTCACTGGTCACTACCATCATCGCTGGCTATCCCTACCGAGATAATCGACATTACTACGCGCTGCCGCTGCTGTTGACACCCTTTGTCGGCCTAACCACCGTTGCTGGTTACCGCATCAATTATCGCTTCATATTTCACCATCTTTTTCCGGTTATCTCGACTACTGGAGGTTATTCGCTTTATCGACTACTATCGCTAACCACTACTCGGCCGCCGCTTATCGCCGCCACTCGGTCATCACTGCTGCAGATTACCACCATCGGCCACCTTCGAATTATCGCCGCTTTCTCCGGCTCCACCATCATCGCCGGTCATCACCGCTGACTCGCCACCGGCCATCGTTATCGTATCGCCAACCACCGCTCGCTATCGCCACCGATGATCGCCCAAACCCGACGGGCGACGCTTCTTCTGTGGAAAATTGAGCCTTTGTCATGAACTACGGGTCTTGATCACCTCCGAACCTGGTCGGTCAGACGATGTCAATTGACACCTCTTTCAAGGGAAAACTAGAGCCTTGTCATATGAACTACGGGTTTTGATCTCCTCCGAACCCGGTCGGTCCGACAAGGTCACTTGCAATCTCTTTCGAGGGAAAACTGGAGCTTTGCCGTATGAATTACAGGTCTTGATTGCCTCCGAACGACCTCCTCTTAAGAAGAAGAGGGACACTCCAGCATATGAGGAGTGTGCCTTCTCCCTTAGCCCTAGGGGGATTTTTATAGACCCCCTATAGGGGCAAAAAAAAATCAAAAATCGCTAAAAATCGCCCAAAATTGACCAAAACCGTTCAAAATTGCTCAAAACGGATGGAAACGGCCCAAAATGCGCGAAAACAAACATTTTGCTCATGGGCACAAGAGGACTAAGCGTCATGGCACAAGCGTTGTTTGCACTGCTTCCCCCGTTCGCCTTCCGCAGACCGACCGCCTTGGCTCACCCACCGCATGAGTCCATTTTATGACCATCATGGATCTGCCATGACCCGCCTCGCTTTTACCATTCCACGAACCCGATTTCTAAGGCCCACTCCACGAATTCTAAATTCAGTCTGATCCATTGCTCGGCCTGACCATAGTAATCGATTGACATATTGCCGCCACGCTCCCACAATCCGTCTGCTGCCATGCCTCACACCGAATTCCTCCGCCATTCGGTCCTTCTCCAGAAATAGCTCTGTACCTTCCCAAACCCACAACCCGCCGACTTTCCTCCAAACCTTCACACCACGGCCCATCCCTTCAAATCACGGCTCAGGCTCGCCAAAGACCAGAAATATTCGGGATGAGTCCATAACCTCAAACCTTGCTGCACTATACACATTTATGCCCCGCAACCGCTGCGTGATCATAATTTTGTGCTCCCATGAAGATCTGTTCTCTCAAAATGTATGGTTAATGGACCCACAAATTTCATTGAAGAATCTATTATTTTCAAGTATTCAGCATATATATTTTTGGATGATTAAGATAATATTATCCAAAAATAGGGGGCAACTGATATGACCCTGAAAATTCCACTAGTCGAAGCATGAATCTTGATGTCAAAAGCAATCTGATTCTGAATCAAGACTAACCGAGATCAAGCGCTTATTATCCTTTAAGCATGAAGGGAAGATTAAGATTAGAAAAAATAGTGAGGGCATTCAAGTTAGCACACATATTAGCCAAAAAATCTACACAAGCATTCCCTTCTCTTAAAATATGAGAAATTTTATAATTTATTTGAGAAAGAAGATTCTTAGTGCTCTTAGATAAATAAAACAAATATGCATTACTAACTTTGTTAAAAGATAATAGATCAATCAAAAGAAGAGCATCCACCTCAAGCCAAATCTTAAAAATACCTTTGCATAGGCAGATAGAAAGAGCATGATAAACAACCATGAGTTTAACATAAATAACAGTGTAGGAAGATAAAGGGGCAGCAAAGGCACAAATCACCTTATCATGAGAATCTCTTAAGATACCACCACAGCCATATTTATCCTTAGAAAGAGAACCATCAATATTGACTTTAATAAAATCATCTTTAGGTTTAAGCCAATAGATATTTTATAATTAATGAGTAGAAGAAAGAGGTAAAAAAATACCAAATTTGCTAGTAGTAAGTTTATAACCTCTAAAATTAAACCATTTGATAAGATTAGCCTTAAACAAAGAGATGATTTTATCCTTGGATCTAGTAATGATATGTTTATGGTTCATATGGATATCCCTATGTTTAGCATCATTCCTGTCTATCTAAATATACTAAATGATAATGATAGCCAAAAATAACTTTAATATGACCTTTGGAACTATTAAGGAAATAATTCTCAAGAAAATTCATAAGAGATAAAGTACCATCAAAATGAGAAGTATTAAAAACATCATCATACCAAATCCATACTTTGGCAGCTATAGAACCATTAACAAAAACATGATTCACATTCTCAACATAATAACAACATTGGCATTTAGAAGTTAAGTAAATCTTTTATTCCATAATAAAAAAATCCACAGCAATATAATTTCTAAGAATCCTCCAAACTAAAACTAAAAGACGAAAAAAGGGATAATGTGGTTCCATATTTTAGAAAAGATAAGAGATTTTAAATTTTTAACTCTAATAAAATGTCACATATCTTTAAAAACAAAATCACCAGAAGGTGAAAGTTTAGAAAGAATTTGATCATGTAATTGGGAATCACATTGAATATTACAAATTTTATTTAGAATATAATGTGGAATTAAATTATTTAATTACTGCACATCCCAATTATTCTCCTTAAGAAAATGGTGAGCTTTTAAAGTAGAAGTAGAATGAGTAAAAAAAGAGTCAATAGATCCATCTCCAAGCCAAATATCTTGCCAGAAATAAGAAGAACCAAATGTTGACCTCACTTTTGGAGTGAGGACTCATCCTTCCCATCTCAGACCTAGGAATCTTCTAAGCATTAGGATTTTCTTAGTCATAGGACACTTCTAGTGACTAAGGGGACACTAAAACCAATCCTAGAGACTTAGGAAGGTATACCTCAAGCTTTGGTCATATCTTAGGATAAATAGGTTCTACCTATCATGTGGCCTAAACCAAAACCCATGTTTGTCCACTCATCTAAAATCAAACTGAATCCAACACAATCAACCACAATTGGATTTTGTTTTATATCCAAGCTCCATGCCAAATTAACTTAACCCATAACCTAAATCAATTCCACCATCATCCCATGATCCGATGATCCAAGCCAATTCAATTAAATCAAATCCAATTACTTTTCATAAAAGTACTCCATCCATTTAATACTTATTTCAAACCCTTCCAACACTTGTAATTAAACCAATCCAATCAAACGAATCCAATTAACCCAAGTTGACCCATTTAAACCAAAAGGTCTAAATGAGTCAAAATCTAATTAAATCTAAATCAATTGCAATCAAAGCCATCAATCAACCCTAAATCCATAATTGAACACTTCTCAACACCCAATTCAATCCAACTCAACCGAATCAACCCATTTGGTCCACTTGATCCAAAGTGGCCTAAATGACCAAATTAATTCAAACTTCAATCCAACCCAATTTAGATTAAATCAACCCTTTAAATACCTTCTATAATGATTGTTGATTATTTTGATTGACCAATTGCAATCAATTGGGTGAAACTAAGCCAATTTGATCACTTGATTCAAGTTGACCCACTTAAACCATATCGACCAAAATGAGCCAAATTTCATTCCAACCTTAATTAATTACCAATGACTCCCATTAATTATAAATTAATTATTGAACATGACTCAACCACCAGTTGAACCCAATCAAGCCAATTTAGCCTCTTGACTTAAGTTGACCCAATTTGACCTAAAGAGCTAAATTGAGTCAAATTAAATCCTAAACCCAGTTGATTTAAACAAATGCTTTTGATCAATAACAAATTGATTATTGAACATGATCCAACATTGAATTGAATCCAATTTGATCAAGCCAACCCAATTGACCCATTTAGGCCAAATTGACCTAAAGGGTCAAATTGAACTAAATCATTCTCAAATCCCAATTAATTCAAACCAACACCTACAATTATCTCAAATTGATTATTGAACACATCCAAACCCTCAAATTGACCTAATTTTACCAATTAGTCAACCTGACCCAATTGAAACCCATTTTACCCATATGGGTCAAATTGAGTCAAACCCATCTAAACCAAGTCCAAAATCCAACCAAACTTGGCATGACTCATCCTTGGGTCACCATGGGTTAGTCCAAATGGGCTAAACCCATGGTGAACCCAATTTAGGTCAAAACCCTTGAACCAACCTACCTAAATAGAATACAATCCCCATTTGAATGGTCTCACCTACTCCCCAAGCCATGACAGCCACCCTTAGCTCATTTTGGACACTAAGACCACTGACCCAACCTGACTTAAGGTTATTGGGTTTATCCTTTGGTCATGAGAGGGTGAGCTTACCCTTAGCCCACCATTGGTTCACTTGGAGGAAGAGGTACACCTCATGCCAGTCCATGCAGCTGCCTTAGCCTCTCAAGCTCTTCCACCTCAACAGTCCACTAACATCTCTGGCCACCTACCCCAGTCAGACGACTGCCAAAGGTTAAGCTAATCTCAGCCCTTGGTTCACTTCGGGAGGAGAGTATACTCCTCCCCATCCATTCAAACTTTATATAGAGCTTTGTGGTGTTTATTTTTCATTTATTGGGTTTCATTTATGGGGGGACACTACACAGATCTTAGGGTGTACTTATTGAGGTGATCGAATATGACATCGAGGAATAGTGTACTATCTCAAAAGATAGAAGTCACTACCTTATAATGGACCTAATCACCTAATAAGGACTACTAAGGCATGATAGGTCTTCGAATATACCAGAGATTTTTCCCTTACTTTACATGGATGAATAAAGTAGGGTTTATTTAAACTGAGTTCTAAAGTTCCCTATGAGGGCAAGCCCCCATAGTTAATTACATCTTAAGAAATATGAATCTCTTAAGAATACTCTTAATTAAAGTAGGTGATTATTATTTCCAAAGAATTCAAAGATAGGACTATCAATAAATTAGTTGTATTTTAGAAAATCAAGTGGGATGGATGAAAAGGAGAGAGTTATTATCAAAACCAAAGGAGATGAGTAGGGAGTGCTCATGATATTAAGAAGCCTAATGAACACTCCAATCTATCCAATGGTTGGGATTTATATTTTTGAAATTGAAGAGATTTTATATGTTTGAGTTGATATTTCATTAGAAAGCTAGAACGTTATACTCTAATAACACGAGATTGTTAGGATGCCTTAGAGATGAGGATTTATGCCTGTAGCCCAAAGGAAGATGGCAATCTCAGATCCTAAATTTAGAGAGCTTTGGCAAGGTCCAATGCATAACCTAAATCTTAGGCAAAAGTGCATATATGATTTACCTCCACAAGTGAGAGTAAACTAGGCTTATTACCGCTTGGAGTGACAGCCAGCTAACTCCTCCTACACTTTAAATCCATGTATGCAAGTCATATGCTTTTGAAAGATGGCTAGGTTATTATTATTTAAAAATAAACTAAGTCCTTAAACCCACTCCCTAAGAGACTAGAGCATGAGGGGTATGAATAATGACTTAGTCTAATGTAAATTTTATCAAATTTTATTTAATTTAGAACCCTTTATTTTAACATAGGCTATAGGATTTTGTATGCCTAAATGCATGAGAAGTTGATTATGGGCCAAATCGAAAGAAAAAGATGTGATCTTCCATCATAGGCTCTCAAAGGTTAATCCCTTACTATCTGGCAAAGATGGAAGCCCTCCCTTAAGAAGAGTGAAATCAGATGATTATGCATGATGTTAAACATATAATATCCAGCTAAGGGATTTGCTACATATTTTATTATCTTAATTTAATACCTAAGCTTTTATATGAGGTTATGAGTTATTTTAGAGGTTTAGTTATGAGTTATTAGTTTGGGTAGAAAAATTAATTTTTTATCCTAGGAGCCTAATCACATCCAGGCCATACAATAATTACCAATCATAAAGAAATTATGAAAAGACATGCTTTTTATAATGCACAAGCTAAACAAAACATTAAATAATTTTATAATGCTATCACAAAAGAATAAAAGGCTGATGTGATCGAGTATCGTCGTACAACCTGAAAAGAAGTGTGGGTAGCTGAGCTCTACCCTTATACAACTCAGATTATAAAAGAATAATTATAATTACAAATGATGAATATTATGGGGGGTATTCATTCTTCATCTCTTCATCTTTCATTTCTTCATCTGATTTGCTTCATTTATTTCTTTCTTTTGGCTTGATTTGGATGTGCTTGCTCCAAAGGCATCAAATGGTACATAAGACATGGTCTTATAACCAAAGCTCACCTTAATCCCCCATAACACTTATCCTAATCCTAATACAAAATTACATTAAAAGAAGGAAAGTAAATCTAGTTACACCTGTAAAATAAATATTAGCTAAACACACCATACACCCCAAGCAGTTATATGAATAATTTGAACTTAGCACCCCGCACATGGGTAACCAAGCCCACCTATCTTAGCTTGGATTATGTTTAGGGGCCAAGCAACCCGCACAACAAAAGTATTTATATTTTTTATTACAAGGGCCCCTTAAGCATAATCCCCTATAGAAAACATAATTAGGCTAATGTCAGCCTAACATCCAGACTACGCACATACACTCTAACATCCAGTCTATAATAATACACCACAAAACAAGCATACATCAAAGCATACACTGCCCTAACATAAAGCTAGAAGTGGTGACTTAATCTAATGTGTGCGCATTAAAGCTTGTGTGGTATGTCCTAACTAGGCTTTAGAGTTATAATTTTGCTAATTGTGAAATATTTTATTTATAAAGGGTTGATTTCTCTTTAAGTGATATAATTGATTTGAATATTTTACTTAGTGTTTTCTTTTGTTTCATATGGCTTACACTTAACAACTAAGTGTTATAAAGAGAAGAAAGAGAGGGGACCTCTCTTTCATCCCTACCTTAAGTCATTTCTAAAGCAAGTTAATCAATTCCCTTTAGTGAATGGCTTATTACATGCTTTAATTACCCCTAAGTTTAGGTTCACTCTAAATGACCTTATTCACTAAGAAAGGCATCTTAAGATTAATTAGAATGAATTACTATCACATAACACATGTTTATTCATTTCTTTCCATCATGTCTATCATGCATGTGATCAACTCCTAAGCATACCTATGCATACAATGTATGTCTTAACACACTTAAATGATGAATGCAATGAAGTGTGTTTGGAATTTAAATATTTTATTTGATTGAATTATGAATGCATGTCTTTTTAATAGAAAAAAGGATTTTCATCCGTTAACTAAGTACATATTCACATGTATAAAAGTTTTAAGTGAGCACATCACCGTAGCTCTACACTAAGGGCGTAAGGTACAAGACCTAAAGCCTCGTAGCCCCGGGATGTCTAGACTAATATACAACTTTTTTTATATACATATGGATGTATAAGCAACTCTAAGAATAGGAAAACCCATGCAAATGTTATATTTGATTTATGATTCTTATTCATTGGTCATATCATACATGCATAGGTATAAGAGTTTTAAATGAGTACGACTCCATTGTTCTACACCAGGGGTGTAAGATACAAGACCTACTTAGGGCTACATAAAGCCTTGCAACCCCGAGATGTAAAGACTAATATACCACTTTTCATATATACATATGAAAGTACAAAAAGAACCCCAAGAATGAAAAGTCATGCATGAAGTCATATTTGATTTGATTATATGATTTATATATGTGATATGAAATTCTTCCTAAGTCTTAGCATAGAGATGCATAAGAGTATATTTAGAAAAATATTATGTTCTTTTCAAATGAACTATACATTTGGAAATCCCATGTAAATCCATGTAAGGTAAGGAAAGAAAACTTCATATTACATATCTTATATTATCAACACATGCAAACTTATAGATATTTGTAATTAACATCACTTCATATATTATAATTAATTTATGGGCTTTTGAAGATAACTTTTGATTTACTAGTAATAATAGCCACACCTATTTTTAATTTAAATCAACGCATATAATTTGACAGAAAAGAAACCATTTTATTTAGTTAATTTTAAAAGAAATGATGCATGATTACACATGTCAAGCAACATTTAATATAATTAGAAAGAAATAAAGGAACATAAGCACATGATCTCATTCATTCCAATTAATTCCTAAGGACAATCATACTAAATAAGGCTATTTAAAATAAACCAAAGTTCTTTGATGATATTTTTAATTTTGAATTTGGTTTGATTTAGAAAATGAAAGAGGTTTGCTAATCCTAATCCCACTCCCCATGTGTGAGTTAATTTGGTTTAATGAAGAAGTAATTAAGTTGATTTTATGGTTTAATTAGGTTAAGGTATGAATTAAACCAATTAATTAACCCTTACTTACACCACCTTAAGTTAATTAACTAATTAATAATGAGCCAATATGATATGCAACCATATGAAAAGTAAATTAGCAATACTTCTAAGAAATGAAAGGGGCCTAATGCAATTGGCTTTAATTAGGCTTAAGGGATCTCACTTAACTACTTTTATGGTTTTCTCACACATGTGAGCTAAACCATAAACCCTAAATATAGGACTCCTCTTAGACATTAAGAGTTCCTTAGTCTTAAGATACTTCTAGTGATTAGGTGAACACTTAACCTAATCTTAGAGACTTAGAAGAGTTATCCATAAAAATAGGTTATGCCTTAGGGGTATTAGAAAAACTTGCCCTATAAGTTGAGCTAAATCCTTACTTCCTTCAAGTCAATCTCCAAATTCAAATCAACCTCAAATCCAAACCAACTTTAAATCAAAATCAACTCCAACTTATGTGATTTTTCTCAAATCATTCAAATTAATTCCAAATCAAATCTTAAATCAATTCCAACCCAATTGATTTTCTCAAACCAACAAAGCAATTCTAAAATCTAAATCATGAATCAATTCCAAATGATTGAAATCCATGATCAATTTTAATTCAAAGATCTTTTTCTAAGTCATTTTGATTTTATCTTATGGACTTAGCTCAAATCAAATCCAAATCAATTCAAACTCAAAAGATTTTCTCACAACCCATTTAGATTATCAATTATATTCATAAATATAAATGAAATATAAATTTAAATAACCAAAACTAAATTCAAAACTCAAACCCAAATCCAACCAAAATCCAACATACTTCTTCAAGTCAAATTCTTGAATTTAGCCAAATTAAACTCAAATAAATCCAAACCCATAGATTTTTCTCTTCAAATAATCAACCCTACAATCACAAACCAAATATAAAAACAAACTTCAATCATCAAACTAAAATAAACCTAACCCAAATCAAACCCATGTTTATCCTTTGAACTTGAAATTTTCAAATGAATCAAAACCCATTTGACTCCAAATCACTTGCAAATAGATTTATATTTCAACCATAAGTCTATATGTGAGTTTAACCAAACTTGAATCAAGCCTTGATCAAACCAATTAACTCATTTAGGCTCACTTAACACAAAGTGACCTAAGGCATCTTTTTGAGCCAAATTCTAATCCAACCCAAATTGGATTGAACTAAGCCCACCTAAGCCTCTCATTATGAGCAATAATCATCTTAAGATGATCAATCACCCAAATTGGGTCAAACCAAGTCAAACCAAGCTGTTGACTAAGCCAACACTTAACTAAAATGAAACTCAAACTAGCTGAAATCCACTATAGGCCAAATTAATTGAAACCATTGATTTAAACCAATCCACCATCAATGATTAAACATGATCAAGCCATCAATTGAACCAAACCAAGCCAAATTGGCCACTTGACCCAAGTTAACCCAACTTGACCTAAAAAATCAAGGTAAAATATTGACCTAAGCCAAATTGATTGCAATAAATAGGTCAAATTCTTTCTAAATCACTTGTTGAACTTGACCAAGCCTCAATTGGCCAACTAGACCCAACCTAGCCCAATTGGCCATCAACCCAACTTGACCTAAACTATCAAGTTGACTTAAAATCAAACCAAACCAAACCAAAATTGATTGAAACCAAAGCTTGCAATACATTTCAAATGTTCAACCAAGCCTAAACCAACTTCTGACCTAACCCAATTGGGTCAAATGGGTCAAATTGGTCAACTTGACCCATTTGACATAAATGAACTCAAATGAACCAAAACCAAATATAAATCAAATTGAACCAAACCAAAGATACCAAAATATTTTAAATGATCATATGAACTTTACCTAACCCTTCATTTGACCCAATTTTTACCAATTGGTCAACTTGACCCAAGTTGACCCATTTTCACCTAAATGGGTCAACATGAGCCAAATCATATCAAATAAACTCTAAATTCATTGAAAATTAGCACAACCCATTTTTCAATCATTCGAAATCTACCCAAATTAAAATCAAAGTTAAATGACCATTTTACCCCTAGATCAAAGGGTAACCTATGATCAAATTCACTTTGAATTTGATCATACTCCAACTCCAGACCACTTAGTATCCTCTTAGTGGTCCATTTGGACACTAAGGGAGGTGGTGCACGTGACCCAATGGGTTTGGGTCATCCAAACCCAACCCAAAGTTAAAATCAACACCTTCACTTAAAATTTTCTACATGGATCACCTCACATCCTCATTTAACACATGTATAACTCCACACCACCACTCCTCTACCAAAACTGAACCACATGGAGCTCATAAAAACCAAAACAACCCACTCCATGAAGGCAATTTGATCAAAATGGCAATGAGGCTCTCGGCCATCCGATCCAAGTAAGGGTATATATACTCCCCCTAAATTCATTCCAATTAACCACCCTTGCATTTGATTGAGCTCAAAGGACCTAAGGCAAGCTTCTCCAAGTTTTCCAAGCACTCTCAAGCTCAATTGAAATTCCCATTCTCAGTTTTGCCTAAGCTGAAAATGAAGGAGGTGAGGAAGATTTCAAACTCACTCAATTCTCAACTAAACTGCAATTCCTCTTGCAAGCACCATCAAGTCACTAAGTCGAGCTCATCCAAAGCAAATCCCAAGCATCCAAGCCACGAGAAGGGGGATTTAGACCAAAGCCGCAAGCCATTGAAGCAAGCTTTGGTCAATTGGAAGATCCATTATATACTAAACCCTCAAACCTTTAACAGGGCTTCGTCTACACTAGAAGAAGGTACCCCGATGGTTAGAACTGTCGGTGATAGCCTCAAGCTAGCTATGATTTAAAACTGAGCTTAAGTTAGAAAATCTTTGGTCCTTTGTGAAGGGAAGTGTAATCTCATTGAATTTCCACTGTTGGATGTGCTTCTCCTTGCTTCTTGATGGTGTGGGTTGAATCTAGCCCAATCCGAGCTTAAGGAGCTCAGATCAATCCATGGAGGACAAACGATCTCCGTCTCCCACAGGCGAGGGCAGGGATAAATCATGGACCATCCATCCCATGTGTTTTGGATGGACAATCCTGATTAATTTAATTATATCCTCTGATTTATCCCTTCATAATCACAGGCTTGATCCTGACCGCCCGATCTTTGATCAAACAGTCCAAGGGAAAGCGTGTAGCACCACCAACTGATGTGGCATGTGATTTGACAACTTAAATAGCCAATCCATGGCCGAAAGACGCCAAGGTCCATGTGGCATCGATGGGATTAGTTATACAATTAGGATATTTAATGACCTACTAATCACATAAACTTCAAAAATTCATAACTAAATATAGAAAAATTCAAAAAATGCAAACTCAACTTCATTTTAAAGATAATTAAAGGGGAAATAATATACAATTAATTTTGAATAATTTTGATCAGTATGTTTCACTCAATTTGGGTTTTACTAAGAATGTAATTATGTTAATTACTCTTTAATTATTTCATTAATTAATTCCAAACTTCTTAGGTATGTTTAGTCGGATGACTTCAGGCTCCGCTAATTTTCTTGAAATTTATTACTGATTGAATTAGGGTAATTACTTGATTCATTTCTAATCACTCTCTTAATTATTTAAGTGATTAATTAATCTATTAAAAAGTGATGAATCCATTAATTGGGCTTGCTAATCACTATGAAATGTTGAATAAACATAAGGAATGAGATTAGGATTCCTTTTTCCATTCTCTTTTCTCTAAGTTCACTCCATTTGGAAAATATTTAATCAAGTTATAATTAATGGCTGAATCACTTCATTAATAAATTCAATTAATCAAAATTCAAAATTAAATCATTCCAGAACTCAATAATCTTAATTCTTGGGTAGATACTTAGGTGTTCAATAACCTAAGTGGCTTTTAAGGAAATCATACTCAACTCACATGTGTGGGAAGATTATGAAAGTACATAATTAAACCCTTTAGCTTAATTAAACATAATTGTCATATTGTTAGGTTGTTATGTTAAAGTGGTGTAGGTAAGGGGTAATTAATGAATTTAACTTACACCTTAACCTAAAAAATACATAAAAGCAACTTCATTGTTCTAAAAATTAAACTAAATTAATTCACACATGGGGGAAATGTGGTTAGGACCAACAAACTATTTTTACATTTCCTAAAATCAAATCAAATTCAAAACTAAAATAAAAATTGCTCTTAAATAATTTTGGTTCACTTTGAATAATCTTATCTTATAGGATTGTCCTTAGGAATTAATTAGGGTGAATGAAGTCATATGCTTACATCACTTTATTTCTTTCCAAGTATGTTAAATGTTTTTTTTTCATATGAAAATCATGCATTCATATCTTTTAGAAAAATCAAAATAAATGAAATGTTTCCTTTATGTCAAATTGCATATTTTGGCTAAAGTAAGGATATGAATGGCTATTATCTCTAATAAATCAAAAATTATTTTAAAATCTATAAATCAAAGATCATAAATGAAGGTATGCTACTTATAAATATTTATAAGCTTGCATATGATTATAATATAAAAAGTATTATGTGTTTTTCTTGTCTTTTATTAACATAGATTTGTATAGGATTTGCAAAGTGTATAGTTCATTTGAAAATAACATAACACTTACTTAAATCCATTCCTATACATTTCTATGTTATGACTTAAGAAGGATCTTCACATTCACATATGTAAATTACACAACCAAATCAAACAAACAAACATAAACCTTTTGCATGATTCTTTTTCCATTTACTTTTTTTTTTGTACATGCACATGTATTTAACAAAAGTGGTATACTCCGACATCTTGGTGAGGTTTTAAGTAGCCCCCAAGTCTTGTACCTTACACCTGTGATTACTGGGGTGGGCAATTGCCCACCCTAAAAAAAAATATTATGAGGGTATTTTAGTACATTTTCTTTAAACTCTCCTCCCCCAAAATAAACCCTCAAAGGCCCAAGCGAAAATTCACCTCTTCAAAATACAAAGTCAGATCCTATTTCATCTCCCTCTCTCTCACACTGACTTGCCCACCCCTCAGAGGAATATTCTCCCTCATTTTGATCATCAGCCGATCTGGGACACCGTCCGCCATTGCCGCCATCCCATGGACCGTTGGCCCACTTCATCGCTGAGTCAAACTTACAGATTCCTTCCTATTTAGGTTAGTTTTATTCAACTCTTAGTTTGTGAAAAATGAGTTTTCTCTTTGAAAATTTTATTTTATTTTTAGTTATTTGTGTGGTTATTTCATAGTCTCCTTTGAATGAAAAGAATTTTAGGCATTTTCTCAACAAAAAAAGATAGAACCTTAATTTTTGAAATTATTTTGTTAGTTTATTTTAGTTTGGCTTTGGACATGAGGTGCCAGATTTATTAATTTCTAGTTTGCATCTTGATTATTTTGTTTGTGAATTGAGAAGTTTTTTACTCAACCTCAATATTGAGCCAAGGTTGTCATCCTTACCTTGGATTTGGTTGCTTGGAATATCATGTCTTTAACTCATTTGTTGGAATGTTGGTTCTTTTCTTGAATATAGATGAACCAATGTATCTTTTAAATATGGTTTGTTTGGGTTCATGATCACTAGTTATTGGACTTGGTTTAACCCATGCTTATTGAACTAATGAGTCCTCTTAGAGCTATGGAATTTCATTGTCCGCTGGTCTTTACTACTTGTATGTCAACATGCTTAGCTAAAGATGGTTGTGCACTTATGCATGCCTTTTTCAACTTGTTTTACTAGACAAAGTCTTGCTTGGTCTTTTGACTTGTTGAACATGGTGGAAATATCTTAAGCTTTCTGTAGAGCTTTTAAACTTTCATTTTATTTTATGACTTGTCCTTTGAGCTTGTTAGTCATGGGGCTATCCTTTGCTCAACCACTGGGTTTGTACATTATGTTTTCATGTTTTGTGACATATTTTCCTTTAGGCTTGATAAGTTTATGAGAGTAGAACATATATATAATACTTCTTAAAATATTAGCTATATTTATTCGTGGCATAGGTCTTGCACCGTTTATATTGATGAGCTGATATACACATCTTTTGTATGACTTTTTTGATAAAGAGAACTTCCCAATTTAACTCTAATTTTTCATTACATAATAATGGAGAATCATGGGTATTAGAAGTATGAAGTTCAATTTTCTTTGAAATTCTTGGGATAGACCATGCATAATGAGATATAGCCATTTTTGTTATGCAATGCATTTAATTTTGTTGATACTAGAGTTGAATTTCATCTAGACATATTCCTAAAGTTTCATTTGTATGCCTTCTTTTCAATATCCAATATCATTCTCCTTTGAGATTATTTAACAAATGCTATTGATGACAAGCTTGTGCGCAGTTATCCTGCGGCCAAGTCTAACACATATTTGTAATTACAAGAAAAGTAGTCCTTAAATTTGTGTATTAATCATTAGATTAGGGAATTCAAAGTTATTTTTTTATCAAATGTATTAATCATTAATTATATGCTTTATGCAGGTGATATTGAAGGATTAGGCTATTCAATAATTTTTTCAGTGCAACATTCTTCTCAATCAATTAAGGTAATAGCATTTTTAATTTTAAGCAGGCCGAAGGTGTGCCTTTTTTTAAATATTGTTGGTTTAATTTTATTTTAAAAAGGCAGAAGGTGTGCCGTTATTCTTGAGATATTATGAATTTGTTTTGAAAAGGTTGAAAGTGTGTCATTATTTATTGATTTATTTTTATTTGCATTCTACTATCATATTTAGGATTTTTTAAATGGATCATTATTTAAAGAGAAAAGAACGAGTTGATTTTGTTATCGATAATCTTCTGGCTGATCCTGGGCTTCGTCCGTTGATTTGGAGTTATGATGTTAATGACAGAGATAATGAGAGCATATTTGGTAAAGGGCCACATCAATCCAAAAGTCATAATTTTCCTCAATAATGATAAATACATTGCGTAGATTTAATTCAAAGTGGTTTGAGGAATATCCATATTGGTTAGAATATAGCATACAGAAAGATGCTGCATATTGTTTATATTGCTATTTATTTAAGCCTCAAGAACAAGTTACTATAAATCAAGGAGGTGGAGATTCATTTATCAAGGATTTAAAATTGGAAAAGAAAAGAAAAATTCTTAGCAACATTGGTGAACACAGTGCATAATAGGCAAGACAAAAGTGTGAAGATCTAATGAAGCCTCAAACACAAAGTATCTCTACTATGTGGTTCAAGAGAAAGATGAGAGAAACAAAAAGAGTATAGGGTAATGTTGACAAAATTGATTGTGTTAGATTTCTTTATGATAAGGATTACCATTCCGCGGGCATGATGAATCTTTTAATTCGTTAACCAAGGAAATTATTTAGAATTATTCCATTTTCTTGCAGATCATAATGAAGAAATTAAAAAAGTTACATTTGAAAATGCTAGTACAAAAGTACAATTGACTTCACTAGTACAAAAATAACTTTGTCAAGCTGCATCATCTGAGACTTTAGCTTCTATCATCAAAGATATTGGTGATTCTTACTTTTCTATTATTGTGGATGAAGCTCGTGATGTATCAACAAAGAAACAATTATCTATCTAGATATGTTGATAAAAGGTCAAGTTATTGTAAGATTTATTAGATTAAATAGTCATTGCACTCAAGAAAACACTTGAAGCTATACTAGCTAAACATTCATTGCTTGCATAGGATACGAGGTCAAGGCTATGATGGGGCATCCAATATCGAGGTGAATTTAATGGTTTGAAGACACTCATTCTTAATGATAATCTCTATGTTCATTGTTTTGCCCATCCTTCAATTATATTTAGTGGTTATAGCAAAAAAATATTGGCAAGTGAAGCATCTATTTGAGATCACTTCAAGAATTTTAAACACAATTGGAAGTTCTTGTAAGAGAAGTGACATTTTAAAACTATTCAACATGAAAAGGTTATTTTACAACTCCAAACAGAGATTTAATTAAGGATGGTTTGAATCAAGAAACTAACCTAAACGATGGTGACACTCATTGGAGTTCACATTTTCATAGTTTAATTAATCTTATGAAGATGTATGCATTGGGCTCAAGTGCTTGAGATAGTAAAAGAGATGGAGTACATGATCGAATCTTGAAACTGGTGTTTTAATTAGTGCAATGGAGTCTTTTGATTTTGTATTCACTATGCATTTGATGATTGATATTTTAGGTATCACAAATGAATTATCACAATCTCTGCAAAGAAAAGACCAAGATATTGAAATTGCAATGAAATTATGCATATCCAAGCAACAATTACGATAAGAAATAGTGGATGAGATTCCTTATTACATGAAGTGTCACTTTTTTGTAATGTTTTTGAGATTGATATTCCAGATATGAGTTCTACCTTTAAAACTCATCAACGAACTATACAGGGAGGTGAAGAAATGACAAATTTGTATCACTAATACGTTGAGTTATTCTACACTGTAATTGATATGCAACTTCAAGAACTGAATAATCATTTTTCTGAAGCAAGCACAGAGTTACTTCTTTGTGTGGCATGCTTAAAACCAATTGATTCATTCTTTGCTTTTGATAAGAAAAAACTTATTCAACTCGTAGAGTTATATTCTGATTTTTCTTGCTTGAGTTTGGCTAACATGTTTCCAATTTATTATCTAGTAGTGACAATTTCTCATCTTTAAATGGTATTGCTGATCTTGCCAAACAGCTTGTTAAGACAAATAAGGATGGTGTGTATCCTTTAATTTATAGACTTATTATTTTGGCACTAACTTTACTTAACATGTGGAGAGAGCATTTTGCAATGAAGATTGTTAAACATCACATATGTGAATTATGATGATTATACCTTATATTGAGAAAGAAGTATTTGAATTGATTCAATGCATCATGCAATATCATACAATGCAAAATAGATTAAGAAGTTTGTAAATATTTTTATTAGATTGATGATAATGTAATACATTCATCCTTTAGATTTATTCATTATTAAATTAACCTTTTTTAAAATTTTTTGCCCACCTAAAATAAGTAGGTTCCTCCTTACACCCATGGTGTAGAAAATAATGGTGATGTGCTCACTTATGACTTTCATACATGTAAATGTGCATTTGATTAATGGATAAAAGTGTCCCTCTTTTCTACTTAAATAAAATCATGCATTCATGAAATATCCAAATTTCCTTAAGCAGCATCTCTTTGCATTCATCATTAAGATGTGCTAATATTTGCATTTGTATGTATTGCTATTCTTAGGATACATTCATATACATGGTATACATGTTGGAAAGAAATAAATTCTTGTGTGTTATGAAATAGTAATTCACCTTAATTAATCTTAAGATACCTTTATTATTGAATAAGTTTGTTTAAAATAAATCTAAACTTAGGATTAATTAAAACACATAATAAAACATTAACTAAAGAAAAATCACTAATTAATCTACTTTAGAAATTACTTAAGGTAGGGATGAAAGAGAAGTTCTCTTCTCTTTTCTTCTCTTTACAACACTTTGTGATTGAATATAGGTTCATTCAAATAAAATCAAATCATTAAACAAAATTGACCAAATCAATTAAATCACTTAAAATGAAACCACTCTCTAAGTTAAACCCACACTTAGAAAATTCCAACCTTAAAGCCTAGCTAATACATGCCACACAAGCCTTAAATCACGCATTAGGCTAAGTCACTATTTGTAGCTCTATGTTACGACGGTGCATGGTTTGATGCCTAATTTTATTTTGTCATGTAATGTTTTAGACTAGATGTTAGGGTGTATGTGTATATACTGAATGGTAGGATGATCTCAGTCTAATCATTATCTTCTACAGGGGCGATGTGATAAAAATATAAATAGTGCAGGTTGCTTATACCCCTAAGCATAATCCAAAATAGGCCAGGTGGACATGGTTACCCATGTGTGGTGCTAAGTCCAAATTATTCATATACATTTGTGGTATGTTTAGCTAATATGTTTTTGGTTTTAGTTAGATTTACTTTTCTCATTTTTATGTGATTTTTGCAATTAGGATTTGGAATGAATGTTATGTGGGAATTAGGATGAACATTGGTCATAAGACTATGTCTTATGTACCATGTGAAGCCTTAGAGCAACTACATCCCAACCAAGCCAAAAGGAAGAAAGGAAAGAAGCAAAACAATGAAGAAAAGAATAATGAAGAACGAAGAGTGAAGATCCCCCATAACATGAATTCTTTCTAAATTATAATTATTCATTTGTAATCTATATTGTATAAGGGTAGAGCTCAGCTACCCATATTTCTTTTCGGGTTTGTGCAGTGGAGCCCGACCACAAAGGCCTCTTATTTTTTGTGCTAGCTTTATTAAATTATTTGATATTTTTTAGCTTGTGCATTAAGATGGCATGTTTTTTTTTAGTTTCTTCCCTGCTTTGCTAAATGGCCTGGATGCAATTAGGCTCTTAGGAAATAAATAAATTTTTTATCTAATTAATCAAATCAAAATTAAAACTAAAAAACTCATAACCTCGCCTAAAGCCTAGGACATAAAATTAAGATAAAAGATTTAGCAACCCCTTAGCTGGATGTTGTATGTTTTACATCATGCATAAAATCATCTTGCTTCACTCTTGCTTATGGAGGGCTTCCACCTTTGCTAGAGAACATGGCTTGACCTTTGAGAGTCATGGTGGAAACATACCTTCTTCTTGCTGGTTTTGGCCCATAACCAATTTCTCATGCATTAGGAATATAAATCTCATAGCCTGTGTCAAATAAATTGTCCAAAAATGGAAATAAACCTTAACAAAAATTTGCATTAGATTAATCCATTATTCATGCCCTACATGATCTAGTCTCTTAGTGAGTGTGTTTAAGGACTTAGTCTTCTTTCTAAATAAACAACAACTTACCTATCTTGCAAAAGCATAAGACTTTCCTACATGTATTTAAAATCATAGGAGGAGTTAGTTGGCGGCCACCCCCAGGCGGTTGTAAGTCGAATAGTCAGGTTGTTTATCTTCTCTTGTAGAGGTAAACCATATGCCCATTTTCGCCATAGATTTAGGTCATGCTTTGGCCCACGCCAAAGCTCCCTAGTTTTAGGATCTGAGGTTGATGTTTCTCTCTGTGGGCTACAAACATAAATCCTCACCTCTTAGGCATTCCCATGATTTTGTATCATGGAATTGTAAGCCCTAAATTTCTAATAAAAATTCAACTCAAACAAAGAATTCTCCTCAATTTCAAAAATAATTAAAGCTCAACCATAGGATAGTTTGGGATGCTTACTAGACTTCCCAGTGTCATGAGCATCCCCTACTCATCTCCTCTTGGTTTTGATAATAACTCCCTCCTCTTGATCAATCCCACTTGATCTTCCTAAAATAACCAATTGATTGATAGTCATATCTTTGAAATCTTTGGAGACAATGATCATTTACCATAATCAAGAGTAATCTTAAGGAATCTCATTCCTTAAGATGTAATTAACTATGGGGGCTTGCCTCCATAGGGAACTTAACGAACCCAGTTTAAAATAAACTTTACTTTTCCATGTAAAGTAGGGGTAGAATCTCTGGTACATTCAAAGACCCATTGTCCTTAAGAGTCCTTATTAGGTGATTAGGTCTATTGTAGGATGGCGACTTCTATCTTTCGAGATAGTATACTAATCTTCAATGTCATACATGATCACCCAAATAAGAACATTTGCGGATCTACATGGTGTCCAAACAAAAAGTATATTTCTATCTTCATTTTATCCACTTATAAATTGAAGATGGAAATATATAAAAAATTTTACCACAGATATTTCTGGAGACTCCACTGGGATGATTCCTCTCTCCATCTTTGATAAATGATCATTATTTCCAAGTATCGATAGTGGTTTGTATTTCATATAAATCCAAGACTATCCTTCTTTTATATTGGCACTTAGTTTACTTCATTCTTACGTTAAGCTAGCCAACACCCTTTGGGTTTTAGGACCTCACTCCATGCAGATCTTAAAACTCCTATTGGGTCTCCCAATATGTGAAAATAAAATTTGATAAAAAGAGACAACTAAAGACCTTTCTCTTGCCATTTCTATGGTAAGGAAAAGTTCATTCCAAAAATCAAGAAAAATAAATCTGACATAAAAATATAGTTTTTCAAAAGCACTTTTCCAAAATTCACACAAAAAATATTTGCACAAAAAAGTTTTATAACTTAACCTCATTTAACAATCTTCAAGATTATTACATGTAGGATCATTTCCAAGAATAAAATCAAATTCATCTTTTCAAAAAGCACATATAAACATCTTCATTCAATATACCAAAATTTATTGAATGAAGATTTCATTTCCAAAACAAAATCAAAAGTCATCCTTTCAAAATAAAGCACATATGAACATCCTCATTCAATATACCCAAATTTATTGAATGAAGATTTCATTTCTAAAACAAAATAAAAAAATCATCTTTTAAAAAGCACACATGAACATCCTCATTCAATATACCCAAATTTATTGAATGAAGATTCATTTCCAAAATAAAATCAAAATTCATTTTTTAAAAGCACACATGAACATCCTCATTCAATAAACCCAAATTTATTGAATGAAGATTTCATTCCAAAACAAAATCAAAAATCATCTTTTAAAAAAGCACACATGAACATCCTCATTCAGTATATCCAAATTGTTTGAATGAAGATTTCATTTCTAAATAAAACTCAAATAATAAAATTAAAACTCTATTTCAAAATATCTTACATATGATTGAAATTGGAGTTTCTTCCCTTTTCAAAAATTACAAATTTGAAGACTAACCGCTTTATTTCATATGTCCAAACTTGTTGGATGGGGGCTTTATCCACAAACAAAATTGCACCATTTGAAACTCCACTTAACACATTCCATATGTGTTAATTTGGAGTTTTCATCTTTTCAAAAAGAAATAATTCACACATAAAAACTCCATATTTAAAACATGAAACATAAATTGACTTCCATTTTTACATACCTAAATTTGTAAATGGAAATCTTCTTTTCAAAATCATAAAAATCAAATACATTTGGATCCTTTATTTAGCATACCCAAATTTGTTAAGTAAAGAATCCCCTTTAAAAAAAATCAAAATCACAAAAAAATTAAACACATTTGGTTTCTTTATTTAGCATACCTAAATTTGCTAAGTAAGGATCCTATTTTCAAAATCACAAAATCAAAACAAAACACATTTGAATTCTTCATTTAGCATACCCAAATTTGCTAAGTAAGGATCCTCTTTTCAAAATCACAAAATCAAAACAAAACACATTTAGATTCTTTAGTTAGCATACCAAAATTTGCTAAGTGAAGATCCTCTTTCCAAAATCAGAAGATTAAACATATTTGGATTCTGCATTTAGCATACCCAAATTTGCCAAGTAAAGATCCTTCTTTCAAAAATCAAAATCAAAATGCAAAAAAAGCACAAACACACATATTTGGATTCTTTCATTTAGCATACACAAATTTGCTAATTGAAGATCCTCCTTTTCAAAAAAAAAATTGCAAAAACACACTTGGACTTTATTTAGCATACCCAAATTTGCTAAGTAACGATCCCATTTTTCAAAATCCAAAAACAAAAGAACACATTTGGATTCTTCATTTAGTATACCCAAATTTGCTAAGTGAAGATTCCATTTTCAAATTCACACATAAATCACAAATTAGGAAATAAAAGAAGAAATTTGTTTTCAAACAACTCATTTAGCATACCCAAATTTGCTAAGTGAGCAATTCCAAAAAAAATCAATTGACCCTTTACTTTAACATACTCCAACTTGTTAAATGAAGGGTTTTCAAACACAAAAATCAAATTCAAATATGAACCAATGGAAGCATCAATCTCTTCAAAAATATATGAACCCATTTTCAACATACACAAATTTGTTGAAAATGAATTCTAAATTCAAAAAATTCTCCTTCTCAATCTAAACTCAAAATCTCTCTCCAAATACAAAGAACCCCACTTAACAAATTCAAATTATTGAGTGTGGGTTCAAATTCTATAAAAAAACAAATTAAAATAGAAATCTAATTCGAACTTATTTTCAAAATTGCAGGAGTTCAATCTAGTTTCAGTTAGTTTCTCAAGTTTAGTTCGATAAGAAATGGTAGCTTAGAAGTATGTCTTCACATTTCCTTTTGGGATGGATTTGGCCTTGGATCGGGCGAGCTTCCCACAGACCAACTTTTGCCCACCTCATTTATTTTGGTCAAGGTTTCAAGGGGGCTAGGATCACTTGTGAGGGGACCACCCTCACAACCATTAGTAGGAGTGTGGTGATCGGGCAGAAGTCGATCATCCATGTTGAGATGTCGTCTGACTCATAGTTTCCCTCACTGAAGAGGAAGGTTGGCAGTTCCACAATAGTTGCAGCAGCAGTGCATTTGTTCCTATTATCGCCTAGTAGCACACACACTCACTCTTCCTCAAGGGAAGGCTCCTATTCAGAGTCTCCCACCTTGAAATAGGGTCTAGTTCCCATGCCGCTCCTCAAGAGGACCCAAGGCCACAACCGATGCAAAATCTGCATCATGTGCGCATAACAGTGAGTTGGAGGCGTGCCAGGAGAGGAGACACCCAAGATAGTTTCTCCTTTACCTACAGAGAACACGTTTTACCCCCTCTCAGGATCTAATAGAGAGGAAGATATTAAAAGGATCATAGTTTCACTTCCACCTGCAGTTCACTTTGAGGATCCTATCAGAGATAGGAGGATGGATGGTGATCCATTCTTCAAGGTGAGAGCATATCTGAGTCTGGTGCTCAATTTGATTTACAATCTATCATCCCCCATAGCGTAGGGGAGGACATAAGGCAGGACAGGGCTAAGGAGGCCCGTGTATCAGCACATATTACTAGCCCAGAGAGGTGGAGGTATTGCAGGCAGTCAGCAGCCTCGATCTTTATGCACTTTCCAGATTGGTGTGCTACCTGCACCGGTCATACTAATAGCATTTTACTAATGGGTACTACCCACCATAAGAGAGGAGGTCCTATCCATAGAGAGTCGGTGGTGCCTCTACCACATCGGTCCACTCCACGTCCACCATCTCCAGTACAAGTTCCATCATCCACTATCCCATCAAAGGCCATGAAGGCAGCATCTAAGGAAAATATAACCCCACTGGTGATCTGGTTATGGACAAGAGATCCCATTCCATCTACGCCACCGACTGAGGTGAGGCTGAGCTCTCCTGGTCGACCTCCTGCCCTAGTTGTAGTGAAGAGAGAATGGTGACCTCAGAGCATAGTAGTTATTCCATCGCCGCCACCAGTAGACTATGGAGATAGCAGCAGTAGAGGGGGGAAGAAGATAGAACTACTATCCCCATGGACATAGATCCTCCTATGAGTACAACTCCACCCAAATCTGATGACAATTAAGAGCATTTATCCTCCAGTGAGCGTAGTCCTCACAAGATCAGCTCTCCAGCAGCAGCAAAGGTTAGATGTATTTATGTTCATGATAGTGATCCTACCACCAGTCAGCCATGATCATTTAGACACGCATAGTTGAACTGTTATCTTGACGATACTATGGCACAATATCTAGTTGAGAAGAAGGAGATCATAGGGTATGCTTAATCTGATTTAGAGGAGGAGAATGTCAGTTTTGATCCCAATGAAGATGACATGTTGGAGGACTTAGCAGATGTGCATATGGTTAACACCAGGGCTTCTCTCCTTCAGGATTAGCAGATTTTTGAAGGTACTACGGCCGAGCAGGATGATACAGCCTACTCAACCCAACACCTCCTTCAACAACTAAAATAAAAGGATGAAAAAATTGATAAAATGGGAAAGAGGCTTGAAGATTTGCTAGCAGCAGTCTTGGCACTTCAGAACCAAGCCCCAGCAGTGCATCCTACTATTGCAAAGATTAGTCAACCCAAGTTGTTGCACATTTTGGATCAGCCTAAGAGTTTACCTCCGGTAGAGCAGGGCAGCACAACATTATATAGGAAGGTAGTGGATAGTACCTCCATACAAAAAATGATATTAAACTCATGGTTGAGCAGTAGGTGAGAGAAGCGTTGGCGCAAGCTTGAGGAGGATCATCAGTTCCAAATGGTAGACCCTACCTAGAGAAATTTGATGCCATCTAGCATCCTACGGGTTTTGTGCCACCTTCTTTCAAGAGCTTGGATAGCAGTGGGAACCCAGGCCACATGGTGCACTTCAGGGCTAGTTGTTGCAACACTTGTGGCAGCGATGCGTTGCTCTTCCATATTTTTATTAGCAACTTAGCAGGTATAGCCTTTGATTCGTATGCTGAACTTCCCAACAGTTCAGTGAAGACTTTTGCTAAGTTGGAGCAACTCTTTATTAAGAGGTTTTTTGGAGCTCAGCAAAGGGTGACTATAGGCGATCTCGTTGTAGCTCAACAACACCCTGGTGAGTCCCTCATTGATTATATTCTCAGATGGTGTAATTTGAGTATGAAATGTGAACCGCAGCTATCTGAACAACACGCCATTGAAATTCTACTAAAGAATATTCATGGCCCGATCACCTTCATGCTCAAAGGTTTTACCATCAAGATATTTGAGAAGCTAATCAACAAGGCATCTAGCTTACAAGGAGAAGCCAAATAGTTATCTTTTATGGATTAATCATCAAAGACAAAGCCACAAAGGCATATGAGAAGAAGGTAAGGGCAGTAACAATAGTGGACAAGGGGAAACAATCGACCAGAGAGCAGTATGAGAGACCTCGTGCTCCGTGGCCATCACTTTCACCTTCTCTATTACCACCTAGGCCATCCTACCGGCCACCACGACAGCCTCCGTACCATCACAGTGTTCTCCACAGCCACATCCATAACAGTGGTACACATATCCATCGCCAGGTAACTGCCATCCACCTACTTTTATGGATAAACTAAACAAACCAATTCATTTAAGAGGGAGGTAGTTAGGAAAATCTTTAATAATCTCTTAAAGAAACCTGACTTTCAACTACCCGAGCCTAGAAAATTAGAGAATGTGGGCAGGAGCAATGATCTTAACTTTTGCCCTTACCACTGCATGTTAGGCTATATTTTGGAGGATTTCTTTACATTCAAGGGCGGCATAGCCATGTACATAGATAGGGTAATCCCATCTCAAAATCAAATGTGATCTCTCAAAGAAGGTTGGGAATATCTCATTATCCTAAACCTCTAAAAAAGTTATATCCAAAATCAAGAAACTTTTCTTGCAGGTGCCTGAGGCAGCTCGAACCTCCAACATCAAGGAAGGTTTGCAAGTTTCCATAGACAACTTGGGGAAAGGGGGAACCTAGCAGCAGCAGTAGAAGCAGCCTATGCCAACCTAGGATAGCCAAGTAGCGTAGCCATCGATCAAGTCTAGCCTTCAATCCACCATTGCAACTACCACTTCAACGAGCACTTCTACTTCAACTAGCTTTTCTTCTAGTAAACATCTTGTATCAGTAGATGAGGGCAGATGGGTTATCTAATTTTATTCTTTTAGAAAGCTCTTCAAGTCTAAATAATAAGTATAATAACTTCGATCTTCCCCTTTCTGATTCAGAGATGGGCTTTCCTTCTCTGAATAATACGGGTTAACCTCTTGAGATAAACTTGGAATCATCTGATTTCGAGGGTCCTATAGGAGAAGCTATAGGTGAGCTTGCTGAGCTGGTAGAATCTTTCACTAAACTGTCATAAGAGATCACCAAAGTCAACCTCTGTAGTGGCAAGATTCTACCTCCTAGGGTAGCACCTCAAGATAAGGGAAAATAAGTCATTGGTACTGGTGAGCAAGAAGTCCCTCCATAGGATGCTCCACCCATGGATATGCTTGTATAAGATCAACCCAAAGTGGATTACAATGTCTTCTCTCACCTAAGAAAATTGCCATCTAAGTTAAGCATATATGATGATCATGTCTTATCCAAAGAGATAAGGGAATCATTAATCAAGGCTCTTCTTGATCTAGGGATATGCTTAGCTCAACTGACCGCTATTGGAGAGGAGGAACATTATTTAAGAGAAGCTTAGGGAATCACCTTCACAGATGAAGACCTTCTTCTGGGGGACATGGAGCACAATCTTCCCCTCTACATCATAGTGGACATGGGTAGATTCAGACTTTCTAGAGGTTTGGTTGATCCAGGTGCATTAGTGACCATTATGAGTCTAAAAATCCTTGCCTATTTGAAGATCGGCATCTTCGCACTCTGAGGAGATCAGATGATGTTGAGAGGATTTAACAAATTAGGAGAGAGGGATTTAGGTTCTATAGTGTTACCTTTGGAGATAGGTGAATAGAAGACTGAAGCCAAGTTCTATATAATTAATTCAAATACTTCATTCACTACTTTGCTTGGTAGACCTTGGATACACCAGAATAAGATGATTCCATCCTTCCTCCATCAGTGCATTAAGTTATAGGGCTTGGGATGTCAAAGGTGATGAAAAGCTATTTTCAGTTAGAGAGCTTGGGATGTATAAAGATGCGAGCTACTATCTTTCTCAAAACACCTTTTCTCATGAACTTGGTCAAAACATAATTGCAAAAGAAAAAAGAAAAAGAAAAAGAAAAGAAGAAAGAAAATACAAGTGAATGAGAAAAGGACATCAAAGAAGAAGTAGAGCCGCATGTCACATTCTACCCATAGTTCGTTCCATCATATAGACATATGGGTAGGATGACTCGACCTCCACCAAGAAGAGGCAGAGGCAGAGGCAGAGGCAGCCATAGAGGTAGTCCTAGAGGTGGAAGACCCCCTAGTTGGCCGCCAACCAATAGGGGTTATGTTCCAGTTCATTGGAGTACCCCTGCTATTCACATAGACTTAGAATCCAACTTAGAGGATGAGTCTCATATGATTAGCATACCAACCAACCCCTCTTAGCAGGTTTCATTGGAGGTGACACTCAAGCTGGATAGCGATAAAGACCAGGCCTCCAAGCAAAGAACAAATGTATTTGAATCAGGTTTATGTAAAACTATCAGGCAACAGTTGGGAACATTAGCTCTAACCTCACTTTTCTCTCAAAAAGTTGAAGGTTCAGTAGTTAAGGAAGCCCCTAGATCTTCCATTAATGAGAAGCTAAAGAGATTCCTATTAAGATCATCATCCTCAAGTCCAGAAGCAGATGTAGAACTTGAGGATTACTCATACTAAGATTTAATAAAATTACCTTTATATTGGTACTCACCTTGTGTTCTTAATCTTGCAAAGAAAGGTTTGATTCCTTGTACATGGTCTAGACACATGTCAGAGTATTTTGAGAAGCTATGGAACAATAAAGGCACAATCAAGATCGGGGTAGGATTGATCTGATGGGTCCAATCGATGATGATGATTACTGCTTAGTTATCACCAATCATCTAGAGTCTGATAGGTTCTTCTCAAATCACACTAACTCTTATGAGGAAGTGTGTTTAAAAACTTCAGATGATCCATATGATCTTCAAATCAAAGATGCATCGCCAGAATTTGAAGAAGAAATCCATTCAACCATTGACAAGCTTAAAGAAATTAACCTTAGGATGGAAGAAGATCCATGCCCGACATACATCAGTTCCCTGTTGAACGAAGAAGAAACTAATGACTTAGTAAAACTATTGACTGCATTTAAAGATTGCTTTGCATGGAGTATGAAGAGATACCCAGATTATATCCTAACATAGTAGTCCACAAACTAGCAATAGACCCTAACATTAACCCTATTAAGCAAGCTCCTAGATGCATGCGATTAAAAATTGAACAATAGTTCATTTCTAATGTCAAGAAACTGATCGATACGGGTTTCATCAGGGAAGAAAAATACCCTACCTAGTTAGCCAGTGTCATGCTAGTTAAGAAGAAGAATGGCCAAATTCACATATGCGTCAATTTTATGGACTTAAACAAGGCATGTCCTAAGGATGGATTTTCTCTTCCTATACTAGAATTAATGGTGGACATCGCCTCATCTCATGTAGTATTCTTCTTTATGGATGGGTCATCTGGCTATAACCAAATCAAGATGGCCCCCTGAGGATGAAAGAAACACTACTTTTTGAACCCAGATCAGAATATATTATTATAAGGTCATGCCTTTCGGCCTTAAAAATATTGGTACTACATACCAATGGGCCATGACTCAGATCTTCAATGAAGTCATTCATCATCAAGTTGAATACTATGTTGATGATCTAGTAGTCAAAAGCAAAGAAAAGGAAGACCATCTATTTGACTTGAGAGTAATTTTTGAATGGATAAGGTAATTCAACCTCAAAATGAACCCCCTGAAGTGTGCATTCAAAGTAGCTTCAGAGAAGTTCCTTGGGTTAGTTTTCTGACATTGGGGAATAGAAATAGATCCAAAAAAGATCAAAGCTATCTTAAAAATTCCAACCCCTAAAAGTCTAACTCAACTCAGATCATTCCAAGGGCTGTTGACATATCTAAGGTGCTTTATCTCCAATCTATCATAGAGTTGCAAGCCATTTTCATCACTTGTCAAAAAGGATACCAAGTTCAAGTGGGATGACAAGTGCTAGCATGCTTTTGAAGATATCAAGCAGTATTTGATGAAGTTGTCAGTTCTAGCAACCCCTATCCTAGGCATACCACTCATCCTCTACACTGCTGCATTAGATGACTCCATTGGCACTTTGTTGGCCCAAGTCAATGACGAAAGAAAGGAGAATGCTCTCTACTACCTCAACCATCATCCAATCCCTGCTGAAGTGATCTACCCACCTATTGAGAAACATTGCTTAGCTTTAATCTTCACATCTCAAAAGCTACAGTATTATATACTTTCTCATAAGGTGAACTTGATTTCAAGAATCAATCTACTACAGTATCTCATGACATGACCAACATTATTCGGATGTTTGGCACGCTAGTCCATGATTTTCTCATAGTTTTATATTACATTTGTACCCCTCCATGATTTTCTTAGCAGCACACCCACTTCTTGCTGATTCCCTGCTTAGTGATGATCTCCCTGATGAACAAATCATGAACTTAGGGGAGATTAATAATCACCATTGGGAGATGTGTTTTGATGGTGCGGCTTCATTTCATAAAGGAGAAGAACCATGATCTACTCTTCTAGGAAAGGCAAGGGTAGGAATAGTTCTCTTAACTTCAGACCATGATATGATGAGATTCTCATACTATTTCTTTAATCCATGCACCAATAATGAAGCCAAGTGTGAGGCTTAGATTATCGATCTGGAGTTAGCCATTACAGTGTGTGTCAAAAGCATCAACATCTATGGAGATTTCTAGCTGGTCATCAACCAGATTGTTGGGTGCTACAAGGTTCTAAAGCCTAAGCTTCATCACTACCACGAGTACACCATGAAGCTGTTGGCCCAAATCCCTGAGGTCACCAACTATAAGGTCCGTCGGGGAGAGAACATAGTAGCAAATTCTTTGGCCAAACTCGCTAAAGAATTGGCATGTATGGAAGATGAGTCCATTCCAATAAGGGTCCAAAATAGACAAGTCATATCTCTTATTAATGCTGAACTCATCGAGAGACTTTCTCTTAAAGGAGAGATTGTCATTGTCGAAAAGGAAAAGGAGCTGGATTAGAGGCAACCATTCATGGATTACTTAACTAGAGGCAAACTACCTCAAGAAAAATCACAAGCCCATCAGATGAAGCAGAGAGCTCTCTCCTATGCTCTCATGGATGGCACTTTGTACTGACAGTCTTTCGATCAAATGTGATTACGTTGTTTAGACAAACACAAAGCCCATAGCATCGTGATCCGAGGTACATTCAAGTCTGTGCGAAGTGCATCAATCAAGAGACTAGGATACTACTGGCCTTTAATGATTATAAACTTCATGAATATAGCTAGGAGATGTCATTAGTGTCAGATACACAGTGTGGTCTTACATCAACCACCCAACATTCTACACCTACACATTGGCCATTTGAGTGTTGAGTGTTGACATTGTATTGTGGATCCTCCCTCTTCCAAGCATCACCGGCTCATCTTAGCTGCCACCGACTACTTTTCTAAGTGGGCGGAGGCAATCCCACTTAGAGAGGTCATAACTCAGCTTATGCTCTGGTTTTTTAAGAACCATATCATATATAGGTTCAGGGTGCCTCGATAAATTATATTCGATAATGGTACCGCATTCAAGAGCACCAAGATCAATAACATTTTTAGAAGACATGGTATTGATTAGAGGTACTCCATCATCTAATACCCCAGGGTAAATGGCTTAGCAGAAGCATTCAATAAAACTCTCATCCAGATACTAAAGAAGACACTTGATCACAACAAGCGATAGTGGCATGAGCAGCTAATTGAAGCCTTGTGGGCATACCGCTCCAACTCAATCTACCTCTTTCTCCTTAGTATATGGGTCTGAAGCCATTCTACCATTAGAAGTTTAACTTCCATCACTAAGGATAGCAATGGGTAGTCAAATCACTACATAGTAAAATGTCAAGTTGCTGTTAGAAGAGCTCAAAGGTTTGGAGGAGAGATGCCTACGGGCGTGCCAAAATCTTGAGTTGTACAAGGCCAAAATGACTCAAGCTCAAACACGAACACAAATTGAACATAATTCCCCAACACTACTAGAATAGGTGTGAGAGAACCCAAGAGGCATTCTATTTCAATTAACGCAACTAAGGTAGGTGCAAGAGAACCAAAGCAGCGTCCTTTCTTGGTGGGATCACAACTGTCATTCATGGCACCCTTTCATCAAATTCCCCAGCATGTTTAAGGTAGGTGTAAGATAACCCGAGAGGCATTCGATTCCCTTAAACACAAGCATAGACACAATAATAAACACATATCTTTTATCTCGAGCTATTTTGATATGGGAGCAAGCCCCCTATGGCACTCACTCATTACTTGCTCTAGGTCGACACTAACTTACTAGTCTATCACCCCAGTCGTCACTTTTTTGATCGATGTCAGTCCCTATGCTTTCTTCCTAGCTTGACCATTGCAAACTGAAGAGCACCTTGTTAGTTTGGTAGACTTCACTGCTCAGCTAGTAAGCTACCTCATGTTGACACTATTTAAGAGGATGTATGTCTACAAGCTTTCTTCTTGAACTTGCCATCATGCACTGACTAGGTTGAGTATATTTGAGGTTTAGGATAAGTCCTCCAGAGGCTCCTTTCCTCTTGACTACTTTTGAGTTGATATAAGTCCCCTAGTGGTGTTCACTCAGTAGTCGTCCTAGGTCGGATAGCACCTGTCGAACCGAAGACGGACTATCTCGGCTATTAGTTCTGTTATAGGAGGATGTGAGTCATTGCCTAGTGGTGTTCACTCAGTAGTTGTCCTAGGTCGGATAGCACCTGTCGAACCGAAGACGGACTATCTCGGCTATTAGTTCTGTTATAGGAGGATGTGAGTCATTGATGCTTTCTTCCTAGGCTGATTCTCGCAAACCGACGGGCAACTTAGGTTAGTTGATGTTTCCTATCCTAACAGTAACTCATCTGGTGGGTACACCACTCTTGGCAGATGTAAGTCCCCAAGCTTTCTCCTTGAGTTGGACACCGAATACCTATGCAAATTATCTTCTCTAAGGTTTTGGATAAAGCCCTTAGAGGCCCCTCTCCCCGTGGGCACTCTATTTGGATCTTATCCATTACGACCCCATTTAGACACTACCCAGGTTACTTTTGGATTGGACAGTCCCCCTTTCCTAGTAGCCACCCCTGTGGTTGGAGAATTTATTCAATGGATACACTGATTCTCAATTGGTTCAGTAAATCTGAGATAGGTCTAGGCTAATATAAGCTCCTTCTTAGTATGATCCTTTGCAAACCAATAGGGTCCATGATAAATAAACAAAGCAAACAAATTAATTTGCTTGTGGATTAGGAATTCAAGCCTCAATGGCCCCTTTCCCAAGAAGGAATCCTATCTTTAGGGCAGTATCAGCAGAACTCCCTATATGAATTGTCTGTCTACTCTTGAGTCAAGATAAGTCCCCTGGTCTGCACTCTCTCAATAGTCTCCCTTAGGTCAGGTTCAATCTATTTTGCCACAAACAGGTTACTCGGCAGTCATTCCTCTTTGGAAGATGTAAGTCTACTACGCATTCTTTCTAGCATGACTATCGCAAACCGATGGGCAGCCCTAGGTCGGGTTAACATGTTCCCTCGCTAATGTGTCACTCCAGTGATCTTCTATTCAGGAAAGATGTGAGTCCCTGAGCTTTCTTCTCTGACTTAATCGTTGCAAACCAAAAGGCACTCCTTTGGTTGGATAGTTCTCCCCTCAGCCCAGAAGCTACTCCCTTTAGATTGGTAAATCTGTATTAGACCAAGGTCACCACGGCCCCTACTCAGTGCAGTCGATTGCAAACCAATGTGATCCACCAAACATAACTAAAAATGAAATTAACTTTGACTATCTTTAAGCTGATTTTAGTCTCCCGGTGACATTCACTCATTAGTCAGCCCCAGGTCAGGTTAACATGTTACCTTACTAATGTGTCGCCCTAGTGATCTTTTGTAGTGGAAGATGTGAGTCCCCTTGCTTTCTTCCTTAAATTGATCACTGTAAACTAAAAGACACCCCTTTGGTTGGATAGTTCTCCTCTCGACTGGGAAGCTACTCCCTTTGGATTGGTAAATCTATGTTAGACCAAGGCCACTCAGTCTATCCATAAACCGATGGGATCCATCAAACATAAAAAAAATAAAATTAACTTTGACTATTTTTTGGTGATTCCATTCTAAGTTACAGGTGTTAACATGTTAATCACCTTAGTGGTCTTTTATAGTGAAAGATGTGAGTCCCCGTGCTTTCTTCTATAAATTGACCGCTACAAAATGAAAGGCACCCGTATGGTTGGATAGTATTACTATGTGGTTGGTAGGCTACTCCCTTTGGATTGGTAAATCTATAGTAGATCAAGATCACCATGGTCCCTACTCAGTGCAGTCCATCACAAACCGATGGGATCCATCAAATACAGCTAAAAATGAATTTAACTCTAACTATCTTTGAGGTTATTTAAGTCCTCCAGTGGCATTCACTAAGTAGTGTGCCTAAGGTTGGGTTAGATTCATTGTGTCACCAACTTATCACCCTAGCAATTGATCCCTACTTTTAAGGATATAAGTCTACTACGCTTTCTTCCTAGTACAGAAGCTGCACACCGAAAGGCAACCTCTTTGTTTGGATAGTCCTACTAAGTGATTAATAGAATTCCTCTTTGGATTTATAAACTTGAGCTAGATCAAGGATGACATGGCCCCTACTCAGTATGATTCATCGCAAACCAACAGGGTTCATCTCAAAATTCAAAATTTAAAAAATCTGAAACAAATCCCTTCTAACTTCCCCACTGAAGTCAAATCAAATAAAACAAAATCAACCAACCTCCCTAATGGAGTCAAGCAAATTAAACAAAAAAATCAAATCAATCAGCTTCTCCTCAGTGAGATGCAAGTCTTTCTAGTTCCCCAGTGAATCCTGAATTCTAATTCCTCAGTGGATTTCATAACCTCTTCTCCCTGGTGGATGACTTGAACTTCCTTCCCTAGTGGAGAGTTCACATTTTCATCCCCAGTGGAACACCAAATCTTAAATAAAAAAAATCAAATCAACATTCTCTCCCAGACTCAAATCAAATCAAACCTCTCATCCCTCAGCGGATGACTTGAGCCTTTTCCCTTAATGGAAGTTTAACATACTCAATCCTTAGTAGATTCATCTTCCACTCTCTTATGTTATTTGACATGAGTATAGTCACATTGAACTAAGCTCTTGATTCCTTCTACGCCTCTAGTTTGGGAGTAGATCATTTTTGTTGGTACTTGTGATTGTTTGGCATTATTGATCATCTCAGTCAACACCAATATGTGCGGTATACCTTGCCAATCAAAACATACCTATTGAGCGCCCTTTGTTGACCTCATTTTTGGAGTGAGCATTCAATTTCTCCATCTTAGACATAAGACTATTCTTAGATATTAAGAGTTCCTTAGTCTTATGACACTTCTAGTGATTAGGTGAACACTTAACCTAACCTTAAAGACTTAGAAGAGTTAGCCATAGGAATAGGTTATGCCTTAGGGGTATTAGAAAAATTTTCCTACCCAATAGGTTGAACCAAATCCTTACTTCCTTCCTTCAAGTCAATCTCCAAATTCAAATTAACCTCAAATCCAAACCAACTTCAAATCCAAATCAACTTCGAAATAAATCAACTCCAACTTATGTGATTTTTCTCAAATCATTCAAATTAATTCCAAATCAAATCTTAAATCAATTCCAACCCAATTGATTTTCTCAAACCAACAAAGCAATTCTAAAATTTAAATAATGAATCAATTCCAAATGATTGAAATCCATGATCAATTTTAAATCCAAGTTCTTTTTCTAAGTCATTTTGATTTTATCTTATGGACTTAGCTCAAATCAAATCCAAGTCAATTCAAACTCAAAAGATTTTTTCACAACCCATTTAGATTATCAATTATATTCAAAAATATAAATGAAATATAAATTCAAATAACCAAAACTAAATTCAAAACTCAAACCCAAATCTAACCAAAATCCAACCTAAGCTTCTTCAAGTCAAATTCTTGAATTTAGCCAAATTAAACTCAAATCAATCCAAGCCCTTAGATTTTTCTCTTCAAAAAATCAACCCTACAATCACAAACCAAATATAAAAACAAACTTCAATCATCAAACTAAAATAAACCTAACCCAATTCAAACCCATGTTCAACCTTTGAACTTGAAATTGTCAAATGAATCAAAACTCATTTGACTCCAAATCACTTGCAAATAGATTTATATTTCAACCATAAGTCTATATGTGAGTTTAACCAAACTTGAATCAAGCCTTGATCAAGCCAATTGAATCATTTATGCTCACTTAACCCAAAGTGACCTAAGGCACCTTTTTGAGCCAAATTCTAATCCAACCCAAATTAGATTGAACTAAGCCCACCTAAGCCTCACATTGTGAGCAATAATCATCTTAAGATGATCAATCACCTAAATTGGGTCAAACTAAGTCAAACCTAGTCATTGACCAAGCCAACACTTAACCAAAATGAAACCCAAACTAGCCAAAATCTACTATAGGATAAATTGATTGAAACCATTGATCTAACCTAATTCACCATCAATGATTGAACATGTTCAGGCCATCAATTAAGTCAAACGAAGCCAAATTAGCCACTTGACCCAAGTTAACCCAACTTGACCTAAAAAGTAAAAACGGGTCAAATCTTGACCTAAGCCAAATTGATTGCAATCAATGGGTCAAATTCATTTAAATCACTTGTTGAACTTGACCAAAGCCTCAATTGGCCAACTAGACTCAACTAGCCCAATTGACCATGAGCCCAACTTGACCTAAAAGGTCAAATTAACTTGAAATCAAACAAAATAAAAATTGATTGAAACCAAAACTTGCAATACATTTCAAATGTTCAACCAAGCCTGAACCAACCCATAACCTAACCCAATTAGGTCAAATTGGTCAACTTGACCCATTTGACCTAAATGAACTCAAATGAACAAAAACCAAATCTAAACCAAATTGAACCAAACCAAAGATACCAAAATATTTCAAATGATCATATGAACTTGACCTAACTCTTGGTTTGACCCAAGTTGACACATTTTGACCTAAATGGGTCAACATGAGCCAAATCATATAAAATAAACTCAAAATTCATTGAAAATTGGCACAACCCATTTTTCAATCATTCCAAATCTACTCAGATCAAAATCAATGCCAAATGACCATTTTACCTCTAGGTTAAAGGGTAACCTATGATCAAATTCACTTGGAATTTGATCATACTCCAACTCAAGACCACTTGGCATCCTCTTAGTGGTCCATTTGGACACTAAGGGAGGTGGTGTACATAACCCAATGGGTTTGGGTCAGCCAAACTCAACCCAAAACCAAAATTGACCCCTCCACTTAAAATTGTTCACATGGATCACCTCACATCCTCATTTAACACATGTACAACTCCACACCATCACTCCTCTGCCAAAACTGAACCACATAGAGCTCATAACAACCAAAATAACCCACTCTATGAAGGTAATTTGATCAAAATGGCAAGGAGGCTCTCGGCCGTCCGATCCAAGTAGGGGGACATATACTCCCATCATTCCATTCCAATTAACCACCCTTGCATTTGATTGAGCTCATAGGACATAAGGTAAACTTCTCCAAGTTTTCTAAGCACTCTCAAGCTCAATTGAAATTCCCATTCTTGGTTTTTCCTAAGCCAAAAATAGGGTTGGTGGGGGAGATTTCAAACTCACTCAATTCTCAACTAAAGTCCAATTCCTCTTGCAAGCACCATCAAGGCACTAAGTAGAGCTTATCCAAAGCAAATCCCAAGCATCCAAGCCACGGGAATGGGGAGTTAGACCTAAGCCGCAAGCCATTAAAGAAATCTTTGGTCAATTGGAAGATCCATTGCAAATTGAACCCTCAAATCTTCAATAGGCTTCCTCTCCACTAGACAAAGCTACCTCAACAGTGGAAGCATCGGTGATAGCCTATAGCTAGGTATGCTTCAAAACCAAGCTTAAGTTAGAAAATATTTGGTTCTTTGTGAAGGGAAGTGTAATCCCATTGAATTTCCACCATTGGATGTGCTTCTCCTTGCTTATTGATGGTGTGGGTTGAATCCTAGCCCAATCCAAGCTCAAGTGAGCTTGGATCAAACCATAGAGGATGAACGATCTCTGTCTCCCACAGACAATCCTAGCCCAATCCGAGCTCAAGTGAGCTTGGATCAAACCATAGAGGACGGACGATCTCTGTCTCCCACAGACAAGGGCAAGAATGAATCATGGACCATCCATCCCGCATGTTTTGGATGGATGGTCCTGATTAATCCTATTAGATCCTCTAATTTATCCCTTCATAATGATCACGATTATCTTTTATCGACGATCCAAGGAAAGAGCATTTACCGACATGCCATGTAATTTGACAACTTAAATAACTAATCCCACTGTGCCACATGGAAAGCGCATGCCATGTCAGCGGTCCACATGGCGTCGACAAGATTAGTTATATAATTAGTGTATTTAATGACTTACTAATCATAAAAACTTCAAAAATTCATAACTAAATATAGAAAAATCCAAAAAAAGCAAACTCAACTTCAATTTAAAGATAATTAAAAGGGGAATAATATAAAATTAATTTTGATTGATTTTGAACAATATAGTTTACACAATTTAGGTTTTATTAGGAATATAATTATGTTAATTACTCCTTAATTATTTTATTAATTAATTCCAAACTTCTTAGGTATTTTTAGTGGGATGACTTCTGCCTCCCCTAATTTTCTTGGAATTTATTACTGATTTAATTAGGGTAATTGCCTGATTCATTCCTAATCACTCCCTTAATTAATTAAGTTATTAAATAATCTATTAAATAGTGATGAATCCATTATTTGGGCATGCTAATCAGTATAAAATTTTGAAGGAACTTAGGGAATGAAATTAGGATTCTTTTTCCAATCTCTTTTCCTTAAGTTCACTCCATTTGGAAAACATTTAATCAAGTTCTAATTAATGGCTTAATCAATTCATTAATAAATTCAATTAATTAAAATTCAAAAATTAAATCATTCTAAAACTCAATAATCTTAATTCTTGGGTAAATACTTAGGTGTTTAATAACCTAAGTGGCTTTTAAGGAAATCATACTCAACTCACATGTGTGGGAAGATTATGAAAGTACTTAATTAAACCCTTTAGCTTAATTAATCAATAATTGTGAGCCAATTGCATTAGACCCCTTTCTTCCTTAAGGTGCATTACTAATTTAAATTCCATGTGGTTGCATATCATATGTTGGCTCACAATTTTTAGGTTAGTTATGTTAAAGTGGTGTAGGTAAGGGGTAATTAATGAATTTAACTTACACCTTAACCTAAACAAAACATAAAATCAACTTAGTTGTTCTAAAAATTAAACTAAATCAATTCACACATGGGGAAAATGTGGTTAAGACCAGCAAAATCTTTTTCACATTTCCTAAAATCAAATCAAATTCAAAACTAAAATAAAAATCTCTCCTAAACAATTTTGGTTCACTTTGAATAATCTTATCTTATAGGATTTTCCTTAGAAATTAATTAATGTGAATGAAGTCATATGCTTACATCACTTTATTTCTTTCTAAGCATGTTAAATGTTATTTGTCATATGAAAATCATGCATTCATATCTTTTAGAATTATCAAAATAAATGAAATGTTTCCTTTATGTCAAATTGCATGTTTTGGCTAAAGTAAGAATATGAATGGATATTATCACTACTAAACCAAAAATTATTTTTAAAATCTATAAATCAAAGATCATAAATGAAGGTATGCTACTTATAAATATTTATAAGCTTGCATGTGATTGTAATATAAAATGTATTATGTGATTTTCTTCTCTTTTCTTAACATAGATTTGTATAGGATTTGCAAAGTGTATAGTTCATTTGAAAAGGACATACCACTTGCTTAAATCCATTCCTATACACTTCTATGTTATGACTTAAGAAGGATCTTGACATTCACATATGTAAATTGCATAACCAAATCAAACAAACAAACATAAACCTTTTGCATGATTCTTCATCCATTTACTTTCTTTTTGTACATGCACATGTATTTAAGAAAAGTTGTGTATTAGTATGGACATCCCGGGGTTATGAGGCTTTAAGTAGCCCCAAGTAGGTCTTGTACCTTACACTCCTAGTGTAAAAAATAATGGCATCTTACTCACTTATGTATTTCATATATGTAAATGTGCATTTGATTAATGGATAAAAGAGTCCCTCTTTTCTACTTAAACAAAATCATGCATTCATGAAACATCCAAATTTCCTTAAGCAACATCTCTTTGCATTCATCATTAAGATGTGCTAAGATTTGCATTTGTATGTATGATTATGCTTAGGATACATTCATATGCATGGTATTGTTGACCTTATTTTTAGGATGAGCTCTCAACCCCTCCATCTTAGACATAGGACTTCTCTTAGACTTTAAGAGTTCCTTAGTCTTAAGACACATAGTGATTAGGTGGACACTCAACCTAGCCCTAGATACTTAGAAGAGTTAGCCATATGAATAGGTCATGCCTTAGGGGTGTTTGAAGAATTTGTTTATCCCATAGCTTGAACCAATCCTCACTTCCTTCTTTTAAAGTCAAACTCCAAACTTAAATCCATTCCAACTTAATTGATTTTCTCAAACTCAAATCAATTCCAAATGATTGAAGCTTATGATTGAAATTTCAAGTTCAAAAATCTTTTCTAAGTCAATTCAAATTCAAAAAACTTTCTCACAACCCATTTATATTCTCATTTATATTCACATATATAACGAAAATATAAATATAAATCAATCAAATCAAATTCAAAATTCAAATCCAAATCAAAAATCTTCTCTAAGTCACTTTGATTCTGTATTATGGACTTAGCCTAAATCAAATCTAAATCAATTCAAATTCAAGGAATTTTCTCATATCCTATTTATATTCTCATTTATATTTATAATCAAAAATCAATTCAAAACTCAAACTCAAATTCAATCAAAATCCAACCTAAGCCTTTCAAGTCAAAATCCTGAACTTAGCCAAATCAAATTCAAATAAAGCCAAACCCTTATTTTTTTCATGGTTCAATCAATCCTACAATCATGAATCCAAATATAAATATAAAATTTAAACATCAAACCAAAAATTAATTCAAAACTCAAACTCAAATTCAATCAAAATCCAATATAAGCCTTTCAAGTCAAAATATTGAACTTAGCCAAATCAAACTCAAATCAAGCCAAACCCTTGATTTTTCTTCATGATTCAATCAGTCTTTCAATCTTGAATCCAAATATGAATACAAACTTCAATCATCAAACCAAAACTAAATTCAAAAATCAAACCCAAGCCAAACTCATGTTCACCCTTTGAACTTGAAATTGTCAAATGAATCAAAACCCATTTGACTTCAGTTCTCTTGCAAATAGATTTATATTTCAATCATAAGTCCATATGTAAGTTCAATCAAGCTCAAATAAAGCTTTGACTAAGCAATTTGACCCACTTTGGCTCGCTTGACCCAAAGTGACCTAAAGTACCCCTTATGAGCCAAATTCTAATTCTAACCAATTGGATTCAACGAAGCCCAACTAAGCCTCAACAATCTTCATGAGATGATCAATCATTAAAATTGGGTCAAACTAAGTCAAACCTAAGGGTTGACCATGTCAACACTTAGCTAAAATGAAATCTAAACTAGCCAAAATCCACTATAGGCCAAATTGATTGAAACCATTAATCAAAACTTATTCGTGATCAATGTTTGAACTTGACCAAGTCATCATTTGAGCCTAACATAGCTCAATTAATCACTTGACCTAAAAAGTTAAAATATGTCAAAACTTGATCTAAGCCAAATCAATTGAAACCAATGGGTCAAATTCATTCTAAAATGATTTTGAACTTGACCAAAGCCTCAATTAGCCAACTAGCAATTAGCCAATTGACCTTGAACCCAACTTGACCTAAAAGGTCAAATTGAGCCAAATCCAAATATAAACCAAATTGATTGGAAACAAAGATACCAACTCATTTCAAATGACCAACTATACCTAAACCAACCCATGACCTAACCCAAATAAGTCAAATGGGTCAAATTAGTCAACTTGACCCATTTGACCTAAATGAAATCGAATGTACCAAATCCAAACATAAATGAAATTGAACCAAACCAAAGTTACCAAAACATTTCAAATGGTCATATGAACTTGACCCAGCCCTTGGTTTGACTCAATTTGACCAATCGGTCAACTTGACCCATTTTGACCTAAATGCATCAACATGAGCCAAATCATATCAAATCAACTCCAAATTCATTGAAACTTGGCCCAACTCATTTTTCACTCATACCAAACATATTCAAATTGAAATCCAAGCCAAATTACCATTTTACCTTTAGTCCATAGGGTAACTTAAATCAAAACCACTTGGAATTTGGTCAATTCATTTTCATGGACACTTGTCATCCTCTTAGTGGATCAAATGGTCACTAATGGACATGGTGCATATGACCCAATTGGTTTGGGTTAGCCCAACCCAACCTAAGGCTAAAATTGACCACCCCCATGGACATGAGCACATGGGAATCCTTCATCCACTTTATTTTGCACAAGGCAACTTCCCCACTACCTTGTTTGGCCAAAACCGAATGCCATGCCACTCTAAACAGCCAAAATAACCCATTGAATAGGGTGTATTGTATCAAAATGGCAAAGCTCTTCATGGCCATCCGATTCACCTAGGGGTAGATATATTCCCCCTAATTCCACTTCATTCCACAAGACACACACTCGATTGAGCCAAGGAAACTTAGAGCAAGAATTTGCAAGTCTCCCCAAGCTTCCTAGAGTGAATTCCAATTCTCCATTTTTGGTTTTTCTTAGACTGAAAATAGGGGAGCTCCTCCATTTTTCAACTTAGCCAATACCTAAAATCAATCCAATTCCTCTTTCGAGCACCCTCAGAGGGCCTAGTCGAACTCATCCCAAGCTTCTTCCATGCTCCAAAGGCAAGGGAGGTGGGACTTTGATCAAGGCTTCAATTGAAGGAGAGCTTGGTCCATAGGAAGATCCACTCAACCAAATCACCTCAAATCTTCAACAAGGCTTCATCTTCACTAGACGAAGCTACCTTATCGAATTTGAGCACCAGTGATAGCCTTTGGAGAGGTATGGATCAAAATCGAGCTTAAATTAGAGAGTGTGTGGTCTTTTATGAAAGGAACTTTCACCTCATGTGAATTGGACCATTAGATCTTTATTCCCTTGCATGGTGATGGTGTGGGTTGAGTTTGAGCTCAATCCGACCTCAATCGAGCTCGAATCTTGCCCTAGAAGATAGACGGCGGCCATCTCCCAGCGAGCTTAGGGATGGATCATGGGCTATTCATCCACGCATTTTGGATGGATGGCCATGATCAAGACTCTTAGGATCCCTGATTTAATCATTTAAGAACCGCATGCTTGATCTCAACCGTCCGATCCTTGATCGGACAAATAAGGAGAAAGCGCATAGCGCCACTACTGACACAATGCTATGATGTGACAACTTAAGTGACCTCTCCCATCATGCCACATGGAAAGTGGGCATTATGTCAGCCTCCACGTGGCATCGACGGGATTAATCAGTTAATTAGGCTATTTAATTAATGGATAGTCATGGAAATTTCAAAATATCATAACTAATTCTAGAAAAATCATAAAAATACAAGGTAAAATGAACTGTAAAGATATTTCTTAAGAAAATAATCTAAAATTATTTCCAATGGATTTTGAATAGTGTATTTTCCTTAATTAAGGTTTTAATGAAAACTTAATAACCCTAATTACTTCCTAAATATTTCATTAATTCATTTCAAATTTCTCTGGTGGATTTAGTGGGACGACCTCTGCCTCCCCTAATTTTCTTGGGATTTATTAATGAGTTAATTAGGAAAATCATATAATGAATCTTTAATTACCCTCTTAATGTAATTAAGCTTAAGTAAGCATGTCAATAGTGGACTAATGCTTTTATTAAGTCAATTATGCCTTGGTTAAGTGAAGAAGAGGTTTATGGAATGGATTTGGGGAATTTTCCCTAAGCCATTCCCTAAACCCCTTTCCTTCCTTAACCCAAACTTAATTAAGGGCTAATCCACTAATCATCTACTTAATTAATTTGATAAATTTTTTTCAAAACATTCCAGAACTTAATCATCATCTTGGGTAGGTGCTTAGGTGTTCAATAACCTAAGCAACTTAAGGAAATTAAAATCCAACCCACATGTGTGTGAAAGGTTATGAAAGTACTTAAATTAAACCCTTTAGTTTAATTAATTGCTAATTGTGAGCCAATTACATTAGGCCCTTTCTTTCCTTTGTGCATTGCTGATTTAAATTCCTAGTGTGGTTTTATGCCATACATTGGCTTATAATTATGTGATTAAATATGTTGAGGTGTGTAGGTACAAGGTAATTAACACACTTAATTCACACCTTAACCTAACCAAAGCATAAAATTAATCTAATCACCTAAAAATTGAACTTAAATAACTCACACATGGGGGAATGAGTTAGGACTAGCAAACTCATCTGACATTTCTTAAATTAAAATCAAACTCAAAACAAATAAAAATATCTTTAAAATAAATTTGATTTGCTTTAAATAATTCTATTTCATAGGATTGTCTTTAAAAATTAATTAGAGTGAATGAATTTATATGATTTCATCATTTTATTTATTTCCTAGCATGCCAAATGTGTATGCCATATGATATATGATTTCATCATTTTATTTCTCTCCTAGCATGCCAAATGTGTATGCCATATGAAAATCATGCTATTCATGCTTTTTGAAAATCAAATTAAAAATGAAAATTTTATTTATGTCAAATTGCATGTTTTGGCTGAAGTAAGGATATGAATGGCTATTATCACTATTAAATCTTAAAATTATTTTTTAAAACTAATGAATTAAACATCAAAATTAAAAGGTATGCTATTTATAAGTACTTACAAGCTTGCTTGTGAATAGCATAAAATGTGTTATGTGATTTTCCCTCTCTTTCTAAACATAGATTTGTATAGGATTTGAAAAGTGTATAGTCCATTTGAAAAGGACATAACACTTGCATAAATCCATTCCTATACACTCATATGTCATGACTTAAGAAGGAATTCCACATCACACATATAAATTAAACAATCAAACCAAAATCAAACAAGCATAAACTTTTGCATCTTTCTTTTTCCATTTATTTCTTTTGTACATGCATATGTATTTAAGGAAAGTGGATATTAGTCTGGACAATTTCGAGATTGCGAGGCTTTAAGTAGCCCTAAGTAGGTCTTGTACCTTACACCCCTGATGCTAACAATGGCGCCGTACCCACTTATGCCTTTCATACATATAAATGTGCATATTAAAAAATGGATAAAAGAATCCCTCTTTTCTACTTAATGAAAATACCGCATCATAAAGCATCCAAATTTTATTAAGTAATATTACTTAGCATTCATCATGAAAGTGTGCTAAACATCCTCATTTGTATGTATAGATATGCTTAGGATTCATCCATATGCATGTTATACATGTTGGGAAAGAAATGAAATGTTGTGTGTTTTGTGATAGTATTTCATTTTACTTAATCTTAAAATGCCTTTCTTTTTGGATAGGTTTATTTAGAGAAAATCTAAACTTAAGATTAATTAAAATACATAATAAAACATTAATTAAACAAAAATCAAATATGAACCCACCTTAGAAATTACTTAAGGTAGAGAGGAAAGAGAAGTTCTCTTCTTTTTTCCTCTCTTTACAACACTTAATAATTAATTGTAGGTTCATTCATACCTAAATAAATCATCAAATAAAATTAACCCAAATCAACTAAACAACTTAAATGAAACCACCCTCTAAGTTGAACATTTTCATACTTAGAAAATATAAACCTTAAAGCCATAGCTAAGCATACCACACAAACCTTAAATGACACACACATTATGCTAAGTCATCATTTCTAACTTTAGGTTAGGGCGGTGTATGGTTTAATGTTTGCTTTTGTTTTATGATGTTATGTTTTAGTCTGGATGTTAGGTTTCATGTGCGTAGACTGAATGGTAGGGCTATCATAGTCTAACCATTGTCTTCTGCAGGAGAATGTGCTTAAGGGGCGCTGTAATAAAAATATAACTACTTTTATTGTGTAGGTTCTTATACCCCTAAGCATAATCCAAAATAGGCCAGGTGGACTTGGTTACCCATGTGTGGGGTACTAAGTCCAATTTGTTTATATACGTGCTTGGGATTGTATGGTTTATTTGGCTAATCTTTATTTTGTAGGTTTTAGTTAGATTTCCTTTTTCCCATTTTCATGTATTTTTGTGATTAGGATTTTGGAATGATTGTTATGAGGGATTAGGATGAACATTAGTTATAAGATTGCATCTTATGTACCATGTGAAGCCTTTGGAGCAACCACAATCCAACCATCCAAAAGAAGAAACCAAAATAAGAAAGAAGAAAGAAGAAAAGAAGAAATGAAGAAAGAAAAAATGAAGAGTGAAGACCCCCATAACATGAATTCCTTGCTTAGTTGTAATTAATTCATTTGTAATCTGAGTTGTATAAGGGTAGAGCTCGGATATCCAATTTATTTTCAGGTTTGTGTGGTGGAACCCGACCATAAATGGTCTTTTATTCTTTTGCGCTAGTTTTATAAATTGATTGATGTTTGTTTAACTTGCGCATTAAGATGGCATATTTTTCTAGTTTCTTCCTTGCTTTGATGTATGGCATGGATGACGATTAGGCACTTAGGAAAATAAATTTTCTATCTAATTAAATAACTCAAATTAAAAATAAATAACTCATAATCTCACCTAAAGCTTAGGCTATAAAATAAGATAAAAGAATTAGCAACCCTTTAGCTAGAAGTTGTCTTACTTTTCTAACATCATGCATAAAAAGCATATTATTTCACTCTTTATTGGAGGGCTTCCACCTTTGCCAGAGAACTTGGCTTGACTTATGAGAGCCATGGTGGAAACACACCTCCTTATCTTGCTGATTTTGGCCCATAATCTAATTTCTCATGCATTAGGCTATGGGGGCTTGCCTAGAGAACTTATGATGTAATTAACTATGGGGGCTTGCCCTTGTGGGAAACTTAACGAACCCAATTTAAAATAAATCTTGCTTTATTTTTCCATGTAAAGTAGGGGAAGAATCTCTGGTACATTCTGAAGACCCATAGTCCTTAGGAGTCCTTATTGAGGTGAGTAGGTCCATTGTAGGGTGGTGACTTCTATCTCGCGAGATAGTACACCTTTCCTCAATGTCATACCCGATCACCCTAATAAAAACATCTACAGATCTGTGTGGCATCCCAAAAGGCATATATTTCTATTTTCATTTATCCTCTTCTAAAAAGATAGATGAAGACAGGAATATTTTCACCATAGGTATACATGTTGGAAAGAAATAAATGGTTTTGTGTTATGTGATAATATTTCACCTTAATTAATCTTAAGATTCATTTCTTATTGAATAGGTTTGTTTAGAGTAAATCTAAACTTAGGATTTATTAAAATACATAATAGAATATTCACTAAAGAAAAATCATTGATGAATTTACTTTAGAAATTAATTAAGGTAGGCATGAAAGCGAAGTTCTCTTCTCTTTTCTTCTCTTTACAAAACTTAGTAATTGAATATAGGTTCATTCAAATCAAATCAAATCATTAAATAAAATTGACCAAATCAATTAAATCACATAAAATGAAGCCACCCTTTAAGTTAAACCCTTTCACACTTAGAAAATTTCAACCTTAAAGCCTAGCTAAGACATGCCACACAAGCCTTAAATGGTACACACATATTAGGCTAAGTCACTATTTCTAGCTCTATGTTAGGGCAGTGCATGGTTTGATGCATAATTTTATTTTGTGGTGTAATGTTTTAGACTGGATGTTAGGGTGTATGTGCGTAGACTGAATGGTAGGATGATCTTAGTCTAATTATTATCTTCTGTAGGGGATTGTGCTTAAGAGGCATTGTGATAAAAATATAAATGCTTTTGCTATTCAGGATGCTTATACCCTTAAGCATAATCCAAAATAGGTCAGGTGAACTTGGTTACCCATGTGTGGGGTGCTAAGTCCAAATTATTCATATACATGCTTGGGTTGTATGGTATGTTTAGCTAATATTTATTTTGCAGGTTTTAGTTAGATTTACTTTTCTCATTTTTATGTGATTTTTACAATTAGGATTTGGAAAGAATGTTATGGGGGAATTACGATGAATATTGGTCATAAGACTATGTCTTATGTACCATGTGAAGCCTTGGAGCAACTACATCCCAACCAAGCCAAAAAGAAGGAAGGAAAGAAGCAAAATAACAATGAAGAACGAAGAGTGGAGACCCCCATAACATGAATTCCTTTAATTGTAATTATTTATTTGTAATCTGTGTTGTATAAGGGTAGAGCTTGTCTACCCATATTTTTTTTTCAGGTTTGTGCAGTGGAGCCCGACCACAAAGGCCTCATATTATTTTGCGCTAGCTTTATAAAATTATTTGATATTTTTTTACCTTGTGCATTAAGATGACATGTTTTTTCTAGTTTTTTCCTTGCTTTGCTGAATGGTCTGGATACAATTAGGCTAGAAAAAATAAATTTTCTATCCAATTATTCAATTCAAAATTAAAATTAAATAACCCATAACCTCACCTAAAGCCTAGGACATAAAATCAAGATAAAAGATTTAACAATCCCTTAGCTGGATGTTGTATATTTCACATCATGCATAAAATCATCTTGCTTCACTCTTGCTTATGAAGGGCTTCCACCTTTGTCAGAGAACATGGCTTGACCTTTGAGAGCCATGGTGGAAACACACCCTTCTTGCTAATTTTGGCCCAAAACTAATTTCTCATGCATAGGCATATGAATCCCATAGCTTGTGTCAAATAAATTGTTCAAAAATAAAAATAAAACTTAACAAAAATTTGCATTAGATTAAGTCATTATTCATGCCCTAAATGATCTAGTCTTATAGGGAGTGTGTTTAACAACTTAGTCTTCTTTCTAAATAAACAACAGCTTACATATCTTACAAAAGCATAAGACTTTCCTACATGTATTTAAAATCGTAGGAGGAGTTAGTTGGCATCCACCTTCAGGTAATTGTAAGTCCAATAGTCGGGTGATTTATCTTCTCTTATAGAGGTAAACCATATGCCCATTTTCTCCTTAGATTTAGGTCGTGCTTTGGCCCTCGCAAAAGCTTCCTAGATTTAAAATCTGAGGTTGATGTTTCCCTGCAGGCTACAAACATAAATTCTCACCTCTTGAGCATTCTTATGATTTTGTATCATGGAATTGTAAGCCCTAAATTTTTAATAAAAATTCAACTCAAACAAATAATTCTCCTCAATTTCAAAAATATAAAGCCCAACCATAGGATAGTTTGGGATGGCTACTAATCTTCCTAGTGTCATGAGCATCCCCTACTCATCTCCTCTTGGTTTCAATAATAACTCCCTCCTATTGATCAATCCCACTTGATCTTCTTAAAATAACTAATTGATTGATAGTCCTATCTTTGAAATCTTTGGATACAATGATCATTTATCTTAATCTAGAGTATTCTTAAGAAATCTCATTCCTTAAGATGTACTTAACTATGGGGGCTTGCCTCCATAGGGAACTTAACGAACCCGATTAAAAATTAACCCTACTTTAAAGTAGGGGAAGAATCTCTGGTACATTCGAAGACCCATTATCCTTAGAAGTCCTTATTAGTAGATTAGGTCCATTGTAGGATGGTGACTTCTATCTTTCAAGATAGTACACTATTCCTCAATGTCATATCCGATCACCCTAATAAGAACATCTGCGGATCTACGTGGTGTCCAAACTAAAAGTATATTTCTATCTTCATTTTATCCATTCATAGATTGAAGATGGAAATATATAAAAATTTTTACCACAAACACCCAAAGAGCTACCCAAGATTAATTAAAGGTTCCTTAGGTGTGAAGTGAATTTTAGATTGAGTTAATCAAGCTTATTAATTAATTGAATGAATTCTTTGATTATATTTGAATTAGAATTATGAAATTAACTTAGGGAAAGGGATCAAGGACAAGGCCTCAATCCTAATCCCTAAGTCATTTCAAACACTCAATTAGGCTCTGATTTTTTTTATCTTGGAGATTAATTAATTAAGCAATTAATTACCTCATTAATCATTAACTAATCAAATTCCAAAAAGTGAAGAAAAACTTAGAAAATGAATTAGGAAAAGTATCCCAACCACATTCCCTAAGCTCCCTTACTATTCAACAGAGGTAATTAGGCATAAATAATTAATTAAACCATTGTTCATCTCTAATTATCACCAATTAAATTAAGAAAGTGATTAAGGATTAATTAATTAATTTCTCCAATTAAGAAACTAATAAAATTCCAAGAAAATAGGGGAGGCAGAGGTCATCCCCCTAAACGCCCATAAAAAGTTGGAGACCAATTGGGTGATTAATTAAGGAATAATTAAGCTAATTAAATTTCTAATTAAACCTTAATTAAGCCAAAATCACTACTCAAATTTAATTAATAATAATTTTCTAGATTCTACTCTGAAATATCTTTAAAACTAGCCTAAGTTTGTATTTTTTTTTTTTTTTGGATTTTTCTAGGATGAGTTATAATTTTTAGAAGTTTTAGGCTTAAAAATAGATTAATTATACTTAATTAAAGCCTTAATCCCATCGAGCCATATTGCAGTTGATGTAGTGTGCTTTCTACATGGCGCAATGTGAGTGGTTATTTAAGTTATCACATTCAAAAGTTGACTGGGCGACTAACTCTCGTGGTGTCTATGATTGGACGGCCACTATTTGATCTGCAATTTTGAAGGATTAATTAGAGGAACTAACGTGATTTAATCATGGTCATCCATTCTTATCACACAAAATGAATGACACGTGATCTTTCTCCTTTGCCAGCGATGAAAGATGGATGTCATTTGTCTTTTCCCATTCAATCTAAGCTCACCAGAGCTCGAATTGGGATCAAATTGATCCCACACCTTGGGAAGAAGGAGAGGAACACATCTAATGATAAAAAATGCATGACATTCAAATTTTCTTCATAAAAGACCAACCTATTTTTCATACAAGGCTCAGTTTTGAAAAATTACCTCACCGGAGCTAATGTCCGGTGGTAGATCTTCGGAGGTAGCTTCGCCTAGTTGAGGCGAGACCCTGTAGAGAAGCTTTGAGCTTGATTTTGGGTAGAGTACTCAGTCAACCAATCCATGCACACAAATGCCTCAGCTCTGATCAAACTCCTATCTCTAGTGCTCTGGAAGGCTTGGAGACGATTCGGTTGGCTTCGATGAAATAGGAGGATGGTGTGGGTGCAAGGATTTGGATTTGATCAAGTATGGGAGGAGTATTTCTCAGAGGAGTGGTGTCCTATTTCGGCATTGCTCATGGAAAAGGAATGCTGATCGAGGAGGGATTGGGAACACTTGGAATTACTCTGAGAGTGCCATAGGGGAACCCTAAGGCATTTCAAACTCTCTAAGAGAGTGTCAATTGTGTCAATTTTCCACCATCAAAGCACCGTAGAGGTCACCGTTAGCTCTATGTGGCTCACCCTGGTTGGAGGAAGTGGTGGTAAAAGTCTCAAGGCTTGATATGGGGAGATTGTGTGCTGATGGTTCTTTGCCTTTGCCCATAGGGTTCAACCAAGAGAGGGAATGGCTTGGCTTAAGTCTCTTGGTCCATGGCAAGATCTAAAGGTGTAGAGTGGGCTAAGGTGTCTTAAGAATGCCTCATTTGGCACTTTGATGGCTACCATGGAGATGGAAAAGTGGACTTTGCCACTTAAGGAAAGAATCCAAGGCAAAGAGGGGTGTCCATTGGTTAATCCCCTTGGAATGGGTCCCACATAGACTTGGGCTAGTTTAGAGCTAACCTAGGGTTCATTTGGGTTGGGTTAGCTTAGCCACCAAGGCTCCACAAGGTGGTTTGGTAATTTGGCTTCATATAATCAAAATAGGCTCATTTGGGTTAGGTTAGGTTGGGTTGACCAATTGGTCAAATTGGGCCAAACTAAGACTTGGGTTAGGTTCAAAAGATAATTTGGGATGTTTGGGTTCAAGTGGTTTCGATTAATTTGGCTAGATTAGAATTTGACTCATTTAGATTCAAAAGGGTCAAATGGGTCAAGTTAACCAATTTGACCAAATTAGGTTAGGTTAAGAGTTGAGTCAAGTTCAATTGGTTGATTGAAAATGATTGTAGGCTTTGGTTTGGTTTAATTTGGATTTTGACCAATTTGACCATTTAGGTCAATTTAGGTTAGGTTGGGTCAAGTTGATCAATTGGTCAAATTGGGCTCAATTATGGCTTTGGTCAAGTTCAATAATCAATTTGGGATGAACTTGAGCCATTGGTTACAATCAATTTGGATTAAATCATGATTTGACCCATTTTGGCTTTTTTAGGCCAATTTGAGTCAACTTAGGTCAAATGGAAAATTAGGCTTGGTTTGGCTCAAGTGAAGGTTTGGTCATGTTCAATCATTGATTATGAGTGTGTTTGAATTAATGGTTTCAATCAATTTGGCATATGGTGAATTTTGGCTAGTTTGGGTTTTATTTGGGCTAAATGTTGACTTGGCCAAAGGCTAGGTTTGACTTGGTTTGACCCAATTCCATGTGGTTGATCACCCTAGGATGATTGTTGGTTATATTGTGAGGTTTATATAGGCTTAGTTCAATCCAATTTGGGTTGGATTGGAACTTGGCTCAAGAAGGCATTTTAGGTTACTTTGGGTCAAGTGAACCTAAATGGGTCAATTGGCTTGATCATGGCTTAATTCAAGTTTTGTTGAACTCACATATGAGCCTAGGATTGAAATATAAATCCAATTGAAATTGGTTTGGAGCCAAATAGGTTTTGGTTCATATGATAATTTCAAGTCAAAAGGGTCAATATGGGATTGACTTGGGTTGATTTGGATTTGGTTTCAAAATTGAGGTTTATGTTTATATTTGGGTCAAAAATTTTAGTAATTATTGAATCATGAAGAAATCCATGAGTTTTGAATTGATTTGGGTATCCTTTAACCAAGTTAAAGAATTTGGCTAAAGGGCTAAAATTAGGAATTTGATTTAATCTGGGTTTGGTTTTGGTCATTTGGATTTATATTTCATTTATATTTATGAATATAAATGATGGTATAAATGATTCATGAGAAAATCACTTGATTTTGGAGTGATTTTGAAGCAAATTTGACCAAATCTAGGGATGTATGTCAAAAAGGCTAACCTGGGTTTTGATTTGGTTTGATTTATTTTGATTTGATTTGATTTGAATGGTTTGAACTTGGGTTTCAATTATATTTGTGAATATAAATGAAGGAATGATTGATTTATAAAGAAATTAACCAATTTTGAGTTGGCTTGAAGGAGTTTTGACTAAGCATATGAAGGTTGTTCATATGGCTTAGGAAGAGATTTTATAATTTGGACTTAATCATGGGTTTCAATCATTTGAAGTTAATTTAGAATTTGGATTGGGATTTGATTTGAAACTGAATTTGATAATTGAGAAATCAATTGAATTGCAATTGATTTGAATTTGGTTAAGCTAAGTCCATAAGATAAAATCAAAGGGCTTAGGAAGGAATTTGGAATTTGAATTTAATGATGGATTTCAATCATTGAATGTTAGATTTGATTTCATATTTGGATTGGGATTTGATTTGAGATTGAATTTGATAATTGAAAAAATCAATTGGATTGGGGTTTATTTGAATTTAGTTAAGGCTAAGTCCATAAGATAAAATCAGAGGGCTTAGGAAGGGATTTGGAATTTGAATTTAATGATGGATTTCAATCATTTGATAGTTGGATTCGATTTTAGAATTTGAATTTGAATTTGAGGTTTGGTTTGAAAGAAGGAAGAAAGGATTGGTTTTAGGCTATAGGGTCGATAAGTCCTCCTAAATCCCTAAGGCACAACTTATTCCTATGGCTAACTCTTCTAAGTTCTAAGGGTTAGGTTAAGTGTTCGCTTAATCACTAGAAGTGTCTTGAGACTAAGGAACTCATAGTATCTATAAGAGTCCTAGATCTATAATGAGAAAGTTAAGATCTCACTCCAAAAGTGAGGTCAACAAGCTTCCTTAGGGTATTCCGAGCAGTCCTAAAGCTTTTCCTGATTCCCTAGTGCACCCCATCGCCAACGAGAGTAACTCCTATTTGAAATCAAGAGCCCCATCCATCTAACCTTACCTAAACTCCACCAAACTCAAATTAACTCCTTCCACACCTTCCCCTAGCTCCAATGAGTCAAAATAAATTGATCCCCAATCATTTGATCACCGGAAGTCACTCCAAGACCAACTCTGGTGAGCTTAGTGGCGGATCTTGATCGACAGAGGCATCGGTAGGGAGGCAACTCGAGTTCTTCTCAACAGGGCTTCGTCTCTTCAAGACGAAGCAACCTCAGTCAACAGACCTCCAATCTTTAGCTTTGATGAGGTAAAACTCCAACAAATCATGGAAAGTTTATTAGGTGTTTGTCTTTTGTGAAGCAAAGTGTGATTGCATGCTATTTCTATCGTAGAATCTCCTTAGATCTCCTCCCCACACATTTTGGAGTTGATCGTGACGTCCCACGAGCTCCAGCAAGCTCGGATCAAGCGGCAGAAGGTGAACAGAGTTTGTCTTTCGATGCTTAGGGGATGATAGATCATCGGTTATTCATTTTGTGTGATTAGAATGGATGGATCATGATTTAATCCATTAGAATTTTTTTTATTTAATCTAATAGGAACCACGAGATTGATCTCAGCCGTTCGATCCGAGATCGGATGGTGAGGATGAAATCGCATCCGCTGCCACTGCCACTGATTCAGCCTCCACATGGAATGTTTTAAATAACCTATCCAATGGTGTCACATGGAAAGCGCTGCCATGTCAGCTCTCATGTAGCGATGGATTAGGGGATTAATTTGGTGTTAAAAATGTAATTAAATGGCCAGAATAATGAAAATTCATAACTAATTATAGACAAATTTAAAAAAATATGAGTAAACCCATTTTCGAAAAGGTAAAGAGAAGAGAATTTAATAAAATTAAAATCTCCAATGTTTAATTAATGAATAGTGTTTAGTTAGGGTTTGAATTTTAGGCTAATTACCTTAATTAAGCTTTAATTATTTGACCAATTGGTCCCAAATTTTGTGGGTCAATTCTATGGGATGTCCTCTGCCTTCCATAATTTTCATGGGATATATTGACCATGTAATTTTGAAATTTTGAAATTCCAACCTTAATCACTCTCCTTAATTAATTTGATAATTATTAAAAATGTTAAACAACAAAATTTAAATAATTAATGATGGTTAACCACTATTAACTGTGGGAATGATAAGGGAAAATAATTAAGACCACTTTCATAGTTATTTTCCTAAGTGTATTACCATGGGAGGGTTAATTAAAGCATGTGTTAATTAAGATTAACTAAGTGAATTAATGGGATGATAAATCAAATTAAAATGAAAATTAGATTAGATAATTCAAATGGAATTTATGGGTTCCTCTTTATGTGTTTAATAACATAAAGAACCTTAAGGAACATATGTTTAACCCATGGGTGTGGGAAAACCATTAAGTACTTAATTAGATTCTTCCTTAATCTAATTAACTTAAATATGAGCCTCATTGCATCAGGTCTTGTTAAGTGCAATGCAAATTTTAATTACTCATTGGCATATCTTTGGAGGCTCATGATTAAGTGGTTAATCAAATTAAAGAGGCTTAGGAAAGAGAAATTAAATTAACTGCTTAATGATTTGAACTTAATCATCCATAAAATTTACTTAATTATTATTCCTTAAATACATTAAGACACCAACATGGGATGGGACAAAACAACAAATGTCATTTCTCCTCCTTAGAATTTAATAATTTAAATCCAAAATTAAATGTCAAAATAACTTTAGTTAATCTTAAATGATTTTATTTGACTAGATTGTCCTTAGGAATTAATGTGATTGAATGAATTATGTGATAATTTTTAATTATTCCTTTTTAATCATTATAAATTTGTATGCCACTTATATCATGCATTCATGTTTTCAAATAAAAAAATTAAATGAATATAATTATGTATAAGTTGCATGTGTTGAATTAATCCTATTATATGGCATGCCTATTATCATGAATAAATCTCAAATTATTTTCAAAACTATAAACTAATAATGAAAATTTAAATTGATGTTGGCTATGAATATTCAATAAAGTTGGCATCCACTTATAGCTAAAGCATGTTGAAGTGTTGGTTTATTTTTATGATTCATATGTATGTTTACATGTGCTTGAATGTTAGTAAGTATATAGTCTAGATATCTCAGGAACACGAGTCTTTAAGTAGCCCTAAGGAGGTCTTAGATTACCTTATTTTCCTAGTTTAACAATGACACATACTTGCTTAAATCTCTAAGACATGTGTATGTATACTTTGCTAAGGAATGGAATCTCTCTTTTCTACCAAAAATATATGCATTCACAATCATTTAAGTGTGCCAAAAATACATTGCATGTATAGGCATGTTAAGTTTGAAATCATATGCATGCTCTTGATGATGAAAAGGAATGATGTAACATTATCCATGTGATGTAATTCAATTTCATTAATTTTAAGATACCTTTCATGATTGAATAAGATTTTTTAAGATTAACCCAAATGTAGGATTAATAAAATATTTAATAAATAATTCACTAAAGAAAACTAAAATCATAAAAATATGCCTTTAGAAAATAACTTAGGATAGGAATGAATGGGGTCAAGCCCCTTTCCTTTCTTTACAATAATTAGATGTTAAGTAAATATTAATTAAAATAAAAGAAGATATAAAATAAAACCCACCAATCTTTTTAATAACTTGAAGTGAAATCACCCCTCATGTTATAACGTAAACAACTCCAAACTTTAGATAATCACTATTCTAAAGCCTAGCTAAGACATACCACACCAACCCTTAGCACACATATTAGAATACTAAGTATTCACTTCTAGTTCTAAGTAAGGATGGTGTATGTTGTGATGTTGTGTTTTTCTTTATGATATAATATTTTAGATTGAATGTTAGGATTATTTATGCATAGACTGGATGTTAAGCCATTATTAGCCTAATGATATTTTTTTGTAGGAGATTATGCTAAAGTGGCCACTAAAATAATAAATAAATATAAATGCTTTTGCTTGCAAGTTGCTTATGCCCCTAAGCATAATCCACACTATGACAGGTGGGCTTGGTTACCTATGTGCAGGGTGCTAAGTCCAAAATTATAGAATATAACTACTTAGTTTGTATGGTTGTTTAGCAAACATCTATTTTGTAGGTATAGTTAGATTTTATTTTTCATAAATATGTAATTTTGAAATAGAAATTAGGCTTAGTGCTATGGGATTTAGGATGAGCAGTGGCTAGAAGGAAAAGTCTTGGGAGGTCCTGTGAAGCCTTGGAGAAAAACCAAATTAAAATAAGGAATGAAAAGATGAAGAATGAAGACCCCCCATAGCATTTAATTTAATTATAAATATATTATTTTTTGTAATCTGGGTTGTATAAGGGTAGAGCTCAGCTACCCAACTTCTTCTCTTTTTTGGGTTGTACGGTAGTACTCAGCCACACCGACCTCTTATTATTTCACAGAATTTATAAATATTTAATTATCATGTTTAGCTTGTGCAATATAAGTGACATGATTTTCATAAGTTTCTTAATGTTTAATGATTGAATGTATGGCCTAGATGCAGTAGGATCTTTAGAATAAAATTAATTTTTCTACCCCCATTAATAACTCATAACTAAATTCTAAAAATAACTCATAACCTCACTTTAAATCCTAGGTTATAATCAAGATAATTAAAAGATTTAGCAACCCCTTAGCTGAATTATGTATGTTACAACAATCATGCATATCATCTTATTTCGCTCTTGAATAAGGAGGTTCTCCACTCTTACATGATATGGGAATGCTTAACTTGTGAGGGCATCCCTTGTAGTGGAGAACACCTCCTCACACTAATTTAGCTAATAATTTAATTTCATCATGCATATAGGCATAATTGTCTTAAGCTTTTGTCCAAATCTATGTGTCAAAATGATATAAAGAATTATGAAATTTTGCATTTAGTCTAAGTCATATCTTCATGTCAGTAATGATCTAGCATCTTAGGGAGTGAGTTAGGACTCTAGTCTCCTTCATAATTAAATAATATTTTAGCTATCTTGTACTTACATGAGACCGGCCTACATGATTTTAAAGTTTAAGAGGTATTAGCTGGCGGCCACTTCAGACGATTTTAAGTCCAAAGGAGTCAGAATGGGTTTGCTCTCTCTTATGGAGGTAAACCCTTAAGTCCCATTTTTTTATTAGACTTAGGTCATGCTTTTAACTTGAGATAAAGCATCCTAGATTTAGGATTTGAGGCTACTTATTTTCTTTGGGCTACTAGTATAAGTCATCACCTCTTAGGCATTTCCACAATTTTGTGTTGATGGACTATAATCCCTAGCTTTCTAACAAAATTTAAACTCAAACTAAAATAAACTTTCTCTTTCAAATAAATAAAGTCTCACCATAGGGTAGATTGGAGTGCTCACTAGGCTTTCTAGTATCATGAGTGCTCCCCACTTTTCTTCCTTTGGAATCCAAAAGTAAGTCTTCTAAATTGAACTTTCCCATTTGATTTTCAAAATACCCAATCCTTTGATAGTTTAACTTTGAAGTCTTTGGAGATATTGATTGACTATTTTAATAGAGAGTGTTCTTAGAAAATTCTCATTTCCTAGGATGGAATTAACTATGGAAGCTTTCTTCCATAGGGAACTAAAGAATCTGGCATAAAATAAACACTACTTTACTTTTCCATATATACTAGGGGAAAGATCTATGGTATATATGAAGACCCATCTGCCTTATGAGTCTTTATTAGGTGATTAAATCTATTATAGGGTGATGTTTCCATCTTTCAAGATGGTACATCATACCTTAATGTCATACCGGATCACTTTAATAAGTACACTCTATGATTTGTGTGGTATCCACAGAACTCCAAATTAAAACACCACAGATTTTTCTAGTGACTCCACTGGGGACTGTTCCTCTCTCCATCTTTAGTAGTTAATCACTATCTCCAAGCATCGATAGTGGACTTATAATTTATATAAGTCCAAGGCTATCATTCTTTCCGTTGGGCACCTTTCTTATTTCATTCTTAAGCAAGGGTGGCCAACATCTTTTAGGTTTTAGGACATCACTCCAATTAGGTCTTAAAACTCTTATTGGACCTCCAATAAGTAAAAGAAAAATTAACCAAATAAATTACCCAAAAATAAATCAAACAAAATTGATAATCTCTTACCACTAGCTTAGTAAAGTAAGGTTCATCCAACATTTTCAAAATCTTAATGAAGCTCAAAAGAAAAGAAAAAAAGATTCTTCTCCATAGTTTTCAAATATCTCCAACTTATACATGAACCCAATTTAACATAATCAAATTTATTAAATGAGGGTTCTAATTCAAAGTCAAAAAATCAAATCAAACGAGTAATGATCAAAAGCAAAAGTCTAATCCTATCCTTTTTTTTCAATAGTGAAACAGAAGCCCCAGTTCTCTTTTCCTCCAAGCAACCAATCATCATGTATGCTGGGAAGCTTATTTTCTCTTTTCCTCTAGTGTGGATTTGGCTCTAGATCAAGCCATACTCGCCTCGGCCCCCGTCATCATGTTTGGCCTTGGTTTTGAACACTTCAAAGTCACTTGTGAGGGACCTGCCCTCACCACTATCGGTAGGGAGGAGGTGGACGATAAGAAGACACTTCTACAATTTGACTTTCATTCTGATACTAAGTTCCTTTCACTAAAGAGAAAGGCCCTAGAGGTTCTCTTGCCATGAGTGCCAGATGTACCTGTCATAGTTTCAATCATGACTAGTATCATCTCTATAGTTGTCCAAGTCTTTATGGGGAAGTCTATCTTAGCTTCTGAGATAGTCTCTCCCATGTTTGTGGTCAGTTATAGCTTCCGTCCTGCACCATTGACTAAGACCCAGTGTCGTAACAAGAATAAAATATTTAAGAGACATTACAAGTGCATGGTTAAGGAGGTTGAGGAAGCCTCCCATGTGGCTAAGGAGAGATCCCCCCATGATACCTCTCCCCTTTCAGGGGGCAGTAGGTTTCACCCCATTTTAGCTACAAAGGGAGAGAGAGGACATCAAAAAGATTGTAACATCACCCCCAAGATCTATGATGTATGAGGCACCAGATAGGGAGTGTAGAAAACCCTATGCTGGTCTGAGGTCCGTGCTCAAGAGAGGTGGGAGAGCCCACGAACTCTCTAAGTATACTGCTTTGCATGATCTAAGCAGAGTGATCCCTAGGAGTGTTAGGGATCAGATCTATTGGGAAAGGACCATGGAGGGTTGCAAGGCAAGAGGGATAGGGAGGTTACAAGGCTTTGATAGACCATTCTGATCAACGGGCTGATAGAGCCGATCATTCTAACATGATATTACTTACCAATTCTAGTTGTAGGAGGAGATCTTTGATGGAGAGGCAGTCAGTTTCACCACCTTTACACCGCTCCACTTGTCGAACACCATCACCCATTCATGTTACACCATCTGAAGTGCCCACCAAGTTTTACAAATCAACATCTAGAGAGATAGCATCCCCCTTGGTGATACAATTACATCTCAAGGACTGCATGTTATCTACTCCACTTATTGAGGTAAGGCTGAGCTCCCCTGCTCGACCTTCCATCCCAATGGTGGAGAAAAGGTGTGGCAGCCCAAGTGCATCGTAATCACTCCACCAACACAGCTGGTGTAGAAGGAAGGAGGGGATACCGAGATGGCCCCTATGATAGTTGGGCTAGTTAGGGATAGCACTTGCCTATCTAGCACATTCAGTACATTACTTCTTCAAAGTCCAGTCCAGTTGTGAGTCACCATTCAGCTTATGTCCTAATAGCATCGGGTAGAGTGGATGATTGGTCTTTAGATGAGATTCTGGAAGACTATCATGCCACAGTGAGGAAAATAGTAGGGGATGATCAGTATGACAAAGAGGGGGTATGGTAGACTTTAATGCCAATGAAGATGACATTTTGGATGACATCGTTGAAGTTCATATGGTAGATACCCGAGGATCCTTTTATAGGGAGCAGCCTAATCAGAAAGCCTGAGGCATTATAGTTAAGGATGGTGAGGCATCAGACTCAACTCAATACCTCCTCTAACAAATCAAACTAAAAGATGATTAGATTTATAGAATGGTGAAAAAGGTAAAAGAGTTGATGGCACTGGTCTTAGCCTTGCAAAACCAAGTACCTATCTCACAACCCATTCCTATGGAGGTTGACACACCTAAGCTAGCACACATCCTAAATCATCCTAAGAGCACTACTTATATGGATGAGGATGCTAGTAGTTTTCATAGGAAGGTGATCGATAGCACCTTCATGCAGAAAAAAGATATCAAGCAGATGGTTGAGCAGTAAGTGAAGGAAGCATTGGCACAAGCATGAGGGAGCTCATTGATTTTAAAGGGTTGACCTTACCCAGAAGAATTTGATATAGTTAAATACCCTTGTACCACCATCCTTCAAGATATTTTATGGTAGTGGGAACTCTAGGTAGCATATAGCACACTTTAGAGCCAATCATTGCAATGTTGGTGGTAGGGATGCCTTACTTTTCAGGCAGTTCGTCAATAGCCTTTCTGGTGTTGCATTTGATTGGTATGCTAAACTGCCTAATGATTCGGTGAAGTCCTTTGCATAGTTAGAGCATCTCTTCATCAAGAGGTTTATAGGAGCTCAACAAAGGGTAACTGTAAGAGACATTGTTGTATAAAAATAAAAACCCAAGAAGTCCCTTGTTGATTATATTCTTAGATGGCGCAACCTAAGCATGAAATGCAAACCATGACTGTAGAAGAAACATGACATTAAGATTCTTCTTAATAACATTCATGGCATGATCACCTTCATGCTTAAGGACTTTATCATAAAGATATTTAAGAAATTAATTAGCAAAGCGGCTAACTTACAAAAGGAAGCCAAGTTACATTTCTCAGACTAGTCATCTAAGCCCAAGCCGCAAAAGGTGTTTGAGAAGAAGCCAGAAATAGTAGTGGCAGTGGATAAGGGGAAACAACTAGTGAGAGCATAGTTTATGAGGTCTAGAGTTCAGCAACCTCCACTTCTTCCTCCTCTTCCATTACCTTGACCATCATAACGGCCACCACAGTAGCCTACACAACAGCGCTATCAATATCTACCACCAGGTAGCTATTTTCACCTACTTTTTCCAACAAACTTAATAAGCCATACTCATTCAAAAGGGAGGTAGTCAGAAAAATCTTTAATAACCTTCTCTAGAAGCCTAATTTCTAGGTACCCGAGCCTAGAAAGCAGAAGGAAGTGGGTAGGAGTGATGATCCTAACTACTGCCCCTACCACCACATGCTAGGCCATGTCTTAGACAATTTATTTACCTTCAAGGATTGTCTTGAGCATAGCTACAAGTCAAGAGACATAGTTATCCCCAAAGAATACTTAGTAGAACAATCTTCTAGTTTTATTAAAGTAACCTCAGAGGATACATCCGATCCCCTTAAGACAAGAAGGTTGGGATATCTCTTTATCTTGTACCTCTAAGAAAATCATTTCTAAAATCAAGAAACTTTTCTACAGGTGTATGACACAGTTCAGACCTCCAACATCAAGGAAAGTCTACCAATTATGAGGGACAACTCTGGGAGAGTGGAATCCCAACAGTAGTAGCAGCCTTCACATTCTCGGAATAGTTCCATAAAGCAACCACCATCCGAGTCCAGCATTTCTCCTTCCACCGTTGTAGTTTCCACATCTATCAGCTCCTCCACCACAAAGAATGTTATATCTACAGATGAGGGAACCAAACCACTCACATCACTTACTTTACTAGATTTATACTATGTACCACCTCCAAAATTAAGAAAATTAATGAAGAAGAATGATTCTACTTACATCTTGTCTACCTTTCATAATCTTAGTGATTTCATTTCTATAGATAGCTCTCTAAGTCATAATAATAACAATCCAAATAATTCTGATCAATCCCACTCAAATTTAGAAATAGATTTCTTTTTTTCTGAATCATCAGGGTTCACCACTTGAGATTGATTTGGAGTCATCCGACTCCGTTGATCCCTTAGGAGTAGCTATAGGTATACCTGATGAGCAAGTAGAACTTTTCACAAGCTTCTTATCACAAGAAGTCACTAAAGTCAACCTCCATAGTGGCAAAGTTCTATCTCCAAGGATAGTACTGTAAGTAGGGCTATGCATAATTCAGTTTAAACCAAAAATCCGATTAAAACCGAACCAAAATTTTAAAATTGAATCAGTTTTTTAATTTTATTTTGGATTTAATTTTAGGTAAATTTGGTTTTTAGATTATGGATCAGATTTAAAAATTTATAATCCAAAAAAATTAAAAATCTAAAATTTAGCGCTTAGCTTAGTCCGTCACTGACTCGGCGACCGGTGACCGTCATTTGCACTGTACCTGCACTGCAAAAAAAAATAGAAATTCGATATTACAAATCCTAGGCTAGGGACAAACCCAAAAGCAATTAGGGAGGTGAAAGGAAAACCAAGAAGGCAATCTCATGGCCGTGGTTCTTCTAGTTCTCTTCGACTTATGTTCAACTCCCAGCACCATCGACTCTTCATTGTAGTTGTCGACATTTTTGTTTTGTTCATCTGTTCTCTTCTTGGCTTCTCTCTTCTTGCCTCTCATCATCTCACGCAACTGTGCAAGGGTGCTGCTTCTCCCTTCTTCTCTAAGTTTTTCTCTCGGGCTCTCGAGTCTCGAGGTCTCGATTCTCAATTCCCACAGATTCCTGTATGCCTGCTCTCAATAACATTCACAAGAATGGTTTTGTTTCGATTCTCATGGATTCTTTTTATGTATTTAGCATTTTCTACTTTAGAAACTTAGAGTTGGAGTTGTTTACTATTCCGGAAGCAGGTTATGTAGTTTCTGTTCTGTGGTATTGCTTATCAGCTGAAATCTAAATGGAGTAATGGATTATTTTGTTATGTTGGCTGATTTGTTCTGACTTTCTGTTGTTTTTTATGTTGTTTAGGGCTAATGAGGATAGCAATGATGATCGCATGTATATGCAACTCTTCCAATATATTCTTTGTCATGTTTCATGAACTCTTAAGAAAGTAACCCTTCATGGCTTATCTTTCATTTGAAATGAGTGGGATTATCTTTGTATGAACTTTTGTATTTTTCATAAGATGTCATTTTTCTTTGTATTCATATTCATATTTAGGCATTCTTTATATATATATATTTTTGAATTTTCAGAAAGTTGCAGGAGATAGGCTAGTAGCTTGCTTAATAATTTTTTTAGTGAAATCTTAAAGAATAAGAAAAATATGCTTAGTGATGTTTTTAAATTAAAGGATGAATTAGGATTATGCTGATTATAAATTTATGCATAACATAATGAAGTTATGATTTAGTGTAAAATAAAACCTTAGAAAGTCATGTTAGCATGAGAGAAATCAATTTTATTTCTTGTCAGAAAGATCTATTGTGTTGAATGATTTTTTGTGTTAGGATAATTAGTAGAAATAATATGGAGTGCAAAGAGTATTTATATGATTTTTCATTTTTATTATTTTTGGATTTTTAAAAACCGAACCGAAAATCCAAATTTTTTTTGGATTGGATTGGTTCAGATTATATTAAATATTATATGGATCAGATTTTCGGATTCTAAATTTCAAACCGAACGGATTAGCAAATTAAAAAACCGATCTGTCCAATCCAACCGAATGCACACTCCTAACTACAAGATAAGGGTAAATATGTCATTGGTTCCAGTGAGCAGATATCCTCTCCACAAGATGCTCCACTCTTGGATATGCTTATGGAGGACCAACCCAAAGTTAACTACAACATCTTAGCACATCTTAGAAAGTTGCAAACTAAGTTAAGCACATATGATGCCCTTGTCTTATCCAAAGAAATAAGGGAGTCACTAGTCAAAGCATTGCTTGACCCTGATATATACTTAGCTCAGCTGACTACTATTGATCCAACTAGAGAAGAGGCATGCTTTTCATAATAAGTCCTAGAAGTCACATTCATAGATGAAGACCTACTTCTAAAAATGATAGAGCATAACCATCCCCTCTACATCACTATGGATGTTTGCAGCTATCTAAAGTATCGGTTGATTCAGGTGCATAAAAAAACATTATGAGCTTAAGAACCATTTTCTACTTAAGGATCGATATCTCTAAACTCTAAGTGAAGAAGATGATGTTAAAAGGATTCAATGAACAAGGCGAGAGGGCCTTAGGCTCCATAATGTTGCATTTGGAGATATATGATTGGAAGATAGAAGCCAAGTTTCACATAATAGATTTTGATGCATCTTTCAATGCTTTGCTAGGGTGACCTTGGATACATGAGAATAATATGGTTCCATTCGCCTTACATCACTGCATCAAGTTTCTAAGAGGTGGAATTAAGTATCATGTCAAAGGAAATCTCAAGCCACTTGCAGTACATGGGGTCCAGAATTATGAAGATGCGGCCTATTACCATCCTAAGAAGCAAAATGTCTTCTCTAGTGAACTTTATCAAAGTAAAAAAGAAAAAGAAAAGAAAGAAAAAGAAAGAAAATAAAAAGAAAAAATGAAAAAGAAAAGAAAAGGGAATGAGAAGAAGATCTTAGGGAGGATATGGAGCTTGAGATTAGATTCCACCCACAGTTCATTACTCCATTTGAACAAGTGGGGAGGATGACCCAACCTCCACCAGGATGAGGAAGAGGCAAGTTTAGTGGGAGTTCTACAGGTGGAAGACCTCCATACCTACCACATACCAAGAGAATCATCCAAGCATCCAAAAGTACACCTACTATCTACATAGACTAAGAATCTAGTTTATAGGATGAATCATATGTACTTAGCACGCCGACCAGCTCTTCTCGATAGAAGTTCCCATTGGAGGTGACACTAGGGCACGTCAATGATGAAGATCGAGTCCCCAAGTAAAGCATGAATGTATCCAAGTCTCTCTTATGTGAAATTATAAAACATCAGATAGGTACCTTAGCTCTAACCCCACTTTTCTCACAAAAAGTTGAGGGTTTGGTAGTTAAGGAAGCCCCCAAAGCATATGCAAATGCTAAAATCCAAAACTTTGATCTAAGAGCAACATCCTCAAGTCAAGAAGTTGGTGTAGAACTTGAGGATGAATCATTCAAAGAATTAATAGAATAACCTTTTGATTGGTATTTGCCTTGTGTTCTTAACTTTGCAAAGGAAGGTCGAATTCCACATACATGGTCTAAGAATAGGTCAGAGTACTTTGAGATATTACGGGACAACAAATACAAGAATTCTCAATCAAGACCAGGACTAGGCTTTGGCATAGTGGGTCCAGTCGATGATGATGAATATTGTGTGGTTATCACCAATCATTTGGAATCTAATAGGTTCTTCTCAAACCACATCAATTCATATGAGGAGTTATGCTTAGAAACTTTAGATAATTCAGATGATTTCCAAGTTAAAGATGCACCACTAGAATTTAAATAAGAAATAAAATCAACCATCGATAAACTCAAAGAAATCAACTTGGGGACTAAAGATAATCCACGTCTGACATACATCAGTTTCTTATTGAATGAATTTGAAACTAATGAATTAGGCTACTCATTGAGTTTAAGGATTGCTTTGTATGGAGTTATAAAGAAATGCCCGGATTAGCACTTGATGTAGTGGTTCATAAGCTAGCGATACAGCCTGACGCTAACCCCGTCAAGCAAGCTCCTAAACACATGTGATTAGACATTGAACAATATGTCATTTTTAAAGTCAAGAAACTGATCGATGTTATTTTAATTCTAGAGAAAAAATACCCCACCTGATTGGCTACTGACATTCCAGTTAAGAAGAAGAATGGCCAAATTTGCATACACATCAATTTTAGGGATCCTAACAAGGCATGCCCAAAAGATAAATTTCTACTACCAATATCAGAGCTGATGTTGGATATTACTTCATCTCATGCAGTCTTCTCTTTCTTGGATGGTCCATTTGGATATAACCAAATAAAGATGACACCTAAAGATGAGAAGAACACTACCTTCAGAACCCCGATTAGAATCTATTATTATAAGATCATTCCTTTCAGCCTTAAAAATGTTGGTGGCACATACCAGTGGGCCGTGACTTGAATCTTCAATGAACTCATTCATCACCAAGTCAAATGCTACGTCAATGATCTCGTGGTCAAAAGTAATGAAATAGAAAATCATCTATTTGACTTGAGAGTAGTTTTCAAGCGATTAAGACAATACAACCTTAAAATGAACCTTCTAAAGTGGGCAATTGGAGTGTCTTCAAGAAAGTTTATTGGGTTCATTATCTAACATCATGGAATTGAAATCGACCCAGAGAAGATTAAAGTGAAATTGGAAATGTCACCCCCTAAAAGTCTAACCTAACTCAGATCATTACAAGGGAGGTTAGTGTATCTAAGATGCTTTATATCCTACTTATCAGAAAGATGTCAACCATTCTCAGCATTAGTTAAGAAGGATGCCAAGTTAAAGTGGGATGATAAGTGACAGCACACCTTTGAGAGTATCAAGCAATACCTCATGATGCCACCAGTCCTAGCTGTCCCTATCCCAAGCGAACCTTTGATACTCTACACTACTGCATTGGATGACTCCCTTGGTGCTTTGTTGGCCCAAGCCAATGATTAGGGGAAAGAGAATACACTCTACTATTTCAGCTATCATCTGATACCTGTTGAGGCAAATTATCCACCAATTGAGAAGCATTGCCTTGCTTTAATCTTTGCAACCCAGAAGCTATGACCCTATATGCTTTCTCATAAAGTAAACTTGATTTATAGAATCAATCCAATGTAATATATCATGGCACAGTCGATGCTATCTAGATGATTGGCACAATGGTCCATGATTTTATCATAGTTTGACATCACATTCATACCCCTTCATGCGGTGAAAGGATAAACACTCATAGATTTTCTAATGACACATCCACTTCCTATAAATTCTTCGCTGAGTGATAATCTCCCTGATGAAAAAAAATCATGAACTTAGGGGATACGAGAATTCATCACTAGGAGATGTACTTTAATAGTGCGACTTCCTCTCAAAGAGGAGAAGAACCACAATCTAGTCTTCCAAGCAAGGCAGGGGTAGAAATAGTCTTCCTAACACCAGACCGCAATATGATGAGATTCTCATACCATCTATCCAAGCCTTGCACCAACAAAGAAGTCAAATATGAGGCTCTTATTATCGGTGTAGATTTAGCTATCTTGCTAGGCTTTCAGAATATTAACATCTTTGGTGATTCACAACTAGTAGTCAACAAGATCATTGGGTCTTATAAGATCTTGAAGCCAAATTTTATCACTATCATAAGTACACCATGGAGTTATTAGCCCAAATCCTAGAGGTCACAATCTACAAGATTCCTCAAGGAGAAAATCATAGTTGATGCCTTAGCTAAGCTCACCAAAGAATTGACATGTCTAGAAGATGAGTCCATATCAACAGAGGTCCACAATAGACAAGTCCTACCTATTATTGATGTTGAACTTATTGATAAATACTCTCTTGAAGGGGAGGTTGTCATTGCCAAAAATAACCAAGAATTGGATTGGAGGCAACCCTTCATTGATTACCTAAACAAAGGTAAACTACCTTAATAGAATTCTCAAGCACATCAAGTGAATCAAAGGGCACTCTCCTACACCCTCATAGATGGTGTCTAATACCAACAGTCCTTTGATCATATGTGGTTACATTATTTAGACAAACATGAAGCCCGTAAGGTCATGCCTGAGGTATACTCAAGAATTTGTAGACCTCATTAATCTGGTCCCAAGAAGAAAGCCAAAATTAAAAAGACTTGGGTATTACCAGCCGACGATGATTACGGATTGCATGGATGTAGCGAAGTGATGCCACCAATGCCAAGTACATGGAGAGGTCTTACACCAGTCACCCAATATTCTACATTCAACATTGGCCTCATGGCCATTTGAGTGTTGGGGCACTAACATAATGGGTCCGATCAATCCTCTTTCATCTAAGGGTCATCGGTTCATTCTTGTAGCTATGGATTACTTTTCCAAGTAGGCGGAGGCAATTCTACTCAAGGAAGTCAAAGCTCACCATGTGCTCCAATTCTTTAGGAACCATATCATTTACAGATTTAGGGTACCCCGCCAAATCATATCTGATAATGGTACCGCCTTCAAGAGCACCAAAATTAATAACTTTATCTAGAGACACAACATAGATTGGAGATACTCTACCATATACTACTCACCGGTGAATAGTTTAGCCAAAGCCTTCAATAAAACTCTCATCTAAATACTCAAGAATATACTCGACAAGAATAATCTACAAAACTCCAACACAATCTACCCCATTCTTCTAAGTGTATGGGTTTAAAGTCATTCTACCATTAGAAGTTCAATTCCCATCACAACGGATAGCTGTGGGTAGCAAAATTATAACCACAGAATGCCAAGAAGTAGTTAGAAGAACTTGAAGGTTTGGAGGAGTGGTGTTTGTAAGCATATCAGAACCTCGAGTTATATAAAGCAATGATGGTTCAAGCTCATAACAAGTTGGTTTGCTCTAGAGCTTTTTTAGTAGGAGAGCTTATTTTAGTTCTAAGGAGATCAAGTATTGCCCGTCTCAAGATGGGAGGCATGTTTGAACCTACTTGGAAATGCCCTTTCACCATAGAAATGGCCTACTAGGGTGGATCGTACCAACTCATCAACCACAAAGGTGAACACTCGATATTTCCAATCAATGGGCTTTACTTAAAGAAATACCATGCATAAACAATGTCCAAAATATTTTTCCATCAATAAAATTCCATTTTGATCAAACTTTTCTCCAAATTGAAATGTTTCCAAATTACCAAATTTTCATGGTGTGTTTAGGGTAGGTATAAAAGAACCCGAGTGGCATCATATCCCTCATTAGCACATCACAAACACAAAATTGCACATAAATACAAACAAATCAAACACAAATCTATTGCTTCAGGCTACCTTGAATTGAGATAAGACCCCCAACGGCCCTCACTCTATAGCTGCTCTAGGTCGTGCTGATTAACTTTTTAGCTAATGTGTCTCTGTTGACCTTACTTTTGGAGTGAGGATCTAACTCTTCCATCTTAGATCTAGGAGTCTTCTATACACTAAGAACTCATTACTCATAGGACACTTCTAGTGGCTAAGTGAACACTTAACCTAAACCTAGAGACTTATAATGGTTAGCCATAGGATTAGGCTGTGTCTTAGAACTTAGGAAAACTTACCTATCCTATAGCCTAACCAAATATATACCTACCTCCTAGCCTAAGCCAAACCTCAAATTCAATTCATCCAAATCTAATTGAATTCCAATCTTAAATCCTAATTCAATCATATAATCAAATCAAACCAAAATAAAATCCAAGTAACCTTTCCTAAACCATATGATTCAACCCTATGAACTTAGCCAAATTTCTTCCAATCCAAGCCAAACTCAATTAATTTTCATATTAATCAATTCAACTCTTCAATAATCATTCAAAATCCAAACCAAATCTATAATCAAATCAACTAAGCTCAAATCCATTCAATTAAATCTAATCTAACCCATTTGACCTGAAATATTCAAATAAGCCAAAATTCATTTGAACCCAAATTAATTACAATCAAAGCTATAAATTAATCTTAAATCCATATATAAATTCAACTAAACTGAATTCAACCCAAAATTGATTCAACTAGCCCAATTGATCTGCTTAACCCAAAGTGACTAATTTGACCTATTTGAACCAAACTTTAATCCAACCTAAATTGGATTGAACCAAGTGTGGTGTTGTTTATTATTTCTACCTCTCAAAACCCTTTTTTGGGGTTTTGAAAGATAAAAAATAAATAAAAATTATTGTGTATGTTGGGACACCACATAAATCTGCAAATGTACTTATTAAGGTGATTAGGTACTACATTGAGCGATGATGTAATGTCTCGAGAGACAGAAGTCATCACCCTAAAATAGACCTAATCATCTAATAAAGAAATCTAAGGACAATGGGTCTTCAAATGTACTAGATATTCTTCCCCTACTTTACATGGAAAAGTAAAGTAGGGTTTATTTTAAATCAAGTTTGTTAAGTTCCCTATGCTGGCAAGCCCTCATAGTTAATTACATCCTAAGGAATGAGATTCCTCAGGAATATTCTCAATTAAGGTAAATAATCATTGTATCCAAAGATTTCAAAGATAAGACCATCAATCAATTGATTTATTTCTAGAAAATCAAGTGGGATTGATCAAAAGGAGTGAGTCATTTTTAGAACCAAAGGGAGATGAGTACGAGATGTCCATGATACTAGGAAGCCTAGTTAACATCCTAAATTATCTTATGGTTGGGATTTATATTTTTGAAATTGAGGTGAATTATGTATTTGAGTTGAATTTTTATTAGAAATTTAAGGCTTACAATTCCACAACACAAGATTATAGAAAAGCCTAAGAGCTGAGGATTTATGCTTGTAGTCTGCAAAGGAAAGAAGCAAACTCTGATCCTAAATCTAGGGAGCCTTGGTGAGGACCAAGACAGGACCTAAATTTAAGATGAAAATGGGCATATGGTTACCTCCACAAGAGAGGATAAACCACTCGACTGTTGAGCTTACAACCACCTGGAGGTGGCTGTCAACTAACTCCTCCTATAATTTTAAATACATGTAGGCAAGTCTTATGCTTTTATAAGATAGCTAGGCTATTGTTTACTTAGAAAGAAGATTAAGTCCTTAAACACACTCCCTAAGAGACTAGATCATGAAGGGCATGAGTAATGACTTAATCTAATGCAAATTTTATTATATTTTATTTTTATTTTTAGACATTTTCATTTGACACAGGTTATGAGATTCATATGCCTAATGCATGAGAAATTGGTTATGAGCCAAAATAAGAAAGAAGGAGGTGTATTTCCACCATGGCTCTTAAAGGTCAAGCCATTTTCTCTGGCAAAGCTGGAAGCCCTCTATTAGCAAGAGTGAAGAAAGATGATTTTATGCATGATGTGAGACATACAACATCCAGCTAAGGGGTTGCTAAATCTTCTATTATCTTGATTTATGTCACAGGATTTAAGCAAAGTTATGAGTTATTTAATATTAATTTTGAGTTGATTAATTGGATAGAAGAATTATTTTTTCCTAAGAGCCTAATCTCGTCTAGGTTATTCATCAAATAGTGAAGAAACTAGAGAAAATCATGTCATCCTAATTGCACAAGCTAAACAAACATCGAACATTTTTATAAAGCTAGAGAATAAAATGCCAATGTGGTCGGGCTCCACCGCACAAACCCGAAAAAGAAATCGGTAGCCCAGTTCTATCCTTATACAACCCATATTACAAATAAATATAACTTAGATGGAATTGATGTTATGGGGGTCTTCATTCTTCATTCTTCATTTCTTCTTTTCTTCTTTCTTTATTTTTGTTTTGTTTCATTTCTTTCTTCTTCTTAGCTTGGTTGGAACATGGCTTTCTCCAAGGCTTAACAGGGTGCATAAGACTTAATCTTATGACCAATGTTCATCCTAATCCCCCATAACATTCATTCCAAATCTTAATTACAAAAATTACATGATAATAGAAAAAGTAAATCTAAGTAAACCTGCAAAATAGAGATTAGCTAAACATATCACACAACCCAAGCTGTTTATATGAATAATTTGGACTTAGCACCCCACACAAGCATAACCAAGTCCATCTGTTCTAATTTGGATTATGCTTAGGGGTATAAGCAACCTGCACAACAAAAGCATTTTTATATTTTTATTACAGTGCCCCTTATGCACAATCCCTACAGAAGACATGATTAGGCTAAGATCGCCCTACCATCCAGTCTACGCACATTCACCCTAACATCCAGTCTAAAACATTACATCCCAAAATAAAATCAGGCATCAAATCATGTATCGCCCTAACATAGAGCTAGAAATGGTCACTTAGCCTAACGTGTGTGCCCATTAAGGCTTGTGTGGCATGTCTTACTAGGCTTTAAGGTTGGAATTTCCTAAGTGTGAGAAGTTTAACTTAGGAGGATGGTTTCACTTTATGTGATTTAGTTGATTTGTTAATTTTATTTGGTAATTTGATTTGGTTTGAATGAACCTACACTTAATTACTAAGTGTTGTAAAGAGAAGAAAAGAGAAGAGAACTTATCTTTCATCCCTACTTTAAGTAATTTCTAAGGTAAATTCATTAGTGATTTTTAGTGAATGTTTTATTTATGTGTTTTAATTAACCCTAAGTTTAGATTTTTCCCTAAATAAACCTATTCAATAAGAAAGGCATCTTGGGGTTAATTAAGGTGAATTATTATCACATAACACACAACCATTTATTTCTTTCGACCATGTATACCATGCATATGGATAATCCTAAGCATAGAGATACATGCAAATGTAAAACTTTAGCACACTTTGATGATGGATGTTAAGAGATGTTGTTTAGAAAATTTTGAGCATTTCATGAATACATATTTTGTTAAGTAGAAAAGAGGGGCACTTTTATCCATTAATCAAATGCACATTTACATGTATAAAAGACATAAGTGAGTACGACGCTATTATTTTCTACACAAGGGGTGTAAGTTAGAAGACCTACTTAGGGCTACTTAAAGCCTCACAATCACGTGATGTCCAAACTAATATACCACTTTTCTTAAATACAAGTGTATGTACAAAAAGAAATGAAAGGATGAAGAATCTTGCAAAAGACTTTTTTTTTGTTTAATTTGGTTGTTTAATTTACATGTGTAATGTGAGGATTCTTCCTAAGTGCTAATATAGAAGTGTATAGGAATGGATTTAAGCAAGTGTTATGTTCTTTTCAAATGAACTATACACTTTGCAAATCCTATCCAAGTCCATGTTAAGAGAGGAGAAGAAAATCACATAAAGTGCATCTCATATTATAATCACATGCAAGCTTATAAATACTTATAAGTAGCATCACTTCATTTTGCAATCTTTGATTTATAGGTTTTCAAAATAATTTTTGATTTAATAGTGGTAATAGCCACTCATATTTTTATCATTAATCAAAGCATGCAATTTGACATAAAGGAAACATTTTATTTGATTAATTTTTCAAAAGAGATGAATACATGGTCTCATATGGAAAACAACATTTAGCATGCTTGGAAAGAGATAAAGTCATGTAAGCATATGATTTCATTCACCTTAATTAATTCCTAAGGACAATCCTATAAGATAAGATTATTCAAAGTGAATCAAAATTCTTTAAAGAGATTTTTAGTTTTGAGTTTGAATTGATTTAGGGAATGTGAAAAGAATTTTGGTTCCTAACCCATTTCCCTAATGTGTGAGTTAGTTTAGTTTAATTTTCGAACAATTAGATTGATTTTATGTTTTGTTAGGTTAAGGTGTAAATTAAATCCATTAATTATCCCTTACCTATACCACCTTAACATAACTATTCAAGTAATTATGAGCCAACATATGATATGAAATCGCATGGAATGTAAATCAGAAATGCGCCTAAGAAATAAAGGGGGCTATTGCAATAGGCTGATAATAATTGATTAATTAAGCTAAAGAATTTAATTAAGTACTTTCATAACCTTCCCACACACGTGGGTTGAGTATAATTTCCTTAAACTTACCTTAGGCTTTTGAACACTTAAGGATCTACCCAAGATTGAGATTGATTAATTTTCGATTAGTTTTGAAAATTTTATTTGATTAATTAAAAAGATCATTAGTTGATAATCCTTAATTAGATTTGGATTAAGAAAAAAAGGGGGTTTAAGGAATAACTTAGGGAAAATATCTCAAACCCATTCCTTAAACCTTCTCTTCACTTAAACAAAGTTTAATTATCTCAATTAAGAGATTAAACCACTGTTCACATGCTTAATTACCCTTAATTACATTAATGGAGTGATTAGGGGTTCATTAATTAATTTTCCTAATTAACTCATTAATAAATCCTAAGAAAATTAAGAGAGGTAGAAGTCATCCCATTGAGCATTCTCAAAAATTTTGGAATTAACTAATGAAGTCATTGGGGAGTAATTAAGGTTACTAGATTTTCAATTAAACCCTAATTAAGGAAAATCCAATGTTCAAAATCAATTAGAAATAATTTTATTGGATTCCCCTTTGAATTATCTTTAAAATAAGCTTGAGTTTGCATTTTTTTTTTAGATTTTTCAACATTTAGTTATAAATTTATGAATTTTTTGTGATTAATAGGTAATTAAATATCCTAATTATATAACTAATCTCATCGATGCCATGTGGACTACTAACGCGGTGCTTTCTTTCCATGTGGCATGACGGGATTGGTTATTTAAGTTATCACATCACACACTGTGTTAGCTGGCAACGCGATGCACTTTCCCCTAGGCTGTCTGATCAAGGATCAGACAGTCAGGATTAAACCTATGATTATAAAGGATTAAATCAATGGATCTAGCATGTTTTAATCAGGGTCATCTATCCAAAACACACGGGATGGATGGCCCATGATTCATCCCTTTGCTTGGGAGATGGAGGTCGCCGGTCCATCTTTGATCTCAAGCTTGACCCTGATTAGGCTAAGATTCAACCCACACCATCAAGAAGCATAGGAAAGAACACCCAATGGTTGAAATCTATTGGAATTATGATTCCCTTCACAAAAGACCAAGCAATTTTCAATGGAGGCTCGATTTTGAGTCATACCTCACCGGAGGCTATCACTGGCTCTTCCAACGGAGGAGGTAGCTTTGTCTAGTGGAGACAATGGTATGTTGAAAGTTTCAAGGTCCAATTTGAATTAGATCTCCCAATTGATCAAAGTTCTATTCAATGGCATGTGGCTTTGGTCTAGGTCCCCCTTTCCATGGCTTGGATGCTTGGGAAAAGGTTTCAATGGGCTCGACTTGCCTCCTTGATGGTGCTTAAAGTGAGTTGAGGTTTGATTGAAAATTGAGCAAGTTGGAATTTCCTCCCACCTTCTCTATTTTGGCTATGAAGGAAATCGAGACTGAAGAACTCAAAAGAGCTTGGGAATGCTTGGGAAACTTGGAGAAGCTTTCCTTTGATCCTCTAAGCTCAATCAAATGCAAGAGAGTTGGTTTGAGTGGAAATGAGAGGGAGTATATCTCCCTTCACTTGGATCAAATGGACAAAGCTTGCCTTGCCATTTTTTTATTAATTGCTCTGATTGAATGGGTTGTTTTTGGCTGTTAGGAGCTCCATGTGCTTCAGTTTTGGCAGAAGAGTGGAATGGTGGAGATACATATGTGTTAAATGAGTGTGGGAGGTGATCCATGTGGAGAATTTCGATTGAAGTGGTCTTTTTTGGCCTTCGGTTGGGTTTGGCTGACCCAAACTCATTGGGTCATGTGCACCACCTTCTTTGGTGTCCATGGACCACTAAGAGGATGCCATGTGACCATGAAAAGGAATTGACCAAATTTCAAATAGATTTGGCCATAGGTTACCCTTTGACCTAGGGGTAAAATAGTCATTTGGCATTAACTTTGATTTAGACAGATTTGAAATGATTGAAAAATGGGTTGTGCTAATTTTCAATGAATTTGGAGTTGATTTGATATGATTTGGCTCAAGTTGACCCATTTAGGTCAAAATGGGTCAACTTGGGTCAGGTTGACCAATTGGTCAAATTGGGTCAAACCAAGGGTTAGGTCAAGTTCATATGATCATTTGAAGTTTTTTTGTATCATTGGTTTGGTTCAATTTGATTTATATTTGGTTTTGGTTCATTTGAGTTCACTTAGGTCAAATAGGTCAAGTTGAACAATTTGACCTATTTGACTAAGTTAGGTTATGGGTTGGTTTAGGCTTGGTTGATCATTTGAAATGTATTGCAAGCTTTGGTTTCAATCAATTTTGGTTTGGTTTGATTTCAAGTTGATTTGACCTTTTAGGTCAAGTTGGGTTCATGGTCAATTGGGCTAAGTTGGGTTTAGTTGCCCAATTGAAGCTTTGGCCAAGTTCAACAAGTAATTTAGAATGGATTTGATCCATTGGTTGCAATCAATTTAGCTTAGATCAATATTTGACACATTTTGACTTCTTAAGTCAGGTTGGGTCAACTTGGGTCAAGTGGCCAATTAGGCTAGGTTTGGCTCAATTGATGGCTTGATCATGTTCAATCATTTCTTTTGGATTAGCTTAGATCAATGGTTTCAATCAATTTGTCCTATAGTAGATTTTGGCTAGTTTGGGTTTCATTTTGGTTAAGTGTTGACTTGGTCAAGAGCTAGGTTTGACTTAGTTTGACCCAATTTGAGTGATCGATCATGCTAGGATGATTGTTGCTCACAATGTGAGGCTTGGATGGGCTTAATTCAATCCAATTTGGGTTGGTTTAGAATTTGGCACAAAAAGGTGCTTTAGGTCACTTTGGGTTAAGTGAGCCTAAGTGGGTCAATTGACTTGATCAAGGCTTGATTAAAGTTTGGTTGAACTCGCATATGGACTTATGATGGAAATATAAATCCAATTACAAGTGATTTAGAGTCAAATGGGTTTTGGTTAATTTGACAATTTCAAGTCAAAAGGGTGAATATGGGTTTGACTTGGGTTGTTTGATTTTCATTTGGTGATTGAAGTTTGTGTTTATATTTGGATTCATGATTGAAGGATTGATTGAATCCTGAAGAAAATCCAAGGATTTGGATTGATTTGAGATTTGGCTAGGTTCAAGAATTTGACTTGAAAGGGTATAACTTGGATTTTGGTTTAGTTTGGATTTGAGTTTTAAATTGGTTTTGGTTATTTGAATTTATATTTCATTTATATTTATGAATATAAATGAGAATATAAATGGGTTATGAGAAAATCTTTTGAGTTGGAACTGATTTGGTTTTGGAATTTGTGCTAAGTCCATAAGATCAAATCAAAGGGCTTAGGAAAGATTTTGGGATTTGAATTCAATCATAGGTTTCAATCATTTGATATGAAATTGATTGATGATTTGAATTTTGGATTTGATTTATGATTTGAGAAAATCAATTGTAGTTGGAATTGGTTGAAGATTTAGATTTGAAATTGATTTGAATTTGGAATTGGTTTTAATTTGAGGTTGGTTTGAATTTGGAATTTATTTGAATTTGGGATTGATTTGAATTTGAAATTGGCTTGAGTTTGGAATTTGACTTGAAAGAAGGAAGAAAGGATATGGTTCGAGCTATAGGTTAGGCAAGTTTTTTCTAATACCCCTAAGGCATAACCCATTCCTATGGCTAATTTTTCTAAGTCTCTAAGGTCAAGTTAAGTGTTCACCTAATCACTTGAAGTGTCTTAAGATTAAGGAACTCTTAGCATTTAGAGGAGTCCTATGTTTAAGATGGGGAAGTTGAGAGCTCACTCCAAAAGTGAGGTCAACAAAGGGCGCCCAATTGGTGTGGTGTTACTGATAAGGCATACCGTACATATTAGTGTTGACCAAGATGATCAACAACATTCAAATGATCGCAAGAACTAACAAAAATGATCTACTTTTAAACCCGAGGTGTAGAAGGAATCAAGAGTTTAGTGCAAAGCAACCAAAGGAATAAGAGAGTGGAGAAGGAATCCACTAGGGATTGAGTCTATGAACCTTCAACTAGGGGAAAAGGTTCAAGTCATCCATTGTGGATAAGAAGTTTGATTTAATTTGTGTCTCGTTGGAGATAAATTTGATTTGATTTGTTGATTTAGTGCTTCACTAGGGATAAAAATGTGAACTCTGCACTAGAAGTGCAAGTTCCATTCTTCCACTGGGAATGAGAGGTTGTGAAGTCTGTTGAGGGATTAGAATTTAGGATCCACTGGGGATAGAAAATGTGAACCCTTCACTAGGGGAGCAAGTTCAGGTTGGATTGAACTGATTCCACTAGGGAAATCAGGAAGATTTGCATCTCACGGAGGAGAAGCTGATTGATTTGATTATTTGATTGGTTCCACTGAGGGAGGTTGGTTGGGTTTATTTTATTTATTGTTTTAAAATTTTGAGATGGACCCTTGGGTTTGCGATGGATTATACTGAGAAGGAGCATATATCAGCCTAGACCTACCTCAAATTTACCAATCCAAAGGGGTAGTCTACTAGTCATATGGTAGGACTATCCAACCAAAGTGGTTGCCTTTCAGGTTGTAGTGGTCAATTCTTGGAAGAAAGCGCGGGGACTCACATCTTCCACTACAAAAGAATGCTGGGGTGACATATTAGCAAAGTAACATGCCAACCCAACCTAGGGCTGACTACTAAGTGAATGCTGCTGGGGGACTTAAATCAACTTGAAGATAGTCAAAGTTAATTTCATTTTTTAATTATATTTGATGGATCCCATCGGATTGTGATGGACTGCATTGAGTAGGGGCCATGTTGGCCTTGGCCTAACTTCAGATTTACCAAACCAAAGTGAGTAGATTTTTGGCAAAGAGGAGAACCATCCAACCAAATGGGTACCTTTCAGTTTGCAATGATTAATTCAGAGAAGAAAGCTTGCGGACTCACATCTTCCTAAATAAGAGACCACTAGGACGACACACTACCAAGGTGACATGTCAACCTGACCTAGGGCTGCCTGTCGATTTGTGATATTCATGCTAGAAAGAATGTGTAGTAGACTTATATTTTCAAAGTGAAATGACCGCCGGGGTGACCTGTTTCTGGCAAATAGATTGAACTCGACCTAAGCGCTACTATTGAGAGAGTGTCGACCCAGGGACTTATCTCTACTCAAGAGTAGTCAAGCAATTCTTATAGGGAGTTTTGCTGACACTGCCCTAAAGATAGGATGCCAGCTTAGGAAAGGGGCCGCTGGGGTGCTTGAGTTCCCAATCCATAAGCGAATAAAATTATTTATTTATTTATCGTGAACCTTGTTAGTTTACATGGGATCATACTGAGAAAGAGCTTATATCAGTCTAGATCTATCTCAGTTTTACATAACCAAGGGAGAATCTGTGCATCCGCTGAATAAATTCTCTAACCACAGGGGCGGCTACTAGGAAATGGGGACTTTCCAATCTAAAGGTAACCCGAGTGGTGTCTAAATTGGGTCGTAAAGGATGTGATCCAAATAGAGTACTTGTAGGGAATGGGGCTGCTAAGGGCTTTATCCAAAACCTTGGAGAAGATAATATCTATAGGTATTCAGTGGCCAACTCAAGGAGAAAGCTCAGGAACTCATATTTTCTAAGAGTGGTGTATCCACCAGGTGAGTCACTGTCAACATAACGAACATCAACCAACCTTGCGACAATCAACCTAGGAAGAAAGCATCAGGGACTCACATCCTCTTATAGCAAAACTGATTGCCAGGATAGTCTGTCTTCGGCTTGACAAGTGCTATCCGACCAAGGGTGACTACTGAGTGAATGCCATAAGGGGATTTATATTAACTCAAAAGTAGTCAAGAGGAAAGAAGCCATTGGGAACTTATCCTAAACCTCAAATATACTCGACCTAGTTAGTGCATGATGGCTGGTTCAAGACGAGAGCATAGCTTACATCCTCTTAAACAAGGTCAACATGAGATAGTTTACTGGCTACACGGTGAGGTCTACGAAACTAACAAGGCGCTCATCAGTTTGTAATGGTCAAGTTAGGAAGAAAGTGCGGGAACTCACATCCGTCAGACAAGTGACCACTAGGGTGACACATTAGCGAGGTAGCATAGCATGTCAACCTGACCTATAGCAACTAATGAGTGAGTGCCATAGGGAGCTTGCTCCCACATCAAAATAGGTCGAGATAAAAGATATGTGTTTGTTGTTGTGTTTGTGTTAAAGGCAATAGGATGCCTCTTAGGTTCTCTCATACCTACCTTAAACACGTTGGGAAATTTGATGAAATGGTTCCATGAATGGCAGTTATGACCCCACCAAGAAAAAATGATTCTTGGGTTCTCTTACACTTAACTTGGTCATGCTAGTCAAAATAGGATGCCTCTTGGGTTCTCCCACACCTATTCTAGTAGCGCTGGGGATTGTGTTTAATTTGTGTTTGTGTTATGAATGAAGGATAGGATGCCTCTTGGGTTCTCTTACACTTATCATAAATACGTCATGACAGATTCGCAAACAAGCAAATAATTCTTCGAAAGAACAGAATATTTTGATGAATTGAAATGAAATTTTTAAAGATAGAATTATTTTCAAACATGATTTTTATGGGTAGTATTTCTTCAAATAGATCCCATTAATTGGAAGCATCGGGTGTTCCCCTTTACAATCAATAAGCTGATAAGATCCTCCCTGGTAGGCCTTCTATGCCAAAGGGTTGTGGGTTCAAACTTGCCTCCCATCTTTTGATGCAACAATTATTGGTCTCCTTAGAATTAAAATAAGCTCTTACTAAAAGCTCTAGACACTTGTTGTGAGCATGAATCATCTTGGCTTTGTATATCTTTCGACTGGCACGCCCGTAGGCATCTCTCCTCCAAACCTTCAAGCTCTTCTAATCATAATTTGGCATTCTACTCTATAAGTATTTTACTACCCATCGCTATCCTTAGTGACGAGAGCTAAACTTCTAATGGTAAAACTGCTTTAGACCCATATACTAAGGAGAATGGGATAGATTGAGTTGGAGTTCTGTATGTGGTGCGGTATGCCCACAAGGCTTCAACTAGTTGTTCATGCCACCATTGCTTGTTGTCATCAAGTGTCTACTTCAGTATCTGAATAAGTATTTTATTGAATGCTTCTGCTAGGTCATTTGCCCTAAGGTAATAGATGGTGGAGTATCTCTAATCTATACTGTGTCTTCTGGAGAAGCTATTAATCTTGGTACTCTTAAATGTAGTACCATGATTAGATATAATTTTTTGAGGCACCCCGAACCTATATACGATATGGCTCCTAAAAAACTAGAGCACATGCTAAGTTATGGCCTCTCTGAGTGGGATTGCTTCCGTCAACTTAGAAAAGTAGTCGGTGGCAGCTAAGATGAACCGATGACCCTTGAAAGAAGGTGGATCGATTGGACCCACAATGTAAGTACCCCGAAACTCAAATGGCCATGAGACCAATGTAGAGTGTAGAATGTTGGGTGGTTGATATAAGACCATGTCGTGTACCTAACATTGATGGCACCTCCTAGCCACATTCATGCAGTCAATAATCATCGAAGGCTAGTAGTATACTAGTCTCTTGATCTTTGCTTTCATCTTCAGACCAAATTGATGTGCTACACATAAACTTAAATGTACCTCAGTCATGATCCTACAGGCTTTGTGTTTGTCGAAATAGTGTAACCACATTTGATCGAAAGAACTTCGGTACAAGGTGCCATCCACGAGAGCATAGGAGCGAGCTCTCTACTTCATCTGATGGGCTTATGATTTCTCTTGAGGTAATTTTCCTGTGTCCAGGTAATCTATGAATGGTTGCCTCTAATTCAGCTCCTCATCCTTTTCAACAATGGCAACCTCCCCTTCAAGGGAATGTCTCTCGATTAGTTCAGTGTCAATAAGGGATATGACTTGTCTATTTTGGACCCTTATTGGAATGGACTCATCTTTTGGACATGCCAATTCCTTGGTGAGTTTGGCCAAAGCATCTACTACTGTATTCTCTCCTCAAGGAACCTTGTAGATGGTGACCTCAGGGATTTGGGCTAATAGCTTCATGGTGTACTTGTGGTAATGATGAAGCTTAGGCTTTAGAACCTTATAGGATTTGACAATCTAGTTGTTGACTAGCTGAGAATCCCCATAGAAGTTGATGCTTTTGACACACACTATAATAGCTAACTCCATACAATCAAAGCCTCATACTCAGCTTCATTATTGGTGCATAGATTAGAGAGATAGCTTGAGAATCTCATCACATCATGGTTTAGAGTTAAGAGAACTATTCCTACCCCTGCCTTTCTTGGAAGAGTAGATTGTGGTTCTTCTTTTTTTTGAAAGGAAGTTGTACCATCAAAATACATCTCTCAATGGTGATTGTTAACCTTCCCTAAGTTCATGATTTGTTCATCGGGGAGATCATCACTAAGCGGGAATCAGCAAGAAGTGGGTATGCTGCTAAGAAATCTACTAGTGCCTGTCCTTTCACCACACAGAGGGGTATGAAGATATTAAACTGTGAAAGAATCATGGACCAATGTGCCAATCATTTGGATAATGTTGGTTGTGTCATATGAAACTATAGTGGATTGATTCTTGAAATCAAGTTCACCTTATGAGAAAGCATGTAGTGTCATAGTTTTTGAGATGTGAAGATTAAAGCTGCTCAATATTTCTCAATAGGTGGATAGTTTGCTTTAATAGGGATCAAATGACAGCTGAGGTAATAGAGAGATTTCTCCTTCCCTTCATCATTATCTTGGGCCAACAAAGTGCGAAGGGAGTCATCCAATGCGAGTGTAGAGGATGCACCGGATAGAGTACTAGAAGCGGCTTCAAATATTGATGTCTTCAAAAGCATGTTGGCACTTTTCATCCTACTTGAACTTAGCATCCTTTTTGACAAGTGCTGAAAATGGCTTGCATCTCCTGAATAGATTAGAGATAAAGCGCCTTAGATACATCAACCGCCCTTGGAACGATCTGAGTTAAGTTAGACTTTTAAGATGTGGCATTTCTAAGATAGCTTTGATGTTTTCTGGGTCTATCTCTATTCCCTGGTGTCAGACAACAAATCCAAGGAACTTCTATGAAGCTACTCCAAATGCACACTTTAGAGAGTTCATTTTGAGGTTAAATTTTCTTAACCGTTCAAAAACTACTCTCAAGTCAAAGAGATGGTCTTCCTTTTCTTTACTTTTGACTACTAGATCATCAATATAGCATTCAACTTGATGATGAATGAGTTCATTGAAAAATCTGAGTCATGGTACGTTGGTATGTAGCACCAGTATTTTTAAGGCCAAAAGGCATGACCATATAATAATAGATTCTAATCGGGGTACAAAAAGTAGTGTTTCTTTCATCCTCGAGGGCCATCTTGATTTTGTTGTAGATAGATGACCCATCCATAAAGGAGAAAATTGAATGAGATGAGGTGATGTCCACCATTAATTCTAGTATGAGAAGTGAAAATTCATCCTTAGGACATGCCTTATTTAAGTCCCTAAAATTAATGCAAATGTAACTTTGGCCACTCTTTTTCTTAATTGGTATGACACTGGATAACCAAGTAGGGTATTTTTCTTCCTTGATGAAACCAGCATCGATCAGTTTCTTGACTTTAGAAATGACATGTTGTTTGATTTCTAATCGCATGCTTCTAGGAGCTTGCTTGATAGGGTTAACGTTAGGGTCTATTGCTAGTTTGTGGACTGCTATGTTAGGAGATAATCCGAGCATCTCTTCATAGATCTATGCAAAGCAATCTTTAAACTTAGCTAATAGCCTAACTAAGTCATTGGTTTCTTCTTCATTCAGTAGAGAACTGATGTATATAAGACGTGGATCTTCTTCTGTCCCGAGGTTTGTTCCTCTAAGCTTATAGATAATTGAATGGATTCCTTCTTCAAATTCTGGCGATGCATCTTTGATTTGAAGATCATCTGGATCATCTAAAGTTCCTAAACACACTTCCTCATAAGAGTTGGTGTGGTTTGAGAAAATCATATCAAACTCCAGATGATTGGTGATAACTACGTAGTAATCATCGTCATTGACTAGACCCACTATACCAAATCCTAGTTCTGACCTTGATTGTGCATCCTTACCTTTGTTGTTCCATATCTTCTCAAAATACTTTGACCTATGCTTGGACCATGTATAAGGAATCAAACCTTTCTTTGCAAGATTATGAACACAAGGTGAGTACCAATCAAAAGGCAATTCCATTAAATCTTTATATGAATTATCCTCAAGTCCTACATCCACTTCTGGACTTGAGGACGATGATCTGAATAGGAATCTCTTTGGGTTGACATCCATGGAAGACCTAGGGGCTTCTTTAACTACTAAACCTTCAACTTTTAGAGGAAAGTGAGGTTAGAGCTAAAGTTCTCAACTGCTGTCTAACCATTTTACATAATTATGATTTGAATACATTCATGCTTTGCTTGGAGGTCTAGTCTTTGTCACTGTCTTGCTTGAGTGTCACCTCCAATGAAATCCATTGAGAGGGGTTAGCTGGTATGCTAATCACATGAGACTCATCCTCTAAGCTGGATTCTAAGTCTATGTGAGTAGTAGGAGTACTCCTGTGGACTAGAATCTAGCCCATGTTGGATGGCCGCCAACCAGGGGGTCTTCCTCCTCATGAATTACCTCTGCATCTACCTCTGCCTCTGCCTGGTGGAGGTCAAGTCATCCTACCTATGTGTTCATATGGTGGAATGAACTATGGGTGGAATATAACATGAGGCTCTACCTCTTCCTCGGTGGTCTTTTCTCGTGCACTTGTGTTTTCCTTTTTCTTTTCTTTTTCTTTTTCTTTTTATTTTTCTTCTTTTTCTTTTGTATTTGAATTTTGACCAAGTTTATGAGAATAGACATTTTGGTTTTGAGGAAGATAATAGGTCACATCTTCATATATCTTGACCTCTCTAAAATGAACTTTCATCTCCTTTAACACGGTATTCAATCCCATCTTTTTGGAACTTGATGCACTGATGAAGAGAGGATGGAATCATCTTGTTCTGGTGTATCCAAGGCCAACCAAGCAAAGTAGTGAACAAAGTATTCGAATCAATTATATAGAACTTAAGTTTGGTCTTCTAGCCACATATTTCCAAAGGTAACACTATGGAAACTAAAGCCCTCTTGGCCTGTTCATTGAATCCTCTCAACATCATCTGATCTCCTCGAAGAGTAGAGATGTCAATCTTCAAATAGGCAAGGGTCTTTAGACTCATAATGTTCACCGATGCACCTGGATCAATCAAACTCAAATGTATATAATGTTCCCTCTCCCGAAGGTCTTCGGTGAATGTGACTCCAGCATATCTCTGGATCAAGAAAAGCTTTGATTAATGATTCTATCATCTCTTTGGATAAGACAAGGGCATCATAGATGCTTAGCTTAGCTGGCAACTTTCTCAAGTGAGCGAGGACATTATAATCAACTTTTGGTTGATCCGTCATAAGCATATCAATAGGTGGAGCATCTTATGGAGGGGCTTCTTGCTCATTGGTACCATTGACTTATTTTCCCTTATCTTGAGGTGCTGCCCTAGGAGGTAGAACCTTGCCACTACGGAGGTTAACTTTGACCTCTTGTGGTTGGTGGAAGATTCTACCTTTCATGTCACCTACAGCTTCTCCTATAGGACCCTCATAATCATATGATTCCATGTCTATCTCAAGAGATAAACTCATAGTATTCATAAATGAAAGTCCATTTCTGAATCAGAAAGAGGATGATCGGAGTTATTATAATTTTTGTTTAGACTTCAAGAGTTTTCTAAAGAGTAGAATTAGATAACCCATCAGAAGTCACTCAGATGTAATTTAAATTAGCTTTATTCCTCGATTTCTTGGATTTTGGAGGTACATGGTAGAAATCTAGTAAAGAAAGTGGGGTGAGGGATTTGATTTCCTCATCTGTCGATACAAGAAGTCTACTAGAAGAAGAGCTAGCTGAAGTAGAAGTGTTGGCTGAAGTAGTAGCTGCAATGGTGGAATGGAGGCTAGGCTTGGTTGTTGGTTGCACTACTTGGCTATCCCAAGCAGGTATGGGTTTCTGCTGCTGAGCTCCCACTTTCCCCAAGTTATATGTGGCAACTTGCAAACCTTCCTTGATGTTGGAGGTTCAACCTGCCTCAGGCACCTGCAAGGAAAGTTTCATGATTTTTGAAATAATCTTTTTAGAGGTTCGAGATAAGGAGATATCTCAACCTTCTTTTATTTTGAGAGGATCACAAGTATCCCCAAGAAGTACCCTGATAGTACTGGATGGTTATTCCACTAGATATTGCTTTGGGATAACTATGGTGTAGGTCTTGTAGCTATGCTCAAGTCAGTCTTTAAATGTGAAGCAATCCTCCAAAACATGGCCTAGCATGCGGTGGTAGGGGAAAAAGTTAGGATCATTACTTCTACCCACTTTCTCCGGCTTCCTAGGCTCAGGTAGCTAAAAATCAGATTTTTTAAAGAGGTTCTTAAAGATTTTCCTGACTACCTCCCTCTTAAATGAATAAGTTTTATTTAGTTTATCCAAAAGAGTAGGTAGATGGTAGCTACCTGAGGGTAGGTATGTGTACCACTACTAAGAATATGGCTGAGGAGGAGGTGGCGAAGGCCATGGAGACTGCTATGGCGGCCGATAGGATGGCCTAGGCGGTGGTATAGGAGGTGAAAGTGATGGTTGTTGAGCCCGAGGTCTCTCATATTGCTCTCTAGTCGGTTGCTTCCCCTTGTCCAATGCTGCTACTACCCCTAGCTTCTTCTCATAGGCCTTCTGTGACTTTGGCTTTGATGGTTGATATTGAAAAGGAAACTATTTGACCTCTCTTTATAGACTAGTCACCTTGTTGATTAGCTTCTCAAATATCTTGATGGTAAAATCTTTGAGCATGAAGGTGACTAGGCCATGAATATTCTTTAGTAGAATTTGAATGGCATGATGTTCAGATGGCTATGGTTCACATTTCATACTCAAATTGCACTGTCTGAGAATATAGTCAACGAGGGACTCACTGGGGTGTTGTGCTACAACGAGATCGTCCACAGTTATCCTTTGTTGAGCTCCAGCAAACCTCTTAATGAAGAGTTGCTCCAACTTAGCAAAAGTCTTCACTGAACTATTGGGGAGTTCAGTGTACCAATCAAAAGATATGCCTACCAAACTATTGATAAAAAGAAAGAATAGTAGCACGTCACTGCCACCAGCGTTGCAATAATTGGCCCTAAAATGCACTATGTACTGGCATGGGTTTTCGCTACCATCGAAGCTCTTGAAAGAAGGGCACAAAACCCTTAGGTATTGGATGGCATCTAATTCCTCCGGGTAGGTTCTACCATTTAAAACTAAAGAACTACCTCGGGCTTGTGCCAACACTTCTCTCACTTGCTACTCAACCATAAGTTTAATATCTTTTCTTATATAGAGGCACTATCCACTACCTTCTTATACATGCTGGTGTTGCTTTGCTCTACTGGAAGTGAAGTTTTGGCCTTCTTATACACGTTGGTGCTGCCCTACTCTACTAGAAGTGAAGTCTTGGCTTGATCCAAGACATGCAACAACTCAGGCTGACCGGTCTCTGTAATAGTAGGATGGGCTGTTAGGGCTTGATTTTAAAGTGCCAAAACTGCTACTACCAAATCTTCAAGCCTCTTTCCCATTTTGTCAAGTTGTTCAACCTTTTATTTAAGTTGTTGAAGGAGGTGTTGGGTCAAGTAGGTTGTATCATCCTGCTCAGTCGCAACACCTTCCAAACTCTGCTAATCCTGAAGGAGAGAACCACTAGTATTAACCATATGCACCTGTGCTAAGTCCTCTAACATATCATCTTCATTAGGATCAAAGATAACCTTTTCTTCCTCTAGGTTAAACCAGGCATACCCTAGGATTTCATTTTTCTCCATAAGATATTGTGCTATAATATCTTTTAGGGAGCGGTCCAAATGGACAAGCATAAATGATCACAGTTGAGCAGTGACGAGATCATTATCATGAATAGAAATACATCTAACCTCCACTACTACTGGAGAGCTAATCTTGTGATGATTACGCTCAATGGAGGATACATGCTCTTGACTATCACTAGATCTGGGTGGTGTGGTACTCCTGGGGGGATCTATAGCCATAGAGACAATGGTACTGTCTCCTTGTCCCACTGCTGCTGCTATCTCCATGATTTGTTGCGATGGTGGTGGTGATGGCAAGACTACAATGCTTTGAGGCTGCCATTCCCTCTTCATCGCAACTAGAGTAGGAGGTCGAGCAGGAAAGCTCGGCCTCACCTCAATCGATAGTGTAGATGAAATGGGATCTCTTGGCCGTAGCTGGATCACCAGTGGGGCTTTCTTTTCCCCAGATGTTTCCTTCATGGCCTTTGATGGAACCATGGAAGATGGAACTTGTACTAGAGATGGTGGATGTGGAGTAGAGTGGTGTGGTGGAGGCACCACCGACTCTCTCTGTGTAGGAGCCCTCCTCCTGTGGTGGGTAGTACCTGTCAAAAAGAATGCTATAAGTATGACCGGCATGGGTAGCATGCTGATCAAGAAAATCCATGAGGGCGGAGGCAGCTAACTACATGGAGTACCTACACCTCTTTCTATTAGTGAGAGCACTGATACGTAGTCCTCTCTGGCCCTCTCTTGTCTGATATGCTCGCCCATGCTGTGAAGAATGTTCGACCGTAAATCAAATTGGGCCTCAAACTCTGACCATCTGTAAGCCCCATTGACTCGACATAGAATTATCCTGAGGCTAGCATACGACCTCCTCTTATCTCTGGTAAGAGCCTCATATTGTACTGCAGGCAGAGGTGACACTGTAAACCTCCTGATATCTTTCTCTCCATCAGATTCGAAGAGAGGATGGAACATGTTCTGTATGATGAGAGGAGAAACTATCCTGCCCAACTCCTCCATGACAAACTGAGGGACTGCCTCCAACTCCTTGGCTATGCACTCATGATACCGCTTGATTTTATGGCATTTGTTGCGGTGTTGGGTCCTAGTGGGAGGAGCAGGATGGGAACTAGACCCTATCTCAAAGGTGGGGGAGACTACCCTCGAAGACAAGATAGCCTTCTTCTTGGAAGGAGCTGAGTGGGGATCTTGGCAGGTGGGGATGGGGCTGGCACTAGTGTTGTAACTATTGTGGAAACCTCCATAGCCTTCCTCTTCAATGAGGAAACTCTGAATCTGAAAACATTTCGATGCGGATGGTTGGCTTCTACTCAGCCACCACCTCCCTGTTAATAGCGATGAGGGTTGCCCCCTCACAAGTGATCCTGGCCCTCTTCAAAACCTCAGCCAAAGTGCACCAAAAGTGCAAAGTGAGTATGTGGGAGGCTGGCCTGATCCAAGGCCAAATCCATCCCAAAAGGAAAAGTGAAGACATATTTTTGAGAGTCTATGGCATTGAACTGAACTGAGTAGAAATTGACAGAAACTGAGTTGAAATTCTGCAATTGCTGAAAATAAACTCGAAACAAATTTTTTCTTTGGTATTTTGTTAACTTCTTAAATTTTGATTTAGGATTTGAACCCATGCTCAACAATTTGAATATGTTAAGTGGGGCTCTTTGAATTTAGGAGAGATTTTTAAGGAGAGATTTTTGAGTTTAGAATCCATTTTCAACAAATTTGTGTATGTTGAAAATGGGTTCAAATATTTTGAAGAGATTTTTTATGCTTCCATTGGCTCATATTTGAATTTGATTTTTTTTTTATGTTTGGGGACCCTTTATTTAACAAATTTGACTATCTTAAATAAAGGGTCAATTGATTTTGTTTTTGATTTGATTTTGGAATTTACTCACTTAGAAAATTTGGATATGATAAATGAGATGATCGAAAACAATCTTCTTCTTTTGCTTGTTTGCTTATGATGTGAATCATGTCTGAATTTGTAAATAGAATCTTTACTTAGCAAATTTTTGTATGCTAAATAAAGACCAAATCTGATTTGATTTTGATTTTAAAAATGGGATCTTTACTTAAAAATTTTGGGTATGCTAAATAAAGCCCCAAATGTATTTGATTTTGGTATTTTGATTTTGAAAATAGGATCTTGACTTAACAAATTTGAGTATGCTAAGTGAAGTCCAAATGTGTTTTGTTTTCTTTTGATTTTTAAAAAGTGGATCTGACTTAGCAAATTTGAGTATGCTAAGTGAAGTCCAAATGTTTTTTTTTAAAGGAGGATCTTAATTTAGAAAATTTGGGTATGCTAAATAAAGAATCCAAATCTATTTGATTTTTATGATTTTAAAAAGAGGATCCTTACCTAGCAAATTTGGGTATGCTAAATAAAGAATCCAAATGTATTTGATTTTTGTGATTTTGAAAAGAGGATCTTTGCTTAGCAAATTTGGGTATGCTAAATAAAGAATCCAAATATGTTTTGTTTTGTTTTGATTTTTAAAAAAGCGGATCTTGATTTAGCAAATTTGGGTATTCCAAATAAAATCCCAAGTGTGTTTGATTTATTTTGATTTTTGAAAATAGGACTTTTACTTAGCAAATTTGGGTATGCTAAATAAAGTCCCAATGTGCATTTGATTTTGTTTTTTTTTTTTTTTGTAACTTTTGAAAGGAGGGATTTCTATTTAACAAGCATGGTATGTTAAATGGAATCCATTTTACATTTTCTCTTGAAAAATGAAACTCTCATTTGACAAATTTGGATATATCAGATGAGATTTAAATGTATTTTGATATTCATGATTTTTTTTTGCAAAGTAGATTTCCATTTAAACAAATTTGGGTATGTAAAAATGAGACTCAATTTTGTTTTATGTTTCAAAGATGAATTTTTTTGTGCGTGATTTATTGCTTTTTGAAGAGACAGAAAATCCAACTTAACACATGTAGTGTTGACTGGAATTTCAAGTGGCATGATTTTGCTTGAAGACAAAGCCTCCATTCAATAAGTTTGGATGTATTATTGAATGAAGAGGCTTATTCTTCAAATTTGAAATTTTTAAAAAAGGAAGAAACTCCAACTTCAACATATGTAAGAAATATTTAAATGGAGTTTCAATTTTATGATGTGATTTTATTTGGAAATGAAATCTTTATTCAATGAATTTAGGTATATTGAATGAAGATGTTCATTTTCAAATAAGTGCTTTTTTTAAAGATGATTTTGATTTTAATTTGAAATGAAATCTTCATTCAATAAATTTAGGTACATTGAATGCGGGTATTCATATGTGCTTTTTGAAAGATGATTTTGGTTTTATTTGGAGATGAAATATCCCTTCAATAAATTTGGGTACATTAAAAGAAGGTATTCATATGTTCTTTTTGAAAAGATGGTTTTTATTTTAATTTAAAATGAAATCTTCATTCAATGAATTTGGGTACATTGAATGAGGATATTCATTTGTGCTTTTGAAAGATGGTTTTGATTTTATTTGGAATAAAATATTCATTCAATAAATTTGGGTATATTAAATAAAGATATTCACTTGTGCTTTTTGAAGAGATGGTTTTGATTTTAATTAGAAATGAAATCTTCATTCAATGAATTTGGGTACATTGAATGAGGATATTCATTTGTGCTTTTGAAAGATGGTTTTGATTTTAATTGAAATGAAATCTTCATTCAACAAATTTGGGTATATTAAATGAAGATATTAACTTGTGCTTTTTGAAAGATGATTTTGATTTTGATTTGAAATGAAATATACATTCAATAAATTTAGGTATATTGAATGAAGATATTCATATGTGCTTTTTGGAAGATGTTTTTTTTTTGGATTTTATTTGGAATGAAATATTCATTCAATAAATTTGGGTATATTAAATGAAGATGTTCATAAGTCCTTTTTGAAAGATGATTTTGATTTTGAATTGAAAATGAAATCTTCATTCAATAAATTTAGGTATATTGAATGAGGATGTTCATTTGTGCTTTTTCAAAGGGTATTTTGACTTTGATTTTGAAAATTTCTTTCATGTAACGATCTTGAAGATTGTTAGATGAGGTTAAGTTATATGTGCTTTATGAAAACTTTTTGTGCAAATGTTTTGTTATGTGAATTTTGGAAAAGTGCTTTTTGAAAACCTATATTTTTATGAAGGATTTATTTTTCTTTATTTTGGGAATGAACTTTACCTTACCATAGAGATAGTAAGAAAAAGGGCTTTAGTTATTTCTATTTATTAAATTTTATTTTCACCTATTGTGAGACCCAACAGGGATTTTAAGACCCACATGGAATGAGGTCCTAAAATCTAAAGGATGTTGGCTAGCTTAGCTTAAGAATGAAATGAACTAAGTGCCAACGGATAAAAAGGATAGTCTTGGATTCATATGAAATACAAACCGACTATTGATACTTGGAGATAATGATCATTTACCAAAGATGGAGAGAGGAACCATCCCCAGCGGAGTCACCAGAAGAATCTGTGGTGTTGTTTATTATTTCAACCTCTCCTTCTTTTGGGGTTTTAAAAGATAAAATAAATAAATAATAATTGTTGTGTATGTTGGGACATCACATAGATCAGCAGATGACTTATTAAGGTGATCAGGTACTATATTGAGGAATGATGTATTATCTTGAGAGATAGAAGTCATCACCCTATAATGGACCTAATCACCTAATAAGGACTCAGAAAGACAATGGGTCATCGAATGTACCAAAGATTCTTCCCCTACTTTATATGGAAAAGTAAAGTAGGGTTTATTTTAAATCGATTTTATTAAGTTCCCTATGGAGGCAAGTTCCCATAGTTAATTGCATCCTAAGGAATGAGATTCCTTAGGAATACTCTCAATTAAGGTAAATGATCATTGTCTTTAAATATTTTAAAGATAGGACTATCAATCAATTAGTTTATTTTTGGAAAATCAAGTGGGATTAATCAAAAGGAGAGAGTTATTTTAGAACCAAAGGGAGATAAGCAGGGGGTGTTCATGATACTATAAAGCCTGATAAACATCCCCAACTATCCTATGGCTGGGCTTTACATTTTTGAAATTGAGGTGAATTATGTATTTGAGTTGAATTTTTATTATAAATTTAAGGCTTACAATTCCACAACATAAGATTATAAAAAAGCCTAAGAGGTGAGGAATTATGCCTGTAGTCTACAAAGGAAAGAAGCAATCTCAGATCCTAAATCAAAGGAGCCTTGGCGAGGGCCAAGGCACGACCTGAATCTAAGGAAAAAATGGGCATATGGTTTACCTCCACAAGAGAGGATAAACCACTCGATTGTTGGACTTACAATCGCCTGGGGTGGCTGCTAACTAACTCCTCTTATGATTTTAAATATATGTAGGAAAGTCTTATGCTTTTGCAAGATAGCTAGGATGTTGTCCATTTAGAAAGAAGACTAAGTCCTTAAACACACTCCCTAAGAGACTAGATTATGAAGGGTATGAGTAATGACTTAATCTAAATGCAAATTTTGTTAAGTTTTATTTTTATTTTTGGACATTTTCATTTGACACAGGCTATGGGATTCATATGCTTAATGCATGAGAAATTGGTTATGGGCCAAAATCAGAAAGAAGGAGGTGTATTTCCAACATAGCTCTCAAAGGTCAAGCCATTTTCTCTGGCAAAGGTGGAAGCTCTCCATTAGCAAGAGTGAAGCAAGATGATTTTATGCATGATGTGAGACATACAACATCCAGCTAAGGGCTGCTAAATCTTTTATTATTTTGATTTATGCCATAGGCTTTAAGTGAGGTTATGAGTTATTTAATTTTAATTTTTTTATTAATTGGATAGAAAATTTATTTTTTCCTAAGAGCCTAATCGCATCCAGACAATTCATCAAATAATAAAGAAACTAGGGAAAATCATGTCATCTTAATTGTACAAGCTAAACACACATCAAACAATTTTATAAAGTTAGCACAAAAGAATAAAAGGCTGATGTGGTCGAGCTCCACCGCACAAACTTGAAAAGGAAATGGGTAGCTGAGTTCTACCCTTATACAACCTGGATTACAAATAATTACAATTTAGAAGGAATTCATGATATGGGGGTTCTTCTTTTCTTCTTTTCTACTTTCTTCATTTTTGTTTTGTTTCTTTCCTTTCTTTTGTTTTGGCTTGGTTGGAACATGGCTTGATCCAAGGCTTAACAAGGTGCATAAGACTTAGTCTTATGACCAAAGTTCATCCTAATCCCCCATAACATTCATTTTAAATCTTAATTGCAAAAATTACATGATAATGGAAAAAATAAATCTAATTAAACCTGCAAAATAGAGATTAGCTAAGTTTTTTACAAATAAAAATTACCCCTTAAGTACAATCCCCTAAAGAGAACATAACTTCTCTTTCATCTCTACCTTAAGTAATTTTTAATGTAAATTCATTAGTGATTTTTCTTTAGTGAATGTTTTATTATGTGTTTTAATTAACCTAAGTTTAGATTTGCTCTAAATAAACCAATTCAATAAGAAATGCATCTTGGAATTAATTAAGGTGAATTACTATCACATAACATAACCATTTATTTCTTTCCACCATGTCTACCATGCATATGGAGGATCCTAAGATTAGCTATACATGCAAATGTAAAACTTTAGCATACTTTGATGATGGATGCTAAGAGATGTTGTTTAGAAAAATTTGAGCATTTCATGAATATATGCTTTTTTAAGTAGAAAAGAGGGGCTCTTTTATCCATTAATCAAATGCATATTTACATGTATAAAAGACATAAGTGAGTCATTCCATTATTTTCTATAGGGTGTAAGGTACAAGACCTACTTTAAAAAAAAGCCGTAACCCAGGATGTCACTAATATACCACTTTTCTTAAATACAAGTGCATGTACAAAAAGAAATTAATGGATGAAGAATCATGCAAAATATTTTTTTTGTTTAATTTGGTTTTTAAATTTACATGTGTAATGTGAGGATTCTTCTTAAGTGATAATATAGAAGTGTATAGGAATGGATTTAAGTTTTATGTTCTTTTCAAATGAACTATACACTTTGCAAATCCTATCCAAGTCCATGTTAAGAGAACAGAAGAAAATCACATAAAGCACATCTCATATTATAATCACATGCAAGCTTATAAATACTTATAAGTAGCATCATTTCATTTTATAATCTTTTATTTATAAGTTTTAAAAATAATTTTTGATTTAATAGTGATAATAGCCACTCATATTTTTATCTTTAATCTAAGCATGCAATTTGACGTAAAGGAAACATTTTATTTGATTAATTTTCCAAAAGAGATGAATGCATGGTCTCATATGGTAAACAACATTTAGCATGCTTGGAAAGAAATAAAGTGATGTAAGCATATGATTAATTCACCTTAATTAATTCCTAAGGACAATCCTATAAGATAAGATTATTCAAAGTGAATCAAAATTCATTAAAGAGATTTTTAGTTTTGAGTTTGAATTGATTTAGGGAATGTGAAAAGAATTTGTGGTCCTAACCATTTCCCTTATGTGTGAGTTAGTTTAGTTTAATTTTATAATAATTAAATTTATTTTATGTTTTATTTAGGTTAAGGTGTAAATTAAATCCATTAATTATCCCTTACATATACCACCTTAACATAAATATTCAAGTAATTATGAGCCAAAATATGATATGCAATCACATGGAATGTAAATCAGCAATGCACCTAAGAAAGAAAGGGGACTAATGTAATTGGCTCATAATTATTGATTAATTAAGCTGAATGATTTAATTAAGTACTTTCATAACTCTCCATACATGTGGGTTGATTATAATTTCCTTAAACTTACCTTAGGATTTTGAACACCTAAGGATCTACCCAAGATTGAGATTGATTAATTTCATATTGGTTTTGAAAATTTTATTTGATTAATTAAGAAGATCATTAGTGGATTAATCCTTAATTAGGTTTGGATTAAGAAAAAAAGGAGGGTTTACAGAATAACTTAGGAAAAAATCCCAAACACATTCCATAAACCTCCTCTTCACTTAAACAAAGTTTAATTATCTCAATTAAGAGATTAAACCATTGTTCATATGCTTAATAACCCTTAATTACATTAAAGGAGTGATTAGGGGTTCATTAATTAATATTCCTAATTAACTCACTAATAAATCCCAAGAAAAATAAGGGAGGTAGAAGTCATGCCACTGAGCTTGCTCAAGAAATTTAGAATTAATTAATGAAGTAATTAGGGAGTAATTAAGATTATTAGATTATCAACTAAATCCTAATTAAGAAAAATCCACTATTCAAAATCAATTAGAAATACTTTTATTGGATTCCCCTCTGAATTATCTTTAAAATGAGCTTAATTTTATGTTTTTTGGATTTTTTTTATATTTAGTTATGAATTTATGAAGTTTATGTGATTAACAGGTAATTAAATAACCTAATTATATAACTAATCATGTCGGTGCCATGTGGTCTCCTAACACAACATGTGCTTTCCACGTGCATGACGGGATTAGTTATTTGAATTATCACATCACGCGCTGCATCAACTAGTGGTGTGATGCGCTTTCTCCTGGGCTGTCTGATCAAGGATTGGATGGTTAGGATTAAACTTGCAGTTATAATGGATTAAATCAACAGATCTAGCATGTTTTAATTAGAGCTACCCATCCAAAATATGTGGTATGGATGGCCCATGATTCATCCCTGTCTTTGCCTACCGGAGATAGAGGTCGTCCATCCTCCATGGCTTGATCCGAGCTCACCTGAGCTCGGATTAGGCTGTGATTCAACCGACACCATCAAGAAGCATAGGGAAGAACATCCAACCATTGAATTCTACTAGGATTATAATTCCCTTCACAAAAGACCAAGCAATTTTTAATGGAGGCTCAGTTTTGAGTCATACCTCGTTGGAGGCTATCACCGGCACTTCCAACAGAGGAGTTAGCTTCGTCTAGTGGAAACGAAGCTATGTAAAAGTTTCAAGCTCCAATTTGAAGTAGATCTCCTAATTGACCAAAGCTCCCTTCAATGGCTTGTAGCTCTAGTCTAGGTCCCCCTTCCCATGACTTGGATGCTTGGGAAAAGCTTTGAGTGAGCTCAACTTACCACCTTGATGGTGTTTGCAAAGTGAATTGAGGTTTGATTGAGAATTGAGCAAGTTGGAATTTCCTCCCACCTCCCTTATTTCTGCTATGAAGGAAATTGAGAAGGAAGAATTCAAAAGAGCTTGAGAATGTTTGGGAAACTTAGAGAAGTTTGCCTTTGATCCTCTGAGCTCAATCGAATGCAAGAGAGTTGGTTTGAGTGAAAATGAGCGGCAGTATATCTTCCCTCACTTGGATTGGTTGATCAAGCTTGATTTTGTTTGATTGTAGGGAGCTCCATATGCTTCTATTTTGGCAGAGGAGTGGAATGGTGGAGGTGCACATGTGTTAAATGAGTGTGGGAGGTGATCCATGTAGAGAATTTTGATTGGAGTGGTCAGTTTTGGCCTTCAGTTGGGATTGGCCAACCCAAACCCATTAGGTCATGTGCACCACCTTCCTCAATATCCAAATGGACCACTAAGAGGATGCCATGTGGCCATGAAAAGAAATTGACCAAATTACAAGTGGATTTGGCCATAGGTTACCCTTTGACCTAGGGGTAAAATGGTCATTTGTCTTTGACTTTGATTTAGGTATATTTGAAATGATTGAAAAATGGGTTGTGCCAACTTTCAATGAATTTGGAGTTAATTTGATTTGATTTGGCTCAAGTTGACCCATTTAGGTCAAAATGGGTCAACTTGGGTCAAGTTGACCAATTGGTCAAATTGGGTCAAATCAAGGGTTAGGTCAAGTTCATATGACCATTTGAAGTGTTTATGGTATCATTGGTTTGGTTCAATTTAATTTATTTTTAGTTTTGGTTCATTTGAGTTCACTTAGGTCATATAGGTCAAGTTGACCAATTTGACCTATTTGACCCAATTAGGTTAGGTCATGGGTTGGTTTAGGCTTGGTTGATCATTTAAAATGCATTGCAAGCATTGATTTAAATGAATTTTGGTTTGGTTTAATTTTAAATTGATTTGACCTTTTAGGACAAGTTGGGTTCATGCTCAATTGGGCTAAGTTGGATTTAGTTGACCAATTGAGGCTTCGATCAAGTTCAATAAGTGATTTAGAATGGATTTGACCCATTGGTTGCAATCAATTTGGCTTAGATCAAGATTTGACCCATTTTGACTCTTTAGGTTAGGTTGGGTCAACTTGGGTCAAGTGGCCAATTGGGCTAGGTTTGGCTCAATTGATGGCTTGATCATGTTCAATCATTGGTTTTCGATTAGCTTAGATTAATGGTTTCAATAAATTTGGCCTATAGTAGATTTTGGCTAGTTTGGGTTTCATTTTGGTTAAGTGTTGACTTGGTCAAGGCCTATGTTTGACTTGGTTTGACCCAATTTGAGTGATTGATCATCCTAGGATGATTGTTGGTGAGGCTTGCATGGGCTTAGTTCAATCCAATTTGGTTTGGATTAAAATTTGGCTCAACAAGGTGCTTTAGGTCACTTTGGGTTAAGTGAGTCTAAGTAGGTCAATTGACTTGATCAAGGCTTGATTCAAGTTTAATCCCTTACTATGTCATTTTCTCCAGGGTGTTGGATTAAGCCCTTACCGGCACCATCCCCTGTGAGCACTCTTTTTGATTAAATCCTTTGCAACCCCATTTAGACACTACTCAGGTTACTTTTGGATTGGATAGTTCCCCCTTCCTAGTAGCCACCCCTGTGGTTGGAGAATTTATTCAATGAATGTGCAGATTCTCCCTTGGTTCAGTAAATTTGAGATAGGTCTAGGCTAATATAATCTCTTTCTCAGTTTTATCCCTCACAAACTAACAGGGTCCACGATAAGCAAACTAACAGGGCTTAGATTAATTTGCTTGTGGTTTAGGAATTCAAGCCCCCAAAGGGCCCCTTCTCTCAAGGAGGCATCCTATCATTATGGAAATTTTAGCAGAACTCCATATAAAAATTGCTCGACTACTTGAGTTGAGATAAATCCTTAGGTCGGTACTCACTCTATAGTCGCCCTTAAGTCAGGTTCAATCTATTTTTCCACAAGCAAGTTACCCCAACAGTCATTCCGCTTTGGAAGATATAATACCATGACACATTCTTTCTAGCATGATTGTCGTAAAATGATGAGCAGCCCTAGGTCGGGTTCAATTTGTTGCCCAAAGCAACCGATCACCCCAGTGATCTTTCCTAGAAAAAGATGTGAGTCCCCGAGCTTTCTTCTCTTCAATTGATCATTGCAAATCGAAAGGCACTCCTTTGGTTGGATAGTTCTCCCATTGCCTGGGAAGCTACTCCCTTTGTTTCAGTAAATCTGAGATAGGTCTAGGCTTTCATGAGCTCCTTCTCAGTGTGATCCATCACAAATCGATGGAATCCATCAAAAAAAATTAAAAATGAAAACAATTTTAACTATTCTTGAGCTGATCTAAGTCCTCAGTGGCATTCACTCAATAGTTAGCCCTAGGTTAGGTCTGATTTGTTGCCCAAAGCAACTAATCACCCCAGTGGTTTCTTGTTTCTAGAAGATGTGAGTCCCTGTGCTTTCTTCCTAAGACTTGACCATTGTATACCGAAAGGCAACTCTCCTTTGTTGGATAGTTCTACCTTGTGGTTGGTAGACTATTCTCTTAAAATTGGTAAATCTAAGTTAGGTTTAGGCCTCCATGACCCCTACTTAGTGCAGTTCATCGCAAACCTATAGGATCCATCATAATCAAAATAAACAAATCTAAAAATGAAATTAATCTTAACTATCTATGAGTTGATCTAAGACCCCTCGATTCACTCAATATGTTTCTATTTTGTTTATTATTATTTTAGATGTCTTTACTTGGAGGATGTAAGTCTACTATGCTTTCTTCCTAGTACAACTACTGCACATCGAAAGGCATTTCCCTTTGGTTGGCTAGTCTATTATATGTTTAGTGCGCTACCCCTTTAGATTGGTAAATCTGAGTTAAGTCTTGGCCTCCATGGCATTGCAAACCAATAGGATTCATCTTCAAAATTGAAACCTAACAAAAAAAAAATGAAATTAGATTCAACCCTCTCCCCCGGTAGAGACCTCTTCCCTAGTGAGATTCAAATCAAATCAAACCTCTCATCCCCTCATGGATGATTTGAACCTACTTCCCTAGTAGAAGGTTCACACTCTATCCCTTAGTGGATTTCTCCCCTCTCTCTTATGTCTTGGACATAAGTAGAGCCACATTACACTAAGCTCTAAATTCTTTCTTTCCCTTGGGTTAAGGATAGATTATTTATATTAGTTCTTGTGATCTCTTGGTGTTGTCGATCATTTTGGTCAACACCAATATGTGTGGTGTTCCTTGTCAGTCACACCACACCTATTGGGCGCCAGTTATTGACCTCATTTTTAGAATGAGCTCTCAACCCCTCCATCTTAGGCTTAGGATTTCTCTTAGACTTTAAGAGTTCCTTAGTCTTAAGACATATCTAGTGCAGTGATTGGGTGGACACTCCGCCTAGAGACTTAGAAGAGTTAGCCATATGAATAGGTCATGCCTTAGGGGTGTTAGGAAAATTTTCCTACCCTTAGTTTAAACCATTCCTCACTTTCTTTCTTTCAAGTCAAACTTCAAATCAATTCTATTTGATTTTCACCAAACTCAATTCAATTCCATAATTCAATTCCATGATTGAACTCCATGATTGAAATCCATGATTGAAAGATATAATTGAAACCCATGACCAAAACCCATCAAAAATTCCTAAGTCCAAATTGCTTAAGTCCTTAAGCCTCCCTTAAGGACTTAACCAAAATCATGATTCAAACCTATTCAACCTTTGAGATTTTCTCATACCTCATTTATATTAATATTATAAATGAAATATAAATTCAAACTCATCAAATCAAATTCAAAATTCAAAATCAATTCATGAAAATTTTCTTAAGTCCCTTTAATTTTCCATTAAAGGACTTAGCCAAAATCAAACCTAAATCATGATCAAACCTATTCAAACCCTTGGGATTTTCTCAAAACTTATTTATATTCTCATTTACATTCGCATATATAAATGAAATATAAATATAAAGCAATCAAATCCAATCCAAAAAAATTTAAATTCCAATTTACATTTTCCCATAAATCCTTTAAATTCCCTTTAATGGATTTAACCTAAACCTTGATCAAACTTATTCAAACTCATGGGATTTTATCAAAACTTATTTGTATTCTCAATTATATTCACATATATAAATGAAATATAAATATAAATCAATTCAATCCAATTCAAAAATTAAATTCTAATTTAAAAATTCATTTAAATCCTTTAAATTCCCTTTAATGGATTTAACCTAAATCATGATTAAACCACTTCAAATCCTTGAAATTTTCTAATGGTCAATTTATATTCTCATTTATATTCACTTATATAAATGAAATATAAATTCAAAAAATCAAAACCAATTCCAAAAATCAAACTAAAATTAATTCAAAATCCAATCTAAGCCTTTTAAGTCAAAACCTTGAAATTAGCCAAATCACTTTCAAATCAAGCCAAACTCTTGATTTTTCTCATGATTCAATCAATCCTATCATAGCTCATATATAAATCAAACTTCAATCATTCAATCAAAACCCAAATCAAAATCAAACCCAAAACCCTTCATATTCTTCCTTTGAATATGAAATTTTCAAATGGATCAAAACCCATTTGACTTCAAACCACTTGTAAATGGATTTATATTTCAATAAGTCCATATACAAGATCAACCAACTTCAAATCAAGCTTTGACCAAGCCATTTGACCCACTTGCTCACTTGACCCCAAAGTGACTTGCAACTTTTGATCCAAACCAAATTGGATTGAACCAAACATATATCCTCTCATCATGATCAACAATCATCATGGGATGATCAATCAATCAAATTGGGTCAAACCAAGTCAAACCTAAGGGTTGACCAAGTCAACACTTATAAAATGAAATCTTACATGTAGCCAAATTCCACCATAGGCCAAATTGATTGAAACCATTGATCTAAGTTCACTCATGACTTATGTTTGAACTTGACCAAGCCAACATTTGAGCCTAACCTTAATTGGCCCACTTGACCCAAGTTGACCCATTTTGACCTAAAGTCCAAATGTGTCAAAACTTGATCTAAGCCAAATTGATTGAACAATGGGTCAAGTCCATTCCAAATCACTTGTGGAACTTGACCAAAGCCTCAATTGGCCAACTAGACCCAACCTAGCCCAATTGACCTTAGACCCAACATGACTAAATGGGTCATGTTGAGCCAAACCAATTAATTGGAAACAAAGATACCAATCCACTCCATATGACTAACCTAACCTAAACCTACCCTTGACCTACCTCAAATAGGTCAAATGGGTCAAATAGATCAACTTGACCCATTTGACCTAAATGAAGTCATATGAGCCAAAACCAAATATATACCAAATTGAACCAAACCAAAGCCACCAAAATATTTCAAATGGTCATATGAACTTGACCAACCCTTGGTTTGACCCAATTTGACCAATTGGTCAACTTGACCCAAGTTGACCCATTTTGACCTAAATGGGTCAACATGAGCCAAACCTATCAAATGGATTCCAAATCCAATGAAACTTGGCCAAACTAGTTTCTCCACATACCAACATGTCCAAAGTGGAAAAATAGAAAAATGATCCCTACAGGCCATAGAACAAATTTTGGCTAACCCATGGGTAATTTGGTCATACCCTCTTCACAATCACTTGAGGCTTTCTAAAAGCTCAAGGGACTTAGTGATGAGTGGTGCACCCAACCAATGGGTTTGGGTCAGCCATTTGGATCCCTAGACCAAACTCCAACTTTGAAATTTCAAACTCCCTTAGCTCAAATTCACATGGGAGGTTGGCAATCCATTCCTTGGATCAAATGACCATGTGCACACTCAAAATAGTCAAACAATCTCTAATCATTATTGGATCAAAATAGCATGGACATTGTCGTCAGATCCTTCAAGGGGAGATATACTCCCCTAATTCACTATTTCATTCACTCAAGGTCGATTGAAGAAAGAAAGTTAGAGGAGCCATTGGGGATTGATCCAAGTCTATCTTCACATTTTCTTCTTTTGCTTTGAGCTGAAAATAGGGTAGGTAATCCAACTTCTTCTACACAATTTCCTCCCAATTCCTCACACACTTCTTAAGGATCAGCTCACTCAAGCTTCCATTGGAGTTCCTCATAGCAAGAGAGGAAGCAATTGGATCAAACAGCATCTTCAAGTGGTGTTGGTCCATAGAGCAAGCCACTCAATCCATAGGAATTTCAATGGGCTCCACCAACGAAGCTACCTCATCGATCTTGAGCAGTGATCACCTCGGAGGTATGGAATTTTTATCACTAAACTCAATGTTGTGGAGCTTTGTATGAAAGAAATTTTCACCTCATTTTTGGATTTTTTGTGCTCTATCTCTAGATGGTGTGGGTTGAATTTGGTGTGATTCCATGCTAGATCTAGCTTGGATCTTCCCCTTGATCATGGACGATCTCTGTTGATCAAGGGAAAGAACTAGGATCATCTCAGCCATCCATCTGCGCATTTTAGATGGACGGTTGAGATTATTTAGCACGTTTAGAAATCTAATTATCCTTTTTAAAATATGGGGAATCCAGCCGTCGATCTTTGATGGACAACGAGTATGCGCATGTACCATTTTGAGGTGATAACTTGTCCCCTCGGCACGACATGTAAAGCATGCAGCCGTCATGTCATGAGCCATGGATTATTATTTAAAATTCTAATTAATTTCTAATTAATCCATGGATCTTCAAAAATGCATAACTCTTCATAGAAAATTCAAAAAAATGTGAAATAAAAACCCATGGATAGATAATTAAACCTAGAACATTTTAAAATTAATTTTAATGAGTTTTAATGATTTTTTTTGAATTTGAGTTTTATTGGAAATTATATTTTACTAATTACTCTTTAATTAGGTCTCTGATTAATCCCAAATTTCTTGGTAAGTTTTAGGGGATGACCTCTGCCTCCTCTAATTTTTTTGGGATTTATTGAAGGCTTGATTAAGTCATATGGTTTCCTTAATTACCCTTCTCATGTAATTAAGCATAATTGGGGTATGATTAGTGGTTTTACCCTTTGATTAGGGTTGATTAGGTCATATCAGTAAGTAGAGGTTTATATGGAATAATTTTGGGGGAATTTTCCTAAGCTATTCTAAACCCCTCTTCTCTCTCTCCTCTTAATTAAGGGTTAATTCATTAATTATCCCCTTAATCAATTTCTAAAAATTCTAAAAGTTCCAGAACTTAATTAATCTACCTTGGGTAGATGCTTGGGTGTTTAATAGCCTAAGTTCAATTAAGAAATCAAAACCAATTCATATGTGAAAGGGTATTTTGAAATTACTTAAGCTAAACCCCTTAGCTTAATTAACTTTTATTTGTGAGCCAAATTGCATTAAGCCTTTTCATTATTAGGTGCATTACAAATTTAAATTTCTTATGGGTTTTATGTCATCTCATTGGCTCATAATTATTTAGTTAATTCTTCTATGGTGGTGTAGGTAAGGGTTAATTAAGCTACTTAATTCACCTTAACCTAATCAATGCATAAAAATGGATCTAATCATCTAAAAATTAAACAAAAATACAAAACATGTGGGAATGGGTTAGGAATACAAAATCTCACCTTTTCAAATTAAATCAAACTTCAAACTAAACAAAATCATTTTGAAATTCACTTTGATTTATTTTAAATTTTCTTATTATTCCATAAGAATGTCTTTAGGATTTAAGTGAGAATTTGTTTACATGCTTTCATTACTTTTATCTTTCCCCAACATGTTAAGTTGTAATGTGATTTCATGCATTCATAATTTTTGAAATCAAATTTTAAAATGAAATTGTTTACTTTATGTCAAATTTGCATGTGTTGGCTAAAGTAGAATTATGAGTGTCTACTATCACTACTAAATCCAAATTATTTTCAAAACATATAAATCAAATACCAAATTTGAAAGTATGCTACTTATACTTTAATTATAAGCCTGCATGTGATAGATTATAAAGTCATGTTTAGAATAGGTTTCTTTACTTTCTTATGTTGGCATAGTTTTGAATAGGAGTTGGTAAGATGTAAGGTTAATTTGAAACGAACCCAAAACTTTAATTCATACCCTATTCATCCCATGCTATCATTTAAGAAGGGTTACCTATGTTTGCATGTATATAAATAAGATAAAATGAATCCATTAAACAACTTTTGCATATTCCTTTTCTATTTCATTTCTTTTATATGCATGTTTGTATTTAAGGAAAGTGGTATATTAGTCTGGACAACCCTGAGGTTGTGAGGCTTTAAGTAGCCCTAAGTAGGTCTTGTACCTTACACCTCTAGTTAACAATGGCGCTATACTCACTTATGCCTTTCTTACTTTCATGTATGTATGTGAAAATTTAGATAAGGAAAACCCTTTCTACTTAAGAAAAATCATGCATGTTCTACTTCTAAATTTTTCTTAAATGGATTACTTAGCATTCATCATAAAGTATGTTAAATACTCTCATTATTATTTATAGATATGCTTAGGCTTCATCGATATGCATGTTATATATGTTGGAGAAAGAAATGAAGTGATGTGTGTTATGTAAATTTTGATTCATTTTATTTAATCTTTAAAATGCCTTTCTTTTTAATAGGTTTGTTTAGAGTTTATCTAAACTTAAGATTAATTAAAATACTTAATCAAAACATTCACCTAAACAAGATTAAAATGCAAATCTACTTTAGAAATTACTTAGGTTAGGGAAGGAAAGAGATGTTCTCTTCTCTTTCCCTCTCTTCATAACTTGGTAATTAATTATAGGTTTCACTTAAACCAAATTAAAACATGAAATAAAACCAACCCAAACACTTAAACAACTTAAATGAAACCCTCCTCTAAGTTGAACATGTTCTTCACACTTAAAAAATTTAAACCTAAAGTCATAACTAGGCATACCACACAAGCCTTCAAAGCACACACATTAGCCTAGGTCACCACTTGCAGCCTTAGGTTAGATAGGTGCATGGTTTGATGTTTGTTTTATTTTTTTATATATGTTTTAGATTGGATGTTAGGGTGTATGCTCATAGAATGAATGATAGGATGTTCTTAGTCTAACTGTTCTTTTTTCTGCGGATTGTGCTTAAGGGGAACTATCATAAATAAAAATATAAATATTTTTGCTTGCAGGTGCTTTATATCCCTAAGCATAATTCATAGGCTAGGTGAACTTAATCACCCATGTGTGGGGTGATAAGTCCAATACACATGCTTGGGATTTGTGTGGTGTGTTTTTAACCTTTATTTTTTTTTGTTAGTTAGATTTCCACTTTTTTTCCATGTAAAAATTTGTATAATTAGGATTTTGGAATGATTTATTATAAGGATTAGGATGAACATTGGTCATAAGATCCTATCTTATGCACCATATGAAGCCTTGGAGCATCCACCTTCCAACCTTCCAAAAGAGGAACCAAAAGAAGAAAGAAGAAAAGAAAAGAAGAAAGAAAGAAGAAAGATGAAAGAAGAATAAAACTTGAAGACCCCCATAATAATGAATTCCTTTGCTTAAATTGTAACTTAATTCATTTGTAATCTAGGTTGTATAAGGGTACAACTCGGCTACCCACATTTGATATTTTTGGGTTTGTGCAGTGGTGCCCGACCACAACATCCATTTATTCTTTTTGCGATTAGCTTTATAAATTGATTAATGATTTATTTAGCTTTTGGATTAAGTGACATGCTTTTCCTAGTTTCTTCCTTGCTTTATGCATGGCCTAAATGTGGATTAGGCTCTTTAGGGAAAAATAAATCTTTTACCCAACTTAACAAATCAAATTAAAATTAAAAAAAACTTATAACCTCACCTAAAGCTTAGGTTTAAAATCAAGAAAAAAGAATTAGCAACCCCTTAGCTGGATGAACATTTCCTGATAATATCATGCATAAATGCATCTTATTTCACTCTTGATTGGGGGGCTTCCACCTTTGTCAGAGAACCTGACTTGACCTTTGAGAGCCGTGGTGGAAACTCACCTCCTCCCTTCTCGCTGATTTTGGCCAATAATCTTCTTTCTCATGCATTAGTCATAAAAATCCAACTATCCTGAGTCAAAATAATTATCCAAAAATGAAAATAAAATGAAATTTGAATTGCATTAGATTTAGGTCATTTGAAGCATGTCCCTTTACATTATCTAGTCTTTTTAGGGAGTGAGTTTAAGGACGTAGTCTCTTTCTAAATAATAACAGCCTAGATATCTTGCATAAGCATAAAGACTTGCCTATATATATTTAAAATCATAGGAGGAGTTAGCTGGTGGCCACCCCCAGGTGGTTGTAACTCTAAGTTGTTGAATGGTTTATCCTCTCTTATGGAGGCAAACCAATTACCCATTTTTGCCTTAGATTTAGGTTGTGCTATCGACCCTCACCGAAGCTCCCTAAATTTAGGTTCTGAGATTGTTTCTCACCTTTGTGGCCATAAGCATAATTCCTCACCTCATAGGCATTTCCTTAATCTTGCGTTAAGGAATCTTAAGTCCTAAATTTCTAATGAAAATGCAACTCAAATAAACTAAATCAATTTATAAAATATAAAGCCCAATTATATGATAGTTTAAGATGATCGCTAGATTTCCTAGTTTCATGGGCATCTCCTACTTATCTTTCATTTTTGGCTTCGATAATAACTCCCTCTTTTTGATCAATCCCATTTGATCTTCAAGAATAAACCAACTGAGTGATAGTAAAATCTTTAAAGACAATGATCATTTACCTTAATCGAGTGTTTTCCTATGGGATCTTGTCCTTTAAGATGTAATTAACTATGGGGGCTTGCCCCTGTTGGAAACTTAACGAACCTAGTTTAAAATAAACCTTGTTTTACTTTTCCATGTAAAGTAGGGGAAATCTCTGGCACATATGCAGACCCATCATCCTTAGGAGTCCTTATTGAGGTGATTAGGTCCATTAAAGGGAAGTGACTTCTATCTTTCGAGATAGTACACTATTTCTTTGATGACGTGCTCGATCACCTGAATAAGTACATCTACAGATCTGTGTGGTATCTTAAAAAGATAAATTTTGGTAAGGGTGTCCTCTTTCTTTTCTCCCCACAGATTTAAAATGTGACTCCCTCTATAGAAATTTTTCACCACAAATGTTTTTGGTGACTCCCCTGGAGATGGTTCCTCTCTTCATCTTTGGTAAATGATTATTGTCTTTGAGTATCGATAGTGGGTTTGTACTTTGGTATGAATCCAAGACTATCCTTCTTTCCATTGGCACTTAGCTCATTTCATTCTTGAGTTGAGTTAGCCAACATCTTTAGGTTTTAGGACCGCATTCCTTGTTGGTCTTAAAACCCCCGTTGGATTCTCCAATGGGTAACATGAAAAGATCTAAATAAAAAGGAAAGCATCTTAAATACTTCCTCCTTATCATTTTCATGATAAGGAAAGGTTCATCCCAAAATAATAAATCTTCCATAAAGAACTATGCTTTTTTAAAAAAGCACCTTTTCAAAAATGCACTTAATAAGATATTTTCTACAAAACTTGTCACCCTCATTTAACAATTTCCATAATTGTTACATGTAGGGATTTTCAAAAATAAAACAACATTTTTCAAAAGCATAAATGAACATCTTCTTTCAATTCACTTTGATGAAGATTTCATTTTTAAAATAAAATGAACAATCATGTTTTCCAAAAATCACAATCATAATCATAAAGTTTTCAAAAGCACATATGAATTTTTCTATTCAATACATTCACACTTATTGGATGGAAAGTTCATATGTAAACAAAAAATAAACTTTTCAAAAATCATATATGAATCTTCCTATTCAATACACTCACACTTATTGAATAGAAAGTTCATTTCCAAACAAAATTAAACTTTTCAAAAAGCACATATGAATCTTCCTATTCAATACACTCACACTTATTGAATAGAAAGTTCATTTGTAACCAAAATTAAAATTTTCAAGAAAAGCACACATGAATATTTTCGTTTAATATACTCAAGTTTATTAAATGAAAATTTCATTCCCAACAAAAATAATAAAATATCTTTTTGGGAATCCCACTTAGAAATATCTCACATATGTTTTAAAGTTGGAATTCCTCTCTTTCAAAATGCAACAATCACACACAAAAATTTCACATTTCAAAAATAAAATTGATCTCCATTCTACATACCTAAATTTGTTGAAAGGAGGTCCCCTTTTTCAAAAATTAAAACTTCAACAGTCACATTTCAAAAAAAAATACAAAAATATTTCGGATCTCACTTAACATACCCAAATTTGTTAAGTTAAGTATCAAAATCTAAAAATTCAAAAAAAAAATTTAAAATGCATTTGGAATTTCATTTACATAATCAAATTTTCTAAGTGAAAATTCCAAATCCAAAATCCAAAATCAACAATCATATTTTAAAAAATTTCAAAGCACATTTTGGAACCTCGCTTAACATACCCAAATTTGTTATGTGAAGTCTCCAAATCCAAAAAATTCAAAATTTTTAGACATATTTGGAGCTTTATTTAGCATACTTAAATTTGTTATGTGAAGTTTCCAAATCCAAAATCAAACACTTTTCAAAACACATATTTTGAACTTCACCTAGTATACTCAAATTTGCTAACTGAAGTTTCCAAAGTCAAAACAAACATTTTCAAACACCTTTTGGAACTTCTTCCCTTAGCATACCAAATTTGCTAAGGGGAAGTTTCCATTTTTCAAAACCAAAAATAAAATCAAAATTTTAAACACACCATTTGGAATTTCATTTAGCATACTCAAATTTGCTAAGTAAAATTTCCATTACACAAAACCAAGTGGGACTTCTTCTTTAGCAAACCAAATTTGCCAAAGTTAAATTTCCACTTTCAAAACACATCAAAAAAAAATGAAGTACCTTAGGATCCCCTTAGCATACCAAATTTGCTAAGGATCCTACCCTTTTCAAAAATCAAAACATTCCAAACATAAATGAAACACTTAGGATTTTCTTAGAATACCTAAATTTTCTAAGAATCTTATTTTCAAAAATTAAACAAAATACACTTGGGTTCTTCACTTAGCATACCTAAATTTTCTAAGTAAGAAGTCTAAATTTTCCAAAAAATCAAAACAAAACAAAATTCACAAAAATAAATAATCACTTTTACTTTACTTAGCATACATAAATTTGCTAAGTACGTAAAATTCCAAAACATTCAAACAAAACAAAACCAATTTGACCCTTACTTTAACATACCTAAATTTGTTAAAGGAAAGGGTCCTCAAATTCAAATTCAAAACAACAATGAACTTATGGAAGCATCCAATCAAAAATTTTGAATCCATATTTTAACATACCTAAATTTGTTGAAGTTTGGATTCATATTCAAATTCCTCTTTCAATCAATCTTTCTAAATTCATTTGAACCCACTTAACACTTCCAAGTTGTTGGATGTGGGTTCAAATTTTCAAAATTCAAAATTCAAAATCTATGGAGATAAAGCGATAAAGTTCATTTCTTATTGAGATTCTTTCAAGGCAATTAGTCAATTTACTACAGTTGTGCAAATGGCCAATTCTCAAAAATTTGTCTTTACTTACCCCCACGATATGGATCTAGCTTTAAATCAGGTTGACTTCCCTTTCCTAGACCATACCCACTTGATCCACTTTGGTCGAGGATTTGAGGGGGCCAAGATCACTTGTGAGGGCATTCCCCTCACCACAGTTAGCAGGAAGAAGGTGATCGGGTAGAAGTTGATCATCAAGATAGATTTACCTTCTGATTCAGATGTCTCTGCACTGAAGAGGAAAGTTATGGCGCACCACGGACTTAATTACGGTTCTAGTACAAGTAGTACCGATCCCAGTTGTAGTTCATCCTAGAGTTGCCCTTGTTGCCCCAGCATGAGCTAGCACCCTACCATCTGTACCCTCCAAGGGTAAGGCTCCCTAGTTTTAGGGCTTGCCTCCCGGACATTTGAGTACGGGTCTAGTTTGCATTCCTCTCATCCTACTCGTACTCAGCGTAGGAATAAGAATTGTATGATCAAACGGTTCCACACTCGGATAGCCAAGGAGTTAGAGGCATCAGCTAGATCAGCCATGGATGAGTCTCCCATGATTACTTCACCACTGGTTACAGAAAACCAGTTTCATCCCCTCTCGAGATCTAATAAAGAGGATGCTAGGAGGATCTGTTTATCACCTCCTCCAGTGGTGCACTTACAACCTACAAATTTTAGGAGGGATTACCGCCTCCACTGCCATGCCGTGTAGGCATATAGATGCTTAGATTTCAACACCCAGTTCGATCTTTGATCTATTATTCCCTGCAGTGTAGGGAGGCAAATCCATCAAGAGAGGGCCCGTGAAGCCCATACATCACACATTACTAGCAGAGAGCGATGGAGGTTCAGTCGTCAGTCATCCACTTTTGCTTTGGTTGATTTTCCAGCTCGGCGTGCTACCCGCACCAACCATATTGATAATATTCTCCTCACAGGGACCAGCAATCACAGGAGGGTAGTTCCTGTATACAGAGAGTCGGTGGTGTCTCCATCCCACCACTCTACCCCTCATCTGTCATCACCAGTGAAGGTTTTAGCATCTCCCATTCCATCTAAGGCCATGAAGGCCACATCCATGAAAAAATGTACCCCATTGGTGATCCGACTATGGCCAAGGGATCCTACTCCTCCTACACCACCCATTGTGGTAAGTGCTCTCGCCGACCTTCCGCCCGCTGGTAGTGCAAAGGAGTGGTAACCCCGAACATCGATCCTTCACCATCTCCACCCATACAGCCGGATCAGAAATGGTGATAGTTATCATAGATATTCCAGATGACAGTTTAGTTGCAGCAGTGGTAGAAGATCATTCTAGGATTGTTACCCCTATTACAGCCAGTAGTAGTCAGGAGTATCATTCATCTAGTGATTACAGTCCGCACAGGATTAACTCCCCGATGACAGGTGAGGTTCAGTACCTCTCACTGCATGGTAGTGATCACACCGGTCATCCCAAACTTTTTGTATCTACTGAGTTAGATCAATCCTTAGATGAGATAGCTGCACACTATTTTAAGGAAAAGAAGGAGATCTTAAAGTATGCCTAGTCTGACAAAGAAAGAGTCAGCTTCGATCCCAATGAAGATGACTTGATGGGGGATTCAACTAGAGTATGCATGGACCAAAGGTTCCCTTCTTAGGGAGCAGCAGGCCATGGAAGGTGATGATGTTGATCAAGGAGATATTTGAGAAGCTAATCAACAAGGTGGCTAGTCTATAAGGAGAGGCCAAACAGTTGCCTTTTCTAGATCAGTTGCCCAAGCAGAAATCCCAAAAGGTCTATGAAAAGAAACCTCAAGCAGTAGCAGCCGTTGATAAGGGGAAGCAGCCAGATAGAGATCAATCTGAAAGACCAAGACCTCAGTATCCTCCACCACCTTTGCCACCACCGAGGAAACCATATTGGCCTCCACCACAGCCTCCATGGCCACAGCCACTTCCTTAGCCATACCACTAGCAGCAGCAGCATGCATATCCGTCGCTAGGTAGTAATGGTCCACCTACTCTTTTAGATAAGTTAAATAAACCTTATTCATTTAAGAGGGAGGTAATCAAGAAAATTTTTAAGAATCTCTTAAAAAACCTAATTTTCAGCTACCCGAGCCTAAGAGATCGGTGAAAGTAGGCAAAATTCATGATCCAAACTTTTTCCCTTACCACTGAATGTTAGGACACATTTTAGAGGATTGCTTCACATTCAAGGACTGGCTTGAACATAGTTTCAAGACTGGTGTTGCAGTTATCCTAAAGGAATACCTTGTGGAATAACCCTCTAGTTCCATTAGGGTAATCCTTGGAGATATAAGTGATCCTACCAAAACCAAAGAAGGTTGGGACATTTCTTTGTCTAAAACCTCTAAAAAAATAATTCAAAATATCAAGAAGCTTTCCTTGCAGGTGCATAAGTCAGCTCAAACCTCCAACACCAAGGAAGGTTTGCAAGTTGCTAGTGCCAACTCTAGGAAAGTGGGAGCTCAGCAATAGCAGCAGCATGTGTCAGCCCGGGATAGCCCTTTAGCATAGCCACCGACCATGTCCACCTCCCCAGACACACGGTGACTTCTTCCATTTCGCCTAGCTCTTCTATTTCTTCTCGCTAGTAAAACTCTTGTATCGTGGATAAGGGCATCAAATCCCTTACTCTCACTACTTGACTTCTACTTTGTACCCCCAAATACTTCTAAGAAATTGAAGAATAAAGCTAGTTTGAATTACATCTGTGTCTCTTCTAATGAGTTTCCTTCTTCTATTCCTAATGATAACTCTTCAAGTCTAATTAACTATAATAATTTTAACCTTCCTCTTTCTGATTTAGAGCTAGATTTTCCAACTTTGAATACTATGGGTTCACCTCTTGAGATAGACTTGGAATCATTGATTCTGAGAGTCCCATAGGAGAAGCTGTAGGTGAGCCTGAAGTGCAGGTAGATCTTGCCACCACCTTTCCTCAAGAGATTACCGAAGTCAATCTCTGTAGTGCCAAGGTTTTACCTCCTAGGGCAGCACCTCAAGATAGAGGGAAACAAGTCATTGGTATTGTTGGTTAATAAATCTTTATAATGGAGACGCCTTTCAAATCTATGGGGAGAAAAGAAAGAGGATACCCTTACAAAAATTCATCTTGGTAAGACACCATGTAGATTTACAGATGTACTTATTCAGGTGATTGAGTATGTCATCAAGGTATAGTGTACTATCTTGAAAGACAGAAGTTACTACCCTTTAATGGAACTAATCACCTCAATAGGGACTTCTAAGGATGATCGGTCTGCATATGTACCAGAGATTCTTCCCCTACTTTATATGAAAGAGTAAAGTAGGGTTTATTTTAAATTGGATTCATTAAGTTCCCTACAGGGGCAAGCCCCATAGTTAATTAGATCTTAAAGGATAAGATCCTTTAGGAAAACTCTCAATTAAGGTAAATGATCATTGTCTATAAAAATTTAAATAGGAAGGACTATCAATCGATTGGTTTTATTTTAAAAATCAAATGGATTGAACAAAAGAGGGAGTTATTATCAAAACTAAAATGGGAATAAGTATGAGATGCTCACGATGCTAGGAAACCTAGCGAGCATCTCAAACTATCCTAAAATTGGGCTTTATATTTTAGAAATTGATTTAGTTTGTTTGAGTTGTATTTTTCATTAGAATTTTAGGACTTAAGATTCCTTAATATAAGATTGAGGAAATACCTAAGAAGTGAGGAATTATGCTTATGGCCCATGAAGGGGAAAGCAACCTTAGAACCTAAATCTAGGGAGCTTCGGTGAGGGCCGGAAGCACAACCTAAATCTAAGGCAAAAAATGGGTAATTAGTTTACCTCCACAAGAGAGGACAAACCACCCGATAACTTAGACTTACAAGAGCTTAGGGGTGGCCGACAACTAACTCCTCATATAATTTTAAATACATGTAGGCAAGTCTTTATGTTTGCTTGAATAGTTGCTATTATTTTATTTAGAAAGAAGCTAAGTCCTTAAACTCACTCCCTAAAGAGGCTAGATCATGTAAGGGGACATGCTTCAAATGACCTAAATCTAATGTATTTCATAATTCAATTTATTTTATCTTTGGACAATCATTTTGACTCAGGCTAATAGAACATTTATGACTAATTCATGAGAAATAGATTGTTGGTCAAAATCAGCTAGAAGTTTGGGAGGTGAGTTTCCACCCTCCTCAAAGGCTAAGTTCTCGGCAAAGATGGAAGCCCTCCAATCAAGAGTGAAATAAGATGTTGTTATGCATGATATTATAAAGAAAAGAACTCATCCAGCTAAAGGGTTTCTAATTCTTTTATCTTGATTTTAATCCTAAGCTTTAGGTGAGGTTATGAGTTGTTTAGTTTTAATTTCAAGTTGTTAAGTTAGGTAAAAGATTTATTTTTTCATAAAGAGCCTAATCCACATCCAGGCCATACATAAAGCAAGGAAGAAATTATGAAAATCATGCCACTTAATGCACAAGTTAGACAAACATCAATCAATTTATGAAACTAGTGCAAAAAGAATAAATGGTTGTTTGGGGTCAGGCACTACCACACAAACCTAAAAAATATCAAATTGGATAGTAGAGCTCTACCCTTATACAACCCAGATTATAAATGAATTAAATTATAATTAAGCAAAAGAAATTCATTGTTATGGGTGGTCTTCAAGCTTTGTTCTTCTTTCTTCTTTCTTCTATCTTCTTTTCCTTTCTTCTTTTCCTTTCTTCTTTTCTTCTTTAGATCTTCCTTTGGATGGTTGAATGGAAGGTGCTCTAAGGCTTCACCTGGTGCATATGATAGGATCTTATAACCAATGTTCATCTTAATTCCCCCATAACAAATCATTCCAATAATCCTAAACATACAAATTTTTACATGAAAAGAAAATGTATAAATCTAACTAACACCTGCAAAACAAAGGTTAGTCAAATCACACCACACAAATCCCAAGCATGTATATTGGACTTATCACCCACACATGGGTGACTAAGTCCACCTGGCCTATGGATTATGCTAAGGGGTATAAGCACCTGCAAGCAAGAAGCATTTATATTTTTATTTATGATAGCACCTTTAGCACAATCCCCTACAGAAAAGAATAATTAGACTAAGCACCTACCACCATTCTAGAGCATACACCTAACATCCGGTCTAAAATATTCATCATAAAATAAAATATAATATCAAGCCATGCACTAACCTAACCTAAAGTTAGAAGTGATGACTTAAGTTAATGTGTGTGCTTTGAAGGTTTGTGTGGCATACTTAGCTTAGGACTTTAGGTTTGAAATTTCTAAGTGTGAAAGACATGTTCAACTTAGAGGAGGGTTTCATTTAAGTTTTTTAGTGACTTTGGGTTTTTTTTATTTCATGTTTTAATTTGTTTTAAATGAAACATACAATTAATAACTAAGTTATAAAGAGAGGGAAAGAGGAGAGAACTTCCCTGTCCTTCCCTAAGCCTTAAGTAATTTCTAAGATAAGTTTTATGTTTTAGTTTCACTTAGGTGAATGTTTTGATTAAATCTTTTAATTAATCCTAAGTTTAGATCAATTCTAAACAAACCAATTCAAAAAGAAAATTTTAAGATTAAGAAAAATGAATCAAAATTCCACATAACACACATTACTTCATTCTTTCCCAACATATATAACATGCATATGGATGGACCCTAAGCATATCTATACATGAAAATGAGATAATTAACACACTTATGATGCATGCTAAGTAATTCATTTAAGAAAATTTAGTTGATGCATGAATTTTCTTAAGTAGAAAAGGTTTTCTTTCTCCAAAATTTCACATACATGCATGAAAGTAAGAAAGGCATAAGTGAGTACATTGTTAACCAAGGTGTAAGGTACAAGACCTACTTAGGGCTACTTAAAAACCTCAGGTTGTCCAAACTAATATACCACTTTCCTTAAGTACACATGCATATAAAAAAGAAATAAAGTGAGGAAGAATAAGTTTACGTAATGGTTTCAATTTTATTTATGCAATTTCTTCATGCAAGTGTAAGCACTCCTTTTTAAATGAGAGCATAGGGATGAATAGGGTTTGGAATTAAGTAAGTGTTGGGTTCTTTTCAAATGAACCCTACACTTTACTAACCCATATTCAAAACTATGCTAACTTAAGAAAGGAAGGAAAGGCTACACAAAACATGTTTTATAGTTCATCACATGCAAGATAATAATTAATATATGAATAGCACACTTTTAGATTTGTTGTTTTATTTATAGATTTTTGAAAATACTTTAGATTTAATAGTGATAATAGCCACTCGTATCTTACTTTAGCCAGCACATGCACATTTGACATAAAGTAAATAATTTTATTTTAAAACTTTGAAAACATAAAACCATGGATACATAAGTCATATGTAATACAATTTAACATGTTGGGAAAGATATAAAACAATGTAATCATATGAACTAACTCACTTTACTTAATTCCTAAAGACATTCTTAAAGAATAAGAAAACTTAGAATAAATCAAAGTGAATTTCAAAATGATTTTTGTTTGTTTGAAGTTAGATTTAATTTTAAAAGGATGAGAATAGTTTGTTGTCACTAACCCATTCCCACAAGTGTTTTGTATTTTAGTTTAATTTTTAGATATTTAAATTCATTTTTAAATATTGATTAGGTTAAAGTATGCATTAAGTGATTTAATTAACCCTTACCTACACCACCTTAGGAAAATTAACTTAGGAAATTATGAGCCAATGAGATGACATAAAACTCACAAGGTATGTAAATTTGTAATGCACCTAGTAATGAAAAGACCAAATGCAATTTGGCTCACAATTTAAAGTTAATTAAGCTAAGGGGTTTTAGCTTAAGTACTTTTAAAACACCCCTTCATACTTACGAAAGGGGGTTTAATTTTCTTAATTATACTTAGGTTATTGAACACCTAAGTATCTACCCAAGGTAGATTAATTAAGGTTTGGAGATTTTTAGAATTTTTGAAAATCATTTAAAGGGGTAATTAATGGATTAACCCTTAATTAATAAAGGGATTAAGGAAAGAAAAGGGGGTTTAGGGAATAGCATAGGGGAAACACCCCAAAATTATTCCCTAAAACCCTATTCTCATTTAACCTTAACCTAAACATAGGAAAAAAATCTAATACATCCTAATTACATGATACAAAATTAGGGAATTAGCTAGCAATTTCCCTAATCAAGGTCTTAATAAATCTCAAGAAAATTAGGGAAGGCAGAGGTCATCCCCTAAAAATGATCCCTAGAAATTTGAGATTCATTGGTGACTTAATTAGAAAGTAATTGGCTAATTACCATTCCCAAAGAAACCCAAATTCAAAGAAAAAGAAAAATCAAAATGTATTTAAAACAATTTTAGAATATTCTAAGTGAAATTATCTATCCAAAGCATTTTTTTCCTTTTATTTTTCTACATTTTCTATGAAGAGTTACGAATTTTAGAAGCCATAAGGATTAATTAGGAAATTAATTAGTTAATTAACTAATACCATTTAATCCCCCACCCGCGATGCGACGTGTGGCAGTGGCGGTCAGTACACTTTACATGTGTCGCGTCGTGAGCCTATAATTAACCTATCAAATCAGGAAAGGTGGCGGCGGCGCACGCATCTTTACCCTTAGCCATCCAATCAAAGATCGGATAGCAGAGGGTAAACCTGTGATTTTAAAAAGGGAAAAATAATTATAAAATATGGAAAATAATCTCAACCATCCATCTAAACACGCGTGAATGGACGGTTGAGATTGGTTAAGTTCTTCCCTAAGGAGGAATGTGAGCCATTCACAATCCAAGGGAAGATCTGAGCCCGATCCCTCATGGATTTAAACAAAATTCAACACGCACCATCTAGGGGATCAAATCGGCCAATCCAACGGCTAAGATCTTATGCAATGAAAATCCACTTCACAAAAGACCAACACACCTTAGCCTAAGTGGTTAGAAATTCACTAACCTTATCGGAGGTGATCAACGGTGCTCGAGATCAATGAGGTAGCTTTGTCTAGTGGAGACGATTGCTGAGGTTCCTAGCTCTTGAGGTTAAGTGGTTGAGTGTGTAGACTAACTCCCCTTAGCTCCCCTTGCAACTTTGATCGAATTGATTCTTTCCTTGATGTGGAAACTTAATTGTAAGCTTGGGCAGGCTCGAATGGATCCTCTGATGATGAATGTAAAAGGAATTTGGATGACATTAAGTATGGAAGAAGTTTGCACTTCAATGTATCTCTCCTATTTTCATTATTTGAAAATTAAAGAAGATGAAATCTCAGTCTCCCCTAGAGGCCTTGGGCAAGCTCTATGAGTGTTATCAAAGCTCCTAAGGTCTCAATCGAGTGTGAGTGTGTGTTGATTTCAGTGAATTAGGGGGAGTATATCTCTCCCTATGGCAATTGGATGACCGAGCCCATTCATGCCATTTTGATCCAATTGTCATAATGGAATGGGTTGTTTGAGTGGTTAGAGGTGTGCACATGATCAGTTTGGCCAAAGGAGTGGATGCCTAGCTCCCTGTGCAATCAATTGAGGTTTAGGGGGATTTTGAAAATTCAATTTCATGCCTATGGGTCGGGTTAGATCCATAGGCCAAACGGGTTGACACAAACCCATTGGGTTGGGTGCACTACTCATCAATAGGTCCCCTTGATGTTTTAGGAGAGGCTCAAGTGTTTGTGATGAGTGCATGACCATAATACCCATGGGCTAGGCCAAAATTTGTTCTATGGCCTAGGGGCATAATGGTCATTTTGCTATTTTTTCAATTTGGGTATGTTTGGTATGTTGAGAAAATAGGTTGGGCCAAGTTTCAATGGATTTGAAATCTATTTGATAGGGTTTGGCTCATGTTGACCAATTTAGGTCAAAAATGGGTCAACATGGGTCAAGTTGACCACTAGGTCAATTGGGTCAAACCAAGATTTGGGTCAAGTTCATATGGCCATTTGAAATATTTTGGTGCATTTGGTTTGGTTCAATTTGGTATAGGTGGGCTCATATGACTCATTTAGGTCAAATGGGTCAAGTTGTATTTGACCCATTTGACCTATTTGGGTTAGGTCAAGGGTAGGTTTAGGTTAGGTTGGTTATATATGGTGGTATCTTTATTTTGAATCAATTTGAGTTAGGTTCAATTTTGGCTCAACATGACCCCTTTAGGTCATGTTGGGTCTAAGGTCAATTGGGCTAGGTTGGGTCTAGTTGGCCAACTGAGGCTTTGGTCTCCACAAGTGATTTGGGGTGGACTTGTCCCATTGGTTTCAATCAATTTGGCTTAAATCAAGTTTTGACACATTTTGTCCCTTTAGGTCAAAATGGGTCAACTTGGGTCAAGTGGACCAAATGGGCAAGGTTAGGCTCAAAGGTTGACTTGGTCAAGTTCAAACATAGGTCATGAGTGAACTTAGATCAATGGTTTCAATCGATTTGGCCTATTGTGGATTTTGGCCATGTTAGGTTTCATTTTAGGTTAGGTGTTGACTTGGTCAACCCTTAGGTTTGACTTGGTTTGACCCAATTTGATTGATTGATCATCCCATGATGATTGTTGATCATGATAGGAGAGATATATGAGTTTGGTTCAATCTAATTTGGTTAGGATCAAAAGTTGGCTCATAAGGTACTTTAGGTCACCTTGGGACAAGTGAGCTTAAGTGGGTCAAATGGCTTGGTCAAAGCTTGATTTGAAGTTGATTGATCTTGTACATGGACATATGATTAAAATATAAATCCATTCACAAGAGATTTTAAGTCATATGGATTTTGATCCATTTGAAAATTTCATATTCAAAGGAAGAATATGAAGGAGTTTTGGATTTGCTTTTTGATTTGGGTTTTGACTGAAGGATTGAGGTTTGAATTTATATTTGAGTTCATGATTGTAGGATTGATTGAACCATGAGAGAAAATCAAGAGTTTGTCTTGATTTGAAATGATTTTGGCTAAGTTCAAGATTTTGACTTGAAAGGCTTAGATTTGATTTTGATTTTATTTGAGTTTGAGTTTAGGAGTTGGTTTTGATTGTTTGAATTTATATTTCATTTATATATGTGAATATAAATGATAATATAAATTGATCATGAGAAAATTTTGAGAATTTAAAAGAGTTTAATCATGATTTAGGGTTAAATCCATTAAAGGGAATTTAAAGGATTTAATTGAATTTTAATTTGAAACTTAATTTTTTTAAGTTGGATTTGATTGATTTATATTTATATTTCATTTATATATGAGAATATAAATGAGAATACAAATATAATTTGAGAAATTCCCATGAGTTTGAAGAGGTTTGATCAATGTTTAAGGTAAATCCATTAATGAAAAATTAAGAGATTTAAGGGATTTCTAAGCATTTTTAATTTGGAATTTAATTTTTTCTTTTGCTTGAATTGAGTTATATTTATATTTCATTTATATATGAGAATATAAATGAGGATATAAATTGATCATGAGAAAATTCTAAGATTTTGAGTTGATTTGATCAAGATTTAGAGTTGATTTTAGCTAAGTCCTTTAATGAAAAATTAAAGGAAATTAGGAAAATTTTCATGAGTTGTTTTGGAATTTTGAATTTGATTTGATGGGTTTGAATTTATATTTCATTTATAATTAAGAATATAAATGAGTCATGAGAAAATCTCAAAGATTTGAATAGGTCTATATCATAGTTTTGGCTAAGTCCTTAAGGAAGGCTTAAGGACTTGGGAAAATTTGACTTATGAATTTTGGTGGAATTTTGATCATGGCTTTCAATCATAGTTTCAATCATGGATTTCAATCATAGAATTGAATCATGGAATTGACTTGGAGTTTGAGAAAATCAAATAGAATTGATTTGGAGTTTGACTTGAAAGAAGGGAAGTGAGGAATGGCTTAAGCTAAAGGGTAAGAGATTTTCCTAACACCCCTAAGGCATGACCTATTCCTATGGATAACTCTTCTAAGTCTTCTAGGGCTAGGTGTGAGTGTCCACCTAATCACTAGATGTGTCTTAAGACTAAGTAACTCTTAAAGTCTAAGAGAAGTCCTAAGCCTAAGATGGAGATGTTGAGAGCTCATTCTAAAAATGAGGTCAATTTCATTTATATATGAGAATATAAATGAGGATATAAATTGATCATGAGAAAATTTCAAGGTTTTGAGTTGATTTGATCAATATTTAGAATTGATTTTAGCTAAGTCCTTTAATGGAAAATTAAAGGAAATTAGGAAAATTTTATGAGTTATTTTGGAATTTTGAATTTGATTTGATGGGTTTGAATTTATATTTCATTTATAACTGTGAATATAAATGAGTCATGAAAAAATCTCAAAGATTTGAATTGGTCTAGATCATAGCTTTGGCTAAGTCCTTAAGGAAGGGTTAAGGACTTAGAAATTTTGGTGGAATTTTGATCATGGCTTTCAATCATGGATTTCAATCATAGAATTGAATATAGAATTGAATTAGAGTTTGAGAAAATCAAATAGAATTGATTTGGACCTTAACTTGAAAGAAGGGAAGTGAGGAATGGCTTAAGCTAAAGGGTAGGGGATTTTCCTAACACCCCTAAGGCATGACATATACTTATGGCTAACTCTTTTAAGTCTTCTAGGGCTAGGTGAGAGTGTCCACCTAATCACTAGATGTGTCTTAATACTAAGGAACTCTTAAAGTCTAAGAGAAGTCCTAAGCCTAAGATGGAGGTGTTGAGAGCTCATTCTAAAAATGAGGTCAACATGTACTAAAGATCAGCCCTTTCACAGGATGCTCCACCCTTGGATATGCTTATGGAAGACCACAAGGTGGTACAACATCCTTTCTCATCTAAGAAAGTTTCCATCTAAGCTAAGCATATATGAAGCCCTTGTCTTATCCAAAGAGATGAGGGAATCACTAATCAAGGCTCTCCTTGATCCTGAAATATGTTTAGCTCAGCTGACTGTTATAGGTGAAGAAGCACATTATGCAAAAGAAACCCAAGGGATCACCTTCACAGATGAAGACCTTCTACTGGGGGACTTGGAGCACAACCATCCCTTATACATCATAGTCAACATGGACAGGTTCAGACTCACCAGGGTTCTCATGGATTCAGGTGCATCAGTAAACATTATGAGTCTAAAGACCCTTGCCTATTTGAAGATCGACATCTCTACACTCCAAGGAGATAGAATGATGTTGAAAGGATTCAATGATCAAGGTGAGCGGGCTTTAGGTTCTATAGTGTTGCCATTGGAGATCGGTGATTAGAAGGCTGAAACCAAATTCTACATCATTGATTTGAATACTTCGTTCACTGCTTTGCTTGGTAGACCTTGGATACATTGGACCAAGATCATTCCATCCTCCCTTCATCAGTGCATCAAATTCAGAAAAGTTGGAATTGAGTACTATGTCAACGGGAACAAAAAGTCATTTTCAGTTAGAGAGGTTGAGATCTATGAGAATGTGACCAACTATCTTCCTCAAAACATCCTTCCCTGTGAACTTGGAAAAAATTCAAATTCAAGTGCAAAAGCAAAAGAAAATGAAGCAAAAGAAAAGATAAAAGAAATGAAAAGAAAAAGAAAAGTCCAAGTACATAAGAAAGGAAGAAGAAGAGATCCATATCACATTCCACCCAGTTCATTCCATCATATGGACATATGGGTAGGATGGCTCAACCTCCACCAGGGTGAAATAGGAGTTCAGGTGGAGACCCCTAGTTGGCCTTGACAATAGAGGTCGTGTTCCAATTCATAGGAGTACCCTTACTATTCATATAGACTTGGAGTCTAGCTCGAAGGATGATTCTGATGTGATTAGTATATTAGCCAACCCATCTCAACGGGTTCCATTGGAGGTGACTTTTGATCCAGCTAGAAATAAAAACCAGGCCTCCAAGCAAAGCAAAGTATTCAAATTTGGTTTATGTGAAACTATTAGGCAGCAGTTGGGAACCTTATCTCTAACCTCACTTGCATTTCAGAAAGTTGAAGGTTTAGTAGTTAAGGAAGCCCCTAAGTCTTCCAGTGACACAAAGCAGAAGAGGTTCTTTTTGGGTTCATCATCCTTATTCCAGAGCTTGATGTAGGACTTGAGGAAGATACATTTAAGGAATTAATGGAATTACCTTTTGACTTTTACTCGCCTTGTGTTTAAAATCTTATACAGAAAGGTTTAGTTCCTCACACATGGTCCAAGCATAGGTCGAATATTTCAAAAAGCTATGTAACAATATAGGCAGGGAAGCACAATCAAGAGCAGGACTAAGATTCAGTACAGTGGGTCTGGTCAATGATGAAGATTATTGCCTAGTTATTACCAACCATTTCGAGTCTGATAGATTCTTCTCACACATCCCCGACTCTTATGAGAATGTGTGTTTAGAAACTTCAGATGATCCGATCTCTCAAAACCGCCTTGAAAAGTACATTCAATAATCGACAAATTTAAAGAAATCAACCTCGGGATAGAAGAAAATCCTCTCCTGATATACATCAGTTCATTGCTGAATGAAGAAGAAACCAATGACTTAGTTAGGCTATTGACTGAGTTTAAAGACTGCTTCACATGGAGTTATGAAAAAATGCTCAAATTATCTCCTGATGTGGCAGTCCACAAGCTAGCAATAGACCCTAATGTTACCTCTATTAAGCAAGCTCCTAGATGCATGCGATTAGAAATTGAACAATAGGTCATTTCTGAAGTCAAGAAACTGATCGATGTTGGTTTCATCAGGGAACAAAATATCTTACCTGGTTAGCTAGTGTCATCCTAGTTAAGAAGAAGAATGGTCAAATTCATATTTGCATCAATTTTAGGGACTTAAATAAGGCATGTCCTAAGGATGAGTTTCCTCTTCCTATACCAAAGTTAATGGTGGACATCACCTCATCTCATGCAGTCTTCTCTTTCATGGATGGGTCATCTGGCTATAACCAAATCAAGATGTCTTCTAAAGATGAAAGAAACACTTTTGAACCAGATCTTACATTTATAGGGTCATTCCTTTTGGCCTTAAAATCTTTGGTGCTACATACCAACGGGCCATGACTCAGATCTTCAACAAACTCATCCATCATCAGGTTGAGTGCTATGTTGATGATCTGGTAGTCAAGAGCAAAAAAAAAGGAAGACCACTTCTTTGACTTGAGAGTAATTTTTGAATGATTAAGACAAAATAACCTTAAAATGAATCCCACAAGTGCATTAGTCACTTGGAAATTCTAGGTTTGTTGTTGACCAGAATAGAAATAGATCCGAAAAGATCAAAGCTATATTATAAATGCCACCTCCCAGAGTTTAACTCAACTCGGATCCTTTCAAGGATGGTGGCGTCTAAGATGCTTTATCTCAAACTTATCGAGAGATGCAAGCCATTCTCTGCTTGTCAAAAGGATTCCAAGTTCAAGTGAGATGACAAGTGTCGGCCACATTGACATCAAAGAGTACTTGGTGAAGCCGTCGGTTCTAGCCTATCCGGGTAGACCGTCCTTTACGTTGCATTGGATGACTCTCTCGATGCTCTGTTGGCCCAAGCCAATGACAAGGGGAAGGAAAGCACACTCTACTACCTCAGCCTCATATGATCCCTACTGAGGCAAATTATTCACCTATTGAGAAACATTATCTAGCTTTGATCTTCATATCTCAGAAGTTACGGCACTACATGCTTTCTCATAAGGTGAACTTAATCTCCCAAACCAATCCACTACAGTATCTCATGACATGGCCAACACTTTCTGGACATTTGGCTCATTGGTCCATGATACTCTCGCAGTTTGATATCACATTTGTTCCCTGTGCGGTGAAAGGGCACTAGATTTCTTAGCGACACCCACTTCCTGATTCTCCGCTAGTGATGATCTCATGAACAAATCATGAACTTAGGAGGCCGATGGGGGAGATGTATTTTGATGGTGCTACTTCTTTTCTTAAAGGTGAAGGACCACGATCTATTCTTCCAGGAAAGGCGGGGGTAAAAATAGTTCTTCTAAATATAAACCACAATGTGATGAGATTCTCATACTATCTTTCCAACCCTTGCACCAATAATGAAGCTGAGTATGAGGCTTTGATTGCCAATCTGGAGTTAGTCATCACTATCAATGTCAAGAGCATCAACATCTTTGGGGATTCTCAGTTGGTCATGACCAGATTGTCGGGTCCTACCAGGTTTTCAAGCCTAAGCTTCATCATTACTATGAGTATACCATGAAGCTATTGGCCTATATTTCTGAAGTTACCATCTACAAGGTCTCCCGAGCAGAGAACACGGTAGCATATGCCTTGGCCAAACTTACCAAAGAGTTGGCATATCCAAAAGATGAGTCCATTTCAATAAGGGTCCAAAATAGACAAGTCATATCCCTTATTGATTCTGAACTCATCTCTTGAAGGGGAGGTTATCATTGACAAAATGGACAAGAAGCTAGATTGAAGTCAACCATTCATAGATTACTTGAATACCAGCAAACTACCTCAAGAGAAATTACAAGACCATCAAGTGAAATAGAGAGCTCTCACCTATGCTCTTGTTGATGGCACCTTATACCGACAATCCTTTGACCAAATGTGGTTGCATTATTTAGACAAACATGAAGCCCATGGCATTGTAATCAAGGTACACTCAGGTCTATATGGAGCTCATCAATTTGGTCTGATGATGAAGACGTAGATCAAAAGACTTGGATACTACTGGCCTTCGATGATCATAGATTGCATGGATGTAGCTAGGAGATGCCATCAGTGTCAGGTGCACAGTGTGGCCCTCCACCAACCACCCAACATTCTACACCTACTTTGGCTTCATGGCCATTTGAGTGTTGGGGTACATTATAGTCGATGATCCTCCTTCTTCCAAGGAGCATCGATTCATCTTAGCTATCACTGACTGCTTTTCCAAGTAGGTGAAAGCCATCTCACTCAGAGAGGTCATAGCTCACCATGTGCTTTAGTTTTTTGGGAACCATGTCGTATATAGGTTTGAGGTGCCTTGATGAATTATATTTAATAATGGTACTGCATTCAAAAGCATGAAGATCAATAACTTCACCAGAAGGCACGATATAAATTAGAGATACCCTATCATCTATTACCCTAGAGCTAATAATTTAGCAGAAGCATTCAACAAAACTCTCATCCAGATACTGAAGAAGACTCTTGATGAAAACAAATAATAGTGGAATGAGCAGTTGGTTGAAGCCATGTGGGCCTACTGCACCATATGTCAAACTCTCAACTCTCTACCCTATTTTTCTTAGTGTGGGTAAGCCATTCTTCCCTTAGAAGTTCAACTCCCATCACTAAGGATGATAGTATTGGGTAACAAGATTCCTGAGCGATGCAAAGTTGCGGTTAGAAGAGCTCGAAGGTTTAGAGGAAAGAGTAACTAGGGCATGCCCTCAAGTTGTACAAGGCCAAAATGATTCAAGATCTGATAGTCCTAAGTCTTTTTTAGTGGAGAACTTGTGTTAGTCCCCAGGATACCAATTGTTGCCCATCAAAGATGGGAGGCAAGTTTGAACCCACTTAGGAAGGCCCTCATAGAGAAGGCCTACCGAGGATCTTATCACTTAATTATAGAACACCGCTTCTAATTAATGGGCTCTATCTAAAGAAATATTACCCATGAAACAAAACTTATTTGAAAATAATCATTAATAAAAAGAACAAAATCTAATTCCATTCATCAAATCTTCTCTTCTTCGAAGTGTTATTTGCTTATCTTGCGAATCCACCATGACGTGTCTAGGGTAGGTATAAGAGTACCCTAGTGGCATCCTATCCCTCTTTCACAACACAAATACAATCTCCCAGTACTTTTAGAATAGGTGTAAGAGAACCCAAGAGGCATCCTATTTCAATTAGAATAACTAAGTTAGGTGTGAGAGAACCCAAGCAGCATCCTTTCTTAGTGGGAATTCTTATTATCATTCGTGGCATCTTTCATATTTCCCTAGCATATTTTAAGGTAGGTGTAAGGGTCCCCCAGAGGCATCCTATTCCTTTTAACACATACACAACAACAAACACAAATATTTTATCTCGAGCTATTTGATGTGGGAGCAAGCCCCATGTGACACTCACTAATTAGTTGTTGTAGGTCGGTTCTACAAGCTACCTTGCTAGTATGTCACCCCAGTGATCATTTGCTGGAGGATGTGAGTCCTCATGCTCTCTTCCTAACTTGATCATTGCAAAACAATGAGTGCCTTGTTAGTATAGTGTGCTTCACTGCCCAGCTAATAAGCTACCTCATGTTGATTTTGCTTAAGAAGATGTGACTCCCCGTGCTTTCTTCTTGAACAAGCCATCATGCTCTAACTAGGTCGAGTATATTTGAGGTTTAGGGTAAGTCCCCTAGAGGCTCATTTCCTCTTGACTACTTTTGAGTTGATCCAAGTCCGCCAATGGCATTCACTCAGTAGTTGCCCTAGGTCAGATAGCACCTGTCAAGCCGAAGACAAACTATCCCAGCAATCAGTTCCACTATAGAGGATGTGAGTCCCCGAGCTTTCTTCCTAGGTTGATTATTGCAAACTAATAAGCACCTTAGGTTGGTTGATGTTTTCTATACTGACATCAACTCACCCAGTGAGTACACCACTCTTGGCAAATACGAGTCCCCATGCTTTCTCCTTGAGTTGAACACCGAATACCTATCAGATATATGACTAGCCATGTCATTTTCTCCAAGGTGTTGGATTAACCCATTACTGGCCCCATCCCCTATGGACACTCTATTTGGAACAAGTCCTTTGTGACCCTATTTAAACACTACCCAGGTTACTTTTGGATTGGATAGTTCCCCTTTCCTAGAAGCCACCCCTGTGGTTGGAGAATTTGTTCAGTGGATGTGCAGATTCTCCCTTGGTTCAGTAAATTTGAGATAGGTCTAGGCTAATATAAGCTCATTCTTAGTTTGATCCCTCGTAAACTAACAGGGTCCATGATAAATAAACCAAACTAAAACCAAAACAAACAAAAAATCTAATTTGCTTGTGGATTAAGAATTCAAGCCCCCAAAGGGCCCCTTCTCCCAAGCAGGCATCCTATCTTTAGGGCAGTGTCAGTAGAACTCCCTATAGGAATTGCCTGACTACCTGAGTTAAGATAAATCCCTGGGTCGGTACTTACTCCGTAGTCGCCCTTAGGTCGGGTTCAATCTATTTTTCCACAAGCAGGTTACCCCGACAGTCATTTTGCTTTGGAAGATATAAGACCATGACACATTATTTCTAGCAAGATTATCACAACCGACGACTCAGTCGTTTGATTTATTTCAACCGATCACCCCAGTGATCTTTTCTAGTGAAAGATGTGAGTCCCAAGCTTTATTCCCTTTAATTGATCATTACAAATCAAAAGGTAACCCTTTGGTTGGATAGTTCTCCCATCGATTGGGAAGTTACTCCCATAATTTCAGTAAATTTGAGATAGGTATAGGCTTCCATGAGCTCCTTCTCAGTGTGATCCATCACAAACTAATGAAATTAATCAAAATAAATTAAAAATGAAATCAATTTTGACTATTCTTGAGCTAATCTAAGTCCCCCAATGGCGTTCACTCAATAGTCAGCCCTAGGTGGGGTCTGATTTGTTGCCCAAAGTAACTAATCACCCTAGTGGTTTCTTGTTTCTAAAAGATGTGAGTCCTCATACTTTCTTCTTAAGACCTGGCCATTGTATACCAAAAGGCAACTCTCCTTGGTTGGATAGTTCTACCTTGTGGTTGGTAGACTATTCCATTTGAATTGGTAAATCTGAGTTAGGTTTAGGCCTCCATGGCCCCTACTTAGTGCAGTTCATAGTAAACCTATGGGATTCATCATAATCAAAATAAACAAATCTAAAAATGAAATTAATCTTGACTGTATTTGAGTTGATCTAAGTCCCCCAGTGACATTCACTCAATAGTCAGCCCTAAATTTGGTTCAATCTATTATCTTGTCAATAGATTACCCCAACAACTAGTCTTTACTTGGAGGATGCAAGTCTACTACGCTTTCTTCCGAGTATAGCTGCTACACACCAAAAGGCATTTCCCTTTGGTTGGCTAGTCCTATTATATGTTTAGTGGGATACCCCTTTGGATTGGTAAATCTAAGTTAAGTCTTGACCTCCATGGCTCCAATTCAGTACAACCCATTACAAACAGATGGGATTCATCTTCAAAATTCAAACCTAACAAAAAATGAAATAAAATTCAACCCTCTCCCCCAGTGGAAACCTCTTCCCTAGTGAGATTCAAATCAAATCAAACCTCTCATCCCCTCATGGATGACTTGAACATGCTTCCCTAGTGGAAGGTTCACACTCTATCCTTAGTGGATTTCTTCCATCTCTCTTATGTCTTGGACATAAGTAGAGCCACATTACACTAAGCTCTAGATTCTTTCTTTCCCTTGGGTTAAGGATAGATTGTTTCTATTAGTGCTTGTGATTTCTTAGTGTTGTTGATCATTTTGATCAATACCAATATGTGTGGTGTTCCTTGTCAGTCACACCACACCTATTGGGCGCCCTTTATTGACCACATTTTTAGAATGAACTCTCAACCCCTCCATCTTAGGCTTAGGATTTCTCATAGACCTTAAGAGTTTTTTAGTCTTAAAACACATCTAGTGATAGGTTGACACTCAACCTTGCCCTTGAGACTTAGAAGAGTTGGTCATAGGAATAGGTCATGCCTTAGGGATGTTAGAAAAATTTTCCTACCCTTAGTTTAAACCATTCCTCACTTCTCTTCTTTCAAGTCAAACTCCAAATCAATTCTATTTGATTTTCTCCAAACTCAATTCAATTCCATGATTCAATTCCATTATTGAACTCAATGATTGAAATCCATGATTGAAAGATATGATTGAAACCCTTAACCAAAATCCATTAAAAATTCTTAAGTCCAAATTGCCTAAGTCCTTAAGCCTCCCTTAAGTACTTAACCAAAATCATGATTCAAACCTATTCAAACCTTTGAGATTTTCTCATACCTCATTTATATTCTCATTTATATTCACATTTATAAATGAAATATAAATTCAAACTCATCAAATCAAATTCAAAATTCAAAATCAATTCATGAAAATTTTCTTAAGTCCCTTTAATTTTTCATTAAAGGACTTAGCCAAACTCAAACCTAAATCATGATCAAACCTATTCAAACCCTTGGGATTTTCTCAAAAATTATTTCTATTCTCATTTATATTCTCATATATAAATAAAATATAAATATAAATCAATCAAATCCAATCCAAAAAAAATTAAATGCCAATTTAAAATTCACTTAAATCCTTTAAATTCCTTTTAATGGATTTAACCTAAACCTTGATCTAACTTAATCAAACTCATGGGATTTTCTCAAAACTTATTTATATTCTCATTTATATTCACATATATAAATGAAATATAAATATAAATCAATCCAATCCAATTCAAAAATTAAATTTCAATTTAAAATTTTCCTTAAATCATTTAAATTCCCTTTAATGGATTTAACCTAAATCATGATTAAACCACTTCAAATCCTTAAAATTTTTCGTGGTCAATTCACATTCTCATTTATATTCACTTACATAAATAAAATATAAATTCAAAAAATCAAAACTAATTCCAGAAATCAAACTCAAATCAATTCAAAATTCAATCTAAGTCTTTCAAGTCAAAATCTTAAAGTTAGCCAAATCACTTTCAAATCAAACCAAACTTTTGATTTTCTCTCATGATTCAATCAATCCTACAATCATGAGCTCATATATAAATCCAAACTTCAACCACTCAATCTAAACCCAAATCAAAAATCAAACCCAAAACCCCTTCATATTCTTCCTTTGAATATGAAATTTTCAAATGGATCAAAACCCATTTAACTTCAAACCACTTGTAAATGGATTTATATTTCAATCATGAGTCCATATACAAGATCAACCAACTTCAAATCAAGCTTTGACCAAGCCATTTGACCCATTTAGGCTCACTTGACCCAAAGTGACCTAAAGTACCCTTATGAGCCAACTTTTAATCCTGACCAAATTGGATTAAACCAAACTCATATATCTCTCTCATCATGATCAACAATCATCATGGGATGATCAATCAATCAAATTGGGTCAAACCAAGTCAAACCTAATGGTTGACCAAGTCAACACTTAACCTAAAATGAAACCTTACATAGCCAAATTCCATCATAAGCCAAATTGATTGAAACCATTGATCTAAGTTCACTCATGACTTATGTTTGAACTTTACCAAGCCAACATTTGAGCCTAACTAACCCAATTGGCTACTTGACTAAAGTTGACCCATTTTGACCTAAAGGGTCAAAATGTGTCAAAACTTGATCTAAGCAAAATTGATTGAAACCAATGGGTCAAGTCCATTCCAAATCACTTGTGAAAATTGACCAAAGCCTCAATTGGCCAACTAGACCCAACCTAGCCCAATTGACCTTAGACCCAACATGACCTAAAGGGGTCATGTTGAGCCAAAATTGAACTTAACCCAAATTGATTGGAAACAAAGATACCAATCCACTCCATATAACTAACCTAACCTAAACCTACCCTTGACATACCTCAAATAGGTCAAATGGGTCAAATAGGACCCATTTGACCTAAATGAATTCATATGAGCCAAAACCAAATATATACCAAATTGAACTAAACCAAAGCCACCAAAACATTTCAAATGGTCATATGAACTTGACCCAACCCTTGGTTTGACCCAATTTGACCAATTGGTCAACTTGACCCAAGTTGACCCATTTTGACCTAAATGGGTCAACATGAACCAAGCCTTATCAAATGGATTCTAAATCCAATAAAACATGGCCAAACCTAGTTTCTCCACATACCCAACATGTCCAAAGTGGAAAAACAATAAAATGGCCATCCTACCCCTAGGCCATAAAATAAAATTTTGACCTAACCCATGTGTAATTTGATGATACCCTCTTCACAATCACTTGAGGCTTTCCTAAAAGCTCAAGGGGACTCAATGATGAGTGTTGCACACAACCCAATGGGTTTGGGTCAGCCTAATTGGTCCCTAGACCAAACCTGACCCCTTAGCCTAAAATTGAAATTTCAAATTCCCTCTTAAGCTCAAATTCAGCACATGAGAAGTTGGCAATCCATTCCTTGGATCAAACCGACCATGTGCACTCTTAAAATAGTTAAAACAAACTCTCCAATCTGATCAGTTTGGATCAAAATGGCATGGACATTGCTGACTTTTCGATCCTTCAAGGGGGAGATATACTCCCCCTAATCCACTTTGATTTTCACTCACTCAAGGTCAATTGAAGAATAGGAAGCCAGAGGAGCCATTAGGGATTGATCCTAAGCCTCTTAGAGCTCTTCTCATTTTCTTCTTCTCGACTTTTGAACAGTGAAAATTAGGGGAGCTAGAGTTAATTACCAACTTCTTCTACACTTGATTTCCTCCTGATTCCTCCTACACACTTCTTCTAAGGGCCAATCCGAGCTCACTCAAGCTTCCATTGGAGTTCCCATAGCAAGGAGAGGAGCAATTGGATAAAAGCCGTAAGGATCTTCAAGTGGTGTTAGTCCATAGAGCAAGCCACTCAATCCTAATGCCTAGGAATTTCAACAGGGATTCATCTTCACCAGAAGAAGCTACCTCGTCGATCTCGAGCACCGGTGAGGTATGGAATTTTCTGATCACTAAACTCAATGTGGTGTGGAGCTTTGTGAAAGAAATTTTCACCTCAATGAATTTTGACCATTGGATTTGTTGCTCTCTATCTCTAGATGGTGTGGGTTGAATTTGGTGTGATTCCATGCTAGATCTAGCTTGGATCTTCCCCTTGATCATGGATAGTCTCTATTGATCAAGGGAAAGAACTAGGATCATCTCAGTCATCCATCCATGCATTTTAGATGGACGATTGAGATTATTTAGCATGTTTAGAAATCTAATTATCTTTTTTAAAATGTGGGGATATCCTTAGCCATCCAATCTTTGATCGGACGGTAGAGAATATAAGCACGTGTGCCGCCGCCATCGTTTGTGAGGTGATAACTTAAGTTGTCCCCTCATGATGAGACGTGTGTAAAGCGCGCTGACTGGCTTCGCCACGCATTGCGCCGTGAGCTAGGGATTAGTTAGGGATTATTAAAATGCCTAATTAATTTTAGATTAATCCATGGATCTTCAAAATTGCATAACTCTTCATAGAAAATTCATAAAAATATGAAATAAAAACCCATGGATAGATAATTAAACTAGAGCATTTTAAAATTAATTTTGATGAGTTTTGAAATATGATTTTCTCTAAATTTGGGTTTTATTGGAAAGTGTGTTTTGTTAATTACTCTTTGATTAGGTCTCTGATTAATCCCAAATTTCTTGGGTAAATTTTAGGGGATGACCTCTGCTCTCCTAATTTTTTTGGGATTTATTAAAGGCTTGATTAGAGTAATTACATATGGTTTTCTTAATTATGTTTCTCATGTAAGCATAATTAGGGTATGATTAATGGTTTCACCCTATGATTAGGGTTGATTAAGGTCAGATCCAGTAAGTAGGAGATTTATGGAATAATTTTGGGACATTTCCCCTAAGCTATTCCATAAACTCCCTCTTCTTTCCTTAATCTCTTCTTAACTAAGGGTTAATTCATTAATTATCCCCTTAATCAATTTCTAAAAATTCTAAAAAGTTTCAGAACTTAATTAATCTACCTTGGGTAGATGCTTAGGTGTTTAATAGCCTAAGTTCAATTAAGGAAATCAAAATCCCATTCATATGTGTGAAAGGGTATTTTGAAATTACTTAAGCTAAACCCTTTAGTGTAATTAACTTTTAATTGTGAGCCAAATTGCATTAGGCCTTTTCATTATTAGGTGAATTGCAAATTTAAATTCTTTATGGGTTTTATGTCATCTCATTGGCTCATAATTATTTAGTTAATTCTTCTAAGGTGGTGTAGGTAAGGGTTAATTAAGCTACTTAATTTATACCTTAACTTAATCAATGCATAAAAATGGATCCAATCATCTAAAAAATAAACAAAAATACAAAACACATGTGGGAATGGGTTTGGAACAGGAAAGGCATCTCACCTTTTTCAATTTAAATCAAACTTCAAAATAAACAAAAATCACTTTGAACTCACTTTGATTTATTTTAAACTTTCTTATTCCATAATAATGTCTTTAGGATTTAAGTGAAGTGAGTTTGTTTACATGCTTTCATTACTTTGAATCCTTCCCCAACATGTTAAGGTGTATTTCATGTGATGTCATGCATTCATAATTTTGAAATCCAAACTTTAAAATGAAATTGTTTACTTTATGTCAAATTTGCATATGTTGGCCGAAGTAGAAATATGAGTGGCTATTATCACAACTAAATCCAAATTATTTTCAAAACATATAAATCAACTAACAAATCTAAAAGTATGCTACTTATACTTTAATTATAAGCTTGCATGTGATAGATTATAAAGTCATGTTTAGTATAGGTTTCCTTTCTTTCTTATGTTGGCATATTTTGAATAGGAGTTGGTAAGATGCGGGGTTCATTTGAAAAGAACCCAACACTTACTTAATTCCATACTCTATTCATCCTTATGCTATCACCTAAGAAGGGTTGCATATGTTTGCATGTATAAATTGCATAAGATAAAATGAATTCCTTAAATAACTTTTGAATTTTCCTTTTCTATTTCATTTCTTTTATATGCATGTTTGTATTTAAGGAAAGTGGTATATTAGTCTGGATAGCCCCAAAGTTGTGAGGCTTTAAGTAGCCCTAAGTAATTCTTGTACATTACACCTCTGGTTAAAAATAGCATACTCATTTATGCCTTTCTTACTTTCATGTATATATGTGAAAATTTACACGAGGAAAACCCTTTTTACTTAAGAAAAATCATGCATGTTCAACTTATAAATTTCTTAAATGGATAACTTAGAATGCATTATAAAGTGTGTTAAATACTCTTATTTGTATATATGGATATGCTTAGGGTCCATTCATATGCACGTTATATATGGTGGTGAAAGAAATGTAGTGATATGTGTTTTGTAAATTTTGGTTCATTTTATTTAATCTTAAAAATGTCTTTCTTTTTTAATAGGTTTGTTTAGAGTTTATCTAAACTTAGGATTAATTAAAATATTTAATCAAAACATTCACTTAAACAAAACTAAAATGTGAATCTACTTAGAAATTACTTAGGTTAGGGAAGGAAAGAGAAGTTCTCTTCTCTTCCCTTTCTTCATAACTTGGTAATTAATTGTAGGTTGCACTTAAACCAAATTAAAACATGAAACAAAACCAACCCAAAATACTTAAACAACTTAAATGAAACCCTCCTCTAAGTTGAACATGTTCTTCACACTTATAAAATTTAAACCTAAATCCATAACTAAGCATACCACACAAGCCTTCAAAGCGGCCTAAGTCACCACTTCTAGCCTTAGGTTATGTCGGTGCATGGTTTGATGTTTATTTTGTTTTGTGATATATGTTTTAGACTGGATGTTAGGTTGTATGCTCATAGAATGAATGGTGTGACATTCTTAGTCTAACTATTCTTTTCTGCAGGGGATTGTGCTTAAGGGGCATTATCATAAATAAAAATATAAATGCTTTTACTTGCAGGTGCTTTATACCCTTAAGCATAATCCATAGTCCAGCTGGACTTAGTCACCCATGTGTGGGGTGATAAGTCCAATATACATGCTTAGAATTTGTGTGGTGTGTTTTAGCTAACCTCATTTTGCAGGTGTTGGTTAGATTTTCACTTTTTTTTTTCATGTAAAAATTTGTATAATTAGGATTTTAGAATGATTTGGTATAGGGATTAGGATGAACATTGGTCATAAGATTTTATCTTATGCACCAATGGAAGCCTCGGAGCATCCACCTTCCAACCTTCCAAAAGAGGAACCAAAAGAAGAAAGAAAAAAAGAAAAGAAGAAAGAAGAATAAAGCTTGAAGACCCCCATAACAATGAATTCCTTTGCTTAAATTGTAATTTAATTCTTTTGTAATCTGGGTTGTATAAGGGTAGAGCTACCATATTTGATGTTTTGTGTCGGGTGCCACCATAATGGCCATTTATTCTTTTTGCGATTAGCTTTATAAATTGATTGATGATTTGTTTAGCTTTTGCATTAAGTGGCATGCTTTTCCTAGTTTCTTCCTTGCTTTATGTATAGCCTGGATGTGGATTAGGATCTTTAGGGAAAAGTGAATCTTTTACCCAACTTAACAACTCAAATTAAAATTAAAAAAACTCATAACCTCACTTGAAGCTTAGGTTTAAAATCAAGATAAAATAATTAGCAACCCCTTAGCTGGATGAGTATTTCTTTATAATATCATGCACAAATGCATCTTATTTCACTCTTGATTGGAGGGCTTTCACCTTTGCCAGAGAACCCGGCTTGACCTTTGAGAGCCGTGGTGGAAACTCACCTCCTCCCTTCTCGCTGATTTTGGCCAATAATCTTCTTTCTCATGCATTAGTCATAAAAATCCTACTAGCCTTAGTCAAAATAATTGTCCAAAATGAAAATAAAATGAAATTTGAATTGCATTAAATTTAGGTCATTTGAAGTATGTCCCTTTACATGATCTAGTCTCTTTAGGGAGTGAGTTTAAGGACTTAGTCTCTTTCTAAATAATAACAGCCTAGCTATCTTACATAAGCATAAAGATTTGCCAACATGTATTTAAAATCGTAGGAGGAGTTAGTTGGTGGTCACCCCTAAGCAGTTGTAAGTCCAAGGTTTCGGGTGGTTTATCCTCTCTTGTGGAGGAAAACCAATTACCCATTTTCGCCTTAGATTTAGATTGTACTATCAGCCCTCACCAAAGCTCCCTAAATTTAGGTTTTGAGGTTGTTTCTCACCTTTGTGGGCCATAAGCATAATTCCTCACCTCATAGGCATTTCCTTAATCTTGCATTAAGGAATCTTAAGTCCTAAATTTCTAATTAAAAATGCAACTCAAACAAACTAAATCAATTTCAAAATGTAAAGCCCAACTATAGGATAGTTTAAGATGATTGCTAGGTTTCCTAGCATCGTGGGCATCTCCTACTTATCTTCCATTTTGGCTTCGATAATAACTCCCTCTTTTTTATCAATCCTATTTGATCTTCAAAAATGAACAAATTGATTGATCATCCTTTCCTATTGAAATCTTCAAAGATAATGATCGTTTACCTTAATCGAGAGTTTTCCTAAAGGATCCCGTCCCTTAGGATGTAATTAACTTTGGGGGCTTGCCCCTATAAGGAGCTTAATGAACCTAGTTTAGAATAAACCCTGCTTTACTTTTCCATGTAAAGTAGGAAAAGAATCTCTAGTACATATGCAGACCCATCAACCTTAGGAGTCCTTATTGAGGTGATTAGGTCCATTAAAGGGTAGTGACTTCTATCTTTTGAGATAGTACACTATTTCCTTGATGATGTGCTCGATCACCTGAATAAGTACATCTGTGAATCTACGTGGCATCCTAAAAAGATGAATTTTTGTAAGAGTATCCTCTTTCTTTTCTCCCCACAGATTTGAAAGGAAGACTCCCTCTATAGAAACTTTTCACCATAATGCCTAAGGCATAACCCATTCCTCTTGCTAATTCTACTATGTCTCTAGGGTCAAGTTAAATGTTCACCTAATCACTAGAAGTGCCTTAAGACTAAGAAACTCTTAGCATCTAGAGGAGTCTTATGTCTAAGATGGAGAAGTTGAGAGCTCTCTCCATAAGTGAGGTCAACACCAAGTTAATCAAAACCTTCCATCATGATTGTTGATCACTCTTGATTGATCAATTATCATCAATTGGGTCAAACCAAGTCAAACCACTTAATCTATATGAATCAAACTAGCTAAATCCCATCCTAAGCTAAATTAATTAAAACCAATGATTCCTACCAACTCACAATCAATGATTGAACATGACTTGACCATCAATTAAGCCAAACCTAACCCAATGACCCTTTGACCCATGTTGACATAATTTGACCTAAAAGTCCAAATTAGGTCAAATAAAAATCTAACCCACATTGATTGTAACCAATGGCTCAAGTTCATTTCAAAATAATTGTTGAATATGATCAATTTCTTGGTTGAACCCAATTGACCAATTAAACAGAATTGACCCATTTAGCCCAAATTGACCTAAAGGGTCAATTTGACCTATATCATTCTTAAATGCAAATTGATTGAAATAAAAGCCTACAATCATCTTCAAATGATCAATTGAACATAAACCAATACCTAACCCAAACCAATTTGACCAATTTGGCTAAATTGGTCAACTTATCCCATTTGACCCATATAAATTCAAATGGTTCAAAATTAAATCTAAGTCAAATTGAACCAAACCAATTGCACTAAAACATTTTAAAAACTCATTTAAACCTGACCCAAGCTTTGGTTTTATCCAATTTGACCAATTGGTCAACTTGACCCAACTTAGCCCAATTTGACTTACATGGGTCAAATTGAGCCGAACCCATTCAAACTAAGCCCAAACACAATGCAACTTGACATGACCCATCATTGGCTCACCTTGGGTCATCCCAAATCAAACCCAACTTGAATTAACCTAAAATCAAAAAGTACCACCACATAGGACAAATACCCTATTTGAATGGTCAAACCCACTCCCTATCCACTTGGCAGCCTCCTAGACCTCCACATAAGCATGAGGGACACTTGGTCACCTGACCCAAAGGTGGTTGGGTCAGCCATGAGCCAAGGGGCGATGATTTCACCTCTCTTTCCTCATTGGAACACTTGGAAACCCAAGGACAGCCACCTCTCCCATCGTAGCAAAACCTCCTCACTTATCCAACCAAATCGAACCACCTTAGATGATTCCTTGCCAACCATAGCCTCCTACGGTAGTCGCATGACTGCTAGAAGCTAAATGGATCAAGGCCATATGATCCAAAGGAGGAGGGGGTATACCCCCCTCATTTCGATTCAAACCGAGCCATTCAACCCTCACTGAGCCCTAACAGCCAGAGACGAACTCCCTAGAGCCATTTCCAAGTCTCTAGAGCTTTCCCATCACCAGAGATGATGGAACCAAGCTGAATAGAGAATATCTCCATCCAAATCCATCAAAACTCTACCGAATCCAAATTAACTTTATCAACACATTCATCAAGCTTTGACGAGGTGAAATAAATCTTTTTTTGAACTCTCTGATCATCGAAAGTGCCTTCTAGACCAACTCTAGTGGGGAATCAAGTAGTGCTTGGTCCATAGAGCAAACGACAGGGAGGCATCATGCTAGCTTTTTAACAGTTCTTCGTCTCTTCAAGATGATGCTACCTTAATTTGTTATCCATTAGTCTTGAGCTCTGATAAGGTAAATTTTGATGAACCATGGTGTTTCCAATTTTTTTTTGGAATTTATGAAGAAAATGTTAATTACATGTGAATTCAACCATTAGATCTCTTAGGATCTTCTTCTAAAGGTGTGGGATCAATCCTGAGCAATTTGAGCTCTGGTGAGCTTGAACTGCGCAGCGGAAGGTGGACGGGGTCCATCTTCCATCGCGCGGGAGATGATAAATCATCCGCCATCTATTTCACATGATCGAAATGGATGGTCATGATTAATCTGCTAATTAATCTCAATTTACTCCCTTAAGGAGCTGTGAGATTAATCCCAATGTATGATCTTAAAATAGAAGGCTGGGATGAAAGCACGTTCGCCGCCAGCCATGTCAATGTTGACTCTGATGATTTTAAACAACTAATCTCGCAGTGCCATGTGGAAAGCGTGCCTATGTGACACCGATGAAATTAGGCTTAATTATGTTGAATTAATCCATTTTAATGACTCAAACTTTGAAAAATCATAACTATAAAAAATTAAAATATATAAATAAATACTTATTTTAAATGTAAAATAGAGAAGAATTAATTAAAATTATTTTTATTTGATTTTGAATAGTAATTAAGGCTTAATTAGGGCTTGAATGTGAATTTAATTAGCTTAGTTAAGTCCTAATTACTTGGGCAATTAATTATAAACTTTATGTGTTGGTTTAATGGGATGATCTTTGTCTCCCATGATTTTATTGGAATTTATTGCCTAGTAATTAGAGGAAATTAATGATTCAAATCTTAATTACTCTTTTTAATTAATTAAGTGATTAATTAACATTCAAATAGTGAGAATTAATTAATTAAAGCTTATGAATCACTATTTGACAGAGAATGGAAGAGGGTGAGTGATTAGGACCCCTTTCCTAATCTCTTTCCCAAATTCATTTCATTAAAGTGGATTAATTAAGAGGTTAATTAAAAAAAGGGTTTAACTAATTAATTAAGTGTTTAAATTAAATCAAATTGAAATGTTAACCACATCAGATAATTAACAATGAAATTAAGGGTTCCTCTTTATGTGTTTAAAAGCATAAAGACCTCTAAGGAAATTATGATTAACCCATAAGTGTGGGAAACTCATAAAAAGTACTTAATTAGATTATTTAGCTTAATTAACACTTAATTAGAAACCAATTGCATTAGATCTCTTAGAAGCAATAGAATTTTTTTCTCACATGTTCATGTCATTTGTGACTCATAATTAAGTGGTTAATCAAATTAAAGAAGTATAGGTAAAGGTAATTAATTGATTTAATTAATGGTTTAACTTAACTAATTCATAAAATTTAATTAATTACCTTTCCTTAAACCAAATCAAATCACCAACATGGGAATGGGATTAAAACAGCAAATGATAGTTCATCCTCTTTAATTTTAGTTCAAATCCAAAAGGTTAAGTTAATAAGAAGCTTTAGTTTTCTTTAAATGAACTTATTTGATGTGATTTTCCTTAAGAATTAATTTCGTTGAATGAATTACATGTTTATGTTTGTCCACTCCTTTTCTATCATGTTAAATGATTGTGTGTCAAGTGAGCTCATGCATTCATTTTTGCAAGGTTAAATAAATCAAATGTAATTTACTTATATAAGCTTGCTTGTGTTGACTTAATTAAGAAATATGTGATTATTATCATTATTAAATTAAATTGTATTTTTCTTCAGAAAGTTCATAAATTGATAATGATATTTGGAGTGATGATAGTTATGAATGCATAGGACTTGCATGTGTTTAAGATTTCAATATGTGAGTGAAAAGCTCCTTTCTTATAATTCAAGTGCAAATTCACATGTGTTTGAATGATAATAGATATATAGTCTGGACATCCCAAGAATACAAGGCTTTAGGTAGCCCCAAGGAGGTCATTTGATTACCTCACTTCCTTGTTTTAACAATGGCACATACTCATATGATTTCATTCTTAAGTTTATTTGTATTAGAAGTTGAATAGAGCTTTAATTCATATGCATAAATAATTTAATTGAATAAAATATAATGTTTTGCATGATTTTTATTCTCTTAATTATAAATACATATGAATGTATTTAAGATAGCAGTATATAGTCTGGACATCCCAAGAATATGAGGCTTTAGGTAGCCCCAAGGAGGTCATTTGATTACCTCACTTCCCTAGTTTAACAACGGCATGTACTTGCATACATATTTTATATATATATGTGAGTATATTTAATTATAGAATGATAATCCTCTTTTCTATGAAAATACATGCATCCATAATCATATAAGTTGCTAAGATCCATCATGTGTAAATGTATCACTCTCTTTCTTATATTTAAGTATGAATCTACATGTGTTTGAATGATGATGGGTATATAGTCTTGACACCCCATGAATATGAGGCTTTAGGTAGCCCCAAGGAGGTCATTTAATTACCTCACTTCCTTGGTTTAACAATGACATGTACCCATTTAATATCACTCCTATGTATTTTTGTATAAGAATTTAGATATAACTTTAATTTACATATATAATTAACTTAATTAAATAAAGCATGATCAACATGCATATGCATACCTTTATCATGTAAGTGTGCCAAAATATATATGTTGTATGTGTAGATATCTTAGATATTAAATCATATGCATGCTATATGTGGTGGAAAGAAGTGGCCCAATGTATTTCATGTGATAGTAATTCAATTCAATTAATCCTTAAATGCCTTTCATATGGAATATAATTACTTAAAGTTAACCCAAACTTAGTATTAATTAAGATTATTTAATAAGCCATTCACTAAAGAAAACCAAATCATAAAAATATGCTTTAGAAAGTGGCTTAAGGTAGGGATGAAAAGAGGGTAATCCTATCGTCTTCTCTTTACAGCACTTAGATGCTAAGTGTAAATCAAGTGAAACTAAAAAATAACAAAATAAAATTCTCAAATCAACTAATGAAATTGAAGTGAAACCAACCTCTATATTAAATCAAACATCTCCAAACTTAGAAAGTTATAACTCTAATGCTTAGTAAGACATTATACACAAAGCTTTAGCACACACATTAAAATTAAGCCACTACTTCTAGTCCTAAGTTAGGATGGTGTATGTGTTATGTATGCTTTATTTTGTGATGTAATGTTTTAGATTGGATGTTACGGTGTATGACCCATATACTGGATGTTAGGCCCTTGTTAGCCTAATCATATTTTATGTAGGGAATTGTGCTTAAGGGGCCGCTATAAAAACAAATATAAATGCTTTGCTTGCAGGTTGCTTATGCCCCTAAGCATAATTTGAATTAGGACAGGTGTGCTTGGTTACCCATGTGCATGGTATTAAGTTCAAATTATAAATATAACTGCTTGGGTTGTCTGTATATTCAACTAATACTTATTTTGCAGGTATAGTTAGGTTTACTATTTTTTATATATAAATGTAATTTTTGCAATAGGAATTAGTATTAGTGTTATGGATAGGATGAGCAGTGAATATAAGGCTTAGTCCTGGGGTGCCTTGTGACGCCTTGGATGAAATCTAATTTAGAGAAAGAAGAAAGAAGATATGAAGAAATGAAGAAATGAAGACCCCCATAGCATGTATTCAATTCTAATTGTATAATTATTCTTTTATATTTCAGGTTGTATAAGGGCAGAGCTCGGCTACCCATCATTTCTCTTTTTGGGGTGTATGATGATCCCCGACTGCACTGAAAAGTTATACTTTTACATTAGTTTATAAAGATTAATTGATGATTTTTTTAGATTGAACATTAGGATTGCCTCCTTTTCATAGTTTCTTAATGTTGAATGTTTTAATATATGGCCTGGATACGATAGGCTCCTAAGATAAAAATAAATTTTTTACCTAACTAATAAATTGTAATTAAAGTTTAAAACTAACTCATAACCTCATCATAAAGCCTAGGACATAAATAAGATAATTAAAAGATTTAGGAATCCTTTAGCTATATGGTTGTATGTTTCACATCATGCAAGAATATTCCTTCTTCCTTGAATTTGGGGGATCTCTATCCTTCCATGATAGGAGAATGTCTAACCTGTAAGGGCATCCTTCATGGTGGAGAACACCCTCTTCTTATTGATTTAGGAAAAAAATTTATTTCATCATACATCTAAGCATAAATATCCCAAAGCCTTTTTGTCTGAAATATCATGTCAAAGTAAAATAAAAATTGTAAAGATTTGCATGTTAGATTAAGTCATATGCTCATATTACTCATGCTCTAGTCTCTTAGGGACTGGGTTTATGACTTTAACTTCTTTCTAATTAAATAACTACCCTAGCTATCTTGTAATTTCATAAGACCAGGTTACATGGTTTTAAAATGTAAAAGTTAGCTGATGGCCACTTCAGGCGGTTGTAAGTTCAGAAGTTGGATGGTTTACCCTCTCTTGTGGAGGTAAACCATTATATCCATCTTTCATTTAGATTTAGGTCATATTTTAGCTTATGTTAAAGCTCCCTAGATTTAGGATCTAAGGTAGTTGTTCCCTTCAGGCTACAAGTATAAATTTTTACTTCTTAAGCATTTCCACAATCTTGTGTTGCTGGATTATGAGCCCTAGCAATCTAATAAAATTTCAACTCAAATAAATAAATCTTTTCACTTTCAAATATATAAAGCCCAACTATAGGATAGATTGGAATGCTCACTACATTTTCTAGTATCATGAGAATTTCCTACTCATTCTCTTTGGCTTCCAAAATAGGTCTTCTCCTTGAAAAATCCCATTGGTTTTCCAAAATAACCAATCCTTTGATAGTCTTAACTTGGAAATCTTTAGAGACAATAATTACCTACTTTAATCGAGAGTGTTCTTAGGAAATCTTATTTCCTAGGATGTAACTAACTATGGAGACTTGCCTCCATAGGGAACTTAAGAACCTGGCTTAATATAAACCCTACTTTACTTTTTAATGTAAGGTAGGGGAAAGACCTATGGTATATTTGAAGACCCATCATGCCTTACGAGTCCTTATTAGGTGATTAGTTGCATTATTGGGTGATGCTTCTATCTTTCGAGATAGTACATCATTCTTTAATTTCATACCCGATCACTTCAATAAGTAACTCCTAAGATCTATGTGGTGTCTCAAGTGGTCATTTCTGCTTTGGAGGATATGAGACCTCATGCTTTATTCTTAGATTAACCACTGCAAACTGATGAGCACCTTGTTAGAGTGGCATGTCTTATTGCATGACCAATAAGCTACCTGAATGTTGGCTTTGTTTAAGAAGATGTGAGTTCTCGAGCTTTCTTCTTGAACTAGTCATCGTACATTGATTGGGTCCAAGTTTATATCTGAGGATTAAGGTAAGACCCCCTAGTGGCTCCTCTTCCTCCTGACTACTTCAAGCTTGGGTTCAATCCTTCTTTGTGACTCCCCACTTGGTAGTCACCCTAGGTCGGATAATAGTTATCTAGCCAATGACAGACTATCTCAATGATCAGTTTTGCTTAAAAAAATATGAGTCCCTGATGCTTTCTTTCTAAATTGATCATCTGATGGTCACCTTAGGTTGTCTGGTGTTTTCTTTGCTGATAGTAACCCACCCGGTGGATGACACCGCTCAGGAAGATGTGAGTCCCTGCACTTTCTCCCTGAGTCGACCAATGTATACCTACAAGCCATATATTTTAAGGATTTGGATACGACCCCTAGAGGGACCTTCCCTGTGGGCATTCTATTTGGATTATGTTTTCATGATCCCATCTATAGATACCACAGGTTACTGATGGATTAGACAATTCCCCTTTCCTAGTAGCGGTTGGAGGCTTTATACTACGAATGTATAGACTATCCCTTCTGCCAGTAAATTTGAGATAGGCCAAAGCCCCCATGGCTTCTTCTTAGTATGGTCCCTCATAAACCAACAGGGTCCACACAAAAAAAAATAAACAAGTAAAGAAATGAAATGAAATTCCTTGCGGATTAGGATAAGTCCCCTAGAAGCACCCCTTCCCAAGTCATCCTATCTTTTGGGTAGTATCAGCAAAACTCCCTAAAGGAATTGCCTTGACTACTCTAAGTAGAGATAAGACCCCAGAGGCACTCACTTGATAGTCACCTGGTCGTGCTTGACTTGTTGTACGATCAGTAAGTCACCCCAATGGCTGATTCTACTTTAAAAGATGTGAGTCCCCGAGCTTTCTTCCTAGTGTAGCTATTACAAACAGACGGGCATCCCTTAGGTTGGATAGTCTAGACTCTATGGCTAGTAGACTACCCCTTTGGGCTGGTAAATCTAAGGCAAGTTCAGGCTCATATAGCCCCTCCTTAGTGCAGTCTATCGCAAACCAACAGGTTCCACATTAAATCAACCAACAAAATCATAACAAAGCACCAAACTCAAATAAATCAATCAACAAATTAGATCAAAATCAAAACAAATCACCAAATTTGAATTAAATTAATCAACAAATCAAGCTAAAATCAAAATCAATTATCAAACTCAAACCAAATCAATCAACACAAATCACCAAGTTCAAATCAAATTAATCAATATAATCAAATCAAATCAAAGCCTAAGTTCAAACCAAAACTAATCAACATAATTTAGATGAATCAAATAAATTCAATCCAATCTCAATCCCCAGCAAATTTTTATCTATGTTTTGGGCATAAATCAATCTATAAGTCAAACAAATTCAATCAAATCTCAATCCCTAGCAGATCCCCCTTTATGTCCTAGGCATAAATCAATCTACAATCCAATCAAACTCATGAGCAAATCCTCTAGCAGATCTCTCTTCATTCCCTTGGCATGAAATCAATTCTTAACAAACTCAAACCAAATCTCCCAAAGCCTCAGCATGATAGTGAATTGCATCGCACTAAGGCTACAGTTCCACCTACCTCTCCACTGGGTATGGATAGCCATCATTAGTGCTTGTGATCTTCCTAGATGTCATCTCGGTCAACACCAATACGTGTGGTGTGCTTTGTTAGTTACACCACACCTATTGGGGGTCCTTTTGTTGACCTCACTTTTGGAGAGAGGACTCATCCTTTCCATCTAAGACTTTGTAATCTTCTAAGCACTAGGATTTCCTTAGTCATTAGATACTTCTAGTGATTAAGAGAACATTAAACCTAAACCTAGATACTTAGGAAGGTATACCTCAAGCTTAAGTTATACAATGGGACAAACAGGTTATACTTATCCTATAGCCTAAACCAAAACCCATGCTTATACACTCAACCAAAATCAACCTTGAGCCAACATAATCAACCTCAATTAGATTTTGTTTTATACCCAAGCTCCAAGCTAAATTAACTTAACCCATAACCTAAATCAATTTCACCATCATCATATGATCCCATGATCTGAGCTCATTCAATTGAACCAATTCCAATTACTTTTCACAAAAGCACTCCAACCATTCAATACTGTATTTCAAACCATTCAAACACTTGTAATCAAACTAATCCAATCAAATGAATCCAATTAACCCAAGTTGGCCCATTTGACCCAAAAGGTCTAAATGAGCTAAAATCCATTTAAATCCAAATCAATTACAATCAAAGCCATAAATTAACCTTAAATCCATCATTGAACTCTTCTCAACACCCAATTCAATCCAACTCAACCTAATCAACCCATTTGGTCTACTTGACTTAAAGTGGCCCAAATGACCAAATCAATTCAAACTTCAATCCCACCCAAATTAGATTGAATCAATCCTTTCAATACCTTCTATAATGATTGTTGATCATCCTTGATTGACCAACAACAATCAATTGAGTCAAACCAATCCAATTTGATCACTTGATCAAAGTTGACCGACTTAACCCATATGGACCAAAATAGCCACATTTCATTCCAACATAAATTAATTAAAACCAATGACTCCCATTAATTATAAATTAATTATTGAACTCAGCCACCAATTGCACCCATTCAAGCCAATTTGGCCTCTTGACCCAGGTTGACCCACTTTGACCTAAATAGCCAAATTGAGTCAAATTAAATCCTAAACCCAATTGATTGAAACCAATCTTCTAATCAATCACAAATTGATTATTGAACATGATCATACATGAAATTGAATCCAATTTAATCCAACCCAATTGACCCATTTAGTCTAAATTGACCTAAAGGGTCAATTGAACTAAATCATTCCCAAATCCAAATTAATTCAAACCAACACTTTCAATCATCTTAAATTAATTATTGAACACATCCAAACCTCAAGTTGACCTAATTTGACCAATTGGTCAACCTAGCCCAATTGAACCCCATTTTACCCATAAGAGTTAAATTGAGCCAAACCCATCCAAACCAAGTCCAAACCCAACCAAACTTGGCATGACTCATCCTTGGGTCACTATTAGATTAGCCCAAATGGGCTCAACCCATGGTGAACCCAATTTAGGTCAAAACCCTTAAACAAACTCACCCAAATAGGATAAAATCTCCATTTGGATGGTCTCACCTACTCCCCAAGCCTTGGTAGCCACCCTTAGCTCATTTTGGACACTAGGACCACTGACCCAAAAAGATTAATCTCTTCTTCTTTAGAAAGTGGTACAACTGAGCAATGAGATCCTTTGGAGGATTCTCCATGGTGTCGACCACCATGAGGTCTATCAATGTTAGTTTGAATCCTTGGAACCCATTCCTAATGAACCATTCCTATGGCCTATGGCAGATCTCTAGGAGTGCACATCGGATGCGACGTCTTTTCCTCTTCTAAGAACTTCTTCATGCTCATGAGACTTTGCCTCCAAATCTGTTCAACCTTGGGTCATAAGAGGGTGAGCATACCCTTAGCCCACCATTGGTTCACTTGGAGGAGGAGGTACACCCCATGCTAACCCATGCAGTTGCCTTAGCCTCTCAAGCTCCCACCTCAAGTCCGACATCTCAGACCCCTACCCACTTTGTAAGACTCTCACCTTGGTTCACTTAGATAGGAGAGTATACTCCTCCCCATCCATTCAGACTTCACACAGAGCTTCCCTAGGGTATTCGGAATAGTCCTAGAGCTTCTCTTGATTCCCTAGTGCATCTCATCATCGATGAGACCAACTCTCATTTGAAACTAAGAGCCCCATCCATCCAACCTTACCTAAAGTCCACTAAACTCAAATTAACTCCTCTCACACCTTCCTCTAGCTTCGGTGAGTCAAACGAATTGATCCCCGATTGATTTGATCACCGGAAGGCACTCCAAGACCAACTCCGGCCAGCTTAGCGATGACACTTGGTCCACAAAGGCATCAGCAGGGAGGCAGCTCAAGTTCTTCTCAATAGAGCTCATCTCTTTAAGATGAAGCTACCTTAATTGATGGACCGTTGGTCTTTAGCTCTGGTAAGATAAAACTCTGACAAATCATAGAAATTCCATTAAGCATTGATCTTTTGTGAAGCAAAGTGTGATTGCATGTGATTTTCATCGTATAATCTCCTTAGATCTCCTCCTCACACATTTTAGAGTTGATCTCAACATCCCATGAGCTCTGATGAGCTCAGATCAAGCGGCGGAAGGTGAATAGTGTCCATGTTCTGGCATTCAGAGGAAGACAAATTATCAGCCATCCATTTCACGTGATTAGAATGGACGATCATCATTTAATCTAATAGATTTTTCAATTTAATCCAATAGGAATCATGGGATTAATCTCCACCGTCCGATCCGAGATCGGATGGCGGAGACAAAACCATGTTCGCCGCCGCTGACTTAGTCTCCATGGGGGATGTTTTAAATAACTTATCCCGAAATGCCACATGGAAAGTGCCGCCATGTCAACTCTCGCATTGTGCCGATGGTTTAAGGGATTAATTAGGTGTTAAAAATGCAATTAAATGGCCAAAACTTTGAAAGTTCATAATTAATTGTAGAAAAATCTAAAAAAAAAGAGTAAACCTACTTTTAAAAAGGTAAAGAAAGGAGAATTTAATAAAAAAAATCTCTGATATTTTATTAATGAACAATGCTTAATTAGGATTTGAAGTTTAGGCTAATTACCTTAATTAAGCCATGATTACTTGGCCAATTAGTCCCAAATTTGGTGGGTCAATTCTATGGAATGTCCTCTACTCATAATTTTCTTGAGATTTATTGGCCATATAATTTGGAGAATTTAAAATTCCAACCTTGATCACCCTCCTTAATTAATTTGATAATTATTAAAAATTCTAAACAATAAAATTTAAATAATTAATGTTGATTAACCATTATTAATAGTGAGAATGATGAGGGAAAAAAATTACGACTCAATTGACCTCACTTTTGGAGTGAGGACTCATGCTTCCTAGACTTAGGGATCTTCTAGACACTAGGACTTCCCTAGTCATAGAACACTTCTAATGATTAAAGGAACACTAAACCCAAGCCTAGAGACTTAAGAACGCATACCCCAAGCTTAGGTCATACCCCAGGGAAAATAGGTCCTACCCATCCTATGGCCTAGATTAAGACCTATGCCTATCCACTCATGCAAGTCCAACCTCAAATTAATACAATCAAACCCAATTGAATCCTATTTCATATCCAAGATCCAAGCCAAAATTAACTTAATCCTTAACCTAAATCAATCCTACCATTATCTTTTGGATCCAACCCAAAACCCATTCAATTAAACCAAATCTAATTGACCTTCACAAAGGCACTCCAACCATTCAAATCTCTATTTCAAACCCTTCCAAAGTCTACAATCAAGCCAATCAAACCAATCTAATCAACCTAAGTTGACCCATTTGACCCAAAGGATCCAAATAAGCTAAAATCCAATTAAATCTGAATCAAGTGCAATCAAAGCAAACAATTAATCTCAAATCCATCATCAAACTTAATTCAACCCAATTCTACCTAATCCAACTCAATTGGCCTATTTGGTTTACTTGACCTAAAGTGCCCTAAAAGGCCAATTTGATCCAAACTCAAATCCAACCTAAATTGGATTGAATCAACCTATTTAATGCCTTCTACAATGGTTGTTGATCATCCTTGATTGACCAATCACAATCAATTGGGTCAAACCAAGCTAATTTAATCACTTGACCCAAGTTGACACAATTAGCTCATATGAACTAAATTGAACCAAACTTCATTCTAAACTCAATTGATTGAAATCAATGACTTTGATCAATCATAAACTAACCATTGAACATGACTTAACCACCAATTGAATCAAACCAAGCCAACTTGGGCTCTTGGCCCAAGTTGACCCAATTTGACCTAAAGGGCCAAATTGGGCCAAATCAAATCCTAAACCCAATTGATTCAAACCAATACCTCTAATCAATCATAAATTTATTATTGAACTTGATCCAAGCTTTAATTGAACCCAATTTGATTAAAGCAACCCAACTGACCCACTTAGCCCAATTTGACCTAAAGGGTCAAATTAATCTAAATCATTCACAAATCTAAATTGTATCAAATCAACACCTACAAACATATTCAAATCATCAATTGAACCTAAACTAACCCATTACCAAGCCAATTTGTCCAATTTGACCAAATTGGTCAACTTAGCCCATTTGACCCATATGAACTTATATGTGTCAAAATCAAATTCACTTCAAATTGAACCAAAACATCCCAAATCATCATTTGGACATGTTTAAACTCTTGGTTTGACCCAATTTGACCCATATGGGTCAAATTGAGCCAAACCCATTCAAACCAAGCCCAAACCTAACCAAACTTGGCATGACCCATCCTTTGGTCAACCTAAATGAACCCAACCCATACTTAGTTTAAATTAAGCTAAAACCCATTAGGTAAACCCCTTCAAATTGGACAAAATCACCATATGGATGGTTCAAAGCTACTCTTCAACCCTTAGCAACCATTCTAAGGTCAATTTGGACACACGGACCATAGGCTAACTTGACCCAAAGCTGATTGGGTTAAGCCATGGCTCAAGAGATGGTGAACTCACCTAAGACACCCTATTAGATCACTTGGAGGAGGGGGTACACACATTGTCAGATCCTGCCACACCTTCAGCCACTCAAAAACCTCCACTGCAGTCCCTCACTACCATCTCTGGCCACCAACCCTGGCCGGACGACTGCCAAAAGCTGAACTCATCTAAGTCATTCTATCTCTTGGGGAGGAGAGTATACTCCTCCTGACCTAACTCAAACCACACAAAGAGCTTCATTGAGTCTAGGCAAGCACCTTTAGAGTATCCACGATTCTCCTTGAGCTCTCCATTGCCAGCGGGACCAAAGCCGAATGAAACTAAGCCCTCTGTCCATCCAACCCCACTCAAACCTCACCAAACTTTAATTAACTTCTTTCACACCTTCCTCAAGCTCTGGCAAGGAAAAACAAAATGATTCCCGATCGATTCGAGCACTAAGACCACTCCAAGACCAACTTTGGTGACTGTTGTGTTTGGTCCATAGAGCCACCGGCAAGGAAGCAACTTGCGAGCTTCTCAGCAAGGCTTCATCTCTTCAAGAAGAAAGCTACCTCAGTCATTGGACCTTGATCTTGAGCTTCGTCAAGGTAAATTCTGGCAAACTATAGAAAAGCCTCTAAGTGTTGGTTCTTTGTAAAATATTTTGCAATTTCACGTGATTTTCACCATAAAATCTCTTTAGATCTTTTTCATGAATGTTTTAGACTTAGTCTCGATGCCTCACAAGCTCCGACGAGCTCAGATCGATCGGAGGAGGGAGGACAGTGTTCATCTTTCATCGCTTGAGATACAAAAGATCATCTGCCATCCATTCCATATGATTAGAATGGACGATCATGATTTAATCCATTAAGAGCCATGGGATGAATCTCTGTTGTTTGATCTAAGATCAAATGATTGGGGCAACATTACTGACACAAACATCTTTGTGTCGAATGATTTAAGTAGCCTATCCAATGGCACCACGTGGAAAGTGGTGCCACATCAGCTCCCGCACAGCGCCAATGGGTTAGGGGATTAATTAAGGATTAAAAATGTGTTTAATTAGCCAAAACTTCAAAAATTCATAACTAATTGGAGAAAAATCCTAAAAATATAAGTAAACCTATTTTGGAAAGGGTAAATAGAGGATAATTTAATAAAAATAAAACCCATAGTGTTTGAATGGTGAATAGTGCTTAATTAGGGTTTGAAGTTTTTTAATTACCTTAATTAAGCCTTAATTACTTGGCCAATTAATCTCGAATTGAGTGTGTTAATTCTTTTTGGATGTCCTTTGCCTCCCATAATTTTCTTGAGATTTATTAGCTAGCTAATTGGGGGGAATTTAAAAGTCAAACCTTAATTACCCTCATTAAATGTTTTAATAATTATTTAAAATATCAAACAATAAAAAATAATTAATTAAATTTGATTATTCACTATTAATAGTGAAATGATGAAGTGGAATGATCACGACCTCTTTCATAATTATTTTCTTAAACCCATTTCATTTAAGAGGGTTAATTAATACATGGATTAATTAAGATTTAATTAAGAAATTAATGATGATATGAAATAAATTTAAAATAGTAATTGCTCTAGATAATCTAAATTGAATTCATCGATTCCTCTTTATGTGTTCAATAACATAAAGACCCCTAAAAAAATTATGATTAACCCATTGGTGTGGGAAAATCATATAAGTACTTAATTAGATCCTTTTTTTTATATTAATGAATATTTAATTATGAGCCTTATTACATTAGGTCCTTAAGTGCATTGTACTTTTAATTTCTCATTTGCATATCATCGAAGGATCACGATTAATTGCTTAATTAAATTAAAGAGACTTAGGAAAGGTAAAATGAATTATTTTCTTAAAGGCTTGAACTTAATTAATCCATAAAAATTACTTAATGGTATTCTCTTAAACATCTTAAACCACTACCATGGGATGGGGTAAAATAGCAAATATCATCCCTCTTCTTTAAGTTCAATGATCCAAATCCAAAAATCAAATTTAATAATAATTTTGGTTGAACTTAAATAGTTTTATTTGATGTGAGTGTTCTTAGGAATTAATGTGATTGAATGTATCATTTGGCAATGTTTATTTTTTTTCCTTTTCAATCATTATAAATTTGTATGTTTTTTGATACCATGCATTCATATTTTCAAATAAAAGAATAAAATGAATATAATTATATTTATAAGTTGCATGTGTTGACCTAATTTTATTATATGGCATGGCTAGTATCACTAATAAATCTCAAAATTATTTTCAAATTTACAAATTAACAACAAAGATTTAAATATTGTTAGCTGTGAATATTATATGTGATTCTTATTTACAAATAGCCAAAATATGTTGAAGTGTTACTTTCTTTCCTGTTTATGCATATGTCTACATGTGTTTGACTGTTAATAAGTATATAGTCTAGACATCTCGGGAATATGAGGCTTTAAGTAGCCCCAAATTGGTCTTAGATTACCTCACCTCCTTGGTTTAACAACGGCATGTACTTACTTAATTTTATTCATATGTGTGCATGTGCTAGTATTTGGATAGAGCTTTACTTTATATGAGTAAATGACTAAATAAAATATGTTCTTTTATATTATTTCCATTATTATGTTATGTATATGTTTATGTGTGTTGAAGTTAGCAAGTATATAGTATGGACATCGCAGGAATACGAGGCTTTAAGTAGCCTCAAAGAGATCTTAGATTACCTCACTTCCTTGGTTTAACAACGTCACATACTTGCTTAATCTTTAATACATATATACATATGATTAATTAAGGATTGAAATCTCTTTCTTCTACCAAAATACATGCATTAAAAATATTATTAAGTGTACAAAAACATAAATATGTTGTATGTATAAGTTATAAATTCATATATGTGCATATTATTGATGATAAAAAGGAATGATGGAATGTTCTCGATGTGATAGGAATTCAATTTCATTAGTCTTAAGATGCCTTTCATGTTGAATAGAACTCTTTGAGATTAACCCAAACTTATGATTAATAAAACATTGAATAAGACATTCACCAAAAGAAACAAAGTAATAATATCATGCCTTTAGAAAATAATTTAGGATAGGGATGAAGGGGAGTTAAACCTATTTCTTCTCTTTACATCAACTAGATGCTAAGTAAACATCAATTAAAATAAAAATATATATAAATTAAAATCCACCAATCTTTTTAATAACTTGAAGTGAAACCTCCCCTAATGGTTAACTTAAAAACCTAGTTATAATTCTACAAACCTAGGTTAAGACATATCTAGGGATAGTGATGTTGCATTTTGTTTTATGATGTAATAATTTAGATTGGATGTTAAGATTATTTATGTGTAGATAAGATGTTAGTCCGCTATTAGCTTAATATTATTTTATGCAAGGGATTATGCTAAATAGGGCTGTTATAATAATAAATATAAATGTCTTTACTTACAGCTCACTTATGCCCCTTTGCATAATCCACACTAAGATAGGTGGGCTTGGTTACCCATTTGCATGGGGCTAAGTTCAAATTATAGAATATAACTACTTAGGTTTATATGAATGTTTAGCTAACATTTGTCTTGCAGGTATAGTTATATTTTACTTTCCATATATATGTAATTTTACAATAGGAATTAGAATTAGTGTTATGGGTTTAGGATGAGCAGTGACTAGAAGGAAAAGTCCTGAGAGGCCCTGTGAAGCCTTGGAGTAATTCAAACTAAAGGAAAGAATGAAGAATAAAGACCTCCATAGCATTTTCTTTAATTTCAATTGTAATATTCTTTTATAATTTGGGTTGTATAAGGGTAGAGCTCGGCTACCCAATCTTCTATTTTTTGGGTGTGCGGTGGTACTCGGCCTCACCGATCTTTTATTATTTTATGAAATCTATGAATGTTTGATTGCTATGTTTAGTTTATGGAATAGAAATGATATGATTTTTATAAGTTTCTTACGCTTGATATTTGAATATGTGGCCTGGATATAGTAGGCTCTTTAAGAAAAAAATTAATTTTTCTACCCTAATTAATAACTCACAACTAAATTTTAAAATGATTCATAACCTCATTTTAAAAGCTTAGGATATAATCAAGATAATTAAAAGATTTAGTAACCTCTTAGCTGAATGTTGAATGTTCTAATATCATGCATAACATATTGCTTCACTCTTGGATAGGGAGGGTCACCATTCTTGCATGATAGAAGAATGCTTGACCTATGAGAGCATCCTCTATAATGGAGAACACCTCTTCCCATTGATTTAGCCAATAACTAATTTCATCATGCATTTAGGCATAATTTTCCCAAGCTTTTGTCCAAAAGATTATGTCAAAATGATATAAACATTTGTAAATTTTGCATTTATTCTAAGTTATGATTTCATACCAATCATGATCTAGCTTCTTAGTGAGTGAGTTTAGGACTCTAGTCTTCTTTCCAAATTAAAAAACAACCTAGCCATATTACATAAACATAAGACTGGCCTACATGGGTTTAAAGCGTAGAAGGTGTTAGTTGGCGACCACTTCAAGTGGTTGTAAGTCCAGAAGAGTCGGATGAGTTTATCCTCTCTTATCAAGGAAAACTACTACATCCCCTTTTCGTTCAGGTTTTTGTTGAGCTCTAGCTTGTGCTAAAACACCCTAGATTTAGGATCTAAGGTCATTTTTTCCTTCGGGTTATGAGCATAAATCTTCACCTCTTAGGCATTTCTACAAGTAGGGTAGATTAGAGCACTTACTAGGCTTCATATTATCATGAGTGCTCCCTACTTATCTTCCTTTGGAATTTAAAAATAAGTCTCCCAAATTAAACCTTCCCACTTAATTTTTCAAAAATACTCAATCTTTTGATAATTTAGTCTTGAAATCTTTGAATATATTTATTGATTACCTTAATTGAGGGTTTTCTTCAGAAATTATCATTTCCTAGGATGTAATTAACTATGGAAGATTGCTTCCATAGGGAACTAAAGAACTTGGCATAAAATAAACCCTACTTTACTTATCCATGTAAAGTAAAGGAAAGATCTTTGGTATATACAAAGACCCATCGACCTCAGGAGTCTTTATTAATTAAGTAGGTCCATTGTAGTGTGATGTTTTCCATCTTTTGAGATGGTACATCATATCTTAATGTTGTACCTAATCACTTCAATAAGTACCCCCTAAGATCTGCGTGGTGTCCACACGACTCCAAATTAAAACACCATAGATTTTTTGAACGACTCTGTTGGGGATTGTTCCTCTCTCCATCTTTAGTAGGCAATCATTATTTCCAAGCATCATAGTGCACTAATATTTTATATAAGTCCAAGACTATCTTTCTTTCTATTGGACAGTTTGCTTATTTCATCCTTAAGCAAGGGTGGCCAACATCCCTTAGGTTTTAGGACCTCACTCCAAGTAGGTCTTAAAACCTCTATTGGACCTCAAATAAGTAAAAGAAAATCAATTAATGAAAATTACTCAAAAATAAATCAACAAAGTCAAGAACCTCTTACCACTAGCATGGTGAAGTAAGGTTCATCCACCATTCTTCAACATTCTAATAAAGTCTAAAGCAAAAGCAAAAGATTCTTCTCCAAAATTCTCAACTTTTCCAACATACAAATGAACCCCATTTAGCATAATCAAATTTGTTAAATGAGGGTTCTAAATCAAAATAAAAAATCAAACAATAACAATCAAGAGCAAAAGTCTAATTCTCTGTCTTTTCCAAAAGTGAAGCAAAACCCCCATTCTTCCTTCCTTCAAGCACTCAATCTTTCATCATGTCATCCAGCAAGCTCATTTTATCATTCACTTCTGGTGTGGATTTGGCCCTGGACCAGGTCACACTCCCTATTGCTCCTGTCATCAAATTCATCCTTAGATTTGAGCATTTCAAGATCACCTGTGAGGGACCATCCTCACCACTATTAGCAGAGATGAGGTGGAAAATTAAAAACCACTTTTGCAGTTCAATCTTCACTCCAACTCTAATTTTCCCTCTTTGAAGAGGAAGGCTTTAGAGCTTCCCATGCCATGAGTGGTTTATTCCTTACCATTTGGTCGGGACTGCCTCTATTGCCCTGAAGGAAAAGTTTATTTTAGCCTTTGAGATAGTCTCCCCCACTTTTGAAGTCAGTTCTAACTCCCATCCTACTCCATTAACCAAGACCCAATGTCATAATAAGAACCTAAAAATTAAAATACATTATGAGCATATGGAGAAGGAGGTAGAGGAAGCCTCCCATGTGGCTGAGGAGGGATCCCCTTGTGAGACCTCTCCCCTTCTTGGCGGCAGTAGGTTTCACCCTCTCTCAGCTTCAAAGGGAGAGGAGGACATCAAAAAAATTGCTACATCATCCCCACAATCTGCAGAGTATGAGACATCAGTGAGGGAGAGGAGGAAGCCCTATGCTGGTCTACAGTCCATGGTCAGGAGAGTTGGCAGAGCCTAGGGATGCTCAGAGTCTGGCATTTTACATGATTTGAAAAGGTTGATCCTTAGAAGTGTTAGGGATCAAATTCATAAAGAAAGGGCCACAGAGGCAAAAATTGATGCCAAAGCGGGCAAGAGGGACATGAGGAGGTTCTCCAGGCAGTCGGAGGCCTCCACTTTGATTGATCATTCCAATCGACAAGCTAACAGAGTTTATCATTTAGACAGGATAGTGCTTACCAATTCCAACCGTAGGAGGAGAGCTCCAACGAACATGCAGCTGGTGTCAACCCCATTACATCGCTCCCCTCGTTGATCACCATCCCCCATTCTTGTTCCACCATCTGAAGTTCTCACAAAGTTTCATGCATCTACATCTGGTGAGAGACATCCCCGTTAGTGATACAACTACATCCCAAGGACTACACTTCATCCACTCCACCTGTTGAGGTGAGGCCAAGCTCCCCTGCTCAACCTTCCATCTCAACATTGGAAAGAAAAGAGTGGAGGCCCAAGAGCATCGTGGTTGCTCCACCATCGTAGATGGAGAAGAAGGAAGGAGGGGATACTGAGGTAACCCCCATGATTATTGAGTCTATTTGGGAGAGTACTATGCCTGTCCAAAACATTTAGCACATCACTTCTTCAGTGCTCAGTCCAGTCGTCAGTCACCATTTAGCTTATGTTCTAGTAGCACCGAGTCGGGTGGATGACTGGTCTTTGGATGAGATTTTAGAGTACTATTATGCCGCGGTAAGGCACATAGTCGGGGATGATCAGTCCAACCAAGAGGAAGGTATGGTTGATTTCAGCGCCGATGAAGATGACCTATTAGATGACACTACAGAAATCCATATGGTTGATACCCGAGGACTTTTGCATAGGGAGAAGCCTAGTCAGGAAGGCATTGTAGTCATCAGACTCAACTCAATGCCTTCTCCATCAAATTAAGCAAAAAAAAAAAGATTACTAGATTGATAGAATTGAGAGAATGGGAGAGGAGTTGATGGCAGTGGTCTTAGCCTTGCAGAACCAAGCCCTTATTTCATAACTCACTCCTACGGAAGCTGATCTACCTGAGCTAGTACACACATTAGATCGTCCTAAGAGCAGGATGCCCATGAATGAAGATGCCAGTATCTTGAATAAGAAGGTGACCGATAACACCTCCATGCATAAAAAAGACATTAAATAAATCGTAGAGTAGCAAGTGAAGGAAGCGTTGGCGCAAGCCCGAAGGAACTCATCAGTTCCAAAGGGTAGACCCTACCCGAAGGAATTCTATGTAGTTCAATACCCTATGGGTTTTGTGCCACCATCCTTTAAGATTTTTTATGGCAGTGGGAACCCAAAGCAGCATATTACACATTTTAGGGGTAGTTGTTACAACATCGGTGGCAGTGACACACTTCTTTTTCAATTTTTTATCAGTAGCCTTTCAAGGGTAGCATTTGATTGGTATGTCAAACTGCCCAACAGTTCGGTGAAGACCTTTCTAGAGTTAGAGCATCTCTTCATTAAGTGATTTGTAGGAGCTCAGCAAAGGGTAAGTGTAGGGGACCTCGTTGTAAAGAAGCAAAAGTCAAATGAGTCCCTTATTAATTATATTCTTAGATGGCACAACCTGAATATGAAATGCAAACCATAACTGTAAGAGCAGCATATCATTGAGATTCTACTCAAGAATATCTATGGCCCTATCGCCTTCATGCTTAAAGTCTTCACCATAAAAATATTTAAGAAGCTAATCAGCAAGGTGACTAACCTACAAGAAGAAGCCAAATAATTACCCTTTTCAGACTAGACATCCAAGCCAAAGGCTCAGAAGGTCTAAGAGAAGAAGCCTGGGATAGTTGTGTCAGTGGATAAGGGGAAACAGCCAGCCAGAGTATAGTACGAGAGGACTCGAGCTTAGCAACCTCCATTGCCACCTCCTCTTCTACTACCTCAACGGCCACAATGGCCACCACTACCGCCATAATAGTCTACTCAGCAGCAGTACCACTATCCACCATGAGGTATCTACTTTCTACCTACTCTTGCTAAAAAACTCAATAAACCATATTCTTTCAAGAGGGAGGTAGTTAAGAAGATTTTCAAGAATCTCTTGAATATGGCTGATTTTCAGCCTACCCGAGCCTAAGAAGCTGGAAGAAGTGGGTAGGAGTGATGATCCTAGCCACTGCCCCTACCATCGCATGTTAGGCCACGTCTTAGATAATTACATTACTTTTAAAGATTGGCTTGAGTGCAGCTATAAGTCAAGAGCTATAGTTATCCCCAAGGAATACTTAGTAGAATAACCATCTGGTTTCATTAGAGTAATCCTTGGGGATACCTTTGATTCTCTTAAGACAAAAGAAAGTTGGGATATTTTTTATCATGTGCCTTTAAAAAGATCATTTCTAAAATCAAAAAAATTTCTCTAGAGGTGCTTGAAGCAACTTAAACATCAAACACTAAGGAAGGTTTGCTAGTTGTGAGGGATAACTCAGGGAGGGTGGAAGCCCATCAGCAGCAGTAGCAGTTTACCTCACTTACTCGGGATAGATCAGTAGCGCAACCATCGTCCGAGTCCAGCACTCCTTTCACAGTTGTAGCTACTACCACCTCTACCAACTCATCCACCTTTAGTAGGAGCATTGTATCTACGGACGAGGGCACCAAATCCCTCACTCTACTTATTTTACTTAATTTATATTATATACCTCCTCCAAAATTAAAGAAATCAATGAAGTGATAAGGTTTAGTGTTTAGGGTTTAGGTTTAGGGTTTTAGGGTTTTAGAGTTTGGGTTTAGGGTTTAAAGTTGGTTTAGTGTTTAGGGTTTAAGTTTTAAGGTTTTAGGGTTTTTTAAGAAAATAGTGGAAATTTTATTATCATAAAAAGGAGTACAAAGTCCTTAAAAGGGAAAAAATCTCAAAATCTAATGCTCGAAGAGCTACATTAAACCTAAAGAAATAATTCCCCAATCTAGTACAAAAATATATGAAGAAAGTAAATAAAAATAAATAAACTCAGCAGCAACACTTGATTCCTCTCAGCAAATCCACCAGTATGTCCCCAATATATATAAAAGAAACTTGCAAGAAACTTAAAGAGGAGATAAGTGCAAATAAATGAGGTAAGCACAGATAAAGAGCAAAGTAAGAAAAGTCTCAGATAATGCTCAGGCTCACTCACTATCATCTAAAGAAGCAACAAAATATGTGAGCATCCAAACTTTAAAAGAAGGGTTATATTCACATATAATGCTACCAGCCAAAAAGAAAATAGAGAAAACATCATAGCCATCACAGCCAACTTACCTCTACTAAAGCATTCAGTCAAAGACCAATAGCCAACAAAGCTCCAATACCATCCATCAAAACAAAAGGAGCATTCGACCAACAAATTCACCCAGACAGCCCATGGCCACAACCAAGAATAGCATAAGCAACAACAAAGCCAAGAGACAAGTAGCATAAAATAAAGAAAGCAAAATAACCTAGAAATAGACAATACCACAACCAAAATAAACTACAAGACACCAAACTAGGGCACCAGCACCCAAGGAAAAATAGCAACCACCAAACATCCCTCAACCAGCCAACCCAAAATAACAACAAAGTTAAAATCAAGACCAAACAACCAAAAAAATCTCTATGACCTACCACCAATAAAATAGAAACAAATGGCCAATAAAGCCACCCATCCCACTAGCAATCAAGATAAGCAGCAGGAGAAATAAGAGCAATAGCAAAGCCGCCACCCAAACAGGAACAAAGTAATAGATAAGCAGCTGCACCAAAGAGAGGAAAAACTATCAGAAAAGAAGACCAAAACCACATCCAAAATAACATCTAAAAATACCTAACTAGACCACCAAGCCTCAAGCAGCAAAAAAAAAAAAATAGCATCATTTTTATCCATCCAAATGAACAAAATAAGGGTAATAGAAATTAATACTTTGATATGACCTTTAATAATTTTTTTGGAAGCAAACTTCAAGAAGTTGAGGGTTTAGGGTTTTAGGGTTTAAGGTTTAGTGTTTTAGGGTTTAGAGTTTAGGGTTTAGGGTTTAGGATTTAGCATTTAGTTTAGGGTTTAAGGTTTAGTTTAAGATTTAGGGTTTAATTAAGTGTTTATGATTTAGGGTTTAGTATTTTGGGTTTAGGGCTTAGGGTTAGTTTAGGGTTTATGATTTAGGCTTTAGGGTTTAGAGTTTTGTAGGATTTAGGGTTTAGGATTGTATTAGGATTAAGAGTTTAGGGTTTAGGGTTAGGGTTTAAGTTTAGGGTTTAGGGTTTAAGGTTAGTTTAGGATTTAGGGATTAGGGATTAGGATTTAGGTTTTGGGTTTTGGGTTTTGGGTTTTGGGTTTTGGGTTTTGGGTTTTAAGTTTTGTGTTTAGCATTTAAGATTTAGGGTTTTTTTAAACCAAAATCTAATTACCAAAATTCCCTTAAATTCATACAACAAAATTTAGAAAAAAAATATAATAATAACCACATGCAGAGAGAGAAGAAAGAAGAGTTATTTGGACTATGATTCAAATAAAATATCCCTCAATATAACAACCAAGTAGAACGGATAATGCTAGAATCAAAACAGTTAGAGGAATGCCAGAATATTTTACCGTTGGCAGAGTCGGTGACAATGGTGTGTGGTTACAGCTATACGGAGGCTGCGGCAAAGCTTGGCCCACATACAGAGAAGTCGATAATAGAGGGTAGTAACCGTACGGCACATTCTCCACAGGCAATGCATACGGCATGTAGTCCGACGGCAAAGGTGGACTGCAAGTGTTTAGGGTAGTAACCCTATACCCTACAAAGAATAATAAACTAAATAAATAACATTATTATTAATTAACTAAATGCAATAAAAACATAAATTAAAAAATAATTAACTAAATAATAAATAAATAAATAAAACTAATAAATAAAACTAAATGCTAATTTAATAAAAACTAACAATAAATAATAAATAATAAAAATAAAAATTAATAATAAATAAATAAAAAGTAAACTAATTAATAAACTAATAATAAAATTAAATGCTAAAATAATAATAAACATAAAAATAAACTAATAAAAAACTAAATAATTAAATAATAAAATATAATAATAACTAATAATAATAAATAAATAAAACCTAAACGCCTTTGTCCATCTGACTTTTCTCTCTTCAATTGCTTCCTCTTTTCTTCTTCTATTCTTCCTCACTGCAATCTCTTTCTTTGGGCCTAGATGACTTTCGATAGGCTTATTAATCCCCATCCACCTCCAGTCGGACTACATATCGTATGCACCTCCTGTGGAGAATGTGTCGTACTACCCTTCACCGACTGAGCCGTATGGTTACTACCCTCTGCTACCCACATCTCATGCATTGGCCTACTCTATGTCTCCATACCGGTAACCACACTCCATCATCACCGACTCCACTGGTGCTGAAATATTCTATTGTTCCTCTTATTGTTTTGATTCTGGCAGTATCCATTCTACTTGGTTTTTATTGAGGGATATTTTATTTGAATCACAGTCCAGATAACTCTTCTTTCTTCTCTTTCTGCATGCGGTTATTACTATATTTTTTGCTGAATTTTGTTGTAGGAAGTTAAGGGAATTTTGGCACTCACTTTTTGGTTAAAAAAAACTCTAAACACTAAACGCTAAACCTAAAATCCTAAACTAACCCTAAACCATAAATCCTAAATCCTAAACTAACCCTAATCCCTAAACCCTAAACTAACCCTAAACCCTAAACACTAAACCCCAATCCCTAAACCCTAAACCCTAAACAAAATCCTAAACCCTAAACTAAACACTAAATCCTAAACTAACCCTAAACCCTAAACCTTATATAATATAGTATAGTGTATAACACTTCAAAATTATGATGTAATATAAACCAACAAGAATTGAGATACTTTATCCTAGGAACTTGTTAAGCCTTTATCTGGTTGGTCATAGTAATCCTTTTCATGAAAATCATTAAAATGCATAACTGATCAATTAATTGATAGAGATTGCTTTTTATTGCAAATTACAGCTTATTCATTTGACCTTTCTTACCTTTATTTCATAAATATTATAAATGATCCTTAATAATGCAGTGTCTTCATTAAAAGTAGATGCATATCTTGCTGGATGACACAGAACATGTCAATTAAATTATTAGCTTAACAGAGCAATACAAGTTTATCGCAACTATTTTTAATCGCCATCTTTTCTCTTAAGATGTCTCACTCATCTCAAAATCTTATGTTGTCTAGGATAATTCCACCTTGTTCTGAGTCTTTCTCATTTTGAGATTTCTTCATCTTCACTTTAGGAAACAACACTTAAGGTTCTACCTATTCTATCTCAAAAACTAACTTATATCAACCCATAGTTTTTTCTATCAACAACATAGAAATTCCAACAAAAACTCACATGGACCTCATATCAATAGAATATTTTTTTTCATGCATTCAATTTTTTTTATAATCAAAATAATATTGAAGGTACATTGCGAGTATATAAAGAAGTTAAAAATAAGAGAAATCACATCACCTCTTTTACTTTACTACTATTTTTATGAGTACAATGGACCAAGCCACCTTTGTATTCACACTTTATTTTAGCAACTTCCTAGATAATTTTAAGGGGGGAATTGTTCTCATCTTTAGACATTATTATTGTTGACTAATGCATTAGAGTCAGCCTCTTTCTCATCGTGAGCTTGATGTTATTACTAGAATTGGGCACCATTTTATGATGTTCTCATACTCTCATTAGACAACACCTCTTGATGCAGATATTTATGCCTCACCACAGTAGAAATGCCTCTCTTCAGATATTTATGCCTCGACAAACTTAATTTTTACCTCTAGAACAAAGTTTTAATGAACACGTGGTTCTTTTCTTCAAAACAGAAGAGTGGACCGCACTATGCCCAAGAGCTGATTGAAGAAGATGATTTTAACTAAGAATATATCTTAATAGTGATTCCTCAATACTTCTTATCAGCTCTGAAGAAATTGGTTAAGAGTAATGTTTAGTCTACACAAACAAGTGTACAAGCATATGCAAAAGAATTTGACGAAGAGATAACGCTTAAACTTCTGTAGGATATCGAACGTTTACCATATGAGGGTGGGGTTTTAGTACATTATCTTTACATTTCTTTCAATGAGCTTATGCTATGATGTCTTAGAAGGAGAAGATGTTTCATTTGAAATTATAGATGAACACATGGATCTAACTTGAAAATGAAAATAAACTTGATGATGAATTAGTTTTGACATTAAAGAGGCCTCAAAAAAATTTGAAGAAGGTAGTCAGTTCCTATTGATGAATTTTAGGAAATTAACTTGGGTATTGAATAAGATCCCAGGCCAATTTTCGTGAGTGCTAATCCCTCACCAAAAAAATTGGTAGAGTTGAAAGCATTGCTTTGTGGATATAAAGATTATTTCACATGGAATTATAGTGGAATGGCATGCTTATTGCCAAATGTAGTTATAAATAAACTCTCCATTAAACTTGGTGTGTTTCCAGTAAAATATGCACCAAGACGAATATAATTAGGAATTAATGAGCAAGTAATCATTGAAACTAAAAAGATTATTGAAGCAAGATTCATCCGAGAGAAGAAATATGCTGATTGAATTGCCAATATTATTCCAGTGAAGACAAAGAACTGACAAATCTATGCCTGTGTTGACTTCAAAGATTTAAACAAATCATGCCCGAAAGATGATATTTCATTACCCAATACAAAACTCATGATGGAGAATACATAAAACTATTATATATTCTCCTTTTATGCATGATTCATTGGGATACAATCAATTTAAGATGACTGTGGAAGACGAGAAACATACATCTTTTTATACACTAATCAACATTTACTATTATAAAGTAATTCCATTCGATCTAACAAATTTTGGTGCTAGATACCAAAGGGCAATGATCCACATCTTTAATGATCTCATACACAAATATGTAGAATGTTATATTGATAATTTGATTGTAAAAGCAAAGCTTAAGATGAGCATGTAAATGATTTAAGGATTGTATTTAATTAAACTCAAAGTTTTATTTTAAAAATGAATACTTTGATATGTGCTTTTGGTGTGACTTCTAGAAAAATTTTGGGTTTTATTGCCATTATAAAGGAATTAAAATTGATCCCTCTAAAATCAAATAATAATAGAAATGCCACTGCTAAAAACCCTAAAATAACTCTGTTTGCTACAAGGTAGGCTAACATACTTTAAGAGGCTCATTTCCAACCTCTCGGGTAAATATCAACCTTTTGTTTGATTAATGAAAAATAACACATCATTTATATGAGATGCTGCTTGCTAAGAAATATTTAATTGCATAGAGCAATATTTATAACATCCCTCAATTTTAATAGCACAATACAGGGAAGTCATTAATATTATATACAATTTCTCTAGAGGATTCACTTGGAGTATTGTTAGCTCAAAATAATGAAGAAGGGAAAGAAAATATTCTGTGCTATATAAGTTGTCCTTTAATAGGAATTGAGGCAAGATACTTTCCTATTGAAAAATAATGTTAGCCTTAATGTTTGCTACTGAAAAGTTATGCCATTACATATTATCACTTAAAATAAATTTAATATTTAAGGTAGATAGTCTTAAATTCTTAATGACTAGGCTTACTCTAAGGGGTTTCTTAGCTAAATGGGCAATATTGTGGCTCCAATTTGACATAATATGTACTCACAAAAAGCTATAAAAGGACAAGATCTTGTTGACTTTCAAGTTGTTCTTTCTTTACCAATAAACTCTCTACTTAATGATAAATTGCTTAACGAGCAAAATTTTAAGAAGCCCAACAATCATCATAATGTGAGATTTATTTTGATAGGACTTCATCAGTAAAATAGCTAAACCACCTAGATTACTAGTAGTATGGGTTGACATTGGCTTAATATTCATTTCACCATAAGACAATATATTATGATATTCATATAGCCTATCGGAACCCCAAACTAACAAAGTTGAATATAAGGCCTTAATTGTGGGTCTTGAGCTAGCAGTCAATATGAAAATTTAAATATTTCATATTTATATAGACTCTCAGTTTATAATTTAATAAATAATTAACACTTTTAAAATTAACTAGCCTAAATTCATACTTTATTATAAGCATGCTTTAGAGCTTCAAAAATAAATACTTGAAGTAACGATTATAAGGATATCACATTGAGAAAATGACAAAGCTGGTGTATTAACTAAATTAGCTAAGAAATGATTGATTCTTAAGGAGAACTGATCACAATAGGAGTTCAGAGTAGACTAGCATTAGCTCTAACTCTTCTTCAAGCTTTTAAAACTAAAAAAAAATCAAGAGATTTTAGCAATAGTTGAAGAAGATGACTGGAGGGAACTATTCATCACTTATCTCAAAAGTGATGGATTATTAAAAGATAAATCAAAATTCCATCAATTTTCACAAGGGGCCATTATGATTCCCTTGTAAATGATAAATTATATTGCCTCTCATTGATCAGATGTGGTTATGATATTTAGGGCCAAATGAAAGTGGAGATAGAAATTTTTTTTTTTGTTTCTGACACCAATTGGTGAATAAAATATGAAACCTTTTATTAACAAGCTTATCATTACTCGGCAAGCTCCCATCAGAATTAAGAGGAAATCATGAATTATGATCAACTAAAACTTTAGCAATGTAATTAAGGGCTTATTAATGTTTCTGATTTAATTTTACTTTGTTTCTATTTCTTTTTTGTAGATTCACATCCATCTTATTATTAATCATATATACTCATCTTAACATGTTAAGTTTGTGATGATTTATGGATAATCTAGTAGGAAACATAACAATTATAGCTAGATCTACTTAACAAATATCAAAACTAATTTGTTGGAGCTCATTTTTTTAAGCTAAATAGGAGTGTGAATTAGTTGGTTCAAATCAAAAAATTAAAAAATCGAACTAAACTGACGTTACTTGATCGGTTTGGTTCATTTTGTAAACTCACCGTTCAATTTTTGGTTGTAAAAATTAAGCTATTTGGTTTTCAGTTTTTGGTTTGGTTTAAAAAAGATCAGTTAAATTGACTAAACTGAATAAACCAAAATATTTAAGAAATTAAATGTAACTATGTAATTTTAGTTACAAATTCTTAGCTATTTATATAAATTTAGAGATTTTTATTTGTCTAAAAAGTTTTTAATGTATAAAATTTTTTAGATTGTGTTTTCATTAATTAGTTTATAAACAAAATTGAAATTTTTATTTCATTTACATGTTATTTGGTTTAACCGAAAGTTGAACTGAATAAACAAAATTATAGTTTGGTTCGGTTGGTTCTATTTTATACATTGTCTGGACGATTAAGTTATTTTAAGTTATTTGGTTAGCCTTTTTCGGATTAACCAAAAATTTGACCGAATGCATACCCTTAAAGCTAAGCAAATTTCATGAAAATATAAAAGTTTATAGTTTACAAAAATGTGAGATATGTGTGTTGGGATGATCATAATAATATTTTGAATTTTAGTGCCATTTTAATCATCTTAGTTTCTATTTTATAATTTATTTAATTTATTTTTGAATGTAACATGCATTAGATATTTGAACATATGAGAATGAGATGTTTTTTGATTACTTGCTATAGGTGCTTTCAAATAAGGTCTCATCAAGTACAATGCATGCTAAAAAATTTATTTTTCTTCTAGTTGTTGTATCCTGTGTGTTTTCCATCTATGGCTTGGATGCTTAGTAATCATCTTGGTAGAGTCGCACCATGCACCATTTTAAATATGGCACTAATATTTAAACTTTAAGAAAATAATAAATAAATATGAAAGACTATATATATATATATATATATATATATATATATATATATATATATATATATATATATATATATATATATATATATATATATATATATATATATATATATATATATATAATATATATATTTGTGTGTGTGTGTGTATGTATTTATACATATTATTTTTATAGCAAACTTTAAAAAAATCAACTTGGCGTGTGTCATGAGTGTCGTGTGCCATTGCTTATGCATGGCATAGATAGCACGCGCTATTTTGATGCGCCATGCCTCACTATACAAACAGCATTGAGCGTGCGCCACGCCATGTCATGTGCCATTAACATGTATGGGGAGAGTCGCTTTAGATGGTTTGGTCATATAAAATGTAGGTCATTTGATGACCCAATTAGGAGAGTAAATGAATTAAATTCTACCTATGTAAAGAAAGATAGAGGTAGACTTAATTAAGAATTAAATGAAAAGTTGACACTTAATATGACATAATGGAAAAGAAGCATTCATGTAACTGATCCCACGTGGAGAGATAAAGGTTTGTTGTTGTTGGTGGTGGTGGTAGTGATGCTCTTTTATATAGCCACAACTCATAGTGATTGTGTAAACTAAAAATACTAAACTAAGGGGAATTGAGATGACCAAAGTAGTAGGTTGATTGATAAGGAGCTTTTGGTGGTGGTCTATTCTAATATAGCTTTTGGTGCATACAGATTATTTCAGAGGAACAAGCTAAAAGGTTTACAAAGTTTTAGAGAGCGAAAATGCTTGATTAACGTGGATGTGGTATGAACATCTCTATTTTGTTCGAATGGGATGACTTAAAATAATATTTTATTGATGTTTACAATAGTATAGAAATTTTGATGTCATGTCATTTTTTAAGGTTAGAATAGACAATTTTGTCCCTTATTTTGAAGGAGATGATAATCCAAATGTTAGAGTTCTGCATGATGTACTATTGACATATTCATTTTATAATTTTAACCTTGGATATTGTCAGGTAACTTAAAGAGTTTTGAAGCTATTTTGAATGAAGGACTAATCATACATACTTTTACTTGAACTATTTTTTCTTATCTTTTGTACATGATATTATATTAATCTACTTAAGTCACCAAGGTATGAGTGATCTTTTATCGCTTATACTATTTGTTATGTGGGGTGAATTTGAGGCTTTCTGGTCTTTTGTTGCATTGATGAAATGCTTGGGGCTATTGTGCTTTCTATGAAGTTTAAAATTCTTGCAAGTTAGATGAAATTGTTTGAGATTTTTTTGCTATTATAACAAAACTAAATACTCGATAGACTACAAAAATTTCAATGTGTGTTACCAACACACCCTTTGACCCCAAATGAACAAAAGATTTACCTATCATCTATCATCATAACTTAAAAGACTAACAATAAAAGTAAGAAATGAAGTATGAAAAACTTCTATATGTGCCATTCTATTCATTTTGATCAAGTTTAGAACAAGTTTGGTCATATGCACCCATCATGCTTCACCATAAATGTCCACTGTCATAGGTATCTTGCCCTTTTTGAGACTCCTATGTTTCATGATAACTTCATTTTCATCATATGTTGATTAAATAATCATCGCCAACTGCAGACCTTTTTAATCCCATCAATGCATGAGGGACATTCTGACAAACAACTTTGAAATATTAGTCATCCTTTCAAGACAAATTTGTTGGCATATCTAATTTTCTCAAGAAAAATAGCATGGTATGAAAAATCTAACATAAAAATGTGATTAATAAATAATTTTTTTGGTTAATGCTTGAGATGGTTAGTTTACTCTTTTATTGTAAATGATAAGTGTGCTAGTATCATAGTTTTAACTTTAATTCTTCAATTCAATTAACATGCACTAATTTTTACTCATCTTTTAGTTAGTATAACTTCTAGATCAAACAAGCAGATTGTCTAAATTACTTTTTTTTTTTTTTTGGATTCTCATATAGTTCAAAATGTAAAGTGTTGATATTCTTTTTTGATATTATTGTGTTAGCAATTAGTAATTGTGATTGATGAAAACTATAATAGTATGTTTCATGTCTCAATTAATAATAATTAAAATCATTAACAAAAGTGATATAAGTGTTGTTCTTAATTTTAAAAATAATACTCTAAATTTATGGAATTTTGGATTATTTATTATATTAAACTAACTAGTAGAATTAAATTTAATCTTGTAGTGTTAATCAGAAGTGAAATGTTATACCCTCTATGTCTAGATAAGTACAACCAATTTTAAAGATTGAGTGGTGAACACATAAAAAACATACAATTTTATTTGTAGTAAGGGAGGAAAACCAAAAAATAATGAAGTTGTTAGAAGGGTTCCAGGATTATAGTTTGAAGGGTAGGGATAAAATTGAGAATATGAGAGAGAAATAGGAATCAAAATAGTAGATAAACCTAAAACAATGTAGTGAAATGACTAAAATTAAATAAATGTAGTAGAATGTTGCATAAATGTTAAAAAAATGTCTATCTTACATTAACTTTTGGATGCAACAAAAATGAAACATAATCATAGACGTAGGCTTTGATATAAAAAAAATTTGCCACACTTAGCTTATATCAAAAGACAGAATTTTAAAAATTTGTCCTATTTGCCACATTTTTTTGGGTATGAATATGGGAAATTTGAGTATGACAAGATAATGTAGTTATGGGAGATGCTATGGACACATTATCTTTTAGACACTTCCATCTTTACATATGCATTATTATTCTTAAAAGTATAGTATAGTATAACATAGCATAATATAGTATTATATTGTATTGCATATAATATATAGTATATAGTATGTGGTATAGTATAGTATGTAGTGTACTATATATAGTATGTGTATATTGCATGTAGCATGGTATGGTATATTATTGTATGTATTTATTATAGTATAGCATATAATATAGTGTAGTGTAGTGTAGTACAAAGTATGTAGCATACTATAGTATACTATAGCATATAGTATATAGTGTATAGTATATGGTATAGCATAATATAGCATAGTATAGTGTAGTATAGTATAGTAGTGTTGTATAGTGTAATGTAGTGTAGTGTCGTGTATGTAGTATATTATATATTATTTGTACTATAGTATATAGTATATTATAGTATAATATTATGAATTATAGTGCATATTCTGTAGTATAGTATAGTACAATATAGTGTAGTAGCATAGTATATAGTGTAGTATAGTGTATGTAATATGTAGTATAGTATATAGTATATTATAGTATATAGCACATATTGTATAGTATATGTCATAGTATATTATATAGTTTTATATTGTATAGTAGTGTAGTGTAGTGTATTGTATTATATGTAGTATAGTATATAGTATAGTATAATATATTATTGTATGTAGTTATTATAGTATAGTGTAGTGTAGTGTGTAGTGTATATAATATATTGTGTATTGCATGTAGTATAGTATATAGTATATGATAGTATAGTATAGCATAGTATAGTGTTGTGTACTGTAGTGTAGTGTAGTATATATTGTATGTTGTATATTGCATGTAGTATAATATATATATAGTATAGAATGGTATATTATTGTAAGTAGTTATTATAGTATATAATATAGTATTGTGTAGTGTAGTGTATGTAGTATAGTGTATATTGCATGTAGTATATAGTAATAGTATATAGTATATTCTATGTAGTATAGTATAGTATAATATAGTATAGTAGTGTAGTGTAGTGTAGTATAGTGTAATGTAGTGTATGTAATATGTAGTATAGTATATAATATATAATATAGTATAGTATATAGTATTGTATGGTATAGTATAGTATAGTAGTGTAGTATATTGTATACTTATTGTATGTAGTATAATATTTAATATATAGAATAGTTTAGTATAGTATATGTTATAGTGTTGTATTATTGTGTAGTGTATATAGTATGTTGTATATTACATATAGTATATAGTATATAGTGTATAGCATAGTAAGATATAATATAGTATGTAGTATATTATAGTATAATATATATTATACTATAGTATAGTATTGTATATTATATAGTGTATAGTATATATAGTATAATATAGTATAGTATGTAGTGTAGTGTTGTGTAGTGTGTAGTGTGTGGTGTATATAGTATGTTGATATAGTATATTGCATAGTATATAGTATACTATAGTAAGGTATAATATAGTATAGTATAATATAATATAATATAATATAATATAGTATAGTATATAGTATAATATAATATATAGTATAGTGTTGTGTAGTGTATAGTATATAGTATGTGTATTATATGTAGTATAGTATGATATATTATTATATGTAGTTATTATAGTATAGTATATAATATAGTGTAGTATAGTGTTTAATGTAATGTAGTGTAGTACAAAGTATGTAGTATAGTATGATATATTATAGCTTATAGTATATAGTGCATAGTATATGGTATAACATAGTATAACATAGTATAGCATAGTACAATGTAGTATAGTATAGTTTATAGTATTATAAAGTATAGTATAATAGTGTAGAGTAGTGTAGTGTAGTTTATGTAGTATATTATATATTGTTTGTACTATAGTATGTAGTAAATTATAATATAGTATATTATAATATAAGATATACAATAGCAGATGGTATGGTACAATATGGTGTAGTATATAGTGTAATTAATGTATAATATGTGTAATATGTAGTATAGTATATAGTATAATATAGTATATTGTATAGAGTGTAGTATATAATATTGTATATGATACGGTATGCGATTATATTTATGTGACATGGTATGTGGTATATAGTATGGTATGGTATATAGTATATATGGTATATTGTGTATATAGTATGTAATATATTATAGTATAGTATGATAGTATTGTATAGTGTATAATATGTAATATAGTATAGTATAATATAGTGTAGTAGTGTAGTATATAGTGTAGCATAGTGTATGTAATATGTAGTATAGTATATAGTATTGTATAGTGTACTATAGTATTGTATATAGAATATAATATAGTATAGTATATTATATAGTACATAGTGTATAGTATATACTATCATATAGTCTATAGTTTTATAATGTATAATAGTGTAGTGTTGTGTACTGTGTAGTGTAAATATAACATGTTGTGTATTGCATGTAATATAATATAGTGTTGTGTAGTGTGTAGTGTGTAGTATAATGTATATAGTATAGTATAGTATAGTGTAGCGTATGTAGTATATTGTACATTGATTATACTATTGTATGTAGTATATTATAGCATAGTATTATATATTGTATAGTGTAGAGTATGTAGTATACTATAGTACAATATTGTGTAGTAGAGTAGTATATATAGTGTAGTGAAGTTTATGTAATAGGTAGTATAGTATATAGTATAATATAGTATGTTCTATATATTATAGTATAGTGTACTATAGCATAGCATTTTATATTGTATAGTATAGTAGTATAGTATTTAGTATATAGTATATAATATAGTATTGTATAGTATATAATTTATAGTTTATAGTATATGTTATTGTATAGTATATACTTTTATATTATATAATAGTGTAGTGTTGTGTAGTGTGTAGTGTATATAATATAGTATAGTTTAGTATAGTGTAGTGTATATAGTATATTGTATATTGTTTGTACTATTGTATGTAGTATATTATAGCATAGTATTATAGTATTATATAGTGTATGTATAGTATAGTATATAGTACAACATAAGGTATATATAATATAATTGATTGTATGTAATATGTAGTATAGTATATTCTATATAGTATAGTATAATATATTATAGTATAGTATATAGTATATTATTTGTAGTATATGCTATCGTATAGTATATAATTTTATAATAGTGTAGTGTAGTGTATATAATATGGTGTATTGCATATATTTTAGTATAATATTTATTATATGTAGTTATTATAGTATAGTGTAGTGTAGTGTAGTGTATATAGTATATTGTATATTGCATGTAGTATAATATATTAATGCGATAGTATATGTATATGATGTAGTATATGTAGTATAGTATATAATGATAGTATAATATATAGTTTATATTGTATAATAGTGGTGTTTAGTGTATTATTGTATTGTATATATGTTTATTATATATGTAATATAGTGTGTGTGTATATGTATAGTGTAATTATAATATGGTATAAAGTGTATGTAGTATATTGTATATTATTTGTACTATTGTATGTAGTATATTATAGTATAGTATTATAGTACTGTATAGTGTATAGTATATAGTATAGTATAGTATAATATAGTGTAGTGTAGTGTAGTGTATATAATATGTAGTATAGTATAGTATATAATATAGTATATTTTATATAGTATAGTATAGTGTACTATAGTATAACATATAGTATTATATAGTATAATAGTTTAGTGTATTATATGTAGTATAGTATATAGTATATAGTATAATATATAGTACAAAGTGTATAATATTGGCTATAGTATAGTGTATAGTTTTTGTAGTGTTGTGTACTGTGTAGCGTGGTGTATATAATATGTTGTGTATTGCATATAATTATAATTGGTGTATAGTTATGGTGTTTGGTAATGCTGTGTGGTGTGTATAGAGTGTGTATAAATATGGTATGGTATTATAGAAGTGTATGTAGCATATTGTATATTATTTGTACTATTATATGTAGTATTATCGTATAGTATTATAGTATTGTATAGTGTATAGTATGTAGTATAGTATAGTACAATATAGTGCAGTGTAGTGTATGTAATATGTAGTATATTATATAGTATAATACAATATAATCTATATAGTATAGTATAGTGTACTATAATATAGCATATAGTATTTTATAGTATAGTAGTGTAGTGTATTGTATGTAGTATAGTATATAGTTTATTGTTTATAGTATATGCTATTGTATAGTATATAGTTTTATATTGTATAATAGTGTAGTGTAGTATAGTGTAGTGTAGTGTATATAATATGTTGTGTATTACATGTAGTATAGTATACTATATTATTGTATGTAGTTATGATAGTATAATGTAGTATAGTGTTGTGTAGTGTATATAATATGTTGTATATTGCATATAGTATAGCATAATATATGGTACAGTGTATTTAGTATAGTATATAGTATATAGTATAGTATAGTATTATATAGGTAATAGTGTATAGTATATTATATAATATTTGTATGTTATTGTTATATGTATTATATAATATGTTGTGTATTGCATGTAGTATAGTATAGTATATTATTATATGTAGTTATTATTGTATTGTGTAGTGTAGTGTTGTGTAGTGTATATAGTATGTTGTAAATTGTATATAATATAGTGTAGTACATAGTGTATAGTATATAGTATATTATAGTATAGTGTAGTGTAGTGTAGTGTATGTAGTATATTATAGTATTGTATAATGTATAGTATGTAATATATTATATAGTATAGTGTATATAGTATAGTATATAGTATTATATAGTATAGTATTAAGCATATAATTTATATAATTATATTATTGTGATATGGTGTATGGTATATCTTTATAATAGTATATAGTTTTATATTATATAATAATGTAGTGTAGTGTAGTGTTTGTAATATGCTGTGTATTATATGTAGTATAATATAGTATATTATTGTATGCAGTTATTATAGTATAGTGTAGTGTTGTGTTGTCTAGTGTATATAGTATGTTGTATATTGCATATAGTATAGTATAGTATAGTATAGTAGTTATTATAGTATAGTGTAGTGTAGTGTATATAGTTTATTGTATATTGCATATAGTATAATAATGTGTATGTATTATAATGTATTGTTTGTCTTTATAGCATAGTATATTATAGTATAGTATAATATGAGCATGGTATAGTATAATATAGTATATTAGTGTAGTGTAGTGTATTATATAGTGTAGTGTATGTAATATGTAGCATAGTATATAGTATATCTAGTATAGTGTATTATAGTATAGTATATAATATTATATAGTATACTATTAACAATTAATGTATAGTTTATATAGTATAATAGTATAGTGTTGTGTAGTGTAGTGTATATAATATGTTGTATATATTATATAGTATATAATTATATATAATTATGTATGGTATTGTATATATGGTATAATATATTATTGTATCACTTATTATAATATATATAAGTGGTGTAAAGTTATACATGTGTATATAGTATGTTGTATATTGCATATAGTATAGTATAGTATAGTATAGTATAGTAGTTATTATAGTATAGTATAGTGTAGTGTATATAGTTTATTGTATATTGCATATAGTATAGTATAATGTATGTATTATAATGTATATTGTTTGTGCTATAGCATGCAATATATTATAGTATCGTATAGAGTATGGCATATAGTATAGTATAGTATAGTATATTAGTGTAGTGTAGTGTATTATATAGTGTAGTGTATGTGATATGTAGCATAGTATATAGTATATAGTATATCTAGTATAGTGTATTATAGTATAGTATATAATATTATATAGTATAATATTGTAGTGTAGTATATAGTTTTATATAGTATAATAGTATAGTGTTGTGTAGTGTATATAATATGTTGTATATTGCATATAGTATATAATATATAGTGTAGTATGGTATAATATAGTATGTAGTATAGTATAGTATATAATATACATAGTATCATTATTGTGGTGTATATATGGTATAATAATGGGTGTTGTGTGCTTTGGTATATATAGTATGTTGTGTCATTTATTATATAGTATAATTATATTGTATAATATAATATATAGTAATATGCAGTAATTATTGTATTGTGTGTATGCATATAGTATGTTGTATATTGCATATAGTACAGTATATAGTATAGTGTGGTATATTATTGTATGTAATTATTATAATATAGTATATTGTTTAGGGAATTGTAGTGTTGTATAATGTAGTGTAGTGTAGTACATAAGTATTGCATTGTATCTATATTGTATATAGTATAGTATAATATAGTATATAGTATAGTGTTGTGTAGTGTGTAGTGTAGTGTATATAGTATGTGTATATTGCATGTAGTATAGTATATAGTATGGTATATTATTACATGTAGTTATTATAGTATAATAGTCTAATGTAGTACATAATATATAGTATATAATATATAGTATAGTATAGTGTACTATAGTATATTGTATAATATAGTATAGTATAGTAATATAGTATAATATAGTGTAGTATATGTAGTATATTGTATATTATTTGTACTATAGTTTATAGTATGGTATAACATAGTATAGTAGTGTAGTGCAATATAGTGTATGTAGTATGTAGTATAGTATATAGTATAGTATGTAGTTTAGTGTAGTGTAGTGTATATAGTCTATTCTATATTATATATAGAATAGTATATAATATATAGTATATTTTATGTAGTATATTATATAATATATAGTGTATAGTATGCTATAGCATACTATATAGTTTTATATAGTATAATAAAGTAGTGCAGTTTATATACTATATAACACATAGTATAGTATAGTGTACAATATTATATAATATAGTGTAGTATAGTGTATGTAGTATATTGGATGTTACATGTAGTATAGTATAGTATAGTATAATATATAGTATGGTGTGTCATAGTATAGTGTAATATAATATAATAGTATTGTGTAATGTAATGTATAGTATGTTGTATATTACATGTAGTATAGTATATAGTATAGTATGGTATAATATGATATATAGTGTAGTATATATAATATCCTATATATTATATGTAGTATAGTATATAGTATACTATATTGTATATAATATATTGTATATAGTAACTATAGTATATAATATATTAGTTGAATGCATGCACTTACATCTACTTCTGGATGCATCAAATATGAAGCATAATCATAGGTGTAGGATTTGATCTAAGAAAAATGTGCGGCATCACTTAGCTTATATCAAAAGAAGGAATTTAAAACATATCTTATTTTTTTCTTTCTCTTTTTTTTTATATGAATACAAAAAATTTGAGTACAAGAAGATAATATAATTATGGGAAGTGTTATGGACACATTATCTTTCAGAGCATTTCCATCTTTATATATGTGTTGTTATTCTTACAAGTCAGAAGAAGATAGTGGAGCAGCAGATGAGCTTCAATACTCTCTTAAATCTTATCAATGGACTCAACAATCAAATTGATCTTTATTCAATAATTCGAGATGCCAAGGCTTAATGTCTTTATGTTGGAAAAAACGAAGCTGCCTGTATTCCACCTAGCACTTTACCTTCTTGTCCAATTGATTCAGATTCAGATTTAGATGTTGAACTCTATACTTAATAAGATGATAAAATATTATAAAGAGTTTTCTTATAATCACAAAAATTTTCTAAAAAATTATTTATATCATATTTTTATACTATCAACCAACCTATATTTTGCTATTAGATATATTAATTATAATTTTTTAATATATAAACACTTTTTCAATCAAATTGGTATAATTAATTATTTTGTCTTACAATTTAACATACATTAATCTACAAAATTACATTCTATTTTTCAAATAATTTTCAAAAATTTCATAAATATTTCATCTTACCTAAATTTTATTCATTTGCTTTAAAATGAGCTCTACATATTTTTTCGCTTTTTAGTGCTTACACTTTTTACACTAATTTCTTCATTGAAACACATTTAAAAACTTTTGAAAATAATAGTTAAAACGCATTGTCCCTTGTGTTAATAAGAGTTCCTTTTTTCATGAAATATGAACCTGTGTTTATTTTTAAAATAATTTATTTTATTCATCGTGGATTCTTATGCTTTACTAATTTTATAAATTTCTAAATATTTTTTAAATAAAATTTCCATTATTTATGTTCAACAATGGCTGGATACCTTTGAACTTTGAGATATAACTATTAACGCTATACCATTAACATCTCATTTTTGGCATAGATATTAATGTCTCTAAAAATATTTTTAATGGAAATTCTAGGCTTATAATTATTCAATTAAATTATTTTATAACCCTTTTATTAATGATAGTATTATCTCTAATTGCAATCTATTATAAAAGTATTAAAGACATCAGACATTTTCATACAGATGTAGCTTCTGAAAATATAATGATACATTCTACTACACAACAAGAGAGTTTTAGCAGACAATATTTAAAATTAATACAACCCAAACTAATCAATTAAAATTCATACCATACTATCATAAAAAATAAAAAAAATTTAAAAATAAACAAATACAAAAAAAAAAATTCAAATTTAACTGAAATATTCTAACCCAGAAACCCCCAAAACTAGAAAAATTTGGTCGGCCCTTAATTTTTTTAATAAAAAAAGCTTTCATTAATTCATAGAAGTTAATAATCACAACCTAAGTCATGCATAACTCGACTCATTTACATAATTAAATATAAATTGCCTATAAATTCAAATAATGGAAATTACAACAATGATTTACCACTACTAATTAAATGCCAAATAATGTCTTACAAGAGATACCTAATGATTGCATAAAAATACTAATCAGACCTAAAAAATAAATAAAAATAAAATAAAATGACAGCTAATCAATTAACTTAAGCCTCATGAAGCACAAAATTTGAATCTAAAAAACATTAATACAAAACAAAATTTTGCTTCTATAGATCATAAGCAAATGAGCTTATTCTAGTTGAAGATAATTCAAACCTTCTTATTCTTCTTTGGGGCTTTTCTCTTCTCATCCCTGTAAAATATCAGTATGAAAATTCAACATGAAGTGCAATAAGTCCAACGAAGTTTTAAATGAAAAAGCAGACAGGGAACATAAAATTTATCTACAAGATTTTCTTCGCACCACCCCACCCACCCCCTCTTGTTACGACATATAGCTATGGATGAATTTTATTTATGCAATTTGAAGAGACAAAAGCAATACTGCACCAAAAGACTGGTCTCCAGAAGTCTAGTAGCAAAACAAATACATCTTCTATAGAATAAATATAGATGTTGGAACACAATTTGGAAAGGCAAAACAAACCCCTTACCTAGCCTGGGAAACATCTTCTCTTGATGAGAATTTACGCTTCTTATTTGCATTGCCCATTGTTTGGCACATTTCTTTTCCAATACTTCGATAACTTCCTGCATGTTGAGAATTTCGCTTCCGAATACTCTTCTTGCCAGATTTAAATTTGTCATGTTTAACATTAATCTTGTTCTTTTGGATAGTTACTTTCCAATCTTTTTGGGTGCTCCTTTTAGAAACTTCATCCTGCTTCATCACCACCTTTGAGACTTCTATGTTCGTCATATGTGGGTCATTTTCAACAACCATTCCTTCGCCTGCTTCTTCAGAAGCTTTGAAAGGTTCAACCGTCACTGATTTGGAAGAAGCTTTGGAAGGTTCAGCCGTCACTAATTTGGAATTGCTTTTCTTCTTCAACTGCAAATGATGAAGAGAAGCATCTGTCATCATCAATAAAAAGCTTAACAATTTGATAAATGCAAAGAAAAAAAGAATCATGGCTAGAATCATGTCAATCCAAAGAAAGAAAAAAGAAAAATTTACACATATAACACACAATTCTTATATATTTACATCTGTAACACTTAAAATTTCATATTTATAAAAACAACACTTTTCATATACCTAAAAAGATACATTTCACTTTAAAAAATAATGATAGTGCTATTTTTTATATACTAATAAAGATTTAAGTGTTATTTTAAGTAAATATGAAAGTTAGGTGTTATATATGTAAATAGGTTTAGCTGCATAACAGATAGCTAAACCCTAATAGAGTTTATGCATGATCAAATAGTCTACAATAAACATACTTTGGCAAATACAAGCATAATGTGCAGAAGAAAATTAATATCGCATGTACATAAAATAAAAGTTATGATACATGTATAATACTTATTAATCACAATGGCCAAATGTGTCTAGAATAGTCATTCAAAATTAATGCACATTCCACAAAATAGAAAGAATGATACCTTAGCCACAAAAAATCCATCCATGTTGTTCACATGGGGGTAGAATCTTCTTGTCTTTTCCAGAGATAGATGAAAGCGATGCTCTCGAAAACGTATGAAGCTGATTAGCAAAGAATCTTAGTAAAATTTATATTTGTGGTATTATAAATGATGTAAAATTAAAAACCAACTCACCCAGGGCGACCGAAGTCTAATCCACAAGGTACAACCTGCACATCTCTCTTCTTAAGAGCATAGTCTATCACAGCCTCATTCTACAAATGAAAGGGCAGCTTATAAAACAATGAAACTAACAATAAATATTAAAATACCTTATAAACCTTTGAAAGATAAAAACCTCTTCAACCATCATAGAGCAGGTTGAGTATATTATATATCCTCCAGATTTTGAATTAGCATCAACCAAATCAATTGCAGCCAAAATCAGTTGCTGTAGAAGATATCAATAAAGATCACATGCAATATCTCAAACCCACATAGAAAAACCAACTTGACTGTTTATGGCAAAGGATATAGGTGAATGTTGTAAAGTCCAAAATCAATTGCTCTCAGGAGGTCTACTTTTAGCCTTATCTTACAGTGAAGAGAAGCAGTGTAATTGTAATAAAATAATACTGATTTAAATGAAAGTTGCAAAAGAAAAGGATAAGCATATAAGAACTATAAACTACTTAGCATAAATGTATTTACTATTTAGTTTGCGTAGAAGCAAGGCACGTATTTGGTAATTCTAGGATGTACACTGTTAGCCCCTGCAAGTATGCTTAGAAGTTAGGATGTTCATGGGATCATTCAACGGTCTTCTGTAATTCAATCAATTCCTGTAAGCATGAAGTTAATTAATGCACCATTTTGATTCTCGGTTTACAATTACAGACATTATTTGTTACTGGTATACATTGATTCTTTTTATGCTCTATTGGTATTCATATGCACTTATTTGGTATAGCAAAATAAATTTCTTAAGAAAATTTTTATTGGAATTACGCACACAACAAAAACAACATGAAAAAAATCAAAGGGGCATCAATTCCTCTTATTACTTAATTGAATCACTATTTTTAGTGTACTCCACTTACTAAAACATAAAAGCATTTTCTTGCCTTGGATTTTGAATATTTTCCTTCCACAATGAAATTTTCATTTGGTCTTTTGCACAATTGTTAAAAATAGTGAGTTATATTTTTTTGATGCATGACTATGCATGCATTCGTGTGAGAGGAAGTATGAAGCTCAATTTAAAAATATTTGCAATCACAATACAAAATGATACTATTGTTTTGTGGTTGCAATAACGTGATATCACAAATGAAGTAATGGACGTTTATTTTTTTCTATTTCCACTGGGATAAAATATATTTACTTAATCTAACATTTGCTAAATATATTATGATAAAACCATCTTCCTTTCAATCAACATGTATTAAACCATAAAAATTATACCTTCTGCAGAAAAGCACAATTTCGAATGTCTTCAATGGCCTTGGAGGTTTTGACAGATGGTTCATTCCATATGATCTTCAAAAATGCAAGAGTAAATGCATTTTTCATTTCAATCTGAAATGCTGAAAAAGGAACGTGTACTTTATGAAGCTATTACAATTTAAAAAAAAAAACTTACCCCAGTACCACTGCATGGGGCATCCAGCAAAACTCTATCAACAGATTTGCATCCTAAAATTCTAGGCAACTGAATCAAAACAATAAAATGTTAGACATAATCGGTTCAAATATAACCATAATTACTAACTAGAACACATCGTCCACAGAAGCTTTTCAAGATGAATATCTAAATAGTAAAAAAAGTTAGTATTAACAGTAATAGAAAACATTAAGCAAGCTGATATCATGCAATGAGAATTGACAAGAGATGAATAAAATTGGTACAATGTGATGCTTAGAAAATAAAACTAATACAAAGGAACTGATTACCATAGAGATTTTATCGGATTAGAAGTTAGTAATTATTATAAATTATGTCTTCGTTCAATAATATATCCTCTTAAGATGACATTCTCCCTATTAATTATTTCTATTCTATCTCTTATGTTTACTTATACATACACATTAATATTGTAGTGAAAAAAATGTCAAGTTATCTTCGAATGCTTTACTAGATGCCTAAAAGTTCTTCAAAAAAAATCCATTTTAGACTAACAAAGCAGGAAAATGAGAACCTATAATGACCTCGCTAGTTTAGTATTGATGATAGAACTAACCTCCTTTCCATCATAGTTGCACACAACAGTATTTGTCACTCCCATGCGATGGATATTGGCAGTTAAAGACTTGAGCCGCTTTTCCTTGAATTCATTTGCATAAATTATTCCTAAAAAAGATAAAAATTTGATCATAAATATCATATAGAAATAATATGCATAACCAGAAGAATTTAGATAGTAAAGGGATGGGTTAATTAAAACTCATATAAGCTTACTCAAAGAGAAAAGTATTATCATTCACATGATGCAATGTTAGGTTGATATAAATGTCAAATTAAAAGGTTATTTTTTCAATATCCTTTTTAAACACTAATCACATCACTAAAACAATTTGAGCCTGAAGGGATTAAAATAAAGCTAAATTGAGATTGCATAATAATTGCAATCTAAAAAGGTTCATGTATACCCCTCTATAACATTTGAGGGTGAACTTATTCGTACCTCATTGCCCTATTGATATAGGTTGTTGTTAACAAAATCACATAAATCTTGGTGTTCTTTGTGGACATGTTGACTATTTTCTATCACATAGATGTGTCACACTAATTTAAGATTTAGGTTAGGTTAATTTGATTGTTCACTTGACACTCTACTACAACAACAACAAGCCTTAATCCCATTAGATGGGGTCGGCAACATGAATCCTTCGTCTCCATTGTGTCCTATTATGTATCAAATTCTCATTTAAATCAAGTATACTAAGATCATTTTTTATACATCTTAACCAAGTCTTTGTAGGTCTACCTCTACCTTTCTTAACATAAGCAAATCTAATGCATCTACTCTCCTAATCGGTCATGACGGCCAACGCTTTATTTGGCCAAACCATCTCTACTCTCCCTAATCTTATCTACCACCGGAGCTACTCCAACTTTTTCCGAATATACTCATTTTGCATTCTATCTCTAAGAGTAAAGCCACTCATCCACCTAAGCATCCTCATCTCGTAACACTTAACTTAGTCTTATGCTTCTTTATTGGCCAACATTCTCGCACTATAAGTCATTGCGTCTTACCACCATCTTATAAAATTTTCCTTAAGTTTAAGTAACTTTTCTAACATAATAGGCCGATGCATTCCTCTACTTCAACCATCCAACTTGAATTCTACTAATAACATCTCCATCTATTTCACCATCATTTTGAACAATAGAGCCTAAATATCTGAAACACTCACTCTTATTAATGACTTGTTCACCTAATGTTGCAACACTATCACTAGAACTTCTACAACTAAAATTACACTCCATATATTTAATTTTAGATCTGCTTAAATGAAAACCTTTAGACCCTAGAGTTGACCTCCATAATTCAAGTTTCTGTTGGACTCCCTCTCTAGTCTTATCAACAAGAAGAATGAAAAAAAGCATACACCAAGGTACATCTTCTTGTAAATGCCTCGTAAGAACATCCATAACTAAAGTAAAAGATAAGGGCTTAAAGCTGATCGTTGATGTAATCCAACCAAATAGGAAAATATTTTGTCAATCCTCCTTGTGTTTGGACACAAGTAAGCTCTAGTATACATATCCTTAATAACTTGAATATAACCAATATTAACTCATTTACGCTTCTAGAACTCTCCAAAGAACATCTCTTGAAACTTTATCATGTTTTCTAAATCAATAAATATCATATGTAGATCCTCCTTACTTTCTATGCTTCTCCATCAAACCCTTAACTAATGTATAGCATTCATAGTAGATCTACCTGGCATGAAACCAAACTTATTGTGAGAAACTTATGTAACACATCGTAACCTATGCTCAATTACTCTCTCCCATAATTTTAATGTATGGCACATTAACTTAATTCCTCTATAATTTGCACACTCTTGTGCATCACCTTTATTCTTAAATATATGAACTAACAAACTCTTTCTCCACTCATCTCGATCTTTTGTCTTTAAAATTTAAAAGATTTGTAAGCCAAGAAATTCCTGATCTCCTAAACATTTCCACACTTGGAATATTATCCTGGCCCCTACTGATTTTCACATTTCATTTTCTTTAAAGCTTCACTAACTTCGATTTACTAATACAACGATAAAATGAAATTCTCTATTTTTGTGGTATTAAGGTTACTAAAATAATCGTACTTTGATCCTTCATTGAAAAGTTTATCAAAATACCTCATCCACCTATTTTCAATATCATTTTCTAAAAAAAATATTTTATTATTTTCATCCTTAATATACCTCACTTATGTCTTTTACTTCTCCTATCTCTTTGGCTAACTTATACATACATCTTTCACCCAGATCTAATCTATCAGTATAAATTACTAAAAGTTTAAATTTTTCAGATCATATACCGCTTTAATCTCTAAGGTCCACTTTATATCTTTCCCAATTCTGAATTTTACATCTAAACCAAGTTTTATAACAATACTTCTTATTTTTTATCTTTTCACACTCGACTCCACCACCAACTATTCTTATTAAAAAAACTTTTCATTTTGGTTCTCACATCTTTAAGAACTCTTAATTTCACTTGAGATTTTTTTTCCCACATAATGTTATTTCCTCAAGCATCCCAAATTCTAATCTTTGTAGCTTGCTTCTTAAAAAAATTTTATTTGCATTCTTTAAGCCCCCATCTAATTCTAGAACAATAATTTGATTTATTTTTCTTACAACCTTTCATCTTAAAATCTAAAACTAATAACAATCGACTTAGATTTTCACTGAATTTAATCTAATCTTTACAATCTAAACGATCTATTTTTCTTATCAAAAAATAATCAATCTGTTTTACTATATCCATTTTATAAGTAATAATATGTTTCATCTCTTTTCTTAAATAAAGTGCTAAGAACTACAAAATCATAAAGAGAAAAATCTAAGATATCTACCTTCTTCATTACCACTCCAAATTCATAACCACCGTAATACTTTTAAGATCTTCTACCACTCTACCAACATGTCCATTTAAATCTCCTCCAATAAATATATTTTCTTCAAGAGTATTAATCTCTAATTCATTCCAAAAATTTTCTTTTTACCTCCAAACCTACTTGAAGCATGTAGACACTATAATATGATAATCTTAAGATCAACAATAATCTTTAAAGCTATAATTCTATCTCCACATCTATTAATATTTATAACGTTATCCTTCAAACTTTTATCTATAATCACACCTACATCATTTCTTTTGACTTTACTCAATACCAAAGTTTAAAACCTAAACTATCAATCTCCTGCCTTCTCCCCACCCATTTAGTTTCTTAAAAAATATTTATCTTTCTATGAACCATAATATCTATTAATTCTATTAATTTACCTGTAAGAGTACCTATATTCCAAGATAATAACCTAATTCTAGTTTCATGGACTAACTTCTTTGCCCGATCCATAATGTGGAACCTTGCTTATTTAACACACATCTGCCAGCAAAATGTTTCTAGACATTTTTTCATCAGACCATACAAAGCCGCTTGTGAACGCCAAGATTAACACAATGATTTAAAGGATTCATGTCATGATTATTTCAACAAGTTTTACGCTGGCTATCGACTACTTAACGCAACCCTCGACTTTTCACATCCGGACTTGGGACCGGCAATGGTAGTGTTGTTCACTTGACACTCTAATACAACAAAATGGAATTAGAATAGCCAAAAGTTGAGCCCAATCAAAGTCTTTTGCCATCACTACAAAATATGAATTTGAGAATTTCAAAAGGAACAACAATCTCATCATCTAAAAAAATGAAGATAAGACCATCTTTGTCCTAAAGGAATTTTCTCAAAATTTGAAGGAAAGGATTTCCTAGCTGACATAAAAGGAGAAAAAGATTAGATAAACCTTAGTTTAATCATCCTTCGATTTAGAAAATGTTCTTCAAAAATGGCACATATCAAAATAACACCTATATATCATCTCTATTTGATGCAGCATATATTAGTATTTTGCATAAAAGAAGATAAACCACTGCAAGAGCATTTAGATTCCTATAACAAGCTATTTTTTATTATAGTATATTTGATGGGAAGACAGAAGAGAAAGATAACACTAATCATTTCTTGCTCTTCGCTATCCACATATGAGCATTATCATATCACTGTAGTTGTATGGAAAGAAAAGTTCTACGACAATTGAAGTTTACTCTTATCATATGAGTTGATGAAAAAGATGGTCAAATTCCAATCTAAGACAGATTTGTGGGGACAAGCAAAAGAATGAAGAAAGGAAATAAATAAGAAATGAGAAGATCAAAATTAAATTCTAAAAAGAAAAATAATGCAATTTCTATAGAAGCTTGGATATTGAAAATATGAATTTAGGCTATTGTAAGAAAAAGTCAAAAAAAAAAGATATTCAAAAATCCAATTCCAGTTCCAAAGCAACATTATTGTGGAGTAAAAAGATAAGTCTGAAGTAATTCTAACACTTATTTTATTCGTTCTACTAAATGATTGAATCGTTGTTTTTTGGATAATCATAATATGACCCCTCATAAGGATTAGTTCTTATAAATCTATCGAAGCCAGAACAATCCTTACAAGTAATGACATGGCATGTAAAATTGTTGGGATAGAGATAATTTAAGTCAAGTCACATGATAAAACCATCAGAACTTTAAGAGAGGTTATAAAATGTCAATTTAATAGCAATAACGTCTTTGAGATGTTTGGCAATAAGAGGCAGATTCATGGTTGAATGCAAAGTTTTATATGTTTCTAAGATGTAATGATTTTAATGAGTAGAAAATTTTGGTAATCCTTACTTCATGGCAATACACTGATTGATGATGTATTAAATTCTAATACTATTTGACTATATTATGACATAAAAGACTTCGACATGCCAAAGTGAGCCCTTATAGGGTGGAGCAAAAAAAAGTTTATTTTGTAGTCAAAAGATTGAACCTTTTGAGTTCTATGAGCATTGCATTCTTAAAAAGTAAATTGAAGATTTTTGTTAGAGTTCATAGGATGAATAAAAGTATAAAAGTGCTTTAGATTATAGTCATTCTAACTTGTGCAATTTTATTGTTCAATCAAGGGTGATCTAGAAATATATTTAGCTTAATAGATATTTTCTCAAAGAAGATACGTGTTTTCATGCTAAATAAAAGATTAATATATTTGAGACATTTAATAAGTGGAAAGAAAATATTGAAAAGCAATTAGGAATAAATATCAAGAGGGGTTAAAAACTAAATGTTGGTTTGAGCAATAATGTTTAGGAGAGCGTTATTGAGTAGAGGATTCAAAGATATTATATGCTAATTGGTGTACACATCCCCACCTATTGTTATTGAATAAAAGACTCCCCTGGAGATGCGATTAGGTCAACCTATAAATAATTCAATTCCAAGGATCTTGATTGTCCTACCTATGGTTATGTCAAAGAGGTTAGGCAAGGCCTTAAAACCAATAAATGCATATACTTTACTTAAGTAGAAGCAGTTAAAGGATAAAAGCTTTAATGTAATGATACCAATTCATATGAATACTTGAACATTAGCGGTGTCAAGTTCAAAAAGTTAAACATGTTTTACCAAAAATTGGTACAAAATCATGGTTTGAAAAAGGATAACAAAGTAGAGAAGACATCTATGCTTTAGTCTGAGTATGAATAATAAAAAAATAGCATGTTATGCCTAGACTGTAAGAGCAGCTGACAAAACCAAATCCAACATAATGCTTCACAAAAGAGTAAAAGGAATATTAGAGTATTCAAGAGAGTTAGTTATGAGAATCTCTCTCATTCTCATATGATTGTTTATACTAAGTGCTGTTTAGTCTCTCAGTGATCAAAAACCATCCAATTTTGAGGAAGTTATTCGTGGAAGAGAGTCACTATAGTGAACCACAACGTGAACCACAACAATGGTTAAAGAATCACTGCAAAAAATAAGACCAAAAATTTGATATCCTAAATTTAACTCCTAAAGTAAAAAAATTGTTGGTTGTATGTGTATCTTAAATTGCAAAGAAACACAGGGAGAACATGATATCAGATGCAAAGTACAATCGATTGCAAAGGCCAATAGTAAAAAAAGTGTGGACTTAAAAGAAACTTTCTCATTTATTATTACACATAGGTTTATATGTATCTTATTAGTAACAATAGTAGTGTGGAACCAAAAGTCGGAATAATTAGATGTAAAGATAACTTTTCTCTAAAGTGATTTAGATAAGAATACTCACATGTAATAATCATCAAAGTTAGAAAAAAAAGAAGACCATATGTATCTATTTAAGAAGCCTGCAAGGCCTAAAGCAATTTCTCAAGCTGTAGTACAAAAAGTTTGACAATATAATTATACTAAGTGTTGTATGTGTTGTTTAGTACAAAAGGGTTTATACTAAGTGTTGTTTAGTCTCTCAGTGATCAAAAACCATCCAATTTTGAGGAAGTTATTCGTGGAAAAGAGTCACTATAGTGAACCACAACAATGGTTAAAGAGTCACTGCAAAAAATAAGACCAAAAATTTGATATCCTAAATTTAACTCCTAAAGGTAAAAAAATTGTTGGTTGTATGTGTATCTTCAATTGCAAAGAAACACAAGAAGAACATAATATCAGATGCAAAGTACAGTCGATTGCAAAGGCCAATAGTATAAAAAGTGTGGACTTAAAAGAAACTTTCTCATTTATTATTACACAGGTTTATATGTATCTTATTAGTAACAATAGTAGTGTGGAACCAAAAGTCGGAATAATTAGATGTAAAGATAACTTTTCTCTAAGGTGATTTAGATAAGAATACTCACATGTAATAATCATCAAAGTTAGAAAAAAAGAAGACCATTGTATCTATTTAAGAAGCCTGCAAGGCCTAAAGCAATTTCTCAAGCTGTAGTACAAAAAGTTTGACAATATAATTAGTTATGAGTTTAAAAATTTTGGACGTTATCACAATGTTATAATTGATGATTTAGAATCATAAATTGAATATGTGATTTTTCACTTAATATTACTAAGCCAATTACATTTACTATTCAAATTGTTACTCAACAAACACCATGGCTAGAAAGACGAAAAAAGAAGGAGAGAGAAGAAAAGTGAATAGTATCAAATACTCAAAACTTCCTTGATACCATTATTACTTGAATGTATCCATAGACTCAATTTCTTAATCTTAACGATTATTATGTTATAAATTGAAGCTTTGGCACATATAAGTAATCTAGCTTGTTCCTTAGTGTATATCTTATTTTGCAACTAATGATATTCCCATATCAACCTTATGTAAAAATATCAAAATCAAAATAAAGTGTTGACCTAGTTGTTTAACGCCTTAAGCTAAGATGCACAATTAGGAAGTGTGCGATGTACTATATCCTTGTCTCATCTCTATATCTAAATGAGTGTGTTATTTGCATTTAACACATTAGATAAATTAATATGTAAGAAAAAGAACATGCATAAAAATAATTCACATAACCAATCATAAATAGTATGAATAAGATTAATAATAACAGAGATGAGATCAAACTCACTCACATTTAAAACAAGTAATTGAATAGAACAAAAAAATTTGAAGCAAATTTACTAAAGAATTAGTAAAATGACACTCAAAGCACATCCTTAAACTACCTAGAAAATTCATGCATGCAAATGCATACATTATCAAAGGTATGTAAACAAAAACATATTGTAAACCTAGAACAAGAAAACTTTCAAAAGTCTTAAGTTCAAATATATGAGAGAAAAAAGCAATCATATTTGCTTTGCTAAATGTCACTTACCAGTATTCTTCATGAGAGCAGCAATGTATGTTGTCTTACCACCTGGAGCAGCACTACAAAAGCATAAAGTAATAATATAACTCAAGTATATACAAGCAACTCAAAAAGGTCTTCATCCTACTAGACCTTAATAATATGATAATTAAATGCTTCTCATACTGTGATCTTAGTTGAAAAATATTTTCTCCATACATTCCACCACATTAGGATCTTGGAAAAGAGGAACAAAGGCAACAAAATTGCAGAATGTACCTTGTATTATCAAATTTTGGCACAGTGTTTCAAAATTTCAAGCTTAAGCTTTAAATTGGATATAGCATCCACTTAAAAACTAATTATCAATATGCTTTAGTGTATGCAAATCTGTAAGATGTAATAAGCGAACATTCAAATTGCATAGTACTTAGCGCACTTTATAAACAAAGAAATAGTATGAATAAAGGGAATAAAAGATCAACTTTTTAGAGAGATTGAAGCGAAATAATGGAGCTCAATTTACATAGTAGATGTATGAACCATATTACTCTAATTATATTTTTTCTAGAGTTTTCATAAGCATTTCTTTTACATGCATCATGGTTAGAAAGTCCATGAGAAAAGCATTAGGCTTAAATTTCAAGATTTGCCCAGATTCTAGAATTTTCATAAGCATTTCTTCTACATGCATCAAGGTCAGAAAGTCCATGAGAAAAGCATTAGGCTCAAATTTCAAGATTTGCCCATATCAACATTAGATTAGATCTCATCCTACTTTAGAATACCCTTACTCTTTTCATCCTTTCCTATAAAAAATATAAAGTTCCATTTTTTTCATCATTAGCCTAAATCAAATTTCCAAAAATAAATAAGGTGCATGTATCTATCATTTGTTATTTATGGGTATATAATTCAAACAAATGCACAATTCAACACCAATGTTAGACCCCACTACACTACATAGTAACATACGTACAATATTTTAAGCTATCTTTGGAAATACAATTATAAAATGAGCAATGCTTGATTCATTGAAAAGGATAGCAGACAAGCTTTACAACTATATCCATCATATCCTTTTTTATAAATCTTTATGCAGTTCCAAATTTAAATTTGAACTATGTAAAATATGCCTAAACACCTAAAAAGGTGGTGGTGATCTAAGCAGTGAAATTTTTTGTTGAGTCATCATCTTTATCATTTGCCTTATCCCAACTATTTGAGATAGTGAAAATTTTTTGAAATGTTTTTCAAAAATCATAGCAATGCTTAGGTAGTACAGTGAATTGGTAAAAAAAATCACTTGACAATACATTAATGTACTATGCCTTTGTGCTTCTTAAGTTGAAATTACCTATCAAATTTCCTCTCTTTTTTTTTGCAACTATTCACCCTACCCAACCGTCAGACATTAGTAGCGATACTTGTTTGCTCAATCTCTTCACACTTTTTGCTCAGCCCTCCATCTGACTCCTTTTCCTGTCATGCATAATTGGAAATATTACAGTTCTTTTGTGATGCCGAGCGAGCATAATTAAATGAAAAGCTTTTAGAGAAATAATTTTTTATTCGATCACTAACCCGACAGCCTGAATCAACTATGATTGAACAAGAAATAAAATATTTGCTTCTTACTCCATCCATCACCTTTTCAATGCCTAAATTTAATTGGTTTATTGATCCTCACCTCTAATTGCAATGTATACATGCTCAGATGGAGATAGAACTAATCCAAATGGTTTAATCCCACCATAAAACATATCCAGACTTCCCAAAGAATTCACATAATTCAATCAACTTCCATTTCTCATTAGCTTCCAAAGGCGTCATGTCTTATCAGACAATCCATTCCCATCCCTACTAATCAAAATAAACCAAACGTTGCCTTTGTCGAGTCTCAAGTCCCGAATGTGAAAAGTAAAAAGTTGTGATAGGCAATCGACAGTCAGCATAAAACTTGTCGAAATAATTATTACATGAATCTTTTAAAACATTGTGTTAATGCTAGGGCATCCCCCGGAAGCGACGCGCTATATGGTCTGAATATAGTGAAAGTGTGCAAGGGCTACATCGGCGCCCGGGTGCAGTGTTAAATAAGCAAAGATTTCCACATTATGGATGGATGCAAGCAAAGAATTTAATCCATGCAACTAGAATTAAGTTAAGAACTTGTAGTATGGTACACTTACAGGTAAATTAATTGAATTAATATATATTATGATTCATAGTAAGATAAATATTTTCTATATTCAAAAAATGAATGGGATGGGGAGAAGGGAGAAGGCCAAGGAGATTGATAATTTAAGTCTTAAACTTTGATAATTAGGTAGGAGTCGAACTATAAATAGTGTAGATTTTATTACAAATAAAAATTTTTGAGGATAATGTTATAAATATTAATATGATTGGAGATAAAATTATAGCTTTAAAGATTATTGTTGATACTAAGATTATCAATGTTATAAGCATTTATGCTTCTCAAGTAGGTTTAGATGTAAGCTCAAAAAAAAAATTTGTAATAAAAAAAAATTTTTTAATTCAAAAGATTGATACAAAGATACTTCAAAGTATTTATTAAAGGAGATTTAAATGACATATTGATAAGTAGAAGATTTTAAAAGTATTAATACGGCTATAAATATGACTAACAAGAATGTAAGACTATATTAGATTTTGCTAAATTATAATTTTATAGTAATATTTTATTTAAGAAAATACACCATATTATTACTTATAATAATGGATCTAACACGATTGATTATTTTCGACATAAGAAAAAATAAATTATTTAGATTGAAAAGATTGTAAAGTCATTCCAGTGAAAGTTTAAGCATAACATCACCGCTAAATTTTAAGATGAAATGTTGAAAGATAAAAAAATAAATCGAATTATTGTCCTAGGATTATATGAGGATATTTAAAAAATATTAATAAAAATATTTTTAAGAGCAAATTATAAGAGCTTAGAATTTTATTTGTTCATAATGAAACTAATATTATGAGAAAAAAATATGTGAAATTAATTAAGTTGCAAAAAATATGCTTAGAGGATCGAAAGAAAAAACTTCTTTTAATAAAAATAATCAGAAATAAAAATACGCAAAGATATAAAAATAAAGCGTTGATATAAAATATAAAAATATAGAGAATTGGAAAAAATATAAAATGGCCTATAGAGATTCTAAGAAAGTAATATATAATGAAAAATTTTAATTTTTAATGATTCACAAAATAAATTGAATATTAAAGAAGGAGAAAGATATATATATATATAAAGCAATAAATATAGAGTAAGAAAGATCCCATAGTGATATTAAGAATGAAAGTCATAAAGTATTTTTCTTAGAAAAGAATATTGAAAATAAGTGAATGATTATTTTGATAAACTTTTTAATAAAGAATCTGAGAATACGATTAATTTTAGTAATCTTAATAACCTAAACAAAAAATACAGAATTTTATTTTTATCTTCATATTAATAAATTTGAAATTAGAGAAGTTTTAAGGAAAACGAAATGTGGAAAAACAGTAGAACATGATGATATTATAATAGAAGTGTGAAAATGTTTAAAAGATCAAGGAATTTCTTGGATTACAAATCTTTTTAATGTTATTTTAAAGGCTAAGAGATTTCAAAAGAGTGGAGACAGAATTTGTTGGTTCCTATATTTAAGAGTAAGGTGACGCACAAGAGTGTACAATTATAGAAGAATTAAGTTGATGTGTCATACATTAAAATTATGGCAAAGAGTAATTGAGTATAGGTTATGATATGATACAAAAGTTTTTCAAAATTAATTTGGTTTCATGCCAGGTGGATCTACTATGAATGCTATACATTTGTTGAGAGGTTTGATGAAGAAGTATAGAGAAAGTAAAGAGGATCTACACATGATATTTGTTGATTTAGAGAAAGCTTATGATAAAATTTCAAGATAAGTCCTTAGGAGAATTCTAGAAAAGAAAGGAGTTAAATTGGATATATTCAAGTCATTAAAGATATGTATACTAGAGCTGTTACTTGTGTCCAAACACAAGGAGTATTGACAAAATATTTTCCTGTTTTAGTTAGAATACATCAAGGATTGATTTTAAGCCCTTATCTTTTTGTTTTAGTTATGGATGTTCTTACTAGGCATTTACAGAAAGACATACCTTGGTGTATGCTTTTGCTGATGACATTCTTTTTGTTGATAAGACTAGAGAGGGAGTCCAAGAGAGACTTGAATTATGAAGGTCAACCTTATAGCCTAAAGGTTTTCATTTAAGTAAATCTAAAACTGAATATATGGAGTGTAATTTTAGTTGTAGAAGATCTAATATTGGTGTTGTGACTTTGAGTGTTCAAGTCATTAAAAAGAGCGAGCATTTCAGAAATATATGTTGTATTGTTCAAAATGATGGTGAAATAGATGAAGATATTATTAGCAGAATTCAAGTTGGCTGGTTGAAGTGGAGGAATGGATCTAGCCTGTTGTGTGATAAAAAAATATCGCTTAGACTTAAGAGAATATTTTATAAGATGGTGGCAAGACCTGCAGTGATTTATGATGCAAAATGTTGGACAGTAAAAGAGAAGCATAAGACTAAGTTAAGTGTTGCAGAGATGAGGATGCTCAGGTGGATGAGTGGCTTTACTCTTAGAGATAAAATGCGACATGAGTATATTCGGGAGAAGGTTGGAATAGCTCTAATGGCAGATAAGATTAGAGAGAGTCGCCTTAGATGATTAGGCCACATAAAGCATCGATCGCCCGATGACTCGGTTAGGAGAGTAGATGTACTAGATTTGCCTTATTAAGGTAGAGATAGACCTAAAAAGACTTGATTAAAACGTATAAAAAATGACCTTAGTTTATTAGAATTAAATGAGAATTTGACATGTAATAGGACACAATGGAGAAGAAGGATTCATGTAGCCGGCCTCACATAGTGGGAAGGCTTGTTGTTGTTGTTGTAATCTCCTAAAATTGTCACAACAATCTCAACACAATGAATAAAGAACCACATGAGTAATATTGAAAACTTTAAAAGTGAACTAGGCCTTTTACTTTAAGCTATTGGTTTTGAAAACTATTATGATCAAATGTTCTTCTAGGATGGCATTAGAATAGGCTTTTCATCATCATGTAATCAGGTGAAATAAAATAAAAAACTAGAGTGTAATTGAAAGTAGATTTTCTATTAAAAATTATAAATCCTTATAAGCTTCTGCATGAATGATTTCTACAATGGTTTATTCTCCTCTCCATTAGCATAAATTCTAAACAATGCACGTGCTTACATGTGTACTAATAATCACAAAAGCTTGCATATGCTTGTACCTTATAGCAGACAAGAGCGCTTAGAAAGAAAGCATATCATGTTGCACTTCTCCACCATATGATCTCTTGTTAAGGAAATATAGTTACATCCATGCGATGCATTACATGAATAGATTTTAACCTCAAAATAAAAAAGAAGAGCTTTTCTGAAACAAATGAGGCAAACATGTTGATGATATTCATGTGTAATATTGCATGATTACATATTCATCATGATTGATCAAACTGAGCATAAAAAAAGACTTTGAATAGCATCACACAAGCCACTGACAATTATAATGATAAGATAACAATTGATGATAAAAACAACCACCATAGAAGTTGAGTCCATTACCATCTAGCATAAAAATTTGATTTATAGATGTTTATGAATAAGGATAATCTATGATCATCTCCAAAACATGTTATACTATTTCATCAAAAAATATAATCTTATAAGTTTTGAATTGGAAGCACCCATTCAAATAGTTGTTGAAGATTGCATATCAACCTCCCATATGCTACGAACATAATCTAATTAAACCATACTTAGTTCCTAAAATTCTTAACATAACACAAATTAGAGAAATTACATGCTAACAACAATTAACGTGTATTCAAAAGTAAAGAATAGGTGGCGAACAACAATTAAGGTTCAAAACCTCCAATAAAAACTCATTACAAGCTACATGAATAAGCTCTATCATTGTCAACCATAACATTAAAATGTTTCGCACTTTGCTTTTCATCTCTAATGATTGATATGTAAATTTGAGCATTCATGAGACCAAAATGAAAAGAAAATTATGGTATATAAAATCTTACGCCATATCAACAATTCGCTCCTTCTCTTGAGGGGCAAGGGCCATTATAGGTAGAAATGAACTTGCACCTTGTCTCTGAAAGTATTACAAAATCTATCTAAATTTTGCATCAAAGATAAACAAGAACAATTATAATTAATAAAAATAATATCAAAATATTCTAAAAAAACCAATGTACCATGTAGTGGCCAGCCATGATCTCAGGAGTTGCACCAATAGGCACTTGTGAATCATAAACAACTAACCCAACCTATTGTTATTGTGGACGAAAAATTAGATTCTCAAGATAGGAAACTTGCTATTTTAGAACATAAATTAGGTTCTCAAGATGGATACTCTGGAATGAAAAAATAGCTACCTTGGACCACTTCCCTATTGCATCGAGGTTTACTCCCCTATTGAGAAGAACAGCAGCAAGATCCCTTCTACGAGTCTACAATGCCCCATCGAGCAAATAGATATTATACAAAATGAATTAAAAAAGGACAATATCATGATTTATGTTGCATATTCTAGGATTATAGTGTAAAGTGAAATAATTACAAACGTTGATTTTTGTTTGAAATATAATACAAAGCACATAAACAAGCCCAATGCACCTTCAAGGTGTTTGCTCTCAGTGTTTCAGGACGATTATTTTCAAAAGCTTCCAAAAGCTCAACAAGCTCAATGACAGGGAATATCTATAGTAAAGAATAAAAAGTTCTATTAAAGAACTTTAAAGAATTTCAGATGGTGCCAAAATTATATTTTAAAAAAACAAACAAAAAAATTCAAAGACAGACCTCAATAAAACTGCCAATAAGAAATTCATTATACCCATAATATGAACACAAATCAGCCTTAAGTTGTTCAAGATAGTCCTTCCTAGAAGTATTCTCCTGCCTGAGAGACTTGAAATTTGACAACACACGGACAACTGCAAAAAGGAGTGTGTAACAAAAATATTACAAATTAAAAGAATATTGAAATAATACAAGAAAAGTTATACTAACAAAGAAATTTGTAAAAAAAAAAAAAAAGACTGGCGTTCAAATTAAAAAGATAAAGTTCTGATGCTGGAAATTGACAAAAAAAAACGCACTCTCTTTAATCCTTCTTTGTAAACTAGGAAGGTTTGGTGCTTGCTTGGCCTCTTTTTCTAATTCCTGTACCAAAAATTTCCGAAAGGCATCTAAGCTCACAGCTTTAGAAGTAGCAATACACCGAAGGTAGAGAGTAAAAAAACATCGGCACGTGACCTCTTTGGTGGGCAATCTAAATTCGTCGGACTCCACCTTTATATTTAGCTTCAACTCCTCCTCTGCCTCCACCACAGCCCTCGCTTTGGCCTCATCTATTGCTCTGGACTTCGCCTCCAGATCAGACCCATCCGATTCCAACTCGGACTCATCTCTTCCCTCTACAAATATTTCAAAGGGGACATTAAACCAGTTGCTCAGAGACAGACGGAGAAAAATTCCATACCTTTAACGCCATCTCGGAGGAAGTCGTCAGGGAAGGGGTCCCCATCGGACTCAGATCGATTGTCATTGATTTCTGATGCCTCGATTTCATCTTCCTCCTCTTCTGCACTGAAGCCTTCTCCAAGAAGATATTCTTCAGAATGTTTTGATGAAAAAATATACTTTCGCTTCTCCTTCTGTCCACTTTTCTGCTGCTTCTTAGCCATACAAAGATAAACAGAAAGGCCGGACGACCGACGGAAGAAGAGCGAACAAGCTCGAGCAAGAATAAATCAGTATTTAACCTAAATCCTGCCAAAGAGCAAAAGTGACAACATGAAATCCTACAGAATAAACTCCCGTTCCTCCTCCGTTTCCCGGATTTAGTAAATCCTGTCGGTAGGCGGATTTACGGGTGGGGTGAGGGGAAAGACGAGGAATAGGTTTCGAGAAATTACCTTCGCTGAAGGATAAGAAAGACCGGAGTTTCTTGCCTTAGGGCAACGGGCAGAAAAGGCAGGGAATGGAGAATATTAGTGTTTACCAAGATTTTAAAATTAAGATTTTTATATACACTATCATCTTAATCATATATATTTATAGATTAATCATTTTTTATCATCAAAATTTCAAATTGATATTCAAATATTAAAATTTATAACAAAAATTTAACTCATATTTTTCAATTTTATAAAATTCATAACGATTTGATCGTGTCATGCACAAATACATTGTTGCGTCTTAAGAGTTCGGTAGAGTAAAGTTTCTTAGCCTTATTGAAATCTAATACACATGTATTTAAAGAACAAGAAAACTCAAATTTTCACGTGAAAAACTTCAAAGAGGAAAAAATCACGAGCTGCCAGTAAAATGCTTTCACTATATCTTTGAGTACAAAATCTTCCGAACGGGATTAGTGTATATTAGAAAAGAACAATGTATGTAGTCACGTTCAAGTGGTAACAATTCTAGTGGTAGCAGATGATGGAGAACGGCGAAACGGACGGCGATGAAGGTCGTCATGATGGAGCAGAGGTTGGCGGCAAGGATTAGCGGCCACGCGGCGCGGGGTGATTGCGCCGTCGTGGTAGCCGATTGTCTTGGAGGATCTTCGCTTTAGGACTCTCTCCTCTTTCTTGGGCTCCTCATATGAGGAATGAGGTATTTATAGATTAGAGTGGCGTCTCAGACATACAAATCAGAACCAGTCCTCTCCATCGGATGGCTCATGATGATTCCTTTGATCATATGATGTATTTTTGTATTTGAATGCTCAAATGAAATCGAATTATGAGATCTTGGGCTTGTTAGATCCGTCGAGCCTTCGATTTGACTTAAACACTTTATATTTGAGAGCTTTTAAGAATTTAACCGATGTCCCAAAGTTTTATGATATTTTAAGTGCTTGATCTCGACCGGTTTCAATTTCGATCGACTTGCTTTTAAGCATCAAGATTCGTGCTTGACTAGTATTTTAAGTGTCATATCGTTGCCCTATTTTTGGATGGCATTATCTCAATCATCCAAAATATATATATAAATACGAAAATAGCAAATTCTTCAATGAAATTTGAGGGTCCATTAACAAATTTTGAGAGAATAGATCTTCAAAACAAGATTATGACTATGGAAGCAAATCAGGCAGCGGATGTGTGTATCGTGCAAGATTTTGATTACGGACCCATCCTGTCACTGCAGCGTACGTGCTTAAGCGCCGTATGCGTGGAAGCGTCTGTGGCCAGCGCTGCCCATGGGTAATGCCGGTGCGAATACTGGCAATCAGGGCGGCGTGTCGCCGGGGCTGGCAGTCGAGCGAGTCACGGTGAGGTGGTGGCGTTAGCGACAGTGGGGCGAGCGTGAGAACGGCTTGAGCCAGTCGGCGGCAGGCTGAGCGTGGTCAGTGAACCGACCTTATCGGCATGTACCGTATAAACGGTGCAATTTTGGCAATTTTTGATGGTTTTTGACAATTTTTTACCTTTTTGCCCATATATGGGGTCTATAAAAACCCCCCTAGGACAAAGGGAGAAGACACATTCTCTTCTTCTTGAGAGAAGGTAGTTCGGAGGCAATCAAGACCCGTAGTTCATACGGGAAGCCTCCAGTTTTCTCTCGAAAGAGGTGTTAACTAACCTCGTCGGACCGACCGGGTTCGGAGGCGATCAAGACCCATAGTTCATACGGCAGGGTTCCAGTTTTCCCTTGAAAGATGTGTTAACTGACCTCGTCGGACCGACTGGGTTCGGAGGCGATCAAGACCCATAATTCATACAATAAGGCTCCAGTTTTCTTTGAAAGAGGTGTCAACTGACCTCGTCGGACCGACCGGGTTTGGAGGCGATCAAGACCCGTAGTTCATACGACAAGGCTCCAATTTTCCCTTGAAAGAGGTGTTAACTGACCTTGTCGGACCGCAGTTTCGGAGGCGATCAAGACCCATAGTTCATACCGCAAAGCTCCAGTTTTCCCTTGAAAGAGGTGTCAACTGACCTCGTCGGACCGACCGGGTTCGGAGACGATCAAGACCCGTAGTTCATACAGCAAGGCTCCGGTTTTCCCTCAAAAAAGGCATCAACTGCCCTTGTCGGACCGACCGAGTTCGGAGGTGATGATCGGTGACGATAACCGAAGACGGTGATGATAATTGACTAGTGTGCCGCGTCAGTCAGTGAGATACCCGATGTGTGACGGAGATGGTGCGGGAAGAGGCGATTATCAGCGATAATTCTGATGGCGTACCGATAGTAGTCAGCAGCAAGAATTATGGAGATCAGCGGATTACCGATGGTCGGTGGTGGACCGCGAGATCCGGAGATGGTCGCCAGTGGTGACCGCCAGCAGTAGTCAGCGACCATTCGCAGTGATGGTGTTGGCGGGCGGGGTGGTCAGCGCAATAGCGATAGTAGTCGATGGTAACCGGCGTCTATGGTGGATGGCAATGCAGTGGCGGTCGCTGATAGTGGTATTGGCCGGTGACGGTGGTGATTTTCGACCTATCCAAGGTTGTTTGTCGTGTGACTTCGATGATGTTTGTATGGAAGAGGTTGAATTGAGAGATTTTGACCTATCCGGTTATTTGTCAAAGTGTGACTCGATAGCGTTAACGTATGGAAGATGTCAATTGAATCGTTGAGGATTTTGACCTATCCAGGTTGTTTGTCGAGTGTTACCAGATGACTTTAACCTATGGAAGAGATCTGGATGTCCACCAAGGACCTTTTGACTATCCTAGGTATCGGCAAAGTGTTACTTGACTTCTTACCATGGAAGAGGTCCGATCAAGTCCCATTGGGATTGATCTTGCCATCGGAGATACAACGTGAGCTGTATATTTCTCAAGTGGGAGGATTAAATGAAGAAGAAACAAGCTTGTAAGAAAAAGCCATAAACTCATTACTTTGATAATGTTGGTGATACAATATTGTCACAAGATAACTTAACAAAAGGGACGAGATAGATTTTTAGAGAAAGTTAACAAAAGATAAGAGGTGGAGAGGAAAAGATAAACGGGATAAATTAAAGAGCATAATATTTATACACCAAATATTACATATAACACTTTTTAGAGACCCTCAATGTTCCAAGTTCTAGGGATGATTTTTTCCTCTGGATCTTTAGTTATAACTTGACGATTGGTCATCTGATAACGAAGTGGGGAGCAGGTCTTTTACAAGCAAAACCCTCTAAGGTACTTCTTTATCTTGAAGATTAAAATTCTCGATGTTGAATGTCATCGAAGGGCGTGGTTGAGCATGTTTTAGATAACATGATTGTGTTATTTGTTGATTTCCACATACCACTCCAACCCCAATAGGAGTTTGAAATTTTATCTTAAGATAAGGTATCGAAGACAGCACCGAAGATTGATTGGAGGGGTCTTCCAAATATAGCATTGTATGTTAAATTTGACTTGACTACTATGAATTAAACTGAGTGAGTGACTTGTTGAGGAAATTCTCCGAGAACAATGGGAATGGTGATTGTCCCTCCACTGCATGTGCATTATCAAATCCATATAATGGTGGTCCGCAGTGGTTGAAGTGTTTCCTTAACCGCATCTAATGCTAAGAAAGGTGGAGTAAAATAAAACATCAACTGAACTCCCATTATCAATCAAAATTCTCTTAACAACGTAATGGGGTCACCAATCCCCGCACTGATGACAAGAGGATCTTGATGTGGAACTTGGACTCCTTCCAAGTCTGAGTTATTAAAAGCGATGGGATGATTAATACAAGATTTTTTTTTTAACTCTGGCTCTTCAAAGGCGACGATGAAGACTTGATTAGATAGTAGTGGCTCACTCGCAATCGTTTCAATTTTTCCAACTATTTGGTGACTATTATATTGTATCTGTGATGATTGTCTCGGTTGCCCCCCAGTTGGAGCTATGTTTACTTGAGTTGGTTGGTTTTACATAAATTGACGTAGATATCCTTACTGAATGAGTCTCTCAATTTCTTCTTTAAGTTGTTTGTATGCCTCAGTAGTATGTCCACGACTTCGATGGAAGTGATAATATTACTCCTGAGTTCCTAAATTTGGTTTCAGTGGATGTGGCCACTTGATATTTTCTTCATCTCGAATAGCCATTAGAAGGTTAACACGAGATGTGTTCAGTGGCATGTATTCCAATCGTTGATGTGAGGGCCGTGGGGGGAAATCACCAATGTCTTGTTGCTTCTTCTGATGGGATTGTTGATCTGTGTTTCCTATAGCATTCTTACGTTTTCCTGTGGATCATTCAAATTATTTTCGGTGGGCATTAATAGCCTCATCGCCAGAATTTGCTTTCACACGGTGAACCAACATGAGTGGACCATATCTCGCAATGAAAGTAGAAAGGTCCGTGATGGAACCTCCAAGGAAAACACCTCTTAGTAATTCGTGGTCTACTCTGTATTTGGCGACCGAGGAGAATCTCTATAAGTATTCTTTAAGTGATTCACCATCATTTTTACTAAAGCCGGAGAGATGGGAGGAATCTTTAATGATCCTCCGGTTTGCAATGAACTGTTCTACGAAAATCTTAGCGAGGTTGTCAAAGGTATGGATGGATCCCCTTGAAGGAGTAGAACTCAACAGCTTGCCCTTAAGGGTAACGGGGAAGACTTGACAAAGCAGTGTGTTAGGAGCTCGTTGGATATGCATGATGGTCCTGTAATGGTCGATGTGTTCATATGGGTCAATTGCCTCATCATAGGAATTAATGCTCGGAAGCTTGAAACCTACAAGAATAGGATGTTGAAGAATAGCTTAAAAGGTGAGGACTCATAGCATGAGGGGAGGATGATTGGCCTTGAAGGTGAAATTCTTCTGCATTAAGCATCAAGACGATAATATGATGAGTGGGGTTAACAAGACGAGAATGTGTCAAGCTACCAACAATAATTAATGGATTAGAATTACTGAGAGCCGCACATGATGGATGAGTAGAACTAGCGTGTCAAGGAGATCGATCACGCCTCTACGGAGGAACTTCAGTGTCAAGGAGATTAGCATTTTGACCTCTCATGGCTAACGATCGATCTTGGGGGAGATATGTTTGCCGCGGTAGTGACTGTTGTGTTCCTCGTAAAAGTCGGATCATCTCATTTTGAGGCTCTTCCATTCAACAGACATGGTCTTCTAAAGAGATTCCTGTCACTCTTTCACCTACATGGTCACGCCTATCAGGGGGGAATGAGGCAGAAGCTTGGCATCCTCGGTTCAAGGATTGATTTTGAGAGTAACGGGAGTTGGAGCGAGGCTATGACCAGTATTTATTGGCCATAATGCGCGGTGTTCACGTAAATTGTGATTGATGGGTTCTTTTCCACGATGACGCCAAACCGCTATGCGAAAACCGATGCGATAGAGTAAAAGTTTACTTTAGCCTTGTGAAATCCAACACTGTATTTTAAAGAGTGAACAAGAAAACTCAAATTTTCACGTGAAAAACCTCGAAAAGAAAAAAATTCCACGGGCTAGCCCAAGAAAAGCTTCCACTATGTATTTGTTTGAGTACAAAATCTTCCATAACGGATTACGAATGTATGAAAGGAACAACGACTATGTAGTCACGTTCAGGTGATAATAATTGCTAATGGTAGCAGATGATGGCGAACAACGACGGACAGTGACTGACGATGAAGATCGTCATGATGGAGACCGACAGAGGTTGACGACGGCGAGGATCAGCGACGACGATTGACGGCGGCGACCGGCGGTGGTGGTTGACGACCATCGAGTGGTGGCACGATTGTGCTTGGAGGATCTTCAAGCTTTAGGACTCTCTCATCTCTCTTCCTTGGGCTCCCCCTCATATGAGAAATAAGAGGCTATTTATAGATTGGATGAGTGACATCTCTATAAATACATGCAAAATCCGAACCACTCCTCTCCATCGGACGGCTCATGATGATTCATTTGATCATATGATGTATTTTATGTATTTGAATGCTCAAATGAAATCGGAATTATGAGATCTTGGGCTTGTTAGATCCGGCTCGTCGAGACGCTCGATTTGACTATAAACACTCCATATTTGAGAGCTTTTTAGAAATTTAACTGATGTCCCAAAGTTTCCAATGATATTTTAAGTGCTTGATCTCGACCAATTTCAATTTCTGATCAGCTTGCTTTTAGCATCAAGATTCGTGCTTCGCCTAGTAGTATTTTAAGTGTCATATCATACATGAATCTCATAATTCAAATAAATGATGAATGTGGTCAAATTATAAATGCATATATCTTATGTGGTTGATTTGTAAATATTCCTTTAAAATTTGTTCAATTTATTTTTAAAATTGTAATTATTTTGTCTCAAAAAAGTGATTATTTTAGAATTAATTATGTTATGATTAAATAAAATTATTATTAAATTAAATTTATTTTAATATAATTTATGTTAATTTTAATATTATTGATTTATGCTTAATTAATATTTAATTATGAGCTAATTAATTACTTCAAAATTCTTGATTAAAATTAAAATATTAATAAATATTTAATTATTTGAAAAAAAAGATTAATTAAATTAATGATTAATTAAAACATTTTAAAAGTTGATTATATTTCAATAAATTTAACTATAATTATTATGATTTTGATAAATAATTAATTTATAATAAATAAATAAAAATACTAATTGTTGTTTGATTTAGTTAGTGTAATTAAATTAATGGTCGATTGGCTTAGTGAATAACTAATTAGTGACTAATTAATAAAAATTAAACTATTAATTGAGAATTAATTAATTAAAAAATCATATTAATGATTAATTAGTTTAGTAAATAGTTAATTAATGATTGATATAATTAAATTAAATTCAATTCAATTTATATTATTAATTACATCAAAAAAAAAGTAATATCAAATTTATATTTGAGCTAACAAACTGAAATACTGAAATAAGTTACAAAATAATTTCACATAATTTAATCAAAATTATTATCTTTAATGCTAAACATTTTTATAGATTTAATAAATAAAAAATTATAGGATTTATTAAAGTTTATTTAAGTTAAATCCTACAAAATATGATATCCCATTTCTCCCCCATTAATAAAACTGGCATTGGATGGATTTAACTTAAATCGCATGTCCCATTAGCTCGACTTCTTCACTTATCACTTGTTTCATCAATGCATTCTCCAACAAGTTACCATTCCGACTTCATCGCTTTATGGTAGGTAGGGATGCAAATGAATCAAGAGTTCAACAACATGCTTGTGTCTTACCTTGATTAGAGCTCGTTTATGATCATTTGATTAAACAATCGAACAAGCTTGAACACTTTCGTAATTACTTTACTAAATGAAAAAGCTTGAATAGCTTATTGTTCGATTCATTTATATTAATGAACAATATCATTTAAAGCTAGTGAACAAGCTAGTTAAGGAGCTTGATAACGATTCGATTAAACCTAAATTAAAGCCTGTTCATGAACAACATTGTTTAATTTCTCTTAGGTTTAATAAGCTTTAATTGATACATCTCATGCATATTTCTCAAGATGTTCGCGAACAAGCTTAATTAAGGCTCGTTTATTACATCGAATGAGTTGTTTGTTAATTGGCTTGTAATCCCAATTTGATCTGAGCTTGACTCGATCTGAACTTAAACAAGATTTTTTATTTAAGTGAGCTCAAGCTTGAACACCATCCTAAAAGCTTGAATACCATCCTAAAAGCTTGAATCGAGCTCATGCTCGGTCAAGGGTCCTGTCAATGGTTGACATATTTGGGGAGAGACTATGATTTTGGGCATTATATGTTTTTGTAAAATATAATAATTTTATAAATATTAATAATAATTGATATTAAATAAATATGATGTAATAATTAGAAAATAAAAGTAATCTTAATAGTTAATAAAAATTAATGTAAAAGATATTAATTTAAAATTTGGATGTAATCTTAAATATGTATGTATGTGTGTATATTCATATGTGCATGCATGTACATATATACATATAAACATATATTAGAATGTTAAAAACTTGTGATACTAACATGTTTTTTTAATTTTTAATGGAAAAAATATATGTATTTACTTTTTCATTTATTTTTATTGGACATAAAATATTTTTTCCCAATAAATCTCAATCTTCCTCTTACCATAGACTAATGAATCAATATCACTGTTAACCTGAACCACAGTTTATTTTAGTGTCCATGATTACCCAAAAACCTCTAAACACACTCAAGACTTAGCTTGGACCATAATTATCCTAATACACTAACTAGGTGAACTAAACTAATTAGCCAATTTGACTTGAGTCAAAAATTATTAGCCTAGTTTACTTAGACCTTACTACTTGATCATGGAACTAGTCAAAGTCAATTTGCATTGTTTAGGTGAGTTTTCTATGATAATTAAACTCATTAGATTAACTAAGTCCACATGGTATTCAAGGCACCTCTTTGCTTAATCTAGCTTAGATTTTTTTTCTCTTGGCCTTTGGATTAAGCTCATTGTTTTATAGTAATAATCAAGCTAAGCATAAACCTTAAACTATAAACTTTCATTTGGCACCAAAAACCCAAGAAACTCATTTTAAAGGATCAAAGTGAAACACGTTGGTCATCTTAGCCACAGTGTAAATAGAGCATTCTAGTGAGCCTTTAAGCTCATTATTGACCTATAAGTATATACGACCTGAAATTAATTAGATGAATTAGAGATTAAATTCCCTAATCACGATCAAAATTGATCTAATTCGCTTTAATTCGAAAATCTGGCTTCGTATTGTGCCTAAAATATTAAAATTAATTAAAAAAATTGAATCAATCAATAACTAATTAAATGAATAAAATCAATGTTTAATAAAATTATGCGTATATTGAAGCCGAGAAACCCTGATGATGTCCGAACGACCTCAGTTCACGAAATTAATTGCACCATTATCACCAAAACATTAAAATTTATCAAATGACGCTTTCCGCGGTCGATTCAACAAAGTGTGTGCGAACGTTGATTAATTCGAGCGCAACGTCGCACAATTTAAACCCAATTTCATTTCGGCCATCGCCGTCTAAACAACCTCCGATCGCAAAATCGATCGCTCCGTTGCGTTCGGCACAATAGAAACACCTAAAATCAACACCCATATTGCTAGGATTTATTGCATAAAATATTTTTCTCATAATCGATGCAAAATGATATTAGTAAGTAACTAAAGTAATTATGCTTTTTTTAAAACTAAGTATCATTAGAAGCTTAATTAGGTAATTAAGTATAGTTAAAAAAAATTTAAGAAAAGGTATAGTCACTCAATTAGTGGGCGACTGGCCACGTCACGTCGGTTCCGATGTGACGTGGCTATGCCACATGAAATTGAGGCGAGTTGCACCCACTAAGTGAGCGACTGGCTTCAGATTACGGGAGCCAATCGCCCACTAATTGGGTGACTGGCCCCAGAACAGCCAACTGGCATTCTACAATAATTAATTGACAAATGATTGTGGATATCAAACCTAACTAATTGCAGTACATCAATCCCTAACTAATTGCAGTACATCAAAAAAAAAAAGAACAGATTTGACTGAATAAAGCAAAATAGTTATGTTATTTGATTTGGTCTAATTGATTCAAAAAATAAAAATTATCCAAATCGACCAAATGCACACCCCAACATATGAAGGATTCTTTTGATTTGCTAGTATAAACTCGTTGTCAGGTGCACATAATAGTTGTCTTCTTAAATCATCATCATTTCCCTCATATATTCTTAATAAAAATGATGCAAATTGCAATACAGTAGCGCACAACTTATGTGAGAATTCAGATCCTCTCAAAATTGGGATTCAAGTAGTTCAAAGAAAGTGCACATGAAATATAACAAAGGTAGTATGACGCATATCAATGAAATGATAAAAAACAAACGCGTATGACGCACAAGACTACCCTAAACATCTAATGCCTCAGGAATCGCACCACTCCCAGGTGTGTAGTGGTCAGGTGAACGGGATGGACGATCACGCAACTGATGGTCACCCTCCAGTGCAAGATCTTCTGCGTCGGCCGATCGTCTGCGGACGGAAGGTAGGTGGCTGTGACTCATATGTAGGCTGATATGTAGAAGGACCTGAATCAGCATATGTAGATGGACCTGGATCCGCATAAGTAGACGGCCCGGTGCTCCAGTCATGATGTGTGACACCCTCTGTGAGCACCGATCCATAATATGTGTCACCGATATGTACACGCTCATCCAGGTCTCTACATATCAGCCCGTACCTATCAACACATCCCTGTAATGGGTGGTCATCCACAGCGCCGAACTATGGCTGAAAGATATCCCGAGTCGTCGCGATATGCTCTGCCTACACGAAAAATAGCATGTAAAATTAGCACTTACATAAATATTGAATTCAAATGAATACTTATATCAAGACTTACATAAATACACTCCACTGGTCCTCTGGCGTAGTAAGTGGTTGGAGGATCTGTCGGCCAAGAAATACAGAGAAGAATCTAAACCAGACATGTTGGCGATAGTGCCTTCTGCCCACATCCTCATCTAAGCCCTCGACAAGGCAATCCTCCCTCTCCCAAACGAATGTGTGGTGGTAATCAACCGCCGACATCCGCTTCTGACCATCAAACCTTTTGAAACTAGGGTCAATTGGGGCTACATCGACTCTGGGAATGAGGTTGAACTAGCGCAACACTCTATCTGGTAAATGTCACTCAACTCTCATCCAGCAGATAAGAGGGACTCATGATAATCACATCTCAGAGCCTGCTGAGCATGTATCTGATAGATGTGTCGTGATCTGCTCACTGTACGGCTCCCATGTCACCTACACATATAAAAAATTATGTCAAATTAGAAGTTGCACATATTTGAACTGAAGTGTTATTTGTAGATCCAACCTGTGAATGTCGTAAGCCATCCAGCTCATTTCTGTATACTGCAACGTTCGCCATTGGCTGCTGGCGAACATACTTCTCATTCCATCTGTACACAAAAAATAGTTTAAACACATATTAAAGCTACAAAATTTGAAAGTACACTTAACAAAATATACCTCAACCCAACACTGAGATCATCAAGCTCAGCAGGATACGACACATGTAGAGTCGGCCTCCCAACATGAATATGCTCCCAAGCCCAGTGAAAGAGAGATATAAGTAGCCACCATGTTGCACTGGTGGGCCTACTGACCGCAGCCCCTCAGATAGGGCTAGAACTGCTGCACCCATAGCCATCGTATTGAAGATATCCAGGTCATCTAATAGTGGTAAATACTGTAAATGGACCTCTGAACTTGATGTATCAAGTAGTAAGAAACAACTAATAAGAAATAGAATGTAAGCACGCTGGTGCCAAAAAAACTCCTCGGTGCTCAAACTGGTGTATGACTCCCTATAAAAAGTCCACCTCAACCATCTCAAATACATGTGTCTATGTTTCGACCCATCCTAAATGTCGACTGACAGGGATCATCGATCATGATACATCACGCCCGTAAGGGTGTCGTCCCAACAAATCATCACAGCAATCAGGTCAAGTGTCCCATCTCTTCCCCTTGCCAATCACAATTGGAGCTATGACAGGTGGCCCATCAATGCATAGTCCCAGGATCATCGCTACGTCCTGGAGTGTAATAGTCATCTCACCGACAGTAAGGTGGAAGGTATTGCTCTACGAAGACCATCTCTCAACCAAGACAGTCAGTAAATGATGATCTATGCGGATGAAACGAAGCTGGCTAACACAGTGTAGGCCCACCTGCTCTAGCCCACGGATGAATCGTCTACATGTGATGGGCCACTCCTTCAGCATATTCAAGTGTGACACAGCCTCAAGCATGATGCTCTGCAAAAAAAGAAGAGCCATTAACCAAATTGTCAAAATAAAAGGAAAGTAGATGTAAATTAAAAAAAATTACTTACAATATCAGGGTGAGCGGCTCGATGTCACCCGCGTAGGGATGCTATGCTAGGATGAACCTCAGCAGGTGCTTGCTCCAACGGTGGGCTGGCCTCCCTAGCAAGCCTACGTCGCCGATGTCTAGCTGGTGGGTGGTGCTCACCATCTAAAAAAACAAAAAAACTAGAGAAAGTAGTAGTATCAGATAGTTTTTATGCAATGAAATGAAAAACTACTATGTGTAAAATATACAACCTAAAAGGGAAACATAAGCAATATCCTATGTGTAAAATCTAACATCCTATAACTAAAAGGGAGAACGTACCATCGACTGTTAATATTGTGAGGGCATGATAACCTGTAGTGGCCAGCTGTTTTGCATAGACTACAGGATCTGCTACTGCTAGATATATTTTCATCCATTATTATTTGTACGCGGTCTGCCTGACCTTCTGTGAAAATTGGGTGGCTACAATGCTATTAATCCGTGCTCTGCACAGAAAGATTGCCACTCAGAACGGTCAACCAGTGTATGAAACATATTTATGTATGTCGCCTTCTATAAGCGAGTGGTAATGCGTGACACGCAGTCGTGGTTCAACTGTCTAAACC